>CM076100.1:1338889-2677779 GCA_038048805.1 Hipparchia sbordonii | reverse complement strand
TTTATTTTTAGGTAGATTTAAAGTGCCTTTTATGAAATTGTGAATATTTTAGTTCAGGTTGACATCATTTCGATATATTATGTTGTTTGTTTGTGTGCAATTTGTTAGTGTGCCACATGGACGCACATGAAAATACAATTGAACCTCTGTAAGTCGAAATTCAAGAGAGACGCTAAAACACTCGAGTTGTAAAGTTTTCTACTAATTCGAAGGATTTCGACTTAGGCGGATTTTGTAATGTGTTATTTTAATCTGTTTTATGTTACTCGTAATAAAAATCTAATAAATTATTCTTTTGTTTCAGGTATTGTATCTTTGCTGGCATAGGTGAATAGTGTAAGCATAAAGACCACCGTCTATTCCTAATGGTTCTTCTCAGTCGTTCACTCTTGACAGTGTGGTTCAATGATGTCAGGAGATATCAGTCTTCGTCAGTCTCTTTGTTTTAGGGTAGCACCCCCTCTCGCGTACTGCTCCTTCACTTGTGAGGGTCACCGCTTTCACCAAATCTGTCCATCGAGTGGATGCATGTCCTCTGGCCCTTCACCCGTCCATCTGACCCTGTAACACCAAACATTCAATTGACCTTTCGTTTTTGGAAGTGTAGCCGAAAAACTTCTTAATAGTTCAAATGAAACTACATAGTGTGTAGTGTTTACTTCTTCTTTTTCAACCGTTAGACGTTTACAAATAGACATAGGTCTCACGCATGGACTTCCACATGTCCCGGTCTTGAGCCGCCGGTATCCAACGGCTCCCTGGGACTCGTCCAATGTCGTCGGCCCACCTTCAGCTTCGCGACTCCCTGAGCCATGTCGGTAGCTTTGGTTCTCCTCATTACTGATTGATATGCTCGGAGTATCCTTGCGAGATCATACTATCGGTGTGTAGTGTAATAAATCTTATTTAATATGCAGCTGTCGCAGGCAATAAGTCCCCTTTTGAAGATAGATCGCGATTGTGTTTATCTGGTCGTGACTCCGGGCTCACCAGTTGCGTACTTCCTGCTTTTCTTGCTACAATATTTGCTGTAACTTCTCTCTTTATATTTGCATTTCTACTAGTAGGTATACTTATGTAGGACGTAGGTACACAGGTACTAGATGCTACTCAAATCTCGAAAGGAATTAATGTAGAGTCTGTGATGTTTAGCTATAGAGAACAACATAATTTATTTACTAGTCAATAACTGGTTTAACTAAACTAGACTACTACAGCGTACAATTTTGTGGTTACAGTGATCTTTAGTATGTAGTGCATATCCCAAATCTCGGTAGTGAATTTTTTAGATCCAGATTCACAGATTCTAATTTATAAAATGATTTTTTTAGTAACTGTTTCTTGCCAAGCATCGACAAAATATACTCCGATGTAAGTATCAGTGTTTCGTCCGTAAAATTTCTTCAAAATATCGATTGGTTTACAAATAAATAAATATTTTATCCTACCGGTCATAATGACCGAGTGACTGGAAAGCTGTTATGGCCATTATTTAGGTATTATTACAAACACTTAACGCGAAACAACCGTGGGGTTTGGATCCTGAATATAAATCCACCAATTAGCGGTCGCGCAGACCGAGACGCGACCGTTTGTCTGCCGTCGGGTAAGACATATTTGAATTTTCGGTGTTCCGTGGGAATACAATGGATAAAAATGTCACTGGACTTTTTAAGAATACCCTAATCGGCGGGATACCTGCGACGAGAGCGTTGAGTATTAAACCACAAAGCGGGGAAGTCAAGAACCTCTGACTGTCAAAGCCTAATATCCGACGACAATCTGGCTTTAAAATAAATAAGGAATTAACTAGCGTAACACGAAGAACAAAAAACAAAATAGAAGACGACGAAAGGAAGGAAAGGATTACTTTATGTAAAATCTAGGTACTAAATTACACATTGTATGTATGTATTTAAATCACAAAAAAGCACCCCCTTTTCGAGCTGAATTTTCAAAAAAATCCTTTCTTAGCGGATGCCTACGTCATAATAGCTAACTGCATGTCCACGTCCAGCCCGATCCGTTCAATGGTTTGAACTGTTGACAGTCAGTCAGTCAGTTTAGTCTACACGTTCACCTCTTCCACCTTTTGTATATTTAAAGAAGAATCCACGGAACTCTCAGGCCTCAAGTTCAACTTACACTTGTCTGTGTTTTCATTACAAAGCAACGGTTTCGGCGATTAGATTCACAGCCGGTCCGTGAGTCACCAACTGGCCAGGGTCACTGGACAGCGCGGTTTGCCAAATAAAGGACCCCACCCGAATTTGCAAAATTTCACAAGCAATACTACTCTATAACCCCTTCTAATAATAGCCATAACAGCGTGTAGGATGGAAGCTGCTTAGTTGAAAAACGACAACCGAAAATACTACTTATGCTAACATAATAAGTGTGAGAAAAAACTGCACCGAAGCTAAGTATGTAATGAATAAAAAAACTTCATTCACTTAAGGCTGATCACACAGTAACACATTTGTCCGCACACCACCGTAAAATTCAAAACTGTCATCCAAACTTCAACATTTTTGAGCCAACTATATTTTCTCCTTTGAAAAGTCCTTTCTTGGACTTATTTTCCTGAGTATCTTGAGTTTCTTAGATGCCCTTCTTATATTTTAATGACGACTGTCATTAGCGCTCATTTACAGATGGCAAAACTTGATGCTTTTTTCCTGCAGTAGACATGATTTTTTTCGTCTAAACGTAAGACGCACAAAAATGTTAAATGTGCATTTTGCGCAAAATTTTCAAATTGATGCAAAATGGTCACTACGCATAATATTCAGTACGCAAAACTTTTACAAGGCCGTGTGACAGTAGTTTACAACAAGTTTTGTTGGCATACAATACGGACAAATGTGCGTTTATCTTTATTCAGCAACGATACAACCGTTGAGATCTGTTTGCGCTGACGTACTTGTCTGGAACATTTAGAACTGGTTTCAATGATTAATTCAATCAGCAAATTTGAAATTGAAACTGGTAGAATTTTATTTTTATAACTAAGTAACTGTAAGTGTAGGGCAAATACAGGATATGAATTGCTGAGACTAATTTAATAAAATTCATTATATCTATTTATTTAGTAGTAGGTATTTTTCGAGTGCGGAAGCAGTATATCAGAGATTTGAATTAGAATTTAAAAAAATACTCGGGTCACAGAATACTTTATCTTTTTATGTGGAAAAGGAATAGAAAGAAAGAAGAAAACTTTTTACTAGATTAATATAATTGCATGAAAAGAAAACATTACTTGATGTATGTATTTATGATCAAATATATACATACTCATGGTGCAGCGCTGGTTTTCAGTAATTGGCCTTACGGAAGTGCAATCGCGGATATATCTGTATATCTGGCAATTATTTTTTTGCGTAGATCTAAGATACGATACAGAAAAAGAAAATAGTAATAGCTATTGCCCTCTAGCCTCTATCGTACGTCTACCTGTTTATATTTATAAATTCATCGTCATCGTCAGCCAAAATGCATATTAGACTAGGCTTTTTTAAATAGTGCCTACGTTGCCTATCCTTTCGCATCCAACCGATGCCTGCCACTTTCCGGATGTCATCGCTCCCTATAGCCAGGAATCGCCCTACACTCTACTATTTATAAATTACCTAAACCCTTTATAAATGTGTGTCAAAGATCCTTTGTTCAGAATGTGACAATTCTAAAATACTTATCCGGTTCCCGGATGTGACTCGTTCTCAAAAAATTGACCACAAAAGCGCCAGGCTGTCTGCCAATGCAAATGTTGTGTCTTGTGTATAGAATTAAGTATACGTGTTGTTCAGGACTTTCTATTCAGGTTCGCACAGTGTTATTCCTTATTTGAGCATTGGGTCTCGATAGTCAAAGCATTTTAGTGACATAGAATGGTATACTTGTTTTTTTTTAATCAAGACTAATAAGTTGTCGGATGAATTGCTTGAAAACACTCGTAATTACGCATTTATGTTGTGCGTGCATTTTATAAAAATCCTTTGTTTTTCCGAAATATTAATTAACATCAACACGATTGAAATATAAAATCTAAATCTTACTAAAATCAAGACTAATAAGCTGTCGGATGAATTGCTTGAAAACACTCGTAATTACGCATTTATGTTGTGCGTGCGTTTTATAAAAATCCCTTGTTTTTCCGAAATATTAATTAACATCAACACGATTGAAATATAAAATCTAAATCTTACTAAAATAAAAAGAACATTGCATGTAATCAAATAAGGTCTCCCAATCAGCATCATGCTGCATGCTGCAATTTTTCTAACATGTTTCTTCCTTGTCATCATAAGTTTATTCAATAATCCACAGTTCGTTAAAATAACTCGCTAGCGAGACACATAATAACTCCTTCCTTATTAATCTCATGTTCCATTCTTGTTTCCTACATACCTACGTTGCTGGTATAAAAGTGTTATGCGACCTAGATAGAAGGAAGTCACCGCAGACATTGTGGGTGCAGTAAGCAGTTAGCACTCCAGGCGTTAATTGCTCGACCTCTGAGTGACTCGCTCTGGCATCGTTTCCAATTCATTTGCTTTTCTCTCCTTCAAGTATTATTTGCCACAGTTATAAACTTTACGCCATAAACGATATAATAGTTTATGTTTTTTTTAATTCGATGACAAGATAGTCCTTGACTGCGATCTCACCTGATGCAAAGTGACGTTGCAGTCTAAGATCGTAGCGGGCTAACTTGGAAGGGGTATGGCCAGTGGCGTGCATACTACAGAAAAAGTAAACTCAGATAAGATAAAGGCAAAGGAAAACCAGAGCGTTATTAGTTAGGCAAGTTGTTCTTTAATATTGATTTAAAAAGTGAAAGGTGAAGTTCGTGGTATTTTATTTTTGCAACGTAATTAAGGGCTTGGACCGCCTAAACGCGTGATGGCAACGACGCGCGATGGAATCGTGTCCAACGCAACAACAGGAGTAGAATAAGTAGTTCTTTTGCTCGTTGTTAAGAACTGTGTGAAGATGTTAACACCTCTAATGTACCAATACAGATATTACATAGGAAATTCTTTATCGCTACACAAGTAACTTAATTTTTTTTTAATAGGTAATTGAATTGAATGGATTTGCAATTGTTCAAATACATAATTTTTGCTTTAGATTAATTATTTATTTATTAGTATTTATTGTATAGTCGCACGCCGCTACCATCGTGCTACGGTGTGAAGTATTTCATAAAGATCCTTCAAATCGGCCACGTTTACGCGAACACTAATCGTTATGACATTCTGGAGTTCTGCTAACGTTGTGCTTTGTCTCTGACCAGGCCTTTATCATTTCCATTTTTGTATTACCTGTTTCAATGGATTGAAAAAATGTTCATTTGAATACAGCAAACAAGTATGTGGGCTGATTGAGGTGTTGATGGATAGCCCTCTGTTGTGAAGTCGGTCAAAAATGTGGGTTACGACTCACAGCACAGGACCAATGCACGAGTACCAGCTGTCCTAGTATGAGTTGCAAAACACGGCAACGTTAAAATTAAGTAAATGGACCTTAAACTCTTGTGCTTTAAACTTTAATTCGCCAGTCGCCCGGCCCAAAATGAAACTTCTTGGAGAGCTTTGAATGGAGTTTTCTTTGCTCACTACACAAATCGCCGTCCACAGGCACACTACGAATACATAAAGAATTCACGAAAACTTCAATGAAGTCATAATAATTGATCATGAATGTCCGCCAGAATTGGTTACAGAGGAACAATATTATACTTTCTACAGAAAAAAATCGGTATACTTGTAGTTTACTGAAAGGTCAATTTCACTCTTCTTTCATAGGATAAAATATTGAATATTGTTTGGTTACTCGAAATCAATCAACGTTTTCGAAATTTGAAAACTGTACTAAAGGTACTCGGAAACACGGCGAGCGTACAAAAGCGCATTGTCGCATATTTGCCGCTACTTTTCCCACGATACAGTATCTCTGCGAAATTCACAATGAATTCTTCTTATCGTTCAAAAATAAACCTTAAGACTGCAATCTGCAGTTTGTATTTGAGTGACAGTTAAATCGTGATTTATGAAGTTTTGGAGGGGTGTACATTCAGATGCGATCGCTGCATCTGAGAGCATTGTTTCGAGTTGCGGAATGCCATTGCCTCGTTTTTTTCACTAATACCAAATGGACTCTGTTGACCTTCCTGTGACTGTGTTGAGATGTGTTCTTTTCATTCATACAGTATTCAATTTCATCTTCGGACTGTGTATCATTTTATATGAAAAAATGATTTTTAGTTAACTTCAAAAATATGAAGTAAGCCTTCATGGTATTGATCTATATAGAATAGAATAGGTATTATTTAATAGAAAGTAGTAGTAAGTTATGTCATCTTCTTGCTTATCTCGTTGATGGAATTTATTTTGACGAATACCTACTTACTTTCGATTATATTTTTAGTAATCTTTCTTTTTCTCTTCTTTTTTCCACCACTTCAGCTATACGACTCGAGTCTGCAGTTTTACGATCATGATAAAATGTGTAGGTATTTAACTTACGTATCTCATACACCAGTAGCACGAGCTGTAAAAATCAATTGGTTAAGGTTTATTTCGACCTTTTGGATGTTGCCAGTGGCTTGTCAATCAGCCCACCGTGCCGTATGTAAACAAAGACGGTAGAGCATCAATCGACTTCCTTTCTTCTTCGGTTCGGCGAAGTTCCTTTCTCGGAACGTAAACAAAACGTTATCCGTTCGTGTTGTGCTTTAATGCATTTAAATGGTATTTGGTTTGCAACCGATATGTGGGACGGTGTACAAGGTCGTTCCGATACGAATCGTTTAGCTTGGCGTTTAAGAAAGAATATAGCATTTAAAATGAAACCGTTGTAATAATAAATGCAATATTATTTCTGAATTTTGATATTAGGTTATATAAATATGTTCTGTAGCGTACTGCTTGAGATTTGCTTTTTTATTTGAATCCTTCACCTATCGTCTATCTAAATATACAAAAAGAAACAGGTGATAATGTTTGGTTGTCCGATCTATCAACGCACAGCTCAAACCCCTTTGGAAATTCCACCCCTAAGGGGGTAAAATGGGAGTTTGAAAAACTGAACTTAACGTGAGCAAAGTCGCGTGCACAAGCTAGCTATGCGCCCCGTCCAATGCAGTCAAGACGAAATATCTGTATATGGTAATTTTTATAAAATACTTCACGACTTCGCAGATATCCACTAGAATGCTAATCGGTTGGCGGCATGACTTACGCCTAGGGTTGCCAGGTCGCCAAACCTAATAGCCGGACAGACCAGCCAGTTTGGCCGGACATTTGGGTAAAAAAGCCGGACACCCTATATTATTGAGGATTTTGTCTCAGTATTAATAGGTACGACAAAAAAATTGTATGTAAAATCAAGTTTCAATCAAGTCGCCTGCGCAGGCTGCGCTAGGCCACGCTCGGCGCTCGCTTGTTTGCGAAATGTGAAAAGCCTAACAAAAGCCGGACAAGACGGACACCGTTCATTTTGGCCGGACACGCAATCAAAAAACCTACCTATGTCCGGCTTTATCCGGACGCCTGGCAACGCTACTTACGCCCCGTTCCTATAATCAATCTCGTATCTGCAATCAGTCGATAAGTTACCTAGCTACGGTCGAAAAAGTTCACACAATTACTAGTTGTTAGGTAACTTATCAACAGATACATTGAATATTATAGGAACCGGGCGTGAGCCGGTAGCTAGGTAGTAAGAATCTTTTAAGGCGATTCCACTCACGGGAAGGCGAAACCCTCGATCCGACACACAGTATGTATTAAACTATTGGTCATGTCACAAGTGTTACTTGCACAATTTTGTGTAACCAATACCTCCCACGTTCCCACGAAGAAGCCCAAGAAAGTGCAGTAAATTCGCCCACAACAAACTGCGAGAAGTGTGCCATGCCGCCACAGTTTGCACAATCGTTATCACGTCAGATGATAAGCTCGGAGAGCATACATTGTGAAACTGGGGCGAAGGCAGGGGAATGAGCTGAATGGGAGTTGGTTCATTGTTTGCGAGCTAGTTTAATGAGACACCAAATATTCACCATTGCATTGGTTTGGAGTTTGGTCACTTCACTGACGTTGATACGTTTCAAGTAGGCATGGCACATCTATGATATGTATAACCCCTTTCGAAAGCGGATAGAAATATAAATTAGTAGTTACTTCCTAGATAATAGAATAGTAGTGAGTTAGTATAAATTAATGATCCGCGACTTCGTTTGCGTGGATTAAGGTTTTTTGATTCCTGCGGGAGCTCTCGTTTTCCGGGATAAAAAGTAGCTTATGTGTTGTTCCAGACTATTATCTATCTCTGTACCTTTCAGCCCAATCAGTTCAGTCGTTACGGTGTGATTGAGTAACAAACATCCATACATCCAAACTTTCGCATTTATAATATTACTAGGATACATAATATCATTCTACATTGCAAACAATAAAAAATATAAACATCTATATTATTATACTATCTTATATCTGCGTACCTACCTCCGATTGACTTCATTTTAATCACTTTTTATTAGTTTTTATGATATTTAAATTGCAAAAATACTTTCTATACTTATTATTAGTTTAAACATAAATAGATTCTATCAATCATGAGTTCCTGAATGATGGAGCAGAGTTGTCATGCAAAGTTCAGTCATCGCATAGACGGCAAGTAATTCGTCTGTCAGAAGTAATTGTGACAGAACTGACAAGTGACATCAGCACTTTTCTTCCAATGGACCTTGAATTTAGAACCAGCTTAGCTTCGCTGTTGGTGGATATTGCGCAAGTGTCGCAAGCGCATTGTTTCCGCGCATGTAGAGCGACGATACTTGGCTCCAATCGCCTATTCATTGCGCAAACGCATTTCATTCACTCGGCTATAGGGCCAAGACGTTTTTAGCGTTTGCGAACTTGCGTAACATTTTTTTTTTTAAATATTTTTAGCGAGCAAACAATCAGGCGGGTCACCTGATGTTAAGTGATTACCGCCGCCCATGAACATTTGTAGCACCTGTAAAACAGGGACCAAAACCTAGATCTTCGTTCCACCATCAGGTCTTTGTCCCTGGTTTCGTTGACTTAGAGGATATCGGGAACATCGTCCATACATTTTTACTATTTAACCCATATTTTCTAGTCTAGAAGTGATTTTAACTAGCGCTAGAATAGAAACGTTGAAAAACCTGTAGGGTTGTTATAAGATTTAATTCGATAGATCGTATTCGTATTCGATAGATCTATAACATTAGCGCCAAAGTAAAATGAACATTAAAGTATTGAATTAAAGTCTCAAATTCAGTGCAACCGGTTATACTTATAATTTGGAGCGTATTTGGAGCGTAGTGACGCCCCGTCGAATGTCGGTATCGAATTTTAAATCTTATACCTAACCCTACTGGTTGCGTTGCGAGCTAATTCACCTCAGATTACTGGCTCAGCTTCGTTCGCGAAGACAATGCAGTTGCAACATTTACCTTACGAGGGCCTTACGCAAGGCGGCCGCTGTTCGCGAATCGTGGAAACCGATCTATGGGCAAGGTTCGCTCGGCACGTTCCGCCTTATGGAACTTATGTTCGTGACTAGAATTTAATAGCTCCGGTTGAAATTTTTGTTCCAACCTTTTTAGAGTGGGAAAAACCTACTATGAAGAATTTAAAAACACATGTAAAAGTTTACAAGTTGTACCTAATCCGATTCCGGAAAATTTGATGTATAGTTCTTGCAATTCACGACGGTGCGTGAGCTTTACTTGTAGTTACGTCGTAAACGTGCACATTGCATCAGTGTGAGTGCCTGTCAGGAGCCTAGGTGGGAGCGGTTAGTCGCGAGCAAGAATCATAATAACGAATCCATTGACACTTTATGTCATACGTATGTTATTATGATTCATCATCAAAATCGGCTCTGTAGTTTAGGCTCTACGGTGGAACATACGTAGATAGACACATACATACATAGGCTGCTAAAATAATAAACCTTCCTTTTAGCTTAGCCGTAGTTGGGCACAGTTTGAAAATAAACATAAACGTCAAAAATCAATCCGTTGTATAAATCATCAATATAAAACACTACAGCACATCACTAGCTGCTCGAGAGCGAAATTTTATCTATTAACACAAAATATTTTTTGTAATAATAAGGATTTCAAGGCCGATTTTGATAAAATTTTATCAATATCGTAAAGATAAACGACAAGGTTGGTCATACGTTTAACAAAGATAACCACTTTGGAAGGTTGATATAACCACCTATTTGGGAACTCTAATGTTCGAAATATGCTGTCTAATGCAATCCCGTACGTTATAGTGTCGTCTAAATTTTATTAAACTCAAATATTAACAATGATAAATTAAAAAGGTGGCTTTTAGCAAATACGTGTTAATGTTGTGTTTGTTCTTAAAATATCCTTCAGAGTTCTGTTGACCCTTATACAAATTAAAGCTGCTCGCACATTATGCAAGCGCGGAACGCACCGCACACCGAGTTAAAAAAGTGCCAGACGTGGCGCGAGCAAATAACTTAGACTTATATTTTTATACGTTTTATTTTATCTAACTAATAATATTATCTTCTGGCACAGGAACTAATGAGTTATTTTTTCTACCATCGATTACCTTATCTTTGATATCTACTGAATACCTACAATAGAGTGAGGTTTTTAAAATACCTTGAGAATCCTTTGTTTTTCCGGGAATAAAAGTAGCCTATGTCATTCTCCATATCCTCAAAATAAACCCATGCAAAAAAATACGTCAACCTGTGGTGCTGCATTATTGAAGGATAAATCAACGCATTTATAATATTAGTAAGGATAGTCTTGGTTTTTCTCGTAATGTGCGACCAACCTTAAGCGAACTCTGGAGGCCGCGGTAAATATCGGAATGTGTAAAAAAATAAGTGTCTACTCGTTTTATTTAAATTGTTTATATTCGAAACTATTGTATTTTCGACTCAGTGGTGCTACTTCCGGGAAGTGACACCTTAGCGTTGAAGTTTATCCGATTAATTTTAATTTAAGGTGACATCGGCCAATTTATTTTTGTCACGAATGTGGATAAACGACAATCGCACCCATTACTCGTATTACAGTTTCCGTTTTTGAAATGCAATCTGCATCTCTTTGGACTCAAAGAACCTTTCAAGTAAACAGATTTGTTTAATAGGGTGGTTCTGTTTATATGGTCACATGCCAAATGGCGCGATTTGACAACTTGGTTTATTTTTCACTGATTAATCTTGGCTGCATATTATCAGAATTATCTATCAGGCGAAATCTAACGCGGCCGGAATACACTCTACTCAAAACTTTTCGTACTGGACTTTGCAGACTATAATTTGTCGGATTATGCGTCCTGCATTCTGTCAATATTGTCAATATTCTGATTATATGTGGCCGCCCTTATACTATTTTGACACAATACATAACCCTACCCTGCTAATATTACAAAATATGCAAAAATATATTTTTTGTTGGTTTTTCCTTAAATCATGTCGCATTAGCTACTGTTCGATTTTGTATTTTTTGCATAGTAGAAGTCTTGAACACTGACATAGGCTACTTTGTTTTCCGGTAAAATATTCCGTAGTTAAGACGCTAGTCTACCAAAACATTTTTGACAAAAATACTAGTAACTCTCTCACTGGGCAGCATCTCTAGTGAAAATGTAGTCTCTATGGCGTGATTTATTAAAAAAATGCTAAAATGGAGCACTACCAGTATGCAAGGTTCCGCGGGCTTGCTGAGATTTATGCGCCCGCTTCGCTTAATATTTCACATCCGGCACGCACTTTCCCTACGAAGCGTTTGAAAATTGCCGCATCTCCGGCCATCCGCGTGCTTTATAAAAAGATTGCCTCGACTTCGTGATGGTATGCCGTATTTCTACATTTGATTATAGTTTTACTAGCTTTTGCTCGCAAATTCGTCTTTGTTTTTAAATATTTTGCGAGTACCCTCTCTTTTTTTGGTATTAAAGGACGTGTCACTCTCGAAGTCTAGAAATCTATACCCCTGCAAAAAATCACATCGATTCGTTGCTTCTTTGTGTTGAAGGAATTAGACCAACAAACGAACACACTTTTGCATCTATAATATTAGTAAGGATTCTAAATATGAAATAATGTTACATACAATGTCTTCATGACCGAATCCAATTTCCACAGAGATTTGCCATCTGCCCAGGAGATATTATAGTGCACGAGCGAGTGCGCAAACACAGGTGCACTCTCTATTCCCGCACCCATTTTCCGATGGGACGGAAATCCAAATAAATTTTCAGAACTAGCCCAGAGTTAGGAAGTTGGCGGTGTATCACCCCCGTGTCTCGGAGAGCACGTAAAGATCCTGCGCCTGATCTGACTTTGGGTCGCATTGCTGTTCATCCGACTGAGATTGAGTGTAAATAAAGAATCGTGTTTCGGCCGCCGTGGCCGAAATTACACACATTAGCGTACATTACGAGTATAATTTGCATTATTTACAAGTCAACAAGCGCTTGTTGACCTCACCAGTCGCAACACGGTGGGTACAGCCGGAACTGCGAGCAAAAGGTTTCGCACGCTCAAAAAGGGAATAAGCACTGCTTTCGTTGGGAAACAATGGGCGCGCCTCGCGGGGGCAATGAGCGAACATCGAACTACTCTAATTTGATTCGCCTGTGCGGAAAGCCACGATTTGAGCCATTTATTGAAATTTTAGAGTTCCTGTTCCGAGTATGGAAGTCATAAAACAAAACAAGCGATGGTGTAGAAACTGAAAGTTTTATACTCTAGATGTTGGTACTACTATGTATACTAGGTTCATTTGCAAAAAGCACTTTTGCCCTAAATAGGTTTATTCAGATAATATAAACGTAAAAATTATTTTTACAAATACAAAACCAACTTCCAACGCCACTAAAAAGTATATCATTTGTCCCTAAAAAATTTGAAGAGTTCCCTCGATTTCTCCAGGATCCCATCATCAGATCCTAACCTGATGACAATGGGACCACCTGGGAAGTATACCCTTTCAAACCAAAAAAGGAATTTTTCAAATCGGTCCAGGCGTCTTACAGTAATCGGGGAATATAACGACGAATTTAGAACTTCCTCCTTTTTTGGAAGTCGGTTGAAAACTCTTGAAAACTACCAACCTTAGATTGGAACTTGCCACCCAGGTTAAAAAGATCCACGACTCACGAGCGTATACCGCTAGGCCACCGTGGACTTTTTAATGTGTATGAAAAGCAAAAACAAGCTCATTAGTGGTCCGAGCCTACACAGATCACACATAGCGCCGTATGAAGAGAACTGTGCCTCGTGGGCTGTTGTAGCCTAAGTAGAACTCTAGAAAACTGTTAACTGAATGTATCACATGCTATGTTTTGAATATATTTATTCCATAGCTAGGAATATCTAGTAGTAGTGTTCGCATGAAAAATATCTGGGTGTAATTCTCTGCACCATCGGTCATTCATTCACTCACGATTAATGGAATTTGCTGATGCAGAACATATAATCTTTCGTAGCTATCGACTGATGGAGCAGAGTCCTCTAGATGGCGGATGTTTTCTGCAAACTGTATATCAGACGAATGGTTCCGAAAAACTAAATATTATAATAACATTGCAACAATATTAAGAACTTCAACGCTAAAGTCAGCGGGATCATCAAAGATTAAAACTGTTGATTAAAAATTTCCCGTCCCAGTGCAGTTGGGACGACTATTACAACTCATAACAAATCAGTAATAATAAATTATTTCTCAGAAATTTCAGTAAAAATGTCATATATTTTTTGACCTATTGGGCTCGAACTACGGTAGAAGGGAACTGGATTGCCCCTCGAGGGGATTGGTTCAGTGAAATTGAATTACGTTTACAATGTTGCAAGCGCAGGTACAACAACTTTAAGGCTCATTAGTAAAGGCTTACAGATTCCAGATAACGTTGGCAGAAGAACATTCTGCTTGCACGATAAGAGAAACCGATGTCTGTGGAGGTATACAAATTTATTGTTTCTGATACGAATTTCACTGTAATTTGTTTTATGCTAGCGTGATCAAATCGGAAATGAGGAGATCCGTAGGAGAACCAGATTTACTGTCGATAATAATAATTATGGTTCACACTACACTAGGTCATCAATTCGCGAAGCTGAAGTGGCAATGGGCATGACACATAGCTCGAAGAACACACATTTTCCCAGCTGTGGACCTGTCGGTAATATCCTCGCCTTGGACTACAATAACGACTATTACGTGTGATCTTGGTTAGAACTTGATGTCTAGATCTAAACATTGGTATTCAAGGCTACCCTTTGAAGGCACTCAAATACTAGAATGCATTTCGCTTAATTTTCAAAACAAGCCAATTTGCTCCGAAATATCGTTACGAGCTATTTACCCTATTTGCAACTTGTGAAAATTTAAATATCCGTCTATATGTAATGGTAAACATTAAGCGCCACATTCCAGAGATAAAATAAACAAAATAATTATTTATTTGAACTAAGACATCTGAAGCCGACTAATTCCGCTTCTCATTCGAGGCCTTGTAATTAACACGGTGGATATCTTAATCTGAATTATCTATCAAACGTCGCAGCGTCTGTCTCGAGATAATCTTGTGTTTACCTCTATATATATTTCTTTAGTGCTGGTACGCTAAGCTTTTAGCAAATTAGTCACTAAGCTTTATAAACGATTCGACAGATCTGACTAACGTGCGAAGTCACTAAATCCTATATTGATCTTTTTTTTTTTTGAAAGAATATCAGCCAATTTTTTTTTGTGTTTTTAATTGTTAGGACAAGTTTGTATGACAGAAAATTTATGGATAATCCACCTGAAAATTCGTAATTTTTGAATGGTATGATTGTATGAAAATATTAATTTCTTCATTAGTACTGTACCAGATATAAATTTTATCTACGTGGCAATGGAAATCAGTCAAACTCTATAATTTTTTAATCCACTTCCAAAAAGAAGAAGGTAATCAATTCGGCCGGTAATCGACATCGGTTTTATCGTTTCTCTTTAAGCCTCGACTTCACGTGTACAAACTAAAATTATTTTTATACTTTGTAGTGCCGTTTGAAATCGGTTTTTTGAAAAGTTTTTTTTTAATTGAACGAAGTCTTCGTAGAGCCCAATAAATACGATTTGCATACAATTTTAAAGCGCAGCCAAAGTCAAAGGACTTGTTTGTCACGATCGGACCTTGACTTTTACCTGTCCATATATAAAAGTAAAATGTTTTTTACTGCACTCGACAATTATCGAAACTGACTTGTGCGACGTTATAAAAGAGTTTAACGTAAATGGTTTCTGACATTTCGGTTATTTATTACTCAATATACTCGCTTAATACAATAATAATATATGTCGGATATGGATTTCGCGTGCTCTGATTAATGGTCAATTATTATTTGAGTATGAAGAAATCAAGTAGCTACTTATCATGTGTAAGCGACAGATTAAGGGCCTACGCCCTACGCAGGTGTGTTATTGCGACCTTGCATCGTTCGTAACTACGATGTCTGTTTTCATGTTATTATGTACCAGTTTTTGCCCGTGACTTCGTCCGCGTTGATATAGGTTTCTGAAAATTCCGAGGGAACCCTATTGTAGTAAAGTAAGAAAGGCTGGCGAAAATCTTTTATCCTTACTAATATTATTATAAATGCGAAAGTGTGTTTGTTGGTTTGTCCTTCAATCACGCTGCAACAAAGCATACGGATCGACGCGATTTTTGCATGGCTAAAGTTGAGAACCGGAGGAGTGACATATGTAGTGGGTACTTTTAATACCGGAAAATAAAAAAGTTTTAATAACTAAGTTCACGCGAGCGAAGCCACGGGCATCAACTAGTAAGTAGATAAAAAGTAACTTGTAATAGGTTCATACCTACTATGCCGTTTGTTCTTACTAGTTGTGAAAATCAACTAAGCTTCAAAGATTTACAGTCCTATTGAAGATTTACACGCTCTTTGAAGACTTCCCTCGTATTTGCTTGCACAGAAGGGATGTAAAAAAGTGCTAACGACAGCCGCAACTTCTTCCTGGAAGGGTAAATCCTCTATCAAACACTATATCCAAAACCTTAGAGTATTACAATAAGGTTTAAAGTTGATTGAACCTGTGTAGTAACTACCGTACGTGAGTACCGAGAAACATTCGTACATAAACGACATCAAAAATGCCGCGAACACTCAATTAGCGAGTTCCTAGACTCCTGTTGATTCTGGTTGTAAAAAATTGTGCATAGAAATGTCGGACGCGACGTGACCCGGTAACGACACGGATCCGATACGCGCCTGGATCTGTGCTGGCTTGCGTGGATCGCCCACTTATTGCGACTTAGATACGGATGGAAACTCTCCGTATCAGGGCGCTCTGAATCGGTCCGTGTTAGCGATGGTAAGATTTTTAACCGATTTCTAATAATGAGCGTTGTATGTTTCAGTCGTAATGTGTGAGTTTGTTCTTTGTTTATGTTAATGATTGTTCAAAAGGGGTTAACTTAATCTTAAATATATAAAAGGAAAACGTGACTGACTGATCTATCAACGCATAGTTCAAACCACTGAATGGATCAGGCTGAATTTTGGCATACAGATAAGTAGCAATTATGACGTAAGCTTCCGCTAAGAAAGGATTTTTGAAAACTCAACCCCTAAGGGGGTAAAATAGAGGTTTCAAAAATTTAATTTAATGTGAGCGAAGCCGCGGGCAAAAGCTAGTAAAAAATAATTATGAAGTGATGTGATAATAGGCGCTGTGCGACACTGTTTTTAAAAAAAAAACAGTGTCGCACAGCGCCTATTGTTTTTTTTTTAAAGAAAAAAACAAACTTCCCATTTCAAATATAAGTTAGTAAAGGAGCTTCTCTACAAAACAGTTTTAATATGAAAATTCTCCATATACTTTGCGTACTTAATCGTTAGATGACATATTATATTACACACGCCCCCGCTCTCCCCTGAATCACAAGAGTAAATAACCCAACAGAGTCAAAGCGTCTAAAGACTGCAAAATTACCTACCTACGAGTACGACCTATTTTTGCAGGCTTAAAACACAACACACGTAAAAAAACAAGGGAAATATTTGTTTATTCATTTTTTTAATACACATTAATATACCTACTACGCATTTTTATTCTAAAAGGTAACGCTATGTGAACTATTTTTATTTCTCACTCGTAATCGTACAGTGTGTTGCCTTTAAAATTAAAAAAAATTAAATTACAATGATTGCTGATACAAATTGTTAAATTACTGTTAAACTACTTTTTTCTATAAGTAAACAATAAAATTATAAATGTAATTCTTAAAGAGAAATAAAATTATTTCACTTAAAAAATAAAATCACAGAACGGTTGAATGAAGCTGTATCTCTGCTCGGCTATTTACTCTCGTGTCCAGGATCAACGATTTGCATTTCCGACGCCGACGTGCACCATAAAGCATACGCAACAGATATGATTAATGCCGAAGTAATAGACCCATTAGGCCATTACGAGAGACACTGCCCGGGCGAGAATGTCGCCAACGTCCGCGTAGCCGGGCTAATAGGTGTTAGGACGACGACCTGTTGCTGCAGTTAGCATTATTATTAGCTTAATGTTAGCCGGCAAAAAGTACCTGCTCGGTTTTGCTGTTTAAGATAGTGTTCGCTTCGTAACACGTGATAATGCTATTAGAATCAACATTTACGGAGGAATAGAATATTAGCCAAGTTGAACTTAATAAATATTTTTCGGTAACGATATTGCCGTTCTGGAAACGCTGTCGTCCTATTTTATGTCCGTCAAAGCCTTAGAGCCGTTTCACACGATGCGTTGCCACAGCGGCGGGGCGCCTGATCGGTATCGCTGCGGCATCCTATATGGAAATACTTATCCATGGTATGCCACACGGTGCACTCCGACGCACAGTGGTACGACTCTCTAAAAATAATTTGCAATCGCCTCTCCCTGGCCGATACTCAGTCGCTATTGGCTACACTGCATTGTTGCAGAAAGAACGCGATAAATTCAGCCAATCACCATGATTGAGACTAGCAATTTTTTACAGAACTGACACACTGGAGTGGCACTGCTTCGGCGGCATTTTTATTGACAGACTATACTACAGTTCGTCCTACATTCTTTTGCATTCGCCGCAGCGACGTCTGCTGAGATCTATAGAGCGTACTCTGACTTAGCTCAGACGAAACGAGACACACTCTGACTTATGTAAATCTGTCTCGTTTTAATTCTGTCTTAGAGTCTGAACTGTGTGAGCACTCTCACTGCGGTTGAAATCTATAGACCAAGTCTACCGAGCGGACCGCACTCGGTCTATAGATTTCAGCCGCATCGCCTATTTGACCACCAATGCGGCGAAATATTTTCGGTGCGGTGCCGCAACGCATCGTGTGGGCCGGCTGTTAGTAAACTCGCTGGAATCGTGCCGCGGCATTGTGCTAGCGCAGTGATAAAGATTGAATAGGGCGCGTGCGGCCGCCGGCTTCCGCTATACTTGACCCGCTTCATGCTCATTATGCACAGCTATTGTGTTTAAACACTAACTTAATACACTTCATAGCAGCGCCAATAAAGATCGCCGATTATTTACTACTAGTTGATGCCCGCGAATTCGTTCGCGTGGATATTGAGGTTTTTTAATTCTCGCAAAAACTCTCCTATTTTCCGGATTAAAAATGTGTTATTTCAAAGTCACATCGGTTCACTCGTAAATACATCATCAAAAAGTCCACCTCTGCATGACCCTGGGACAAAAAAAAATTAAAACTTATTTTTGCGAAATATAGACATTTAACTTACTATTTAAAAATACTGATCAATATTGCACCATATTTTCTTATTGTAGGTAATTCTGTATCATACATAAACATTATCAAATGACTTTTTCGCTTAGCAAGAACGAATCGATGTAGGTTAATTTTGGCTTTGAGGACATCGCCCCAAAGTTAAAGCCAATTACGAAGAGATTACCCTAAATTGACCCATTCCGTAATCGGACCCGGGACCTCTTGTTTGAAAGGCAATCATTCGCACCGTCGCGCCCGCGAGCTCGTCAAATATCTTAATCCAAATAAGCCGATTACTAGCCGATCGATTCTCACGGGAAAATAGAAGGTCTCGATTGCAAGCGATCGCGCACGGATTCGGCATTGAAATGGCATGGTTCATTTATCCAAATTGTTTAAAGTACCGCTGTTGTACGTAGGTACCTTGGCCCTTGGGTCGAGGAGGTCACAGCTTAGATCGCAATCGCCAAGTGAAGCCTGTCAAAACTGGACTATTAGAATGACAACATTATAAATTGTGATTAATGCATGCTTTATTTCAATCCCAGGGAGGTTTCAATTTTCGGTTAAGCGATGTTACGGTAAGTTACGGCGAAAAACTGATTATAAAGTTCAATATCGAATTCAGATTTTATAAAAATTCTTTTTACAAAACCTACTTCAAATTCCACTACAAAGTATATCAATTGTGCCTCTAAAATTTGAAGAGTTCCCTCGATTTCTCCAGGATCACATCATCAGATCCTAACCTGATGACAATGGGACCACCTGGGAATACCCTTTCAAACAAAAAAAGAATTTTCCAAATCGGTCCAGGTGCCTAGGAGAAATCGGGGAACATACATAAAAAAAAAAATATAGATTCCGACGAATTGAGAACCTCCGCCGTTTTGGAAGTCGGTTAAAAATACAAAATTACATATTTCAAGTAGATCCAACCGCGACTCTTATGACAAGTCAAGACCACCGGTAAGAAAGAAGTGTCCGCAATAAATTTTGCAATTGCTGTTTTTCAAGGTATTACACTATCTTGTGGGCAGTTCCCATGCAACTTTGCTATTAAGAATTTAAGTTACTGAAAAATAACTCCGAAAATTAAAATCAGTTTATGGTTGGTCAGATTTCCATAAAAATATGTACCTACTTAGTTTACAACTTACACTTTGTTAATTATGTAAATCTTTGAAACTCCTAAAGATAAACTCCTCTTGAAGTAGAGAAATATCGGTTTTATCATTTATCAAAAATTAGTAATTCCACAAACCGATATTCGATAAGTACTGTATTGAACAATCATTTGCTGCGCATTCGGAATACGAAATGTCGAAATCGAATACGCGCAATGCCTAAAATCACGCGCGAAATATCACGTTTTGTCGGGAATATCTCAGAATCGAAACATTGATGTATCAAAAGGATCGATTACAGGAATTACAGCCGGACTATAAAGCAACATGAGTAATACCACTTACATGCAAAGAGTCACTGGGCAACATTGTAACGTTTGGAATCGATTGTTAGAATCGAATTACAATGTAGCCATAGGATTCTCGTACGAATACGAATTACTGTCAGCACCTACTCAGGTACTTACCATGTTAATAAAATTCGTAGTCATTTAAGCTTAAAGTAATTAAAAGTTCAGCTGACCTATTTCCCATCTCAGTATTGAGGAGTAGTTATTAAGTACACTACGAGTCTCTAACATATAACTATGGTGTCCATGCCAATGACCATCATTGAAATTCAGCTACGATTTTAATCAATGTTAACCTATCCAATCAAATTTTGCAGCTTGACAGCTATTTGTTAGATCATTCCACTTCACAGTTTACAATTATTACAAATCCAATAAGGTGTGGAAAATGCTACCAGCAAAGGTAGTTCTTTGAATATTACCATAGCCTAAGCCTTTTACTTTGATGTTATATTGTGTTTTGGTACTCGAAATCCATCGACGTTATCGAGATGTGCAAACTCGTACTAACTCTACAGGTACCTAGAATCGCTGGAATCAAACGGTCAGCCCCGCGTAAACACATTCTGCAATCGAGTTCTCGACCACAGCACTCACAATGGGCGCGTTCGAGCCCCCTTGACGGATTTATGACCACCCGTTGAATGAAACAATGTAGCTTTCTAACTGAACCTGCTGTTACCCTAAAATCTATGGGGCCTCGTCTGTCTGCGACTAGGATATTTTAACTTAGTGGCAGATAAGCTTTTTGCACCAAGAAAAAGTCGTCAATTGGCTACTTTTTGCGCTAGTCAAGATAAAATTCTAACTTCTAATCCTGCCTCTGCAATTATTGAATCTTCTATTCAAAACAGCAGTGAAGCGTCTTGGGATATACGACAGAAGGGTTTGTTATGAGTTCGCTTCATGAATAATGACGAATCTTTTAAAATAAATAATTGATAATAATTTAACAAAAATAAATGAGATTCATTTGCTTCTATCTGTCCAAATGACTGCAGTGATCTTCTCTTCAAAAACCAAGTACTTAGGTCAAATAATACAAAGCGTATTCAGACTATAAGTCTAGTCTCTAGTATAATCTCTCTTGCATATTTTGTCTTCAAAAAAAAAAAATATTTTTTTCTACTGCTCTGGCTGTGATAGCCACTCTTCCATTTAGGTAAATGTCTTCGATCGGCGCCCATTATTAGCAAACAAACGGTTTTGTACCGTTGAAAGACGCTTGAAGTTTGAGGCGTATCAAACCCTTAGATCCTGATCACCAGGTGGAATGAGGCAATTCGCATTCCTCGATGGTTTAACGATAAACTAAAGATAGAATTTAAGTACTAAGTAGAGTTTGAAGAAAATTCTATTGCTAGGATTGATAGGATTGCTATTCAAGTTAACTGCACTTTTTAATTGACTAATTGCCAATTTTATACCATCGCCTTGTAACGTTTAACCGAAGAATAAATTCGAAGTTCTGGGAGTTTTTGTATTGAAAATAATCTGTCAAAACAACGAATTTAATTGTGGGTTATTTATTACTTACTGATTATTAGAATTGACTCATCTATGATCTAGCAACATACAGCTCGAACCTCTGGACGATCGGGCTGAAATTTGGTATACAGTTATTGTGACGTAGGCATCCGCTAAAAATAATTTTTGAAAATTTTACCCCCGAGGGGATAAAATGGAGGTTTGAAAAATCGAACCTAACGTAAGCGAAAACGCGGGCAGAAGCTAGATTATAATATTAGATGGAATTTTCTTGCTTTGTTTGATTTTAGCATCTATCGTTAGGTTTCACCTTTGTCGCTATTTGCCAATATAGCTGAGGCAACCATTTGTTCACGTTCCTTGGATCGCTGATCGCTCCACTGAGATTGGAAACAATTCGATGATGAAACTACATTATTACAAACTTGCAACTTACATCTTTGAATGTCACTTGATACTGTTATAAAGAGGCTCATTGCTATTGCTAATGTTATGAGTATCATGGTGGGGGATTAAAATGTTTAACTACTTACCGCACTACGTTTATCGATCTAAAGTTGCGTTTTGATTAAAATTGAATAACATCAATATCAGATGATTCCTTTATAATATTAACCTTACTATTATCTTTCCTTATTATTAATATTATAAATGCGAAAGTGTGTTTGTTTGTTGGTTTGTCCTTCAATCACACTGTAACAGAGCTACGGTTCGACGTAGAGTGAGAGAGTGATAGGCTACTTTTTATCTCGAGAAATCAAAGTGTTTTCGAGCTTAAACACTAAATAAACTAAATCCACAAAAACGAAGTCGCGGGTATCAGCTAGTATAACAATAATTGTCTAAATATGCAAACTAAAATTTTGAGATGTGTGTTGGTAGATCAGTCAGTCAGTCACCATTTCCTCTTACATATTTAGAAAACTTATATCGAAGAACAGACATAAACTTCGTTTTTATTTGTACACATGTTCTTAATCAGTATCTAATGTCTCTATTGTATTGTCGCCTGGTTTAACCGATTCTTGTATATCACATAGCTGCAGTAGGTTATCGTGAACTAATAGTGTGTTTCTATTTCCAGGTAAGATGACAGTTGTGCCGTGTACGTTTCCACGAAGGCCTATCCGATGCTTACGACGGAGATCGTATTAAGGTATAGAACTTACTTGGTACATATTTACTATTTATCGGCAAAAGCTAATTTTACAATGAGCTATTTATTAATCGATTTCCAAAAAGGACGAGGTTATCAATTCGGCCGGTATCTTTTTTTTTTTTTTAGAATATGGTTTGAGTACCGCATACTTATTCACATAACATCGCATAACATTCATTTAGAAATGGTTGGGAACGCGTATACTAAAAATCATGATGTTCCTTTTGCGTTTGAAGTTTCATCTATTCAAGTCTGGACTGCTCCCTATATCTACTCCCAGGCGTGTTGCCTGACGAGATACAGAATTCTACCTACTACATGCGGTAATTTAATTACTCTGCGCCAATCGTGAAGGTAATGTTAGCGAGTCAGTTCTGAGAATACGTATTCTTACACTCGTAGCTCTGTACAAATACTTTGTAAGATGAGACGAATTGAGAACGCGGAAGTCATTAGCGCTTTTTTTTAATAAATAAAAACGTTTTAAAAGGATCCTTCTGTACGGTATCGAAAGATATTAAATTATTTTGACTTTACGTAGCGACGGAGAGGACAAAGCGAAAAATAATTACCTTAATTAAAGGAAAATGAGGAATTTGGGTTGTATGAAAGGCTGTACAAGAGTGGTCCATAAAATTACGCCGATGGCGATTCTTTTTTATTCTTAAAAATAAATAAACATTAATCGCATGTAGAAGTGTATTTATTTGATTTACTTACAACTAGCCTTTCCACGCAGCTTCGTCAGCGTGGCTGATATTCTTTTTTTGAGTCGGGAATGTCCGGACAGTCAAGTTTGCACTCTCTGTCATCTCGGTCCATGATATTATAATCTTCAATTGTTAAAGGTTGAAGGTGCGGACTGAAAACTGAAAGGCCCCAGTTCCTCTGATCCCCACCTGTTGAACTGTTGTCGTACGGACACAACACAGCTTTCCGCTTTGAATATTAGCCAAGATCAACCCCCAAATTCTGTAACTCAGTGCCTATCAACGACGATAGGAATTTTTTATCCACTGAAGGTTTGAAGAGAAATGTCATTTACTATTTCATAATAAACCTTCAATGCATAAAAAATATATGTCAGTGGCTTTCATTTTGTGATAGGCACTGAGATACAGAACCAGGGGGCAGGTTGGCTGATCTTTATAAAAAATTGATGTGAGGCAGTAGGTACTTACGAGTGATATATCGGCAGTGTCATACCAGTCGTTTATTTGCATCGTTCGGCCGCGCATCTCGTAACGGAACGGTATCGTTGCGTGCGCGGTTATGCAACGCGGGCGTCCTTGCTGCGGGGCGCGGGCGCGGGGGCGCGGGGCGAAGGCCGAGCCAGGGCGCCGACCCTGTTCGGTAACCACCCCGCTTTTTATAACCAGCCTCGGAGGCTCGGAACCAGTTCGAGCGAGTCCTGTTTGTAATCACTAGTGTATCGCATTTTTTCTATGCACCCACGGCGTACCTTCGACTGAAGACACTAAAGGAACTAAAAATGTGGAAGGAGCACGCGAACAGTGAAACTACTATCTCGTCTATCTAAACGGCTCTATCAACCTGCTGCTCTATCGGCTCATCTCGGACTATTTCTAACATATTATTACAACGCAGCGAAACGAAATTGTTGTAACACTAAAATGTACCAGACAAGTTTTTATAACCGTGCGACCAAGTTCACAACTTTAAGTGTCATACTACAAACCCGTGGCTCACGCAAAAATAACTGTCACCGCCTAATTGCGGAAATAATTCCCAGGAAGAAAAACTCGTGGCTGCGACAGTCTTTCAAGTCGTACAAAGTGACATAGGCTATTTTTTATCCGGGAAAAACAGAGGATTCCCGCGGTATTTTGTATTGTGGTCTTGTCTAACATTTTCCTTCAGTTTGTACCTAGGTTCTGCTAGATAGGTAGGTACTAGTAAATCCAGCAAAGCCAATATGCCAGATGCGGTGTAAAGTAACATGGGACGGTAGGAATGCAGACGCCGCCGTGACTACACTGGTTGTACATTTTAAGTATGCAAATGTTAATTACACCGAACTGCTAAATATGCAGTTTGAATGAGCCCAACACCGAAGTACGTCGAATAATTTCTTGTACAGTTCGTTACATCAATGTTAAGGTATTCTAAAGTATTTTATTAGCCTGTTAATATAGTTATCTGACCGAATTTCGGCAATGGATAATTTCGACGAAGATTGGCCAATTGCATAGGAGATATTATAGTGTATTAGTGCATGCACAAGCACACCTGTATTTCAAGCTATTAGCAAGGTTAGTCTTTAATTTATTATTCTTAGTCATCTATTCCTAGAATTATATAAAAACTATTCCTGTAAATACTTTGTAGGAAACAATTTTAAGAAACCTACCAGTAATTAGAATTTTCAGTCAGTTCGCAACTACTAGGATTAGTACAAGTTTGTATGAGTTTCGAAGTTCGAAATATATCTAATATAGCATATTTCAATTATCTAAACTTCACACGTCAAAGTAAGATGGACTTAAAAGGCCTGTGTTAACGGCTCAAGTTTGTCCATGTATCTTCAGCCCCGAGCGTAATCATTCCAAAAAAAATTAAAGCATTAATGCCCACTTGCAACAAATTGCTTAATCGTTTTTAAATTTTATAATGCTGTCAATTTTTGACAAGTTTATGTGAGAATTGACAAGAGAAGTATTAAACAAAACTTTAGGTTAAGTTATAAGAGTGCTCGAAATCTTGTTGTCGAGATCCGCAAACACGTACTTAGGGTACAGGTCCCTTCACCGTTTTGAAATATTCCTTTATGATAAGGGCAGTTCGTGACTGAGGCGAGCGATGGCGAAATCACACGACGCGAATGCTCGACGTGGAACACACGAATTACGAACGTTTAGTTTCGAAAAGTTTGAGTTGTGTCGAAATATTGTTACTAATATTAATACTGTAATGTTAAATTATTTTTGCGCAAGAACTACCAATCAGGATTTAGATCAAACTGTACGAATTCGTGAACAATATAATATAAAAAAACTTATGCAATTCGCGAACGCTATATTGCCTATCATATTCTTGCGCCAACTTTTAAAAATCTTGGAAGACAATGCACCCTGGCCAGCCAATATAAACAAGAACGTATAAGTCAACATTTCGTGCTTTCAATTGCTGTGTTTTTTCATTTAAAAAGTCAAAAGATAGATGTGCTCAAACCAATAAGCAAGAAAAGATAACTCATCAACAGATTACAGATCGATTGAATGATCGATTGATGGAAGCGGGCGTAAGCATATAGATACCGATAGATTCAAGACAAGAAACAAATTATGTAAACTAAACTGTCACCGAATGCACAGTAGTAGATGGACATTGCAAAAGTAATACAGTAGAAAGCTAACAAAACAACTCCGCCCTGAATCATATAATTTCGCCCGTAACCGCGTCCGCGGCCGCTTGGCGCCGCAATAAACATCGCAGAGATAGAGCTCGCGCTATCTGTATCTGGCTCGCTTTGTTTGAGTTACTTCCATGCCTTATTGTTCAGGTATCGGCGCGGATTAGAATTACTATTGTACTTGCGTACACGCAATCTTACTGCCTCTATTTGAATTTAGTTTCAGTTAGGTTTGTGTTCCATCGCAAAGAATAGAGCGCAGATAGAGATAGTACTAACCCGCTCTGTTCGAGTTACATCTACACCGTATTGTTTGTATATCGGCACGAGTTAGAATTACCTACTACATTGTATATATCCCTTGCTGGCTCTATTTGAATTTAGTTTGAGTAAAGATTGTGTTCCATTGCAAGTAACAGAGAATATAAAGCACATAGTATCTAGCTCGTTTTGTGCGAGTTGCATCCACACGTCTTATTGTTCAGATATCGGCGAAGCATAGAATTACGATTGTACCAGAATACACGCAGTCTTACAGCTAACATTTGAATTTGAATGTATTTAATTTTAGTTAGGGCTGCGTCCCATCGCGTCTCATAGAATAAAGCGCATGTAATGTTTGCACTTTAATCGATTTACCCTTTGCTTAGCTTTTTAAAAGCTAAGCAAATTGCAGATCAGAGAAACGTCTAACCGGCGAACGTAGCTTGTTTGAACGTTTTTAACTTGTAGCACAGTTTCATCGACAATGAGATAAGAACATGCTAAGAGCTGAGCTTAGTGCATTAATTACGCCTTTCTGCCAGAAACCACTTGTTCATCTTTATAGGTAGCTAAGGAAAAATAGATTTATATCTATATGTGATTATGATCGCGACTGTACCTGCACAGTTTCGGTAGTATGTTTGCGTTTCGTGTCTTGTCTCCACTATGTTCATACATATACGATACATAAACGAACATCACTACATAATACCTACTATATTATCACTAATAAACAACGACAACGGGCCTCCGCTGTGTTTGTTTGTCTTTGTGCGATAATCTCAGAAACTACTGCAGGAATAATCCATTGGTTTTTCACCAATAGATAGACTAATTCGAAGATACGTATTAGTTGTTAGTTGTATACTTTGTATCTTCTTTATTAACCGTCCAATTTCATCACTTCATCCACCCAAGAGACCTTGGTCAACTGCCGGACAAAGGTCTCCTTGCATGGTCTTCCACAGATTCTCGGTCTTGTGCCGCTTGTATCCAGTGGCTCCTTGTGACTCGTCAGTTTTCATTGGTTTATCTAGTAGGGGGTCTGCCAACACTGCAGTTTCCCGGTGCGGGAGCGCCACTTCAGCGCCTTGAAATGAAATGAAATGAAATATTTTTATGATGAAATGAAACATTGGGACCCCAACGACCGTCATTTCTTCGAACTATGTGCCCCGTCCATTTCCAAAGTGGAAATGGACGGGGCACTAAGCTTCGCTAGTAGCTGAGCTATGTCGGTAACTTAATACATACTACGGATCTCTTCATTCTGATTTGATCTCGCAGGGATACTCCGAGCATAGCTCTCTCCGTTGCGAACCTGGAAAAGTGAAGTAATAACCATAGAGTACAAAACAAACCGTGGACATCGAGTATTCATAAATTCAAATGGCGGCTATTACGCTGCGCGGACACGAAGGATCGCATTTACGCAATTCAAATCCGCGCCGATACACCGGCAGCGGCGGAACAATGAGCCGCGGACGTTATTTGAATAAACTAGTAACGAGCCCTAATGAAAAATACTCGTACAAGCGACCCGCCCGGCTTCGCACGGGCGCCACAAGATATTCACAATTATTTTTAAGCTATTGCATAGCTTCTATCGCGGGCCTTGAGCGTGGAGACCGAATCCAGAAATTCCGTAACGAAAATAACCTGACACGGGACTCCTCTCACCGCTAGATGGCGTTGATAAAAAATGCTATGCAATAGCTTTACCGCGGCAGTCCCCGAGTGCCACATGTCTTTTTTTTCATTCGATGACCAGATAGTCCTTGACTGCAATCTTATCTGATGGTAAATGACGATGCAGTCTAAGATGGATGGTAGCGGGCTAACTTGCAAGGGGTGTGGCAGTGTACTCATACCCCTAATCGGTTTCTACACTTTAATTTTTAATAATCCCACGGTATCTCTTTGATTTTCCGGAATGAAAAGTAGTGACTTACACTCTTCCGGTCCTCGACTGCACCCATGCAAAAAATCACGTCGATCCGTTGGTTTGTTACTTGATTAAAGGGCAAACCAACAAACCAACACACTTTCGCATTTATAATATTAGTCAGGATTTTTTATTTATAACTAAATCTAACTAAAATAAAAATAACAATTGCATGTGACCAAAATAAGTTCTTTCACTCAGCAACATGCTGCAGCGTTTGTTTTCAGATAACTATACATAATTATAGATAACGAGGAGTAAAAACTCTTGACTGTTGTCATTGGACCGAACGTCTTAATATTCTCACGATCCTCGATTTCACTAAAGTCCGGCAGTCCGGCTCCAACGCTCATCGCTACGGATTAAGTAATGCACTCAGAAATGTGTAATGTGCCGAACTGGTGTTATTTAACATCCGTTTTATTCATTACAGTTTTAGATTTAAGGTGATTGCCAATGACATAATTATTTTTAGGATTCCGTAACCAAAGGGTAACCAACGGGTACCATCTTAGACTGCATCGTCACTTAACATAAGGTGAGATCGCAGTCAAGGACTATGTTGTCACCGAATAAAATGAGCCGTTGATGGGTTACTGATGACGTGTAGACAATTTTGTTACTTCAATTCATGACGTCAAACGTCCTTGTATAAAGAGGTTATAAAGATTCAACTTGATTCAAAATGAGTACCTACGTACATATCTGGAATCTATTTGTGTCACGTAACACATAGCTAGACATTGACCTACATTTGATTTACCTAGATCTATGTACGTACAATATAATTGCTTTATTGTTTTCCTTGTTGGATAATAATAATATTGAATCACCGGCTGATTGGGTGCATTACCTACTCAATACTTAGTGATAAGAACGTTATTTATAGGAAATAAATACTATTATCATTTAATTGATTGCGAATTTTTCTAAGGAACAGGTTAATTCCTTAATCAATTTACTCTTTGGTATCTATCAAAATAAGCTATGCTCGGATTTCTGCAGAATCGAATCAGATGTTAGGAGATCCTTCGGAGAACCAAAGTCACAGACATAGCTCATCGAGTTCAAACAAAATCAGAGTTCAGTTTTTTGACCGTGTTATTTTCTGTTTTTTACTCTTACATGTTACATTTTCGATTGTAACATGTAAGAGTAAATAACAGACAGTTTTTGGACTGAAAACCGAAAGGACGCAGGTTCGAATTCCACCCGTTGCACTATTGTCCTAACACAAGCCTTCCACTTATTTGGAGGGGATAGGAGGATATTAGTCAACTTAAACTTGGCTAATGTTCTTTAAAAAAAAAATAATGAATATCCACATTTTGACAACAGTTAACTGTTTACCCAATTTCAACCTATTTATCAAAACCAGATTACTTTTACGGGTTTTAATCGAAAAAAAAACCCCCCACTCACAACAAAAATATCGGTTTTTGGAAGTCAAACAACAAAATTTATACCTGCCCGGCACGGCATTCGGCGTCTTTCACGAGTTCGAGGAATGGCATTAAAATTCGATCAGTTCGAACGTTTCTCAGACACTAAAAATATTCAATAGGAACAGAGCAACCAAATCAGTTTTCTAAATTTCTATAGCCATTCCTGTCATGTAAAATCAAAAATAGTATATTTACTTAAAATAGGTCGTAAACGAAGGACTTAAAAACCGGAAAACAGTAGTTTTTATAAAACCTACAATCTTGACTCCAGACGCATTTCTCATAACAACTAAGTACCTACGTACTAGTACTTCAGCTATGTCATGTCAGAACGTCGAGTATACGTACATTCACTACACGTACTTGAACTTGGCTAAAACAACGCAACAATCTGTACTATTCTCAATCCATTGCCAATAAAGCTAAGGTTTAAGTTTTAGCAGGATTAGTACAACTAGCAATGTATGGGATGCAAGAGAAAGAGTGCGCAATGTGTGACGTCGGTAATGGTAGTCTGGCTGATGCTTAGGGTTCGCACTACTCTTGTATTGTATGAGAAAATATGTTTTTTTAACTGTTAGGTTTTATAGGTTTACTCTTATTCGAAAGATGTCCCTGGGTTAGAATCAGTTTAGGAAATGACCGAAAGGCTAAAGGGTCGCGCCGAAATAATAAATAATAATCGTAGGTATGCGTTGAACGAATCGAATTTTTATCCGACTAAGGCATAGTCAAAAGAAAGGCTTATGAGTTATGCAGTTCATGTATGTACCTACATATCCAATTTTTTTTGTTATAAACTTTTTTCTGATAGTATTCTTTATATGAAATTGTATAAAACCTGGTTCGTCGAATCGGAGGAAAGACGTTGATTTACAGTGATTTCGGTGCGCTCGCGATCGAGTCAAGCATACCTAATATTTATGCAGAAGTCTGCTTTAGCAATATGTGCCTGTAACATGACTAAATAACAACATTTAGATGCCGCGTTGAAGCCAATTGAAGGATAGAGTAGAGAAGATGAAACGTACCTGCGACCTTTCAGTCCGCAGTCCGCACCTTTAACCGTTGGGCTATTGAGGTTTCAAATGTTGCTACAATAATAATTTTTTCGTCGTGGAAAATGTAGAGCCAACTCTCTGTGAGGCTGCGACGTTTATAGCCGATACTTTACAGTAAGAATTTCGCAAATGGTGTGAATGTTTTTTTGATGGAGTATGGAGGGCAGCCCTAGGTCCGGTGTCCTTCGGGCGACGGGAACCAGCGGCCTTCGTCCCGACTCCCGTCTGCGGCTAAATTTAGCCCAGCGCCCTTGGGGATACGACGCCAAACAGGATTTATGGCCGGCCGGTGCACGCCGCGCCCGCGCCGAGCTTTGGACGAATCGCAGTTTTAGGATTAGATGTGCGCTTTAGGATCGTTATAAAATGTTTCATTCACCTGTGTAATTCGTTACAAGTTACAACTTTATTGATCTTAGGTACTTCCTCATCGAAATACTTTGCAACACCTTTTAGTACGGAAGTGTTTCGTTTTTTTTTTTTTTTTTGATGAGAAAGGATTATGGATGCAAAAGTGTGTTTGTTTATTGTCGGCTCTTTCAATCGCGCAGCAACAGAATTAACGTTATGTTTTGTATGGATATAGTTTGCTGGACAATGACATAGGTTACTTTTTATCCCCAAATATTTTAAAATCCTTAATTCCACGTAGAAACGCGGGAAAAAGCTCATATATTAAATTGAACACTTTCCGTCTTTTTGATGTAATAAACGAATATACCTGTTATGTAGATATGAATTCTTTTTATACAAATAACATTGATTATTATTATTACACTCATTTATTGCTCAACAAAACGTAGAAAACTCTTAAAATAGATAAAAATTAAAATCCTATGTGCATTAAGTATTGCATTGCATCTAAAAGTGAATCTTAACATTAATAGTCCACGTGCGACCATATCAAGTAATAACTTCAACCCGAAACCGACCTTATGTGTTGAATGTAAGGTTGAAATTCAATATAGAGGCATATCGCTAGTTTTAATATATTTTATAAATTACAACGTAAGAAACACTAATGCATTTTATATGTGGAAACTATAAATATGACGTTTAGTTGGATATGCGTGACCGTCTAATGCGTGTTGCAAGCCTTTTTCTCTGTAACCTTTTTAATGGGATGCATCATTCTGCTCTTATTTATGGACCCATCATCCCATCAAGTAAGACATAGTGCTCTCGTCCCATGGCGCAGCATGCATTAAATTGTATTTCAATTTTTTTAACACACATCTAGCAAAATATCTAACTAATTTTAAAAATGCGAACGTTTGTAAGGATGGATGTAATATGGATGGTTAAAAATCTCTGTGCTAAACTTCGTAGATGTCAGTGCAAATGATCCGTTTCGCAATCATCATTAGTATAGTTGTACTTCAGATACTCTATTTAGGCGAAAAAAATTGTTGGGAACCCTAGTTATATCTACGTCATAGTAGGTGCTAACAGTTTCTTGAATTCAAAAGGAGGCAGTTGTATGCGTCTTGCATTTGCCTTAATAGAAAACAAAGCTGTAAGAAATTATTTCAGTCATCTAAATATATAAAAGGAAAAGGTGACTGACTGACTGATTGACTGACTGATCTATCAACGCACAGCTTAAAACACTGGACAGATCAGGCTGAAATTTGGCATACAGATAGCTTTTATGACGTAGACATCCGCTAAGAAAGGATTTTTGAAACTTCAATCCCTAAGGGGATAAAATAGAGGTTTGAAAAATCGAATTTAACGTGAGCGAAGCCGCGGGCAAAAGCTAGTTTGTTATAAAAATGTTTTCCAACTTGAAAATAGTTACAAAAATTCCTACTGCTCTATGCCAATGTCGAATATTTCCGGTAATGACGGATTATTTATTTATATTTTTGAGATATTTTAAGCCCTCTTTTCACGGTCTCGTTTTGTAACGCCTCATTAGTGCGATTCATTGCGCAAATATTTCGTCACAGGAATTTCGTGTGCGGTAACGACGAGGGCACGTGATCGACGTTGCACTGTAGTCGGTCCTTATAGGGGGTTGGCGTGAGTAGATATTATATGAATCATATTCATTGAACTGGTTAATAATGTGTTATTAGAGGGGTGTGCTAGCTAGATTAACATTGGTTGTCAACTTGTCACTTGTCAATGGTGATCATTCGGTTGTATACAATCCCTCAGATAACCTAAGCTGACATATCTTTAATTTTTACAATGTTTCTAGCAGTAAAGGATATAGTTAGAACTGACAGAAAAACTTATAGGTAACTGTAAGCACGATCCTCTTGATGGTCTGCGGGATATGGAGAGGGCGCTCAACCAATTATCATGTTTTGTCTTATATCTTATAATGTAATATTTTATAAGACATAATTTTTTTAAATATATTTTTAGCGAGCAAACGAGCAGCCGGGTCACCTGATGTTAAGTGATTACGCCGTCCATGGACATTTCTAGCACCTGAGGCACCACCATTGCGTTGCCGGCTTTTTAGGAATTTGTTGGTCCGCCACTTGAATAATCCCATGTTGTAGTTTAGTGGAAACACCGTTGCAAGAAGTTGGATCCACATCGAAGTGCTCCAAGCACCCAGGTGGTGAGAGTGAAATTGTGTTCAGTGGCGAGCGATGCGATTGTAGAAGAAAGACAGTGGAATTATTCATATATCAGCCAATCAACACCATTATTGAGACTGTAGCAATGATTGATGCAACATTTCCGTAATCGACCGACAGGTGTAATATGACACGTGACAAACGCATAATCCGGCGACGCGATGGCGCCCAAACAGGGAGCGATTTGCATACTCGTATTAGGCGTAAATTTTTTATTGACTTGAAAAATATTGCGTTTTTATTAATTACTAGACAATGCCCGCGACTTCGTCCGCGGGGATTAATTTTCCGGGTTAAAATGTAGCCTATATGTTAATCCTAGGTACGAGCTATATCTATTCCAAACAGCCAAATCAGTTCATTCGTTCTGGCGTGAAGGAGTAAAAGGGGCAAACATACACACATACGCACGGATACAAACTTTCGCCTTTATAATATTAGTGTGACTAATGATTGCCCGCGACTTTGTCCAGGTATTTTTGTTTTGCCATATAGCTTACTTTCTTTTGCTAAAAAGCATGAATCCTACAGTACCAAATTGTAGAAATAGGGTTATTAGTTTTTGTGACAAACAACATACTACAACAGATTACAATTTTGACGTCAGTATCATAGGATAGTGATGAATTATTACTGATAACGTGCGTGCCCGGCATTGAACCTCCGACCCTAAATAGGAGACCACAGTCCTAACCACTAGACTAGTATGCTTTTATTGCTGAATGGGGTAAGTTTATTTCGACAAGAACTGCATAAAAAACCTATTATATGACCGCAGCGCCACTACGCTATAGAGTTAGTGAAATAAATGAATCCTTTAAAATACGTTTGTGAGATAAAATAAATTAACATATATAAAGCGGCGTTACACCGTTTAGTTTTTAGCACAAGAACGGTAAATAGCGGACTGGTTGGGCAGTTTGTCCATTGTTTCCTAAATCTGTGGAGACGCTGTAACGGTGCTTATCTAAATGTATCGGTTTTTATGGTTATTTTATACGATACTGTAACAGTTTAGATATCTGTTGTGATATTCAATACAAGCTTACCTACTTATGCAACTTTTTGAATGAAGTTGTCTGATTTCAACCTTAATGGTGAGATCTGATTTTAAGCGCCGATTTTATCCGAAAATAGAGCGTTCTGACAGTTTTTGTGTTGAAAATCTGCCAAAATATTAAATTTACGCTCGGAAAAGACTTACGTTGTTGAAATCGACCCTAAATATTCTATTTTGCTTTCGTCAGAAAAAATTAATCCATAAGAATAACTTCAAAAAATTAAGTATTAAAAAACAATAAGTAGCATTTAATAATAACAATGGAATCGAATCGACGACCTTACAGTTTTCAGTCCGGACCTTTAATCGTTGGGCTATTGAAGAATATAAGATACTTATTATGTATGAGATTATCTGAAGTTGGTTGTTCAAGGATTGGTCAACATGATTTCCAATAACAGAAATACAGTTTTGTTTTAGATCGTGTAAACTGTCGGTTGGTCGGACAGCCAGTAGTCTGCAATCTGACAAACGGCATAAATCATGTTTGGCAATTGTTATAAGTTTTGTTGTTATTGTAGTGTAGACCTACCGATTTGGTTTGGTATAGTACGTTTATCTCACGAAGTTACGGGCGCTTTACTTGTGGTTACGTCGTGTATATGCACATTGCGTAAGTGTGCGTGCCTGTCGGGAGCCTAAGTGGGAGCGGTCAGGCGCGGGCAAGCTCTCGCTCACACTTATACAGATACGACACACACACAACCATGACCACGAGCCCTCGTGAAATGAAAGCACTGTAGACAAACTTAAACTAGCGTCGACGCCACGTGACGTAACAAAGATTAAGATTGACACAAAATCATGTTTTTATTCACCGTCATAATTAATTAATGCGTTTCTTTTATATATTTAGATAGATAATTCAATGTTTTCAGTATAAGGTTAAGGGTGCGGAGCGCGTACATTTGTTATGCATTCGCTCTACTTTATTGTTCTGATCTGAATACACAGTATTTGATTTGCAGTTTCAATGTGATCTGGTGATTTGCAAACGTGATCGTTTGTGTTATTTGAAGGTCGACCATCGATTTGTCATTTCGAGGACTAGACGGTCTACTTTATTCGCAGTTCTAATCATTGCAATTTATCGTTTGCCCACTGGGCACTTACTGGGTCTCCTCTCAGAAAAGAGAAGTGTTGTAGCCCATAGCCCACATCGCTGGCCCAGTGCGGATTGGCAGACTTTTCAACGCATTCGAAAACATTAAAGAGAACCCTCATGCATGCAGATGTCCTCACGATACTTTCTTTCACTGTTAGCCAAGTTGAACTTGACTTATAGTCTCTTCTCTCCTCCAATTAGGAGTGGGTACGACAATAGTGCAACGGGTTGGGTTTGAACCTGCGACTTTTCAGTTTTCAGTCCGCACCTTTAACCGTTGGGCTATCGAGGCTCTTAAAAAAAGTCAATTAGAACGTGCGAACGTAGGGTTATTCCAAAATCGATCATCGATTAGTCATTTCAATAGACGCCGTACTTTATTGGTGTAGTCTGGTCGCAGCAATTGATTTGTAGTCCCAATGTGACAGGGCTACCTCGTAATTCAAAACACGTAAAACGTAAATCTATGGTTATCCATTTTGCGTGGGTGCTGTCTATTGGTAACTATATTGTTAGCTAACTAGCTGATGCCTTATTTGTTTATTGACCATCATAATTAATGAAGGCGATAGAGTAATATTATTTACTAGCTGAAGCCCGCAATTTCGTCCACGTGGATTTAGTTTTAAAAATCCCGTGGTATCTCTTTGATTATCCGGGATAAAAAGTGGCCTATGTCCCTCTCCAGATCCTCAAATGTACACTTAGCAATGCAGAAAATCACGTCGACCCGTAGCTCTGTTGCAGCATGATCAGCAAACAAACCCACAAACGAACACAATTTCGCATTTATAATAGGTACTAGTAGGGATTTAGCTATTGTCGGAAGTTCGTAAACTAGTTATGCGATGTAAACCATGCGATATTTTGTGATTCAAAACATGATCTTGCGGAGTTATTACTTACAAGTATGTGGTGTTTTTAAAATGTTAAAATATGGAATATTCCAAAGGTGACTTACTTGGTATATCATTACCAAAGTTTATTGTCCGATGCTCGTGAACTACGCGATAAGTAATTCAAAACATGGTCTTGCTTAGTTTTATGGTTTCTTTCAAAAAAAAAAAAAAAAATTACTCAGGAATTCCGTGGATGTATTACAGGTAGGTCGTGTCGGCTCAATAGTTTAGTCGTAAGATAATTTATTCCATTAGACTGTGCCTATTGCCTAATATACTCAAATATATGTGCCGGTCTTGTCTCAAAACCTTGCAAGAACGAACAGAGCGCCGGCCACAAAAATATATGGAGGTAGAACGGTTATTCACCACTGTTTTTTTTACTAAGGATTCATGTCTGTACCTACTACTTCTGGACAAAATCACGCCGTCCGTGTTATTTGAAAATATTTTTTTTGTTTAAATTAAACAATGTGTGAATAACTTGCAAGTTTTTTGTTCTATAATTAAGGATACTGTAATATAGCATTTTCACGGGATTTAATTTTTTGAATAGAATGGAATAAAAAAGTTTTTTATTGAAATAAACATTTAAAAGGTACTTGTGAATTGTAAAGTGAATGCCACTGTGCACTGGTTCGGAATACCATTCCAACCGTATTAATTTTATTTGTTACACTATGCACTGTATTGCAAAGTTTCGGCAGGCGTATGCCCTCGCCCACTTTTCCGTTCTATCTTGATTCATTTCTGTAGCGCCGGCGCTGGCGCCGCGTAGGTGAAGCTTTCAACATTCTAACAGTTGTCATCGTATCAGATTCCTAACTGTACCGGCGCGCACACTTTACCGCTGACACAGATACGGGAACCGAGTGACAATAAAAGATATAAAAATGCAATTCTCCCGCACGCTCTGACACATTTTTTGGCTAAATTATGTAAAAGGGTCACTTGATAGAGTAGGCATCTGTTATACAAGAAGAGTGTCCCAAATGCAAGCGGAAAGAAATAGTTTGCGATTATCCCATGCGAAAACTTTCCATACAATTTTTGCCTGCGATTATACGTTACATTACAATTATTATACCTACATTTAGGGAATGCAATCTCGATCTCGCGAGATCTCGTTTTCGCGAGATCTCGGCCTTTTTTAGCGAGATTGATCTCGGCCGAAAAAAGGGCGAGATCTCGCGAGATTAACGAGATTGCACTCGAGCATAAAAAGTCTTATTCGAAGCGCGGACTGACACTGACGGAGTTGCGACCTGTTGGTTTCATTCGGTGCGCGAATTAATTTTTAAATTATTAAAAGATTTGCGTTTGATATTAGAAGAGAAGACTGGTTGTTTTTTTCATTTGTTATTTCAAATTCAAAATTTATTTATTTCATGTAGGCCAACTTGTAGCTCTTATAAATCTACCACCGGTTCGGAATGCAGATTCTGCTGAGAAGAACCGGCAAGAAACTCAGCAGTTGCTTTTCAAAAAATAAAAAATAATTTTTTTTACAATAAGTAACCAAACTGTGCTATGTATACTGCAGTGCTTCCACAGTGATTTGATTGAAACGTACGTCAAAGTTTACTACTTAGAAGTTTATTAAAAAATTATAGACAATTTGATTCATAAAAGTCTATTGAAAAAATTCGTGAAAATAAACGTTATCTTATAATACTTATAATTTTTATTATTTTTTTTCTAATTTATTCAAATATTGTGATTATTTGCAAAAAAAAAAAACACACAAAACTGCCAATCTCGCGAGATCTCGAAATTGGCGAGATCTCGCGGTATTGTTATTTACAATCACGCGAGATCTCGCTTGAGCCCCAATCTCGCGAGATTTGCATTCCCTACCTACATTATGACAAAAACTCGTATCGGTTAAGCATTGCTTGAATATGAGTGTCGAAAATGTCGCTCGCATTCGAAATACTTTCCTTGTGTAACTGAGCCATTAATCAAATGACAACACGAATGAATGTGACATATCACATGAGATCCATACTTCTTAGATACTAAGCCTATCTTCTTCTTTATCATCACCACTGTACACGGTCTTGCGTCGCGTGTATCCAGCGGCTCCCTGCATTACTGATATCGTCACCTAGTGGGGGGTCTGTCAACACTGCGCTTTTCGGTGCGAGGTCGCCACTCCGGCCCCTTGGGAGTGGGAATCCAATGACCATCAGTTCTTCGAACTATATTATGCCTCGCCCATTGCCACTTTAGCTCGATGAGCTATGTCGGTAACTCTGGCTCTCCTCATTCCTGTTTTGATCTCGTAGCGATACTCTGGCATAGCTCTCTCCTATGCATCGCCTGCTGACCCTTGTTAAAGGTATGAGGCCTATAGTTAGTGACTATGATTGGGATCCATGGGATCCATAGGTCATCACTGGGAAAATCCGTTATTATATAAATAGTGCCCTAGGTATTACTGGCGGCGCCTCTTTATGCCGTCACAGACATTGTTCGTTCTATGGCTTCACTTGTGTAACTATAAAAATAAACAAGCGAGACATATTGGATCGAGGAAGGCATTAATCAAGGCGCCGTCGGTGTTTTTGTTGATTTACACGGTTTTTAATTGACACTGAAGCCAGTTTTCGTTACATTGTTGCCGTATACTAATATATATATGGAGTTAATTTGCAATTATCATTATTGCGACTCGCAAATGAATGTGAGGAAAGATTGCATGGGATACTTTTTTGGTCGAACCAATATTTTACTCGTATTATGGCAAAAGGGACATAAGTATAATAAAGTTCCTATATCTGTTGAATGTCCACCAACTTTTCTTTTTATAGTTTTACTAGATGATGCCCGCGGCTTCGCTGACGTATATTTAATTTTTTTTTAATCCCGTGGGATCTCATTGATTTTCCGGGATGAAAAGTAGCCTATGTCACTCTCCCGGTCCTCAACTACCAAACTAATCCATGCAAAAAATCTCGTCGATTCGTTGCTTTATTGCCACGAGATTGAAGGACAAACCAACAAACAAACGCTCTTTCGCATTTATAATATTAGTAAGGATATTTATGTTGTACCGTTCGCATCTATAAAAGATATTATCAACTGAAAATTCAAACAGATTCGATATATATATTTAATACTCTATTTATATATGTATTTGTATTTTATATGTGTGTCATGTCACTCGCATAATTAATCTGAATCAAAAAATTCGTGAAACCGTTTAGACAACAGAGCATCCAACTCCAAATAAATAAATAAATATGTAGATAATATATTTATATGTACTCACATATACACATACTCGTATATACGCTCGAAAAAGGTTATGACTATGTGGACTATTATTGGTTTAGAAAAGTACAAATTTTTTACAACGAAGCACCGCCAGTGTTTAAACAGACGATAAGGTTTCCCTGGAAATGTTAACGTTAACCAATGGTTGGAATCACCCGGCCCTAAGAAAATCTATTAAAAACGTACACACTACACGTGCACCCCCTAGACGTAGCAGCACGCAGCACATTAATTTCCGTGCACTTCCGTTAATAAAGCTCCCCGAGGCTCGTAGCCTAGACAAAGTGAAGCCTCACACGCTGAAAGCCCTCTGATGAGGATTGAGTGCAAGTCGCATTCCCTATCTCCCTTAGGAACCTTTGTGTTGACTCCCTTATACGAGCGTGTAGGTAGGTTTATGACCCCTACATATTGTATCATGTCATAAAGCTGAAGTTCCTGTACACTGAAATTTTGTTAAGGCCTAAACTAAAGTCTGTGAGAAAAGTTGGGATTTGAAAGAACTGCCGAGTTTCTTGCCGGCTTTTCTCAGTAGAATCTGCATTCCGAACCGGTGGTAGAGTCACGACGTATCATATTAAGAGGTTTGGGCTATATGAAAGAAATAATTTTGAATTTTGAATTTTTGTTTGGAAAAAATTTTATTCTGTACCGTGTTTTCAATTATTGTATCTAGTATTATTCAAAGTACAGTCAGTGGTATTGTTAATCCATCGTGTCAAAATTCTACTGCTTGATGGATAGAGTAAGAAAAGCTTTTTTCTCGTAGTCATCTAATTTGACTTGATCTTTATACATAGTAGTAAAAAGAGACACACATATTGTGTTCTCACATAGATTTTTCTAATTATAACTCTATCTTTAGCCTGAGCAGAGTGAGACTTGACTTATTTCTCCCCTCCCCTCCAATTAAGCGAAAAGCTTGTGCTATGAGTGGGTACGACAATAGCGCAACGGGTGGGGTTCTAACCTGCGACCTTTCAGTTTTCAGTTCGCACCTTTAACCGTTGGGCTATTGAGGCTTCAACCTATAGGACCACCAAGGTGGAAGAAAAGATTATGTATTACGGGCATATTGACCTGTGCCTTGGGCCCGGTAGCCTCGATAGCTTATCAATGGGAGCAAGCACAACAGTGCGTTATGCATGCCCTATCACGTTGCAGCTGCAAGCATACAGCCTATCGGTCGACGACCTGATGCTCAGCCATGGTTGCAAGGCTTCTGTACTTGGCTTCGCTTTGTTATTCTGCATGAACAACGCACGATCTCTGTATAGCATCCTTTCCCCAGAGTTAAAACAAGGCATAAAAAGGCCTGAAGTCTAAGCAACGTTCTATAGATCTAGATCGCTGCCTGAGTCACGGATTTGCTCAATCTTGCATCAAGAATGAATCAAGAGATCTTGTTTTATTGACATCCGTGAGAAACATTGGTAGTCATACTAGAATATAAAAATTATTATTAAAGAAACATGACGCGAGCGCAACGCGTGATAGGGATTTATCTCCTAACTTTTCACCCTTAAAGGTGGTATAATTTTCCATCCTGGAGATATACGAGAGCCTAAGTCTCATTAAATAAAGAATCATTAAAATAAAATCAAAAAACATAAACCCAAAAAAAAATCTGTCGAAATAAAGAGTTTCCCCTTCATTCTCTGCAGGTGAGCTTAAATCAAACAATTTTAAAATTTATCAAAAATTAAAATCGATAGAACCAATTTCTTTCAAACTTGACTAGACGAATCGGCCTGTTTACAAAACAAATACCAAGGGTTTTTGAATGACTCATTCGTATTTGGTAGACAAACGATTTACATACATTTTCCTCCAGACACGTGAAGTAACGACGAACCCCTTTCGAGCTTCATTTAGTTTGAACACACTCTTAAATCCCCCATTTTGTGTTTGAAGTTCGAACTCTACACACAACCCCCAGGTGTAAATTAAAAAAGTATATATTTAAAATACGATCTTTTAGTAGCTGACTGACCAGAGTACTTTTCAGAGGAATCAAATCGATGGGGTTACATCGTTTTATACAGAGTTTTATAGCCACGAGCCTAAGCTCGATGGGATGACGCCATTTTATTACAGAGTTCCCAAAAGCTTTTAGTAGCTGGCTACATCATCAGGCCCTGGATATCCAAACCAGACCAGAGTACTTGTCAAGGAGAGTTAAATGAGGACAAACTCTATGGGGTTACGTCGTTTAACACAGAGTTTCTATAGCCATCTTCCATCATCAGATCATTTCCATGTTACAATAATATTGCATTGTCATCCAATTTACATAAACATGCAAAATTTCAGCTCAATCGGAAACCGGGAAGTGGTTCTAAATCAGTTCGAAAGATTTGACCTAGACAAACATACATACATTTATTCATTCCAGGTTAAGTAAAAGCTTGTAAAAATACATAGTGAAGTTTATATATTTTAGGTTTGTACCGTTGTAAAAATAAATCGCACACACACGCAAAGAACGAAGACCATAATCGATTAGCTACTGGGGACATTAAACACACTAAGGCCGGCCGCATAATATAAGAATTTGTCTGACGGAAAAATTACTGATGCACGCATTTGCGCACAATTTGCGCAGTGAATCTGGACTTGGTTGGGAACGGACTGCCTGCAGTGATGACTTTTTTACAGATTTGCGGTTTTAAGTGCAAAATGTACTTTAAGCGAACCCCTTCTGATATTTGGATTGGTTTTTCGTAAGTCCTGTGAATTCGTATCCATCTAAGCGTGTGATAGAAACATGCGATACGGAAAAATTCTCAGTCAAATATATTTTGTCCTCCCGACTGAATTTGAGCACGGCGACAAATCGGAGGTTAGTTATCTGTGTGGGACATTTTATAGTATGCAAATGTGTGCGCAAATATAAGTGTCTATCTGTTTCCTGATTCTCATAGTCCAATGGAACGACAATCACCACGACACGACCAGAAGAGATGTGCAGGACTGACGACTTTGCGTACTCTCCAATCACGGGCAGCGTATAGACAGTGCAAATGTGGTGCACGTTAATTTTTTTTTAAATAATATTAACCAAGCTGAAATTGACTAATATCCTCCTATCCCCTCGAAATAAGGGAAAGCTTGTGCTAGGAGTGGGTACGACAATAGTGCAACGGGTGGGATTCGAATCCATCCGTTTGAAATTAATTGATGACGAGAAAATTCTAGCAATATGCGGCCGACCTAATCCGTGTACACAAAGTGGTCACATAAAATTGCGTGGAATAATAAAGATCACCGCGCAAAATGAGATGATAATAATCCACAATGGGCTTTTGACTATCAAGCCACATGTCGTTTCATTGTAAACACGCAAGCCCGTAATAAACCTCCATTCAGGGGCCCCACTTACAAGTAAATTATGTGAAAAAAAAAAGATATACACGACATACTTGTCGTGATTAAAAGGACGTGGGCGAAACAAACGGGTAATGAGAGCCTAATTGCGTATAAACGACCTATTCAGGCATTCCGCGATAGCAAAAACCTATTAATACACTTAATGGTAATATCTAAGAAACAGTGAATGGAACGCAAAAAACTGAAGATCATCAGCGATTGTCAGTAAATCTGAGGCGGTGAAGGTCGCTTACAGCTTCATTTAACGTCATTTTATATTTTTTATGTACAAGTGCATCAAATTCCTAATTGTGAAAGTGTGGAACAGTGTGGATTTTTTCCTGGGGCTAGAGGCAGTCATAGGTCGGACCATTTTATCCGTTAATTTCATTCAAAATGGCTGATTTTGTCATGCAACCCCATTTTAAAATCGTGTCTCAACTAACACGTACCAGTGCGTCGTGGAAGTGGTAGCTAGAACAGCGCACGAGCTCACGTTTAAACGTTCAACGTTCAGACGTTACGAGGTTAAGTAATTCATCCAGGTGAATGTAGCAATTTAAGGTGAACGTGCACCTTTACGCGCCGCCGGAGTCGCAAGCGCCGCAGTTTACGCATTTTCTCATGGTCTAACGCAGAACGCGCCCTACGCACAATCTCGCACCGCAGGTATCAAACGCGCCGAATCCGATCAAGACATCCGCGCGTGCTTATGGAATCCATTTAACTACAGTATTTCACTAAAATGCGACTCGTTCGGCGCGAATACGTGCACGAAATTGCATACGAATCCATATAAAAATTAAAATGCTATGGATGCGGCGCTCGCGGCTTCTGCGGCGCGTCTACATAGGTGCGCGTTCAACTTTACCGTGATCCCTCGTAGACACAACAAAGAGGCGAGAGGTAGGCCACGTTGCACAATGCCTGTTCACTGTAGGTAACTAGGTAGTAGGTACAACAATTCAGAGCAGCGGCGCCGGTTCAGCCCCGGATTTATAGGTGTCGGGCCGCCATTGTTGCGTTCGTGGACGTCGGGCGCATGACCGCTTCATATTTGCGCCTGCGCACCCTCGCTCTATTAAACGGCTAATATGGCATTATCATATGAAGAAGATCTATACTTTTTATAATTAACCAATATAGCCAATGGACTTTATTTCAGTTCGCACCTTTAATCCATTGGTTAAAGGTGCCGACTGAAAACTGAAAGGTAGTCTTTAAACCCCACCCGTTGCACTACCCACTCCTTAGACAAACTTTACGTTTATTTGTAGGGAAGATGACTGTGACCATGTTGATGATGTGGTAACTAATATTTTTAATTAAAATAATGATACAGTAACTGCATCTTTTTAGGTTTTAAGGTCCGTGGAATTAGTTTTTTAACAATTCCGCAAGAACTCTTTGTTTTCCCGGAATAAAAATTGGCGCATGTCTCCGGGTTGTTAAGACGAATCCTTGCTTGCATTCAAATTTAAGTCTATTAAACTTAGCTTGCTTAATGTTTGCTTTCAACTAGCGAGGTATTGTTATTGTGATGACAGGAAAAATGCGAGTAAAATGCGAGAGATTTATGTGAAACTCAAGTTATCCTCGTTTTAATTAAGGTAGGAACATACTTATTATAACTATGTGATGAATTGAGTCAAATCATACTCGTAACTGGGACTAAAAATCATTCATCAAATTATAAGTAGGTAAATTTCCGCCTTTATTTGCTTGCTCTGCATCCTGTTCCCTTTAGATTTTGCCTTGGTATCTAAATGCTTAGTTTAGACATGGTTTAGACTGCGAATGACAGTCGTTACCGATCACGACTCCTTCGCAAAGGTGAAAAATGCAATGAGAATGCCACGGCTTGTCATTTCGCAGTCACGATCCAAGACCGCGAAATGTCATCTCAGGTGTAAACGTAACGCACGCTGCTAACATTTTCTTGTTAGGGTTGCCACTCACCGGATCTAATGCCACAAATCCTTTTCAATATTTGTTCCACTCATGGCAACACGCGCCATGAGATAGGTACTCTACCTATAAAAACAAGAGTTGAAAAAAAACCATTTACTGAGTTGGCTTAAGATGTTAGCAAACTGATCTACTTCCGTAGTCAATACTTTGGAAATAATTAATATAATATTGTGGCTTTGTTTTCAGATCGCACTTTTTTATTTATTCATTAAATCCACAAACAATATCCATGATAATTATTATTATTCGTAATTTTTTTTAATTGGTTTTATATACGAGTACATACCACGATAAATGTTTTAATTGGCAATGTCGATATTTCAGTCCAGTTTCATGGACCATAGTCACAAAGGGTCTCGGCTGCAACTGCAAATATCGAAAGTTCGTTAGAAAGTAATAAAGCAAGCAAGAAGTAAATGTCATTTAACCACGATTAAAGTCTGAAATCTTTATTGATCATTCAGTTAATGATAGGAACTCTTCCTATAGTAGCGCAAGCCAAAAAAAATTACCAAGGGGCGCTGTGCGATGATACTCGTGCTGGCACGGACCGTGAAATAGCACCATTATGTTGCAGGGTATTTGCGTTGCATAATCCCTTTGTTACTTTATTGCACATCAGTGTTCTACATAGTTAGGATGTTATTTCACAATAACACCGTAAATTGATATCGGAGGCAAATAATATTATCTTTTGTTTGGAATTTATTAACTGTTTTTTTATTAAATCTTTTGATGATCATGTTAGACTAAAAACCTAGTTTCGGAATTGAAATATCAGCATAGCATCGACCTTTGACTCTTGATTTAGAAACAGACAGAGCTTCGCCGAGTGCTAGTTTAAGTAGTTTAGTAATTTAAGTCGTTTTAGTATAATTTTACTCTTAGGTCTAACTTGACAGTTAGTTATTGAAATACAGTTATTATTTCTAATGCTAACGTCTGACTACTTAGATTTTTAGATATCCAGTGGAACGTTGGAACCATCTTTTAATCCATAGATTTTTGTAGGGATTTAGAGAGTTCCCAACATTGCGTTTCCCGGTGCAAGGTCGCTGTTGGGAACCCACTCTATCGAATTTTTGAGCTGTGTTCAGTTCCGCGACTTAATTAGTAATTTAACTCTTTAGTTACATTGGAATTCAGAAAAGCATATTAATGACTAAGTAGCATCACCCTGATGAACTCACGTTTTGCTAAGTGAACTAGGAAGCAGTGAAGAGGCCGTTAACGACTATTAAGAAGCGCCGCTAATTATAATTGCGCCGGCGCAAGGTCGGAGCGACGCGCCAAATTCGGACAGCACTTTGTCTTGTGACTCGTAACTTGTTGCTCACCTAACTAATTATGCCACCTAGCTGTCACGGATAATTCCGCATTTTGTTGAAATGTTTTATGTGGCAAAGGAAGAAAACTTACGTATGTGATGTAGGGCTTTTTTCAATTTTGCTAACGGCTCATATTATTGAGAATTATTGCGAGTTTTGGGAACGCTGTGACTTGGAAATTATAAGTACAAGAAAAATTCTTGGAAACAATTTTTGACCAAAAAAAAACTTAAAATTCAAAAGGATTTTTTAGTTTTATTTAGTAATCGTAAAATATTTGTGGCTATTTTTTTTTATTAGTGTAAATAATAATTTAAAAAAACAGGCAGTTTTTCGAAATTAACTGAAAATGGTCAGCAATTGAATCGATTCGGAGCTTATTTATTAGTTTCAATATTTATTACGACAGTTATTCGTTTCAGGATCCTATCCTGGTTTGTGTAATAATAATGGTATTGTTCGTCACTACAGCTAACTTATTCATTATTAGCTTGATCATTAATATCATCATCATCATCAGCAGCAGCAGCAGAAACCCATCAACCGATCAACCACTCACTACCGATTTCCTCCTAGGATCCTTCTCCTCTCAGAGAAGGATTATGGGCTATAGTCCTCTTTACCGTTGAATCATGAGTTATTAAATGCGTACTTGAATAGACATCCGCAACCCTAATCACTAGACAATGATTGAAATTATCTTGATAGACCATAATATTTGATTAAAACTTAGCCAGTAAAATCGTGAACCAAGTCAAGCCACCACTAAGGGAATGCTCCCGTTCTCCATTTTGAAACAGCCGCGTAAGCAGCATAGCAATTAAGAAGGGCCCGCAAGAAGTTACCGTAGACGGCTGCTTGCCGTGTTCGCACGCTCCAGATTGTGCGCGCGCGCACTGCGTACAAAGTGTGAACTCGATCGTGTACGTTTGGCTGATTGCTTTAGATATTAGCATCTAAAGACGTGCCAACGACACAATTGGCTTGAAGACAATGTGTGCACTTCCAGTAAAATTTGCAGTAGTCATAGTCAATATTACTTACCCGTAAGTAGGTACTGCAATGAATTGAGGAAGTTACTTACACTTCATGTTATGAATTCCTCATGGGTCATGCGTCTGTGGGTCGGTTAATCTTTTTCTCGTGCCTTTATACTGTTAAAGGTTACCTGTCACATATTGCCGAGTCTGTGACCAAATGGAATAATAGTACAGCATTAGATATTTTTGCCCGTTCTTGAATGAACTCAAGTCACAACAACCCTTTATCCTACCGATACTGCTCTTGAATTGTTTTATAGTATAATTAATATATTTTTGTAGTAAAAAAGGCTTCGCTCTAATTAGTTAAGAATGTGAGTAGACCTTTTTTTATTTATTTGAAAGATTAAGATCCAAGTAATGATCTGAGGCATCACCATGAGGGTATAGAACTGGCTAAATTCAGCTCTGTCCCTGAATAAATTTTACGTGTCCGAGTAGACGAAGTTTACCCTAGGTATGTTGACAAGTCGGCCTGACTTATTCTCAAAGCCAACTGACCAGTTGGCACATTTGTGCAGATGCTTTATCAAATATATTATATTCCATTTTGTATTCTCTGTATTATGGAATAAGTTCGCTTTTTGAATGCAATACTATTTGCTGTTACTCGTTACATATATGTAATGTTCTACGGTCCAGTTAAAGAGGGACGCGGAAATATTAAAGGGACAAAAAGTTTATGCGTTTTTCGTGTTTCGGTTTTTTCAACGTGTTTTAAAAACAATTTGAATATTTGAGGAAACCTTGGAATGACTATTGTTTGGTGAGAACGCGACCCACTCGTGTTCCTCGTTGAGATAATGAGCCTGTTTACTCGATTATGTAATTATACAAGATAGAGTTAACATTGTGATGTTTAACTTTGTAATTATTGTATTTGGAGGTTTCAAGTTTATGCAACCTGCGTGGTTGGCAGCCTACTTGTTTTTAATCATTTTTTTTTTGCTGGATTTTTGGAGCTGGATGTTTTGCATGGGTGTAGGTGAGTGACTGAGAAGACTGTGAGTGATATAGACTATTTTTAATCTTTTAGGTACTTCTTCCTTACGTGTTCGATATGAGACTCACTTTTTTTAATATGACTTATACAAAAAATGACCAAGACCACACGATAGATATATTAAGCACGTTCGGAAAGAATGTTGGTCAAAATAACAAAGTATAACATTAAAATATGGTTTTTATTGCACCTGCACATATCTCCGGGGCAACAATCGCGATCGTTTCATTCATCGGCGATACCATCGAGCGATCGACACGGGCATATCAAACTACACGCTTACGAGTAGACATAGAGCTCCCACTTTTCAAAAAAACTCGTGCTTTTTGCAGAAGATAAACTTTGTGGCGCGCTCTACATACTATACTTATTAGTGATAAGACCGGCCACCGACCACATAGTTGTACTTATTTTAAGTTTTGTTCAAATTCAAATTCAAATCAATTTATTTGCTCAAACATGTCAATACAGCTGTTACTAGAAATATTGGAACAAGATGTTTTACCTGATAAGAGGCATGCAAATATTACTTTCTTTTTGTGTTATGTGGTGCAAATAATAAAAAAAATATACTATGATAATATGTGCGTAAAAGTGATAGGCGTACGTTTAAGTTATTATTCTTTGGACCACCATGAATTAAAAAAGTTGTAGAGTTAAAAATATTCCCTATCTTAACAATTGTTAGCTCTGGTGACTTCAATCCATAGACCTACTAGCGCTGGGCACTTCTTAGGGTTTGGAAAACACCTATTCAAATATCTATTCAGTATACTTCCTGACAAATAAATGAATAAATGATGATTCGTCGCTACGACGATATTCTTTTTCTATACATTGTTCGATCCAGTTACGATCATTGTAATGACATTTTTATATGATTTTTTATTTTTATTATGTTTAAAGATTCTGCCATTTCAGCTGAGCCTTCCGTCTTGATGCTGTCTTCATGTTATGACACGGGGCTAATGTCGACGCACGTTGTGTTCCACTTTAGGGTCATATTTTCAACATATCACAGTGATCTGATACTTTGTCAGAGGTGATCGTAGACCTTCTCCCCCTCGAAGGGAGGTCGTTACTTTTGCATTTAACTATCGACACGGCTCAATAAATTTAATTAAACCGCCCGTCGCAGCTTTACCTGATTACATTTTTTATCTTAATACGCGCGCGGTAAAAAATACAGCAAAGCTCGCTGCAGATAAGATAAGCCGCGGCGGTATACCACAGATAGTGAAGCGGGCTTAAAAGAGGCTTTATTTTTCAAGCGAGTTTGATCTCGCCTAGATAGGTACTTAAATTAAGTAGCATCATATAATATTATGTAGTTACTAGCTTCTGTCCGCGAATTCGTCCGTGTCGAGTAAAGTTTTAAAAAATCCCGCGAGAATTATTTGTTTTTCCGGAATAAAAAGTAGGCTCCGAAGATCACTCCGTAAAATCAATTCGTAATTCTGTTGCGCAGTGATTGATGGATAAACCAACAAACGAACCCACCCTCACATTATAAGATTTATAAGAACCTACTATTTAATTACCGCGACTTCTTCCAGCTAGACTTCGGTTTTTAAAAATCCCGTGGAAACTTTGACTTCCCAGGATAAAAATTAGCCTTAGTTCATTTCCGGGATGGAAATATATCTTTGAGCCTTTCATCAACATCAGATCAACAATTAAACCGTAAGATATTATTAAATTTTGAAATATTGTCCCGAATATAAACCGATTTTTTTCATGTGGAATCCTAGATATTTCAATACATATAAAAGTAGCCTAGATCACTTCTCGAATAATCTTCTACCAGCATTATTATGAGGGTGAAGTCAAAGTTGTAATTCAGCTGTTACGAACCTACACTAGGGTTGCCAGATTTTTTTTCATCCTATAAAGGACAAATGGTTAAATAGGTAAAAAAATACGGGATTTCAGTTTTTTACCCGGGACAAATGAAAAAAAAATATTTAGTGTCATTTTTTTAAATATTTTTTCGAGGATCAAGTCAGTTTTAATATATTTTTATTCGTTTTAACATATCTGTAAAAATCAATACAATTATAATCGTAATTAAAAACGGTAATCAACTCGCTTTTTTACGAACGTTGCGTGTGTGAATACTTGGATCGATATCATAATGAAAAAACGAAGTACAGTTCAAACACGGGACACAGTGAGTCCCGCCGGGACATTTTAAACTATGCCTAAAATACGGGATGTCCCGGGAAATACGGGACGTCTGGCAACCCTAACCTACACACATACAAATATTTTAAAGGCATTGGTCGTGCTGTCAAAATACCGAAAGCACAGACAGAAACTTTATTTTTTCTATTTGTAGATACTTTATTAGTGTGACTAACCCACTGAGTTAGGAATTCAGTCAGAATTAAATTAGACGTAGGTATAACAATAGGCTTGTAATAACAGTGAAATGGTAGTAGGTAGGTACATGACATTGATATGTTCAGTTCCTTGACCTTCAACTCTACTAATAGACTCGACTTACTAGAGAAGTTGAAGGTGATGAAAATAATTTTTAAGATATTCGCTATGTAGGTACTACTCGTAACATATTATGACTAATATTCTTTACTCTTCAAATTAAGCATAAGTTTCTCCTAAGAGATTGATCTCTTCAAATCAAACTGGTGGTGGGAGTTACCTACTTCCCCCTTTATATAATAATCCCAAGAATTCCAAAAAGTACTATTAAATACGAATTTTTTCTATTTTAACCGACTTCCAAAAAAGAAGGAGGTACTCAATTCGTCGGAATCTTTTTTTTTTAGGTATGTATAGTAAGACGCCTGGACCGATTTGGAAAATTCTTTTTTTTTTTTGTTTGAAAGAGGTGAATTCTACTTCCCAGGTGGTCCCATTGCTATCAGATCAGGATCTGATGATGGGATACTGGAGAAATCGAGGGAACTCTTCAAATTTATAGGCACAATAATTGATAACGCTTGTAATGGCGTTTGAAGTCGGCTTTCAAAATAATTTTTACGTTTATATATTACTAGCTTTACCCCGCAGCTTCGCTCACGTTAAGTTCGATTCTTTCAACCCCTATTTTATCCCCTTAGGGGATGAATTTTCAAAAATCCTTTCTTAGCGGATACATACATCATAAGCTATCTGTATGCCAAATTTCAGCCCGATCCGTCCAGCGGTTTGAGCTGTGCGTTGATAGATCAGTCAGTCAGTCACCTTTGCCTTTTATATATTTAGATTTCCTTAGGAGAAGGTTTGTTAAATTTCATACAAGTGAAGCAAAATGGAGCTACAGCACAAGTATTTCATATTATAAATGGATATTTTCTTTAATCGTTTTTTTCAAATGTCGCATTCTTGACCTAATTTAAAATGAAGAACCGAAATAAAACAATAGAAGACATCATTAACAACTTATAATGATGCTGTCAGTTGAGGACTTGATTTATCGTCTCTGACGTCATAACCTCGTTTCCGGTAACCGACATGTTTTACTTTAGTGACATGGTTTGACTGACCCTTTAACATCTCAAGGTTTGACTTTAAAGTCATTAGTCAAGGGTGCTCATTCGGTTGTTAGCAAAACTTTAACTAATTTAACAGGTCAGTCCTCTCAAACTGGTCAAGTGTGGTTTGTTACTTCCTAATTGATACATATATCTGATAATTTATACGTATTTAAACTACGGATTTAAAGGAATTCGTTATTGAAAGTATCGATTACAAATGCTTTTTATGTACCGCTTGACTTCCGGCTCAAGTTACGCTCTTTCATCGAAACGGATAAAAACGTCAAGAGATTTTCAAACAGTTTGTCAATCAAAAATAAATCACTTTGTGCGATAATCGATATTTAATCAAAACAAACTCGTAAAGTCCCGCGTCGCGAATCGATTCGACGCGAATCGACTTTCTTGGCGAGTTCGCGACGCATGACCGCCCGATCTGACGGTTTACCTCACGGCTATGTAAATAGAAATTGTGCAAGTATCAACCGATATTGTTGTAGAAAGTCTTGACAAGTTTAAGAGAGTTTTGCTTGTAAAAGGAGGACGTGCATTCGATTAGCTATTTTGTATTATTTAACTGATTGATTCGTCAACGGTGTGAAATAAAAACGTGAAAATCGCACAATGGTTTCATTTCAAAAAGTTAATAATAGAGTTGTTGAAAAGAAATTTTAATTTCTAGGAAGACTGAATACGATTGAAAGAATTGGATAATGAGATGGTTCGCAACTTGTTTCTTAGTTTCTTATCGTTGTGTAATAGCAAGGTAGGTACATTAAAAGAAAATCTTTCCACTGGATAGACAGATATATATGCTTTGATACAAAGTGATAGGATCGCTCAATTTTCTTCGCTTAGCTCACCCAATACTTTCTTTTTCACGAGGACTAAGATGAGCTAAGATAAGGAAAAATTTAATACGAAATCAATCCTTTCATTATAATTGCTACACTTTTACAAGTAATACAGCTGCAGCCTCGATTGCAATCGTTAACCCTTGAATTGTGGGCGCATACTATTTATTATTTTGACGGTCTCGAAACCACGTTTAAAACAATTTAGTGGTTTGGAATTAATTGAAACGCCTTCGCTAAGAAATTTGTAATGTAATATTATTACTTGAGCAGCATTTGTAAGTGCTCCTTGCAATCTTTAGAATTTAAAAACTATAGGGTCACAAAATAATGTTGACCCCGTGATACATGTACCTAATGAGAATTGTATCGACAAGTCTGGAATAAGAGGTCAGTCATAAACCAGGCGTGCAAATGTGTTGTAAGAAAATAGTATTTATTTGACAGCTTAAAACGTATGGTTTCATTTATCGTTACTAATATTATACATGCGAAAGTGTGTGTTTATTTGTTGGTTTGTTCTTCAACCACGCAGCTTTACTACGAAGCAAAGGATCGACGCGATTTTTTTGGACGGGTAAAGTTGAGGACTTGGAGAGTGACATGAGGATTTCCGTGGGATTTCTGAAAATCTAATTAAACGATGTTTACGCCGTCAAACCCATAATTCGAGCAGTGCAGGCCAGCCGTTACACCAACAAGACACTAACGACAGTCTAAATTCCAAAGAATGAAACTGGCTTTTCGGGCACACCTATACCTACTTACTAATACCAATACGTACATATGTGCCAATACTAAATTAATATGGATCATATTCGAGTTTGAACGACACCCCGACCTTTGGCCAGTGTTGCAGTCAGACCTTGGCGCGGTCCCGAGGCGGTGTTTCTAATCGTGACCGGCCCGGCCCGCCGGTCCCTTTCGCGATAATATCTGCGAGCATTGTGCTTGCGCCGCGCACCGCGTGTTGCTGATATTGTTGCATTATGTACCAAACTGGCCTACCCACTGGTCGACCGTGACTTTGTATTGAAAGAGCCTATTAAATCCTGGTCAAATAGGACGACGGCAGCGTTCTGTGACAGCAGCGCGATTCGTAGATGTTTTGTATGTCGTTGGATTATCGGTGCTGAAGCTAAGCTGAAGTGACAATGAAAGGCACATTGCTGTAGACGTTCGTAACATCTAGACATAGGTCTAATGAAATGATCGCCTTATAGCACGATCCCGGACCGCTTGCATCCAGTAGCTGCCTGAGAAGGGGCCCTACAAATGCAGCGCATCCCAATGCGGGGTTGCCATTCCAGCATCTTGAAACCCTGACAATCATTGGTTCTTCGAACTATGTGCCTCGCCCATTGCTACTTCAGCTACTCGATGAACTATGTCGAAGAAGAGAGCGAGTTGCTCTGTTCTTCTCTGTTTTCCTTCGGATGTCTCCTCATGTGATTTCGGTGGAATACTGTCGGCGTAGCTCTCTCCATCACCCGCTGAGTGACCCTGAGCCTTCTTTTGATTTCCACAGTTAGCGTTGTACCACGTTTTAGATCCGTAAGTCGTCGCAGCATCACGCACTGTGCGCAGATTTTTGTCTTCAGGCACTGAATCAATTACCTATTTTAATAAAAATAATATCCAACTTGCGAAGTTCGAAAATGCTTGGTAGCAATTTACTGTGATTTTACCACTTCGCATAGTTTCATATTTAACTAAAAAAAAAGTCATGCGTGTATATTGTGAGTGTAGCTCTTTGAAGTGCAGACTGTAGACCGTCTGGCTTTAATTAAAAAACTCAAAAGCCCAAAACATATTGAGAGGAATTGTTTTTAACGAGGTGTAACTTTGTAGAGTACTCTGGAAATATCAAACCTCAGTTATGTATTTACTTATCTACTCAGACGTGCAACCTTAACCGCCTGACGCGCAACTGATCTTAAGGCTGAAATCTTCTATATTATAATATGTGTATATAAATCTATATATCGCGCTTTAACTTTGCTTACGCTCAAGGAAGAACTAAAACGAGACAGATCTATGTCAAAGACTTCTTTCGACTGTAACTCTGCGTTTTAAAAAAGTTTCCAGAATTTAGTATTAGTCTTCATCCATCATCAATCCAAAGCCGGCTCCTCTCAAAATGAGAATAATATGTGTTTTAAGTAATTAAAATATTATTTGCTTTGACAGGGAGAGTTAACCTGCATGCCTGAGAGTTTTCCATGTTGTTCTCACAGGTGTATAAACTCTGCCAATGCGCACTTGGTCAGTGTTGTGGACTACGTTCAAACCATTCTCATTTTGAGAAGAGACCTGCATTAGTACTACATAAATGCTCCTACGTCATTTACACATATGCTTCGATCGAACTGATTGCATACACGTGTGAGTGAGTCACATTTGATCATGTCACAAACACGAATATGTTTACGGTGTACCATATCTACGAGTATGCCGACCAGGCACAACCTTTTGGCGCTCGGAATTTTTAACTGAATAAAACATTAGTTACTAGTTACCACTACTTGCTTTGGCACGCTATCCGCAATCTCGCATGGCTATCTTAACTGTCTTATGATACAAGTATGAATGGATTGTGTATGTATGTTTAATAATGGAAATAATATTAATAATAATCTTTGTTTTCCCCTCGGTTACTTTCGCTATATATATAAGCAGAATTTTAGCTCTGTGGTTTGTGTTCATTTTATTATTATCAGATTACTTCAACGATTCCCGCGTAATCAAAGTCGCCACTTATGAGCTAACTAAACTTCTAAAAGGCCGTTTTAAAGTTCTGACTAATAAATGAGAGCTTTTCAGATAATGGTCTTACTGAATTTAACCTCGAAGAAGCCATCACTCGTCAGCTATTCTTAAATATAAATAAAGCTTTCTTTGTTTGATTCATAGGTATCGTAATTGTTCATCCGATTTCAGGAAAAGAGTTCTGTAGGAAGAAGGTCGCAGACATCAGCTAGTGTTCCATAAAATATGACCGAACACGGTTCTGTTTCTCACGTGTCTAAATCGGTGATTAATGGACCGAGATACGGAGTTGGACGTCGTTCCGCCATCATCAATATCAATTCGGGGCTCCGAAAACAATCGGTAATCGTCTTTTTATTATTCACCGATCGCAGACGCCTATTCAACCATAAAAACCGTCTCTGGTAATTGATATTATGATTTTTTTACATGGGTAGGTACTACTGCTACATCGTCTTGTCTTATATCTGATTAAATGTTATTTTCTAAGCCCTCAGCGTTACTTCGACTCAGCGTTATTTTCGCTATCAATTTTCTTTTCTTGTTAGACCTTCCGATATAGGTATGCATATTATTTTTTCCTTAATTTCCAGGAGATTCTTCTGATTCATTCTTTAGCTGAAAACTTTTTGGATTCATATTGTTCAATCAGTGGCATTCCTTTATGTCGTCTGTTTAATTCTATTGGGAATTATTTAGATTTCTTATATCTACTACAGCGTCATAATAAATCAATTAATCGTCCATTTGTAGCAACATGAGCTTTTGAATTTTTTGAAATGAATAAATAAATTCTAAACTTGACCACATAAATTTTGCTGTGAGTCGTAAAAGATGCTCTTGCCGTTTTATAAATGAACAAAAAGGTCGTTATGTTTGGAACAATTAAATTCTCAACCTTGACTTTTGAAGGTCACATGCTCCTTTACTCTAATGAGTCTTTTTGAATCTCAGTTTATTCTAAAAATCATCAACATCATCATCATCATCTAAAATTTGAGTTTTAGCTTTCATGAGAAATATGGTTTGTCTTTATTTTAAAGGAAGTTGGCTTTATTTCGTTTCTGCATTGCTTTTGTGTTAGTTTTTGCAATGTTACCATTTGTTTTTGAAGTTTGTAAGCTTTTTCAAATCCTTTGCTTCAGCAAATCGTGGTAATCTGGACCAAGATACAAAACAATCTTTGTTTATAGAGGTTTTATTTTTCTCGATAATTAATAGGCCGTAAATTAGACCGCCCAAAACGTATCTAAAGTGGGTGTTTCTGTATGGCTCAACAACGAGTAATTTACGAGCGCTCATAAATGGTTCGCAAAGATAACCTCCAATTTATTTGCGAAGGTCTTTAAATCTTTGAGGTCTTTAAATTTTGCGGTATTTTCTTGGGTATGGCAAGAGATAAGTAAAACTAAAACTGATAGTATATTTTTTCAAACCTCTATTTTATACCCTTAGGGGTTGAATTTTCATAAATCCTTTCTTAGCGGACGCTTACGTCATAATAACTATATGTATTTCAGCTCGATCCGCCCAGTGGCTTGAGCTGTGCGTTCATAGATCAGTCAATCAGTCACATTTACCTTTTTTATTTAGATATTTTATATCAATAAACCTAACAAAACCTACAAGTTGCTGCATTTCCTTACGTTGTCAATGCACAAACTGCGCGGAACCATCGCTGCGCAGTACGATTTCGCGCTTAGCCGCTTGTCTAATTTAGCATGGGCGTTTAATGGGTCATTGATTGCCACTACTCGCTCCCCGATTCGTCTTGGTTTGGGAACGCGGAAATGTTCTACGCCGCGAATCGGTTTTGACATAGCTCGCGGGAGTGTACCGAACCTTGAACTTGTTTGGACTTTAAACGCTTTGATGCTACTACGAGTTTTGTAACACCTATTTCATAATTACCCATCATTATAGTACGATAGTGTATACCATTCATAGCTAATATCTATGTCGTAGTTAGAAAAAAAGTTGTGGTTAATGAATTTCATTCTCAAAAGTTTACAAATTTCACTTTAAGAACTTAAACTTAAATAATAAATATCACTAGGCACAGCGGTGAGCAACAACATAATCAAAATAAACATGGGTGGGTAGAAATGAGAAGTTTTGATAACTTCCTATGCTAAATAAATTTTTAAAAATATATCAGAAATTCCAAGGCCGGCTGGGTTCGAACCCAGAAACTCTCGGGGTTCACGCCCTGAATGTGTTGACTAGGTTACACTACGGCCAAGTCGATCTACACGTCAGCGACGAAATTAGTGATATACGTTTTCAATCAGTTTTTTACCAACTGTTAGTTTAGTTTTCTATTCTATTCGTAATTTTTCTACTTTCGAGTTGCGTTATTGCACGGCCTCAAATAAATCGTCTTGAGGAATTTCCGTTTGTTAGTTTCGCGAAATGCAAAAGTTACGTAAACTTGCACGCTTTTGTGTTCACAAAGGTTTGTTTTTCTCTTATTTGCTAGACGGGATCCCCTGCACTGCGAATATTGGTTGGTTCGCGACATTCCGGTTTTTGTATGATGTTTTTTTATAGATATTTTTTTTATTCGGTGACCTGACTCACCTGATAGTAAGTGACGATTCAGTATAAGACGGTAGCGGGCTAGCTTGGAAGGGGTATGGCAGTGTAAATTCAACTCATACGTCTAATCAGTTTCTACACGCCATTGCATCGTTCCGAAATGCTAAATCGCTTGACGGCTCGTCTTAAGAAGCTTCTTAAATGTATTCTTTCCCACTTTACTTTTTGATTTTTGGATTGAAGATGTTTTTAATGTGTTGGTTCCATTATTTGCTTTTTAGGTTCACGATTGTTTTCTCTGTTGATTTTGAAGGGACTCTACTACTGCAAGAGTGGCAGTGTACGTGGCACGTTGTTGTTGCATACAGATTTTTTCTGGTTTGGCGGATTTCCTTTGAGTATCATCGAATTCCGCAAGTAGGTAACGCCTGCCCTTTTGCAGTAGACAGTGTCGTTAGGAATGCAAACCGCTTCCGCCATATGGCCATCCACCGTCGCCTGCGTTTGACGACGCATGCGCGGTTACGCTTTGTTGACTTTTATTCACGCCGACAGTAACATCGAGCTTAGGGCTGCTGTGCTCTCTAGTGTCTAAATAATTAGTATGATATTTCACTGGTGTGCCACCATGAGTAACTTTACAATGACTTTCATGGACTACCATTAATTATTGTTAACACTTTCACGGACAGTACGCCTCAAGGCGTTGACCTTGTACAATTTTATACGACAGTACGCCTGTCGACGTCAAATTTTTTTCTTGTATAAAATCGAAAAGCGTCAAAAAAAGCTTAAAACCTTATTCGACGATGCTTCTTCGCCTGAATCTAGTCAAGAGCAAGAACTCATTACGACGTATACGCCACCTGTACTGTCATATCACATCATTTATTATTTTTTGTGATTTTTCAAAACACCTCTAGGCAATTTATGACATTTTGTAGTGTCACAACACGAACAACCGATGACGTAATACTGTCCGTGAACGTGTTAAGACTATCCTAAGATGAGATTAAAAAAATATATATTAGCCAAGCTGAACTTGACTTATGTTCTCAATTATGAAAAGCTTGTGTTAGGAGTAGGGAAGACAGTAGTGCATGGGGTGGGGCTCGAACCTGCGACCATTCAGCTTTCAGTCCGTATCTTTAACCGTTGGGCTATTGAGGCTATAAATATCCTTTTTCCTTCCTTCTTGCTTTCCTTCTTCTACTATATACGTATAAAACAGTACCGTAACCAGGACTTGAATTATATGAATTCATATAGTTGCTAAAGTAGATTGGTTCATATATTTGGTTGAGATATAAATCGATTTATTAAATTAAATGCGATTGTATTAAACGGTGTCTAAAGATATTCAACAGTGCAGTGATCGAAATCAGTATTTATTGGCGACTAAAGTTATACTGGAAGTAAAATGTCAACTGTAGCAAATTATAAATTGGAGGTTTAAACGCTATGTTGGCGATTTTGCATACAATGACGCCCTTTGTATACAATATCAAGGTTTCCCTTTGTCGGTACCTATAATTTTATCCCAAGTTTCGTAATTTTTAAAATCGCACTTGTTTGAAATTTTATCGTGTAAGAAATTTTGCATATTACGATTACTTAATAGATAAGAAACGCAAAATGGTTTCAATCAGTTTTAACCTGTTTGTTGGTTTGTCCTTTAATTTAATCACGCAGGAATGGAGTAACGGATTGACGTGGTTTTTTGCGTGAAGGACCTACTACTATAGGCTACTTTTATCCCGGAAAAACAAAATGTAACCAATGGTTTTTTAAAACATAACTATCTCCAACATAAGCTGAAGTCACGGACAGAAACTAGTAAATTAAATCTTAATTTTTCAATTGAAGCAATTATCGGTAATGGTACACAGCATTAGAGATAGATACATAATTATATTGGTCTCTGTGTTTAAAATGTTGATTAGTCCAGGCTTACTTCTACGAATTCATAAGATAGGATTTGCTACTCCACACTTAATGTATGACAACCCTGATCGGAACGATTTCTCAAAATCAAGACCACACGTTAGGTTCCTTGAAGTTGACACATCCTGGAATGAGATATTATGCACGACCTAAACGGAAGAACAGTCATATTAACAATGCAGATTACAGTTGTTAAAGTCTTTGACTCTGGATCTAATTGTCGTGGAATACATTTCTACTACAAGAATTCTTGAGATGCAAAATTGCAGAGGAGGGGGTTAAAAAATTTTTTAAACTTTAGTCTTTTAAAATTATCAAAAAGTTTTCAACAGCAACAGCAGTGTATGCGATTCAAAAACCACTTACGAGAAAATGTGAAAATACATAAGGAAGTATGTAACATGATAACGGTCGGTATAAAATAAGTTTAGATATTCCTATTTCACAACATGAAATGATTCCATCTTGAAGTTACACATTTATACCTTTCGATAAACCATACATTCTGAATGTTCCAAGTGAATTTATGCTTATAAAATGTCAAGTTCTGTTTCCGGCCCTTTTTAAGGACTGGTTCTTATTATGTAGAGCTATTTACCCGTATATCATTGGCTATAAAACCTCCTTTTTTTCCACAGGTAAGAGCCAAGGTGTTTTAACTAGAGACTGTACCACACACAACGTCAGTGGAACGACACCTCTGCATCCAGTAAGTGCCCATAAATAGAGGACTTTATATAACGGTGCTATAATGGTGCTGTAACGGTCTACTTTATTACTTTATTTGTTAAGTTCTCTGTTGCCATATAAACGTGTGAATCTTGCATCAATACTTGCAACGCAATAAGGAATTTCTTCACAGCGATTGTTTTCTATATAATGGCTGCTAAAATTTCTTTACGCTTGGTTTTGTTTGATGGTATTTGTAAAACGGTTATTCTGGATATTCTTTGGATCGCTGTCTTTTTATTTTTAAATTTTCTCAATGGTCTTTGCGTCTTTACAAAGACGAAATCTTTAAATCTAATTGAAATCTCCCTTCCGTCTTGCAACAGTGTAAAGTCCATGGTACGAGTCCTCCTTAAAAATTCAAAAATTTTGTTCCTTCAAAGTAAAAATTTAGAAAACTCTTCATCTGAATCAGTATAATTTAAATTTATTCTTTATAAATTATTCAACCATTTAAATCCAAAAAAGTTTCATACCTAGGTAAAAAAAGCTTCTGATACATATTTACAAAGTCTAAAGGGTTTAGTAGCAAAGTGAAGCTAATTCTGTCACACACAATCTCTAAGCAAAATCTGTTCGTAAAATAGTTTTCACGAGGTTCCCTACAGAAATTGATGGCATTCTTTTAAAACAGACTGTCGAAACCGAATAAGAACAAGTTTTATGCAGCCTTTACAAAACATTGTGGGCGACTCTTCCACCAGCTCTTCTACCATGTCTGTAGGGGGTCTGAACTTTCCCGCGTCATCCTTGACCCCCCTCATCTAGCACCTGTCTCGCCGCTCTTGCATTAAACGCCATTGTTATAACAATAGCCGCTAATACACCAACAATTATGTCTGCCTGTGTTTATGTGATTATTTTACGACTGTTGTATCAAAGGCTTTGTATCGTAATCAAATTAATTGTACTTTACAATCGACCTTTTTGTGAGAGGTCCACCAATGACCGCATTCAGTTCAATTCAATTTAACATTAATTTGACGTCTAATGTTGTGAAATGTTAACTGACTTTGTACCTACATCTCTCGGTGGATAAATCCATACTTCTTATATTGGATTTACGGGTTTATCTATTTTATTAATTTCTAGTAGGTATTACTGTATATTTAAATAGTTACTCAAATTAGTAAAAAAAAGCTATGCACCAGTGTTGTGATTGGAGTAGAAAGGGAAATCTTACTCGCATCAACAGTATTCTTTACAATGTATAAAACAAGAGGAGCCGATAAGCATAGTACAAAATGAAATATCCAAAATTAATAACTTATACTAAGACCAAATAAGCACACTTAGATAAATGCCAAATAAGCACAGTCGCAGAAATCTAGATAGCAACTTCATAATGAAATGCAATCGAGATTGAACTGTCCAATTACCATCTCCCATTAAACAAATATTTAGCTAAATCGAGATCCTAGATTATTATCTAGCAACATCATTGCTATCGCGAGGTATCGCGGGATCAGTAATAATGGCAATTAGAAATTTATTCATTGCCTTTGAATAATAATGCGGTGTATTTCTTGTATTTAATGTTAAGTTCTGACAGCGAATAGGTATTAAGACCTCATGGAGTCATAGAGATCTAGATTTAACAGATTCCTGCATTTAATATAAGGGAAAAGTTTACGCTGTTTACCTTATAAAGTATTTAAGAGCCAATGGATTCGAGCCAGCTTTATAAATTATATACCTACTCTGTATTCGTTTAAGCGATTGAATAGTAATTTAAAACGGTACTTGAGGATGCTAGGGAATATTTTTCCTACTTTACAACTGACTGAATTTGACTGACTGATCACTAACCGGTGTTATCTATTAACGTGTCCTGCTAATACTTTTTTTTATCGACAGTATTTTATTTCTAGCTTTTGCCCGCGAATTGGCTCACGTTAAGTTCGATTTTATCAAATCCCTATTATACCCCCTTAAGATTTTGAATTTTCTTAAATCCTTTCTTAGTAGATGCCATAATAGCTATCTGTATGCCAAACAACCCGATTCGTCCAGTGATTTGAGCTGTGCAATGTGTATTGATAGTCAGTTAGTCCTTTTCCTTTTATATATTTAGATATTCGGTTACAAATTTTCCCTGGACTGCGATCTCATCTAGTGGAATTTGACGACGCAGACGCAGCATTATTTCAATTTAATCAAACTATACCGCTAATCAATTTTATCTCGACTTAGTTTCAAATCGGAACCTAAATCGTTTGGCTGAAGTTCCTTTCTGCTACCGGACCAGAAACAATTTTGAAATTAATAATTCGTCCGCCACTAAGGCTAAAATCTATAAACCGCATTCTCACTCAGCTCAGACTCAAGACAGTGTTCAAACGAGACAGATTTATATCAGAGCATATTTGTGTCTCGTTTTAATTGTATCTTAAGTCCAAGCCTAGTCAGAGCATGCTCTACAGATCTCAGCATAAGATTTGAAACTGAGACCTCCCACTTATACGACCACAGTGTACATAACTAAGCTAAGGAGGTGATCAAAGGTCAAATAACTAAACCCGCTAATCGATTAATCAACTAAAGTAAAGTGAACGATCATATCCATACTGTCTCAATTCGCGATTCATCGAAAGTCGAAATCGATTCCCCGAATGTCGTATATATGATGAATGCAATATTTTTGGCGATAATGCCGGTATTTAGCAGCTGACAGCTCTGAAAGGGTAATCGCTGGGCAATCAAGGTGAAAGTCAGGCGATCCTCGGCGATGTCCTGATTCTTGAATATGACCCACTTTACGTGAAATATTATGAGTAAAATGAATCCGTTTTGTTTACGCACCATTAATGTTCTTGACCTTATTTTCACAATTTCAAAAAGGTAAACCATCACTTTTTCAAATTTGCATGTTGGTATTGCTGCCGCTAAAAAACATAATAAAATATAATGGACATAAATGAGAAGTGGAAACGATTTTTGAAGCTTTAAAGTACGGTAGACGTAGGTAAGAAGAATTTATAGACTGAAACTGATCACTGAAACGGGTAGTATTAACAAATATCCCACTGTGTAGACTGATGAATGATCAGTCGTCTTGCAGGGAACCGCTTGATACAGGAGATGCAAGACTGTGACGTATGGAAGAAGAGACACGAGATGATAAAACAATATACCTACATCTATCGATTGAAGACCATTAGTAGAGTTGTTAGTAGACTTTTCATTCCATATTATAAATCACATTTAGTTTATAACGTTAGCAACTCGTGTCATACTTACATAACATGATTTACTTTATTTAAGTTATAATATAACTTAAATATAGTAAATCGTCTTGTGTCATTGCATGGCTGATACTTGTAATAATGACCTATTGTACCCATAAATTACCCTTTCCCCGCCAAACCGTTATGGATACTGTTTTGCCGACACGTCTCATAAATCTGTCCGTGCGTCCGCGGTCCGGTGGTAATTTGGCAATAAGTCAACGGTTAATCCGATGCAAATTGCTTCATATGTTTCTGTTATCGGTTCAAGTGTCACATCGCGATTCTTCTGACCTAAAAGAATCGCTGTTTGGTGAGGACTTCTCCTATTAACTGGGGATGTTCAAATTGCTTCAAGTGTCAGTTCACAAATTTCCTATGACCCAAAAAACAGTATGTATTCGCTGAGGAGTTTTCCTATTAACTGCGTATGGCCAAACTGCTTCTAAATACGTTGTATCAGTTCAAATGTCACCTCTTTTTGACTTTGAAAATAATATGCTACCATAAGTACAGGAAGAAGTAAATTCCTAAGAATTTTTGTTTCTCCGTACTATTTTATAAATCTGTTTATTACTCGTATTCTGTACTGTTCTGTTAATTATCAAAAGTTCCTTATATAGTTTTGAATTGTTAACATTCCATATAGTCGTTATCGTTTATAATCAGCAATTTATAATTATCCATTATTTCTTTTAGATTTGTGTGACATTAAAAATTATTTATTGGTACGCTATATTTCCAGTATGTATGAGAGTCCTCTCTCCACACATCGTCACCTCTTAGTCACAAAGTGTTACTTAACACATCGTAATCTCAGCTTAAAAATATGTTTATTGATAATATCGTCATTCAATTTTTGAGTGAATGTTATGTTTATGTGAATTCTTCTCTTATGTTTTCCGGGTGATATTTCGTAAGCTTCGTGGTTATTTTTTTTTTCTCTTTTCCTTTAAGCTATTGTACTACCTTTTCTAGAATTTTGACTTCAGTTGTAGTTAGGAGACGATGACATTTAATAAATGGTCTTAGATGATACCAGATTCATATATTTATTCTGTTTATCTTAAGTTTAAGGTTAAGAAAAGTCTTTTAGTGCTTGCTTGAGACTAACTAGGCTGAGTTGTTGTGTAAAATGGTGTAAATGCCTGTCTTAAATCTAGGGAAGACTTAATATACTTACCCTAATACCAAGTTTTTTAAGTTTAGTGCTAAGAATCTGTGTTATCTAATCGTATTTAAAGAGCTGTAATTTAAAATTTATAAAATTGACGTCACGAGTTTGTCCAAATCGCAGAATTCATGGGAAATAGAGAAATACTATCAAAAATTCAGTTTTGGTGACAGGACTGTTAGTTTCATCTACTACAATTAAATTTTCTTTATATCATACTTGCTCAGTAACTAGGGATTACTATGGTGGAAAGTCTCCTTGTAAGTTGGTGTTTGCAATTCAAGGCAACATTACGTCGCACTATGCTTTAATTGTAATGATCACATTACAGTTCAAGCTATGCAAAACTCCTTGGTAAACAATCTCTTTTCTTATAAAATGGTAAGAAAACTTTTTACTGAAAAAAAAAAAAACACTGAACATGGCGGCATTTAATTTCCATACATTTCAAACTATGCAAAACTCCTTGGAACTCAGAGCCGTAAAAAAAAATGGAAAACTATTTACGAAAAAAAAATGGAAATGGCGGCATTTCATTTGATCTGAAAGTTTGTGAAGTTTGTTCGTAAAGGGATTTAAGTTATTTACAACAATGTCAAGCACTTCATCAGATGATGAAAAAGGAGGAGAGCCTGATTTTTGTTTGCTTGAAGCAGAACAAATGATGCAAAACCTTTTGCCGGATAAGTCCAAAGTTACCTCGCAAGAATGATATAAAGTAGAATGCTTACCTCGGTTGCAAGTAGCTATTACACCCTCGAACTATATTCACCCTCGCTCGCTGCGCTCGCTCGTGTGACTAAATATCTCGGGTGCACGCGATCCATTAGCGCCCTATGCGAGCTGCGCTCGCACTGGCGCCAAATTGTATCTTGTTCTGTAATAGCTTACTTACGTCCCTTGTGTAACAATCTACTATTTTATACCAAAAACTGACAGTCGATTCTATTAAATGCTACTTAATTATTAAATCAAGCACATGGAAAAATTATCTTTTTCGAACTTGAAATTCGTTTATAATTTAAATTAAAGATTGTGTCAAATTAAGAGAATATCTCTCTTACTATCAATCTACTTCGTCTGACCAGCTGCAGTTAAGCATAAAAAAGCGATATGACAAATGTGGTATGTCTGACCCAATGGTCTTGTACTAAGACAGCGAGAAACTTTGCTTATATTATGTCACTTCATCTCAAAGCAAAATTGCGCGTCGCTCTTTGCGTTGAACTAGTTCTACCCACTAACCTGGATGCCTGTCCGATACTCGAATGGATCCACATTTGTATCGATACTGGTTGTCATCATTCGTTTTGCCGGCTGCGCCATGTTTATATCTGTATTGATGGCCCGTATACCATTTGTATTGACATAACCTGATTCATTTATATTCACGAAAAGTGTGTTATTTGGAACGTGTTATTCGATTTATAGGATTTTAAATTGAATCGTGTGTTCTATTAACCCAGGAATGCCCGAATTATTTTTTTTTCACTTTCATTGGTTTTTTTTCTCTAAAACTACTTAGAAGGGGATCCGAAAATGATAAAAACAATAATATATTTTTAAAATATATTTGAAGTATGAAAAATAAGGCGTGTCCATATGGACACGCTGGGCAGTTACAGTATCAGAAAATACAACAACTAGATGAAAATCTAATGAGTACTAAACTTGATTTTAGACAAGAAATTAGGCATAATGACATTGCAATACTTCTTTGTATGCTATGCTTCGAAGCATGTAATACTTAATCTCAAATTACACTTCATAAGTCCTGTTTTACCAGCTGAATGTTTGACTTTTCAGTAAGGAGCCAAGTATCGTTTCTTATTTTTCCGACTTTTCAATAAAGTTATGAACTCAGTCAAATCTCCATGCATCGGTAGTGAAGAGGCGGTACCGCTATCTTCCTGAATCTCTTTGTGGATATTTTGTACTTATTGAAATAAGGCAGAATAATCTCCATGTGGAAATCAAGTTGGAATTTTACTACTCCAGATATTTTTTTTAATTTCCCAGGCACAATGAATATCCCAGCATCCATGTCATCAGTGACCAGTGCTGATGTTTTTAGTGCTATATTTATTTTGTTCATTATGAAATTTTGGATTGCATTCCCAGGTTGTAGAAAATAAGATTTTTAGTATGGAAATAGCTCCAGTTCCCCACGAATCTACGCCTTAGCTTCTATATTCAGATGATGAACGGCTTTTATGACCTTTTTGATCAACATACAAAATATCTTAGATTTCATTTAGTGTCCAGTTGCCTCTTAACTGGTTGATATCAAATAATTTGGTCAGATGTAATGTATGTGTATAAAGCTATTGCAAGTGCCCAGCGTGTCCATATGGACACGTTAACTTCATCGTGATAAAAAGTAATCAAAATAAAGATGTATCCATTGCTTCACTCTATATAAACCTAGGTAAATAATAACTAAATAGTTTACAATACAAAAACTTCTTCCAGAATACATAAATATGGATCAATTTTACTCTTTCTCTTCTCGAATCCACTTTTTTTGCAAATTTACAATTTGTGAAAAAACAAACGCAATTTTCTCTAAGATCACTTCCACTTTTTGCTCCAATTTTTACATATTATAACAGGTTATACCTTAAGCTACCCGAATGTCATTAACTCTTTCTTTTATATATACAAAATGTTGTCATAATGGGCAAATAATTTTACTACTATCAGCGTGTCCATATGGACACACTGGGCATTACTGGGTTAATTTATTTTATGTATGTAAATGAATTGATGAGATCACACTATTATAAAGCCGAAATTTTGTATGTGTGTGTGTGTGTGTGTGTGTGTGTGTGTATGTTTGTTACTCCTTCACGCCACAACGAATGAACCGATTTGGCTGAAATTTGAAATGGAGATAGCTCATACCCAGGATTAAAACATAGGCTACTTTTTATCCCGGAAAATTACAGAGTACCCGCGGGAATCAAAAAACCTTTATCCACGCGTACGAAGAATTCTTTAATAAGGTAGGTGATGCCCACGACTAAAAAAGATATGGCAGATATTCTTTATTTAAAAAAAAAAAATTAATATCTTTGCGCAAAACCGAAAATAAAACCAATTTCTCTTACATTTTATTGCCACCACAATTAGGTATATTGTACGCATGATTCGCAATTTGAGACGAACATGAAAAAACCGTGATCCATCCGTGGAGCTTCTCACGAAATCGTAATGCGTTTTTGTGGTTTTTACAAATTTCGTGGCAGCGGCGGCAAGTAATCGCACGGACGAAACGTAATGACGACGTTTCGATTTGTTTTTACGCCGCCTCAAATTACAAACTGACTCGTTGGTAGGTACCATAATATTACCATAATATTCTGATTAAATATTTTTGTTTTACGTCACTGAAAAATCTCAATTTATTATCAACTAGACGATGCCCGCGACTTCGTCTGCGTGGATCAAGATTTTTCAATTCCCATGGGAACTCTGTAATTTTCCGGGATAAAATGTAGCCTATGTTTTAATCCTGAGTATGAGCTATCTCTAAAATTTCAGAAAGTTAAAATTTCAGCCAAATCGGTTCATTCGTTGTGGCGTGAAGGAGTAACAAACATACACACAGACATACAAACTTTCGGCTTTATAATATTAGTGTGATGTGATGTGATAGTGTGACTAGCTTTTGACCGCGGCTTCGCTCACATTAAGTTTGATTTCGCGAACCCCTATTTTTCCCTTGAGGGGTTTAATTTTCAAAAATTCTTTCTTAGCGGATGCCAACGTCATAATAGCTATCTGTATTCCAGAGTTCAGCCTGTGTGTGTGTGTGTGTGTGTGTGTGTGAACGGGCTGTGCGTTGATAGATCAGTCAGTCAGTCAAAAATTATTCTATTAATTTTTTTTTTTAAAGAAGACAGCTTTTAATTTTAGCAAGATAACATAAAAAAAGAATAACCAAAATTGCAAACATATTATTTCGGTAATAAGCGCTACGATTATTATTTAAATTAGTTTATTTTTCATAGTGCAAATGTATTTTTATTTACGAGCGAATACGATCGTACAGCGCGTGATTGACATGTCATTTCGATTCGCGAGTGTTATTCGATTCGTACTCGTAACACGCTCGTATACGTGTGACCGCGACCTGACGCCTGACAGATTTTATTGTTCGCCGGAGTGACAGCCTCTTTGCAATTCTCTGGCTCGATTTATACCTCTGAGGTTTATTCCGAGTTTTAAGGCGGAAACATACTTTTTACACGGCTATAACAACTTTAATTAGTATTGTTTGTGTGGTATTTTTTAAGGTGTGTGGTTAGGATATGTAGAACAATTTATTTCTTTCTTCTACACTTAACAAAACCCAAAAAAGTAAAAAAATGGCTTAGAAACATTTCATTTAATCGAAAAAATACAGACTTTTAAACTTAACACCAAGGTCAATAGTTTTACAGCTCGGTGTCATAATAAAAACTGTTTAGGAGGACTAGTTCTAATAAAATATAGCATATTTTTTTCTTGGCTGGCACTTTCACTTTTGAACCAAAATGGATGATATCGTCGGGAATAGCGCAAAACCACGTATGCACCATTGGTAAAAACCGCGGATCTACGCTAGTCACAGTTTTACAGGGGAAGTTTAAAACTTTATAAATTTCGTATTTCTGCGTCTATTGGGCTAATTTTTACACAGAGAATATTAATTCATGTGTTCTATGCATTAATAAAAATAGATATCTTTTAAAATGATTAATTTAGTCGCTACGACACTTACGCGGTTTTGATTTGGCCACAAACGTATGAAAATGGATTTTAATGTACTAATGCTAGTTACGCGGATTTGCACTATCCGCGACGATATGGAACGTGATTCTCCTCGAAGAAATATGCGATGAATTCGACATTTGAGCAAATACTCCTTATTTCGGAAGTTAGTCGAAAGTACTACAGTTGATTTAACGTAACACGCGTTTTGCGTTTGGCTCGCATTTCTTAAAGTGTGTTTCCACACTATCTTCCGAGGTTCACTCAGAGTTTAATGTTTGTACAACTGCATCGGGGCTGTTTGAGTTATTGCATACTGATCGCTTTGCGTAACGCGGGCTCGGGCCAAGTTTACAACGACCGTTCAACTGCGATGTCGATGTGACACGTGGCTATTAAATTTAAAAAAAAATGTTTATTATGTACTTACTTTCTCAGAGTGGGTAGGTACCTACCTTAACTTCCCTTAGATAGAGATTTTACTTGTTTTATAGAATCACATCACGGAACTTTAGTATAGAATTGGTAGTGTCAATAATTGGGTAAGTTTATCCATATATAAAAAAAAAGTTGTCATACCTATATGTATAGAAATACAATGTCTTATCCCTTTCAAAGTTAGCCCGCTATAGTTCTTTCAACTTAGGAGGGTGCATGGCTCATGGTTGTGTGTGTGTCGTATTTGTATAAGTGTGAGCGAGAGCTTGCTTGCGCCTGACCGCTCTCACCTAGGCTCCAGACATGCACGCACACTTACACAATGTGCGTGTACACGACGTAACCACAAGTAAATCTCACGCGCCCTCGTGAAATGGAAGAATTATACCATAATAGACTTTATCGTCACCATCAAGTGAAAAAGTGTGAGGTGTGACTAATTGTAGTTAAACGTTGTGAGAGCCGTATTATTTTTATAATGGCAAATAAGCCTGCGGTCGCTGCGCTGTCCCGTTATGGCGTGTTAGTCCTGTGTAGAGACACCATGGTTCGGAGAGTAGGCGAGAGACTTTATCTGTTGCGTGCCCCATACTAAGCGAAGTTTGATAGATAGTTAGATAGATCTAGATAAAAACCTTATGGCACACAAGAAAGAAACAAAATTTAATACAACTTAAAACTACGCATGCAAAGGCGGCCTTATTGCTACACAGCAATCTCTACCAGGCCACCATTGGTGATAAGAGTGAAATGATGTGTGAGGGTAGTATGGTGCAACATAGCGGTGGTGTTTAATTCTTATTTGAATATTCAGTTGATACCGAACACTTCGTCCACGTGGAATTAGATGTAAAATCAACTAATGTAGCACCATCTTTCGACTTTTCTACGCACTGTACTAAGCTGAGCAAACTCGTAAAACTTAAATTAAGATATATAATATCTTTTATACTGTGATTTGTTTTTTGTGACATAACAAGTTACCTGTCAAAAGTCCATAAAAATAATTTTAAAACTAGTAATTCCACGCTGACTTGGATTTGGTTTAAAATCTATGATATTTTTTATTTAGGAAGCTTTTAAATAAGTCATCAAAGAAACCTGTCCGCACACAGAAGGTACACCTAGACATCCTATTACTGAGTAAGCTAACACCATTTCTTTGTTTGAAATGAGTAACAGAAGAGGAATTCACGGCTTAGCATATTATGGCATTACGACTGGGGACTTACGAGCACTAACTGTCTTTTATGTCGGTTATGCACAGATTTATTCTTAAAAGGTAGAGTGGATGAATATCCGCTAACACTTAGGGAGGCCAGGCGTCTGAAAACTTGATATGTATTATTATTTGCGTATAAATTTTTATAAACAAATAACATCATTCTTTTCTACTCCTTATTATATTTTATCTATTCTATTCTTTATTATTTATGTTCTGTATCCTAGGTTAAACAAAAATTAAAAATAACATACAGTTTGGCAGGCTAAAATCATCTCTCAAACTTTTTAACATAAAATTTTCATTTTTTGATATCCATCACAAAAAAAATGACACCGAACCTATGCAAAAGCACAGTGTACATTCTTCATATACCTCGTCCATTTAACTTATACCTAGCGTACAGCTAGCAATATTGCTAACACGTTTTGAGCGAAAAGTCAACACTTTATTTATCCCTGTTGTCTTATCTAAAACTCGAATAACGTTGGAATATCCTTGTGATATGATATCCTGTTGGTACTCAATATACGAAGCTTATTGTGTGATTTGCAATAAGTAATAAGGAAAGAATTGTGGTAACTGCATAATTAAAGTTATTGCGCTTTTTATTGGACTTGTTTGTTGCATTGTAATAAGGTAGGTAATGTGTTTTTGTATGATATAATCATGTAATTATCACATTGTAATATGATAGCGGGATCTCTTGTAGGTTATAATGATTAGCGCTGAGGCTTTTACGACTTTAAAATAACATAAACTCTTCTTAATTATTTAATGTAGTTGGACAATTATTTTATTACTAGTTGATGCCCGCGGCTTCGCTCGCGTGGATTTAGATTTTTTTTAATCCCGCGGGATCTCATGGATTTTCCGGGATAAAAAGTAGCCTATGTCACTCTCCCGGACCTCGACTATACCTATGCAAAAATCAGGTCGATCCGTTGGTTTGTTGCCGCGAGATTAAAGGACAAACCAAGAAATCTACAGACAAACACACTTTCGCATTCATAATATTAGTAAGGATCTTAGGATTTTACTTCAATATGTCATACGTCACATTCCATCAGGAAAAAATCCTTATTAATATCTAGTATAAATACGAAAATATGTTTGTTTTGTGTGGCGATCCTTGCACGAGACTATGTCTAGCTGTGGACGTCTTAATGCGTCAAGCATTAGACGTCCACAGCTGGACATACTAATAAGCTGTGGACTAAGCTGTGGACGTCTAATGCTTGACGCATTAAGACGTCCACAGCTGGACATACTGATTAATATTGCTAAGTAAATTTTCGTATAAGGAATCTCGAAGTCGCTTCTACTCATCTTTTCTACTTTTAATATATGCTGTGCTGTCCTACAGATAGACCCTCAAAGAACTTGTACGCCTTTGTCTGTTAGTTTATGCTGATAAATGTATGAGAAAATATTCATAATGCGGCTCTGACAATCTAATATTTGCGGCTATCTCTACATCAGGATTCAACGCCATGTTCCTATCCCTTCCCATAAATACGAACTGTAGCGGAGATATTTCAACGGCGAAGTTTATAAGTTCATTGCGACTGCGAGTCATAATTTCATAGGATAGGAACGAGTCGTCAAATACTGTGGGAACGTCGCGAGGGCCCACGGAACACGGCGGTCGTGCGCCGACGTTCGTTGCTTCGGCGGAGTTGCCCTCTGTCATAAAACGATCTTATTTATACGCCCATGGACGTAGCACGATAGCGTGGAGTAGTAGAGACTCCTATTCAGGAGTTCGCGGGCTCGATCCACGGCTCTACTAAAATACAACAAGCAATTAAAAAAAGACGTGTGGCACTCGGGGACTGCCGCGGTAAAGCTATTGCATAGCATTTTTTATCAACGCCATCTAGCGGTGAGAGGAGTCCCGTGTCAGGTTATTTTCGTTACGGAATTTCTGGATTCGGTCTCCACGCTCAAGGCCCGCGATAGAAGCTATGCAATAGCTTAATATAGCATGCTTCAATGTTGCAGGAAAACATCGCGAGGAAACCTTCACGTATAAAAGTCCTCCATAAAGATCACAAAGTAGCAGCAGCAGCAGCAGCAGTATTTGAATAGGTAGTCTATTGGTGGCAAACGTACAAATCGACCACGGAACTCTGAAAGCTAACACGATAACGTAAGGGGACTGGAGAAGTCACGTCTGGTGGAGGCCGCGCGCTGGCCGAATTTCCCGCATCATTCAATCATCATTTCTGAGTGGCACGTGCCATTTTTATTTATATAGATAAAGTTATTATTTTTTTTATGGATAAAGACGTTTATTTCATTGAATAATTTTGTAATAAACCGCATAAAATGTTTGTATAAAAATTAAATAAAGAGGTCAGAATAAATTCTGACATTACGCCCGGCCGGACGGCGCCGCGGGTGGCCGACCGTCTCACAATATATCCGCTCTCTGCAATATACCCGCCCAGTTTTATACTCATTTTACATTTATTACATGAAATATCTTTCATTCATCCGCACAAATTGAATTAAACTTTGTCAGTACACGCACGAGCGTAAAAAACTGTATTTTAGTTACTAAAAAGTAGTAGTAGTAAACTAAGTTGTGCTAGGAATGGGTACGACTATAATGCAACGGGTGGGATTCTAACCTGCGACCTTTAACCATTGAGCTATTGAGGCTAATACTAAATCACTTAATACTAATACTAAATTATTTTAGTGACCGTAAAAATTGGACTACAAAATTATTCACAATCGAACTGGGAAAAACATGGAGTCGTGTCACTTATGTAATATTGTAATAATTATTGTTTGTAACCTATTGAAAATTCCGTTGCGAAGCCATCTCATTGCATCTTGCGTGCGGACACGTGTGTTCAGCTGCATGAACTTTAAGGCTTTTCCTGTGATCGAAAACGAACGTATTGATTCGATGTCTATCCATGTGCAATTAAAACCGCGACGTTTGTGTAAGTAAATAATATTTTGATAGGTGATATCTATTGATAGTGTTTAACGTGGCAATTATTAGTTTTCTTTTTAGAAAAGGTAGCTAGTCTGTTTAAACTATTTTTACTACTGGGTATCTCAGAGATAACGTAAAAAAGCATTTTTAACAAAAAAGATAATTTTATCTTTTAAGTAGTTGAAAAAATATGTCTTTAACGAGAAAACGATTTTTTAAATATAAAATTCGAAAATAGATTTATAAATACATATCAAAAATTCCGAGGCCGGCGGGATTCGAACCCACATCTCTCTGGGAATCGCGCCCGAGTGTGTTAACCCGTTACACCACGGCGAACCACACGTCAGCTACGAAATTAGTGATATGTATCTACTTTTTCAATCAGTTTTATAGCAACTGTTAGCGACATCTAGTAGCGACACATTACAGTTGTCGATCTACTTTTTTCCAAGATACCATATTACAATGGAGCTCTTAAGAAATTATAGATGCCACATTGCTTGTTACTGTTACACATTGTTGTTGTTGTTTTTGATATGTATTTATAAATCTATTAGGTAATTTGCTTTAAGTGTAGGTTAACACTTCAATAAAAAATTGAAAATTCGAAAAAATCCACTTATGGCTCTTACCTAAAAGTATATCGTATGTGTATGTGAATTTATTATAATTTTTTTTATATATGTGTATGTACGTATGTGAAAAAAAATCTAACATAACATAATATAATACAAGGGTACGCGAAGATACGACCAAAGCTTTGTATCTTCCGTAAATAACATATGCAAGCGACGTAACAAATTACAAGGAATCGGTGATGTAACGGAAAGAAAACCGCGTCTGTTTGTCTGCTTGTTTGTCCATGCGGATGTTTACACGCATCTCTTAGGAATTTTACACTTAATTGTAATTTTGCTCTGAATCCTAATTAGGTACGGCGAAGTCTTTGTTTTCCTGAACAGACAGTGTGGCCTAGCTTTGAGATGTTGAGCTAAGGGTACACTGTTTGAGGAAGATTTATTAAAATGTATTGTACGTATTGATGTGTAAACTAGCGGAATGTGGACGCCGCGCTTTGTTGGATTTTGGTTTTAATAATATCGCCATATGGTTATGATAATCTCGCCATAGTCTTTGGTTTGTCGATATATCATAATATTATGTCCATCTTCCTGGTGTAAGCCATTTCTGTATACGAGTATGTAGTGAGTTCCAAGTTCCGTCAGGATTGGTTCAGAGACTGAGACAATAAAAATTATTCAAAATTTAGTTACCTACTTAATAAGTATTTACTCAATTGGTAGAAATCTATCTGTGTAAATAGTTAAATACATTATTATGCGGTCCCTAGAAAGTTTCAGTAGCGTCTGACTGTACAACTCTTTAAAAAAAAGAAATTCCTTTATTTTGGAGGAAATTATAGTCGTTTAATGTCAGTGGATGTTGATGGAAAAAAAGGATAGATCTTATCAAAGGAGTATTAGCATTACATTATGTGTTCATACATATTTTTACGCTACAATTGTGTTATATATGTGTATACAAAGTGTGTATAACACACATGTGTATAGCACGCATGTGTATACCTAGCTTTATCACTCCATGCACCATGGCTACACGATTTGCAAGATAATGACAATTGTTCCGTAATGTATCTACTCTCTACGTCATCCAAATTTTTCTTGTAAATCATTCTGTTTTTGTGCAATCAAGACTACGCGCGTGGCATACATTATCTCGCCACTATTAGTTATTCCTATACAGGACATTATTCTTTTTCTTAGTACGGTAAGATAAAACGCCAAACATGCATTTGTAATGAAAAATACGCACGTTCACAGGTAACAAATTGTTTTGAAGAAAAATAATGTGAGTGGAAACTACGCAGTAATGAAATGGGGTAATGCCAAATAATAAGAAAGTAGTAAAATGTATCGAAAAAAGAAAACTATACCATTGTTTCTAAGGTTAGGGTCACACTTTCAACTTAAGACGATATCCGTCTATATTAGGGGCGGATTAAAAACAATGCGTATTACAATCGTAATTATTACGGTTAACACTTGTCTAAAAAATATAATATGATTGACGCATTATGAAATATCGTTTCTGGTAACGCCCTTCTTGACTGGATACTGAATGAAATAATTTATTCCTCTTGTCATAAAAGAACTTTTTTTTAACTTTTTTTGTACATAACACGTTATAAGTATTATTTAAAAAAAATTATACAATTTTTGCTAAAAAAATCGACTCTATTGATTCCATATTCATATTTATTTAATCGAAAAACGTGTCGGTACATACATATTAGCTAATCCTAGTTTTTATTTGCTTCAGTAAACAACACGCATGTGTATCATTCGACATAACATTGTAAGAGCTAGCCGTCGTACATATTGTGAGAAACTCTATTGGGCCTTTCATGTAGGTCTGAGACCTGAGTAGTTGAGTCAGTAGGTACTTAAGTTATACATTTTTATTAAAGGGACGTAATATTATTAAGAGTTTATAAAATTTTGGCACATTGTATTTTAAAAAATTATAAAAACAATGATTAACTTTGATATTATTTTCATGAAAGTCTAGATAGGTATTGACTTTTTGCTGCCAACTAGAATCAATCTTTGATAGACGAATTGGGGGTAGGATAGATAATCCTACCCCCAATTGTTATGCTAAAAATCGGGATATTTGTAGTTCCTAAAAATATCAATAAACTAAATCCTTTCCAAATTCTCCACTAGTAGGTAGGAAACAAAATAAATTAATTTAAATTTTTGTATTCATTATATTAAATGAAAAAAGAGTTGAGTAGCAAGTACTTATTACACGCTTCAAAGTAAACAACATGTATCAATCGGAGCAACATTGTAAGGGCGTCCTTCGTAAGCGGGAACCTTTTTTTGCCCACTTAATAGCCTGTACCTCATACAAGATAACAGCAAGGTTACTTTTGCCCCGTGTCGTTTTATACATTTTGTAACCTCCCCCGCCATGTAATTTAGGAGTCATTGATACAACAAACAAAATAAATACTTTACACTCATCGCATGAAATTCTTCTTGCACTTTAACAAAACAAATATTTTAATTACGAGAGGAAGTATTTAAATTAAATTGATTACGGGATTAAACTATTTCATCTAGTGCCCCCAGTCCTGGTGCTTTCTTTTTGATATGACTCTGCTCTGATACATGTAAAATACCTTAAAATACATAGGTATACAACGTGTAACAAAAGGGGGGTATCAACCCTGAAGGAGGTGAATGTGCTCATGAAACTGAACAACTTTCCCCAGGGAACATAGGTCGAAATATGAAAAAAAATTTTGGACCTCCCATAGTAAATCAATCAGCGGATCGTCAATTTTGTATGGGAGGTCCACATTTTTTTCATGAGCACATTGACCTCCTTCAGGGTTGATACCCCCCTTCTGTTACACCTTGTATATGTATTTTAATCGGTAAGGATGAAAAAATTTTTTTTTAATCTTTAACTCAGACCATATCGCTCATTTGCAACAAGGGTGACATAAATCAAAATCGACGATGAGAGAATTCTCTCGTTAGAGTTGTTTTGTGGATGCTGCGGTCTCGAAACAACACAGCGGCCAACAAAGCGACAGAGCATTAAGTCACAATCTCTCTCGCTCTTATTTTTTTGTGCTTAGCGTAATGTTGTTTTTATAGCAAAAATTATAAATTTTAGACACTAAAATTGGTGAATTTTGAATGATGTCACCCTTGTCGCAAATGAGCGATATATTGTGTTTGTACTTTATTACATAAGAACTATCTTAGCAGAGGCTATAAATGATTTAAGTATGTGCGAAGTAAAATGTTCAGAATTTTACAGACGCCACGAATTCCCATCTCCAGGATTTCGTATATCAACGGAAACGCATCCCTTTTTTGTCCGTCTGTCCGTCGCTATTAACACAGTGGTCGGCAAGTAGAAGGGTTGTGTTTTTGTGTCGAAAGTGATTTGTTACCGGCCGCTACGGTTTGTTGAGTGTTGACGTATCGTGTACCGCCTTGTTGATCTACTTAACTTATTTTTGACGCTACTTATCTTTTGTTTTGATAACGGGGAGGTTGTTCAGGGTAGCGATTCATACTTTGAGGTAAAATCAAAGCGTAATTGTTATAATTTAAACGTAATTTCTTTTTTAACTTCAAACGCCAGTACAATGTACATCAATTGTGCCTATAAAATTTGAAGAGTTTCCTCGATTTCTCCGGGATCCCATGATCAGATCCTGACTTGATGACAATGGGACCATCTAGGAAATGTACCTTTTCAAACAGAGCAAGAATTTTCTAAATCTCCTCCTATTTTGGAAGTCGATTAAAAATAGGTTACATTATTATTTTAAAAGCAAAATATTAGGCCTTGTACCTATGTATTTGACTAACTCTAAGATCAATGTTTCAGTAAATCAAAAAAATGGATTAATCAAATAATAATCAAAATACAATACCTACTTACTTTTTGGTTTAATTTTTGTTCAGTTTGTTATCACAACCACTGAACCGCTCTAGAAGAAATTCAGCACAGAGATAGCTTGCATCTTGGAGACTATTGATTGGATATTTTCGTTCCCGCGAGATTTTCAATATAAACATAATAATGTAGGTATGTAAAATCCACGCGTAAGAAGTCGCAAGCATAAGCTAAGTAGCAATAACTTTTATAATACCTATTTCCTAAAAAAAATTTACGGTACCATAATATCTTTATTATCGTGCCTATAAGAAGCCATAAACATCCTACTAACTGAAAAGGCGAGGCAATGTGCTAAGAACCAAAGGCACTAGCTATTATAAGCTAAAAGCATTATTGTTGGAACACGACAGCTCAGCGCTAGAAGGAAGTGTATTACTCTCAGAAAAGGCTTTTAAAAGTGTTTTTGTAAGCATGCCTGTATGAAACGTTGTTTTAAGAGGACTAGCACATAGCATATACAACGACCAAAGACCAACTTCACCAACATGAAATAAAGTCTTAGTCAAGAATAAATTAGCAGGTATTCCTAAAATCCTTGCTATTCCTCCTATATCTACTAATGTTACAATGTGGAAGTATGTTTGTTTCTTGGTTTGTTCTTCAGTCAAGCAGCAATGTGTCGTCGTAATTTTTTGTATGGGTTCGCGGATCTAGAGAGTGACAGACTACCTGCAACCTCGTAAAACAGAGGGTTCCATCGGGGTTTGTCAAAACCTAATTCCACGCGGACGAAATTTAATGATTATGAAAACCTTTGATTTAAATATAATGTAGACTGTAGTCTTTAGTACGGAGTCCATACAAAATTACCCATTATCTTTTATTTTCGTACCTTTTAACCGTTGGACTATTGGACTATGGGATTTGAAGCGAACACAGCGCGCGATATAGTCGGGGCACGGGCAACGGCCGCGGAACACAGCCGCGCGACGCCGTGACGAGATTATGTCGTCTTAGCGCATGACAACCTTCCATTCTGTACTGTTCAGACCGACTGTTATTTGCGCCGAGCGTAAAGGATTACGACTACGTATACATTAAATATGTACTAGATTTAGCAATTGCAAATGCCCTAACCTCCCGATCGAGTCCACCTGCACTATCTTTTCCATCACTTATAATTCGCTGGAAATCCGACACGACCGCAGAGAGGTCAGGTGCAGGACCGACGGCTTTACGTGCTCACCAAGGCACGGGGATGCCTCACCGCCAACTTCCCAACTCCGTGACCCGGGCTACAACTGAGAATTTTTTGACAGAAAACCCCAATAAGTATATTTTTGGCCCGGCCCAGGAACCGAACCCGGGACCTCATCATCCGTAGCCGAACATGCTAACCGCTATACCAAAGAGGCAGTTAGCTTGACCTATGGAACAATCATGCATCTGACGATGTTCCTTCACTCTCATAGTCTGTGTCGCAATGTATGTTAAGATTTAAATGCATGTCGCACTATAACTATGTAAGAAGCTTAAACGTGTCTACATTGTCTATAGCTTTAATAAAGTTATTCTTATCTACGACACCGACACGGCAGCGTCTTTGATACTCCTCCTGGCTCCTGGATCGTCTTTAATCCCAACATTCCACAAGGAACAAGGAATATTCCACAAGGAACATCAAAACAGTGTGATGGATAGTAATCCAACACGAACTGAAAAGAATCAGACACAATACCGACGGTTTAACGTGCTCTTCAAGAAACGGGGATGTATCTTACACAGCCAACTTCCCAAATGCCTTTTTGAAAGAAAATCTTAATAGTTTTTTACTAGTTTGACCTGGGATTCAAACCAAAGACCTTATTGAACCGCTAACTATGAGACTAATGACGCAGTTTGCATCAATAAAGTTAGTATAAGTAGGTAGTAGGTTCCCGGTGAAAGAGGTGTCTTTTGTTCAGCAATTAGATTAACAACTTTATGATAAGTATGCTCGTTGCTATCACGAGCAACTATGAATAATAGAAATTGTTCCAGCAACAACGCGTAAAAGCATTTGAAACCATCAGCACTTTCCCAAAAGCCGTAACATAAAGCAGGCATAATACTCGTACCTTCTACACGTAAAACTAAAGTCTCGCGCCCATTACACTAAATTTCATATTATCTCACTTCCGAACAGAAACTCGGGGCCTCTTAGGTCTTTCAGTCGCTGCAATTTATACTAAGTACTCGTCGGTTACCGAGTTACATGGGATACAAGTGCGTTCCGAAACTTTCTATTCGCGCCTACAAGAGATATATTTTACGATATAACATTAACATTGCCGTGCTCTCGTATATTTTGAGCACGTGTCGCTGAATAAATTAATATCGGAGTACACGCGAGCGTAAGCGTGGCGAGTGGCGAGTGGCGACATGCACCAGCAAAAAGTTACTATATTCTCGCTCTATCAGCGTCGTATATGATTTGCTGAGGGTCGTGAATCCTATTCAATACTCACATAATGGTAGGGTTTTTTCGTTGTGGTGGTTGGGGTGTCTCGTTTTAACTGTATCTTAAGTCAGAGTTAAGGCAGAGCACGCTTTATAGATTTCAACATTAGAGCGACCGCAGATATACAATTTCAAATTGGCCGAATATCGTACAACTTAATTGCGCACTTTTACAATTGTCAACCATGTTATACCTGTCGGTTCTTCGAACCACTTTGACAATTCTAAGATTTCCAACGGGATTTTCAAAGATCTATGTATACCTACCTACTCTCACGGACAAAATTATTTGAATCAGATTCAAATGTACATCTTTCTCTCACAAACCCATTCTGCCGCAAACTGGGTTATATCCTATCACAAACAATACACCACGCAGAAATTTATTTGTATAAAGTCTACATTTGTTACGTGAATGAAGTGACTGTAACGTCCAAGTTACAAAAAAGAATATTCCATTCAAACATAAAAGAGATAATATTTCATCCACGAACTCGACCTGCTTTTTCCCTATTATACCGCATTTTTATTCTATTCATACTTAAGACTTTTTATCTTTTCACAGGTGATCCAATTTGGTTGGTCCCGGGCACCATACCTTATCGGATGGTGGACTAAGTTATTCAGTTAAAAAAAAAACAGTCAGTAGTGTTTAGGTAGTACAAGATTTAGCAACTCAATTCCAATATAAATATGTACTTACACCTTTATTAGAGAAGCCAAACTTCATATATTTTACAGACAACAAAATAACATTAATAGAATAGTTATAGGTAATATATGTACTCATATATACAGACCCGAAATAAAATAAACTTTACGAAATTACATTCCTCGAAAAATTAATTACACTCGGTTCAAGGCTCATTCTCAGGATCGTTTGCTATCAGATTTTCCAACGTATTTAATTTGGCCAAATCGGCACCAACTAAATTGGTTCGTCTGTTGACAGAATGAAACATAATACCCACACGAAACTGTTTCAACTTTTTAAGTTATGTATGCGTCTCTATCACGCACGATACATTTCGGAAAAAATATTTTCTATTACGTCCGTTGAAACGGACGCTTAGCCGGTATTTTATTATGGCATTTCTCGAACTGATACATATATTTTACTCTGCCACACCCGATCTAATGTTTGTTTACCATTTAAATAGTTTATATGTTCCGACTACAGAGCTTTTATGGTAGATGGAAAGTTACTTTTAAAACGACAACGATTGGTATGTCGAGTAAATAGGTATTTTCTATTACTATACCTGCAATAAATAATACTGCAAATGTAATGCCTCGGAAATATTGTTTCTAGAGAAAAGTTCCTTACCAAATAAAATAAAAAGACTCAACTCGCGCATATTACTACTTACTAAAAATTAACTTCTTTTAACAATAGATCAAAATAAAGCTAAGGAAAAGAGGTTAATTTTTCTAAAATGTGCTTTCCGAATTGGCGGTAGAGTCTTGACTTATTATTTATCAGAGCCGCGAGTTAAGCTCGCTGCATACATAACGTGCACGGGACGTGGACGGGACGTGGCCCGGACGTGGCCCGGACGTGGTTAGTAAACACGGACGGGAATTTTTAATGCATACGCAACGTGGCAATAACTCAGAACTAACGTGCTAGTGATGTGAACAAGGAAAGATGGATTTTTCTAAGATTGTAGCGAGCTAACTTGGAAGGGGTATAGCAGTGTAAATACAACCCATACCCCTAATCGGTTTTTACACGCCATCGTGTCGAAACGTTAAATCGCTTGGCGGCACGTCTTTGACGGTAGGGTGGTAACTAGCCACGGCCAAAGCCTCCCACCAGGCCAGACCAGAGACAATTTAGAAATTATAAATTCCTAAATTGCCCCCGCCGGGAATCGAACCCGAGACCTCTCAGTTATAAGACCACAGCGCTCACCACTGCACCAGGGAGGTCGTCAAAGGTTGATACTATATACCTATTGATTTGAGCATAAAAAGTTCAACTGTAATTATTATTACATATTAAAATATAAGTAGAGATACCAATGCAATAAATTAATAAAATAAATCTGACCGTTTTCAGTGAGTGATAGTTCGACTGCAATTTTACGCCACAGATAATTTTTATATTTGGTGTCTAAATACTTTCAATGATCGTACACACTCAATTAGTTTTTCCATTCGTCCATTTTTGCTTCGTAGGTAAATACACAAACATCACTACTTAGCTCTCCGGAGCGAACGGGGCGACTGTGCATACGCAGCGGAATCACGCACGGGACGGGGCACGTACGGGACGGGACGTGCTAAACATCGTCGCCGACGATATTTTTCCCGTTCCGCGCGTGGCACGTTCCCGTCCCGTCCGTGCTCCGTGACGTATGCACAGTCGCTTACATTTTCTATGAAACGATGTTTCCAAAACTCCACGTCCCGTCCCGTCCCGTCCCGTGCACGTTATGTATGCAGCGGCCTTTAGACTACGTGAAATAAATAATTTTGAATTTCGAATTTAGTTTTGCAGGCGTTTTCGTAGATTTTCCTTCCTTCCATTCTACTGACGTTCACAAAGGAAAAGTATATTCGATACCGGCTCATTTCAGTTTGAGTTTTATGTGGTAATGAGAGATGAATAATGGCATGTAAAAGTGGTCGTAATAAATATTTCACTCACCCAAAAAAATCGGGTCACGCCGTCGGGACGAGCGTTTTCATTGACCCCACTCGAAACCGGTCCGGGAACCGTTAATGCTAATAAATCACCCGAAATTAATATGCCCACTGAAAAATGACCACCGAAATTTCGATTCATAATAATCCACCCACGTCTTGATTCTGAATGTGGAAGACCACATTCATTTCTCTGACCAACTCCTAAGGAGGCTACAGATCTACCTTAGTTTAGGTTTAGAAGACTTTTAGGAGACATTTTATTTATGTTTAAAAGGATGCCTCAGTAATTTCATTAGTAAGCGTAATAAAGTGTATATTTATTGAGAAATTAGTAAGTATTTTTTATTATTCCTGACAAGATATTTAAGCCTCACCTGTGACCTGATGGAGGTGAGTCTAAGATGATAGTTGGCTAACTTGGAAGGGGGTATGGCAGTTTTTTATTAAAACCCCTCATCGGCTTCTACACACCGTCATGTCAAATTCGTCACGTCAGGATACTCTTTAAATATAAGTAGGTAATATACTCAATTAAATCAAAGATATACCCGCTTAACAAATATTTTTATGCGCACATGTGTGCAAGGATTTTATGTGATGTAATATTATAATGATAAACAAGCAATTAGTTTATTACTCGGAGAATATTTATATGCTATAATTACGCAGACCTGCCTCGCGCACCCTACGTGTTGTTACTTGTTATACAAGCGAGAATAAAGACAGAAACATACACCTAACACGCAACACGTCCAACGTCATTAGACGCCAACGCAACCGCACGCGACGTGACGCGATCTCATGGCATACAACGCATCCCCATGACACACTACGCGTAGTTGCTATCGCTATCTAGGGGGGCTTTAGGACTTGCTTTGAAAATGATCCAAGCACACTCTGCCGTTGACTGCAATCGTATCTAAGCGGTCTTTGATTTTTCTGATTTTCACTAAGCTGGTTAAATGTGCGGTTTCAAACTTTCTAAGTCAACATTCAAACTCTACTTAATTTCCGCTATTACTGAGGGAGTTTCAGTTGAGAGTTGATTGCGATCACAATGCATGCTGCCAAAATGCGCCGTTTGCCCCCAGATGAACAACAAGCTACATTTGATTTGATTTAACACAATACGGGCTGTGGTGCATCGCGTGTTAAGTGTGTATCCGTTCTTAATCGTTTTACAGGCGAGGATAAATATAAAATCTCATTTTAATTGGATCCTATCAGTGTCATGTTCTACATGGTAGGTTATGTAGAAGTACTTACTGTGTAGGTATCAGAATCTGTATTTTCCTGCTAATTACCGCAGACGTGTTTATTATTATATGCTTTTTGGGTAAATATTAAATTGTTTTCTTCCAGATGCATCATACTCGTACGTCGTCCTAATTGTTTGACTCTATAAATATATGACGGATTCGAGCTGCTACTCTTAATACAAATAGCATTACTAAAAAGTACAAAGTATAATTTAAAATACAAAAACCTCTGAAAATCGTTTCCTCTACCGAATTAAAGTAATCACTAAAAGCAGTTCAGAAATCTCCAAGAAAAAAATCTCCGGTGTACAAAAAAAAGCGCGTTCAATTAAGAATCTCCACAAAGATATCCATAGCGACGTATCAATTTGATTTCAACTGAAACACATGAACGAAATCGCTTTCGTTTAATCAGTAATTTGTATCAAAGGCGCCGCGCTCGCAGCTCGCATCTGAAGCGTATTTTGCGCGGTTTTTTGCCCCTAAGTGACCGTGACGGTCGTGAACTCGACGCGAGTTCGGCGGGCCAATGCCCTGGCGGAAATTATTTCAGACCAGAAAAAAAACCCAGATGAAATTTCATACCGACGCTATTTGATAACCAGCGCGTGAAATGATACCAAATACAAAACGGTACAGTTTTTTTTCTCCTCTTTGATCATGAAGCAGCACGCCCAGGAGTTGACTGCGTTTTCGTCCGTATCAAATCAAAAAGTATTCTCCAACTCGAAAAGTCAATCATTTTACAAATATACCACTATAAAAGTAAGTAATGGTGATAATTAATATTTATAAAAACTTAATATTGTACTAAAGCATAGAAGGGCCCACACGTATTCCTAAGAAACACTAGACTAGCTCATGATTTCATGACCTATATTATTTACTAAGAACTCAGGCAATTAGGGTACTAGGGTTATATTCATTGACTTAACATACGAGTCATATATCTGAAGGTATATTATTTTGTCAAAGGATGGACGACGCTTCAATTCGAAAATAAATGCACCCTGTGATGGCACATCCATATAAGTATTTTCTTGAATTCTTTGATCACATGATCCGATAATAATTTAACCAACGTTATCGTTGAGTATAGCTCCTCTTTCAAACGGAAAACCGCGTAGCTTTTTGTCCCCGCCAAAGGATTACATCGCGGCTTAATAACGACGTTAAGTTTCTTTTGGAGTAGTACACGCAAAAAATATGATGTTGATTGTAATCCAATTGTGAACCGCGGCGGTATCATCAGAGGCGTGGTTGGTGGTTATTACTTACCAATTTCAATTAGGTAGCAGGTTAGGGTGAATAGGCTCCGTGATTTCTTAGGACTCTTAGTGGCTGCCAGCGACTGGCTTGAGGTCGTCCGTCGACCTAATGGGGGTCTTCCAATACTGCGCTTGCAAATGCGTGTCGCATTCGAGCACTTTGGGACCCCAACGTTTATCGGTTCTTCAAGGTAGGTATGTGATCCGCCCATTGCCACTTCAGCTTCGCGATTCGATGGGTATTCGTAAACTATATATTATAGTCCTCCTACGTTGCTTCTCATTTCTGACTAGCTTTTATCAGCGCCTTCGATCGCCTTAGGTTCAATTTTACAAACCGCTATTTTACGCCCTTAGAGCTTAAATTTTCAAAAGTCCTTTCTTAGCGGATGCCTACGTCATAATAGCGATGTGTATAACCAATTTCAGTCTGATCCGTGCAGTGGTTTGAGCTGTGCGTAGATCAGTAAGTCAGTCAGTCAATCAGTCAGTCAGTCACCTTTTCCTTTTATATATTTAGAAGATAGATTTGACTCCGTCCTGAAAGTAATGATCACTAAAGACAGTTTATATTTGCTTTAAATTATGCACATCCTCTTATGAAAACTGCTAAGACTTTTATTACAATTCAAAGGAAAAAAGGTCGCACGACATTATATTATCTCCGACAGAAATCCCCTTGGAAGATGACAGCCTTATACCATACAAATAGGTATTAAGTCGGCTTTACATATAAGTAGGCCAATGTTTGTGCCAAACTGCCAATGTATTGACCAATGATTAAACGCAAACTAAGCGACATGCTTATTTTATTACACCACCTTTTATATACGGCCAAAGTGAGCAACGCCAAGGTGACCAACTTCCTGCGTAGTGGTGATCTCCATGGTCTTATAACCACGAGTTTCCTGTATTGATTCCCGGCCGAGGCATCCTGAAAAATCCCTAAATCCACGCGAGCGAAGCCGCGGGCATCAACTAGTTGCGAAGTTAAACTCAATTTCTTCAATTCATTACAGGTATTAAGGCTGGATGTAGGTACATTTTGTACATAATGTTGTCTGTTGATTGTATCGACTGAGCGATCGGTTCGTTTCAGCAACTGAATGAATCTTAGCAGCTTAAACGTCCATCGAGACAGCAGGGGTGACGCCAATGTAATATGTTGGCACACACATTGGCCATAAAGTAAAGCCGACGGTACGTTTGCAGATACCACGAATGACATCAAAGGCTAAGCCGAAAGACCCCAAGTTCATTGCCGTGGCAGCCGCGTGCGCGTTCGACCCCGCGATAACCGAAAATGGGTGCGCAAACGAAACAACGCCTAACATGTACGGAGTACGCGCAAGAAACGCTAGAACAGCGCTACCCAAACTTTCCTGTCGAACAATTTTCTGTTTTCTTTTGGAAATCACTTTATTTCAGGCGTAATGTCTTACTTGTTAAATTGCTTTTGTTGGCATAAGCCTTTCTCATTTTGAGAGGAGACCTGTGCTCAGTGGTGCCGGCGACAGGAGATGATGATGTACTCTATCTGAGCAGACACTTACAGAGTGCCGTGTTTAATATAAAAACCGTGTGGTGTTTTTTTTTTTTTCATTTTAAGACATGGTAGCCCATTACTATGTTATAAAATAAAAAATATTAGATATTAAACCATACCCTCAATCATTTTCTACGCAATATCGTACTGTAACCAGAAATAGCTTGGCCACAGCCAAAGCCTCCCCAAAAGACCAGATCAGATAAAATATAGATATTATAAATCCCCAAATTGCCTCTACAGCGAACCTAACCGGAGACATCCCACTTAGACCATAGCTCTCTATAAACTATCTTGGAACGGGTGTTTTGGGATGGGTAATGCAAATTTTATATATCTATTTAAAACATAACGAACGTCCAGAATTGCACCAATAGCGCATCGGTCATGGCGATGTGCTGAAAGGTCAGCGATTCAAACATTGCACAATGTCATACTCACTCCTAGCACGTTTTACGCTTAATTTGAGGGGAAAGTGGAAATTCAGTCATGTTAAGCATGGCTAATAGTCTTTTATAAAAATAAAATAATAATCTATCATTTGAGAAGCGCTGAGTTAGAATAGCATATGGATATGGGACAAAGGTGAACAAAGATTGCCATTTACACGACTTAGAACTTTATTTCTGTCGCCTTAAAGATGGTGAGGTTATTATTATCTTCGATCTCGCAATCTTTTTGGTGCGGCAAAGGGACCGCCGCTGAAGGGGGCGGAATCTCACGGTTCTTATGAGCTTAACATCTTATTTTACGGTTTATTACAATGAACAATGAAATTATGGTTTTTGTTGGAGTGAGAGCAATAAAATTAAGTTTTTGTTAGTGCAATTTCAAATCATTTTCGTATAGGTATATGCAGTGCACTTTCTGCAAATCACGGCTTTCACCTTGATAGATGTTTAGATAAAGATTACTAGCTTCTGCCCGCGACTTCGTCCGCGTTTTGAAATCCCACGGGAACTCTTTGAATATTAGTAAAGATAGATTTTATACTTTGAATATGAAAAAAAAATTTGCAATTTTATAAGTATCATAGGTTCCATTTTGGACCCTTTTGACACTACCGGTTTGCACCACTGGTGGTGTAATAGGTTCTATATATTCTTATAGGTGCGAGTGTGCTTGAAAAACTTTCTCTTGAATAACGTTGCAATAATTACATATGTCGATAGAACAGTGCCGGTCTTCAGTGGCGTATCATACCCTTTAAGATGCTTTAGTGTCACTTTCAAGCTAGCAATTCCGGTGCGTAAATATTTATTTACAAAATAATTACTCGACTGATTAATAATTCAATAATAATAATTAAAGTATTCATAATTAAATAGCACATTTGTATCACATATACGGGAAAGTTCCCCTGTTCCCGCAGACATCTGAACAAAACATAAGTTATCCGTCGACACACTTTGTTTAGTTCTTTGCAGTTTGTTTAAAACATTGCTTCTCATAAACTGACTTAGGCTAGGTAGGGTTGCACCACGAACTCAAAGGAATGAACCTCTTCTTTCCTGTAACCTCATTAATTGATTAGTAAGGTTGATCTCTGCTCTAAAAATTTGAATACTACTAAAGGGCTTCAGAGCTTTCGGGCAAGGTATACCCACGAGTCATCGAGCGGCTTTTTAAAGCAGTTCTTGTATCAGAAACCAATGAATTGTTTTCCATTGTACCTAATTAAAGGAGTGCAAGTTACAGTTTAAACTCCACACTTTGAATAACATATAAATACGAATTTTTTCTACGTTCCGATTTTTCCGTAATAGTTCCGATTTTTTTTTTCATTGAATATTAGGAAAAACGGATCTCGCAATCGCTCACGTTAAGTTCGATTTTTCAAACTCCTATCTTATCCCCTTAGGGGTGTAATTTTCAATAACTCCCAGTGGATGCCTACGTCATAGTAGCTATCTGTATGCCTTTAGCCCGATCTATCCAGCGGTTAGAACTGTGCTTTGATAGATCAGTCAGTCAGTCAGTCGCCTTTGCCTCTTACATTTTTTTTTAAAGAATATTAACCAAGATGAACTTGACTAATATTCTTTTCTCCCCTCCAAATAAGCAGAAAGCTTGTGTTAGGAGTGGGTACGACAATAGTGCAACGGGTGGGGATCGAGCCTGGGACCTTTCAGTTTTCAGTGCATACCTTTAACCGTTGGGCTATTGAGGCTTAAATAGAGGAAGAAGAAGATATCCTGGAGGCTGGCAGCCCTGCAGCCGCCAGACTGAGGCGTCGGGGCGGTCGGCGCGCCGGCGCCTGCGCTGCTACTATACCTACCTACTGCCTACCTCATACAATATTAATGGCCACTCGACAACGATTAGCGCTGGCCGCAGCCGGCCAATTAAATACCTATACGGCACAAAAACACCTAGATCCTACATACGATGAATGACAAAAAAAACTAAAACGGCAATTCGTAGTCGGTGCCTACAACAATACGTCAATAATAATTAATCTACGAGTATGTGTTACGAGAACTTGTAATGAATGGCTGCTGGAAATATAAAACTTATCGGAAAATTTTGATTTTATAATTTGCAAAGGTGGCGTGTGTGAAATAATGCATGTTACGGTAGAGGGGTGTCAATACTATAACAAGTACACCTATAAGTTAGTTTTAGTTAAAAAAGCATTAGTGCGATGGAACACCATTAAAGGTTTTACACCATTTACCATCATAAACAAATTGAGTCAGAGAGAGAAGAATCCAATCTATCTGTTTCGTATTCAGTCAGTATTACTGACAGACGACTCACAGTGTATAAATCCTAAATCGCTGAACACGTAGAATAAAATTTTGGAGAAAATATTCTTTGAGCACCTACCATTGTTTTTAACCAGGTTTTAAACAAATAAATGTTTTCTTGGAACATTTAGAATTTATATATTATATTAGTATATTTAGAATACCTTATAACATTTAATTATTTATTTTTCTAGTTATAAAATGCAAAACGAATTCAGAGAACATACTTACCTATATAAATAAAGAAGTCACCCTATCTTTAGAATTTGAAAATGATATCAAAACACATTACGAATTCTTGCAACGGTCAAGTCTGCAACGAGCGGATTTATCGAACGTTCAAAAGAAATGCACCAGCCATCAATAACTGAACAGTAGCGGGACAGCGGCGCGGCGCGTGCGCTGCCGACATAATGCGGATGCTAAATCTATTTATTTATGTACAGGATGTTCGATTAAATCCTTACTAATAAAATGTTACAAATGCTAAAGTGTGTTTGTTTGTTGGTTTGTCCTTCAATAACGTTGCAACTACGGATCACCGTGATATTTTCCAAGGGTATTATAGTTGAGAACCTCGAGAGTAACATAGGCTACTTTTTATCCCGGAAAATCAAAGAGATCCCGCGGGATTTTAAAAACTAAATCCACGCGGATGAAGTCGCGGGCATCAGTCTAGCTGACCCGATCCACCTCTGCAATGATGGGCTCATGATGATGCGATAAGCCATACGTATCAATCAGTTTTATCACCGTTCTGTTAAAAAATACGCAAAAAACACCGCGATAACATTACTGTGCTCAGTACAGTATGTTGTTTATTAAATTATATAATTTAAATGAGCAATCTTGTATTATGTCTGACCTCTTAATTTCATTCTTGTAATTATCTCTAAGTACACAGTTCACGATTGATACAATTAAGGAACAAAAGAGCCGCTCCGACTTATCTAGAATATTAATGCATGTAACTCGTTTTAATTGTAATTAAAAGTTCGATAACGCAATATAATTTCCGCTAACAATTACGAATAAATAATGAATTCCATTAAATAAATCCGATTATAATATTTACAGTAGGCAGTTTCACGGTCAACTGCCTCTTATCATAACTAAACAAATAAAGTGCAATACAATGTATATTTGCTCCCAACAAACCCAATGATCGTGAATGTAGAGTAAATTCTTGAAAATAACAACGTCACTTGATTTTCCAGCTGCTAAAAGTCTATCATTATTATCACATTATATATGTAATAGTTTCCGAAATCTGTGTTAGATTTTCATACATTCGGTTTAGGTGCAGTATTCACACTTTCGCATTTCCGAAATTGGTATGAATTTAGTAAGTAAATTATTTATTAATGTTTTTTCATCTATTGCGACCTATTTCTCGTTTATCGATACTGCTTAGATACATCTCTACCGTGAACAATTTACTTAAATGCATTTATAAAAAACGTCATTATGCCACGCCAGTGGGACATGCCCAATGCTCATAGCTTTTATTAATCTTCGTTTTAACTAGAATAGAGTCTACACCCATTTAATTTCTTTACCTATATATAAATAAAAATTTGAAGTGTAAAAACCAGGAATAAATCTGACGCGATGGCAGTTTTTGTATTGAAAATCTGTGAGAACGTCCAATCTATTCGAGGGTTAAACGTTATTCGTCAAAGTTGAAATTAGCCCTAAGATGGTTTTAAGACTAGACATCTGACAGCGCGTTATATGTCCGTGGTCTAACAATTGACATAAAGGTCTATATTATATCCTTGACGCAACGATCACCAATTGATTTATTTTAATCGTTATTGATCCACTTACCATGATAATTTATTGTGATCACATAAATTGCGCATAAATGGTGTGGCGCTTAAAGGCGTGGAACGTATTCCTTGATTCCTATATAATTGTGCAAATTATGTTATCTGATTCCCATGGCTGAAGACACCACAGTTTATCGATCACACAGTGGGGCAACGGTTGTTTTCCTAATAATTTTCTAGGTAATATAGGTCCAACTATATGTTAGGAGATATAGAACTTCTATATCGGCCGCCTTTAACGCATGTTTCGTTCTGTAAGTTGATTTTTGCCCAATTGTACGATTGTGGAGCTGTGACTATACATTATGCATTATATTATCGTTCCTAGATGCCTAGATGCCCCGCCGGCCCTATCGCCGTCGTCGGGATGTGGGAGGGCTGCCTCTCGTCGTGTTTAAGATTTATTCTATTTCCTGTCAGTCTTCTATCGGATATACTTTTGAAAGTCCGCTCAGGAACTTCACAACTTCAAATTCAAATTCAAAATTTTGAATTTGAAGAACTTCACAACTTCGTTCATCCTTCATCGTTCTACCACAGAGCTGGAAGAAATCTTAGTGTTGGCATCCTTATGTTGAAACCCATCCTACTCTACAAAACGCTCAGTTCTACTCTATCCAACTCTATCTATGTAACTAGATCCGCTCTAAGGTATGGAACGATCTTCCGGCGCCCGTGTTTATGTCCTCATATGAGGACATAAACATAGTAGATAATCTACTTGATTATCTTCAAGGCAAGAGTGAATAAGCATCTTCTAGGCAAGTGCGCTTCAACCTAGACCTGATTACTGTTTTCCATATAGTAAGCGCCAAATACAGTAATATTAATATGCAACACATTAAAACATTGAAAATAAATGCAAATTGGTTAAAAGACCTAACTTCGCGTTGTTTTTTTAAACAAATTTCATTATTTTATGTTTCTGCTCAGTATCATCAATTAAAACTTGATCTACTGCTGTAAAAATCAAATCTGCACCTGAAGAGCGTCTGTAATGGACACGCGCTCTTAAAAGGATATTTCTTTTAAGACTTCACTACGTGCGGACCCATTCATTCAGATATAATGCTCACCTTAGCTCACAAAGTCACAACCCTATGATAATGTGATAATGTCACACAGTATGACAGATCTCATTATTATCGAAGTGCGATCACTTAATTACGTCGGTAGGTATGCAGGATTTATTGCATCGACAATTTTTATTACATCGATTATATCTTGGCGTGGGATTATGCTATCGTATCTATCGACTGACAATCTCATCGATAGGATAATATTGATAGAAAGTGCACCGCAGTCAAAGCATAAATACGCCGGCGGAATTCCTATCTGTATCTTAGAGTGATAGATAGATTTTTGTGTTAATCTTTATAGATAGCTCCAAACCCTAAAATGACGTTATTGTTTTTCTCTAAAATTCTAGTGGTATTACAAAGAGCGAGTTTAAAGGAGCAGAGTAGTGGCCAAGTCCAGAGACCCAATGGTCTCTGGAATCAACTCAAGCGCAAGATCTACCAATGTAGACCTTGCGCTTGAGTTGATTTTTGTTTTGGCTAAGTCTTTGCAAATAGGATAGTTTAAAAGTGTTCTAAAATATGAATGAACATTTTACGTTACTTACTTCCAAAACGAGGAAACTCAATTGGTCGTGTAAATGTCTCCAAATTGTTTAAAGTACATTTTTTCCTTAAGCATACTCCTACATCGTCTCAAACTAGCGCCGCTTCGGTCCACTTCTGGGACTGAAATTGCGGATTGACACACTCCCTAAGTAGTAGCCTCTTTACGCAGATAGCCCCTAAATACAATCCCTTGTCCAATGTCACTTCCATCTTTCGTTGTCCCCTTATAGAGGTCACTTCACAGTTCAAAACTTCAGGCCATCGTACCCATAAAGGCATGGAGTGTGAAGGTGAAGGACGGTTGGTTACGAGTTACGACACGATACAACGAGGGCGCGTCGCCGTCCAAGCGTGTTACCAAGTCTTTTCGTAGACTTGAGAAGTTAAGAGCGCGTAATGGTAAACCTTCAGATGCCGATTTGATTTTCAACCGACTTCCAAAAAAAGAGAAAGTTCTCGATTCGTCGGAATCTTTTTTTTTAAATTTTTTATGTATGTTCCCCGAAGTCGCCTGGACCGATTTGGAAAATTCATTTGTTGTTTGAAATGGTATACTTCCCAGGTGGTCTCATTGTCATCAGATCAGGATCTGATGATGGGATCCTGGAGAAATCGAGGGAAATCTTCAAATTTTATAGGCACAATTGATATACCTTGAAGTCGGTTTTGTAAAAAGAATTTTTACCTTTTTATTATTACAGCAAAATTTTTATATTAAATACGTATTACTAAGAAACGATACAGCTAATTTAAAATAAAAGCGGCCATGTGTGAGTCGGACTCGCCCATGAAGGGTTCCGTAGCAGCAATTGCAGTTTACGATTTATGACGTATTAAAAAAAACTACTTATTAAATATCGTTCAAACCAATTTTCGGTGGAAGTTTTCATGGTCATGTATATCATGTATTTTTTTTAGTTTTATCATTCTCTTATTTTAGAAGTTACAGGAGGGGACACACATTTTAGCACTTTGGAAGTGTCTCTCGCGCAAACTATTCAGTTTAGAAAAAAATTATATTAGAAACCTCAATATAATTTTTGAAGACCTATCCATAGATACCCCACACGTAAGAGTTTGATGAAAAAAAAAATTTTTGAGTTTTAGTTTTAAGTATGGGGACCCCCAAAATTTATTGTTTTTTTTTTTCTATTTTTGTGTGAAAATCTTAATGCGGTTCACAAATTACATCTATAGTTCTTATAATTTCGGAAAAAAGTGGCTGTGACATACGGACAGACAGACAGACATGACAAATCTATAAGGGTTCTGTTTTTTGCCATTTGGCTACGGAACCCTAAAAAAGTAATATCTTACGAGTTATTAAAATTATTTGGTGCTTACTACACTCCTACACGCTAGCATCTGTCGCGTTTCATACGAGGTTTCGGGTATGTTTTATATTTTCGTCTATCGCGGGGATTTTTTCCTGGCATTCTGCGCACTGTTAACTGCCCATCATGCGGCCACGCATGCCGGCGCTGGGCAAGGCTTTCATAACCTTAATGTAAGTACGCCCTTCCACCTTCTCTATATTGTTGTTTTACTCCTCTAATCGAATGTAACTTTGGAACATGGACAATGCGGTGAGATTTCCAATACAATTTTTTTTTTTTTTTTTCAAAAAGCTTGACACAAAAAGTAAGCACTTTTCTGCCGTTAATTAATTTCAGAAAAAAGTCGTAAGACTTATATTTCTGCTTTAAACGTGTCTGTTTATTTTATTTCAACGATGATATTTACGATTCTTTCCGAAATATTAAAAAGTGATAATATAATTTAAAAGATTAAAATGCGAGATAAACATTAACTTTAGTATCCGTCGAAACAAAAAGATCGGCCAAGAGCGAATTGGGCGTCGCTCTGTTAGGCTCCGTATACACGAGTGTAGGAACAATTAAGTTTCTTCGAGCTATAGGTACTTCGCAACAATCCGCGAATAAAAAAAATTACTGAAAAGTTTTCTTTGGCTTTGTACAAAGCTTACAAACTACATTATAAATCGGTGTTCCTAGTATTTGTTGATTAAAGACTTTGAGTTTAAGTTTACATGAACTTTTACTACGACAATTTTAATTTTGTAAGGTAAAGAAATAAGCAATTATATTTGTACTATCGGCTTCTATTTCACGTTCTCGTATGATCAATATTGCACCAAATATCGACATGTTTAACTCATTACTTCTACAAGATGATACGGAGTTATAGACAGACATCAGCTGAGTGAATAGAACTCCGTTTTGACCTTTCAATACGGAATCCTAAAAATGGAGAATAAAAATAAAATAAATAAACAATTTCGTTCCCGACCTTTAATCTTATTTCGTCGACCGTGGAGAGTTCAGTTTTTGTAGGTAGGTTCAATAAGCAGGACAACGGGTGTTGTCAACCTTTTATATGCTCTTTATCGACGGTTATTGTGATTAATGCGGGTGTCAGGTGTCGCCAACCTTCGGTGGCGCCAGGAGTAAAGCACCCTGGTGATTGGAAGCAAGGCCGGCTGACAGTACATTATAATAATAATAATAATAATAAATAAGCTTTATTGTTTCCTTATTGTTAGTCGTTATACAGAAACTTAAATCTATGGTTAAAACTTAAAACTAACACTAACAATGAACAATAGGCGGCAACCTCAGCATTTCTGAGCACTGGCAACAGTGTTCAGCGCTGGTTTTCAGGTTGCCCCACCTCTATTAGATTTTACAAATAATAATAATTGCGCTGCGCCCTCTGCCTTTTAAATTAATTTATACTTCCCTTCCCAGCAAAACATAGGAAAAGAAAACTAAAAACAAAAAATTAATTAAAATAATATTACAGGGAAAGATAAAACCAAAGCTGAAACATACAAAATAAACAAAAAAAAAGTTTAAAAAACGCTAAAAATTAAAAGTAAATGTTAATAAATAAATAAACTAGTATATACGGCAAAAAAATGTTACAATAAGTTAACTAACATAAATAAATCTAGCTGCCTCTATCTGTGCGTTTAAATAAAAGTTTTTTAATTTATTTTTTAACGCGATCTCGCTAATAGGTTTATTCCATTCACGGAGGGGGGGTGGAAGATCATTCCAAATCTTTGCTGCAGCAAAACGAAAACAACCCCTAAACCCTGCCTTCTTATGAGTAGGTATAGCCAGCTTTCTTTTATGTTGCACTCGAGTCGTACTTCTGTCCTTGCGCCAGTGTATTCTGTCATACAAGTACGGTGGTCGCTTATTGTATATAACTCGGTGTACCAGCATTGTCAGGTGCAAGTTTCGGCGCGATTTCATGCTCAGGATTTTATGACTATTAATAATCGGCGTTATGTGGCCTCTCCTTGGAACATCAAAGCAAAATCTAGTGCAGGCATTTTGTATTCGTTGCACCGCTTTTTCCGTTTTTTTAAGTAGTCTAGGCCCATATACCGTATCGCAGTAGTTAAAAGCCGACAGAATGAGTGACTCCACGAGTATCTGACGAACTCTCTCCGTCAAAAAACGTCTCAAACCGTATAAAACTTTTAACTTGTAAAATGCATTTCTCATTTTTATATTTACATGTTCGACGAACCTCAAGTCCTCATCCACGTACAACCCCAAGTTCTTCGCGATAGGTACACTCTCAATGTGTTCACCGTTCATGGTTATTTTAGGATTCTTCAACTTAATGTTTACTCTTTGATGTTTACTGCCTAGAACCATGAATTTGGTCTTTGCGGCATTGAGAACGAGCCTATTTTCTTCTGACCATTTAGCGATAGTGGCCAAATCCTCATTTATTAATTCTACCGCTTCAGTTGTGAATTCTGGGTTAAAGTGGTAGTAGACCTGAGTGTCATCGGCGTAAAGGTGGGAACTGCAATGTTTTATGTTCTGGATAATATCTGCCGTGTATATAATGAATAGTAAAGGGCTAAGGCTCGATCCTTGTGGGGTGCCACGTGGTACAGTGTTTACTGAAGATAAAAGTGGCGCTTTTCCATCTGCGTCAATAGCTACAAACTGCTTCCTGTTACTCAGGAACGAGCTAAACCAGGCACATGCTTTTGCGTCAACCCCGTAATATTGCAACTTCGCCAGCATGAGTTCGATATCTATGCAATCGAATGCTCTAGAAAAATCTAATAGTATTTGAATGGTGCCCTCCCCCCTGTCCGATGCCGAAAGTACGTCATCTATTACCGCTGTCAATGCAGTTGCGGTGCCATGACCTCTTCTAAAACCTGATTGCACTGCAGGAAGCAAGTTATTTGTTTCTAAGTACATCGACAGTTGACTACAAACCAGTTTTTCAAGAATCTTTGATATAGCGGGCAGTATGCTTATGGGCCTCAAGTCTTTGTACTCTGAGATAGTAGCAGCTTTTGGCAGCGGGATATATATATATATTTTTTAGTTTGAACGTTTACGGGTTCCGTACGAAAATGGTTAAAAGGAACCCTTTTAGGAAAATCCTTTTGTAAGCCCTGTGCTCTAGCTTGGTAAATTTTTAGAAATCAGCAAAAAATAAAAATCTTTTACAACCAAAGTTTATTTATTGTTAACTAGCTTTTTTTCGCAAATTATTCCGCGTGGACTTGAGGTTTTTATACTCCCACGGACTTTAACGGATTTTAATTCCACACTTTTTACTTTTTAACTGGTAAAGTCATTCTTCCGTTCATCAACTATACCCGTGTAAAAATGACGTCGTTATATAATATTTCAAGTTAATATTTCAGGAAGAGAATGCGATATCCCTAACTAGCACAATTTCTTCAGATAATAATCAGCATTGAACCTTCTCGTAAAAACAAAAGTTATACTGTCCCAGACTGAAGGGATTTTGGTATTCTTTAACTATTTTTAAAAGAGCAACCGCGGAGTTTCTTGCTGGTTTTCTCGGTTGGAACGGCATTCTGAACCAGTGCAGTGGTAGATTCATTTGACGATTCGAAAGCACTTTGTAAAAGCTTATTTGAATAAAAAAATATTCTATTCTATTCTACGTTATCTTATAAAGCAAGGAACCCTCTGTGCGCGAATGTGACTATAGCTTGGTCGTTTTTACTTTTTTAACGATGACCTGTCAGATATTAGTGACGAAGCAGTTTCATAAGTAAACGCTGTTTCGATTGCGATGAGTAATGAGTTGTGTGTAGTTTTATACGGATTGATTGGGCTTGGACGATTTTGTTGATGGTCCTTTTATTTATTCTAAGGGCCTATTTTAGCATCCCCAAGTTTTAACAGACGAATATATAAAAACCTGAATATATAAAAAGAAAAGGTGACTGGGTGGTCGGATCGGGATGAAATTTGGCACACAGAAGCTAGTATTATTATTAGTTATTATAACGTAGGCTTCCGCTAAAAAAGGATTGTTGCAAATTCAACCCCTGAGGGAGTAAAATAGGGGTTTGAATCGAATTTAACGTGAGCTTTCAAACCAGTAAATAAATAAATTGTAAATAATGTTTTATTTGCGGGAATATGGGTACAGATATGGTGTGTTACCATGTAATGGTAAAATTGTTAGGTTCTTCTTTTATTATTATAATATTATTTACATATATTATTACAATTTTAATGACAGAAAGACTCATATTCACGACAGTTTATGATTTCGTATTTCGTTTCCGAGTGTTGATTGAGAGTGTGCAATACATACATGGGATTACAGTGCGTCGGGTCTCTCAAGTCGTCAATCTTTTCGAGATCGAAATCTCTGTACAAATTACCCCGGCGATTGTCCTGTGAGCGGATAAATGACGTCTTTTAAATAATTTTATGGCTCACGCATTGTGGCCCGCGACATAATGAATGCGTGTTTCGATGATGTATTGTTAACAAATTGTGTGTAGTGACGTCGATTGTCGGATTAAAAATCGTCGTTTATAATATTTTTAACCGACTTGAAATAAAAAGGAGGTTATCAATTGCACTCGCGCGTCAATAGCGCAACTGTTAAGGACAGAAAACTAAAAGGGTTCGAACCCCATCTGATGCACTATTGTCGTACCCTCCTAGCACAAGTTTGCCGCTAATTTGGAGGGAATAAGAGGATATTAGTCAAATTCAGCTTGACTAATAATATAAAAAAAAAAAATAGCGCAACTGTTTAGGTACAGACTGACACAAACTTTATATTATGCTTTAGTAATTAATAATTAAATGATTATGCTTAGAACAAAGAGGGGAATATTAGACATATTCAGTATGCCTACTATTCTCTTAAAAAAATTTAAATAGAATAATTAGGTCATGCCCTGCATATTTGCAATATCAAAGGTCTTTGAAATATGATATCTTTTATGAAAAAAAAAATCTCAGCCATTGTGAGAGAAATTCGAGATAATAGTGACTTTACACAATGGAAGGATAATGAACGACCTACATAATGGGCTATTCTTTAGGCGTCTGTTATGCTGGAGTATCATGACAGTTTACTAATTTTTTAATGACCGGTAACTATAGGTTGCCGGTCATTAACAGTAACAAGATACAATTAACTGCCTTATAGGTATCAGTAACTGTATCTTCCTCCGTAACTAGTAAGTAATTGAAAGCCTAAATACCACGTTTCATGGATATAACTTGAATAATAACGGATTTTCAGACGAACTTTCTTTCCCTATTTAAGGGGTGGAATTTAATTCTCATTAGCCCGACGGCGACGGTTAAAGGTGCGGACTGAAAACTGAAAGGTCGCGGGTTTGAACCCCACCCGTTACACTATTGTTGTACTCATTCCTAGCACAAGCTTTCCGTTTATTTGGAGAGGATAGGAGGATATTAGTCAACGTCAGCTTGGGTTTAAAAAAATCTTTTCTTGCTGGGTGGCTGGCCCATGTCATAAAGGGAATCTAAGGGTTTCTTCTCGATATTTTTCTTCACCCGGTCATATCATCCTGCTAGTTTTGTTTATTCCTTAATAACTTAATTCAGTAATCACAGTGTGATCGATCCAGTCATCACCATCATTCGTAAATCTCTTAATAATAATAACTGTCATTAAGAATCCATGTCACGCGCGACCAGTTTTTCGAATGGTTTTTCGCTATAACAGGTGTCGGGCGGAATGCATGATGACAGTTCAGCGCCAAATACGTCTTTATCACTATAAATATACTTAATTGCTCCCACCTGCAGTGTTATTCTATAAGGCGGTACCTTCGTCTATGAGATCGCCGAAGAAGACTCAGACTTTCTGTCTGAGGTTTTATAATCCTTCTCATTCTAAGAGGACACCGATGCCCGCGTTAGCTTTGCCCGCGAATTTGTCTGCGTGGAGTTAGGATAAAGATTTAAAAATTGCTCGGGAATCCTTTGTTTTCCTGGAATAAAAAGTAGCATATTATGTCATTTTCCTCACTTACCAGGTTCTCAACTAGGGTCATACAAACAATCACGTCGATCCGTTGCTGCGTGATTGAAATACAAACCAACAAAGAAACACTTTTTTGCATTTATTATATGAGTATTAGTTGGGATATGTAACATTACCTTATCTGTAATCTCAGTAATAACTCACACAATGTGTAATAAATCTACTGTACAGTTTTTATCTGAATTTGAATATAAAATAGAAGTGTAGCGTGATTACGCCAGTTTATTGAATCCTATACTTACCCTTTACACATTTACTATCAATATCATTTTGCAGCTGCGTCAACGTTGCAGTGCAAGTGAGCGTGAGTGCTTTTAGAATGATACTGTAAAATGAGTCAACACAAAGTCTTTAATGTTGTATCTTTTTAGAAACTAAAGTATTTCTACAAATAAAGGAACAAATCGGAAAACTTGATTTACAACTTTTGAATTACCTATTTGTCTCTTTTCCACCTGTGTTATTTACTAAAGATAAAAAGGGTTAAATATAGCATGTGGACGTGAAAACCACTTATAGAGGCTATGTAAGAATGGCATTCGATAGATATGTTGTGGTTGGTAATTGACCAAATGTGTAAGTGCGCTGGCGCCAAAGTTCCTCAGCACTTTATGGGAATCTGCATCTACAATTGCTCTAAAAAAGTTGCCTTTTCTGTAGATATCCGTTCTGTAATAGTACTTACCTATTGTAAAATTAAATAGATCCCTAGCTGATAATACATTTCGCGGTGTCTATTCGCAAACTATTTTTTGACGCTCGCATTCTTCGACCGTTTAGCCGGGACGCGCCTTTACGCAGATTTAGTACTGAATATATTCTGCCACTTTCTGCGGTGAGGTGGGGTAATCACGTACAGCACACGTACTCACTTCCGCACACTCTTGTTAATACTTAATGTCTCTATGAACACACACTAACTCAAAAGCTGTTTCACTTACAGGCTGAACCGTACGTTTGTATGTACATATACTTCGGCAGAGGGGAATGCGTGCGCTTGCCACGTCCCGGCTAAATGGTCGAAGCTCGCATTCGAGAAACTCTTCTTGTGTAACTTAGCCTAATGGCAACTCTTTCATGACATGTCGGTCTTTGTATCTGCCTATAGATAGTGTGAGGGTAAAGTTATTTCTTTACATTTGTAGTTGAAGCACAGTACTATTGTGTGTTCTGTGGTTGAAGTAGCATTCAAATTACAATGAATAGACGTTAATGAGACATTAATCATCGAATCGTTAAATCGTAACAACTGACGTGTGTTAAGCGTTGCGTTGGCGCCGCGTAACGTTCGGATTGAGCAAACCTTTTGACAACTCAAGGTTTTAATGTGTTTTAGGGCCGGTTGCGCGTCAGGCGGTTAAAGTTAGAGTTAACGTTGAAGTTGAATTCGTCCATCACACCATCACAAAGCTAGCAAAGGGGTTTGTTATAGTTAATACCTACTTACTTGTTCTTCCACGATCAACGTTCGAATGGTAAAAATCAAGGAACTTCTTAAGCTAGTGGCTGTTTTTCTGGATCAATTTGGCAGAAATTTTTATCATGATGATGAAAATGAACTTTTTATCCCGAAAAATTAGAGAGTTCTTGCGGGAATTAAAATACCTCAATTCATGCGTACGAAGTCGCGGGCATCATTTGTATGTATGTGACTACTATCACATACATACAAACATAGACCGCTAAAATCATAATCCTTCAAACAAACTTTGCCGACAAACAAACGCCTGAGCCATTGCATTCCTTGAAACGTAAAATAAGTACAGGTTAATAAATCATATTTTGTAATAATTATAAATTAGTTAAATCAACACACCTATGCGTTCCCGTATTTGCATTCGATGTTGTATTTCGTAGTTCGGTAGATGCCGGCGCGGCGTGAGAAAGATCAGTCGGTGGGCGTAATGGCGCCGTGATAATGATTTGCCCTTACGATTTCGAAATCATAATATTATGCCTCATTCAAATATGTATAAGTAACTAGATGATGCCGCGATGATGATTCGTCCGCGTGGATTGAGGTTTTTTATTCCCGCGGGAACTCTCTTATTTTCCGGGATAAAAAGCCTATGTCCTATTCCAAACTATAATCTATTTCTGCGCCAAATATCGTTGCGACGTGATAGAGTAACAAACATACAAACTTTCTCATTTATAATATTAATTAAATAGAATAATAGGATATGTATTTAATTACAAACATTTTCTGTCAGTTGGTAATGATTCTACTGTTAATCCTTGCTAATTAATTGTTATAAACTAATGCCCACGACTTCGTTGGCGTGTATTTTTTTTTTTTTTAATCCCGCGGGAACTCTTTGATTTTCCAGGATAGAAAGTAGCTTATGTCACTCTCCAACTATACCCTTGCAAAAATCTTGGAAAGTAACATAAGCTACTTTTTATCCCGGAAAAACAAAGGGTTCCCGTGGGTTTTTTGAAAACCTAACTAAACGTGGGAGGAAGCACTCGCGAGCAATAGTAAACCATGAATCAATCAAAATTGTTTTGAATATTTATTGCGTCTTTAAAAATTGAGGTAATTAATAATGTTCGTTTTTATTTTAATTTGGTGATTTTAACCTAATTCGTATTTTATCTAATATCCGTGTGGGCCGATTCTTCAAAATATAAACATTGTGCTAATATTATAAATATGGGAAAGAAACTGTGTATGTCTGTTTTCGGTTACGTTTTCGACAAAATTTGGCAAGGGGATAGCCTAAATCCTGAGGGAAAACACGATACATTTTATTCCGGATTCCGGAATAAAAAGGAGTTCCCAAGGGGCACGCGGACGAAGTCGGGGCTTTTAGCTTGTAATAATAATAATAATGTTTTTCTATTGATGACAAATCGCAAACTAGATGGCGCTGCACAGTTTTCCGTCGCGCTATTATGCATTGTTCTGCTATTGAGTATAAGATGGATTTTAAACACGAGAAGTCAAAATCGGTTCAGCAGTTTTTGAGTATTTTTGGAAACTATTTCTGCGTTAAAACGCTTGAAATAGTCATAATTTTATAATGGCGCTATCTACGCGTGTGTTTATAAATCATATAAGTTATACGCCATATAGCTATAAAATTAGAATAACCGGCCGGAAGGCGAATACTATAAACTCAAGTCGAAAAATTTAAAGGCAGCTCGGTGGCAATTATGAGTGATCCAATCTCAGCTTAACACGCTGTGATTGCTGTCGAAAATCTGACATTTTCTGATCCTGTATTCTGTTATGATCATGATCATAATATAATTATTGCCGGCTCACTTGTGGGCACGGTTCTCCTCTCAGAATGAGAAAGGTTAAGGCTAAAGTTTATTTGAAACTAACTTATGCCCGCCACTTTGGATTTAGGTATTCTAATCCCGCGGGAACTCTGATTTCCCGGGATAAAAAGTGGTAAATGTCGTAAACGCCGATCCGTAGGTCTGTTGAAGCGTGATTGAAGGACAAACAAAACATTTTCGCATTTATAATATTAACTAGCTTTTGCCCCCGCGATTTCGTCCGCGTGGAATTAGATTTTGGGGTGGAATTTTCAAAAACTGTGACACACGTACTTCTTTATTTTTAATTGAAAGCTCAAATACCAACTTTGATGGAAACAGGTTGAAAAGTGACGGAGTTTCATATAAACTTTCATCCCCTATTTAAACCTCTTAGGGGTAGAATTTCCAATAATCCTTTCTTAGTGTGCCTACGTGATAAAAGGAACCAACTGTAAAAATTTCAAGTTTCTAACTTCAGTAGTTTAGGCTGTGCGTTGATATCTCAGTCAGTCAGTCAGTCAGTCAGGACTTTGAATTTTATATATATATATAGATAAGGATTCGTTCGACTCTTAAAACAAGAAAAGCAAAGTTAACAATGCTGTCCAAATATTGGAAGACAATGCAAAAAATCCAGACACGTATAAGATTATCGGTATCATTAGTTGGATATTTGCGTATCGTAATAATATGTCATTACAACGTAATGCGGGGGTCTTCGTAACATCCTCGGTAACCTCTGCCACGGGCGTGGGCTGTGGAGTATTGACCGACACGCGCGTGACTTGCACTACTGTTTGTTTACCACACCTACGATTACATACTCGTACATCCTGACGGTGTTTTATTTGAGCTAATGTCTAGGGCTGCTTCGCCCGGATAAAATATTCTTGACTAGCTGTTGTCTGCGACTTCGTCCGCGTTAATTTCTGTTACTATGATCAGCGTGATGTTATATAGTCTAAAGCCTTCCTCGATAAATGGACTATCCAACACAAAAATAATTTTTCAATTCGAACTAGTAGTTCCTGAGGATAGCGCTTTCAAACAAACAAACTCTTCAGCTTTATAATATTAGTAAAGATTAATAACCGGTTACGAAAAGGCGAAGTATTTTTCTTATTTCGTAGCTGGTTACGAAAAATAGTTACCAACGTGGATGGAAGGCCCATGGCGATATCGAAGTACCGGCGATGTTTATATTTTTCTAGCATCTTGTATCCTTGCCCAATATTATAAATAGAAAGTGTGTTTGTCTATGATGGTTTGTCTTTGAATCACGGAGCAACGGATCGACATGATTTTTTGCATGTGTACATTTGAGGAGCTAAAGAATGTCATAGATATTTTTATAATTTAGGAATAGAGGGGTTCCCGCAGGATTTTTAGAAAACTTTCCCTGCACGTACAAATACGTGGGCTACTTGTAGTCTTAAAGCAATTTTCTACAGTAGGTCTTGTGTAAACAAACTTGCGAAATTGGCAATTGCCTTTCTGCGCTTGAATTAGTAATAAAATTAAAAAAATATTATTACGAATTATTATTCTGAAAAAAAAAAAAAACTATTTAAAGCCAAAATAATTTTGGCAATCCTAGCTAACGTTCTAAGCTTCCAAAAAAAAAAAACTACCAAAACCATCTGAAAGACATACCTATACAGAACGATGTAATTTAGGTAAGGTTGGTTTTTTCAATCCATATACAACCTTAACCTTTAGGTATAAAGTTTTCAACATTATCATTATATTTTGATCGTGTTTGGTACCTAATAAGTATCTACTTGCTGGCAATGAACTCCAAAAATTGGTTTTGCACACCGCCCGTGCCTCTGTCCATACTTCTTGCCTTAACCGCTTCCCACATGTCATTTGATTTATATGCCTATTAAAACACAACTTGACAATTCTATTAATATACTGTTGTGTTGTACTAAATTAATGATGTTTTTTTGTTGTTGTTACAGGTGAGTCAGTCTTTCGGTAAACTTTGCAAAGATTACGTAAAGTTTGATGGAATCATCAAGACGTGAGTATTTATCATTGACTACACAAATTCAAAATACATATATGTGGTATCTGCTCACAGTTGATTTTAATACCAGTAGGGTTAGCATGACATTTTATTCGATTCGATGGCATTGGCGTCAACGTAAAATGAACCTTTTAACAGTATTTTAATTTGAAGCGTATACGTAAAATCTTATACTAACCCTACAGGAACCGATTTATAGACATGTTTATAATAATTATACAAACTAGCTTTTGCCCGCGAATTCGTGTGCAGCTAGAGTTTGTAAAAAAATTTTATTCCGAGAAAAAAAGCAGCTACTTAAAAATCTAACTCCACGCAATCGAAGTCGCTAGCCTGAGCTGGTATTCTATAAATGTGTAGTCATGATTTAGTAGTAAATAAATAGTAGAGTATTATCAGTTATAAGATACAAAACCAATAATTTGCCCAGCGATTCGACTGTCAATAGATCATGAGAATATCTGGAGAATAGAGAGTAGGTTAGCAAGACTATAATCTTATCAGCGCTACAGCTATAGCAATAAAACCTTTAATAAAACGTTTTTTGAACACTTTTCTATCATTTTAATAACTCTTAATATCCAGTTTCGGCTCCGTTCGGATGCTGATTGTGGGTATTCAAATTGGGCCCGTCTATTTCATTAGTTGGAATCGATCCAGAGATTATACATACGTACTCTACACTTAAAAAATATTGTTTTTTAAGAGCACAGATTACTGGTTCCGAAGTTTTATGACTCATTAATGAACGATAATCAAATTCTTTAGTATTTTATAGTGATGACTTATACTTTAAACTATTTTGTGCTTTGAAGCAAAACTTGTTTTGTGGTTTAGTACAAATATGCACTTCTCTTCCTGTCGTTGCTATACGCTACTGGAAAAGTCGCCTTTGAATATCTTTTTTTGAATAAAAACCAATATTTTATTTTTATTGCACTACACACTGTGTATGTATGTGTGTGTGTGTGTGTGTGTGTGTGTGTATGGGGCTGACATTTGGAATGGAGATAACTTAGGAGTTACATAAAATGTAGCCTATGTGTTTTATCCCGGAAAATTAAGGAGTTCCCTTGGAAATTAAAAAACCTTTAATCCATGCGAACGAAGTCGCGGACATCAACTAGTCCCTCATAAATACATGATACATCCACAAATTAAGAACGATAGACGTTAGTTTTATCTCGAAAAACATCTTTATTCATGTTTCTTAATAACATTTAATTGAACCTGTACATCCTTATGTAAATTTTTTGCTCCAATAAATAAAACATTAAAGCAATTCGCCCCCAGCTATTAATTCTTTTTATTGGCATCAACGATTAAAGCGTTTGAAAAACGGACTGGTTTTTAGAATAGGTACATGTGTATTTGCAAAGTGAACGAAAGATAAAAACGAACTATATCAAAGATACAGTATGTACGCTTTTTGAACAACAATTTAATTACTAAGCGACGAGGCCGCCATTTATACCTTTTGATTATTTTAGTTTATTTATAGGATAGGTTTTTTTATTAGTGTGCAGTAAAGTGTATTAATTTCAATTAACAAGTACGTATATAAGCATTAATTTACGACAACTTAAAACTGAAGCTTTAAATGGGCCCTTATCGGAGAAGATATCCACAACAACCTCAGCTAGATATACTTTTTTACTTTATTTTTTACTATGGCTGATCGAATTAATGACCTCATCATTGTTTTAGATCAGGCAAAATTATCGTCAAGATATCCCTAAAACCTATCAAAAGATGAGTATTTTTCCTTGGACCAAAAGATATGCATCTCTTTTAGTGAGCCGTTCGCGTCACCTCTATTCAAAAGGTTTCGCCGTTTTCCGCGGTTTAGGTTCTTTATCGTATGAGTCACGACTCACGACTAACGTGGCTCCGGGCCCGGGCTACGGGTGGGCGCGACCTTGGTGCGAAGGCGTATTTATTTTTTGTTGCTAGGACAAAAAATGCCACTACATGTTAACAACTTGAAGACGGTGACGATCAAATTAATACAAATAGATTACTATGTTTTTTTCTTGTTGTTAACAGACTTAAAAAAAGGATGTTAACAATTCGACACGTATAGTTATGTATAATCTGGATCTGCAATATATTTACATTATATGATGATAATCTATTAGGATTTCCCAACAACTAAGTATACTAAATTTTCTGTTTTCATTCATTTTTTATTTCAGTATATTTAAGTCGATTTAAATATATTATTATCTGTACCAGGCACTAGGCAGGCTTTCTGCTCAGAAGATTAAATTTTTATCTTAAAATCCAAAATTTAATCCACGCGGACGAAGTCGCGGGTATCAGTTAGTTATTTATAAATGCAAATTGTTTTTCTTGGTTTATCTTTCTTGGTGATTTGGAGACCTGCATAGCTAACATGCACGCCATGAGATTTGTCTACAAGTTTATTCGTAATCTCTATGCGACTCTCTATAGAGATTGGAAAGTGATAAATGCCACTTTTTATTCCCTAGAAACAAACTTCTCCCGCGAAATATTTGAAACCCTTACTTCATGTAGGTATACGAAATCTCGGTTAAAAGCGAGCAGTTTCATATTTATGAAGATACAGTCCACATATCTAGTACAACACATTGTGCAGATATTAAAGCCAAGATATCAAAGATCAAAATGTGCAGGTTATCTAAAGATAAGTATAATTACTATCTAGATAGCGCGGCCGACATTGCCAAGCTTGGGGCATTAGAATAAAGCCCAGCACCTAACGGCCTATTCTAGTCAAGTTCTTAACCCTGTGTCCAATAAATATATTGTTTTATGCTAAGCATTCGAATACCATGCTAAAACTTAACACGCTTTGGCTTAAACGTGATTAAACCTATAGATTTTATTAGCTTATCGGAGCTAACATCATAAAATATCATAATGCAGAACACTTTTAGCGTTAATAACGATATTCAAATTAATTCATGCGGGCCAACTTTTAGCTCTTAGTTTTAACGAGTCAAACTCTACTAACTCGACTCTAAAAACGGTCAAGAAGCAGCTAGTAGAATTTTTTATTTTATTTTATATATAGACTAGCGCTTGACTGCGATCTCACCTGGTAGTAAGTGACCATACAGATTAGGGGTATGCCCCTAATCTGTTTCTACACGCCATCGTGCAGGAACGCTAAATCGCCTGGCGGCACGTCATTGACGGTAGGGTGGTAACTAGCACGGCCAAAGCCTCCCACCAGACCAGACCAGAGACAATTCAGAAATTATAAATTCCCAAATTGTCCCGCCGGGTATCAAACCCGAGACCTCCCTGTTATAAGACCACAGCTCACCACTGTGCCAGGGAGGTCGTCAAAAAGCCATTTGCTTAATTCTTCACTTGTACTACGTGGCCCAGGATTTTTCATCGATGGCTTTCACTTTTCTTTTATTCCAGCGACAAAGTTCGATGACCCCTGTAAAGTAAGCCCAAAAGCAACGAGCCAACACCCGTTGATACGGAGAAGCTATGTACACAATACTAGCGTTTTCTCGCGACTTCGTCCGTGTGGAGTTAGCTATTGAAAAATCCCACGGGAACCTTCTATTTGTCCATGATAGCCTATGTAATTTTCCAAGTTTTATGGTTTACCATAACTTTGCAAAAATCACGTTGTTCCGTTGCTTCTTTGCTACGTGAAACGTACACATTTATGTTGTAAACGACATTTATGCACATTTATTGTTGTAAAAAGATAAATCTTATAAATAGGCTTTGAAAAATGGCTACAACTGACTGCCTTATCGCTTAGAAGCGATCTCTGCCAAGCAACCACGTTGCAGATGATATGCGATTGTAGAACAAACCAACAAATAAACACAGTTTCGCATTTATAATATCAGTAAGGATTAATACACCTTCCAAGGTAAGTATACGATTACATGTCCAGTTTAATATGTGAAGTCCTAACTCTTCTATTTGTCAATCGGCCACCGTTCCAGACACCGCAAAGCGCATTCCTGGACTCACGTTACGCGCACCACGTGCCGCGGGATTTGTCACCACTGGCTTTCACTTTTCTTTTATTCCACTACCAAGGGTCAATGACACGCCTCCAGAATGAACCTGAAAGTTTCCGTCGTGAGAGTGAAGCTTTATGCAGGGTTAACTTTTGGCACTGACAATGTATCGGACCTAGGGGTCCGGAAAAATAGCGATGTGTACGTGAATTGTTGTTTTGTTCTGTTTTCTACGGGGAGTATAGTAGCGACGCAGCTATTATTTTATCGAAGTTGTGTTGAATTTAATCTACTAATGCATGATGATGATACTAGAATTGGAATTAGAATTTTTCTAGTGCAGCTAATTAATTAATTTTAGTGTCAATTTGTCCTTTTGGAGTGTCTAGCGAGATCAATAAAGCAAAAAAATCTCTTGTTATTTTGAAATAATACTCGTACTCTTTTGTAGTTTTAAAAATTGGAATTATTAAATACTCACTACAATACTAGTGGCTTTGAATAATTTTCAAACGTTTTATAAGGAGACGTCGACGACGTTAGTTACCATTCAGTGTGCTGCAAGCTGTGTGCAGTTTCCAATGTCGTCTTGATAAGCAGCATTTCTTCGAAATTGTATGAAGAAGAATACACATGCTGGGTACAATACCCAGCAGTAAATAGTATACATCGAGCTTTGGAATGCAATAGTCGGACTCATAGAGCGTCGTCTCTATCGTACGAAGTGCTAAAATCTCTACTCGTACTCGTATGTGATAAAGACGAAGCCGCGTACAGTCGATTGCCTCTATGTGTAACAACATTTCCTGCCGGGCAACGTAACGTGCAGTGTCTTCTCTCAAGCGCGCCGCTCGAAGCTGTGAACCCGACGGAATGCTCTCCCCGTTTCCACAGCTTAATGAGCCATAAATCCATTTGTTATTATTGGGTGTCCGCGGCTCGAATTAGAGGCGCTGAGCGTTGACCGCCCGGCATGCCATTCATGCGAAGGACGGTGGAAATGAACGAGAAATTAATGCGTGCGCGCCGCTGATACACACGCACGAAGATTACTAACCGTTCACTGCAAGTTGGCCGCTACCTCGCTACCCGCTAGACAGAACCGCTTAGTACAGATAGTAACGCTAGTACCGCTCGCGATTGTCCCTACCTTTTCAAACTTTTGTTATTGTTAAGAAATAATTAATTAATTATTTTAAACAAAATAACGTGGTTAACGTTTATTTTTAACAGACTTCCAAAAAGAAGGAGGTTACCAATTCGGCCAGTATCTTTTTTTTTTTTTTTCAGAATAAAAAATAGCCTATGCTACTGTTCAGGTTAAGGACCTTATGCCCATTAAAAAATCACGTGGACTCTTTGCTTACGTGACAAAGTATAAGTATTGGTTGGAATGCGTAAAGATATTGCTAATATTACGGGTATTTCGATATAAACAAATTCAAACTTGATTAAACTCATAATCACTGGTCATGAATGTAGGAACTGTGTATCTTGGAATATTTCTTTATTAGCGGCGCCGTCAGCCGCCCGCCACAGTTTCCGTTTTATTCTAAATTTGCTGCCACATACTCGCATCATAAAGTCTAGACGTCTCTTTCATCGACTTGGAACTGAACTAAATAAAACTTAATATTTTTGTTATGCGATCATAAGAAAACAAATACATTACACCTGCACATTTACATTATCCTGCACATTACAGCTGTAAGGTATTGATTAAGGAAGCTGCGGGGGAGTAAAACAGTCCTGGTTTCGCAAAATCCTTTAAATCAAGAGTGTATAGGCATCCATCCATCCATCCATCCATTCATCGCTCCATCTTAGGCTACAGTCTGGTGGGAGGCTTAGGCCGTGGCCAGTTACTACCCTACCGTCAAAGACGTGCCATAAGTCTCATAGTCTCTGTGGGACGGACATTGTCGGTGTTAGTAGTAGGTTAGTGAAACACACTTTTTCTTTTCAGTCTGGTGAACTGTAAGCTACCAGTTCCCTTGAATTGTGAAGCTAGTTTATTTGAATGACTTGAGTATTTCTCTGGATTGGTATTAAAGATACTGAGTCTGGATTGGTATTAAAGGAGGTGGGTTGATAAGGCCCAAAATCCGCCCCTCATACACTCGAAAAAAAAAGTTCCAGATTCCGACAAATTGTAAATGTATTTATATACTTGAAGATATAAACTTTATTTTAATATAAAGTTTAGGTGATAAAAAAAATAGTAAGTTACAGAAAATATTACCCAAAAAGAGAGTGTTTCTTTTACTTTTCTTACATTTTCATACATTTTAGTCGTTTTTTAAGCTTTGATTTAATATTTTAGTATGAGGCGCTCCATGAACCAAAATAAATTAATACTCATATAAAAGCTTATAAAAAGGAGCATCATTATTAGTTACGTTTACCATGGTTCATGGAGCGCCTCATTCTAAAATATGAAATCAAAGCTTAAAAAACGACTAAAATGTATGAAAATGTAAGAAAAGTAAAAGAAACACTCTCTTTTTGGGTAATATTTTCTGTAACTTACTATTTTTTTTATCACCTAAACTTTATATTAAAATAAAGTTTATATCTTCAAGTATATAAATACATTTACAATTTGTCGAAATCTAGAACTTTTTTTTTCGAGTGTATGAGGGGCGGATTTTGTTGCCTTATCAACCCACCTCCTTTGATACCGCATGCACATGATTTCATGTTTTACGTCTTCATGTGTAGATCGTTATGTACGACAATAAACACGATTAAATTAAACCCGGTCTATTTGTGTATCATCTCTCGCCCGTGACCTACCCCTACATAGGTCAATGCCGTCGCTCGCGCGGATTTTACGATTATTATGTACCTATCGCATATTATGTATGTGTGTATGTACTGCGCAAGAGTATTGGCAGAATGTCAAAATTTCAAACGTCTGTAGTAAGTCTGACAGTGATTCTTCTGGAGGGCGTGCACGTGAGTCATTTACAAAGCAAAAGGATTTAGAACGCGTTTTATTATTTATTTTATTTATTTCAAAAAACTTTTTGTAACTCCTTATTACTAACATCAATTATTTTCTTTTTATGTTAGTAGAAAGAAGTGGAACTTCTAAGTCTAAAATCCGATCCTATAAGGCTAAGATTTCCGTCCCATCTAACTATGAGAGTGACGGAATAGAGAGTGCACCCATGTTTGCGCACACATTTGTGCACAATATCTCGGGCGCCAATGACTAATCTCCGAAATACACTGTCGTTTCTCCGAAATAGAAGAATCAGAGGAACAACACAACACCGACGCGTCACGTAGCGCCACACAAACTCCTTCACACTCGACCAACACTCGACCAACACTCGACCAACACTCGACCAACACTCGCCCAACACTTGACCAACACTCGACCAACACTCGACCAACGCTCGACCAACACTCGACCAACGTTTCGCTCCGACGCGACGCCGGAGCAGCATTAATGTAGTCCAACTAACGATGTGGACTATAAGGTCCCTCGCGATACAACTTAGCTAACACTAACATTGCGATTACGCGAGAGGACCATTATCGTAATATCCATTTCCGGCTGTATCATTCGCGCAGCTTCCTCCAGTGCGTCAACCTCGCACGATTTACTGTCTGACTATCCGACGATATACTTTAATTAATAATAAATAATCATTTCAATAGGGTATTTGACTGTTGTCAAAATGTGGATTGAATTCATTAATTATAACCGAAAATGTAACATTTAAGAATAACGTTCTATATAAAAGCAGGAAATAGTTAATAAAAGTTTTACTGCAACTGTATCTGTCTCTCTCTAACACGAAAATTTCTATAGAGAGTGTACTGGACTTACTCGCGTGTGACGTCATGATTTAGTAGAGCACTCTTTGTCTAACGTAGAACTTAAACGATCTATATTTTCAGACTAGTTAAGATATTAAAAAAAGAAAAATGAGATTGTGTTATAATATGAAAAACCTTATTTAGTTAAAAATTTTATATACTTAAAGTAAAGGTTTTAACCTTTTAATTTTTTAGTCAAATATTTAGTGTCGCTTATGTTCTATCTAACACAGCCTTTATAAACTCAAAGAATACAGCGTCACCCAAAATTTTTTTCCAAAATCTAAGAATTAAAATATAAACCGGGTAGAAAAAAAATTAGCAGGATTGACACAGTGCTTGAAAGCTGGCGAAGTGTTTACCGACGAAACTCTTGCCAGTAGGCGTTACGAAATGTTTTCAACATTGAAATCTCGGGCACTGGCTTTTGACAAATGATCTATCTAAATCGGTGTAGTCCATTTAGAAAAATTGACGTGTCAAATTAATCATTCAGTAATTGGACACCTATCGGCATTCAGATCGTGACATACAAATATCTACTATAAATATTAAAAGAGCTAATTATATTTTATTATTTATAATCAATTAATCTGTCGAGTTCGTCAAACTCAATGACACCCCTATAGAGCCAGGTTATTCGATTTTGCAATTGCACCCGCGATTAGCGAATAGAAAGCGAGTCCCTATGTTTTATGTGTACCTAGTACCTACGCTACTAAGGACTTCCACACACGAGCCAATGAGCTAACCTACCTTTAAGGGATATGGTACTCTCTTTTGTATAAATCCTTAAATATCGACTGTCATTGGGACTCTGACTGTCTCGTACCTTAGAATAAAAAAAAAGACGTGTGGCATTCGGGGACTGCCGCGGTAAAGCTATTGCATAGCATTTTTTATCAACGCCATCTAGCGGTGAGTGGAGTCCCGTGTCAGGTTATTTTCGTTACGGAATTTCTGGATTCGGTCTCCACGCTCAAGGCCCGCGATAGAAGCTATGCAATAGCTTAAAAATGTTTACATCGTTTTACGTTGAAGTAAATAATATACCGAGGCTTCCACTTTTTCACTGTTGATTGGCGTTCTTACTGCATCGTGAAAAATAATAATCAAGACCACAATACCTACTAGTTTTCCCAACTATACCATAGAGTGAGATGATCATCGGACGTATATAGACGCCCTGAAAGCGTCAGGGGTCAGTCGCCAGTAGGTCTTCTCTAGGTAAGGTTATGGAGAGAAAGTGCGCTCATCTCTTTGTGCAGGACCAGTTCCGCTGACCGCATAGGGACGTGACTAACGATTTCGATCACCCGATAGCGTCGGTTTCGCTTTTATATCGTGTAAACATTAGGTCTTGTTCTACATGCTATCGACATGTACCTAGTTTGAATCGAAGTCGAAGTTTGTATGGCGTTTCCAAAGCAAATCTTGTCAAATTAAATACTAGTAGCTTTTGCTTTTGAATTAGGTTTTAGCGTGGAATTTTCAAAAACTGTGAAACAGGTACTTGTGTTATACTGTTTGAAAGCATGCAAAAGCTATTTTTAAATGCTAAGTCAAACGGTCACATCTAATGCTACCTTAAACTTCGAAAAGTTATCAGGCAGACCAAGAAATGAGAAGTGAACTTGCTTATCTAAAATCTGGTTATCGATTCCAATATATCTTGCTCGGTACATCCAGCATCATTATCAGCGTATCGATACGGTTAACAATCGTGGGAGCAAATCGATAATCATGATGCTCTATTGACTCTATTGTCGGAGGGTTTTTACTTTTCCGCAAGTGTTTCTGAATGAATTAAACTTGAAACCTGATCTTAAAGTTCGATAGCTTATCATCTAGGTTAGGTTAGGATGGTATTTTTTTTTTTTGAATTCGATGACAAGATAGTCCTTTACTGCGATCTTACCTGATGGTAAGTGATGATGTAGTCTAAGATGATAGCGGACTATCTTGGAAGGGATATGGCAGTATACATTCAACCCATACACCCCTAATCGATTTCTACACGCCATCGTGTCGGAACGCTAAATCGCTTGGCGGCACGTTTTAAGTGAGTTTCTTGAGGTAATTTAATTTGAGGAAGCATGACGTACAGAAGTTGCCTATGTATAGACCGAAAAATCTATATCAGGTATATTTTTCGATAATCGATTTTCGAAAATCGATTTTTAATATCGATAATTCAATAGTCGATTCCTATACTTACTAGGTACAATGTGGTATCATTATCAGCGAATCGATGCGGATTACAATCGTGGGAGCAAATCGCGAAGCACGATGCTCTATTGTTGGACGCTTTTTACTTTTCCGCGAGGTGTTTCTGAATGGATGGTCTATCTGGATCGATTGCATAGAAAATTTGCACTTTCTATTATATCGTTAGAGGTCATGGGAACTTATTCATTTAGTACCAGAAAACAAAACAGTAAAACATGAGCTGAGATTTCTTCCAGAAGCTTTCAAATGAGCCTTCAATTTATTTGAAATAGTAAAGTCGGTTAAAAAATAAAGTAGAACTATCGGGAAGGTTGCTAATTCTTCTGCGTATGAAAAAACTTTCGAATCGGGGGTAGATTAGTCACTGACTGACAGATTTAACGTTAAGAACCTAAATCAAAAGATGCTTTTTGACCATAATACATAATACTAATTGTAATATTATAGTCAATGTATTTACTCGTAAATAAGTAGCGAGTGCACCTCGATCTATTTCAACATTCCAAAAAATACTATAACCGGGCGATTAAAGTGTTAGTAATCCTAAACTAAACAGTAACAATAGACTTTTTTAGAATCTTTACTCCTGTCTGAAGTCCTTGATAAGGATTAAACATTTTAATCGAAGTGTCAACACGGTTCCCCGCATTCGTATAGAAACTTAAGTAACACTTGTCTGCCCTCAGAGGGCGCAGTGGAGCCCTCTTCGTGATAAGTGTTTGCGGTGCTCCTCGTTAGAGGAATGTCTGTAGAAACAAGGGCGGGGGAAGAGTACTGTTATTGTTTCGAATAACAATGTTAAGAGCGCGTGTCATGGTAAATCTTCAGATTTGATTTTTACAACAGTAGATCAAGTTTTAAGTATCCGAAAAAAAAAACAGGCAAAAATTACATGATAATTCCAAGGGACGATACTGAGTATAAACATAAAATAATGAAAGTTCGACATAATAAAAATTAGGTCTAATTTTTAACCCATTAGCATTTATTTTCAATGTGTTGCATATAACAGAGCCAAACGACTTTGTATAAAATTCCTATACATATTGCCAAGAGACGGACCAGCCATTTTTTAAAATCCCCAAATAAGAGATCGCAATCCTAACTCCTAACCTGGTAATAGGCTACGCTACTGTATGCTCAAATTGAAAAAAATGCGTAGCGTTTGACGCTTGCATTGCATTTTCCTTTGCGATGCGATCAGCTATAGCTAAGAGTAGATCTCCTTATGCCCTATCGAAAGTGAAACACGAACTAAATCTCTACTAATATCTTTCTGTCCAATCGCCTTAGCCGTGTTCCTCCGCCCACTCTATTAGGTCAGTGGACAAACTCTAGGAAGATACCCGTGTGTGTAGAAACCGAAGATACACACATCCCACGTCCCTTAGCGCCAATTTCACTACCTCCCATTTGTCCTTCAATCACACAATAATGGAGCAACGGATCGATGTGATGTTTTGCAAGGATATAATTGAAGACAGTGACATAGCCTACGTTTTATTCCGGAGAAAAGGACTCTCAAAAACCTTGTTTCCTGCCACGTTAAATCTCAGTAATTTCAAGGCAAGAGTGAGTAGGCATCTTCTAGGTAAGCGCGCTTTAACCTGGACCTCATCAGTGCTTTTTTGCTTTGCATAAAGGTGCGGACTGAAAATTAAAAGGTCGCAGGTTCGAGCCCCACTCGTTGCACGTGTTGCACTCCTAGCATATCATTTATTTGGAGGGGAGAGGAGAATATAAGCCAAGTTCAGCTTGGCTAAAATTCTTTTTAGAAGTAAATAAATAAATAGTACTAGAGCAAAGTTGTGACCAGGGGATGCAATTTGTAAGTTAGTATGTAGATCTATACTCTGGCTCGGCTCGGACTTGGGTTGGAGTTGAAACGAGCCACAGAAATATGCTCTGACATAAATCTGTCTCGTTTTGGCTCTGTCTTGGGTCTGGGCGGAGTGCGGGTGCAGTCTCTTAGTGTTACTCAAACTTTGTACCTACTTTTAATTTTTGTGTGAGCTGAATAAATGTTTATTATTATTTACTTATTTTAGTGCGTATCTATGTTTTGACATCGACGGTCGAGGCGTCCGTTATCGCGGCCGAAGATCGGAATGACAATGGCGCGATCCGTTTATCTCGGCCGGTTCTCAGATCGCACTAGGAAGTGAGTCTGCCTGTACCAGCGCCGTGTACGTCGCTCGCGTCCTACTAAATACGACTAATCTTATAATCCCTCTCTTCGCCTTTATTGTTAATGCGAAAGTGTGATTGCAGGTTTAGCTCTTTAGTATTTATAGTATTACTGGCTTTTGCCCGCGGCTTCGCTCACATTAAGTTAAATTTTTCAAACCCCTATGTTATCCCATTGGAGATTGAATTTTCAAAAGCGAATGCCTACGTCATCTCTATGCTCTATTTCAGCCTGATATTAAAGTAAAATTGCTGCGCCTTCTTGTGAACTCAGTTATATACCTACGTATAGATACGGAATGCTCTAGTTTTTTCTCTATGTAGCCAACTTAATGCTATGCAAATTGCTGTAGTCAAGGAGACGGTCAGATAAATTATCTTACAATTGTTACAAAAAAAAATCTCCTAAATAATAACCACCTGGCCTAGGTGAACAAAATCTTTCTTTGCTTTTTCACTCAGATGATATGAAAAAATGTAGTATGTATTTCCTATGAGGTAATAACATAAATATTTCTTTATTAAAATCTAAATTAAAACAAAATCGAGAGCCAATTTCCCCATCGTCGAGTAACGTTTAACCGAGGAACTTTGACGTTATTACAGATTTTCAATACAAAAACTGTCAGAACGTCAAATTTATTCCTCAGTTAAACCTTACTCGGCAATGCTGAAATTGGCCCTTAGGCGTCAGTTACACAAGAGTGCGAGCGGCTAGAAATAGTACGCGATTATCTTATAAAACTTTCCATACAATTTTCGCCTGCAACTATACATTATATTACATATTATATTATCAGTCAAGCAATGCTCGAATATGAGTTATTAAGAATCTATTGTACCATCTTTCAAGTAATGTGTATAATGCAATAAATAGATTCTGATTCTGAATGCCTGAATGCCGAAAATTTCGCTCACATTCGACAAACTTTCCTTGTATAACTAAGCCACTATCCTCGTCCTATACCTACTTGCTTAAGTTAGTCTCTTAGAGTATGAATATTAAGCTTAAGTTATTCACGTCTGCGAGGCTCACTGCTCGCGCACGCGTGGGCGATCTATTAATTATAGCCAAGTTGCTTCCGCGGCTGCGCCCGCGCATCTTTGTTCAGATCATTAGGCGCTCGGCTGTTCGCCGTCAACCCGGTAGGTAGGTATTTTTTATTATGACTCAATGTCTTTTCACTTTTCATCATTATCATTTCTGCCTGAGGACGTTCAATGCTCGAAAGAAAGGAAGAGAGAATTCAGTAAACTCATAGTCCAATGGGGCGGAAATCCAACACGACCGGAAAGAGATCAGGCGCAGGCCAAATCGTCGCCAGCTTGTGAGAATTTTTTGACAGAAAATCCCAATAGGTACAAATGTACCTATTGCACAAAATTTTTTGGCCCGACCCGGGAATCGAACCTCGTCATCCCTTGTTAAACTTGTTAACCACTGTCTAGTGGTTAACAAGGTTATTACACGAAGCATTTGAGCCGATGAAATACTAATATGTAATAATGACTAATAAACTTTGGGCCCAGTTTGGCAATATGTCGCGATGCAGCTTGCAGTTGTTTTAATCTGCGCAAGCCTTTAGGCTTCAACCAGTCAATTTGGAATTAGTAAATCAGGCGTTTCAAATTTGCATACTAATTTTCAAATGTCGATTAATTTTGCTGTACAAAGGCACATAGTAATAGGTGTTCAAAGGCCAGGCACCGAACCCGCAGACCTTGACACCGACAGGTGAACTGCCGTGTGCTGTGGCCGTTCCAAACAGGTGATAGGAATTTGTCTGCGAAATGTGACGTTTAGAGTGTACCTACTGTGACACTTAGAGTATTTAAAAGCTGTGGCATGATAATGCGGGTCACGGAGTACGCGATCAGCTAATTATGTACCTTTTTAATTATAACATTACGGCCTTGGCTTACTTAACACCAACTAGACTTAAAGTAAAGCACTATAATACGTTCTACATATACATATCTATATATATAAAATTGAAAGTCCTGACTGACTGACTGACTGACTGACTGACTGAGATATCAACGCACAGCCTAAACTACTGAAGTTAGAAACTTGAAATTTTTACAGTTGGTTCCTTTTATGACGTAGGCGCACACTAAGGAAGGATTTTTGAAAATTCAACCCCTAAGGGGGTAAAATAGTGGTTTGAAAAATCGAACTTAACGTGAGCAAAGCCGCGAGCAAAAGCTAGTTATGTGACATACGAGTAGATTACAGCACATAACGTAACATTAACATTTAAGTAATTGGATAGATAGATCATTTATTCCCAAAACGCAGGTAGGTACAATAATATGCAGGTAATATAATGCATACATGTGCAATGCCTGGCTTTGTCTACTGATGATATACAATATACATACATAATACCAAGCTGAGTTTGTTGTGGGCTCTCCTCAGATTAGGACGCTTTTCGAACGCTCGTATTTTTAGTTTTCCTTTTTTCGTGAATATATTATTCACTTCTGAGTATTATTTTGATTTTGATTAAAAAAACCTTTGAACAATTTTGATAAATAAATAAAGTTGCAAGCTACACAAATAGTGACAGACAGCATTGCAAAGTTTAACTAAACTAGATTAATAGATTTGTGCAGCTGCACCTAGAGATAAAGAAGGATCGGATAATGACACTGAACAGCAGATTTATGTTAGACCCATGATTATTCATAACACTTTGTTTACCCATACACAGACGCTGCAGTAAGGTTTATTGTAGGTAAAGTTAATTGCGTTGCGGCCCACGATCGATGCGCGATTAGCAATGGAACAGTAGTGCGTACCCCATTGTGTGCTTATCTGTCGCCGGGTAATCGCTGCCAATTGCCTTCTTCCGCCATTATTGTTACCTTCATGCCTCTAGGACATCTCCGCCACGAAACGTTAGCAGCGAAACCGCTAAAACATGATGACGCTCCGGCATGACGTGTCTGAAATGACCCTGAAACACAATGCTCATGACTCGAAGCGATACGTACAGAATTCCATCGATTGAACATATCGGTCAGGTATCAGTGGCTTAAGAAAATATATGCGCAATCGCAAATTTTTCCGTAGAATATCGTACGTTACTTAAGTACTTCATTGGAGATATCAGTAACAGATCTGTACACAAAATTACATCTTCTTGACTCTTGACTCGACATTACCAATGAGTTAAGTATATGTTGCTCTTTACTCGACATAACGAAAGATAGCTCAAATTCTAGTTAATCGATGACGTAAATCGGTCAAATTGCATTGCACCACTCTACTAGGATATCATACACAATTTAAGTCGATAAAAATGGATTCGATATTGTTGTCACCGCGTCGTTTCATTTATAGTCAAAATACCTCTGTATAGAACAGCTAGGCCCTACAACGTACAGGCCACTGGAGTTACGGCGGTTTCGCTATATCTTTGTCGCGGCGGAGGTATGCTACAGGCATCTAGCCTAAGCCTTATGCATCTTGTCTCATCGCTGTACGCGGATACGCATGTAATTGTTTTGTTTGACGGTTTGGCTGAATCACCGTAGCAGTCGGTCGTTAACATATTTTGTACGAGGATCATTGCATAGAAACAGAAGAGCACAAAAAAAATGCGCTCTACGCTTGGAATTATTAGCCGTAGCCCGTATTTAATACGATATTCAGCTAATCATGAGTGAATTGAATAGAAAAGAATAAATTTTTATTCGAATAAACTTTACAGAGTGCTTTTGAATCGTCAAACCAATCAACCATTGCACTGGTTCAGAATGCCGTGTATGCCGATCTTTTGCTTATTCGCTTTGCAAATTATCAAAGAGGTACGATTAATTATTATTTATTAATTACTTCTCAGACCATGTGAACGCCTCCGGGATAGTGGAAGCAATCAGCCCATTCCTAAGCTTGATTTGTGTGACGTCGCTCTAACCAGATAACTATTGCCTATTGGTACACACTGGTCACTAAACGCCAGTGTCGCAAATAGCAATAAAATTAACTACGCCCTCAGCTATTGCTATGGTCTGCGGTATTTCAATAAATTATTTTCTATATCGGAATTCTCCAAAAGCAACCCGGTCCTTTCTGTGGCGAGAAGCTACGCGTTCTCTCGTCAGATAACCGGACCATTGGGTCAAAAATATATTAATGAATGAATAATATCGTCGCTTATCAAACAACACCGCCAAGTAATATTGATTAATTATATAGGACGATGAAAAAACTGCTTAAATTACTGGTTTCAAGAGCTTATAAGTTAGTTTTAGTTTAATATGCCCTTTTTATGAATGATAAGTAATATTGAATGCTGAATTTTTAACTTTAAAGCGCGGGAGAAGTACCTCGATCATTTTTGGAGAATCGACACACTGGATTGATATGACTGGTACTCTCCCGCTATTGGTTAAAATGCATTGATGCAGCAAGTAAGCCATAAATTCAACGAAACAGAAGCCATTGCGATCGTTACACTGATGCAATCATTTTTCGACACACTGATGTTCCTACTTTTTAGCGTATTGCTCTTGGAAAATTCGTTATCGATGGCTCGTAAATAACCAATGAGCATATCTGGGAGAAGAGGCTCGGCGCACGCGCTCGCGGCAGGTGCGTACGGTACCGGCGCCCGACGCCCTGCGGGAATGGCGATCGCTTCATCTGCATATTATTACTCTACGATCTATACTTGTATACGTATACTGAAGCACGTTGCAACTGCGCTAGGAAGCATTTATCAGTTACTATGAGTACAAACTACAACTTGACCAATTTTTATTATGTAATATTGTATGTACTACATTATTAAACTAGATGTTGAACTATTTCGTTCGCGTGGATTAAGGTTTTTTGAATCCCGCGGGAAATCTTTAATTTTCCGGCTCTACAATTAGTCTATGTTTTGATCCTGAGTAAGATCTGTCTCAATCAAATCGGTTCATTCGTTATGGCGTTGTATTTCGTATCTACCCGACAGGTTATTTTCGGGTTGATCCAGTTTCATTGTTACTCTTTGGGTTGCTATCTTCAAGATAAATCAGCGATAGTAGCGCCCCTATTTTTATCTAATGTTTTTAGGGTTCCGTAGTTAAACTACAAGTAACCCTTATATAGTTTCGCCAAGTCAGTCCGTCCCTCTGTCCGTCTGTTTTATCAAGTTATACTTATAAGCCGGGTGTAAGTGGTGTCTTCAAAACGACGTTCATATTTCAAACTCCGAGTTTTAGCTAAGTCTAAAGCTAAGAATTTATACCTCGCTAATATAATACGATACAGTGATATTCTCGCTGGGGACTTTCTTATATGCAAATGCAAGTTGATTTATAAAGTCGCGCAAACTTGCTAGTTGACGTAAATTTTCTTGTCATGTCCCGTCCACCTATCCCATGTAATAATAATAATATTCCTAGTATGTATGTATGTACCCACATCGATACATTTGCTGAAACGAACGATGTCTGTCTAAAGAGTAGCAGGTGTCTTCGGAAGTTAAGCCTATTTGCCTGCGCATGAGCTATACTATTTTTTGATATAATTAGACATCTATTATTTTAAAATTTTTGATAGAGCGCGATGTCATGTATTTATTCATTGTATAATTTCCTTATTGAGCTGCTCAAGTTAACTGTATGGCTCATTCATCCATACAGTATGGGTGTCTTTGAATTCGAAGATCTGACGTTCAGGTACCTTTCGTCAATGACTTCATATAATGAGCCATCGCTGTCGGTTATTATCACTATTGTCTGAAATTAGAAATACGCATTTTACTAAAAATGCAAATATTACATTAAAAAAATATTTAAAACTGCCATTCGATTTGGGCGATTTAAAGATATTAGCTGACGTCACCCACCAGAATCTAACGTTAGTGATTGGCTGACAATTGTTTTTCCATGTTTTTTGGTATCACATTTGGTTCTGACCAATGGATGGATTAAATAATAGATGGTTTATTAAGGAAAGATTACAGAAAAAAAAAGAATCCCATTTAAACCACAGTCATATTCCATAATCAAGTATTATCTAAACACTTAAATCTCGCTGTCGTTATTGTCAACCTTAACTTAACTTTGGCAATGGTTTAAAGTTAAAGTTGCGACACAGTTTGTTGCGAAAATGTGAATGCACCTTTACTTGTGTGATCTTATTTTTCCCTTTTGTACATTTATTTGAACTGTATACTGTTATCTGTTCCCTGTAATAACTCGCGCGTGACATTACCGTTCGCCAATATGGAGTTTACTGTTAATTGATTCCGCAATACTTATATTGCGCTGTCGCCAGTGGCAATCTCATAAAAATAAAGGTTAAGGTACTTCTATATGGAAAGATATACATATTTTTAGGGTTCGGAAAAACAAACGGAACCCTTATACACATTTCAACATACATATGGACTCCCATTTAAGTATGCTTTTAAAGTGATGGCTAACTACGGAACCCAACACTGCGCGTAGCTAACACGCATTTAACCATTTATTTATATAATTATGAAATTACTTTAGAATAGAATAGAATAGAATAGTAAGTTGTTTTATTACTGATTCTGGAGATAAAAATATCTTGGGAAGTTAAATATTTAAAAAAAAAAAACAAATGTGTGGACGAAATCGTATGCACCATCTAGACATTTATACCACGAGTGTTAAACTTGAAAAGTTTATGGAGTTATATTTGCAAAAATCGTTAGCTTATCTTAGTATTGTACTCTTTCTATGACTACTACTAATACTACTGCTACTGTGGCCTACTGTAGGCTGGGCGTTGATAACGTAAATAGAAGCATGTCGCATTAGTAACAGCAAATATTCCATAGCACTGTGTTAGCAAATCTTTCACTGTACGACTTGCGTTAGCCCTCGGCAAGCCTTTTGAAACGCAGTCGACATAAAGTTGTACTTTTAAATGTTTACAACATCAAATCGGGACAGGGCATTTTCATAATTGAATATTTATGTTCGGGCGAAATGTAAATTACGTCTTACGATTGTCAATGTCACGTGCCGGTCGCAATACTAGGGCGCGTTTATGCGACTTTCATTTTTAACCGACTTGATAAAAAGCCTAGTAGTTAGGACAGCGATGTCCGATGCGGGAGGTCGCGGGCTCAATCCCGGGAACGCAACTCTGACTTTACGGAGGTATTTGCGTTCAAGCGTTTAAATATCATATGCTTCAACGGTGAAAGAAATGATCGTGAGGAAGCCTATACGCTTGACAGTCTTCAAAGGTGTGTGAAGTCCGATGGGTTAGACTTCTAGAATCTTTAGATTTAAGTGCTAATTACAGGATTGGTAATGTTTTGCCATAAATCTTTGTGAATTGTTTCTTTCACTGGTTAGATTATTTATCTGTGTAATTACAACAATATTACCGTACTATCCTTTTTTTTTCTTTATTTGGTTTGTTTGTCACACATTTTAAATGTTTCCTAGCAAGTTCCTAGCGGTTATAAAAAACTTGGTGGTTCCTTTACTAAGTCTTAAAGGTTATATTTATTTGCGCAGTCGTTTATAATATGTAGTTGTAAATTATAATTTCTCCTTATACAATAATAGTAAATTATCGTTGTATGTATTTTCATTTTCGTGATGTATTGCAGTGTTCTGAGATTAGATATACAATCATATCTATTACAAGCTATGTTGCTTTAGTTGTGGCCCAACTTATAAGTTAAGGCTAATTTTATAAGCTACCAGTTGAACAAATTAGATTTTAAAATTCTATGCAACTTGTAACAGCTTTTAAAGGAGAAAACGCTTTATTTTTCGATTCGAAAAAATTTCTTCTTTAAAATAGATAGGTAAGCTGTCTTTGTACACGTCCTTTCTAATGTTTATTTTTGTTTATACGAGTATTTTAGCATAAATTCTGATTTAAAATAAATAAATTTACAAAGGGGTTCGAATAAATTTTACAGAGTTGAATAAAAAAATATTTTATTCTATCTATTCTAAAATAAAAAATATGCGGTAGTCAAAGTTTCTTGCCGGCTCTTCTCAGCAGAATCTGCTTTCCGGACTTTGTCTTGAATTGTCATTAGAGCCAAAAGATGGCCTACACGAAATAAATAATTTTGAATCTTGAACAAATATTAAAGAGTATATGAAGTAAAAGGGCATCTGCCTATGTCTTGAACCAACAACGCCGCGCAGCCTACGTCGCGTACGAGCGAGGCGTGATAACCGAGATAAGTTCGCAGCGAACGCGAAACCACCGTGATTTATTATCCTCCACCTTTCCAGTTCCTTCCAATCCCATCCATCTAACTGCGTTGCGTAAACTGAACGTAGGACAGCACCAGGAGTGGTATTCTGTAACCAAAGCCAATAACCTTCAATGCTGACGCGGCGATGAACCAGATACGAATCCATCAAGCGGTTACCATTTGCTTACCACAAATTAAATATTTCATTTCAGTACCGCAGTTATTGCTGTGTTAGACGGTAATAGATATTAAAATGATCAACGTCTGGATAATTCTATAACACTCATTCAATCTTGGTTTACAGAATTGATTGATGCCTGTTTGTCTGACACAACAGTGACTGGATAACCTGACAGCAAAGCCTATATCCATAGTCTTATGTTATGTATCGTGTTACGCGATATCTTCACCGTCAGGCAAGACAGTCAAAGTGATTGGTCCGCTATTAACTTTATAATCGTTGTTAAACTGTAACGTCGAACTCTACGGCGACCACCGCTTTGTACAGAATACCTAACCCAGCAGATATTGGTTAACCGTTGGTATCTGCTATGGCGTAAAGAATTGGGATAATTATAAGACTTTTTGGTCGGATTCTCATTTAGTTTTTTTGCTGTTTCGTACTTATTCAATAAGTGGAGTGACTTTTTTCCCGGTGATGAAAATCTTAATGAAATTGTTTTCAATTTGGGTTTTAATTAACTTTCTTTTACTAACGGTTTTTTGTGTTTCCGTTTTAAAAAATACTTTGTACATTTTTGTGCTGTTTGTACATCTCTACATTCTCTACAGACGCTCCAACGCTTATTTTTGAGAGTAGCGAAATCATTGCTATTCTTCGGAGTTCGGACAGCTTAAGTTTTTATAACCTTTAATGGAGAATAGAATAATAATCAGAATACAATCATTAAATCTTCAATTGCATGTATTAGTGTTCTCAAAATTCTATTTTCGATACTGCTTTGGCTTTTTTTCCCGACAAAAGTTGGGTTATGTAATTTGCACCAATCAACCTCTCGGAAATAAAAAATGGAAGTAAAACTAAACCAGGTGTAAAAACTCTCCCAACACTACAAACTAAAAAACTTGTAGTGTAAACAGAGTGCACTACAAAGCGCTACAACGGGCCATTGTGAGCCCTTCAAAAACAAAAAAATGTGATTAACTAGACTCCCCCACATAAGAGTGTAATTTTCTATTAGCCGTGTCCACCCACACCAGGCGTGAAGAATCGCGAGGCAGCCTCGGCTAGGCGTCGATCAATTCCGAGGCACGCCCAAATCAGCCAAGCATTAATTCGGCCTGAACTCCTTAAAAGCTGGTTGTAGTAACGTTCGAATGTAATTCACGGCGATGCTTAAAGCTGACAGCAACTGCTAGGGTTCCAAAGTTATTGTAGAATAATAAAATTACTACAGTAAAAATGCAACACCACTAAAACCCTCCGAAACACACTCTACGTAGAACATTTTCCTTCAACCCCGGAACAACTTCAGGATATGTGGAATTTACAATGCACACTTACAAAAATTTTCCTTGCAAATTGTGGATTGTGCAAACGCGAGCATACCATACAGATGTAAGATTGTTTAATAATGATTGCTACAGTGTGACGATCGCAATCACCTCCGATTGGCTGGTACTCTCTCGCTATTGGTTAAAATGCATTGATGTAGCAAGACTGCCATAAATTCAGCCAATCAGGTGATTGCTGTCGGCAAGCTGAAATCATTTTTAGGCAACCCCACAGTAGATTTTTTCTGGTTTGACGGGTTATAGAAAAATAATTTCATTTTTCTTGTGAAAATTCAAGGTAAGAGGGATTCAGATCTTACTTAGTAGCGAAGTCGCAGCGCGTGCACTTGGTGTGAACGCCGCCATCTTGCCTCCCCCACATAAGGGCGTAATTCTCTATTGACGAGTTGACGTACGCACTGCATTGTTCGGATTTCTAATTTAAAACTTGATTGCACTCTGGAGCATCCCTTGTCGCTATTGTGCCATGGTGTACAGAGTAATTGTGACGTAGACTTCTATGATTTATAGAAAAAGTGGTAAAATAAGGCATCGCGCACCGCTACACCGCTACGTGGTTGTAACTCCTAGACTTTGCCTCTTCGTTCCTAATCCTTACCGTCAAAATTAGGAATGATCTTCCGGCTTTCGAATTTTTCAACTACATATAACTTGGAACTTGGGTACCTTTAAATCAAGAGTGAATAGGCATCTTCTAGGCCACCATCAGGTGTGATCGGAATCTAGCGCTAACGTTAAGCTAACGAAAGTCTATATATTTCGAAAAAAGAAAACAACTACGCTTCAGGTGACGACGTGGAAAAATCTATCGCTTAAATATTATCTAAATGGCAAATTCTTGTAAAATGATTTTGAATCAAACTTTATTGCTTTTTTTCTAGTCTTTGTTACATAGGTACTTCATTATAAAAAGCTTAAAAATATATTATTTACATATTATTTGCTATTCTTTCGACAAAGAAAAGAAATTTTTGCCACGTATGTTGAGCCCACCGCATTGGTGTTCCAAGAATGAAAGTAGATACTTTAATAACAGCTTTTCGGTCATAATGAACCTTGAAGGTAAGATGTAGCAACGATGTTAACAAACTTATTCTGTTAAGATGTTTCGGAGTTCAGAAAGTCAACAATTTTTTAACTGAATGAAACACTATCTCCTTTTAGATTCGTGCTATCACTACAAAGTTTCATATACAGTGTTGTTGTTATGTTATTAAAGTAACAACCAACACATTAAATAGCAATTTTGTTTCAAACCATAGATGGCGTTAGCGTTTCTCTGCAAACCACGTAACCTATGAACTCTGATGTGTAACTACTCTGTGCTAAATACAGCATAGGGTCATGTGTTCAACAATGAAACACAAAAAATTCAAAGTCTCGTGCACCTTTTGTTTTGACAGATAGAAGCCTAATTTTTTACAGGTGTGTAGGTAATTTTATTCGGCATCGGATTTCATTTACAAGTTTTTTAATTAATATGTAATCAATCGACAAAAAATTATAAACTAAAAAATGGGAAATGTTTCATTGTGTCCACAGGGGTGGTACACAATGAAACACCACAAATTCAACAATGAAACATTAATAGTATTGTCTCGACTTTTGTGTAATTTATGGAGTAGGTGAATAAAAAAAAATGCTTGAGTTAATAATCACAAAAGGATTTATTTTTAATTAACTTTAATCAGGTTACCAGTACTATTACTGGTATTATAAAAAATTTAATGTTAATAAGATTAATTTGTGGATTTGTAGCCACAAAAATTATTAATTTGCCCGGAAAGTACATGATATTATGTATGTACAATTATACGGTACATAATAAAACAAAATGATACACATTGAAATAGTGTTTCATTGTGTTACTGTGCAACTGTTTCATTGTGAACTACCTAAGGTTTTTTTTACTAATCTCAATTTTTTACCCACTAAATTGTAACACTTTAAGATATAATTTATTGCACATTAATCTACGAAAAGTGTGTAATGCTAATTAATCATGAAATTTATGAAATTTTCAACCATACTTTAGTAAAAAATCTATAAAGAATGCTAAAAATATTTACTTTTTGTCGAAAAAAACCAAAAGTGCTCCGCAAACACATCTTCTCGCACGCGGCGTCGATGCAAATTGGGCTAGGGCGGGGGGTTCACGAGAGTGTCCTAACGCAATATAATGCACGAAATGGCAACGCAGAATTTTAGAAATATCACAGTGTTTTATTGTGTACCACTGTTTCATTGTTGGACATCTGACCCTACCCTTTAAAGTCGTTAATTCCGTACAATTTGCATTTTAACATATCAAGCCATCAAAAGCCAACAATTTGGTTACCCTTTGGAACCATATCGCACTAAACTTTTAAAATAAGTAGTAATAAGTTATTGTGACAGGGGTGTAAGTTTTATTAATTTATTTGCAGTGTGAATATTATTGTGGCCGGCAAGAAATGTAAATTTTCTTTGCAAAGAACAATGAGTTCTATACTTTTTATTTTAAAGTTGAATTTCAATCGAGACGTTAGTTTAATAGAAGTAATGGCCATCTGAGGTTGAATAAAGATAAGTTTTATGACTTCCCTTATATGGTCCTTTAGAAAGAATGATCGCTTCATAATGCAATAAATATGAGTTAGTTACGTAGGTATGCGCTGCTAAGACAATAATAAACGATGTTAATGTTATTATGAAATCAGCATCAATATCATAAAGACTTTATCGATTAGGACTTAAGTAATAATAAAATTAACGCCCGGTTCCAATGTATCTGTTATTGTTGTTGTAACCTAAGAAACAATGTTTTTGTCTAAAAATTCTAAGCAATTTTTAACCGACTTCATTGACAAATAACAGCTCATTAAACCGTTGTTGGATTGCATAGGTACCTACTCGTACAAACGTAATCCTTACTAATATGTATTATGAACTTGAAAGTGTGTTTATTTGTTAGTTTGTCCTTCAATCACGCAACAATGCGACGGAGCATCGGATCGACGTGATTTTTGCTTGGATATAGTTGAGGATTTGGAGAGTCAAGTAGAGGGATTTTGCGGGATTTTTAAACACCTAACTCCACGCGGACGAAGTCGCGTACAAAAGCTAGTATTGCCATGAAAAATTATTATAATAAAAACCTCAGGACTGTTTGAGCGCATTATACTTAAATTGAACGAATGATTACAGACTGCCAAAAAAAAAAAATTGAACCATCAAGATTGTTTATGCCCATTATACCAAAATTAAATTTTCACTCTGTCGACGGACTCCCGACTCAAAATTAGAGCGCGTACCGTAATCAATCATCGTTGATCGTCGATCGTCGATCGTTTGGGATGCTGGGGAGATGAAAGTCGAGCCGACCACGCCTCGTCCGTCATTGCCAAGGTCGCGTCACTTGGCGGTCATCGGTCCGGTTGCACAACCTTGCCCATCTGTTGCAATGCATGGTCTGTTTTGGGTGTTTAGAACCTTAGATATCGGAGTCGATAATCGTTTTCACCAACAGTACCAAATTATTCTTAGGAGTCTCTTTACGTAGGTAACTTCCAACTTCCTGCGACGGTATTCCCACTAAATTACAACATAGGGTTATTCAAGGGGCGATTCCTAAAACGCCGGCAATGCATTGATGGTGCCTCTGGTGCTGCAAATGTTCATGGGCGGCGGTAATCACTTAACATCAGGTGACCCGCCTGCTCTTTTGCTCGCTAAAAATATATTAAAAAAATGGTACTAAATACGATCCCTTACCCAATCTCATTTTCACTTTTACGTGTCCCCTGACGTAAAGGTGAAAATGAGACCTAATTTAGCTTAGGTAGCTCGTAAAAGTTAGGGAACTTTGCTGAAAAAGGGCATAAGCTTCTAAAGACTCAAGCGTCTGTTCTGGATCCTACCATTGCTTCGGCTCTAAGAAAATTTTATATTTTGGCTGGGCTTGTTTTATAGGCCTTCTAAAGTTGATGAAAATTATTTAAATGGAGGTCAAAACTGTCTTCCTTTTCGGGGGTCCGGGGTTGATGAAATTAAATATCATGAGGAAGCCTGCATGCCCGAGAGTTCTTTCACGCGATGCGCACACATACAAACATTGAACGTAGGTATCGTATCGTTCGCGTCGGACGGCACTTATCCTGTCGTACGTTATAAAAGCACGCATGTTCGTCATGCAGCTAATGACATGCAGTCAGTTCTATAATACGGAAAAATGAGCGTTTTATCGAACGCTCGCATATTCATAAATCTGACGGCCAACCATAAACACTCGTTGCGGCCAATTGTACTGAGCGCATTACGCGTCTATGACCACTTGATTGGTTAGCGCATTCCAGTTTCTAATGGCATGCCTATATTAAGAGACATAAAAAATTTTAAGGGCCTATTTTACCATCGCCAAGTAAATTGGATATGAAAGGCCGAAGATACACAAGGATGGTTTTTCGAGAGGCCTATATCCAACAGTATGTAGGTCTAGGACAGAGTAAAAAGCAACAACAGGATATTAAATTCAAATTCAAAATTTCATGTAGGCCAACTTTTAGTTCTTATCACACGTCATGACTCTACCACCGGTTCGGAATGCAGATTCTGCTGAGAAGAGAAGAAAATCATCAAAATTCAAAATGTTTGTAATTTTTTTAGTAAGCATATACCTACTTACAGTACGAATTGTAAAAACTGAAACCTTTTACCCTATTGTATAGGTAAATTTTGGGGTATTGAAGCTTCAGATTTATAAAATTAATGCATTTCCGAACAGGTGCAAGATGTATATTTTAAGCAATCCTTTCAGTTCAAAGTTGTTTCAAATCAAACGGCTGTGTGTCGGCCTCGCTTATATTTTCGGCATTTTTTTCGGCCACAGTCGGCCAGCTGCCGCAGCAGGTGCGCCCTATTCGCCGAAAATCACACCCCTCCCCCCCCCCCACACCCCGCTGTCTTCCCGATACCTGCGGGCATAGCATCTGCACCAGTTTTTACTTTAAGCTCGTTTTAAACGTCGCAATCAGAGATCGTTTGAGGATAACATCTCCGCGGCTTAAATGAAATTTAATTTCGGTTTGTACCTAGTCGAAGAGATGGTGAAATATTTATTGCTGGTACTGTCATATTGGCCTTAAACATAAATAAGTAGCTTTTGCCCTGGATTTTGCCCACGTGGATTAAAGTTTTTATAAAGTCTCTTGTGTGATCTCTTTGTTTTATCGGGATTAAACCTTATGAGTTGTCTTTTTTTTTCAATAGTGTTGATAACGATTAAAAGTTGGAAACCGTTTCAAAAAAACAAACTAAACATCGCTGAAATGAAGCTTACATTCTGAAACTATAATCGTACGTTAATAATAATTTTGCTTTTACACAATAAATACCAAGAAAAGGGATTAAGGAAAATTCTATCCTCATATTTAGTTGTTTTAATATTATGTATTTATTTTATGAATCAATAAAGACTACTTAATTGGATTTTCCACGCCTCTCTACTGTACTGTATATGGCAATTTGTGGTGATGCTAGTGGGTAACTAATTTCATTTAAGAACTTTTCCTTTACATCAATTTTAAGCAAATAATTTATGCAAATAAAGAATTGAATTTTAAATGGCAGTATGAAACAACCTGACAATTCGTCGACCAGCTCTTAGCTTATCTCAATTGTGAGGTTTCGATCGCAAAAAGCTTAGCTTCGTGATTTACTGTTATTTTCTGTGGAAGGTGAATGACACCGCTTAATGAAGTTACATATACCAAAAAAAAACCTGTCGAGGCTTCCTTTTATAGATTTTGCGGTTTTTAATGAAACAATACTTCTCATTTTTACAAAAAAAAAATATGTCTATAGTTATTACTGATACCTATCATTATTATTAGTATAGATAGATTTTGTAGGCAGTATGTTAAATATTTCGTTTTCTACGAAAAAATTGAGAGGTTCTCAAGTCGTCTCATGTATTTTTTCGTCGATCCATATTTCTTCGTTTTTCTGAGCATCAATGAGATAAGTAAAATTGTCCAAATCAGTCCAGGCGTCATTAAGTAATCGGGGAGCATACATAAAAATTAATTATTTTGACCAATTGAGAGCCTCCTCATTTTTTTGAACACGGTTAAAAGTAATTTGGTGATGAAGATATAAATATGTAAATGCATTTGCATATTGTTAACTTTGCAACACTGTCAATTTTAATATTGACTCGTTATAACTGCGACAGCGCACTCATATTACCTCGTTACGTTGTTGGCTAAGAGGTAAGATAACATCGTTTCAGTTATGTGTTTGACCCACTTCCCTTTGTCAGGGTTTCGTGTTACCAGAGCCGTATTGATCTTTCTTTACACGCCCTGTCACTTGGTCATCTCCGATTTAGCAACTTTGTCCCTTTTGTACTTGAAAAGTTGTTGTTATTCTACTATCCTACTAATATTATATATAAAGTTTGGATGTATGGATGAATGTTTGTTACTCAATCACGCCGCAACGACGAAACCGATTTGGCTGAAATTTGTATAGCCCAGTCATTAAAGCCAAAACCCGAAAGTAATTAGTAACTTGATAAAAAATTTAGGGGGTTTTTAAAGAAGGTAAAATAACTTACCGTGTGATTTTGCAGTGTTGTGGGGTGTACGGAAAGGGTTGAAAAGGGGTGAAAAGGGTTTTTTGTTAATAACATTGCCAAAAAAATTAGTAACACGCTGCAAATTTATAATAAGGTTGTTCTTACCGTTTTGTAACGTTTATTAAATTTGCAGCGTTTTGCAACATACGGAACATTGTTTATTATTAAAAAACAATGAAATTTGTTATTAACAAGGGTAAAAAAATAGTAACACGCTGCAAATTTATAATTAGGTTGTTCTTAACGTTTTGTAACGTGTATTAAATTTGCAGCGTTTTGCAACATACGGAACATTGTTTATTATTAAAAAACAATGAAATTTGTTAATAACAGTGGTAAAAAAAATTAGTAACTCGGTGTAAATTTATAATGACGTTGTTCTTACCATTTTCAAACGTTTGTTAAATTTGCAGCGTTTTGCAACATACGGAACATTGTTAATTACTAAAACGCTGCAAATTGAATATACGTTACAAAAGAGTAAAAACAGCTTAATTATAAATTTGCAGCGTGTTACTACTTTTTTTACCCCTGTTATTAACAAATTTCATTGTTTTTTAATAATAAACAATGTTCCGTATGTTGCAAAACGCTGCAAATTTAATATACGTTACAAAACGATAAGAACAACCTAATTATAAATTTGCAGCGTGTTACTATTTTTTTTACCCTTGTTAATAACAAATTTCATTGTTTTTTAATAATAAACAATGTTCCGTATGCTGCAAAACGCTGCAAATTTAATAAACGTTACAAAACGGTAAAAACAACCTTATTATAAATTTGCAGCGTGTTACTAATTTTTTTGGCAATGTTATTAACAAAAAACCCTTTTCACCCCTTTTCAACCCTTTCCGTACACCCCACAACACTGCAAAATCACACGGTAAGTTATTTTACCTTCTTTAAAAACCCCCTAAAATTTTTATCAAGTTACTAATTACTTTTGGGTTTTGGCTTTAATGACTGGGCTAAGTCTGGAATAAGAAGACTATATAATCCCCGGAAAACAAGAGAGTTCCCGTGGGAATTAAAATCCTCAAGTGGCGGGCATCAGCTAGTTAAAATATAAATGTGAAAGTGTTTTATTGGTTTGTTAGTTTTGGTTTATCCTTCAATCACGCAGCAATCAAGGAGCAATGAATTTTATTTGCATGGGTATAAATTGAGGATATGACATTAACCTTTGTCAACTATACCCACGGGAAAAATAACATTAATCCATTCTTCCGTTGCTGTATGATTGAAGAACAAACCAACAAAAAAACAAACATATTTATAATGCTGATACAGGTAAGGTTTGCGCTTGTCGTCAATCATGCCTTAAGTTACAAAAGTATTTCGGTAAAATGGCGTTATCTTTTGTAAAGGGTCTCTTTACAAAAGTGGTAGACAAGATTGTCGCAAAAGTTACTCAATAGATAAATTGTGCTCAACCGGCACCGTACCAGCACCATCTGCATAAACAAACGTTATAATTAAGAGGAAAGCTTTGATCTGGCATAGCAAGTAACTAAACACGTTTCACTGAAGCCCGTGCTATAGAATTTCCTCCCATACATCACGGCGGGGAGTTACACCCTCGATGACAGTACTGGCATAGTGTAAATACTAGTACTGGCTGAGCCGATGGCGCCGTACCGCTAATTGCGGTGTGTAAAGAGAACTGATTTATCCCACAGAAGTTATGTTATGGTTGGTATGCATGAAAATAAGCCGCGAAATTGATTGTAATTTCTTGCGCAGACTAACTCGCCAACAAACTGCGTGTGCAGTTTGGCGGGATACATTTTCATTTGTCAAAATATTGTGCAATAAGTGATAAAATAGATTTGAAAAAAGTCTAGGCAAGCGCGCTCCAAAACCTCATCAGTGAATCATTAATATAGCTTTAATTTTCTGCAATAAGAATTAATACCCTTAATTAATACCAGCACGCCAAATTGTTTGATGGTAGGTTTACTAGCCAAAGCCTCCCATCAGTCCAGACTTGAGAGAATTTAGAAATTACACCAAATTACTCCTCCCGGAAATCGAATCTGAGATCTCCCGCTTATAGAAGTAACCACAGCTCCTACCACCGCGCTCCGGAGTTCGTCAAGATGGCCACTCTATGGGTGGGTATATATGGAAAGAGCTTTAGTAGATATAAACGGGTATAAACTCATACTTCATACTTCACTAAAGAATTTAGAAACTTATAACCTATTCGCCGTATGATAAATGCGATTGCCTCTTTTCCTGCTGCACTATGCATAATTATAAATACTAAAACTGTAGATGGGTAATGTGTAAGAGTTTGTAATTGGGCAATTTCGCCAACACGACAAGCTGAATGCGATAAATATCTCATGAAAAGGCCATTAGTGGGCCATTTGTCGCCGTAATAGCCTTCTCGCATGACGTCCGAGAGTACAACGCAACGCGGCTTCTCTCCTCGAGGGGAGAAGTTATGTACACTACGTACCACTCTGCCAAAATAACTGACCACTGGGTCCAGTAAATAATACTGTTACGTGAATTGTGGATTTGGATACTTACTGTGTTCAATTTTGTAATATTTTGCTTTGTAGGTTCAAAATATTGTTTATTAGCCACGAAGAATGCTTAAGGCGGTCATGTCTTTCTATGTCGTCGTGGAACAGAAAATATTACGCGAAAGTTTAATAAAAATTAAACTTAAGACTCAATAATAAATGAATCACTCAAGTTCAAACAATATATTTAGATATCAACCATTCGGGTTTCAGTCGGAATCATAAACTGTTGAGCTATTGAATTGCAATTTCCTTTTAGTATTTTGCCAATAGTAAATTGATTTCAAAACGGTGCGGTGTCTAATTGTCTTAGATATTTTTATAATACCTTCCTACAATTTGGTATGAATAGCTTTTAGTTAGTGTAGTACATAAATAAATACTGGGCTCCAAAAAATTTTAAAAATGAGGTAAAACAGTTATTTTGGAATTAAAGTTCCTAAATAGTTAAATACCGTACCTTCTACATTGTAACTATGCTCCTAATTGGTAGGGAAAGCTAAGTACACTCCTAGGCTCGTTACTCGATGGCGAAGAGAGTAACGCAGTCATTCAACATTCAAACGGCCTCTTCCTGGCTGGAATAATTAGACAACAGTCAACACTAGTGATACACGTGGCCGGAGCTCTTCCTGTTTCCAAGGCTTAATGATATGTATCACTGAATTACATTGTAACAAAAACACCTAAGTACCTCACGCCTTAGATAGGAGCTGTAATTGCACCTTCTCTTACAAATAAATTATAGTTTGTTAGAAGTTCCAACTAAACAAATGTTCAGGCTTTCCTACACACATCAAGTAGGTACTACCCGTCAATGCGAGTTGGCCGCTACCTCGCGATGCGCTTTCCCGTACCGAACCTCAAGTCAGACCCGCTTAGTACAGATAGCAACGTATCGCTCGTGATTTTCACAGAGTGAAAAGTATAAGTGTCTTATTTCAGACTAAAATCTATCTCCGTCGGCCTAAGCCTAATCGGTTCGGCAGCGGCGGGATTTCGTAACAAATATCTGTCCATCCATCCAAACTTTCGCATTTATTATAATGTCTTAGTAATATAGTAGATAGCATCGGTTGATGACAATGTTTTAATCTCTTTGCAGGGGCAAATTCGCATCAGTCCGCAAAATCCGCCACCTGGTCTCCGGCGAGGAATACGCAGCCAAGTTTATCCGCAAGCGGAGACGCGCCGCGGACACCACGCGCGAGATACAGCACGAGGTGGCCGTGCTGGCGCTCTGCGCCGACAGCGCGCGCGTCGTGAGTTTACATGAGGTGAGTCGTGAGGTCAATAGAAAGACGCGAGAAATGTTTTCTGCTAAATTTTGAGGCATCCATCCATCATCATTATCAGTTATGCATCAACGGCTAACTGCTGTGCGCAGGTATCCTCTCAGAGAACGGTTATAAGCCATAGTCAACCGTGCTGGTCCAATGCCAATTAGCAGACCTTTCATACTTTGAGAACAACGTGCAGGTTTCCTCACGATGTTTTCTTTCCTCGTTTAAACAAGTGATATTTATTTGTTTAAAACGTATCGTACCCTCCGAATAGGAGATTGCACTAATCACTAGGCTATTTACTGCTCTTGAAAAAATATTGCCTCTGTAATATTTTTTTTGGTTACTCAAGGCAAAGTGTCCACATCATCATCATCATCAGAACCGATACACGTCCACTGTTCGATGGTCTCTTGAAGTGTTCGCCACAGAGCACGATCCTGAACCGCATACCTCCAGTGACTCGCCTAATTTCGTCCACAACAACAGCTTTCGAGTTGAATAGCACTTCATAATTTTTTTTCTCATTGCAGGTATATGAAACCCGCTCAGAAGTGGCCATAGTGCTGGAGCTGTGCGCGGGCGGGGAGCTGCAGCGGCTGCTGGACGAGGAGGAGCGCCTGTCGGAGGGCGCGGCGCGGCGGGCGCTGCGCCACGTGCTGGAGGGGCTGGCGCACCTGCACGCGCGCCGCGTCGCGCACCTGGACCTCAAGCCGCAGAACCTGCTGCTGTCCGCGGCGGGCGAGGAGCTGCTCATATGCGACTTCGGCATCAGTCGGGCGATACAGCCCGGCGCGCACGTTCGAGAAATATTGGGCACGAGGGACTACGTCGGTGAGTTGCGACTTTGTATGTTTTTGTTCTCGGCGCTTGATCTAGCTAGTTTATGTCACAGCTTGCTGGATCTTACAGCTTATACTCTCATACCCCTCTTCTTTATCGTTTTTTCTCCTTCTAACTGACAATCTAGTATTTTATTCGCAAGTTGTGGCAGTCTCTAAGTGGGTCTACAATATAACATTAATCTGTTTTTTCATTGTTTTTGTTTAGGTCTTATGAGATTTATTGTAACCTGTTGATTGTCCATTAAATAAATAAATACGTTGTCTTGGGCCACCGCTGTCTTTGTTCATCACTGGCTATCGTGACAACTGTCTCGTTGGTTTAGACCAACGAGACAGTAGAGAGTTGGTTAGCAAGTTCGACTGCGTATTAAGAGGTTCCGGGTTCGATTTCCGGGTAGAGCCAAAAAAATGTATTTGGTTTTCTGTCTAGACATTCTCAGTCTAGCCCGGAGGTAGGAAGTTGGCGGTGAGCCATCCCCCGTGCCTCGGAGAGCACGTAAAGCTGTCGGCCCTGCGCCCTGATCGGACCAGTGAGACCGGTCGTGTCGGATTATTATAAAACAAAATTACAAAATTCGTAGTACCCAACTGAACGATAACAGGACGTTGACTATTTTATAGAAAGTTTACCAAAATTATTAGAAGATAATTAAAATCTCTGTAGTATCATCGTCGGTAACCTCAGTTAGGCAACCTTAGAATTCCAATTAGTTTTCGATGTAAATAAGAACATTTTCTTTATCTTAGGTATATTTCTACATGAATTAAGATTGCATAATTAAGATGCACTCAGTTGCATCTTCAGTTCTTCATTCCCTCGACCATAACTTAGATAATTTTTATGGTTGGGCTGCCATGGAAATTATATGGTATGTAATGTTTTAAATGTTGCGTTATATGTGGTTACACTAATGGCTTGGTGACACGGTGCAAGTACATATAACTACAATAATATGTGTTATTTTAGTTCAACTATCTTGTACCATGTCTTGATCTCACTATGCTAGTGCTCTGAATTAATAGTCAGTTACATGACAGTTCTGTCATGTGACTGCCAGACAATCTATGCACAGCCTACTGATGTTACTAGAGACGTAAAACTTGGCGTAAATATTCCTTGAGTATCATAAATGTGCACTAATGATGGATTTTTTGAAAATCCATCATACCTGAATCCACGCGGACGAAGTTGTTGACATCAGCCTAATGCACATCAGGCAGCTACAAAATCATGACTTATCGATTAGAGTTAAGCCACTAATATTTTATGTTAACGATGGCAGTAACTGTCCACAGCTAGCTCCGTGTAACCAAGTCATTAGTTTAACTTATGTGGTGTGCATAGTAACAGATAAACATCGGTTCTGGTGTTAAAGCAGACATTATTTATTGACCATAAAACATTTATGTACATGGATTGTTTGTGATTATGCTAATAGATATGCGAAATAAAGCGTGGGAGGAAGTTTGTCCGGAATAAATTGTTTGGAAATTAATCGATTTTGTGTCGTGTTAATTACTTCTTGTATATGTTCATCATAGGCAATGATTGAGTTTTTTAAATGTCAACAGTCTCTTTATTCAGTGTGTGATTCCTTATAATCTTGAGCTCATGCTGATATGGTTTCAACGCGGTTGAAAGTTGATACATACCTGGTTTTATATAGTTAAAAGGCCATTATTTGTGGTTAGGTAAAATTTTTTGAAATTGTGTTTTTTTTAATTCCTGTTTTAAGATCTGGGTCGTCTGGAAGTTAAAAGTTGTAAAAGTGATTAAATGAACAAGCGCGTTCGTGCTTTAGTATGTTATTATTAGTTAACCAAAGAAGTCGTACGCATAGTGTATGAAGAAGTTACTGGCCGGTTACTTTTAAGCGGCAATGCGCGCAGAAAAAAATGTCATATGCAGTCGTAGAATGAGTATCCTCTTGAATCTTACCAAGCGTGTTGCCGAAAGGGATAGCATAGCACTGTGAAATAGCTACTCTTATACGTCTTGTTGCTCACAATCACCATACAATGTATTGTGAGCAACAACTCAAAACGTGGCACGCAGTGAGGGACGGATATAGACATAGCTGTGTCTCATTCTATCTTGTTTGACATCGCTATACTGCATCTCTTTCGTGTGGGAGTGAAAAGGAGATATCATTAAGTCTATAGTACTCCTCTGTCTACGTATTCAGTGTTCTTCTGGTTAGTAAGTTATTGCAAGTACCTAATAATCAAAAATGAGTTTCGAGTAGGCAGGTACTGTTAGTTTTTTCTTATAGGTAATGATGAAAAATAGTGTGTGTTACAGGGGGCCAAAATTTTTTGCTCTATGGTGGTGTAAATTGACTTTAGAATCCTTCGCCACGCTCTGAGTTCAAAATAACGCCCTCGAGGAACAATTGGTCAATAACAACACATTGGACCCATGTTACACAAATAACTATTTCTGGTTAAACGGATTATAGCAAAGCATTTTTCCTTGAATATCGAGTATCACCGTGCTAATTGTGGTGTATATTATAATATTTCCAGCGCCGGAGATCCTGTCGTACGAGCCGCTGACGCTGGCGGCGGACATCTGGTCGGTGGGCGTGCTGGCGTACGTGCTGCTCAGCGGGTACTCGCCGTTCGCGGGCGACACCAAGCAGGAGACGTACCTGAACATCGCGCAGTGCCAGCTGTCGTTCCCGCGCGACCTCTTCCGAGGAGTCTCGCAGCGTGCCATTCAGTTCATCCGAGAGACCCTTGTGGTTGATCCCAAGTGAGTTAACTTCTTTATCAACCGATTGACGTACACTACTGGACATAGGTCTCTTGTATAGACTTCCAGCTACATCGGTTTAGCACCGCCCGTATCCAGCGGCTCCCTGCGACTCGTTTGATGTTGTTGGTCCATCTATAGGGGGTTTACCAATACTGCGCTTTCTGTAACTAGAAAGTGAACTACTCTTTACAATTAGCGCTCGTTGCGCTCGTGGTATTATTTAGACGAAAATTTTTCATTAGCCAAAATTTTATTATTTATAGTTTGTATTCTGTTTAAGTCAATGAAAAATTAATTAATTTTAATAAAGGTTACCCGGATGCAGTTAATTTGGAATATCCTCAATAAAATAGAATAGAAAAGTTTTTAAACTTTTCACAAGTGCTTGAACTGTTAACGATTACACTTATGTGAATCTACCAATTTCAATAGAATAAATTTTATTTTATGTTACTTGTTTTTATCATAGGAAAATCAACAGCGAATCATAGTATTATTTGACTTAAAAACTAGAAAAAGTTGTACAGCCAAATGTCAATTTTATTACAAAAAAAAATTAACAGTAATTTTTTTGTTATTTCTAGGGGTCGTCTTACAGTGGAAGAGTGCCTGGAGCACCCCTGGTTGAAAGACGAGTCAGACATCCCGCCCGCCATCGTTGGCATGGGCTTCGGCGCGGCCGACCTCGCCAGCGACGACGACGACGCGCCCGACGACCTCGACAGCCTCGACGGCCACAACGGACACAACGGCCACAACGGCGTCAACGGCCACAACGGGTCGACGCACTCGACAGTGAACGGCGTGGGGTCGGTGAACGGCGTCAACGGCTGCACTAACGTAGTGAGCGTCAACGGCGTCAACGGGCACAACGGCGTCAGTGAATGCAATGGCGCCAATGGTGCGCACGATGATGATGGTGAGTGTTCGTGTAAAAGAATGGCCATAGAGATGTTAATCTCTATGACTCGGACGCGCCGCTCTTCGTCATCTATCCCATAGACAAGCGGGACACTAGCCAACTGTCACTTGTCACAAGTGACAGTTATGGACATCAAGCGACAGAAAAAAACGCGGTTACGACTCCTAATTGTTAACTATTTTAATAAAAGTTAATTGATTTAGACACTCTTGTGTTTTGTGAATTCTGACACTAAGAGTGAGCTTTTTTTTGAGCGAAGTGAGCTTTGTCTGTCAGAGAGCCTTATGACTCCTGAATCAATTGATGTAATAACTTCTTTATAAATAATTGACAGAGCGAAGTCTCTTTGAGTCTACTTGAATGAATTTGTATTTGACCGTCTGTCTGTCTGAATGTCTGTCAGAACTTTATGACTGCAAGATTAATTAATGTACCTAATGAGTTTTTCGTTTTCATTAAAATGCTTGAGGAAAAGAACTAATAATAAAACAAAAAAATATATATACACAATATAATAACCTCCTCCTTTTTGGAAGTCGGTTAAAAAGTAGCTGGTTATCCATATTTTGTAAAAATTAGTTGAGCGGTTTATTTATGATATTCAGTACCTACAGCTGTAATACAGTTTTTATTGTTTTTTTTTTTCAGAATCAGAATCGCGCCCCGCGTCGCCCGCGCCCTCCGGGGAGAGGGAGAGGGGGGAGCGGGAGGACGAGGAGCGCGACAAGCCGCTGAAGCACGCGCACGCGCGGGACGTTTCACCCCCCTTCCCCGACGCGCCCTCCACGCCCAAGGTACCTACTTACTTGCCGGCTTTAACTATTTTTTTATTATTTTATTTCCTACCTAATTTCGGCCACGGCGTTATTCCCTAACGGATCGGTGGATAATATAACTTCCTACACAAGAGGTATTATAGTGCACAAACATGGGGGCATTCTGTATTCCCTCACTCTCTTAGTCCAATGGGTCTCACCGCTCACGATGTTTTCCTGCACCGATAAAGCAGGTAATATTTAATTGCTGAAAACGCATATAACTCCGAAGTCCAAAGAGATGCGTGCCTGGAATTCGGATCCCCCGAAAAGGAAATTGCTGTCTTCACCACTAGGCGCCTTTTACCTGATATCCTACTATTGTACTTATATTATAAATGCGAAAGTTTCTGAAGATGGATGTATGGATGGATGTTTGTTACTCCTTCACGCCACAACGAGTGAACCGATTTGGCTGAAATTTGGAATAGAGATAACTCATATCCAGGATTAACACAAAGACTATATTTTATCCCGGAAGGTTAAAAAGTTCCCGCGGGAAATTAAACCCCTTGAACCACGCGTACGAAGTCGCGAGCATTAGCTATAGTAATAGGAAGCCTCAATAGCCCAACGGTTAAAGGTGCGGACTGAAAACTGTAAGGTCGCAGGTTCGATTCCACCCGTTGCACTATTGTCGTAACCACTCCTAACACAAGCTTTCCGCTTATTTGGAGGGGATAGGAGAATATAATTCAATATCAGGTTGGCTAATATTCTTTATAAAAAAAAAATATATATTAATGTGTATAAACGTTGCAGGTGTCGCGCAAATCCCACCCGCACCCGCCGTCCGTGCTGGCGCTGTGCAAGAAGTTCCAGCCCGACTACGAGAAGCCGGCCAAGCTGGCGCACGCGCATGCCGACTGCGCGTGCGCCGCGCCCTGCGCCTCGCTGCGCGTGCGCGCGCCGCAGGACCGCGCCGTGCTCTGCTAGCGCGCGCTCTGCTGCCTCTGGCGAGCGCGGCCCTAGCGCGCGTCTAGCGCGGCCCTAGCGCGCCCCTAGCGCCCGACGCCCGGCGGACACGGCCCACGCACGCGGTTAAACACGTCTTTGTATCATTGGTTCAGTCCTTACTTCTTTCATTATAGATGTCCAGTGCTGGACATAAGTGTGGACGGAGGTTCTTTACCTTTTTATTAACAAGAGACTGAGGGCCTACCACCAACTTTAAAAATAATATTATTTTGAGATGTTATTCAATAACGTCCTTTATGACTCACTTTAAGGTTGACATGTCAAAACAATATTGAAATAATTAATACTTTGAACGTTGACGGTAAGCCCCCAGGTTACACTTTTATACCTATCTATTATTTAAGTTTTTAAGCTGTACATTCTTACTCAACTGCGTACGTGTCCGCCCCTCGTCCCGTGCTCCGCCGCGCACCGACACTCATGATACCATATCGTGTATCCGTTTTAACCGACTTCAAAAATGATGAGGTTATTATCCCCTACAGTGTCGTGTGTGAACTATAGACTGCTGATAAGTGTAACCGATTCGCCGTACTGATAAGTATCTGTTGCGATACAAACTGCACAAAATGTGACATTTTGTGAAAAAAAAAAAACTAGCCAACTGAAATTAGCATTATTTGTGGGAAATAATAAAACTTATAAAATCTGGTTCGTCGATTGCCATACAAATTGTCTGCACAATATGGATGTTGCCAACTTAATTAATTAATAGTTTAAAATGGTTAAATGGTCGGAAAGAAATAATTTCATTTTAATATTGGCAACATCTAGTTAGTTATTCTGTATTGTTATGCTGTGGTCATTTACAGAAGGTTGCAATTATAGGATGTATTTTATGGATGGATTTAAAATTGTGAACCAGTTTAATGATCCAAGTAAAAATAAATAAAAATCTAGACGTAGTACGTAGGCAATAGAAGGAACGAATTGTCGCTATGGAAATGTGTAGTGATACATCATTTGCGGGTTATTATAAAATCTTACTTAGTGCATTGCGTTAAAGTCTAATTTTCCTCGCTTACGAAGTTATATTGCGATTATGGTAAGTATAAATAATATAAATGCCATACCGCCATTTTCTATTTCCGTCCTACTCAGTGTAAGACATATGAGCAAGACAGATCTTAAAAATGGCGGTTAAATTTCCCTATTCTAAATTCGATCGTATTGTAATAATTGTGCTTTATTACAATGAAATTCATGAGTTCTCGATTTTTGCAAAAAAATTACCACTCACTCACTGTCTCAATATAAAATATAGCACCAATCCATTTATTTCCGTGTAATTTTATTCTGTGAATTTCAATATATATGGCAATCCAAAACCTTTGGAAGGTTCTGCTATGGGGCACTTTGCAGTTACCCATATCTAAGAAAACATGAAGGTTGTACTAAATTAGTTTAATTTTTTGTATAGCTTGTATCGCAACAGACTGTTATATGTAAATGTTGAGTGTGCGATTATTATACGGTGACGCGTCGTCGAATCACATCAAGTACCTACTCAGGTGGGTATAAATTATATGTCGTCGTATCGTATTCGAGTCGTTGACGTGTCGCCTAAACGCTTTTGCTGAAAAGCTGTAAACATTCGGCAATGGCTATGCCAATTTTATTGTACTCAAAACTTTGATATGGAATCCTTTTCTATTGGAAATTTGTGAAAGGGATAGCGCTCCTTTCAGAGCTAAAAATGAAGGCCCTGATTTTTAATCGCGAAATAATTTTTGGCTGCGAGATAAATTTGACGTTTTGACAGGTTTCTATTGAAAATGTTTCCGTCGATTTATCATTCAGATAAAAACTATTTATCGATTGAAGAACTATTATTTCAAAATATATTTATGTGATTTACAGTTATTCGATATAATCTAGTATATTATCAAGGTAGGAATAGTAATGTAAAACCGCCATTTTGAATAAGATGACGAAATACAAAATGGCGGCTTCTCATTTCTAATCTCATCTTGATGGTATTCATCAGTTAACGCTTGACGTACGCTTTCGATATTTTTTACGCACAATATTCACTGTCATAAATGCATTGATGCGTAGCGCGAGATTGCTTGGATTGTCTTAACATGGAAGCTGCTCGCAAGCGTACTGTAAGCGTCAAATGACGATACGAGCAAGCTGTCAAGCAAATTCGGATATCTGGAGTCTCAACGACACTATCGCACTAATGAAAAATGATAAGATAAGAGATTGTATAAGAAAATCGTAAATGAATATTGAATATTTGCATGAAACATTGTAGAAAGATGATACAATATTGATATAATATGTCGAAATATGTTTCGTCAACTGACAATATTAAATTAATGTCAATATGTATATAAGTGGATAATTAAAAATTTATTAGCAAAAATGTCAATATTAATAATTTATTAATGAAGTATTGATTTTGAATAATTCGTATTATTGTATTCATTAATATTTATTGCTATTATATTTATTCACAATCATTTAAACGTAGCATACGTTTTGAGTTTTTTTATCATCATATTTTTTATCACGTACGTCATACGTTTTTAGCAGTTATTATATTTATAATACGATTTTTATCCAATCACATAATAGATTGTATGTATGTTATTATGTACATTAACTGCTCTGTCAGTCATCAATCATGAATGATGAGTGACGGAATTGATTGATGCATAACTCACTTTATGGGAATCCATTCTTGAAGCTTGCTCGTCAAAGAGGTGTCTGTATTAAGTTTTTTGTACAACAAAATTTGTAACAATGTCGATTGTTGTAATCTATTGAGATGTTACGCGATGCATCGCCGAGCCTCGATTGGCTGTAAATAATTTAATTTAGGTACATTTGTATATTTTTAATATAGTAGGGACCCGATTACGCGAACTCGATTGATTTTTATTACTTGACCGAGTCGACTAAGAACTGTTTGTGAGTTTTTAATATTTGTAATATTAAATAATGGAATTTTAATTATGAGATAATTAAATACAATGAACTAGATTTAGTAGTATAGTTATTGTAATTTAGATAGTTAATTGAAGGACTGCCATACAACAACGTAATATATTATTAAAATATATGGGAGTTGTTTTTGCAAAAAGAAAAAACTTATTTATAGTTCAAATTGAAAAAGTCCCATCCGTGCCTTAGACAATACAATCGCATCTGAAACGATACATGTATGTATACAACTTTTATACTAACAAAATAAAAACACCAAGACTTTATAGTGAAAGAAAATTATTATTATCTACGTACTCCTAAATACGTACGTAACGTAAGATATAAAAATATAACAATTACGTAAGGATACAACTCGAACGCTGATATCGGTCGCGTACTTACGTTGGTTGCGCGTAAACGCAGTAACTAGGTTTGGTATGAGATTTTAAGTCTCGACAATACTGATAGAATTCGAATATTACAACGTCAAAGTAAAATCAATCTTATGGATCTTGATTTAAGGCTCAAGTTTTTCCATACAACGAAGCGTTGTGGAAAAACATCAGTATACTGAATGCACGACTTTTAAATGAGGACTATAAGGTTAAACTTAGTTTATCGTTATTGTGTTTCGATACTCGAAAACTATCGGTCTTGTCGAGATGAGTAAACTCGTACTAAAGGTCACTGGCCTTAAAAAGGCTGTTGGGCACTCGTCAGGGTCTTGAGTCCGTTAAGACTCGTCGAGTTCGCGGCTTAATCGCGCTCCTACGCCGAAGGTACAAAATGCATAATCGTTTGTCTACGTTCTATGGACGGCCTTATTTTTCCCGTGTACGAGATCTCGTGGTGCTAAATCGACAGGCGTGAACTGTGCCATCTCTTTTGTAATGTTCCTTGTGGAAGAGGACGGCATGATTTTTAGAAATGTCAATTTTACGGCCCAATTTTCAACGTGACATCAACTCTGGAATGGAAACTTGACGTTTAAGATTTTAATAGAAAATCTGCCAAATCTATTCCTCAAGTTATCTAGCTACTGTAAACTCGGTAAATAGAAGTTTTATGTACAACCGAATAAGCATTGTATATATTTAATAAGCTTTTAATACGTGGTAAAATAGGTACCATATTCGATCGTGTGAACAACTCTGTGCACGACAAAAAATCGTGTACGTTATCGTATACGGGGAAAATATGTCGCACGTCTGGTTCTAGCCTTAGTCAGTGAGGCGAGGTGCCTGTCTGTACATGTGTTCCGAGGGCGTCGCGGGCCGACTGTACATAGTCCGTGACACTTGTGGTCGGTGTTACGCCTCTCCCAAACGTTTGCGAAATTCCGGTCGGAATAACGACCGACAATTACGGCAATGATACCGAATGGGTCGCCTCGAAATTGCGGTCTGTTATTTCGTGTCATTCATGTATTTATATAAAATGTATATTATGAAATAAATACTTTTTATTGTACATCATTAAAAAGATTAAGGGTGTACGTGAGTAGGTACATTAGTTGTGAAATAGGAGTTCCCTAGATTTGTATGACAAATTATATTATTATGTTATAGCCGACGGTTTAAACTCCTAGCACAAGGTATTGTGAGAGGTAAAAAAAAGATTTTTTTATACAATTGTGAAGAAAACTTCATAAGTGCTGTACATTATACAATTTGACATACAAATATTACACAACGAGTAAATTCGTTGCGAAAATCTTAGTAAAGATGTTGCGAAAACTCCGGTCGGAATTACGTGACCGTTTGGGAGAGGCCTTAATTTATTGAATCGGCCACGCGCCGCTCAGCCTTCCACTTACTTAGATAATATAATATTGTTAAAACGTGTCGACCACCGCTTGGCACTATTGGTCTATTGGTCTGGAAGTTGGCGGTTGATCTGTCCAAAGTTTGATCCAACCTTGATCCAACTTGATATCGAGAATTTGCTTGATCTTGTTCCTAAAAGCTGTCTTTATTTTTAATGTTTGTGTATGTAAATGTCAAACTAGATGATATACGAAGCTGCGACCAAACGTACTGATGTTGGATTGCTGGCATCGCAGGAATGTCCTGACCCTATTCAAATACTATCAGGCATGACTTGTCATCTCTCACTTACTTCACTCACAAATGTAGCATGAGATAGTTATGAGTGAAATTAGCAAGAGGCGCAAAACCTCGGCTGGGTAGTATTTGAATTAAAGTATACGAAATCAGTATCTTCGAACGGGTTTGTACGTACAGTCAATAATCGCGTTGTTCTATGACATATAAAAAATATAAAGGAGGTGTTTAGTAATGAGATTCTTCTGAATTCTCGATAACTCGTTCGGACATAAAATAAGTACATGTTTTGTATGATTTTTTTTATCGTTTTCAAGCTGCGGACAGATCTTCCACCGATTTTCGGTCGTATATTGTTAGACGTAAGTGTTTAGATGATTCGTTTTTAATGAGAGTAATTTTCGTTACGTTGGGTCGATGCGACACCGGACGCGACCGCCCCTGTATGTACTGGGACCAAAATTTTTGTAGTCGCAAATGATTCCATATCGGTATAGATTGTTCTCGTGGTTGATGTAAAATAAGAAATTTATCACTTGGAGCTCACGTAAACTGCAAACTTTCGAACGTTCTGTAGTTTTGTCGTATGGACTATTGGCTATTATTACGTTGAAACACCGTTCCCGTTTAATAATTGGCTCAAACAACAAGAGCAACTGCCCTATAATATATGCTATTGTATACCAATATATATTATATAATATCCGGTTCGAAGGACCAAAATTTTAATCATTTGCAGCTGATTTTACTACTGCTCAGTGGGTAAATAGCATGTGCAAGCGCTCCGATGTTAGAGTTAACTTAATTATTCGATGTTTGGTTGCTTGAACAAAGATAAAAGACTCAAGGTTCAAGGGATAGTATCTAATGCGCAGCCAGAATTAAGACTGAAGATCCAAGCGTGCGGAAATCCAATGATATTCCGGCCGAATTGCAGCGACTGTCTTAGTTACGACAAAACTATCGTCCGTCCAAGTCTGAGGTTTGTGGGAGCCCTAAAAGTGACCGCTTTCGGGTTGTTGAATAGATAGGAAATTTGTTACAAAGTGGATGTTTTCATGAGCTCAAATCTTGCGACTTTTTATTCTTGTATAGTTTATACGTGGTCTAAAGGAAAAGGTTGGTGCCTTACGTACAATAAAATTACCCTTTTATAATATAAAAAAAATTATATAATAGAAGGCCGAGTAAAGCTTGCATGACTTGCTGCATGGTTATTGCAGCAAGTCATGCAACCAGCTTTAATCGATTTTTATTGTAAACCGACTTCACACTGTTTTTTTCCTTTAGTCTCTAAGGTGCGTCTAGGCACACCTATACGCCTAGTATTTAACTGAGACTGGCCTGGACGTGCTGTGCCGTGTGTGAAGAGTGACGGTGATGACCCTGACGTAGTGTCGAGTACTGTGGTCTTAAAGTTTCGGGTTCGATTCCTGACGGGGACAATTTTGAATTTTTATTGACGTCTAGTGGGATACTTTGGTTGTGGCTAGTTACCGCTCTACCGTCAAGGACATACCGCGAAGTTATTAAGCATTTTTTTTAAAAGAATATAAGCCTAGCTGAAGTTGATTCAGCATTCCGACACGATTGCGTGTACAAACCGTCGGTTCCTATCATCGGTTTCCGGAACCTCTATCATCGGTTACGGAAACCGATGATAGAAGTTTTAATTTAAAAAAGGCCGCACTACTTTACACTGCGTCGTTACTTACCATCAGATGAGATCGTAGTCAAGGGCTATCTTGTAAGGATAAAGTCTCTACTACTCTTCCCGTACCCCGTAGCTAATCCACGGTCTGTCGCAGTTAAACCATAGGCGTATTCCCGATGTTAGTTTCCATACTTGACTTTAGTTGTGTATTATATTAGTTATGTTTCGTTCATCGATCATGTTTTGTGAAATGTTTCATCGTATATTCTCTCAACGCAACTCGAAGATTTGAAACACCTTGTGAGAGCTGTTGTGATCCATAACTCATTTGTAAAAATAAATTATTGTGATACAAAAATTAGCCGTTGTTTATTTAAACAGTCATTGCAAATATGACTTATACCTAACACCCCTTTCCCCATCGACTAGGTTATGAAACTTGACGCTGGCTCCAACACTCACCCCAATTTTGGGAGAGAAATCTGCGCTAACGTTCGCGATCCATCCACACGCTGCCAACATCAGTCTTGTTGCAAAACTGTGCAAAACGCATCAAATGTGTATGTCATCCACCATCTTTGACGTGGCTTTAGATAGATAGATAGATCATTTAGTCACCAAAATGCAGGAACAATGTGATGTAATATGGAAAATCGAGCCTACTTATACTTTTTCTTATAAGTACTAATACTTTTTCTTTTTTGTCACTAAAAAATGCAAATTATATGCTTAAGCCAAAATGAGAAGAAGCCAAAGTGGTTCCAAACTTGGAGATTCTTCAGCATTTACCTTTTATGTAACGAGCACGACTCCTTACCGATTAGTTTAGCACATAGAGGAGAAATAATAGGTGGGTAAATGAAAATCATTGATAAAATTATTATTCATTTTTTATTATAAACAGTCTTGTGGCTTAGAACTAAAGACCGTCTCACACACTTATTGTAAATACCGAGACATTGATATAAAAAAGCTATGAAATAAAATTTTCATATTGATTTTTTTATATCGATGTACCGGACACAAACACATTTTACTGACATATTGGCACAATGTATGAACACATTGCAGTACTTATAAAGAACCATGTACACATTGGTCCAAGATGCTTGGCCAACTTAATCGCAAACATACGAGGTGTGTAGTGTATTTTTTTTTTGAATAATTACTTTGAAACATGACTTCATAGCTCCAACACTCCAAAAAAGAAAATGCGGATTAAGTTTTAAAATATATAATATTCATTATTTATGTGACTTTAATGCCGATAGTTATAATTTATGAAATTTACACATCACAACCAACCTAATCTTACGCACGACAGGTGCCAATTCGGTTGTACAGTGTATCTATCCGAAAAAGATACTGTAGTTGCCACACACTTAATTAATACTTACAAAGTCTATGAGATGAGGCGCCGACAAATACCTAATTACATAAGTATCACGGCTTTTTGAGGATAAATGTAAATATTTTTTATTCTACAATAACGCAGCAGTAATGAGATTTCATTTGCAAACTTAGTATAAAATCACCAAGATTCCAAGTTCAGACACGTTCAAAAACAAAACACGATCACATTAAAGTAAAAACAAACTAATATTATAGCACCATGTACGCATTGGCGCAATGCATTCGGCGAATGTGCACCTAACAACTTTTGTGGGTTTCATATTATTACAAGAACTTGCGCAAAGGCTGTATTGGCTGCCACTCGCCGAAAAATTTGGGCTAATGCTTTCTGGGACCATAAAACAGCCTAATTTTTAGTGAACAACCGAATCAGCATCATATAAAATTTTACATACCTACATGTATAAAATGTAATAAAACAATAAAAATCGGCAGTTATCGAGCGAGTCTGTTCACATAATTATTATATTCTTATTTTTAACATATTTAACGTGTATATAATATATTTCTTAACAACTATTTATTTATCTTCTATATTGTAATGTAGGCAGCTGTATTGTTTTTGATTCCATAAATACTATTAGGTAAGTATCCGAAATCTGTATCAATAGATTTAGGGCTAATTTCACAATCGCAGTGTTTAAAACCGATGAATAAAGTTACCGCTTTGACAGTTTTACTCATCTGTTTTACAGATTGCTAATATAAGAACTGTCAAAAAAAAACTATTCATTTAGCGGTCACGTTGCCATTTCTAAAAACTCATCGATTCTTTATTGCTGGCAGCAATTTATTCTAGCCCGTCTATATGAACGAAATATTTCTGCATGCAGTTAAGTTGAACATTAGTAGTTTCTCTTTCGTGTTGACAAAAATTAAATTGTAAATTAAAATAATTTAACATAAGTTGCTCAATATTTTAAGATTTTGTTTTACTAATAAACCAATTGAATGCATGCAATCGACCGGCTGCCGGTTCTAACACAAATATTTAGCTGTCCATATCTATCCACTGAGCTTTATAATTAATTAATTATTAACATTGGAGAAACCTACTTGATTGGCGCTGTAAGCAGATACGAGCGTACGCCATTTGCAATATTATTAATTCCAGAGACACTCGTATGTCAAACGTGTTTGGTAATAAAGTTTTTTTTTATAGGGACAGCCAGAGTTAATCATAGATTAATAATATTATAGAGGTCAGTGCATCTATCTCTTTCACTCCGCTGCTATATTTCGCAGTAAAGTTGCACCAAATTTTTTTTTTTCGGTTGTCAGCACGGGTGTATTTGTTTTGATGTAAATTCAAAAATAGAAAGTATAAAATATTTTTATTGCTGCGGCTATATTGTCGGCAACACCGACGGCTAGTGTCCGTTGACCATCGCGCTGGTTTGCGTGACGCAGCTGAGCTGGTCGTGGTACTCTGTATACAGTCGCTGCCATCGCAGCTGACGCACCAGAAGAGAGAGCATTTCTTCTAGGAGATCGTGCTTTCTGATACCCTGAAAAATGTTTAAAGCTGATCATTTAATTCATCATAGGTTCATCTAATTCTTCATTTTTAGAGACGAGCCCAATGGGCATCGCGCCTGGAAGGCTCCGGTTGTGTTCTTAGGAGATCTTGGAGCGTTTCACTATGCGCTGAGGGTGGTTATGGAGGGGGTTTTAATGGGTAAAAACCCCACATAACCCGGGACTCTACCCCACGTTTTCGGGTATCGTTAAAGAAGATTTCCCCCTCGTAAAAAAAAATTGTTTCATTTTATTCATCATAAGTTTATGTAATTCATCACAGGTTCATTTAATTCATCAAGGTTTCATGCTGATTCATTTAATTCAGCACAACTCATCGCCAGGCCCACTACACACACACAGGTCTTCCCTAGAATGAGAAAATATCGTCTTCAAAATCACAGACAGACACTTTAACTTTATTTATTAGTATAGAATCCCTGTAATTATTAAAAATGCGAAAGTTTTTATTCGTTAGTCCTTCAACAACTGACATACTGACATGATTTTTTTGCATATGATTATTAGTTGCGGAAAGGATTAAAAACAACCTCCACACGGACAAAATCGCGAGCACAAACTAGTAAATAATAATATTAACATATATCCTTTTTAGGCGGTTTATCACACTCAATAACCTGAGAAACGATCGACAAGCAATGAAAAATGTTACACTACATATTTTGTATCGATAAATGACAAAATAATTGTTACCAAAACGTGATTCAATTCTACTATAATATAGTAGAATTGCATCACGTTTAACTATTATAATATAGTAACTATATTATAATAGTTAAAGAAAACGTATGAACATTCACTTTGGAAGTTTTATGAGTCATCGTTTCCGTAACGTCTTCACAAGCATCGGTGGTTCAGTGGTAGAATGCTCGCCTGCCACGCGGGCGGCCCGGGTTCGATTCCCGGCCGATGCAACACATTTTATTTTTTCCTTCATTTAATTTAATTTCATGAATTGATTATTATTATTTATTTATTTTTACATCAAAATAAAAAAAAAACTTTTAATAAAAGTACATTAAATATTGGCACATTTAATCGTTGAAGTAGTTTTACTGAGTTTTTTTTTTAAATAAATAATATATCTATCCTACTAATACATGTATTATGAATGCGAAAGTTTGGATGTATGGATGGATGTTTGTTACTCAATCACGTCGTAACGACTGAACCGATTTGGCTGAAATTTGGCACAGAGATAGGTTATAGTCTGGACACTTTTTATCCTGGAAAATAAGAGTTCGCGCGGGAATTAAAAACCTTAATCCACACGAAAGAAGTCGCGGGCACCAACTAGTCAATAATAAATATTTACAAATTTTCAATATGTAAACTTTAAACTTCTTATTATACCTAATAACATTTTTCTTACCAATATTGTGTTCTGCCATTTTTTAGGCGTCGAAGTACAGTGACTAGGCCCGAGCATATCGTCCAGTATATTTCTTAACTGTTCTTCAGTACCTGGAAAAGGAATCAAATATATACCGCCAGTGGCACACACATCACACACAAATACACACGCACGCACGCACACACACACACAAACACACACGTGGCATTCCACATTAGATATTGTTCTTATTTCCAAGGGATAACAAGGGGATTTAACTTTTGTTTTCCCCAACGTAAAATAAGTTTTATCCTAGCGTCAATATCTTGGCAAATTTTCAATACAAAAACTGTCAGAACGCCTAATTCATTCCTCGGTTAAATGTCACTCAACGTTGGTGAAATCGGCATGGATTTTCGTTATTCTTCTTTGGTAAATCCTATAATTGTATTTATTAATAACCTATATTCTTATATATTCTCATAATTCTTGATATTGGTCTTAGTTAATTAGTTTTGTTTTGGTTGCCATATTGTTTGAATTTCTATAAGAAGGGAGATGTGGTATATGTGTTAAAATATACCTAATGTTGTGTGTAGGTATTTGAATAATAAAATAAAGAGGTTAGTATTGAATCTATGCTATGCGTGTTTCACTTCACAGTGTATCGGGTGCAGTGAGCACATACCGTGGTGCAGCAGGTGCTCGAAGAGCGCGGTGAGCCAGTGCCGGTAGTCGGTGGCGAGGCGCAGGTGCAGGCACGCCGACACCTGCGCTTCCAGCCAGCTGCGCGCCGCGCCCGACAGCGCCTTTGCGCGACTGCAACATACAATTTTTTTTCTATTATGTGAATCTGCCATTGGCTTCTCCAGCCATTATCAGATAGGGGATATGTCAGGCTATGGGTGATTTAAGGGGGTATTTCAATCCAGCTTCAGTATACGCCATCTTTTGAGGCGTTTTGTGTTTTCTTCTTTGTCTAGCAATCTCTGTGCTAATATATTGGGAGCAACATACAAAATATTTTAATTTTTTTACATAAATGCTAGTATGTTATTTATTTATATTTTAAGCTGAAAAGAACAGATACTACAGTTTGATCTTAGCCAAAAGGCCGAAAAGTGATTTTTTCAGATACAGACAACGGAGGTCAACGGCCGCCGCGCGCGCCTAATGTATCAACAGCTGATAGATTACGTTTGTAGGGTGACCCTTACCATCTGTTTAAAAGTGGATGTCTTTGGTAAACGATAAATTTGGTATTCTTAAGTAAAATAAAAAAATTAAAATTCGTGTTAAATTTCGTTTATTTACAACATAAAAAAAAATTATGCATAACCAAAATTAAAAAATTATCCTGTGTATCTTGTACGCGGGTGCGAGAGTCAAAATATATGCGGAAAAAATTTTTTTTTTTTTTTTTTTTTTATTCTATGACAAGATAGCCCTTGACTGCGATCTCACCTGATGGTAAGTGACGATGCAGTCTAAGATGGTAGCGGGCTAACTTGGAAGGGGTATAGCAATGTAAATTCAACCCATACCCCTAATCGGTTTCTACACGCCATCGTGCCGGAACGCTAAATCGCTTGGCGGCACGTTTTTGACATTATTATTATTTATTGAAATTATTATTATTTTTAATGAACATCATCTTACCCGGGAGTGGGCACGGCGGGCGGCGGGCGCGGCGCTCGCTTGGGCGCGCGCGGCCCCACGCCGCCGCCCGCGCGCCGCACCGGGTCCCCCGCGTCCGACCACACCACCCTGAGGACAATATTACCTTATACATATTGTTTTAGTTTAACTACTACGACTATGTGCGTGCACGCGTGCGTGGGTGCGTGCGTACGTGCGTGCGTATGTGCGTGCACGCGTGCGTGGGTGCGTGCGTGCGTGCGTGCGTGCGTGTGGGCGCGATTTGGCTAAAATTTGGAATGAAGATATCTCGTACGCAGAATTATTACACATACATTTTATCCCTAAAAGTTAAAGACAGTTCTTTCGGGAATTAAAAAACTTAATCCACGCAAACAAGTCGCGAGCGTTATTCAAAATAAAACCCTAAAATAGAACAATGTAATCACGGGACTCAAAAATAGCTTGTATGGACGAAGGAAAAAAGATCTTGGTCACCGCTGTTTTTTGAAAAAAAAGATTTATTTATTTATTTATAGCCTTTTATTACAGACACATACAATATAAATTACACAAAATACATTTAAAAATTGGTTGACAATATACAATTTACATAAAATACTAAGTAACAATATTGATTTTTTTTTTTATTTTTATTTATTAATTAATTTATTTATTTTAAAGAACAACATCAGATCCCGCCTGATTTGCATCTGTTTGCCCTCTGGCAAAGGCCTCCTCTAACCCTTTCCACACAACTCTGTCTCTTGCCTTCCTAGTCCAAATTTTACCTGCTGTCCTTACTATCTCATCTTCCCATCTGATTCTCTGCCGTCCTTTTCTTCGTTTTCCTATTCTAGGTTGCCAAAGTGTTACCATTTTAGTCCAATTTTCTTTTCCCCTAATCATATGGCCCGCCCATTTCCATTTTAAAGTTCTTATTCTTACTGTAGCATCTTCCACTTTTGTAATATGCCTAATATGCTGCTTTGTCTTTCTGTCCGTGATTTTTATTGCTGACATACTTCTTTCAATTGATCGCTGGCAGACTTGAAGCTTATGCAGGTGCTGTTTAGTCATTGCCCAAGTTTGGCAGCCAAAAGTGAGGATCGGTAGTATGCATGTATCAAATAATTTCTTCTTTACAGACATAGAAATAGTTTTGTCTTTCATTATATTTTTTAAGGACCAGTAGCGATTCCATGCACTGGCTACTCTTTTATCAATTTCTTGAGTCATGTGGTTTTGGGTTGAAATAACTTGACCAAGATATATGTAGTTATCCACGTATTCGACAATGTTATTTTCCACTCTTATTTCGTTTTTTATCCCATTAGTCATAACTTTAGTTTTTTCTAAGTTCATACTTAAACCAACTTCCCTACTTCGACGTGCTAGGTCATTTAGCATTAGTTCTAGCTCATGAGCGTTTTTGGCAAAAAGTATTAAGTCGTCAGCATATCTAAGGTGATGCAAAGGCACTCCATCAATCAGTAACCCATAATCCTCCCAGAAAAAAAAGATGATATTTATCAATTAAAATTGCAGAGGTTGTGCAAAAACACAATCACATTTAACAATGACCTTATATTTCCCAGTACCTTTCACACGTGACCAACTGATAGGTTCCCCTGACGATTTCGAAATTACTTTGGGAAAGGATAGCATGGTCTAAAAAAAAAGATAAGTATGGAATTATTTTCTTACCATGCGCACAGTTTCTTGCAGTAAATAAAGCTTTTCCCATTACTCAGCGAGATCATGGGGTTTCCGTCGTCCAACAGCGAACAACCTGTTACTGTCACTGAAACATGAAAAAATAAACATGATAACTAAATCGGACCAAGACGCGGGCTTCAGCTACATCCTAATCCTATCTTATTATTAATATACGTATTATAAATGCGAAAGTTTGTATGTTTGTTTGTTACTCAATCACGCCGCAACAAACCAATTTGGCTGAAATTTGGCACAGATATAGATTATAGTCTGGAATAGCCCATAGGCACTTTTTATCCCGGAAAATATGAGTTCCCGCGGGAATAAAAAACCTCAATACACGCGAACGAACTCGCGGGAATCAGCTAGTTGTTTATTTTATTTTTATTCTATGACAAGATAACCCTTGACTGCGATCTCACTTAATGGTAAGTGACGATACAGTCTAAGATGGTAGCGGGCTAACTTGGGAGGGGTATAGCAGTGTAAATTCAACCCATACCCCTAATCGGTTTCTACACGCCATCGTGTCGGAACGCTAAATCGCTTGGCGGCACGTCTTTGTCGGTAGGGTGGTAACTAGCTACGGCCAAAGTATAGTGTAAAAAAATATTTTTTTTTTTGAAAAGAGCAACCGCCGAGTTTATTGCTGGCTCTTCTCGGCAGGAACGGCATTCTGAACCAGTGGTAGATTCATTGACGATTCAAAAGTACTTGTAAAAGTTTGTTTGAATAAAAAATATTTCTATTTCTATTTCTAAAAAAGCCTTCCACCAGATCAAAATAATAAAATAAAATAATAAAGTTTTTCCTTACCCCCGTGTGACAGTAAGTTCCTGAAGCACAGCGGTCGTATGACGCAAGACGCGTTGGCGAGGTCCCATATGGCCAGCGACGCGAACGTTGTGACCACCGCCAGCGTGTCGCCCGACAGCGTTAGCTTTGCCGCCTGGGACGTTAATGCTGAAAATAGATAGATAAAGAGATAAAAGATATAGTTTTATTTATATAGATATATCTAAAATACTCTATAGACTATAGAGTATTTTTTATTTTTAGTTTTTATTTTATCAAATAAATATCATGTTACAATTTTTAATTTTTTATATAAGTGTTAACCTACACTTAAAGGACCTAATAGATTTATAAATACATATCAAAAATTCCGAGGCCGGCGGGATTCGAACCCACATCTCTCTGGGAATCGCGCCCGAGTGTGTTATCCGTTACACCACGGCGAACCACACGTCAGCCACGAAATTAGTGATAATTATGTATCTACTTTTTCAATCAGTTTTATAGCAACTGTTAGCGACATCTAGTAGCGACACATTACAGTTGTCGGCCTCGGAATTTTTGATATGTATTTATAAATCTATTAAATATCATCTGGCAGTGAAAATGCAAAAATAAGCAGATAAAATCTATAATTCCTTTTAGTGTTAGGGCCAGTTCAAGTACTTTCTGAAGAGCAAGAGCTTTCGAAAAGGGTAATCGGATCTACTTGCAATCCAAGACCTGGCAGCGACCTTAGGTAAATAATGGCCATACGAAGGGGCAATGTATTTCTAGGTCTAGGTAGGTAGGTAGGTTTTAGATTTAAATTTAATCTAATTTTTGACATAATTTAGTTTTTAGGTAATAGCTTTTTTACGGAGTATTTATATTTTATAAACTATTTATGTAATTCAGTTTTACTAAATTCCACTTATATTACCGCTTTTTAATTATAATTCGTAATAGTTTAATTACACATAATACATGAGTTCGAGTACACTATGTGTTCTTTATATATCGCTCATTTGCGACAAGGGTGACATAATTCAAAATCGACGACGAGAGAATTCTCTCGTTAGAGAGTCATGTAGTGTGGTGTGGATGCTGCGGTCAGGGACAAAATATTAAGCGACAGAGTATTAAGTCACAATCTCCCTCGCTTTTATTTTTTTGTGCTTAGCGTAATGTTGTTTTTATAGGAAAAAGTATAAATTTTCAAGACTAAAATTGGTGAATTTTGAATTATGTCACCCTTGTCGCAAATGAGCGATATGTGTCACTTATATGTTCATAATAGTTACCAATAGGTGGCAGCGCGCGCTGCGCGTTGGCGCGTGCGAGGGCCCACACGTGCAGCGTGCCGTCCGCGCACGCCACGCACGCCCAGCGCGCGTCGCACGCGATACTCGTCACCGGCGAACCTGGTTATAACACAGATCTTAGACTGCATCGTCACTTACCATCAGGTGAGATCGCAGTCAAGGGTTATCTTGTCATCGAATAAAAAAAAAAAAAAAGATACACCGTGTACGATCAGGATGCTTGAGTAGAGGTTAAAGTTTATTGGCCCCTACTTAGGCTAATATTAACCTGATTGCAGTAATGTGAGCGCGATGCGATGTTATGTGCATGAATGCATGAATGTATGAATAAATGAAAAGCGTATTTATAATAATGCATGAATGATGACTGGGCGAATTGTACGGTTTCGACGTAAACCGTACACACCGCTTAGTGTACAAGCATCATCAACAACCTATCAACTTCTATTATGTCTACTTCTTCTAATAAATGTTTTTGTCTTGTAATTCTTTATGTGTACTTTAAAAAAAATATATAATTAAATAAATTATTATTGCTTTCATACAAAATTTTAACGCTAGCAAAACTATAACATCAATTATATTATTTTGAATAGTGAATTCTTTTCTTAACATAATACTTATACGACTGGTGTATAAAATAGAAAACTGAAGTTAATTACATGAGAAATAAGTGATAAAATAATGACAATGATATAATTTAAGTAACATATGTAACGTAATAAACGAATGATTAGGGGTATGGGTTGAATCTACACTGCCATACCCCTTCAAAGTTAGTCCGCTACCATCTCAGTCACTTACCATCAGGTGAGATCGCACTCAAGTACTATCTTGTCATCGAATCAAGAAAAAAAATGTTTACCTAAGTAAGTCTCCCATACAGGATCATTGGAGGCGGAGTTGTTCGGAATCAATTCCAGCCTGGACAGCGTCCCGTAGTACGTGTTGCACGCTTTGTTAACGACCTGAAACAATTCACACCAAAAAAACATGTTTTTCACCTCATTCCAAAAGCACACCTTTGCTGTCTAAAACCAGTGAGCAAAAGTCGTTTTTCTTCACTCAGGAGAAAAAATATTGTCTCAAGAAAAGTTTAACAATTTTTCTCATTAAGTGAGCAAAATCGACTTTTGCTCACACTATCTGTGAGTCTAAATGGATAAAATTATATTCTATATATCATATAAATGTTGTTTTTGGTAATTTTTTTTCATACCTAAATTATGCGTATGAGCTTATAGGCGTTATTGTTATATTATTGGCATTATTAATAAAAAAAAATTATTCTTGTGATTTTATGTTGTAAATGTAATGATGTTACATTAGTTACTTACAATTAGCACACTAATTTATTAATTGAATGTGTCAGGAAAAAATAGTTTATAGACCAAATATTTGTAGCACATTCTGGCACATTCTCGCCTAATAAATGACTTAGATAGTAATGTTAGAGTAAAATAAAATGAACAAAATTTAAAACATAAACTAAAACCATATTTTTTAGATAAGTTGTTATGTTAGTTTTTATATTTGTGTATAACGGAATCGACTTATAGCATACAATTTAAACCTTAGTGGTTTCTCGTATATAATAATAATAAGTTAATAACGATATTATTATATAACGATAAGAAAAAAGTTAATACTCGTTATAACTCGTTAATAAGAAAAAATGTTTATGTGTTTGTATGATGATAAAAAAAAAATTCAACTCTATTCTAAGGTCTGAAGGTCCCCTTTTTTTCATACCTGAAGTCTTAAAGCCCCCGCTGCCCGTACTACAGGGCCGGCGGTGCCCAACGCTGGCGCAGGCAGGGCCGGTGCCAGGGGGCTGGCATTCGTGGCACTGGGGGTGGCATTGGGGGGGGATGCGCACGACCGCTTCACTTGCAGATCGTCCGCTCTGGGTCCAGGCAGGGAGGATGCTGTGCGCTTCCGGAGACGCTGGTCTAGACCACTGTAGAAATAAGAAGTATTTGTGTTATAATAATATCTTCTCGACCGAATCCGGCCACGGCGGCCAATGTCCACAGAGATTAGCCATCGGCGCGGGATATATTATAGTGCCCAAGTGTGCGCGCAAACACAGGTGTACTCTCTATTCCCTCACTCTCATAGCCCGATGGGACGGAAAATCCGACACAATCGGAATTACTACTACTAGACACTAGACTAAAGAAGCAGTCTATAGGTCGAGTACCACCAGAGATACTTTTTTTTATTATTATTATGAGATAGCAAGCCTCTCTCGTAATAAAAAAAAATGACGACAATCAATGATGGAAAGCATTGATTATTGAGGTGTAGGTTGTAGCGCGCTTGCCTAGGAAATGGCTATTGACTCACTTGTCGTTCCTCGGGGCGGTGGCGTGGTTGCTCACGTTGGGGTGTATGATGATGTCGTCGCGCCGCTCCACGCGGATCCGCGACTTGCTCTGCGACGACGTGCTGAAGCAGCTCTCCGTGGCCGGCTGGGATCCGAGAGATTCACTGCAAACATTAAGATATAATGCTAATGCTAATATATATAATATAAACAATAGATTTATAAATATATACATATCAAAAATCCCGAGGCCAGCCGGATTCCAACCCACATCTCGCCGGGTATCGCGCCCTGAGTGTGTTAACCGTTACACTATGACCAAATTGAACCACACGTCAGCCACGAAATTAGTGATATGTACTACTTTTTCAATCATTTTTATAGCAACTATTAGCGACATCTAGTAGTCTTTAAGTAGATTATTTTCCAAGACTCCATATTACAGTGGAGCTCTTAAGATATTAGAGATGCCACATTTTTTATATGTACCTATCTATAAATCTATTAGGATATTTTCTTTAAATGTAGGTTAACACTTTAATAAAAAATTAAGAAAAAAAGACATTCAAATGACAATAGGAATGATAAGTCGCCATTTTCTGTTTCAATCTTACTCAGAGTAAACCTCATAAATGAGCAGGACAGAAATATAAAATGGCTGTTTGACATGTCTCAAAAAACCTTGATTAGCAGGCACACTAGACGTTTAGTGAATAGAAAATTCACAGAATTAGACGTAAAGGGAATTGGACGCTCGACGAATTGTATGCTTGAGAAACTTGAATTAAGCAGGCATAGAGGTTCTGAAAATAAAAAAGCCTACTAGTACCAGAGGCACCACCAATGTGTTGCTGGCTTTTCAGGAATTTGTTGGTCAGCCCCTTGAATGCCATGCCCATGCCATGTTGTACAGAATAAATCCTACTAATCCTACTAATCCTACTAATATTATAAATGTGAAAGTGTGGATGTTTGGATGTTTGGATGTTTGGATGTTTGGATGTTTGGATGTTTGTTACTCAATCACGCAAAAACGGCTGAACGGATTTGGATGAAATTTGGCATGCATGTAGCTTTTGACATGGAAAAGAACATAGGCTACCTTTTATCCCGATTCCTTAAGTAGTTCCCGAGGGAAAATTGAAAATTGTTTACGTGCTAAGCCGCAGGCAGACTGCTTTGAAATTTGGTATACATGTAGCCTTTGACATGGAAAAGAACATAGGCTACGTTTTATCCCGATTCCTTTAGAAGTTCCCGAGGGAAAATTGAAAATTATTTACGAGCTAAGCCGCAGGCAGACAGCTTTGAAACTTGGTATGCATGTAGCCTTTGACATGGAAAAGAACATAGGCTACCTTTTATCCCGATTCCTTAAGTAGTTCCCGAGGGAAAATTGAAAATTGTTTAAGAGCTAAGCCGCGGGCAGACAGTTTTGAAATTTTGTATGCATGTCACCTATGCTATGGAAAAGGACATGTGCTTTCTGTACCGATTTCAAATAGTTCCCGTGGTAAGATTAAAAATTGTTAACGAACGAAGCTTTAGACCCAATTCTGAAGTCCGCGCAGACAAAGTCGCGGACAGAAGCTACTACTACTACTAATTTTAATCCCGATCTCTCAAATTTTTTCTGTGGGAAAAGCATAAATAATTGCTGCACACCACTAAGTTGTTAATAATAATATTATAAACGTGAAAATTTGTATGTTTGTTACTCCGTCACGTCGCAACGACTGAACCGATTTGACTTAAATTTGGCACAGAGATAGATTATGGTCTGGAATAGGACATAGGCTACTTTTTATCTCGGGAAATAAGAGTGTTCCCGCGGGAATAAAAAACCTTAATCCACGCGGACGAAGTCGCGGGTATCAGCTAGTAAATAAATAAATCATAAATAAATAATATTATTATAAATGCGAAAGTGTGTTTGTTTGTTGGTTTATCCTTCAATCCCTTTGCAACAGAGCATGGGTATAGTTGAGGACCTGGAGAGCGACATAGGCTACTTTTTATCCCGGAAAATCAAAGAGTTCCCGCGGGATATTAAAAACTAAATCCAAGCGAACGAAGTCGCGGACATCAGCTAGTAAAAATATGACCAGAACTATTGAACCAAAAAAAAAATATCAAAAAATTTGATTGTGGGATAGAAATTGTTCTTACTTTGCATCAACACTGGTGAGCGGGATAAAAACTGGTGTGATCCGGCGCTTGCCGTCCGAGGTTCTGGTCTCGATCTGCCGGTCCATCGGGCGCAGGGGAGTGTCCCGGGATACGGATGGCGACGGAGTTAACACGGGTTTTAACTGAAATAAATACTTCAGAGTCAAAAAAAGGATAGGTTTATCCTTTTTGAAAGGGACCGTATAACTTCGCTTGCATGCTGTAAGAAAAGGTTTTTTCAATTCGATGACAAGATTGTCCTTGACTGTGATCTCATCTGATGGTAAGTGACGATGCAGTCTAAGATGGTAGCGGGCTAACTTGGAAGGGGTATGGCAGTGTATATTCATATTCATTTATTGCATTCCAATATGTTACAATGATTCTTAGAACTAAGTACTTAGAAATCATTTTTCACTGGAACCCCATGGGCCAAATATTGACTTAGTAGAGAGACGGGCGCCGAGTTATTCATTAAGAAAGTCATTTATATTATAGTAGGCTTTTTTTATATTCACTATAACTCAAAATTGTCGAACATTTATACTTTTTGCTATAAAAACAACATTACGCTAAGCACAAGAAATAAGAGCGAGAGAGATTGTGACTTAATGCTCTGTCGCTTTGTTGGACGCTGTGTTGTTTCGAGACCGCAGCATCCACAAAACATTACTCTCTAACGAGAGAATTCTCTCATCGTCGATTTTGAATTATATCACTCTTGTCGCAAATGAGCGATATCCCTAATTTAACCTGTGTCTTCCTAACTTTACCTGGGTCTTGTCACTTTTAGGCGTAGACTCATCCTTAGGTGGTTCCTTTTTCGCTTCCTGTTTCTCCCGAGCCAACAGAATCTCCGGACATTCCACCAACAAGTTGGAAGACAAATCACCACCAGATTCGTTGGCCAAACATTTGCCGTATATTTTTTCGTAGAAGGTGTTCTGTAAAGAAAGTTTTTTGAAGGTTTAGTTTGAAAGGATCTCCATGTCAGTTTCTCTGTAGTGAAGGTTCTAACTTCTAGGTTCTAGTTTTCAAGCAAATGCATTATATAATTAGTATCGATAAAATGAAAAGAAAATAATGCATAAAATTAAAATCGATAAAATCAGAAGTAATCAAAATGACAGCTAAATTAAGGTTTTTAATTAAATCAGTTATTCATGAAAAATTTAATAAAGTTTTTATAACTTCTTCAATGTCCTATATTGAAAATGCGAACATGAATGGGAACAATTTTACAATTAGTACTTTTTATCCCGGAAAATCAAAGAGTTCCCGCGGCATTTTAAACACTAAATCCACGCGGACGAAGTCGCGGGTATCAGCTAGTAAAATGATAAAAATGTATTGTTCAGTACTTGGTAATAAATTCAAAATTTATTTATTTCATGTAGGCCAACTTGTAGCTCTTATGACACGTCATAAATCTACCACTGGTTCGGAATGCAGATTCTGCTGAGAAGAGCCGGCAAGAAACTCAGCAGTTGCTCTTTTCAAACAAAAAAAAAAATTAAATAGGTAACAAAACTATGCTATGTATACAGTGCTTCCACAATGAAGCTTCAAAAATATCAAATTATTTATACCTTTTCTTCTGTGGTAAGTGGTGTTCCAATCTCTTTGTTTGTGAACTGTATACAGGCGACGGTGCCGTCCGAACTGCATGCCAAGAGATTTAAACCTGAAAGTTAAAATTTGTAATGCATAACCTAATTTATGTAAGGAATGACAACTTCAGTTGCTATGACAGATATTTTTTTATTAAATAACTAGTTTATTTTTTCGATTTAAAAGTAGTTTCATGGAAAAGGAACCTTCCACTTATTTGGAGCTTTCCAAAGACGCAATACTGCCTACATTTTGTATTTAAGTTTTAATTTAGAATAAACTTAATGTGATCTATTATGTACACATAATTAACTAAAATATCTGTTTAAATGATGGGGGGTTATACACGTTAACGTTATGAACCCAAGAGAATATAAACCATTCTGTTTTATGAACTATAGGACATTAGTCCTGCCCTCCTCAAGCTGTAACGTCGTTAACCAACATTTGCTAAATACGATTTTTTAATGCTGTCTCACTTAAAAAAAAACTCTCTATCGATCCATCTAATCGGTATTCTCCTTACTGTTGTAGTTTTTGATATAGCAATATGAAAAATGTCGTAATGCCCGCAACTTTGTCCGCGTGGATTAAGGTTTTTCAATTCTCGCGGGAACTCTAGTTTTCCGGCATAAAATGTAGCCTCATTCCAAATCGGTTCATTCGTTGTGGCGTGAAGTAGTAATACACGCACGCCCGCACGTCCGCACGCACGCCCGCACGCAATTACGCACGCACGCACGCACAAACGCACGCCCATACACGCCCACCTACAAACTTTCGCTTTTATAATATTAGTGTGAGCAAATAACGTCATTTCTTTATAAATTCCCATGTTTTGGTAGTTAACGAAATTTTAGCTTTGGGACGGCAGAATTAAGATCTTACCATCAGAGCTCCAAGATAAGTCCAACACGCTGTCACTGAACAGTTCGTGAACGACCACCAGCGGCCTTTTGAGCGACGTGAGCCAGATCGACAACGCGCGGTCCCGGGAACCCACCGCGGCGCAACAGCACTTCTTGCCTTCCTTCACGAAGATGTTGCTGTTGAAACGCTGCCAAGAAATATAGATAGTTTAATGTCGATACTAGTGCCCTGTGCCATTCACGTTAGGATGGCAACAGATGTAAACAAAATACAGTTTTTATCGTCATCTGTGGTTGAATTTTTTTGTGTTGTGGTCTGTGGTAAAGATCCTCTCCAAGTATTCGCACCTCCTTTCTTCGCCATCAGACGACCAATAGACGTGCGACTGGCTTCCGTAATACGAATTATAGTGACATTTTGAAGCTCTCTTTGCGTTTTCTATCTGCTATATAACGGGGAATGTTCTGAAGAGCTATTTGACCTTATTCCACCGTCTTTCTTCTAAAACCGCACCGCTCGCCACCGAACACAATTTCACCCTCACCACCTGGGTGCCTGGAGCACTTCGACAATTCGGTGTGCCAGATCTTTTTCTCCCCGTACTTTGAAACTGTGAAACCAATTTCCTGCGATGGTGTTCCCACTGAATTACAATATTTAAGGGGCGGACCAACAAATTCCTAAAAAGCCGGCAACGCATTGGTGGTGCCTCAGGTGCTACAAATGTTCATGGGCGGCGGTAATCACTTAACACCCTGGTGTTAACCTGCCTGCTCGTTTGTTCTAAAAATATTTAAAAAAAAACGACCGATCGTAGTGATTGCTGTCGCTTCTACAAATACGTAATCAAGGTGAGAAGTGACGTTTGACAGCAACGATCGCAAGATTGTCGCAAGGCTGTCGAGATAGGTAACAAGGCCGCCGCCTCACCGCGCAGGTGACGGCCTTCCTGTGGCCCACGAAGTCCTTGTCGCAGCGCCAGCCCTCGCGCTCCACGACCTGCGCCGTGGGCCCGCCGCCGTTCATGGCGTGCGCCGACAGCACGTACTGCCCGTCCGGCGACCACGACAGCCGCAACACGTGCGTTGTACCTGGTAATTCATAAATATATCTTTTTATAAAAAAGAAGAAAAAGTGTTCAAACGAGCTGTTTGACCTTATTCCACTGTCTTTCTTCTACAACCGCACCGCTCGCCACCGAACACAATTTTACCCTCACCAGCTGGGTGCTTGGAGCACTTTGAATATCCGATGTGCCAGATCTTTTTATCCACATACTTTGAAACTGTTGATCCAACTTCTTGCAACGGTGTTTCCACTAAACTACAACATGAGTAGTAAATGAACTACAACATAGTAGTTATTCAAGGGCGGACCAACAAATTCCTAAAAAGCTACACATCGGTATTTAAAATAAAAACTATACTTCTTTCTTTCGTTTCACACAAATAAACACGTGATCCTCATATTTACCTCCACACTCCTCGAAAGGTTCTGTGATGATAGTTTCGGACGCCCAATCCGCAGTTTTCCACACTCTCAATGATTTATCGTCCGATTGGGATGCCAAATATTTGCCAACCTAAAAAAATTTAAGTTCAAAAGCCTTCTACTACTACGAGAAACTACGAGTATTCAACAAAATTAAAAACTATACTCCTTTTTTTAATTTTGCGGTATTTTATGCTAACCAGAGATGTTATTATCATTTTCCCTACAAACAACAAATTCTGCACAGCTCACGTTATGGGGCGTCGTATTTAATTTCGAGATACAAAGTTTTTTAAAATTAATTCTTATATGATAAAAAAATAAACCAGCTTCTATTTGGTTTATGCAGGTACTAATTGTTATTAAAGTATGCTTGTAAGTCTACTCTGTACTATACTTTGCCATTAAGAAAGTTCATCTTTCACATTTGATGATATTCATGTGATCTTCACCAAAATGGAACCAACCTGACAATATACCATTTTAAATTAAAAAATATTATCGAACATGGATAATTATTTTAAATTAGATGGAGTGATAAGTTAAAAAGTAAAAAAATTCTATTGTTTTTTTTAAGTAACTTAAAAAGTGTTAAATGTGAAAAAAAATGTGAAGTAACTCACAGGGTCCCAAGCAACACCTTTAACAAGGCCAGTGTGTCCATTCAAGACGCAGACCATTTCTGGAAACTTCTCCGCATTCCAAATGATGATTGTGTTGTCTACGCTGCAACTTGCCAACCATTTGTCCAGGGGTGACCACGCCAGGTCTAATACATCACCTGTAATTTGAAATTACCCCTAAACACAAAAACAATAACCATGGAATTCAGAAGGGGTTTAGAAGTGGTATAGGAAAGCTTGTATTTTTGCAAGATGTCTACTGAAATATCATTTTTATTGTAAAGACAGATTTATTTATTTTATTAGGGTTTATGAAAAATGATAATATAAAATAATATAAAATGATTATCTAATATAAAAATAATCAAAAATTCAGTATAAAGTATGCATAGATATATATCCATATAGCTATAACACTAAGCTAAAGAATTGCTTTCAAATTATTTCTGAATCATATAAGAACAATTTGCAAAAAAAAAAAAATTTTTTTGAAAATTGTTCGCCACTAACTAACTACTAACTAGTTTCGCCAATCACATATAAAAGTTTATTATAAATCTTTGACCTATACCACTATATAATTTCACCTTACTCACTTTCAAGTAGAAGCTGAAAGAAATTTCTTTTTATAGAGATAAGCTTCACCTATGTCTGCTTCTAATATAATTTTTGGCTTGTAATCTTTATACGAGTATGTACATAAAAAAAATTGCTATGGGTGCAAAGAGAAACTTGCTTTCATACTATTGCTATTCAACAATCCCTTTTCACAGTACCTACCTTTTCTACCTATACCTTTCTAAAAGATACCTTTTCTATTACCTTATTTAGAGTTCTGTGATATGATAGATAGGTATGTAGTTAGATAGGTATGTAGTACCTGCATGTCCCCTCAAAGTGCTCAAACACCTCCAGGTCTCAGCCTTGTGTTTCCCCGCTGCCCCTGCAACCACACTGAGCCCCCACACCATCACCAGGCGGTCATCCCCACCAGAGGCCAGGTATCTGCCACCATTGCTCCATCGTACACAGTTGACACACGCTGGGAAATAAACAACCAATAAACATGTAAATTTTTTTGAAAATTAAAATATACTTTGTTAATAATTTTAGTCAAAAAGTTTACTTACTTCAATTTTAATTTGGAAAATATTTGCTTAATTTTCAAAAATTCATATAAACTTTAATCAGAAAATTTAAAATGTAAGTAAATTATTTTTCGGTAGATATTTACATAAACTTTATTTTTAAAAAAAAATATTTACATAAATTTAATTTTGGATAAATAATAATCAATAGTTTGGGAATGATTTGAACACTGCAAAGTCTGCATAGTTTCAAAATAAACCAATCAAGGTTCATTTAAAGATCAAGAAACATCAGATCTGAGTCAAAAAAATTTTTTTTGCTTCAGTCATATCAGTATATCATATCATTCAGTCATATCAGTATATCATTCAGTCATATTAGTATTGGTAATCAATATCCTATGTACTTATTATGTGTATGAGAAGAGTTGAAAGTATGGTATGAGCAAAGTGCTTTCCAGCATGCATCTGATATTTTTCTGACAGAGATTTATGATAATGTTTAACCGGCCTCTAGACGATAGATAAATCAGCGAAGGCGTAAAGAAAAAATACTTCTAAATTTCTAACCTAAATGATTATCCATTTGACAGAGCATTTTGGGCACATTTGGATCCACTTCTACTTCCTCATATAAAACTGAGTTCAGGTTCCAAACCACCACCCGGCCGGAGTCCCCGCCTTGTCCCCCGGTCGCGAATCGCTTCCCAGTGGGATGTATATCCACAGAAAATATGGGTTTCTCTGAAAAATATCAAATAATAACAAGAAAACGCCGAAGCTTCTTTGAAAAAATTATCGCACAAAATATTAACTTCCAGTGTTGAGAAGCATGATCTCACCATCGTGATTGACCCAGCTGGGTTTTAGGAGCTTCATTTATAGGGAATTGATTGAATTTGTTAATGATAAAGCTTTTAATTTAATTATTGTTTTGTTTATTTTCTTAACAAATGTAAATGACAGTGACAATTTGGGTCTTTGACCCGCTCCTGGCACCATAGATAATTCGGAAGAAAACTAGAGATTATAATTTTTTTTTATAATCTATAGTTTTGTATAATTAGTATAATTTCGTATAATTGAAGAAATCATTAAAAGCTAGCTAAATTCATAAACATGAACAACATTAACTTCCTACTTCTTGCTTCTGCAAACATAATCTCTGACAATTGAAATTTTTCCATCTGGTATAGGTACCCTAACGGCAGGTAAACCTTGTACATACCGTAATATTGCCATTGATTGCCATTTATAAATCTGTGGTCATTGCCAAGATAGTTGTCATTTGTCACTTGTCATTGAAATGATGATTGTCGCTGTTTCTTGTCACTTGTAGAGGTGGGTCGTCGACGGTTTGATCGTCGACGCAACGAGACCGTTTACCATCGACGATAAACTAGTTTATGAAACGGTTCAATTTTCAACTAGTTTACGTCATGAACAGAATGTATAGCTATGGTCTTCGTTTACTTTACGTGCGTTCATTGAACAAGTTGACTGTCGAACGGTGCTTTAAACAAAGGAAATGAACTCTTCATACCTCTTCCAGGCTTGGGACTGGCAAAACAATGTGCCATAAAAATTGATAAAATCTTGGCGTATTTAAAAGTTCATTTCATTTTTGTTCTACTGAATCATAAAGGCTATACTGAGGAAAGATTATACACTATTAAACAGCATAGCTGACTAATGACTTTATAAAGGCGAAAAATTATACTTAAAGCATTTAAGTAGAATTTTAAAAAGGTCTTGTCCAGCTATTGGCTGCATGTGATACTACTAGTTGATTTAGAAGTCCAAAGCTTGTTAACGACTGGTTAATACGAAAAATTTACCTCTCTTGTAATGCTGCGGGCTGCATTGAGGTATTCGCTGGTTTTAAATTGGTGTACACTAATTCAATTCTAATTCTACTTCAAGGAGCTTGTTAATGGCTGATTAAAAGTGGATTTGTAATCTCTAAAAATGCCGTTACATTTATAAGAAAATCATTAAACACCCTGAGTTGTAAATTGGAGTAGCTGTACTCCTTTCTAATCACAATGCATAAAGTATATCTGGCAGCTATTTTAAAGCTTTCGGCGTTATTTAAGAGTACCCCTCAACTCTTTGTCATCGTCGATGGGTCGATGGGCGTCGACTGATTCGACTGAATGCATTACAATGTCGTTCATCATTGAACTAGTTTATCAGTGAACGGTAAACGGTTTATCCGTTCACGCTAAAAAAGCAGTCTAATAAAACAGTTCGTTCATTCAACGCTCACCTCTAGTCACTTGTCAGGTGCTTGTCAGTGTCACTTCGTCAACTTTTGTTACGAAAGTCATAGGGCGAGATCTATTATAAATCAATTAAAAATTTAAAAGAATTTCGTAAATATTCTCGAAACCGGCATGAGAGGAGCCGATACGCTTATTCCAGCCCGCTTTTTAAGTCTCCTAGGGCACTTCTGCGTGCTCGTAACTCTGCTATGGGAGAGCAATCGGAGTGTGCGTCACTGTTTGCCCAGCCGGTATCACGACAGTCACTTCCAGATTTATCACAGCCGGTAAGAAAATATCCGCTACCAGTAACTTATTCAATGTATTCGGACATTTAAGCAGTAGTTTAATTCAAGCCCGTGTGTTGTGTTGTGATTTTTTGTCATAATTCTTTTACGTAAATGTCGGTTGCGTCAAGACTGCGATACGGATGACTGCACTGCAGTAAAATTCATTTGCGTGTCTGAAGACTTGTATTACAGTGGTGATAGCCTAATGTCTGGAATTAGGGAGGATTTTTGGAGAATGCAGGGTTCGAATCCCTTAACTCTAACTTTCCAGAGTTGAGTGTGTTACAAGCAATTAAATCTCACTTGATTTTACGAAAACACTGCGAGCCAGCATGGCTGAGAGTTCTCCATAACTTTCTCCATGGCATGCTAAGTCTGTCAAACTGCATGTGGCCTGGGTGGTGGACTACAGCCTAAACCTTGATCATCCTATGAGTGGGGACCTGTATACTATTTAGTATTTCCTATGGTCAAGCAGTTTAACTATAAATGCTAGAAGTTTAATCAAAATTGGCTTAGTTATGGTGTGGCATATTTATAATAGTTCAAAAAAAGCATGCTTCAACATACATAATTTTTTTAAATTTACACACAGTCAGTTACATTGTTAATATCAAACAATAGTAAATGTCACATTCATTAGTATTCATCCAGAATTCTGAGTTGCAGGCGACTCGTCAAGATTGTGTAGTAAATGGCTAAGCCTGTCTGCCAATGCATTGTAATTATTTACTTTGGCACAGAATCAAAAATATGTAGCTATACCTACTTACTAAATCTACTTGCTTCGATTAAAAATATCTACCACTGCAATAGTTTCCTGTTTTTTACATAAGCACTAAATAAAATTTTCAAAAAATTATAGAATGCTGAAATGGCAGTAAGTACTTTTTAATAAAGTAATTCTAATTATGTGCCTAAAATTGGTAACATTCAGTTGAGATCACTTGATATATATATAAGTATCTAGTGGAGTGACTAGTTAAATAGCTGTTGTGCATCACTTCATGAGTTTCATGTGAAGTCATACATTTAGAAATTAATTACATTCATAGGGCTGCAAATGCAATCGCAATCCTATAAGTAAATGATTCAATACTAATGGGAATTTACTATATTTTAAGAACTGTGACAAGTATGTGAGAAAACACTGTACATACTTGTTGGCATACCTTACTTACCTTGATCATCTAAGACTTTTTATGTATAAATGTCAGATTTGTGTGAGAATGATTTAATATTGATTTAATGTGGTAATGATGCCATTGTTTCACAAAAGTTACACAGTCATAAATAATATAGATACTAAACTATAGTCAATATTGAAATATCTTCCTAAGATACCTATAAGTTAACAAAAGAAACTGTGTAAATATTGTAACTATACATACATGACGTATTATATTAGTTATTAAGTAGTAACTACCGATTGCATAGTTTACACTCTCTACTGTTAATTTAATCCGTGTATTTATTCATTTAAATACCAAATATAATATAATATTATAGGTAAGTAATTTGAATGACGCTAACTAAATATAGGCTACAACTTGAGAACCTCCACCTTATTTTCGTCGGTTGATTAAAATACTAGCAATGAATGGAAAGCAAAACCAGCGTATACATGACTTAAATTTACTAATGTATAATGTGACATACCGTCATAGCGACGCAATATTTTACTTTGATACAAATAAGTTTATTTGTAATTTTAAACTGACCGGCGAGAGTATGTATCTCCCGAAGAGATGTAAGCTACTTATAGCTTCCCTTTTAGCACATAATATTAATGATACAGTTACAAATGTTGTAACTAAGTCTATTGACTACTTTACAAACTGTACTTCTAGTACTAATATTTCTGTTTTTGACTCAAGTACTTTAAGTACTAATATTTCTGTTGTTGAAACAAGTAATAGTAAGCCTATTACTTGTTTAAACTAGATACTAAGACAACGGAGAGGCTCTGCAAACTGAACATTGTAAATCAAAATATACAGAGCCTATCCGGCAGTATGGTGAATTTGGACTCAAATAAAAATAATACTTGTAAAAAATTTAAACTAAGCAGTAAGACAACAGATAAGCAATGTAAAATTAATCTTGTACACCAAAATATACAGGGCTTATCTGGCAAAGAACATGAGATTGAGCTTTTTATTAAAAATTTGATATTGAAATCTTATGCTTCACTGAGCATTGGCTCAATACTCATCAGTTAATTGTACACCTTAATAATTATTCACTGTCAAGTGCGTTCTCAAGAAAGACTGCTATACGCGGGGGATCATTGATAGTAACGCGAAATAACATTAATTACAAAGAGCGAAAAGACATTGTTAGCCTTTCTATAGAACGCATTATTGAGCTGTCTTGTGTTGAGCTGGACCGATACATTATAGTTTGTGTGTACCGACCGCCCTCAGGCGACTTTGTTCTTTTTGAGGAGGTTATGGAGGATGCCCTAAGGCGGCTATGTAGGTCATCAAAAAAAAAAATAGTGGTCTGTGGAGACTTTAATATTGATATTTTGCTTCACACTCTTTCTACTGGTAGGCTGCTTAACTTATTTAAAAGCTTTAATCTAGAGAATATTTTTATTGAACCTACAAGAATAACTGCAAACTCAGCTACTTGTATTGACAACATTTTTTGTGATTGTAACATTATCGAAAAATCTATTATCACTTATCTCAGATCTGATCATTGCGGTCAAATGATATCTATTCCAGGCAGTGAACAGAATTTAACAAAAGTAATAAAATACAGGCCAGTTACCACTAAAAAAGTAAAGCATTTTAAACAAAACATCTCAGCTGGATTGCCGACGCTTGACCTTGCACAGGATGATCCGGATGAAATTTATACAAAGTTTTTTGATTTGTTAAGCTCACAATATAACTCTATCTTTAAGGTGATGGAGAAAAGACTGTTTAAAGATCTTAAGTTTAGTGACTGGGCAACTGCCGGCATCTATAAAAGTAGAAATAAGCTGTTTGACTTGTATGCAGAAAAAAAATATAATTATTCCCCCGCGTTTATTGAATATGTAAGAAATTATTCTAAATTGTTTAAAAATGTGTGCATACAAGCAAAGTCACTTCACATAAAACAAAAAATTGTCAATTCTGATAATAAAATTAAAACAACATGGGACATCATCGGCGATGAAATGAGTAACCATAAGGTGCATAATAATAATAAATTGGAGCTTAAAATTGATAATCATGTAATTAACTCCGATATAGAAGTTGTAAATACATTTGAGAACTTTTTCAAAAATATTCCAATTACCACAACCAGTTCTCTAAATTCCTCGCCGGCAGAAGCCTATCGTCTTCTAAGAAGCAATGTCTCTGAGTGCAATAAGTTATTTAAGTTTGAACACGTTACCCCATATGACATAGTCAAAACATTTAAATCTTTACAAAATAAGAAAACAGCAGATCTATGGGGGATATGAGATATCAGTTAAAATAATTCATAATGTAATTGATATTATTGCGCCGTATCTTGCTTTAATTTTTAATAAATCAGTAGATTCTGGATCTTTTCCAGATCTTATGAAATGTAGTAAGCTAATACCGCTTTTTAAATCGGGCAGCAAAAGTGACCCGAATAACTACAGGCCAATTTCAATTTTGCCAACTCTTAGCAAGATATTCGAAAAAATAATGCTCAACCAACTGCTTTTACACTTTAATTTAAATAAACTCCTATACACTGAGCAGTATGGTTTTACAAAGGGTCGATCAACAACCGATGCAGCCGCAAGGCTATTACAACACATATTCGATGCGTGGGAGAACTCACAGAATGCCATTGGTATTTTCTGTGATTTGTCAAAGGCATTCGACTGCGTTGATCACGAGACTCTTTTGCTTAAACTGAGCCACTATGGCATTAAAGATTTTGCACTTAGTCTCATTGCGTCTTATCTCAGCAACCGAGTCCAAAGAGTATGTGTCAATGATGTAAAATCATCCGGATCAGCCTCAGTAATGGGTGTACCCCAGGGTTCTATTCTAGGTCCATTCATGTTTTTGGTCTACATAAATGATTTACCACATTTTGTCCAAAATACTTGCGATATTGTACTATTTGCTGATGATACGTCCTTAATTTTTAAAGTCGATAGGATGAAAGACAATTTTGACGATGTAAATAATGCATTATCTCAAGTTTCTGAATGGTTTACGGCAAATAATCTCCTTTTAAATGCTAAAAAAACAAAGTGTGTTGAGTTTTTATTACCTAACACGAGAACTGTCAGTAAAAATTTAAAGATAAATAATGAACCTTTGAAAACTGAGGACTCCACAGTGTTTTTGGGGTTAACCCTGGATTCAAAGCTACAATGGGGCACCCATATAGCAACGCTTGCTGGCAAACTTAGCTCTGCTGCTTACGCTGTTAGGAAGATTCGACAGTTGACTGACATAGAAACTGCAAAAATTGTTTATTTTGCATATTTCCATAGTGTTATGTCATACGGAATCTTACTATGGGGTAAGGCAGCCGATATTGGAAAAATTTTTGTTTTGCAGAAGAGGGCAATCCGCGCAATCTATAATTTGAGGCCGCGGGATTCCCTTCGAGAAAGATTTAAAGAGATAGGCATTCTTACAGTAGCTTCACAATATATTTATAACAACATAATATTTGTCAGACAAAACATTTTGAGTTACAAAAAAAAGAGTGATTTGTCCGATAGACCAAGTAGAAATCCAAATAGGCTCATGTTTCCTGGGCTGCGCCTCAAGAGGGTCCAAAAGACATTTGTGAGAATGGGCGTGACGTTTTACAATAAAATTCCACAGTCAATCTTAGACTTGCCTCTACACAAGTTTAAGAAATCAATTAAATCTACTCTCATGAAAAAAGCATATTATACAATTGAAGACTATGTAAATGATAAAAAAGCGTGGATATAATTCGCTCCAGTGATTCATAAGACAGTAATAACTATCCTGTGTTCAATAACAATTGTAAAATTTTTATTTTTTTGAAAAGAGCAACCGCCGAGTTTCTTGCTGGCTCTTCTCGGCAGGAAAGGCATTCCGAACCAGTGGTAGATTCATTGACGATTCAAAAGTGCTTGTAAAAGTTTATTTGAATAAAAAATATTTCTATTTCTATTTCTATTTCTATTAGCGATGCCCGCGACTTCGCGTGGATTTGGTTTTTTTTTTAAATGCCGCAACCCTCGATTTTCTGAGATGAAATGTATGCTCTAAAATCTAAATAGAGGCAAGCAGTCACGATTGAGCCGTGAAAAGGTTACAGAAAGCTAGACACGCTTTCAAATAATACAATTATAACAATATATGTATTTATAGAATCTTTATTACATAGGTATTTAACCAATATTCTATCAAGTGTGAAATTAATTATAATGATATTGCTATGACCCTTTTCTTAAAATCTTTTTCGTACATCAATCCGATCGGGTTTAAATCGCAAATGTTTATAAAACACGAGGTATTATGGCTTGCTTTTGCTAGCATACAAGTGGTTAGTGGTATCTTGCCTCACACCTGTGGGCTGTGGTCAGGCGATAAGTGTCACGCGACATCGTAGCACGTGCAAGTTTATTTTACGCCGACTACAAAAGTAGAGGACTTCATAAATCAGTCGGTAGTCTATTAATTTGATGCGTAAATTCAAATTCAAATTCAAAATTTATTTATTTCATGTAGGCTACCTTGTAGCACTTATGACACGTCATAAATCTACCACCTATCTATTTTTATCAACCGAGTAAAAGATCGATTACTGATTTTATTGCTCGAATGATCCTAATTTAAAATGAAGCTGAAAATAAAGCAAAAAAAAATAATAATTAATGAAGAAAATGATTAGGTTAAAAGCAACGTTCTAGCATTTTTGGATTTTCAAGCTTCATTGCTGTCTGTGGGAGCAAAAGGCTCAGATCTTCTATTTTTTCTATTGTTATATTGTTTCGGGGAGAAATATTTTCTTTTCGATAGTCATTTCAAATATCGATAAAAGTATGAGGTAAAGTTCTGGTACGATCGGGATTGTTTAAAAAAATTAAAACCCGATGGCGTTAAAAAAATATCGACTGCAAATTCAATAATAGAACAAAGTTTTTTCTTTTTTTCACATTTGAAAAAGGCGCTATACAGCCGCCATATTGATTTTTATTTATTTTTTTTTTCAAAAAATTTATAGCCATCACATTGGATGATATCAGAATTCTAACGATACCCCATACATCTAAATCTGTTCAGATACTTAATGGAATAAATAAACTCACATACTTAAATGAAGTCTGAAAACATTACACTCTTTTTTGGGCAGTCATGTAATAATAAAAAAACAACCCGACCTCCCTGGCGCAGTGGTGAGCGCTGTGGTCTTATAACTGGGAGGTCTCGGGTTCGATTCCCGGCGGAGGCAATTTAGTAATTTATTATTTCTAAATTGTCTCTGGTCTGGTCTGGTGGGAGGCTTTGGCCGTGGCTAGTTACCACCCTACCGTCAAAAATGTGCCGCCAAGCGATTTAGCGTTCCGGCACGATGGCGTGTAGAAACCGATTAGGGGTATGGGTTTAATTTACACTGCTATACCCCTTCCAAGTTAGCCCGCTACCATCTTAGACTGCATCGTTACTTACCATCAGGTGAGATCGCAGTCAAGGGCTATCTTGTCATAGAATAAAAAAAAAAAAACAAAACATACTCCCTTTTTCCTCCCGGACCATAGACATTTACAATTTTCCACATCGCGTTTACTATATTCACGTACCGGTTTTCGACACCAAAGTTCAAGGTAAGTAACTGTTAAGTTACGAGCTATAGCAAATTATGAATGGATACAAACAAGCGTACCGCTGCGAATCAGTTGTGTTGGATAGTTTCGCGATGTAGAAGACTACTACAATACGTATTAAAAGTTTTCCCTATGTTATATTAATTAATAATACATTTTAAATTATGAAATTCTGAAAGTAATAACTGTATGATAAATTGGAGTTGAATTAAAAACTGGATATTTGAAGTACGGTCGCGCCCGCGGTCTATTTGTAGTTAAGTGAAATCTTTGTAGTTATATCTGTGTTAATAGGTATATTAGACGATAGATTCTCATTTATCATTGAGATATGGTAGGGAACTTACACGTGTGATAACCGATATTGGTAACCAAGTAGGAAGAATGGCAGCCGAGCAGAAATCTGAGGTCAGTAACCTTAGTTCTTACAATGGTCACGGTGGTTAGCGTGTGTGAGTGCCATTTACTGGTTACTTGAGGTGGTCTGTGTATGAAAGTAACATTTTTAATTATTTTTTAACCGACTTCTAAAAAATACTGCATTAATTTTAGACGTGCCAATACGTCCTAGTTTAGAAATTGAGTAAAATTTTTAACCGACTTCAAAAAAAAGGAGGGGTTTCTTAATTCGTCGGAATATTTTTTTTTATGTATGTTCCCCGATTACTCGAAGACGCCTGGACCGATTTGGAAAATTCTTTTTTGTTTGAAAAGGTAAACTTCCTAGGTTGTCCCATGGTCATCAGGTCAGGATCTAATGATGGGATCCTGGACAAATGGAGGCAACTCTTTTATATACTTTGTAGTGGTGTTTGAAGTCGATTTTGTGAAAATAATTTTTACGTTTATATTATTTATGATACATAATCGTATACCTACTACTTAACTAAATAATACATTGTAAATTTTACAAAATAAAGTATAAATAATTGGGTCCACATAGACGTCAGACGGTAATGCCCCCAGAAAGCTGGCTTCATTGTCTCTTTTTTCTAAATATATAAAAATCAAAGATGACTGACTGACTGACTGATTGACTGACTGACTGACTGACTGACTGATCTATCAACGCAGAGCTCAAACCACTGGACGGATCAGGCTGAAATTTTGCATGTAGATAGCTATTATAACGTAGGTCTCCGCTAAGAAAGGATTTTTGAAAATTCAACCCCTAAAGGGATAAAATAGGAGTTTGTAAAATCGAACTTAACGTGAGCGAAGCCACGGGGAAAAGCTAGTAATTTAAATAATAGAATCAACATCTTATGATATTCCAGTGTCGTAGTGTATGTGTTTAACTGTCATGACTAAGTTCGACTACGAATGACAAGGTCCCGGGTTCGAGTCCCGGGTCGGTCCAAATTGTTTTTTCTGACAAGAAATTCTCTGTAGCGGGAGGTAGGTTAAGCCATACAGATTTTTCTAGTTTAAGAGACTATGGCTCAATAAAGTTTTTCCTTGTGTATGTAGATATACTTGTAGACTTCCAAAGTAACGCGTAACGTTCATCCAAATAATTAATCGTTTCAGATTGGTCGGTGGTCTGATCACGTCAGTCGTTCTCATTGTGGTTGAGTTCACCACCTTCATATTTGGATTGACCATGTTCTCATCGTCCGTTGCCCTAACCTGTATCCTTTTATCAATACTCTAACTTTCTCTCTTATTACCCGCTTATGAACCACCTTTATCACCTACCTAATTATACTAACCACTCACATGTTCTCACGCCTTTTTGAGTTTTAATGCACAGAACAGCACGAAAAATAAGCGAAGCCCTTGAACATAGAAAGTTTATGAACTATTAAGTAGTAAAATTAGTAGACTTCAGTTTGCTATATCTGTAGTAAGTAGGTACAGTTGTACAGATAGATTGATGAAAGTAGTGTAATGTTTATTGTGCGAAGTGTGTGATAATGTGCGATTTACCGTTGCTAATTAAAAGTTTCTTACTAACATCTTCGAAGATTTTCATCACATTTAAACAAAAAATACGGTCCAAATTAATCGGTGATGAATAAATCGGTTCAAGAAAGAGTTGTGGAGTAAATACCAAAAAATAATAATGAGAACCTCCTCTATTTTATAGTCCATTAATTTTTTAACTCTCTTTAGCTACGGCTAGCCTATATTCTTAATTCATGTTTTTCCTATTGTTGTTTCTGACCTGAAAACGGAGTTTAAAAAAAGTCTAGCTATCTTCGTACTTTCTACTACAGACTTGTCAATCACGATCACCAGTAGAATACTATGGTGCAGGCTATTTATTTATGGAGTCGTGACGACACGATTCGACTTATGAGTTGTTAATAAGTGATTTTGCACGGTACAGTCGTTTCCACAAAATATGTGAATGAAAATGCAAAGTGACCGTTATATATACGGGGCCTGAACTGACTAGGGACAGGTCCTAGGTTCCTAGACAGTCTTAGGCGTACTTTCTTTGTTGCTCAAAGTAGATTACTTTTATAAAGATACTACTAATATACTACACTATACAGCGACTATGTACATAATTATTAATTACTAGCTGATGCCCGCGACTTCGTCCGCGTGGATTTAGTTTTTGAATTCCCGCGGAAACTGATTTTCCGGGTTAAAAAGTAACCTATCTCACTCTCCAGACCCTCAACTATATCCATACAAAAAATTACGTCGATACGTAGCTCTTGCAGCGTAATTGAACGACAAACCAACAAAACAATAATTTTGGATTTATAGGAATATTAGTAAGGAATAGCCTTGTGAAGTTGTATTTGTAGGTTCTTAGGAAAAGTCTAATCTTGAATAGATTTTTATTTTGAAATTCCGAAAAAATGACGTCATGTGAATAAATTTCTGGAAGAAATTTCTTTTTTTTTAGAGACCTATGTCTACTTCTTCTAATATATGTTGTAAATTTTAATATGTACATAAAAAATAAAAATAAAATAAATAAATATTCGATAACTCGTAAAACAGCTATAGCTGGCCACGGCTTTGCATCTGTACTGCTCACATACTTCGTTCTGGACGGCTGGCTCTGCGATTGGTTCTGGCCGATCTTCTTCTTCTGTTCTTTAGTACCGTCAGTCGTTGATTTAGCAACGGCTGTCATTACTTTGTGCACTTCTAGATGGTAAAATCTTCTATAAGTAGAAACACATCAGGTTTTAAGTTTTCTCAGAAAGATTTCAATCAATGCAGGTTAATTTTAACTGACATCCAAAAAGGAGATTTTTCGTCCACTGCTGGACTCCCAGCCCATTGCTATTTAAACTTCGCGACTCGTTATTCTACTTCGGTAATTCTAGTCATATGGATCTGATTTCATTCTTCAGATATAAATTGTAACTTTTTGTCGTCTTCGCTCTCTTTGATTAATGACGATTACGACGCACATCGTAAAATGTGTAAGTTTCACGTGTGTTATAAAGTTATACTTAATAAAACCTTTTTAGAGAATAACTAGCTCTTGCCCGCGACTTCGTCTGTGAGGAGTTACGTTCTTACTTCTTTAAAAGTAGGTAGGTATATAACATCCATCCATTCTCACAAACTTTCGCTTTTATAATGATACTAGCTGATGCCCGCAACTTCGTCATTCCTGCTCTGACCTTTGATCTTTATGAGGTCTTTTCATATTGCATTTCCATTATGAGGAAAGAGTGCACCTGTGTTTGCGTACACACTTACGTTTAAATATATCACCTATTTCACTGAAGTTTCTTAATACAATGTCAGTAGATTAGAATTTTATAATTGCAGGTAGCCAACGAGCACCAACATTTGACCCAATCCCACGACTACAAGGCGGGATGGTCGTTCTACTTGGTACTGGCCGGTGTTATCACGACACTCGGGTCGTCGCTGCCCGTTGGATTCAACATTGGGGTTGTCAATACGCCAGCTGACGTAAGTCATGGTAAACATGAGCACAAACATTTGACCCTTTCGAGGGGAGACGCTAAAGGCGACTTTCCTCTTTGACGAGGTACCGGACCACTTGGTCCTAAATTATGTCAGCGACTCTTTGCTGATGATTGTTAAACTTTACGTTATGTTCTCGGGAAAAGCTCTCTTTTTCTTCTGTATAATTAATTTATCAAAATCTCCCTGAACTAACTTTTCTATGCCGAGGATACAATTCGTGGATATTGAGAATTTTTGGTAAATAGATGAGGAATGATTTAAACTGCTCTAAAATTAATCTTTAAGTTTTAATCGGAAACAGTGATTAATTTTTGTGTATTTTTTTATTAAGATAAATTCAATTTCCAAAAGGGTTTTTCTTTATTACTTATCACCATTACCATAATTTATTTTTAAAACTATATAATCTGATTTATTGTTTACGTCGAAGTAAACTTACATTAATTTTTTTACTGTTACAAAAATAATCACCATTGAACCTTTTATTTCAGCTTATAAAAAGTTTCTGCAATGAGAGTTTCATAACTCGCTACGACGTCGAGCTTAGCGAAAGATGGCTGAACGTGCTTTGGTCTTCCGTCGTGTCCATATTCATCATTGGTGGATGCACTGGCTCCATACTTGGCTCCGTCCTAGCTGACAAACTTGGCAGGTAATTCGTCGTCCCTTTACATTATTCATATAGTGATAATTTTCGTGAAATAATAATGCGCTGGGTACTTCATTTGCAGTTATCTTTGCTTACCTAGCGTAATCCTCTGATTTTCTTTGTCAGTATGCAAAACTTCAATTAAACTAGGATAAATTAATGAAGTGGGCGATTTAAAAGAAAAACAATAGATTTCGTAAAACGCGTAACTATTATTGTTGCATTAAAAAGCCGGATTGCGCACGCAATTACTAATAATTTATTAAACTTATTCCAAACATCAAGTAACACGCTTAAGCGAAGACAACGATCTCATGCCAACGTTTGTAGAAGAATTAAAGTAAATCAAGTATTCCCCCTATTCTCTTCCTTAAGAGAAAGGCGGAGCTAAGATATAGAACAATATAAACATACTATAACGGAATGTAATTTTTTGAAAAAGCTTGATGATTCAAAAAAGTAGTAATAAAGAGTTTGAGAAGTACGACGACGACGTTGATTTTTTTTTACAGGATTTTCCTTTTTCAGAAAAAAGGCGACAATATTGACAAATGTACTGTCGCTCGCCGGCGCTGTCCTATTTTTCTTTTGCCGGGCTGCGAATTCGGTAGAAATGCTCATCATTGGCAGATTGCTTGTCGGTTTGTCTGGAGGTAGGTGCTGCCAGTTTTTTTTAATATTAGCCAAACTGAACTTTACTTATATTCCCCTCTGCACAATTGTGTGCGCAAACATAGATGGATTCTCTATTTCCTCACTCTCATAGTCCAATGGGACAGAAATCCGACACAACCGGAGAAAGATCCAAAGAACCGAAGGCTTTACGTGCTCTCGGAGGAAAGAATTTACTTACTAACAAAGGTGATTTCATTCTCCAGGATTAACAACCAGTATAGTGCCAATGTACTTAACGGAATTATCGCCGTCGGGCCTAACCGGTGCGATGGGCGTGGCGTGTCCCATGGGCGTCAACGTTGGCGTGCTCGTTGGACAAGTCATGGGACTCAAGTTCTTATTGGGTGAGTGTTAACCGTCAAGCAAAACTTTGAGATAAGACAGAAATATGTATGATGACAGTAACCAAGAATCAACGAAATTATGAATTTTTCTCATGAATAATACGTTTTTTATAATTCATGGATTATAAAAAACGTATTTATTTTTCAATTTTGAGCGAGATTGATATTTATTTTCATAAAAATAAAACTATAACATACAGCAATCCGCCATATTGGAATGAACACCAATCAGAGCGATACGTCACATCTATCTTCAAACTTTGACATACTACTATGAAAAAACATAGAAGTGACGTCACGAACGACTCCATAAGACCGTCATTTATTCAAGTACTATAACATGAATAATGTGTGTTTATGTTTATTATTTTCAGGCGGAGTGGACGATTGGCCCTACCTCCTGTCCGTCTATGCGCTGCTAGTCATCGTGTCTTTGCCTGTGCTACTCGTGCTGCCAGAAAGCCCAAAATACCTCTTTGTAGTTAAGAGAAATGAGTTAGCTGCTATGAATGGTAAGTCCTTAGTTTACAAACACACACACACACACACACACACGCACACACACACACACACACACACACACACACACACACACACACACACACACATTTCGGCATGGCGTAATAATCTTTTAAAATCCTTCAACCTATACTAATCGGTTTCTACTCGCCATCGTGCTGGAACGCTTAATCGCTTGGCGGTACGTCTACAGTAGGGTGGTAACTAGCCACGGCGAAAGCTTCCCATCAGAAACCATCTTATTTACAAGCGTAAATGATAATGTATTATAAGAATACTAAGATAGAGCAAGCTAACTTGGAAGAGAGTATTTAGAGACTATAATTTACCCAGAGCTTATTGTTTAAATAAACTTATGGGTGAAGACAGGAAACCATTTTTTTTTTTTCAGAATTAAGCCGCCTCAGAGGCGTATCACCAAGCATCCTTACAGAAGATTTAGAATTATTGAGAGAAGAGACTCGAAATGAAGCCAGTTCCTCCGGGGAAAATTGGAGCATGGTGAAACTGCTTCAAGAACCGAGGCTACGATTGCCCTTACTGCTGACGTGCTCCATGCAAGCGGGGCAGCAAACCAGCGGGATTAATGCGGTAAAGAAAAAAAAATAGTTAAAAAAATTATAACATTCTGTATAGCATTAAACACCGAACATATGAAAAATCCGTTTTTTTAAAAGGTCATAGTGCGCCATAACACGACCTATTAAGCTTAGACATTGATGAAGGAAAAAATAAATTTAACATAGGTACTCACTAGGTACTTATTGACAAAATAAATGATAGTTATTTCGAAGCATCACATAAGAATTAGTACCTACTACTTCCATGGCACAACTGATCATTTGCAATCATGTCTTATATTTTCAGGTATTTTACTACTCGCAAACAATATTCGAGCAAGCTGGTCTGTCGGAGCTGCAAGCCCAGTACGCGACCATCGGGTCCGGCTTCATCAACGTGTGCACGGCAGTGTTCATGCTATACCTTCTCCCCCGGACCGGCAGGCGGCCTCTGTTGCTGGCCTCCATATTCATAGCTTCCGTCCTACTGGCAGCTCTCGCCGCGACTATGAAGTTTATTGTAAGTTATATGAAGTTTATTGCCGGTTATATAGAGTTTATTGTAAATTATATGAAGTTAAAAACAAATCCAAAATTTACATCTATTGGTACGGTTTTGATATGTCGAAATATAAACTATAATATTTCTTATTGTAATGAAATATAATTAAAAATTGTATTTCTTTGTCCAGAACGCGGCATCGTGGATGCCATACGTGTGCATGGTTGCAGTGTTGGCTTACGTTCTAGTCTACGGGTTTGGCCTTGGCCCAATACCGTACTTCATAGCTTCAGGTACATTATGTAATCATTATTATTTACAGTAATTATTATGATTTATTTTTATTTATTTAAAAAAATTATATTTGAGTACTACGTTAAGGTTTGAACCCAGTTTTCGACTTTATACATCAGCGCCATCTGTAGCGCTTGAGAGTACTTACTGACGGGCTCACTTCGTAGTACCACGATGTACCGCAAGATGTCGTTATATGGAATCTCTCGTATTTTATATTGCGCTAAGAACATACGTTGCCAGATAAACATATACTAAGGAAATCTGTTGTATCGTCACTCTGGTTTCCCTTCAAAACGTATAAATCTTTCGCCTTTTACTAAAGATTTCCGTGGAGGGGAACACTCAAATGAGTCTTATATATTTTTGAAAGCCTTGCTACAAGCAAGGTTACTTTTCTCTTTAAAAATACGACATGTAAATTATATTCACGTTTCACATTTTCACTGTCTCTAAAGTCTAAATGATCCTTATTCACTATGTTATTATTTACTTGTTATTGTAATTATACTTAATTTAAAAGTTAAAAACTCTTAACTGTATATAAGAATACCATCGAAATCTGTTAATTTGTTCCGAAAATTAGCCCCAAATCACTACAAGTTCAAGTTTGATTATTTTATTTGTTACTAGCGGCTCGTCCTGGCTTCGCACTGGTGGACATTTTTTCTTGCAATTAAAATAGCCTATATTAATCAGTGATAATGTAGCATTCAAATGGTGAAAGAGTTTTTAAAATCGGTCCAGTACTTTTTGAGCCAATTCGTTACAAACATACTTAATACAAATCTTTCCTCTTTATAATATTATTAGTATATTAGTATCAGTATGGATTTGTATATAAAGGTGTATAGTCAAAATTCTTTTTTAACTGCTTCAAGAGTTGGTAAGCGCTAGCGTTCCTTTCTGATCGAACTTCATGTCCTGTGCATAGGGGTAGGGTGTGCATAAAAAATAAACGATTAAAGATTTGAAAAGTATATATATTTTTTTAACATGACCACAGAAATGTTCGAGGTGGGGCCGCGGCCGGCGGGCATGGCGTGGGGCTCGCTCGCCAACTGGGGGGGCAACTTCCTGGTGGGCATGTGCTTCCCGACCATGCGTGACGTCATCGGACCCTACTCCTTCCTGGTGTTTGCGACGATCACCATGGGACTGTTCGTGTTTCAGAAGTAAGTGGCAACATGTTTCAGGTCGCGTCACGAAAAGAGATCGGTTTGATTCTGTATGGGATCATCGTTATATAACGCCTATACAGGCGTCCATTACTGGACATAGGCCTCTCATAAAGATAGCTCAGAATAATGAACGTGTGCTACTTGTATCCGGTGGCCAGAGACTCTGCTTAGAACGTCCTTCCGTCCGTTCCGGTGTGAGGTTGCCATTAGGTCACTTATTTTTTTTTACCTTTGGACCCCAAATTCTATCGATACCTCGAGCTAAGTGTTTCACTTAGTCAAATTAGGTAACACTTAGTGATTAATTATTATTATTGGTGATTTAATTACAAACTACAAAGTTCCTATCATAATATTATGTCACTTTATTTTCGTATACTTAAAAGAAGGCTTCATTCATTTTTTTTTTTATTGAATGCAGTTTGAATATAAATCATTGTAATACATACTAGTTGATGCTCGCGACTTTGTTCGCGTGAATAAAGGATTTTAATTCCCGCGACAGCGGTTTATAACTTTTTATAATGTACTAGCTGATGCCCCTGACTTCGTCCGCGTGGCTATGGTGCAGCGGTATTGAAGGACAAACCTCCAGACAAACAAACACATTTTCGCATTTATAATATTAGTATGTACCTATTAGTAGGATTCCCAAGGTTTGTTAAGATAATATTATACATTGCCACTTCAGTTTCACGTCACTCATTCTCAATTCAAAATATTAATCTTATTACAGGTTCTATTTTCCGGAAACACGCGGTAAGATGCCCTCGCAGGTGACTCAGCTATGCAGTCGCGGGTTCAAATCCCGCCCGCTGCGAAGCTCCAATCTCCACCACATGTGAGTCGCAGCGTGTACTGCGCCAGGGACGTGGCTGAGTCGTGATCTCACGTCGAGTCTTAAGCATGAGAAGCTCATTGAATTCTATTTTATATCGTAACTACGGGAGGGTATAATGTTTGGCAGTTTTGTATGTGCGTAGGTACCTGTATATTCACTTCCCTCGTAATTGCCAAACCACTCATTATTGAACCCTCAATAGCCCAACGGTTAAAGGTAACTCAAAACTGAAAGTTCGCAGGTTCGAATCCCAGCCGTTGTTCTATTGTCGTACCCACTCCTAGCACAAGCTTTCCGCTTATTTGGAGGGGATAGGAGGATATTAGTCAACTTCAGTTTGGCTAATATTCTTTAAAAAAAAAAATTATATTTTCATATCTGAATACCACGTCGTTATTTTTTAGCGGGAAATTCATTAGCGCAATAAATTGTGTTAGTTCACAGTTTGCAGGCCACGATTGTACTGTTTTTGAAAAGACTCTTAATTTTGAATAGTCGTTAAAGACATCATTCTGTAGTACGCGTGAGAAATGACACTTTTCAAAAGGCCGGCAAAAAAAATAGGTCAGATATTTTTTCTGTCGTCTTTATCGATAGGAAATAAAATCACATATTATCTTACCCAACTATTTTTATTTAAATGCTTTGTAATCGCGGGTGAAAATTGTTTGGAAAGTTTTCGCATAGGATAATCGCAAACTATTTCTTGCCGTTCGCATTCGAGAAACTCCCTTGATAATATAAAAAATACATACATATACCCTGTTATATACATTAAAAAAATTGGTTGTGACCCTGTGTGGTGAATGTGCGATCAACTTTATAGTATAGTACTTAATTCATGTTTCACAAAAATAAACAAAATGTCATCACAAAAATTGTACATCACATTATAATATTTAAGTTAAAATAGTAATTTATATAGAATAGTTTTAATATAATAATAAAATGAATTTTGTGCATCGTGTCTTGTTGAGTGTTTTTATATAAACGAATAAACAATTAGTATTTTAATCGACGGAAATATATTTTTGTATAATTGACTATTTTGTTGTTTTAATCGTGTAAGTATACCTTGTAACATATTTTTTTTAAACTGGCCATGTGCGAGTTTGACCCGCAGACTAAAGGTTCCGTATCATCCGTACAAGATTTAACACCAGCTATTATTAAAATCGAAACAAAAGTTTATTGTATGGAGACCCTCTTTAATTTTTATTCTTGTATTATTCATTGTAATCGCGGTAAAAAATTCTGTGACAGTTTCAACTGTCCACCTATTACGGGTCATGAGATTCGGCTCGCTAGCAGACAGACGGACGTACAGCGTTGGCTTAATACAGTTCTCTCATTTCACGAGGGTGCGTGAGCTTTACTTGTGGTTACGTCGTAGACATGCACATTGCGTAAGTGTGCGTGTCTGTCAGGAGCCTAGGTGGAAGCGGTCGGGCGCTAGCACGCTCTCGCTCCCACTTGTATAGATACAACACACAATCATAAGCCACGCGCCCTCGTGAAATGAAAGAACTATAATATGGTCCCGTTGAAACACTAAGTACGAAACACTAAAAACACTTTCTATACTTTTAAAAGGCTCCTTCCTCTGTAATAATCTTCCTCAGATTCGTATTATGGCTATCTGGATTAGTGTCAGCTTCTTAGATAGTCCTCCAATATCTTGAGTTGGTCCCAGCACACGAGCAAGAGGACTGTATGTGGTCCAAGTCTCAAGTAGTTGGCGGTAACTCCCTTATAGAACGCGCGCGCGCCCTCCGTTCGCAGCATCTTGAGGAAGCAGTCGCTCATACCGCGGTAGAGCCTGCCCCGGTTGTTACTGTCCACCGCTAGAACAACGAGTGTTAACTTTATTAGAATAGAATAGAATAATTTTTCATTCAAATAAACTTTTACAAAGTGCTTTCGAATCATCAAGTGTATCTACCACTGGTGGTTTTTAAAGATGTCACCCGCATCTCTGTTTTTTGTTGTTTGCGATCTTAAATTATACGTCAGATAGACTTATATCGAGTTTTGTATAGCCACACACAAAATCGATAGTATATCGCGCATTGAAAACTGAATAATTCAGTTAAAACAAAAAAAAACCTACCTACACATACAGTAAAAGCTCCTTATTCGCGGGGTATACGTTCCGTAAATATGCCGCGAATACAGAAACCGTGAATACAGAATGGTAATTTGTATGGGATTATAGGGGATACGTTCCTAGGTGACAAAATAAAAAACAAACATATAAAAAAATAACAATTTAATTGAAGTTTTTGACCATACTTATTAATTATATTATCGTCAGGCTTAGGCAAAGGTTTAAAGAACTTTGTAATTTTTTCTTGCTTGGCAGTTTTTAAAAGCTCCTTCAGTTCAAACTGATATTCAGCAGTGGCATTAGCAATTTTCCTCTTAAAAATAAGACTTCGTTCCATGGACGGATCAATTTTCATAAAGAAATCACACAGCTCATTTGCCATTCTTAAACCTTCACTAAGATTTTTCAGATTAAATGTCACATTTCCAGTGCTTGTTGAAGCCTATGTACCGACTAAATCCGCGAATAAAGAAATCTTTAGCCGCGAATAAAGGAATTGGGTCACAATTTTTTAATCCGCGAATAGTGAAACCGCGAATGAAGGAAGCGCGAATAAGGAGCTTTTACTGTATCTTATTTTAAAGTTCAATAAATCGGATATTTTTTACCATCCGGTAAAAAATATACCAGTTTACCATAAACATCCTGTTATCCAACAGGATGTTTATGGTAAACTGACAGATACCAAGATCTCCATCTTCTCGGTGGCCGTAGTGTAGATTCTCAGTAGGTAAATGAATTCAAGATGGCGGTCCGGATCATAGTTCAGTAACCTTCAAACCTATTTCTGTTTCAATTTAAGAATATAACTTCTCTTTTCTTTCTCTAAATAGTACCAAGCAAGCAGCGCTTGTCCTAGGGTAAGTCACACTTTTCTGCCTCAGTCAAGCATACTCACGTTGGTTGGACAGGCGAGTGGCGATGACGTCGAAGGGATTCAGGCACAGCGTCATAACGACGCCTCCCAGGTTAGCGCCCAGGAAAGACAGGAGTAAGGGTGTTTGCACGCCGCGGTCTCTGAGCCACTCCTTGGCGAAGGCGAAGCTGACCATCTGCGAGCTGCTTCCGACCGCGCCCCGTGGTATTTGAGGTCCGACGCCTCTGAATAAACCTGCCCAAACATTACACTTGTACAAGGCGCCTATAACAGCTATCGAATTAGTTCAGAAATCCTGAGCAGATAAAATATTCTTTTCTCCGATTCTTATCGAGATTCCGAAAGAATTTTTGGTATTAGGGAAAACGAGTTGATTTTATCCTTCAGCGGCTGAACAAACATAGCTAAGAACCATTCCAATGAAACCCACCTTCGAATACAAATAAATCGGTTATTCGTTTAAGTACTACCATCCACACAAAGTATGCAAACTTACGATAAGACAACCTTTTTTTTTCAAAGAACTTTTTCCAACATTCACTTTTACATGTTTGGAAGGTACTCAGAAATTATTTTTCTGTACAAGCCTGGCGGTAATAAATGTGCTTTCAGTTTTGTTTCTGAATAAAGCCGTGATAAACAAACGGACATACGGACTTGACGAAACTATAAGGGTTCTTTTAGTATGGAATGTTCTAACCTACCTTTAACTCCTTCAGTGCGGTATATGGCAGCGAGCGCGCTCATAGTCCCACTGTGCTTGTGCTGGTGGCCCACCGCGATGGCGGCGGTGGCCTGCGCTTGTAGCCTGGTTTTCACCAGGAAGAAGGGCGTCCCCGCGATAGAACCCAGCGCGCCGCCCACTCCGGCCGCCGCAGCGCCGCGGGGTACCGACGTGCGACCGTCGACGGTGATCAGACCGCGGCGTTCCGATATACGGTACACGCCTAACCTAAAAAGATTAGAAACGTAAGTGAAGCTGAATGCGTGAAGGTGACAAAGTGAGTCTTCTGGTGGAGCACATGTAAGTTTTCTTTGATTTAGATTTGCAATGTCAAAAACTTTCATCAAGTTTAGTTTGATCTTTTGACTAAGTACCTAACTAATTATTTCTTAAATGATAGGCTTACCTAAACGTATTGAGAAAGAACTGAAACCCCAGCATAGCGGGTAATCCATTCTGTAAAGCAATGATCCCTTCAGACCTCGCTATTACGTACAAGCCGTGAGGGACGTTCTTATAGAACACCGCGTGTTTCCCCTTGGCAGCCAGCTCCCCTTGCAGTTGCAGTCGAGTTTTGACGACCTCGATGGGATTAGTGAAGATTGTCGCAAACATGGCTGAAGTGCCGCCCATCGCCATGTCTGTGACGTCACGAGCGACGCCATCTTTGGTTTTTGAATATGTCGCCATATTATTCGGTTCTGAGAATAAAGGATTATTTTGAAGTTCAAAGAAAAAGAAAACGCGAATATTATCTTATAAAAGATAACAAAACCGCAGTTTAGTGCATTAGTATTGTAAATTAGTAGATGCCTGCGCTTAGTAGGTAGCTTCGTCCGAATGAGTTTAGGATTATTAATAAAGATTTTGATTTTCAGAAATTATCTCGGAAGCTATGGCTATATTTAGATTTTTTTTAATAGCCTGTATAGCCTCTTTGTACCTATACCTGTAATGCCCCTTTTCACCAATGTTCCCTAACTGATACGGGCTACCTAAGTTAAGTGACGCTTTCTGTCAATTTCATTTTCACAAACCTTTACGGAACACCTAAAGGTGAAAAAGACATTGGTTAAAGGATTGCATTTAGAGGTTACCTACGTAAAGAGACTCAAACGAAGTGAATAAATTCTCTTGGGAGACTCCTACGTAGGGGGTTATTTAGTTATCTATCGTGGATGAAAACTGGCTTAAGTCATGGTTCAAGTCCACTGAAGAAGGTTCACCCGAACATAGACAAATAAATAAATAATTAATAGGTAATGCCATCTTAATTAATCAATGTGAGCTGGATAAGGAGCAGCTCTTTCGGAAGCTTAAATAGACATTTCAATATTGAGAAAGCTTTGCATTTGGGTAGGTATTTAAAGGTTACTCCAAGACAAGGTAAACCATTGGACCGATTTTGATGGGCTCAGAGATGGCTACCAACGTTGAATACATTCTGAGACGAAAGTACGAGTAGGTACCTTGCAAATGAAGTACCGGACTAAAGCTTAACAAAATTTCAGCTTTCTTCAAATTATGTTCTAGGTATTTCATGAAGTAAGGAAAACTCTACAAAACATATAATACATTTATTTCAAAACAATATTTAATCTTAACAACTGATTTCCTCTCAATAATTAAATAATTAACACTGGCGTAAAATACTGTAACGAATTATATAAATAAGGTTCTATATTACAAATTTTCAAAATAAATAAATTACCAAGGTGCAGGTAGATAAAATATAATGTATATAAATTTTCCTAAAAAGGTATTGCAAATTGCAAGGAGATTTCCAAAAAATAATTACAAGTTGTTTTTTTTTTTTTATAATTTTGCTAAGCACTCTACAGTCTACACTCATAGATTTGATATCACACTTTCCAAATATAACGGAAGAGACTTATCGAATATCGAGGTTTAAATTTGTTTTTAATGCGATGCCCGATAGAAGGATATGTTGGAGCGCGCTTGTTTAGAAGATGCCTATTCACTCTAGCTTTGAACGTACTCAAGTAAGTTATACGTAGCAGGAACATGAACGCCGAAAGAGCGTGCCACACCTATTAATGTCCCAACCGCCTCATTCACTCGTATATTTGCAAAATTTGATATCAATTCGACATACTTAATACTTTCTAAATTAAAGCTAAAGTAGTGTTTGTAGCACTCCGGCTTATGGGAGACTTAACGCTTAACTGGAGTGTCCATAATTAAATAACATTGAGTCTTTGCTTTAACTTTGTTAAGCAATAAACTATATTATTTTAACTTACCTATTAACAACTTTGGTGTTAAAATATTGTTCTACACAATCATAATCACATTATAAAATAAAAACTAAAACATCGTACGATCAATTACATCTGCTCATTCAGAATGTCAGATAAAATTCATGTCAACTAATTAACTATAAACTATGTTTAAACTGCTAACTATCCTAACAATGCAATTAGAGGCTCATTAATATTTCGACATTCGATAAAACTTTAAAAAAAAATACTAATGTCTTTACCAATCTGCAGTATTACATTATACACGTTTTGGACTTCTCGAATTTATACAATATTTGTAAATATAAAAAGATTTTTATAAGTAGTTATTATATCAACTATTGCCTTTACATTCTTTAGGTACTACAGGAAATTAACATTATGAATTATGATGCAACCTATTCGAAATTATTTGAGTTTTAAATTAACGTAAAAAAGAACGTAGTAACGTTTTTTGTACTAACATAATACTTTTAATACTATCAAGTACATATCTCTTATTTTATCCACTTGGAAGAGCTTCTACTTAATTTTATATTGTTATACTTATTGTTAAGTTTCTTGTTTAATCTCATCTAGGAACTATTATGGAGGTAACTAGGCTTCTTCCGGAACGAGTTTAAGCGTTTCGACTGTTCCGTAGAACAAAGTCACATCTGCTTAATTCACAACTTGAAAGAGCCTTAAAAGTTTTTGTAAACTACATATAAAATGTTTATAGTTTACTAATACTTCTAAGGCTCAAATCTCAAGTTATGAATTTAGCAGATGAGACTTTGTTCTACGGAACAGTCGACTTATTTATATTCAAGCGGAGGTGCACTCAGCAGATCCATATCATTCATGTCACCTGTTAATGATCCATTAAGAATACTGATACAATTTAATGACCGTTTTCACCAACGTTCCCTAACTTTTACGGGCTAAGTTAGGTGACGCTGTCTATATATTTCGTTTTCCCGAACCTTTAGGGAACACCTAAAGGTGGAAATGGTGATCAGAGAACACCTACGGTGTCGTAATTATAATTATTTAGCTGGTATGGTTAATGAAAACGGGCATTAGATAATTAAGGCGTGGAACTTTTCGAGTCTTAAATATTACAAGCCTGCCTTGTTCGCCTGCGCATCATTCACAAGTCCATACTTTTCTGGTAGTCTTTCAGCATGTCCCAAAACACCAGCAGTAGCACGGTGTGCGGGGCCTGGCGCAAGTAGGAGGGGCCTATGCCCTTATAGAAGGCCAACAAACCCTCTGTTTTGATGATCTTGCGGGCGCAGTCCGCGATTCCGTTGTAGAGAAGGCCTCGCCCGTGAGAGTCGACGGCTGGAAAGAATTTTTTTTTTAATGTATTCCTTCGGCTTTGCTTCTGCTACCCATAAGATTTTATCGACGGGTGAAAGGCTAATTGATCTAAGCGACATTTTGTAAAACTTGCAGGAAGACTGATCAAATTAAATAAATAAGACTATCCAATAGTTGTTTTTTTATGATTTTTTTCCTGTCTTCCTGTCGCTTAGCCTTTCACCTGTCGATATAATATCTTATCAATATATTGATAATGATATTGTGGCTAATTTTGTTGTATACAATCTCCACACAACAGATAAACTGACAGGTCTAAAATTCTTGCTTTCCCTTTTAGAATGTTCCTAGAAAGGTAAGTGTATCTGTCAACTTAGTTTAGTTTAGAGAACGTGTACATGTGAACGTGTATGGAATTAGCAAAAAAAAATTACTTAGAGTCTTATAATATTATAAAATGTCCGGCCAAATACCTTGCGGCATGCAATATTTAATATTAATTATTTAACTATACTATTATTTTTCTTTAGATTATTAAGTTGCCATTGAAGAAAAGATTATGAACTCACATTGATTATAAAGGCGCGTCATAATCACATCCATGGGAGTGAGACTGATGGTCTTTACGACGGCGCCGATGTTGCTGGCGACGAAAGCTGACAGGTACTTCGACTGTTGGAAGAGGTTGTTGTTATCCATCCATTCCTTGCACCTGTGAAAGTTAAAAATATAGTATAAAGCCAGTAAAGTACCAAATTGTGGAACCATCTTCCATCGACAGTGTTCCCACTTAATTACAATATGGGGTTATTCAAGGGGCGAACCAATAAGTTCCTGAAAAGCCGGAAACGCATTGGTGGTGCCTCTGGTACTACAAGTGTTCATGGGCGGCGGTAATCACTTAACATCAGGTGACCCGCCAGCTCGTTTGCCCGCTATTTATTTAAAAAAATAGCACAGGCAGGCCTGACGCAGTAAACTGAGCTACAACTAAGACGTACCTCTTCAAAGGGCCTTAGTCTGGAATACACATAGGCTACTTTTTATCCCGAAAAAAGAAGAGTTCCCGTGGGAATAGAAGACCTCAATCCACGCGAACGAAATCGCGGGCGTCAACTAGTACAGAATATTTAGTTCATATATTTATCTCGCAGTTTAGTTAATTTTGATGAGCTCGTGCGTATTGTATTTACAATATAAGTACATATGTATACGAACTATATCAATAACAAATATTTGAATTTAGATAAGGTCAAGGTTTATGCGTTACGTAGGTATGTTTCCTACTTGACGTAATTTCAATATCTCAGATTTTATGTTATCATTATGATAAAAATAAGTGCAGATTTTACTATAAATTAGATAAAACAGTAAATGTGGGTTTTACTTTTATGATTTATACATATATTATACTATACTTACCTAGATGTTTACGTAAACATCTAGGTAACATAACATTTTTGAAACGTTTTCTTTACCCAGTGAACTACAGATTTTTTTTAAGTAAACAAAATGTTTCTATGCCCCTAATTTTAAAACCAAGATCAACTCAAATAATTTAGGGATAAAAAAGTAACAGTTTTTCCAAGCTCAATGTCGATCCCAATCAAATCGACGATCTTATAACAGACATGTACCAGGTTCGAATCCCAATTCAGAAACTCAATATTCACACATTGGTGGTGCCTCTGGTACTACAAGTGTTCATGGGCGGCGGTAATCACTTAACATCAGGTGACCCGCCTGCTCGTTTGCTCGATATTCACATAAAAAAGCATTATTAGAAGGATATCAATTAAATTAGCTTTTGTGCTAATTTAGTCATTAATTATTTATTAGGCGGATTTAGCGTTCCGGCACGTTGGCGAGTAGAAACCGATTAGGGGTATAGACTATAGGTTGGCTGCCACTGCCATACCTCTTCCAAGTTAACCCACTACCATCTTAGACTGCATCGTCACTTACCATCAGGTGAGATTGCAGTCAAGGACTATCTTGTCATTGAATAAAAAAAAGCCACATTGTCATAGTGTGGATACTTACATAGCATATGCAGCAATTTGAGATGCTGAACCAATAGAGTTCCTCATCATCATCCCATGAGCTCCTCTCCATAGTCCAAAGAAGCCACTCTCCTTATATAACCTCATCAGAGCATACAGAGTGCCGGCGTGACCGTGCTGGGTCCCAACAGCTATCTTCTTTGAAGAGTATGACATTAATTGAGTTTTTATCAGTTGGAGGGGACTGCCTACAGCACCCCCAGTCATACCAGCGACAAATCCAAAAAATAAACTATTGACTAGCTTTGTATTGTTCTTTTCATCGCGAAGGAGTCCATAATTGTCTGCTTGTTGATATATTCCTAGCCTGAAATGTGTGGAGAAGTTAGCTATTGACAGGGTTTTATAAATGTTTACTTCACAGCGGTATATGGCTCTATAGCTGTATTTAGGCCTCTCCCAAAAGCATTCCCTTTTAGGAGAAATTAAATATTAAGTTAAATAAAAATGTATTTTTAGCACCTTCCTGAATGTTATGTTGGAGCAGATATCTATTTATTTAATACATTATCAAGAATCATGATTAAATCTTAGAATTGAATTTCAGTTTTAATTTAAGTTACGTAAGTGATCAAATATATCTATTTATTTCTTGTTTAATAGAAAATTTTCTGAATCTATACTGTAAAGCTATGAAAAGTGGTAAAAAAAATTGCAAATTTTTTGGATTTTTTTAATATACAAGTTTTTATAATAAAAAGCAATAAGCTTCTGTATCTACCCAAAGCTAGATTATAAACCAATCCAAAAGTAGATATATACCATGGTATTATAATAAACGACTTACCTTACCCCATTAACAAGCCACTGGAACCACAGGGCAGGCACTAAGCCTTTCTGGAGCGCTGACAATCCATCATGTTTCACTATAGTGTACATTGCATGTGGTATGTTCTTGTAATAGACTGCATGCTGCCCCTTGGCGCGCAGTTCTCCTTGCAATTGCATGCGAGTCTTTACTACATCAAATGGATTGCTAAAGAACCCAGCGCCGACTCCCGCTAAGCCTCCCACAACGAAATCCATGGTACTATGAAATATATTTTATTCATTCTAACACTTTGATTTTTTACTATGTTTTATATATATTAGCTATAGTATATACGTATTTAAAACACACTGTTAAAGAAATCTAGGCAAACAAACAAACAACGTTTTTTAGTGGATTTTGTGTTAAAAATACTTTTGAACAAGTATAGATAAATTTAGGAGAATATAAGCAATTATTCACAACAAGCAGCAAAACACCTGCAACTTTGAGCAGATTTTGGTTTTTTTAAATTCACCCTTATAAATACAATTTCAAAAATCCCTGAGTCTGTCAGTCAGTTAAAGTATTGTTTTGTATTAGAGATGATAGTTTGAAACACGGTCGTAGGAGTGAACTAAGCAATTTTAAACGTAAAATAAAAGGTTAGGACTTTAATCAACTGTAGCTGAATCAATGACTTCACAATTTAAGATAAATAGCTTTTGCTAATAATATATTTATTGAACAATTATCATTATGCATTACTCATGCATAATGTGACGCAAAAGGAAATATAATTTATAAGTAGGCATAAAAGTAATAATAAAGTAAATTAAGATGATAAATTAGTTAGTCTTTCTTACTTGAAAATACGGCATTAACTGCATGAATCACCTCCCTGTTATAAAAACAAATAACACAGCCTGCATCGTGTCTCGTTTCCCACTGGAGAATTCCAAGACAATTAGTAAATTATTGTTTCGTAACAAATGTTTTCATTTCGTAAGATTCACTCAAAAATCTTGGCCGATGACCATGTGACTTTGACTTTGACAGACCATTGTCACAAACAGCTGATAAAAGTTACGTTCAGAAACATACATTCTATTATTAACATATTATTTTAAAACGTTTATGGTTACTGGTCACTGGTTTGATGGAAAAAAATTGCAAATTGTGTTAAAAATATTGTCGCAAATCATTCAAATTTGACTTTTGTTATTTTTTCGACCGAAGCTGCTTGTAAATTAATAGTTAATTTAAGTTAAATATCCACATTTAATTTCATAGAAAACAGTTATTGTGTAAATATGTAAACTACCCACTATAGCTTTTAGGATCGTAATGAAAAGTCCAAAAAAAGCAGAATAATGGCTGTTTCAAACGCTATGTTTATTTTTGAGGTCGTGGTGGGAAACGTTAATAGTATGGTGGAGAGTCGTCATTTAATAATCAGAAGTGATTTTGCTGATATATTCTCATTAGAACTTAAAGATCCTAAAACGATGCATATTGTTATACCAGAGCCACCGCCTCTGCCACCAGAGCCACCTGGTAAAAAAGGTAAAGGTAAAAAACCGAAACCAAAGCCTAAAGGTAAAAAGGGCAAAAAGGGTGCTGTGGAAGAGCCGCCCCCTGAACCTGTTATTCAATCAGGTCAGTCTGTATTATTTTCAAGCAATGCAGAGTTTATAATTCAAACTATGAAGAAATTCCCTTTGGAACTGTCTTTGTGGAGTAAAGAAGACAATTTGACTTACATCGGCGGTACATTCATTCCTTGGGATCCTGCTTTTTATACATTTTTAGAATTGATATGTAATTGTCAAGAACCTCCACCAATTACTGTAAGTGATGATTACAACATTTTTGAAGAAGGTAAAGCAAAACGAATGGCAAAAATAGGTCTGCAAGTAAAACTAACATATTTGACAGATAAAGTGACCACTGCCTTTCGGACACTTTCCGAAGATCCCACGGTCAAAAAGGTACTATATACAGGGATCAATTCAAAGACTACTTCCTATATTTGTACATTGAAAACAACAGACGAGGAATTCGAAGAAAACTGTAATAAGATAGAAAATAACTTCATAATAGATAAACCTAAGCCGAACAAAATAGTATACGCCGATTATAAAAACGCTCCTGGTGCTAATCTTACGTTCTTCAATGATGGAGATTACTGTTGTATGAATAATGCAGATAAACCACCAGAATCAATATACAAAGCACCTGAGACTTGTCCTGATATTGATTTTATAATCGATTACGTAAGAAAGATCATTGTATCGTGTAACGATAACATGAGAATGTTAACGCCACGCCCAACTATACAACCTAGAATAAAAGCAACAGATATAGATAGATTGTGCTACTGTAAGGAAACAAACTGGCCAGATGGGCCGATTGCAGAAAGATTTAAAAATGAAGCGCAGTCTGAACCTTGTCCGATGTGTAATAATGCTGGGAAAAAACCAGAAGGCTCCGGTGGAATTACGTATGATATGGCTAATATCAAAGGACCTTGTGGAAGAGTCGATTGCAAAATAGCTAGAGACCTGAGAGAATACATTCAAAATCTTATAGAAGAAGATAATAAGGAGATTGACATTAATGAAATCATTGGTCCTTGTGGAAGCAAGGAGTGCCAAATAGCGGAAAAAATCCAAGAATTTCTTCGGCACGAGGGTGCGTTCACTCATGGGTCTACGTTGGAGGGTTTGTCTACACAGTGCGGATGTATAAAGACGATGCAAGATGCGCTCACTAAAAAGGAATCTTGTGACTCTTCATGTTCTAAAGATTGTGCAGAAACTAGCACTGATGAAAGCAAATGTGACGGAAAAGCCTGTCCGTTCAAATCGAAAGATAAGCAAGTTTATAATGTTTACTACTTTACGGTAGAGTACGACTTTGATAAGAACAATGTAGGAACAACATCTCCGAGTGGCACAGAAAAATCAAATAAGTCTACCAAATTTAAGGAAAGCTCAGGAACATCATCGCCTAGTGGCATGGACTATTCAGATAAATCTTCTAAATTTAAATACTGTTCGACTGATTGCCCTAGCATGAAAACATCCAACACATGTTCAAAAAGTGCTTGCTCTACTTTTACGGATAAACAAAAAAGTATACAAGGTGATGAGTCAAATTGTCAAGGTCCAGTTTGTCCTACTACCGGTGAAGACCCACCTAGTCCGGCAGATAGTGAAATCGTCATACGTTTGGATGATATTCATAATCCTTGTTGTGTAAAATCTTGTGATGTCGCTGAAAAAGTAAAAGATTTTATAGTTGAAGGTATAACAAAAAAGAGAGATAAAAAAGAACAAGACGATGATCCGTGCTTTTGCGATTGCGTTTGTACTTTTAAACTTTCAAAAAACACTACATATTGTGATGTTTGCGGTGGATATGAATGTTTGGGCGAGGATGTTGAACAAATGCCTGACTTTGCAAAGCCACATCCTTGTCCAGTTTATCATAAGTTGTATGACAAAAAAATCATCAAAGTTCATAGTCCATGGCCAGAAGATGAAGACACAAAGAAACCTCCAGATACTATAAGTAATAAAAGCTCACGCACACACGCCGGTTCAAAGTCCGCTCACGGGGATAAAAGAGCTGGATCTGGATCTCGTTCCATGAAAGTAGCGTCGGAAAAAAAAATTAAAACCGTCAAAGAAAAACAAACTAAACCTGAGAAAAAGAAAGTAGGGAAATTCACTGCGAACGTAGATCAATCAACTAGTAAGTTTTAGCTTAGTTCAATTATTTACAAAATTTTCTACCTTACCTTTACCTTACCTTACCTTTTTCTACTTAGATTTTAAGATTATCTCAATAACAAATTCTTTAAGTTCCAATTGTTTAGTTCCATTAATGTGGGTATGTCTGCTTTGCTATGCATTTTCTTTATAATATTAACAGTTGTCCTATCATTTTAGTAATGCCAGTCGCAGAAAAGAAACCAGAAACTAAGTATCCCTATCCTCCTGTACCAAAAACAATGGGATGGAACTGGAATGCTGAAGATGTTCCTGGAATGAAGGTAGTTGAAAACGTATTCAGAATAAGGAAAAAACAGTTGTGGGGTGGTACTATAGTCGGTATGTTTTATTAAATCTGAAAACTTTTCAGAGCGAATTTTAAAACTTCGTAAGAACTAATGTGAATGTTTTCATGAAATTTTAGTATTAACTATTTATTTTTATTGGTGAGTTTAATCTGATTTTTTATTTTTGTTTACGAATGTCATATTATATGGTAAAATATTATGATATCGTCTGTTGTATAAATACCATTTTATTCACAGAAAACCACAAAATATCATTCAAAGGAGGGTACACAGCAGCACATGCTTTATAAAAGAATACAAATAAGATTCCTTGAAATGGAATCTAAATTTTGTTTTTATGTTAATAATATTTTAATTATTAATAAATCGATAATTAACACAAAAATAATGATCATTTTATTTTTAAGTATAGCCACATAGAAAAGGCGCTCTATGATGTATGAAGTTTTATGAATATTTCTGTACTCGTAGGTAAAATCAATGGCATCAATGTCCTTTGCATTACAATTTCGGATTATTTCTTTGTAATCTGTGTAAAGTAAACAAGCGTTTATTAATTGTTGCAGCCTCGACCGAAATGGAGGCCAGGAGCAGCTAACAAAATTTTGGTAAGGCGATACAGAGCCATAAGAGAAGGAATAGATATCATAGCAAAGAAAAAAAGAGCCATGATGCAGCGTAGGAAGAAAATCGAAATGAAGCCCACTTTAGTAGTGAAAAAAGAAAACGGTGAATATACAGTTCAAATGGAAGTCTTCAAAAAGTATTCTAAAGAAAGACTTGTTTTTCAATATCCTTATGATGAGAAACCTCCACTTATATACACGATAGGAAAAACCGAAGAAGAGAAACGAAAAATTCAGAAACAACGAGAAAGGCGAGAGCGGAGGGAAACGAGAAGGAAAAGTCGCCTATTACAATCGACTTTTAGAGATCGATGTCAAGAGATTTGCGTAAAAGCATTTAATCAAGCGATTGGTGTTCTACCCTTACCCAATCCGAATGACCCCGAGTGTCCTTGTCATACAGAAGCTATTCAAAGTATTAGCCCGCCAATAGATTCGTGTTCGTGTTCTGAAGAAGACGATATCTCCAGCAGTGACACTGATAATGATGAGTGGGTTATAGAGTTTTCTCCACCTGCAGCTCGTTGGGATGTTAAAGCCAAACATCCACCAGTTTTATCGGAAAACGAAAGTCAATATAATTACTTGGATTACAAAGTGAAATTACTCGATAGACAAGGAAATCCTGTCCCAAGATTTTTCAAAGGTCCCGATGGAAAACAAGAATGTAGCGATCTTGGAGGTTTCTGGGGCCCTAATCATGTGTGGTTGGAAATCAATAAAGATGGCTTCATTGGTCCAGATTGTCGGTGGGTACCTATGAACTTTATCGGCCCCGATGGAATGTTTTATTCAGCAGAGGAGGGCACATTTACAGATAGTTCAGGACAGAATTTAAAAATAGGCATCGATGGTTATATTGACAAAGATGGAAAATGGGCATGGTACTCGAAGCCAAGGGGTAGAAGCCCAGGACCAAAATCACCTTCAAAAACCGGCACAGCAGTGGATTCCAGTAGAGGCAAAAAACCAGTAAATATTCTTGCGTCTAAAGACAAAAATGACCCAAAAGGTAAAGTAGGAATGAAAACTAATCTCAAAGGGAAGGACGCCAAAACGCCAGTTTTACCAAAAAACACAGACCAAAGTAAAGTAAAGAAAATCGTATCGTACTCATCTGCTAGGCAAAAAAGCCCTTTACTTATGAGTGTATCGGTCAATTTTGAAAGAAACAGATTGTTGAATTCAAGCTGGGCCAAAAATGCCACGGAAGCAAAGAAATTAGAGAAATATAGAGAAATTATGGAAGAATTACAAATGTACGAAGATATGCCCGAGCTGAGGCGACCGGGTAAAACAAATAGAGCTTCCAATACATCAGCAAAAGGGTTTGCTTCTTTCGCAGACCAAAAAAGATGTCCTTACAAAACGCAAAATATTTTGAATACTGTTAGATCTGAAAGTATAGCATCTTGTAAATCTGTATGTCTGGATTAATGAGGACATTATTATTCTCAAACAAAAAAACCGTATTGTATTCGTATATCTATTTGATATGTAATTTATATATATTTTTTATGTATAACTTTGAAATCTTTTGAAATATATGATTTTTTAATTTTCACTATTTTTAACCCTCAACGGAAATAAGTTGAACAGGTTTGACTGTGTGCATGCGACCTAAATAGTAGGATGATAGGAGGTAGGTATATAAAGATACCAGCGCCACCAGACCTTACTTATTTTCTAAGAAACCAAATATTTTGGTCAACTCTTGCGGCAAGAGCAACGCATCAGAGCGATTCTGCCATGCGCCTGGAGTGGTTACGAAACGATACGGCTGTTTTATTTCATAGCTCCAACATAGCTCACGTTCACGTTCACGACACCGCAAGATTATGCAGCCAAGTACCTAGCCACCACAGTTGCTAAGTAGCGGCGGGAAAGAACCGAAAACTGGACGGTAGATGATCGCAAAGTTGGACGGTTATTTACAATCGCGAACTTCGTTCGCCAAGTGCGCTAAGATCGTAGATGAACGGTAGTACAGATTACTAAAGATAACGGCAGTGACTGGCTGACCGCTCCCTGCGCGGATCTACTAGAATCTCACAGGTGCTGCTGGATGGGGCTGCGAGCAATCGTGCCCGCCACAGGCAAACGCTCTGTGAAATGTGTTACTTAATTTTTACACGCTAGGTACATATCTGAATTCTACGGAAGGCTGAGGATACGTAAGAATACGTAAGGAATACTGTTTATGCGCGGGCCTCTTCCTGGATACCGTTGCGGGCATAAAACGGAGTGATTACATTCTCTTGGGGCATGGAGGAATCAAATTTTTTGGCTATAGTTCCATGGTTGCGGGCGCAAAGGTACGCGCTGATGAGAACCGCTTTAGAGATCAACACTACAAACTATTTTAATCGAAAAAAATATATTTGTCACAGGATATTCAGACATTTTATCAAAATTGTCATTTTTGGCTGTTATTAAAATTACAAGTATTCAAATAATTTTCAATTTATTAAGTAAAATACTTTTACTAAATTAAATCTCTGAAATGGCTCTTTCGGATTCAATGTTTTTATTTGAGATAGATATTCATGATTTGAAAAGTTACACACGCTGCAAAAAATTTAAAATTATTGGTCAATTTGCGGATGTATTCAAAATTTATTTAAAAAGTCCCACAATTAAGACTCATTTAAAGAAAACAAGAACGAAAAATATTAAACAAAGAGATAAGTTAAAGAAGAGTAATCTTAAGATTAAGAAATCTGAATCAAAACTCAGAAGCGATCAAACGAGTCAATCAATTTTGTTAGTAAGGAAGTCATCTGAACTTGTTTCTCTTATGAAGGAACATCCTTTGGAGATATTTATTAGCAAAGCTAATCACTCCGATCAAAACATTGGTTCAGCTGTCATACCATGGAGTAATGAATATATAAATTATATAACTAAGGGTAATAGTATGAAGCCAGTATCACCAGCTTACACTAAAAGAGAATACAATGTGTATGACGAATTAACGTCAAGACGAATTGCTATTATAAATACGAGTTTAAAATTAACTGTCTTAAAAGATAAATTAAGAAGCCAGCTGAGGTCAATATATAACAAACCTGACATAGTAAAATACAATATAATAAACAAAGAATCTCTAATTGATACAGATGCCAATGCCACAGTCAGCGTTTCAAAAAGAGCGTCTGAATCACTAAATAACGTTAATAAATGTAGAAGACAACACATTACTTGTATCAAAAGTGATATTGATATAGCTAAGGAACATAAAAATACTGTTTTTTCTGTGAAATCTTGTTCATCAATAGACTATAAACAAAAAAATAATCTTTCTCGATATATATTTGGAGACCCAATGGGAAATTTTGGCAACAAAGTTTATCAGGTGGGCTATTTTACAGTAGAAACTGATGTCTCGGAGCAAACCTCGCCAAAAGATACTTCAGGTGTCCAAAGTCCAGAAAAATCTACAGAAAGTAAAAAGAAGCTAACATTTAAAAAATGTGATAGTGAATGTTTAACTAAAAAAGAAACTGATTCCTGTCCGGCTAGTGCTTACACATTAGATTTACCAGAAGAAGTTTCCCATCTAACTAATGTAACAAAATGTAAAGAAGTCACATGTAACTATAAAAAGCATAGAGAACTCCCACCACCACCAGATGATCGGATATTGTTAGATCTTACTAGTCTCAAAACAATTTGTTGTACTGAAGTAAAAGAGGAAGTCGTCAGTGGAGTTATTGCTAAAATGAAAATTGGTCATGATCCTTGTTTTTGTTCTTGTGAGTGTGGTTTATTCAGTTCCAAAAAAACAACATATTGTACTATTTGTGGTGGATATGAAATGGTAGGCGAAGACGTAACTGGCAAGGCAGCACATGAAGCACCTATGCCATGTCCGATTTTTCATAAACTAGTTGATAAAAATAAGTTAAAAACTTGGAGTACATCTGGCAGTGAGAGTAAGAAAAAAGATGACCAAAGAAGTATTAGATCAGGACCAAAAGTATCAACTGAAAGGCGCTCAACAATTGTTGAAAAGAAAAGCGTTGAATCCGAAAAGAATAAAAAGAAAAAAAAAGATGATAGGTTTAAATTCAACTACGGCTACAAAGGTATACGTATGTATTATATTATTACTCTTGTTTTAATTTTGATTTATTTATAAGGCAACTAAAATCCTAATTTAATCTACAGCTCCCCAAATAGGACACAGTCAATGTGCCTTACCGTGTACTGGTACTTTAGACAATGTTCCAAAGCGTATGGGTTGGCTTTGGTCAGCTGAAAATGTGCCAGGAATGAAGGTAATTCATACATTTTTTAAAATTACTATTAGTTAAATTTATATGTATTTTATTTTTATTTTTTTTATTTTTTATAGTTCCGCCCCTTGTGGAAGCCAGGGGCTATTAATAAGCATGTATTAAGATTACTACGGATGGCACGACATCCGGGTCAAGTTATAGCTAAAAAGAAAAGAAAGGATTTAGGAAAGAAGAAACGACCTCTTATAAGACCTCTACTAGTGGTTCATAAAAAAGATGGAGAATACACTGTCACAATGGAAACTATGAAAGCATTTTCAAAACCAAGAGCAATTAACCAAAACCCATACGAAGACAAGCCTGTAGTAACATATACAATAGGCCGAACCGAGGAAGAAAACCGTGAACGTTTAAAAAGGAAGGAACGTGAGCAAAGACGTCTTGAGAGAGATCAGCGCCAATTCATTCAAAGTGCTTTTAGAGATATGTGCCATGAAATATGTTTAAAAACTTATCAACAAGCTTTAGGAATTTTACCGGATACTGAAGATCCTCAATGTACATGCTATCCAGCAGTACCAACTGCCAAGGACACAAATATGGATATTTCATGCCCTTGTTCTGAAGACAAGTCTTCTGTTGTTGGTTCCGATACTGATTCAGATGAGTGGTTAGTTGAATTTACGCCACCTAATGCTAAATTTGATCCTTTATATAAAGGAAAAAAAGTTTTGAAAGAAGATAATGGGTCTCAGTATACTTATCTAGATTATAAAGTAAAGCTCGTTGATAGATTTGGAAATCCCGTACCTAGATTTTTTAAAGGTCCTGATGGTAAACAAGAGTGCAGTGATTTAGGCGGATTTTGGGGTCCAGGTCATAAGTGGTTAGAAATAAATGTAGATGGATATATAGCACCAGATGGTAAGTGGGCACCAATGAATTTCATAGGACCAAATGGTGAACAAGTGGAAGCTTATGCTGGAAAATTTCAAACTATGAACGGTACATGGTTAATAGTTGGCGTTGATGGTTTCGTAGATTGTCTAGGCAAATGGAAATTTTATCCAAAGGCTATGGATTCAATAAAGAAAAGACGTGTAGGTGCTACCGATGGAAGGAAAGGGAGAATAGGGGATAAATTGATAGAAAAAACTGCATTTAAATCCGTAGAAAGTTGGAGTTGTTTCGGCGATGTTTCCCCAAAGCATCTATCTGAATTAGGAATTGTCGGTCACGGTGAAGATAGAAAATTACTTCTAATTAAGTTACAGAAAATGTTGGAACGCGGAGAAGACGTAAGAATACCTCAACCTTCCTCGGTTTATCGTTTACCTTCAAAGACTCCAAGAAAAAGAGGAAATCGCATGAAATTTTCTCGGAATTTTGAAGAAAGATATAAATGCCGTCATCCTATACCATCGGATAAGGGAATAGTAGCCGTGAACGATCATGGCAACAAAACTTATTTTAGATTGAAGGACCACAAAAATAGGCGACCCAACGAAAGGATAGCTGTGTTGACCGATCAGGGCATAAGTCTGAGTTCTTTCCACGTTCCTTGCTTCCATTCTTTTATCAATTCAGAAGTAATGAAACAACAACAAAGAGAGAGGATCTTCAAGCTTGCCAATAAGTCTGTTGCGACACAGGTTTAAAACGTAGCACTTTTAGCACGACAACAAATCTGCCTATCTGTTGTGTCCAGTAAATGTTTTTTTTGGTGTAATAAGAATTTGTGGTGTAATGATACTTTGACTGATGATTTAAGTGCATAAGTTTATTTATTTGGTACTGTGCTAAGTTAAATTGTGTAACGTTACGTAACTGTTAAGGAAAAATAAATAAGAAATATGTATTAATCTTTCTTTCAATTAGTTTCTAGAAGTTTGAAAACTAACGAATACGAAGTAAGTTTTTTTTTGTGGCTCTGATATATTATTATGATATTACTCTTAAATTATTTTAACTAAACTATGGTACTTCTTCGTCAGGTGTCAGATGGTTGGAAACCAGGTGCAATTTCTAAAAAATTACTCCGATTGCTTAACAAAGCAAAGTCTCATAAATCAACCGCAGACACAGTGAAGCGAACTAAACGACCCAAGAAACAAGTAGAAAACAAGCCAACGCTTATAGTTCGCAAACATAATGGGCAGTACCATGTAGAATTGCAGGCAACTGCCGAAAACCCAGATGAATTTAATGATCAATGTACTCCTTTGATATATAGAATTAAATCTTTGGACAATAGAGCTAAATTAAAGAAGAAGGAAAAAATCCAGAGGCGACTCATCAGAGCTGCAGTGACTGAAGTTTGGTCTGATCCTTATCATCCAGAAGCATGTGAGAATGTTTGTTTACCAGCTTTCAAACAGGCAGTTGGTTGTTTATCAGATAGTGCAGATGATCATAAGGTTTTTGAGAAACACACAGATAATTCTAACAGCTGTTCGTGTGACGATGAAGAAATCAGTTCCAGTTGTGACTCTTCGGAAATTGATTGGGAAATTCATTTCACACCTCCTTTCGTGTCACACCAAAAAGCAGCATCCCAAGAAAACAATAATGAAATAGCTGTATGAAAAACAATGTTACCGATAAAAATACCTGCTACATAAATGATTTCATAATTTTTTTTTTATCAGCAAAAAAATAGCTTATGGAGCTGCTCACCTTTACTTGTCGGGAAAGATGCTCTACATTTGTTATTTTTATAAAGAAATTAAGTACAAGAAGTCGGTTATAAAATGTAGTAGAGCATATTTCCAGTTGATTTTGCATCCACCTATCAAAATCCCATACCGCTAATTTAGTGCACTTGGACTAGCGATTGTTCCAAACACTTGGACTAGCGATTGTCCTGCTTTTTGGTTTTATTTTTTCAACGCTTTCTTAAAAATGCTAAAGTTAATGAAACCATATAATAATCGTTTGATTAATTTTAAGTTTGCTCTTCTACATATACCTACCTAATCGTTTGCTCGTCTTTATATGGTTTGTGATATAAATCTTGTATTTTTGTACTTCTTTTGTTTCTTTTATATGATATACAGCTGAAATAAAAGGTATATTGTTTGCTATCTGTTTTTATTACTAAACAATATGTTTAACATGTCCCATATAACCAGGGAGAGCGTTGTGTGGGGTGCTATCCTGAGGTACAGAGGACCTAATCCCTTGTAGAGGCCGTGCAGTCCCTCTTTTCTGTACGTCTTGCTCAAGCAGTCGAAGACTCCTTTGTAAAGCAGTTCACCTTTCGATGCTGGACCTAAAGAAAAAATAGTTGGGCGTTTAGTTTATCATAACGCAACTGGTTAAACTAGACTTTCAATCGATAATATTAATACTAAACTAAATATTTCATTTGGAATAATATAGTAATAATAATTTGAGAATTGAGAATTCTTTTTTTGAAAGAGAGACTTGGGTGCCCCGCATGCGTTGATGATTATTTATTTGAATGATAGCAATTTTTGTCAGTCCGTCTACTAATGGCTAATCTTTGGAACGCGTAAGCTGATTTGACGAGATGTTCAAAGCTTTAATTACCCATGTCACCATAAATCCTAGTATAGTTCTTTCAACTCACGAGGTTGCGTGGCTCATGGTTGTGTGCGTGTCATATATAAGTGTGAGCGAGAGCTTGCTCGCGCCTGACCGCTCCCACCTAGGCTACTGACACGCATGTGCATATACACGACGTAACCACAAGTAAAGCTCACGCGCCCTCGTGAATTGCAAGAACTGAACCAGAAGTAATATGGGTGATTATATTCTTTTGGCGTATGGGAGACTCAGTTCCCTGCATGCCTCGCCGATATGGCCGTTGAAACAACACTTGCAGCGCGTAATTACCCTGATTGTACAGTCGCGTATTGACCACGTCCAGCGGGGTTTCCAACAACACGCACACGAGCCCGCTGGCGAGGCTTGCAGTGAACGCGAGCGCGGCGGGCGAATGCTCCAAGTAACCGCGGCTAAGCATCGCCTGCTTCACTCTGCAATGGATTCACGCCGTCAAACAACACGGACATTCGAAATGCTTAGTGTTCGCAAAACGATGGACCAACTTTTGACTAGCTACAATAGCAAGCATACTTAGTATACGTAGGTAGATATTTTTGCATGGAACAGCCGAAACAAACAATGATTGACACCCACTCTAAACAGAAATTGTGCCCGCAGTAGATGCCACGTTTGCCTTGATATCTAATATTCGGACGATCTTTTCTGATTTAATACATATGTATGTTTGTTTGTATGTTTGTTGTTTGTTACTCAATCACGTCGCAACGACTAAACCGAATTGGCTGAAATTTGGCACAGAGATTGATTATAGTCTGGAATATATAATATATATCCCGGGAAATAAGAGAGTTCCCGCGGGAATAAAAACCTTAATCCATCCAGGAATCATCTAGAATTCATATTAAAAATGAGAAAGAAGATCTCGGCAACTAGAAGGTAAAGAATTTAACTCTGAGGGAAGGTAGAGCGTAATACATATTATATTGATTTAGGTAGATATCGTGCGACTTATAAATAATAAAAAATGCTTCAGAAAGCTCAACATCATGCTACAACATCGCTAAATGCTTTATTATTACAATGAAATCACAAGATGCACATCCACATTCTGCAAACAAACCAGGTTTTACATAGAAGCATGGGAAGTCAAAGGTTTGTCAGTTTACCCTGATTGTAAAGTCGTACTGCGACGACATCTAATGGGCATATGGCAAGTGCCACCATGACCCCGCTGAGGCAGCTTGCTGAAAACGCAAGACCAAGCGGCGACCGCTCGCCTATCCCATAAGACAACAGCAACTCTTTTGCTCTGCAGAAGAAAAAATGTTTCCTCTATTCTACAGTCTAATTTTAAATCAGATGCCATAGGGACTCCGTATCCCGATTTGATCAATTTCCTTTCATAACCTAAGCCCAATTTTGATGATATCCATCTCTCATCGATTTCCCACAGACCAAAACCAGAACTGACAGAGTCAATTAAGAAAAAATATCTGTCTATGGTCCACGTCCAAGCCTGATACAGCCAGAACTAATTTAGCTATATTTGCCCCTCCATAATGCCCTACAAAGATTTTTCTTAATGGGAAAGGCCAAGTTGATAAATATTATAAAAAATTAGGAATATCTGATGGATGGATTAAGCAAGTAGGTAGGAGTACCTCCTATTCTTCTGGGGGCAACATTACTCCATAGTTCCTGATCTTCACTTAAGCGGAGAAATAAAATACTCGTAAGAACTTACGTAGAGAATGTCGTGAGTTGAGCTGCAGACCCTATAGCCAGTCTCGTGCACGTGGCGTTAACTCCAGCGAAGAATCCACGCGCGCCTTCGATTTTGTAGATCTTAACAAAACCGTCTATCATGCCTAAAAAAATGAAAACAATTTAAACCATCTTTATCCTTAGTGACATTGCAAACAAATTGGATCCTGGTTGTAGAATTTAGAGAGAAAACCTTCTACTTTGATTAACGAATTTTGGGACAATGCTGTAATAGATGGTTTATCCACAAGAGGTCCAGATTTTAGGCATGGACTCGTCCAACTAAGAGCGTCGAAGTTTCATCTATTAACTGAAACAAAGACGAATTTTTAAGTCCGAACTAGAAATCTTCGTAAAAATTTATTCGCAGTCAAGGTGCAGGCCAGATACTGACTAGAATTGGGTGTTATTTAGACTGCTAAGGATTAAATAAATCCACACTAATATTATAAACGTGGAGGTCAACCAACCTTTCTCTCCGCATAAATTAAATTCCACGGGAAAAAAATTCCATGCGGAAAGAGGCACAGAGAACAAAATTTATTTGCCAAGTGGATGACTTTGCTAGTTGGAAGGGAATTATGTACCCTACATTAGAAGGGGGAGGTCACAGGGGGAGGTAATTACCATTATAGACATACTGTCTCCCAACAGCTATGCTCGGATGCGCGGCAGCCTGCATCCTCGTCTTCACGACGGACGCCGGGTTGGCGGCGAGGCCGCTCGCGAATCCACTCGCGCTTGACCAGAATATAGTCTTGTGAATACTGATATCGCCTTCCTTAGTCTTGGTCCACCCTTGCACTTCTGCTATAATAGGAGTAACAGATCAAAGTGTATTAACTCCACCTACCGAATTATTCTAATACAGAACGGATTTTTTATCTATTTCAAACCTTGAAAACTTATGTCAAATTATGACGCATCAAACTGTATTACTTTTTATTATAAAAAAGAACCAAAAGTAGTCACCGTTTCAAACAATATTAGATCCAGGTTCGTTGCCATATCCAAGTGTATTAAATTTTGTCGCTAGAACAAAGTGTGTTACATCCATAGACATCAAGTACAAGTCATTTCTGAACGCAACAAACTATATTGTTTGTGGTCACTTGTCACTCGATGTCAATATGACAGGAAACATTGGCGGTTATGTTGTCACTGTTGTTGTGTTAATGTTTTTTGAATAATAAAATAGATTTGTTATTATTTTATGGTAATAATCGTATGTAAATATGGAAGAATCAATATTTGTTGGAGAACATTCGGATGGTTCACGAAAACGGCCACGTAATAAAAACCTAAGAGCTCGGCGTAAAGAAGCAAGGTAAGTGTTGTTCGCACTTGTGTATTTTATCACAGCATTTATAGTAATTTATTTTAATGGGTTATTTGCCTGTTTTTGTTTATGTCATAATGTTTATTGTTTCAGATACCGTGATAGTGATCCGGCTTTGTTAGCCTTTAATCCACCATGTACACATACGACAAAACGGTATTCTTGCTGTTTGATTTCTATGAATTACCTGATTTATGCGAAACAAAAAATGTATGACGCCCATACGAAAATTGAGCAGGATAGGCGATTGTCATACATGTTAAGGGTTTCAGGCACTAAACGATCTAGGCCAGTAGCAAAGCCTAAAACTAAGTCCAGAAATGCTAAGAAATTCTCCGTTAAGTATTACATTCCTGTCAAACAAGGGAAAATGATGCCTGTTTGTGCAAAGTTTTTTCAAAAGTTGTTTAATGTTTCTCAAACCAGAATCAACTCAATTGCAAAGGGTGTTTTTAGTGGTGAAGGAGTTCATGAACGGAGAGGTGGAAATCACAAGGCACATCTGTATGCCCAGAAAAAACAGGCCGTTATTGAATTCATTTCTAAACTTGAGGGTAGTATAAGTCACTATAATCGCCTTAAAAGCAAGCGCATGTATTTGCCATCCACGTTGTCAATAAATAAGCTTTACAAAATTTACAACAGTCAAGCCAATGAAAATCTTAAAGTTAAAAAAACTTTCTTTGCCACAATATTTTGTACAAAATTTAATATTGGCTTCGGAACTCCTGCTGTTGATGTTTGTAGTTATTGTAAAAGGATGGCGTCTGCCATGAGAGCAGAAACTGATACACAAAAGAAAAACAGTTTGATGCACAATTTGGGAGCTCATAAGTTACGTGCCAAGACATTTCATAAGTTACTAAAAGCAGACTATTCTGATAGTGTCAGACTTTGTTTCGATCTTCAACAAATTCATCCTCTTCCTAAACTGAATATTAGTGAAGCTTACTATGCTCGGCAAATAAACTTTTATACTTTTTGTATTGTTGACCTGAATATGCAGGATTCACATTTTTTTACGTGGACAGAAACGGAGGCCGGAAAAGGCTCAGTGGAAATATCCTCTGCTATACTATCATATCTACAAACATACAATTTTGCCGAATCCAAGACCAAATTGAGACTGTTCTGTGACGGTTGCGGAGGGCAGAACAAAAACATGCATGTCGTTCATAGTTTATGTTGGTGGCTTTTTACTAAAGCTCCTGTACATATTGAGGAAGTTGTTTTGTTCTACCCTGTAAGAGGGCATTCTTATATGCCTCCAGATCGTGTCTTTGGAGTGGTAGAAAAAGAATTGAAGAAGAGAGAAGAAATCATCACACGAAAAGAATATACACAAGTTTACTCTGAAAAAGGAAAAGTCCATGAATTGGGAAAGGAATGGAATACGCTGGATATAAAAAGTCTATCAGAATTCATGAAAAAGATGGATGGAATCAGAGATGCTAAAAGGATTTATATAAAAAAGACAATGGTAAGAAACAAAGCAACAAGGCAACTTAAACCAAGAATAGATGTCAAAATGGAAAATTTCTACAATGCTGATACTGGAAAAGACTATGGTCCAATTATGAAAAGGGGTTTTAAAATTGAAAATATACCAGAGCCTGCAATCATCAACAATAATAATTTACTAAATCAGGCAAAGAAAAATGATGTAAACATGTTACTGAAGAAACGTTTTGGAGAGGAATGGCAAGATAATGGGGAGTTAGAATATTACAAAAAAATTATAAACAGTGATGGTGATGGTGTTACCGATTCAAATCAAGAACAGCAGGAAATGTGTGACTGTTTGGAAGAGGAGGATGAAATAAGTAAATTTTAGTTCAGTGTGTAATAGTCTTCACACCCATGTCAAACTGTATTAAATCCCAAATGTGCCACATCAAACAGTATTATTTTATGGTTAATGCATCAATATGTATTAAATCCAAAAAAATATGTAAAATTTTATTGATAATTAATAATAAGAAGTATGTGGATTTCAGTTTTATTTGCTGATTTGACTTCCAATAAACCCTATTACAATACAAAGTTGTTTGTTTTTGTCCTCTCTTAAAAATATTATGGATTATGCTTTTATCTCAAAAGTTACATTAACGGAGTTAAAACACTTTGATCTGTTGCTCCTCAATATGGTACATGCCTAACCTGTCAAAGAAGTAGAAACTACTAAAGTAAAGTTCGTCTAGTGTCTGGCACTGCTTTCTGGATTCCCTGAGTGCTAATGAAACAGTAAGTAACTATATGGGGAAATTTTGGGTTCAATTAAATTAAAACAGTTCGTAGCTGATATACTTCGTTTATGATTTCTACTGGCGTGACAAAGTGGTCTTAGAGGACCTCCTCAATGCTGAGAAAAATGAGAAAAAGCCTAATTTAAATTATTTAATTATTTTTTTATAAACAGCCAAGCTGAACTTGACTTAAATTCTCCTCCCCCTTCCAAATAAGCGAAAAGCTTGTGCTAGGTGTGTGGGTACGACAATAGTGCAAAGGGTAGGAATCGAACCTGCGACCTTTAAATTTTCAGTCCGCACCTTTAACCGTGGCTAGTGAGGCAAATGTAATCACGGTACACGTGGTCGATAGAAACTCAACTACTCACCTTACTGAGTTCATACAAAATCCCAGCACCATGGCCGGAGCGAGGCCTTTCTGTAGCGCCATCGCCCCGTCATTTTTGGATATCACATACAGCCCATGGAATATGCCCCTATATCGCGCGGTGTGCTCGTTTCGCGCACGAAGCTCCCCCTGTAACTGCAGACGGGTTTTCACCACGTCCATGGGGTTTGTGAAGATTGTAGCACCGGCGCCGGCTAGACCACCGATGATGAAGTCCATATTGAACACGACATCGACGATCAATCGAACTGAAAAAATAAAACACGAGCTACCTACAGTTTTTTCGTTGTAGCATGAGTGGGTGCGATGTGTGGGTTCGATAGAACGAGTAACTCGTTTGTACCATATTTTTTCTCTCATTAAGTTCAATTTACGAAAACAGGTAAATGACTGATTTAGATGTATGGGGTATCGATACATACATAAACCTATACATAAGTCTAAAATGTAGTCTAAAATGGTAGCGGACTAACTTGGAAGGTGTATGGCAGTGTTAATTCAACCCATAACCCTAATCTGTTTCCAGACGCCATCGTGCCGGAACGCTAAGTCGCTTGGCAGCACGTCTTTGACGGTAGGGTGATAACAAGCCAAAACCAAACCCTCCCACCAGACCAGACCAGAGACAATTCGAAATTGTAAATTCCCAAATTGCCCCCGTCGGGAATCAAACCCGAGACCACCCAGTTATAAGACCACTGCCCAGGTAGCTCGTCTACAGGGCAATCATTGGGTTTTGACTACACACACCTTTGAGAACTTTAATATGGAGCAAATTTTTGCAAGCATATACCTACTACAGATAGATACTAAAAACGAGATTCATCAATTAAATGTTAATTAAGGCTTGCGATATTAAATACTTTAGGTAGGTAAGGCACACTCGGTCAAGGAAAATCGGTGCCTATCTACGCACAATCAGCTGCTTTTTCATCTTTTGCCAAACGATTATAACACTAATTCCGAAAGACATACGGGTTCCATTAAAGTTACAAATTAATCATACTCACCGTAATACCACAGCCAATTCACTTTCACATCACTACGTTAAATTATTGAAATTTTCGTGGAAAATTTAGATGTTTCCATTATTGCTTCATGTTTGTTTAGAGTTTAGAGCGTGTCTTTAAACGTTAGAAGCACGTGATTCTACGTAAAACGTCTACGTCTGCTCGAGATAATGATACGTACTGATACCTACTGGCCTACTGGCTATATGACGATGACGTTTTGGCGGTTCATGGCAATGAACGTGTTGTGGATAAGATAATGCAAACACACCAATTATTATGATAATTAAGCCAATAAAATTAATTGCTTAAATTATGTAGATTTGTAGTACCTGACTAATTTATTTATTATTATCAGTCACCACATAATTATATAACTTCACAGTTTTACAGAAACTGTTGAAAATAAAAATTATCTCCTAAATAGACGATGCCCGCGACTTCGTCCGCGTGGATCAAGGTTTTTCAATTCCCATGGGAACTCTGTAATTTTCCGGGATAAAATGTAGCTTATGTTTTAATCCTGGGTATGAGCTATCTCCATTTCAAATTTCAGCCAAATCGGTTCATTCGTTGTGGCGTGAAGAAGTAACAAACATATACAACACACACACAAACATACATATATACAAACTTTCGGCTTTCTAATATTAGTGTGATATAATTAATACGTCTTCCAACGACACAGAAGTATCTATATATTACTAGCTGATGCCCGCGACTTCACCCGCGCGGATAGTGGGGTTTCAATTCCCGCAGGAATTCTTGAATTTTCCGGGATAAAATATAGCATAAGCTACATCTGATATTCTAATATAGAAGCTCAGTAGTTTTTGCGTGAAAGAGTAACAAGCATCCATGCGTCCATCCATACTCACAAACTTTCGCATTTATATTATTGGTTGGTTTGGACTGTAGGAAATAGGATACTAGGATTAGTAGAAAGTAGGATGTATTTGCCCAAAGATAATCCTGTGTAGCAAAATGTAAAAACTAGTTTATTCATCAGCTTTTAAAATCAGAATTAAGCTGGTTTGCATAAAATCATTCATTTGACGTAACCTCCAAATGTCTGATATTTGGCAAAGGTTTGAGGATGTGTAAAATATACAAGTATACCTAGTAGGTATCTATTAAGTTTATATTGAATTGTGTTGTGAATGAGTATGGAATGGTTTCATTATTATTTTTTTTTAATCTAACGAGCAAACGAGCACGCGGGTCACCTGATGGTAAGTGATTACTGCCGCCCATGAACATTTGAAGCACCTGAAAGTTGAAACACTACCAATGCGTCGTCGGCTTTTCAGGAATTTGTTGGTCCACCCCTTGAAGAACCCCCATGTGGTAATTAAGTGGGAACACTGTCGAAGGCAGATGGTTCCACAGTTTGGTAGAACGAGAAAAAAGTTCTGGAACAGCGGATGTTTGAAATGTTCCAGGCACTCATGTGGCGAGGTTGAAATTACATTCGGCGGCGTGCGGTGCGGTTGTAGAAGACAGAGGGTCACAGAGGAGGAAGTGGGAACAATAATTGTGTTAATGTACCTACAATCTACATGTTAGGCTTGTACCTAGGAAGATATTTTGATGCTAAACAATAAATCAGTTGCCGGTCGCGCCACTTCTATCGCCGTGACTATCTTTAACAAAGCCTTAACAATAAGTATCTACTCTACCCTCTTAGCCAAATGAATCATTAACTGTGACCCCCAAGGTCAACAGTCATGGATAAAGGTCAGGGTTGGCTCGAGTTGACTTATCAATGAATCACGGTTCCAAGGACAAGCTGGCTTTTTCGCTAAGAACACTTTGGTTGAAATATAAATGAGTTCTGAAATGGCTCGGGTGCATTCTATGCTCGAGTTATCTAAGGGTAAAAACATGCCAAAGATGCTTCACTGAGATACCTCGCGGTCGCGGTTTAGCTCGCTACCTCGATGTCACCTCCATGTAAAACAAATGTATGCAAACAGATACGCACGAACATATCGAAGGATACCTCACTGCGATACATCGCGGTACAGCGAGGTATCTTCGACATGTTCGCGCTCGACTGTTTGCATACATTTGTTTTACATGGAGGTGACATCGAGGTAGCGAGCTAAACCGCGACCGCGAGGTATCGCAATGAGGCATCTTTGGCATATTTTTACCCTTAGAAGCAGTGATAGCTCTAGCCTAGCGGTTAGGGCTACGGTCTCCTATTTAGGGGTCGCAGGTAAGATTCCGGGATCCTTTGACTTTTCAGAGTTAACTAAGTATTTAAGTTTAAGCAGTGAAATATCAATGCTTCAACGGTGTTCTCCATAATGTTCTTAAATGTGGGTCTTCTCCTTCTTCTTTATCAATATGTTAACATTTTTTTCCCATGACATGATAGCCCTTGACTGCGATCGCACCTGATGGTAAGTGACGATGCAGTCTAAGATGGTAGCGGGCTAACTTGGAAGGAATATGGCAGTGTACATTCAACCCATGTCCCGAATCGGTTTCTACACGCCATCGTGCCGAAACGCCAAATCGGTTGGCGGCACGCCTATGGCGGTAGGGCGGTAACTAGCCACGGCCAAAGCCTCCCACCAGATCAGGCGAGAAACAGTTTAGAAATTATAAATTCCCAAATTGCCCTGTCGGGAATCGAACCCGAAACCTCCCAGTTATAAGACCACAGCGCTCACCACTGCGCCAGGACAGGAATACAAATTCGCAACACAAAGGTCTCTGACGTCATGTCAGAGGATAAGCGAATGCGAAACATTAAAAAAACTATTTCAATCCTACGAAGAAAGGCACGAGCAATCTAGTAGGCTCTAAACGTAAACAGTATAATTTCCTTTAAAATTTCGTATCGCTCCATCATGAATCATGATAATATTCGGCTAACGTCATAGGTAGGTACCAGGTTGACAAATAACTTTTTCATTTCAAGGTGGTGTTCGATCGATGCCACTTTGGAACTTGGTACCTTATGAGTCTAATGACTGTCATTATCCAGTAAGTACCTATCTACCTATATATAACATGCACATGTTATACATAGAGGTAAAGTTAAGTGTGGGTAGACGATTACTTTCTCATTATAAAAGACTAGCGACCCGCCCCGACTTCGTCCGGGTTGAAAAATTAAATATTTGTTTTTACGGGACTGATCTCACAGAGCTTCTTATAGCCTTGTGGCGGATCCTAGTAGCTAGGCGTGTTCTAAATAAAAGTCACGATATAATCTGGAATATGGAATGGAATGGAATATTTATTCAGAAAATTAGGCTTAATTTATTTACAATATTCGCCATACGCTGTACATAGTTCCGATGAGCGTTGTTTTCCGCCCGACCAATCCCAACGCGGAGGTATCGAAGTTGAACTGCGCATGCGCCGATCCGCGCCGGCGCATGGTGACGTCAGCCAACAAAGCTGCTGTGCACCGCGCGCGGCCCGCAGTTGTCCGCGGTCGCCGAGCAGTGCAGACGTGTTCTGCTGCGTGAGTCACTCGCCGCCTCGCAGTATCGGGCGGCCATTGTGGAGTGCGGACGCGTCGTCTAGTTCGTGATGTGTACAGCCAGTGGGAAGTCTTCGTGTCTACAGATCTTCGTTGGCGGTCATATTGATTATCAAGTAACCATCAATAGCATATTGTTGTTTGTTGTCAATTATGCAAGGTAACCATCCGTGTAGGTGTTTCAATAAAATCTTGCGTCGGTGTTTCATTTATTTTTCCTTCCTTCCCGGTACATCCCTTTTCCTGGTAACTGGTACCGGTACTGGTAATATGGTTTGATGAGGTAACCGGCGGCAGGCGAGCGCAGGAGATTCGTAAGTATCCGTAAGTATTTTCTTATGTATCCCCATAGTACCCCCCGTCAAGCGAAGCGTACCACTTTTTTCACTGTTCTGCCGCTTCTCGTGACGTGAGGCGTAGTAGGCGCTGGTGTCGCTAAGCCTGCTTCCATAGTGCCTGACGTGTCGTCCTCATTCAAAATGTAGGCAGGCTTGAGTCGATCCAATGTCACTGTAGTCGTCCGTAGTGGTAGCTGTATCTGGTAGTACTTGTCGTGTCGCTTCAAAACTTGATAGGGCCCGTCGTATGGTGGTGTCAACGGCGCTCGTACGGTGTCGTTGCGCACGAATACATGTGTACACGATGCTAAGTCTTTGTAGATGAATGTTGATCGCGTAGCTGGAGTGCGCTTCGTAGGTGTTAGCGATGCCATAGTTTCTGTGAGACGTTGCACGTAGTCTGCGTCTTCAATTTTCGACTTTGTCGGTACGAAAAAATCTGACGGTACGCGTAGCGTTGCCCCGTACGTCATCAGAGCGGGACTGAGATTGTTGTCTTCACGTAGCGCTGTTCGTAGACCCAGTAGTACAGTTGGTAGTTCTTCCGTCCATGTTGTAGTCGCGCCACGAGCCATGAGTGCTGCCTTCATCGTGCGATGCCATCTCTCGACTTGTCCATTCGCCTGCGGGTGATACGCTGTGGTACGTATGCGTGAGACTCCTAGTTTCTTCATCAGTGCGTTGAAGAGTGCGGATTCGAAGGTTTTCGCCTGGTCGGTTGTAATCCGGAGCGGTAGACCGAACCTTACGAGCCAGTTATCGTATAGAGCTCTTGCTACTGTTTCTGCTGTCATGTCTTGCACTGGTACTGCTTCTGGCCACTTGGTACATCGGTCGATTATGGTGACGCAATAGCGGTAGTCGTTCGATAGTCGTAGCGGACCGACGATATCGATGTGGTTGTGTTCGAAGCGTTGAGATGGCGGGAACTCAGCTAATGGAGTGACGACGTGTCGATGGATCTTGCTGCGTTGACAGTCGATGCATGCTTTGGCCCATGTTCCGACTTCTTGGTTCATCGTAGGCCAAAAGAACTTTGCTGCCATCTGCTTCCGTGTCGTTCTGACCCCAGGGTGACATAGACCGTGTTGCGCGTTGAATGCGGCGTAACGGTATGTCTTGGGTAGGTACGGTCGAGGTGATGTTGCTGAGAGTTCGCATGTGATCGCTTGATTGAGACCGGGGAGAGTTATTTCGCCGAACTTCAGGTTGGTTTTCATCTTCAGCTGGGCCAATTCCTCATCGTTAGCTTGATCTTTGGCCAGCTGCGCGTAGTCCAACACGTTTGGACACTGGATGTCTTCGATGCGGGATAAGGCGTCGGCGACAGGATTCTCTTCTCCCTTGACGTACTTGATAGTTGTACAGAATTGACTTATGAAGTGTAGCTGTCGCTCTCGTCGTGGTGTGTCGCTGCTGCTGACTGGTCTGCTCAGAGCGAAGGAGAGAGGCTTGTGGTCGGTGTATAGCGTGGTGTCACAGCCTTCAATCAGCCTTCGGAAGTGCTTCACTGCGGCGTACATTGCTTGCAGCTCTCGATCGTAGACAGAGTAGCGGCGCTGCGTAGGGCTCAATGTTTTCGAGAAGAATGCCAGAGGTTTCCACATGTTGTCTACTCTCTGCTGGAGAACTGCGCCTACGCTGTGGTCTGAAGCGTCCGTCATAATAGCAAGTTCGCAGCCAGGTACTGGGTAGTTGAGCGTTGTAGCTTCTGTGATGCTTTTTCGGCATTTTTCAAAAGCTTCATCTGCCTCGGGCGTCCAGTCGATTGGCGTTTTGTCGTTTTTCTTCTTGTTGTGCAGATATTTGTTGAGCTCATGCTGATGGTCTGCCTGATGAGGTAGGCAGTCTCTGTAGAAATTGAGCATCCCCAAGAAACGACGCAGCTCAACGATGGTCTTCGGTTTCGGATATGTCGATATAGCTTCGATGCGTTCTTGTGTAGGTTTGATGCCACTTGCTGAGACTTCGTAGCCCAGGAAGTTGATTTTTTCTACTCCGAACTGACATTTCTCGACGTTGAGTGTTACGCCATACTTGTTGAGGCGTTCCAGGACTTCATGAAGTAGCTTCTGATGGTGAGCTTCATCTTCGGAGAATAGTAGTATGTCGTCGACGAAACAGAAACAGTTGTCTATTCCTCGTAGTACTTGATGCATGAAGCGTTGAAAGGTTTGACTTGCGTTGCGGAGACCAAACGTCATACACGTGAACTCGTACAAGCCGAAGGGTGTTATGATGGCTGTTTTCTGAGCGTCTTCTTGACTGGCAAGTGGTATCCAATAGTAGGCCATCTTGAGATCGAGCTTCGAAAATATCTTCTTGTTATGCAACGGGTACGTGAAATCTTGAATGCGAGGTATTGGATAGCGATCGGGTTGCGTCACTGCGTTCAGACGTCTGTAGTCGCCACACACGCGTAGTCCGCCGTCTTTCTTCTTCACAACATGTAGTGGACTCGCCCATGGACTCTTGGATGGCTTGCAGATTCCCAGCTCCACCATACGGTCGAACTCAGCTTTGGCGGCTTTGTACTTGTCTGGTGGCAGGGGTCGGGCGCGTGCGAAGAGTGGCGGTCCCGTCGTCTCTATATGATGTACGACGTCGTGCTTCGTCGGTTGCTTCAAAGACATCGGGCGTAGAACGTCTGGGTATTTCTTCAAGATTTCGTAGTAAACTTGATCTGAGCTGACGACGCGGATTGATTCGCCGCTTGTTGAGACTTCAAGCGCGTTGACCGTGAGCTTCGTTTCGTCGTCGATTAGCCTCTTTTTGTGAAGGTCCACAAGAAGTTTGTAGTGTTGTAAGAAGTCTGCTCCCAGGATTGATGTTTTCACGTCAGCGATGATGAAAGTCCACGAGAAACATCGACGTAGGCCCAAGTCTAGCTTGACTGTCTTCTCGCCATAGGTGCGAATTGGTGTGTTGTTTGCAGCGAAGAGCTTGTAGGAACTTGCAGTCTTCGTTTTCATCTTTGTTGTTGCAGCCCAAACAGATATGTCTGCGCCAGTGTCCACGAGGAACCGTTCTTTGCTGGCTCGATCGTGGACGCAAAGGCGTTTGCTGTTGCTGGGGACACCGACGTCCGCCACCGTCGGTGTCGAAGCTAGTTTTCCGCTGGCTTGCTTCGTTTTGCACACGGTGAGACGCACTTTCTGGCCTTGCTTCCGAACTTGTAGTGGTAGTAACATTCCCACGTTGTACCGCCAGGCTTCGGTCGATGTGGTCGTGACTGCAAGCGACTGCGTGCGCGGAAAGGTCGGTCACTAGCTCGTAATTGCTTGATTTCGAGTGCGAGCTTCTCGATTTTTGCCAGGATTATTTCCTTTGATAATGCTGCCATGGTGCCAGTGCTCCCCGAGTACTCCATTGTTGCGCCGGCCATAGTCTTGTTTCCGTCGGGAGGTCACCACTGTGACGGATCCTAGTAGCTAGGCGTGTTCTAAATAAAAGTCACGATATAATCTGGAATATGGAATGGAATGGAATATTTATTCAGAAAATTAGGCTTAATTTATTTACAATATTCGCCATACGCTGTACATAGTTCCGATGAGCGTTGTTTTCCGCCCGACCAATCCCAACGCGGAGGTATCGAAGTTGAACTGCGCATGCGCCGATCCGCGCCGGCGCATGGTGACGTCAGCCAACAAAGCTGCTGTGCACCGCGCGCGGCCCGCAGTTGTCCGCGGTCGCCGAGCAGTGCAGACGTGTTCTGCTGCGTGAGTCACTCGCCGCCTCGCAGTATCGGGCGGCCATTGTGGAGTGCGGACGCGTCGTCTAGTTCGTGATGTGTACAGCCAGTGGGAAGTCTTCGTGTCTACAGATCTTCGTTGGCGGTCATATTGATTATCAAGTAACCATCAATAGCATATTGTTGTTTGTTGTCAATTATGCAAGGTAACCATCCGTGTAGGTGTTTCAATAAAATCTTGCGTCGGTGTTTCATTTATTTTTCCTTCCTTCCCGGTACATCCCTTTTCCTGGTAACTGGTACAGGTACTGGTAATATGGTTTGATGAGGTAACCGGCGGCAGGCGAGCGCAGGAGATTCGTAAGTATCCGTAAGTATTTTCTTATGTATCCCCATAGCCTAGACGATTATAACTAAGATACAGGAACCACAGGAATCTCCCGCGCCGATACCCGCCACCGTGCACAGCCGCACCGCGCGCGCCGGCCGGCACCATTTTATTATTTTGTCGCGTGAAAATATTCATTTTCTGATAACTCCTAAGATATTAATTTAGATTGTATAGCGTAAAGGGCAAATATGTTCTAAATTAAAATTAAATATCTTTTTTTAGATATAGATTGATATCACATCGGTTAAAAAAAAGTTTTACCCAATACGAAAGTCAAAGATATCCACACATAACCTTCGAACCCTTGAACTTATGAATAAGTAGTTCAACTTTACAGTCTACACGTGTTAGTGGCCACAACGACAGGCTACCAACTTAGTAGGTATGTCCATTGCCTTCACGATCTCATAGGAATATTATAACAGCGTGGGAATTACTGCACCGTTTTCCATAGTTTACACTCTCTAGGCAAGATAGAGGCTGTATTAATATTTCCCATGTTACAACTGAAACCGGCCAAGTGCGATTCGGATACTCATACGAAGGTTTCCGTACCATCATCGTACAAGATTTAACACCAGCTATTGATGAGATCAAGCAGAAACAAAAGTTTATTGTGTGGAGAGTTGGAGACCCTCCTTCATTTTTTTTAAATTACACATTGAAAATTTCAAGTATCTACCTACTTATTACGGTTCAGAAGATATATAAATGCAGACGGACGAAAGGACGGACAGGTATCTTGCGGAGGCTTAGTACCTATTATGGCATCCTTTGGGAGCCCTAAAAATTACCCGTGTACCTACTACTGATGAATTAATTGTTGGCTTTATACTCCAAGAATGAATTGCTTACCTTGTCACAAAGTTTCCAACTTGGCGAAAAACCGAAATGAACCTTTTTTGCGAACAGCAGAAAAAAAATTGAATGGCACTAAATGACATATATAAAAACAAAATCCAAAGAGAATGTAATCACTCCGTTTTAACAAAATCATCAGCCACAATGACAGCTGTGATTTATGTTCAAAAATAGTTTTTAAAACCAATTAAAAAAATTCCGACTTCCGGAGAAACTTTAAATAGCAGACCTAACGGTGTGTAATAGGGTCCGTCGATGCAAACACGGCGTGTCCAGTCGAAGAGGCTATCGCGCGTGAGCCGTTCGATTATCAGCCCCTCGGCGCCCAAGGTCACGGCTTGTAGGCGGGCGGCCGCCATGCTGCCCGGACCACTCGCGCCCCTCGACGCACGCAAAACGCGCGCCCTCACCACCATCTACGCGCCGCGGAAGCCGAAAACACGGAAACACAAGACCGCCCAGTCCAGGATGCTGCAAAACGACCTCCCGATCGAAGCTCCCCTCAAAACATCCCTCTCCCCGTTCCACCCGCTGCCGGCCATCGGCCAGAAGCAAGAGAAAACTAAAGTTATAATCTTCGACTTAAAGAAAGAAGATCGCACGCTGAAACTCCAGGAAGTTCTCAAACCTCTCACGCCGTTAAGCATTCACGGGTTACGGAAGAACGTGGAATGCGATAAGAAGCCTCAGCAGCTTCTAAGGGAGAACACGTATGACGTCATCGAACCAACATTTTTAACCGCGGAGAAAGTTAAGAAAACCGTCACACCGAACAGAAACGGCACTTCTCGTAAAACCCACAACGGAGAATCGAAAATGTCTCCGAAAAGTAGATTCAAAAACGCTGCATTTCAGGTCGCTAAACTCACATCGATGCCTGAAACGGGGAAGTTGCTGTGTCTAAGGGAAAGGGAGACCTACACTATATGTAGGGAAGATGATTCGTGCAGATTACAAAAGTTGCCGCAAAGTCCAGCGCAACCGTTGAACAAACTTTCCGAGATTTTCCAAAGCCTCGACATGAAAGGAAGGCATAGAGATAAAATGAAAAAGGAAAACAGTTGGTTTTGAATAAAACTGCTCGAGCTAACGACAGTGACTTTAATGAACTGTTTTTAAAGAAAAGAGTTGTGAAAAAATAAGTGATAAAGTGACGAAGTTTCCAATTTATTTTTTGTAATAATTCACTTGTTCTGATGGTGGTTGAGATGTCTAATTAAAAATGTCTATTGCTCAAAGTTTCCGCGCTAGGTGGGTGCAAATACTAGTTGTGTTTTTCATATTTTAATAAAAGTGTGTCTATATTTTGTATGTCGTTATTTTTTCTTTATTGGATAACTGAACTTTTTACCTGAACAAAATAACGCAGAAATATTAAATGAATAAAAGACAAAAAGTTCAAAAAAGTTCCATCAAAATCCGTACACAGTAGGTACAGCAAATGTTTTGTTTCAGCCATATTATTTCAAGCTGTATTTTAATAGATTTGATGGATTCTCTCTCTAGGCACGAGTCTTCACTCATGTGCTCTAGGTAGGTTATAGCCTCAATAGCCCAACGGTTAAAGGTGCGGACTGAAAACTGAAAGGTCGCAGGTTCGAACCCCAACAGTGGTTCTGTACCGAGCCTATTACTAGGCCTCCTGGTGTCCGTCCGTCAAGTAATAGAAATAAATGAAAAATTAAAGGGAGCTGGGGAGCCGGAGCCCCCAGTAGTGGTTACTAGAAACGTGTTTTGGCGTTTTTTGGTTAACCTTTCCTATGCGAGTCCGAATCGCATTTGACCGGTTATTTATGTGGTTACCTCTCTACTGCTAAGTCATACATAACTAACACAAACTCTTCCTTATTTAGGGGAACCAGAAGTACCTAGGTATTATATATACCTACCCTACCTAACTAGCTGATGCGCGTGACTTCGTCCGCGTGGACTTAATTTTTAAAATCCCGCGGGAACTCCTTGATTTTCCGGGATAAAAAGTAGCCTATGTCACTTTCCCGGTCCTCAACTATAGTTGCAAAAATTCAAGTCGATCCGTAGCTCTGTTGCAGCGTGATTGAAAGACAAACCATCAAACAATTACACTTTCGTAGTTTTAATGTTAAGTAAGGATTGGCAGGTTAATACATGGCTAACAGTCTATAATGGTCCAGGGTTCGATTATTCCATAAATCCATATCCCATATTACAGCTAATAGCAAAGTGCATCGGAATTTGGAGCATTTAACTGCAAGTAGGTCGCGTGAAGCGCGCGCTCGCGTGACAAATAGACGGACACGACAGACAACATGCAGTTTACCCCTTTTAAAATGCACACGATAACATTTTTACACCCTTTTTACAATTTTATAGGTTAATAGCTATCCATAATAATATGCTCACGACTTTGTCCGCATGGATTAAAACGAAAATGAAGGTTTTAAATATAAAATCTCTCCTCATGCAAACTTTACCATCCTAGAACTACTAAGTACTATTTTGATTTCACACCTCTCGTATAGTTTGTGAAAATCAGACTCAGGTTATGTTTACAATCACGTTTAATAATTAACTTGTCCAGTTATTAATTCACATCACTTATTACAACGCAACATCAGCTACATGTTTAGGTTAGCTCACAATTTTACTTTATTCCGCACAAACTACAGAACACTATTTCATCGCATCAACAGCCGCCATCATTGTCCAGACTCTTTGGCGCCATATATCCGCTCCCGGCGCCCGCGTGACGTCACACCGTACTCGTGGCGACATCTCTTTCCTTCACGTAATTTCGCGCGCGTAACAAGTTCTTGGAATTCACGAGGACCCGTGGCTCATCGTTGTGTGTGTCGTATATGTATAAGTGTGAGCGAGAGGTTGCTCACACCTGACCGCTCCCGCCTAGGCTCCTGACAGGCACGCACACTTACGCAATGTACACGACGTAACCACAAGTAAAGCTCTCGCGCCCTCGTGAATTGTAAGAACTACAACAATGAAATTGTGAGCAAAGTTAACCGGACGAGCAAAACCGTATGTAGATAAGTATTTGCATTTTTATAGGAACAAGCGAATTCGTTTCATGACTCCAAAAATCCTACCTACCTATACTTACCATAATCACCAGAATAATATAATATAGATATTATGTAGGTAATAAGTCTCAACAGTACAACGGTTAAAGGTGCGGAATGAAAATTGCAAGGTCGCAAGTTCAAACTCCACCGGTTGCACTATTGTCGTACCCACTCCTAGCACAAGCTTTCCGCTTATTTGAAGGGGATAGGAGGATATTAGTTAAATTCAGCTTGGCTAATATTCTTAAAAAAAAAAAATAAGCATCACGTCACGCTAAAGTATTAAAATAATGACTTTGATACCTAATGGGCAGTAGATAGGTAGGTACCAGAGCTATTTGAATGGTGAAGGACAATCGATAAACGATTAGGTGGCCAGTAGAGGATACTTGTTTAATAGAAAATAATTCACAACTACATAGTTAGGTCATTAGGATACGTTTACATGGAAATATTTTCGTCCGCGTGGTGTTAGGTATTTCATTTTTCCGGGATAAAAAGCAGCCTGTCTCATTTTCCAGGTCGTCAACTTACCCACGCAAAAAATCACGATCCGTTATTGAAGGACAAACCAACAAACAAACACACTTTCGTATTTATAATATTAGAAACGATAGAAGGAAGTAAGAATTAGATATTTAAAAAATTAAAACATGAATTTTATGAGGAGTTAAAAGAAGCTTGTGGTTTTTTTAAACGGAATATTCCTGTTTTTCCTTTGCAAATGCATAAGCGCTTTGCTAACTTACGAGTCTCTTTCTGCGTCGTGTTCCCCATTACTGAGGGTCGTGACCTCTTCCGTCTTTTGTAGATGATGTCGCGCCATATGCCTCGGTTTTTTGCGACATGCAAATATGGTTGAGCGAAGCAATGGCTGGATCATGCGTCGTGCTCGTGAACGGGTGCCGCCAACGGGAATGGGTCTGCTTTGACTTCCCATGCTGACATGTGTTAGATTATATGTATTGTATTTTTGAAGCTTCACTGTGGAAGCACTGTATACTTAGCTTAGTTTTATTACTTATTGTAAAATTAGTTTATTTTATTTTTTGAAACGAGCAACTGCTGAGTTTCTTGCCGGTTCTTTTCAGCAGAATCTGCATTCCGAATCGGTGGTAGATTTTGTGACGTATCATAAGTGCTACAGGGTAGCCTACATGAAATAAATAAATTTTGAATTTTGAATTTTTTTTTTTTTGCAAATACGGTTCGGTTTTATTATGAACTTACGAGTATAAATAGGCAACAAGTAGGGGAGTAGCAAGTCCAATAACACCTAGGAATTAAAATGATTACTTCCAAAATCGTCTTTATTTACAAAATGTACTCGTATTTCATTCATTATAAAAATATTAACTACTTAATAATCTTAAAAATAAATTAATAAACACTACATTAAAATGAGCTTATAAAGATATTGTAGAACAATTGGCACTCTTATATCTAATATCAATTTTATTCTAACATTATTACAATCATTATTCGAATATAATATTACATAATATTATAGAAGCCATTATTGCTGGACTTATTAAAGTGCTATAGAATAGAAAAGACTACTCGTGTTGTTAGCTGTAATCCATAGATCGCACTTTAACTTTTCTCAGACTTAAGACAGACTTAAAACGAGACAGATTTATTATGTCAGGACATATTTTTTCGTCTTATTTTTAATTTTAGTCTCAAGTCCGAGTCAAGTCAGAGCACAATATAGATCTTAGCCTCAGAGCTAATGCTTCAGAAAAAAGCTCAATAGCAATAGCCCAATATTGGACCAAATATTGAACTAATATTGGACCAAATATTGTTACATTTTGTAGCCTTAGTAAAATAAAAAGAAAACCTCAGCTCACTTTTAATAAGCTTTTCAATATTCTGGGAGTGTATGTAACATTTTAGAAATTTAGCAGAAATCATCACTAATGCTGAGGTCTATAGAGCGTGCTCTGACTTAACTCCAGACTTAAGAGGTTAACAAGACACAAATATGCTCTGACATAAATCTGTCTCGTTTTAACTCTGTCTTGAGTCTGAGCTAATGAGAGTGTGGTCTATAAACAGCATTAGTATGGACTTTCCTGGTTACCTCTAAACAGCAGACAAAATGCCTTGCCCTGGATGGTTCTGCAGTTTAGCGATCTCCTCTTTGAACTTTGTGATGGTTTCCTTCGCTAGCTGCAATTTCTCCTTGAGCTCAGATATTTCATTCCGTACCTTCGCCTGTGCCGATATTATCCTTTCTAATGTCTTCTCTTTTTTGTCTTCAACTGAAAAATATGATTTATTCAATTGAAAGACCCTTTGCTCGTGGCCATTTTTTTACTGGCCTGCTGCCTTGCTGTTCAGCAAATCAGTACCAATGCAGAAGCGGTACAGAATTGACGTGTGTGGCCACGTGGCGTGGCCTTTAGTGATTACGTAGATTACGTAGCATTCTAGGAATGGAGACTTCTATTTTGGAGAGTTAAGGAGGATTTTAAAAACCTAAATCCATCTGATGACATTAGGAGTATTGCCGTTTTACTAATATCATAAATTTGAAACTGTGGAACCAACTCCCTTCGATGGTGTTCCTACTAAATTACAACATGGAGTTATTCAAGGGGCAGCCCCAACAAATTCCTGAAAAGCCAGCAACACACTGGTGGTGCCTCAGGTGCTACAAAATGTTCATGGGTGGTGTAATAACTTAATATCAGGTGAAAATATTTAAAAAAAAAAGGATTTTACAAAACTTAATTCCAGCTGATGACATTGGGTACTTGCTATTACTAGATGAAAGACAAAATAGTTCACTCACAATTAGTGTCATGTGTCCACTGTCCATTGGTAATAGGTTTGACGCTGTTCAGTAGATGCTGCATCAGCTGTGTCGGCTCCTGGAACACGATCTCCTCATACGACTCACTAACAAGCGCTCTACCAACAGGAGGAGTGCCCTCACTAACCGGCGATTGAAATAACTTCAGTATGTGGTACAGGGTTACCTGTAGAAAAACGATTGATGTTAAAACTAGCTGATGCCCGCAACTTTGTCTGTGTGGTTATAATTTATATAAAAGAAAAAGGCGACTGACTGGATAGACCAGGCTGAAATTTGACATACAGATAGCTATTATGACCTAGGCATCCACTTAGAAAGGATTTTTAAAGGGATAAAATAGGTGTTTGAAATATCGAACTCAACGTGAGCGAAACCGCGGGCAAAAGCTAGTAAAATAATAAAGTTTGATCACTTACAGGTCTCTCATTGGGGTCTTGAAAGTAAATCTTAATAACAATTTCGAACTCGCCCCACCCGGTCTCCGTGAGCTCATAAGGCGGCTTCGTCACTATCCTGTTAGGATTTGCGTAACTCTCATGCAGTTTGAAGTGTATTTTCTTTATATATGCCGACATGTCTTCGTTAGCGTATGGTTTCACGTATACAGTCCACTGATGAGTGTGACCGTCTTCCTCGCGTTTCTTGCCAAAATACCGCGCTACATTGCCATACACTATCGGCTTTACTATAACCAGTCCCTTAAAAACACATTTTAAGTCATTAAATATGAGAAAAGAAGGTATTTAAGAGTAAAAATCACCAGAAATGTTAGCATGCTTACCTTAACTCTACCGCCGGAATCTGGACCAAAATCAGTTTGTAAGCTCATAATTATGTCGGCGTTGTGCGTGTCCACCGTTGCAATAAGTATAAATTGTGCCAGAAGATCAATAATGGATAATTTTCTGTTAGTAAACAAAGATCTAACCTCTCAAGTCTCAACTGTCAAGTGTCATGGTGTCAACACTCAACAGTCAAAATCAATCTATGGTCCATAGTCAATCCACATTCCATAAACCATAGAACTGTCACCTTTTTTCGTAAAGTAAGGGATGTCCCTTAGGTTTTCGGTTAGAATGGTGATGGAGGGAGAGTATAAGCAGTTGATATTTTTACGCAATAAATATTAATAAATGTATCGTCCATAATAGATGTGGTAAATATATATCTAATCTGGACATAATATAGTAAAAATAGTCATCTTAAAGTATAATATTATGTTTATATTAGATGTTTTAGTAGTAGGTACCTATTAAATAGTTCGCGTATGTAATTTTTGCACCTAGATTAGGTACGACTATAATATCGTCGCGAAAGTGATAATCTTTACGACGACGCTTGTTCAGTTGAGAAAAAGTTACAAGGCACTTGATTTCAAAAGCGATGACTCGCGATGATGATAAAATTTCGGAATTAAACTTACTATTTATAAGTAAACTACTCAGGTTAATCGCCAACGGCGTTGTCGACAGCAGTGTTGCCTTTGTACTCAAAGGCAACACTGCTGCTACTAATAAAGCGCGAAATTATTAGGAAAATATTGTTGAGAAAGCGTTTCTACGAAGATTTTTTCATAAAGATATGGTAATTGGATTCGATTTTCCTTCTTAATTTTATACAGTTTGGGAGTTAGTTAGGGTTAAAAATATTTTTTAATATTCCATAAACACACAAAAGTGGCATAAATTGACTTTATTTTAATAAAAGAGAACAAGTGAACAATGGTCCAACATGACTCGCTTTCTTAAATCTAAGTAATAATATAATTGAATAACATTTAACTAACTAGATCGCGGTCGTTCGCGAGGTGAGCACGTAATATACAATCACAACATTGACTTCCAGATGATCATCACTTGATTAACTGGGGGATTTTCAGACTAGGCCGTAAAGTCATTGGGTCACAGTCTTAAACATCTAATTCGAAATGGTCGTATTAAACTCAGTTTTCATTAATTGGCATAGCTAAAACTTATGATCTGTAATTGTGGGTTCACCATCGGCTAGTAACGGGTCATTTTCCTCCTCCAATCTTGACGATCTTGAGCTGTGTCTCGAGGCCGACACACGTTGGGTGAAATTCAGTAAATTAGGTACAAGAGCTCCACTCGGTGTAGCTGGAGCTGATCTCGTTAGTAATTTTCTTGTGCCCGGAGGAATTTTAGTTAGTGGGATATATAAGCTCGATTTTCTCGTTCTCTGTGTTTTTCTAAACAAATCATGACGTCTTTGGCATCTTTCGTCGATTTGTCTTCGAAGGGTTGATTCTCTGGATTGAGTGGGGCTGGTGGGTTGCGGGGGTGATTCACATCCTCCTGGCGTGTCAGGGGAGGTAAGGAAGAGATGGCGTAAGTATGCAGCACGTTCGCAATAGGAGTCATCAGCGTTTGGCGAAGTTCGGCGTGGTGGTGGTGAAGAGCCGAGGCGTGGTTTGCATCCTCCATCACAATAGAGTTCACAATCAATGAGCTCCAGGTCTAAATCGTAGTTTGGATCCTGTGAAGATATAAGTTTCGTTTACAAAAAAATACACGAAAGTTATTATAGTCAGGATTTAGCCTTATAGTCAGGATTTTCTCAAATATATCATATATAGTATCCAGTGGCGTAACTATTATATAGGGTGGCAAGACGGCAAAATGCCACGGGCCCCCAGCGGGAAGGACCTATCTCATTGGTTGAGCTTCTTTATATTGGGGGAGGGAGGATCCCGTCCGATGAATTTGCCACGGGCCTCCAACGGTATAGTTACGCCACTGATAGTATCTTACCGGTGAGGTAATAAGGCTTTCTTGAAAAGCTTGGTCACGTCGCGTGTTGCGTGGCTCTGTGAGCGAAGAAAGTGAGCGCAAGATAGAACGTCCGCACCCGTAGTTACTGGCGCACGAATACGGAGGTGGTATCACAGAATTTGCCTGAAAAATAAACAATATTTTATTTGAGGCTAAAGGTGACTTCTTTTGTCAGGTTTAAGGGTATATGACTATCTGCTACCACAAAGCATATATTATATTATATTAAACATAAATATGTAAGTATAATTTTATTTTATAAAGTTTTAATATTGCGAATGTAAAGGGACTACCTCATTAGCTGCATTACATATGAAACTTGAGTTAAGAGAATCTGCTGTACTTGTTGCCGAGAGTGAGCCTGCAAATAGAAGTACTTAAAATTAATATCATTAAAGTTTAATAGAGTTTAGAGCAAAGACAGTAACAGATGTTGTTAATCAAGATTTACTGGATAGTGAATAAATAATACATACCGGGAGCACGGATGACATAATTTCTAAAATAATGCACCATGAGGTAGCTTCCCCCAGCTTTACCATCTCCTTCTCCGCAAGTGATAACGAGCGGGTAGAGATCTGGTTTCGATGTGACCTGATAACAAGTAAAGTTTTTAAACACCAAATTATGAAGATATGTTATAAACTTGAACCAAAGCTGATGAGCTGTAGCCTGTAGGTATCAATTTTAAAGTAATCCCAGACTTTTTGATAAGGTAAGGTAACTGACATCGTATAACATACCAACTATTAAATTATAACTGGGGTTTCTAATTATTCAAACAATTACTCAAATTAGGGGCACGGGGTGGCGGGACTCATTCGATCGTGATTGCCCTAATTTGACCCAAATTCGATTAAGTACACTGTTCTAATTTAGCGTCCAGCGACTTAATTGAGTTACGGCTAATCGGTGTTACGGCTATAGGAATAACCAACAGCGTAGAAATTTTCCACTCTTGTTGTTGTAGTATATGTTGTTGTCAAGTTTGAAAAGTATAAAGCCATAATCACGATCTGCTACCGTTTGATAGATGTATGTATTTATGGATTTAATTTTAGGAAGCGTGCCATAAACTCAGGGAATATAAAGCACATTGCGATAATGGCAAGTTAAGGTGCTAAAAACATTAATGAACTTCAGAAAAATACTAGGATGCTGAAAAATAAGATTTAAAGTTTATATTCACTTCAGAATATGGTGGTGGCGCTTGATGAATAGATCCGCATCGGCTATACCGGGGAGGAGGGTACACTGAGCCTGCGGAATCTTGGTCTGATCTGTTTCGTGGCACGCAGCAGGCAAAGGAGCACATGTAGATACCACTCGGACGGCGGTACAGGAGACACCATATGCAGCATACTAGAATTCCAGCGAGAGTTCCCAGAAGAAATAGCACAGGCCTATGGAAATAAAAGAAAATTCTAAGCTACGCGGAGGAACTTTATTTGTTTGTTAGCTGCAAAATATTTTGTATTATAATAATTGTGAATTATAAACATTCGTTGTAGTTCAGAGGTAAGTTCTGCTCAGAAAGAAATTTTCACTTAGACTTCAATGCAAATTTTGGATCACCACATGATTACTTTCAATTAAACCCATAGACATACAGATTTTCCTGGCATATCCTGGGATTCTGTCCGATATAAGGAAAAGAGCCATCACGGATCTTTGTAAAATATCCCTCTTGGAGAATTTAACCATCCTTTTGTGGTTTGGTTTTTTGGTTTAAGTAAAAACATAGACTCACGCAAGTATTAACGTACGCTAAATGGTCTAGGAAATTTACTATACTATGCAGCTATAAGGTAAGGTAGCTACGATTATTTCGCAAATGTTAACCAAACCTACCATTGCGAGTACCAGGAATTAGACAAAACGTCTTTTAAAGGATCTCCATCTCCAGATACATATAGAGGGGTTTCAGAGGCTGGAGCACAACACTCATCGTCGCAACAAAACCAGAGTGGGGGACACACTCGGCCATCTGGACACGGAGTTTCTGCTGCGCACTGAAAAAAAACAGGTATTTTATTTATTTATTATAAATAAAATGTAAAATAGCAAAGTTATGTGATAGGCATTTACACGGAGTGATGAAATACTCAGTGGGCATTTACAAGTCAAATGTGGTACATGCCTACTTAATTTTATTTTCATCTATTAAATTTCATGACGGCTGTGTGTATTAATAGGCAATTAATTTTATTTGTTCATAAATAAATATTTCAACAAAATAATGTTTGCGTTTGTTACGAGTAAATACATAAATAGATTTTCATCAATCAATAAAAAGAAAATTATTGTCGTTTAAATAAAGTTAACATTAACAGAAAACTTATGTAGGTACTTCGAGATATCAATTAAGTACATAATAGACTTCTATTTATTTCTAATATGCAATGAAAAGGAAAATATCTAGATAAAAGCAAATACGAATGCATGCTTAACCAAAAATACCATTTTGTCCAATTGATCACGCAGGAAAAGGTCCAATAGAGTCGAAAACCTGGTAGAAGAACAATGACTTGAAAATAAAGAAATTACAGTTATGTACGGTACTAATATTATAGAGAATGATGAGTCTGGTAATCCCTATTTAATGATTTTCTAAAGTAAAAAAAAAATTAAAAAAACTGTTTTTAATATTTGTGTGATATTATGGTATTGTACCTATATAAGTAAATATTTTGTGTCACAGTTAATGTCTCATAAAGCTCACCGATTGCATTAATTTTTCTGTGAAAATTTTAATTATCCACTTAATTTATTCTTTTTTCCTTAAAAAATGGACTGAGTGCAACTCATAGTAGCATAAACATAATAATTGTGTATCTTACGCGGGAAATTTTCATTCTGTGAGCGTGTATTCATCATGTAACAGCGCATGCCTATTCAGCGATCGATACGCCTATGAGGCCCAGACCTAACTATTTTTGGATATTTCCCTCTCTCGAAATTATTTAAAAACCATAATAATTATTATGAACTGGCTAGTTACGTATAAGTAAAGTAAAGGATTCAAATACAACATGATTAAATTTAAGTTTTGGGAGCAAATATTAATTTGACAAAATACAGATTAAAATTCATTCCAATTTTTTTCTACCAAATAATTATAGTCTAAAAACAAATTAAATAAAAGTATGTTGGATAAAAAAATTGAAGACACCAATCACGTGCACAATAAAAATTAATAACACTGTACCGGCTTGCTTAGCGTGACTCCCAACGTTGATACTTCGAGGCAAAAAGAAATCATGGTGAATACCAACAAATGTTTTGGGAACGACATGAGGATTAATTTAATAATCAGAAATTATGACGAGATCAATTCTCAATGGAGTCATTACTTCCCAGTGAAAAACGGATTTCTTTTTACATGATATCATCCCCGTACGTGTCTTTCCCATTCGGGACCGCGTGAAACTGAATTTTCTTGTAAATTCATATGTCTGAAACGGCCACTTATTAGAGAGCTTCCCCGCTCCTTACACCCCTACAACCCCTTGCTGGGCACGAAAGCCTTCTGAAAATAGTCTGAGCTCTACTTGTTTTGGTTGTTAGTAGAAATGTCGTGTTAACCTTGTTTATTAAACTATGTACCTAAGAAGTGGTTTTATAATTATTATCCAATCAATCAACCAATTAAGTAAAAATGTAGATTTCATTAATTATTATTGATATACAGGTAACAGCAAATTTTGTACTTGTTATATTTCCGACATTTATGAGATCGCATGAAAATAACGTACGTAGGTACTTACGTAGGTAGTCTTATCTCAGCAACCGAGTCCAAAGAGTATGTGTCAATGATGTAAAATCATCCGGATCAGCCTCAGTAATGGGTGTACCCCAGGGTTCTATTCTAGGTCCATTCATGTTTTTGGTCTACATAAATAATTTACCACATTTTGTCCAAAATACTTGCGATATTGTACTATTTGCTGATGATACGTCTTTAATTTTTAAAGTCGATAGGATGAAAGACAATTTTGACGATGTAAATAATGCATTATCTCAAGTTTCTGAATGGTTTACGGCAAATAATCTCCTTTTAAATGCTAAAAAAACAAAGTGTGTTGAGTTTTTATTACCTAACACGAGAACTGTCAGTAAAAATTTAAAGATAAATAATGAACCTTTGAAAACTGAGGACTCCACAGTGTTTTTGGGGTTAACCCTGGATTCAAAGCTACAATGGGGCACCCATATAGCAACGCTTGCTGGCAAACTTAGCTCTGCTGCTTACGCTGTTAGGAAGATTCGACAGTTGACTGACATAGAAACTGCAAAAATTGTTTATTTTGCATATTTCCATAGTATTATGTCATACGGAATCTTAGTATGGGGTAAGGCAGCCGATATTGGAAAAATTTTTGTTTTGCAGAAGAGGGCAATCCGCGCAATCTATAATTTGAGGCCGCGGGATTCCCTTCGAGAAAGATTTAAAGAGATAGGCATTCTTACAGTAGCTTCACAATATATTTATAACAACATAATATTTGTCAGACAAAACATTTCGAGTTACAAAAAAAAGAGTGATTTGTCCGATAGACCAAGTAGAAATCCAAATAGGCTCATGTTTCCTGGGCTGCGCCTCAAGAGGGTCCAAAAGACATTTGTGAGAATGGGCGTAACGTTTTACAATAAAATTCCACAGTCAATCTTAGACTTGCCTCTACACAAGTTTAAGAAATCAATTAAATCTGCTCTCATGAAAAAAGCATATTATACAATTGAAGACTATGTAAATGATAAAAAAGCGTGGATATAATTCGCTCCAGTGATTCATAAGACAGTAATAACTATCCTGTGTTCAATAACAATTGTAAATTTTTTATTTTTTTTGAAAAGAGCAACCGCCGAGTTTCTTACTGGCTCTTCTCGGCAGGAAAGGCATTCCGAACCAGTGGTAGATTCATTGACGATTCAAAAGTGCTTGTAAAAGTTTATTTGAATAAAAAATATTTCTATTTCTATTTCTATTTCTATTTCTTAAATAAAATGCAGTTAAGAACACGAAGTTTCAAGTTCAAGTAATGGCGTTAGAAAATACTTCAAATTTTTAGGCACAACGTTCAAATTTCTAATGTAATAAGTAAATGGAAAAGTAGACGAAGTTTAGTTTAGATGAAATTGCAGTGAGACAGCAATGGCACAAAATAATTCTCATTCGATATATTGACCTATATTTTGAAATTTCAAGGTTGATTTTACACAAGCATACCGACGTAAGCAAGATAAAAGCTTGTGCCAAAAATAATTGGAACAAGTGTTTAATAGCGTAAGCTATCTATACGCCTATTGGCTTCAAGTTATCTGCACAACGACCAATCACCAACGCCAACGCAATAACCGTAACCCCGTAGCAACAAGCCTTTTGATGCCATAATAATAGCTAAGCAAAACCTGCGCGAAAATATTTATGTGGTGGGTCGGTGATGCCTGCTAATTTTATTTAAAGGGTTGGATTTACTTAAAAAAATTTTTTTTGGAAGGGGAGTATTGTAGGAATACATGTATAGCGCAACATGACTCCCCTCGCTGATACAGCGAGTTGGACCGCCGTGGTTTTGTTAAATAGGTAAAATTTTTAAATTACCAGCAGAGTGAGTTATCCGTATTTATATCACACACACGTGTGAACACGTGAAATAAAGACTACAGCAGGGGAATAAGTTAGAATTATTTTCTACCCTCGCGGCAAGAGTCTCTAAATATGTATTAGATTTTAATATAATGTTAGTTTTTATTGAAAACCAACTACTGTTGTTTAAAACTTTGTTTCCAATCCGAGACGCTGATTTCCGATACCGATACCGAATATTGTTTATTGTTTCTGCTCTATTTCTCTGTAACCGTTTTGTGATTCACATCACTAGCGCCAATGACAATGTCAATACGCGACTGTAGATTGACAGTTGTTATCAGACAGTCAGCTGCATGGTCAGCTGTCAAAATCAGTTGGTTGTCAAATCGTCATTCTTCGCATGTTGCGTGTACAATGTTAAAAATATTTTAGAATTTTAAAAATTTTTACTAAAACATTTCTAAATTAATAGTACTTAAAATGCGGTGCGTAATTTTGTTGCTTAGCGCTACAATTATAAGTGTTGCGGCATGGGACGACGATGATTTAGAAGTGTTTGACGCGGTCGATGAAGTGAACCAGAATTTTTATGAGTTGTTAGGAGTTACACAGGTATGAGGGTATATTTTTCCTTAAACTAATATAACTTAGCCGTGACACGTGATAAGCTGCAGGTTAAGACCGTACATAGGTTCAAAATTGTTGGAATTAATAGAGCTAACTTTGCTAGGGTGTTGAATGGTTCTTTCACCATCTTTGGTCTTTCTGATGGTCTTTTAAAGAAAATAGGGGTTTATCAAACCACAAATCTCGTCTTAATACATACAAAGTGGTATACAATGATATATATTCACTATTAAATTTTCTAGATTTTATCAGAAAAATAAAATAATGTTTGATAACATACTTTTATGTAGTCTTTTTTTTATACATAATATCAAGTTTTACTTTATGTACATTATAGAACTTCTAGTTCTGTTACCAACAAGTTTTTCAATTTAATTTAATTTTTTTCATTTCTTTGGGCCAAGTCTATATGAAATATTATAGATATGAAATTACTTGTTCCCTTGTATCAGTCTATTACATGTTCCCTTACATTATTCCAGAGTACTAAGAACTCCCACATGGAATTACAAAGAATCCAAATTACAGGAATAAGATAGTCTAATCTAAATTGGTACACCTTTCACTTTATAATATTTGTCTGATAAACTTGTCTTACGTGAAAAGAGTTTAAGTACTAAAATGGATTAAAAATAAGTACTTAATTTCTTTTTATTAGGATGCTTCACCATCAGAGATAAAGTCAGCCTTCAAGAAACTAACTCTGAAACTACACCCGGACAAAAATGATGCACCAGATGCCGATGTGCAGTTCAGAAACTTGGTGTCTGTTCACAACATACTGAAGGATCCAGGGAAAAGAGAAAAGTAAGATTTAAGTAACAGTTATTTAGTTTTTTCGTGCTTTGAATAATAAAAGTGAGATTTAAGTAACAATTATTGGTTATTTGTTCTTGCTTTTAATATGGGTCTATTTTTCATCACCATGGTAAACAGCTCAAAAGCTTTAACAGTTCCTGAATACAAGGCATGAACTTAAAACGAATAAAATAAACCCGCAATGAAGTGCAGAATCCCTTGTATATCTTAGAATATATAGCTTTAGCAGTAAACGAACTCTTAGGCATGCACTGGTCGCGACATTTCCCTTTGTTAAAACAAGTTAGTCAAAGCTTAAACAGATATAACTGGAAAGTCAGAGATGCATGCATGTTATCGAACCTGTGACCCTCGAATAGAAGGCCACAATCCTAACCACTAGGCTATCACTGGGCTATTTCATGTCAATGTAAACTTAATAGCCCTTGAAGCCTCAATAGCCCAACAGTTAAAGGTGTGGAATAAAAACTGAAAGGTTTATTTGGAGGGGAGAGGAGAATATAAGTCAAGTTCAGCTTGGCTAATATTCTTTAAAAAAAATAAAAATTGTTTGATAAAGATACAATGAAGTGCTGAAGAATGGTCTGCCGAACTGGCGGTCCGCTGTGTACTATTACCGACACGTGAGGAAGATGGGTCTGGCTGAGGGCTCCATCATTCTCTTCATCATCATCACATTCGGTCAGTATGCGGTCGGATGGGCGGCGTATGCGGAAAAAAGATATACTGCTGTGAGTAGAACCCAATCAATCAGGCATGTTATATGAAACAAGCGCCGGAGTGAAAGCGCAGTGCTAACAGGTGATCCACCATCGGGTGGATCGATCATCTGACGAGTCGCGTGGAACCCCTGGTTACAAGTGGCGCAAGACCGAGGCCCGTGGAAATTCATGCAAGAGACCTTTGTTCAGCTGTGGACATCTATGTTGGTTGATAAAGATGAAGGCAAAAAATGCTACACCATATTTCTTGATTTAAATAATTGTAAAGAATTATAAGATCTAAGGGAGCACATCAGAGAAAATGGAAATGTTTATTTGACATTTTAAGTTTGCTTGTGCCAGAATCTGCTATTGAATCCACTCTTAGTGTGAATCGATCTTTACTTTATAACATACAGCTTTAACTATGTCGTATGATACTGTTAATTCAGGAATTAGGTTATTTCTATTTAAAACTTAATAATTTGATAGCAGAAATTACAACCACTTGAAAAACTCTTTTAAATGAATAAACAAATACTTTTTTAGTTGTAAAGCAAAATTAGTATCTCTTAAAATTTATTTTTCGTTTCATTATTCTTATTATTCAACAGGAACAAATACTAAACAGTAGAGGTAAAAAACATTTCAAGAAATCTGGCTTCGACACTGGTTTAGCAGAAATATTGGAACAGTTGCCCAAACCTAGCATAAAAGATACACTGCCCTTCCAAATACCTCGCGCTATGTGGTGGTCTATAACTAGCATCCCTCTCGCTATCATGGAACTCAAGCGGAGAAGAAAAGAGCTGCAAGAAGAAGAGAAAAAGAGAAAGAAAAAGTAAGTGTTTTTCTAGTTATGACTGTACATTTTATTTAAACATAACTGTTCATCTTAAAGCCTCAATAGCCCAACCCCCATAGCCCCATCTCTTGCACTATTGTCGTAACACAAGCTTTCCGTCCCTTGGTTAATATTCTCTTTAAAAAAAAATATTTGTTTAAGAACTATCTATGGTTAAAGTGACATGAAATTATTTCAATTTGGTTTTAATTGTGTTACTAAAAGTTACATAAAATTGTAATATGAATCAGGTCAAAGTCAATCATTCAGTTTAGGTTAGGTTAGGCTTTCCTAGTGGAAAAAAAGGTTAGGGGGTCAGGATTCCAATGTACGTCTTAAGACAAGCTTCTCTAATAAATAATAATAATTCATTTATTTACCAAAATGCAGGTACAATGTGATGGAATAGGGAAAATTGAGCCTTATACATTTTACCAGGACTGGTGTGTGAATATTATGCAATAATATTCACACACCAGTCTTAACTTTTAATTTATTTTAATAATGACATTTATCAAAATGTCATTATTAAAATAAATTAAAAGTTAATAATTTTAAATGTCATACTAAACATAGCTTAGATAGATTTAACATATAATACAATACAATGTACAATGCACTGTATATGCACTGTATACATAGTATAGTTTTGTTACCTATTGTAAAAAATTTTTTTTTTGAAAAGAGCAACTGCTGAGTTTCTTGCCGGCTCTTAGCAGAATCTGCATTCCGAACCGGTGGTAGATTTATGACGTGTCATAAGAGCTACAGGTTGGCCTACATGAAATAAATAAATGATAAGTACTCTAAGTTAAGCAAGTAGGTAAAGGTCTTTATCCTCTAGGGAAGAGGAGGAGACGGCGCGGGCGGCGCGCGAGGCGGCAGCGGCGGCGGAGTACAAGCAGATCGGTGCGGCGCGGCGGCGGCGCGCCTTCATGCCGCCCGAGCGGGACTGCCTGCTGGACCCCGCCGCCGAGCCTGACGACGACGCGCCCGCTCCCGTACAACTCAAACCCGTGAGTGATGTACAATGTTTGCCACTAACTTACTCTACACACAAGTGTTATCAATCACTAAGAAAAGTTTGATTGTCACTTTCTTTAGTCACGCATCAAGGTGTTTTGTGACGTTTGGATTGAACATCTAGTGGACCAAAAAAGTAGAGGGCACAAGAGTACGTGGCAGGTAGCCCATGAGATAGAGGGACCAAGTAAAAGCTGTGGTTGCCCTACATGAATGCACGAGGAGGGCTGCTGTTAGGGAGGAGTGGAGGCGTAAGCATGCCACAAGACTCAAGTGCCACGACCGCTCTGTCAAGAGCGAACCGATAAAAATGAAAAGTTTATCTATAATGTATACTAATTACAACATGGGTTTATTCAAGGCATTAGTGGTGCTTCAGGTGCTGCAAATGTACATGGGCGACGGTAATCACTTAAAACCAGGTGAACCGTCTGCTCATTTGCTCGCTAAAAATATTTTTACCTAACTATGAGCAAAGCCAAAATGAAACGCTTATGGTTTTAGCAGTCTAGGGTTGCAGTTTTTAAACTTTTATCGTTGTCAATTGAAAATCTCTCGTCAGACCCCGCCAGTGGTCACGGGTGGGCTGTGGACGGACGACGACTTGGCGGAGCTGGTGCGGCTCGTCAAGAAGTACCCGGGCGGCGCGGGCGAGCGCTGGGAGCGCATCGCCGAGGCCATGGGCCGCAGCGTGCCTGAGGTCACGCACATGGCAGCCAAGCTCAAGGAGAACTGCTACAAGATACCCGGGCAGGACGCCGCCGAGGAAGCGCCGCCCGAACCCGCCAAGAAGGTAAGCAATTAGGAATTGATGGAAAAGGGATGTTGTGATACTTAAACCGCATTAAAATAGGTAGGATAGTTTACAAGAAAAAAAAAAAATATTTTTTATGAAAATATCGTTTGTTTTCAAATTAAAGATGTCCGACTTGTCTTTGGTATTTCACGAAATTCATATTATGATAATATCATCTTAGGTATCTCAGGGTGCTGTTGTGTAACAGTTGATAAAGTGGATTTAGGTTTCGAACTTATTTCTTTAGCAGATAAGATTCAAAATGCTAGGTAACATTTTGACGATGCTAATTTTTCGGACAGCACGTCGGTTGTCGGTCCTTAGCCTGATATCTCTCCGGTCGTGTCGAATTTTGGTCCCATCGGACGGAAAGGAGTGTTTAACTGTATCTGCGCACACACTTGTGCACGCTAATATCACCCGTGCAGATGACTAATCTCCGTGGAAATTGGGTGCAGGGCCGGATTCGGTCAGGAGACTATTATTATTTTACACCGAAAATAATGCAAAGTATATAAATGCTTCAATAGCTTCAACTATTAAGGTGCGGGCTGAAAACTGAAAGGTCACAGGTTCAAGCCTCACCCGTTGCACTATTGTCGTAGCCACTTATACCACAAGCTTTCCGCTTATTTGGAGGGGAGAGGAGAATTATAAGTCAAGTTCCGCTTGGCTAAAATTCTTCAAAAAATAAAAACTGTGTGTTCCGCTCAGGTGAAGACGCGTAAGGCGGAAGAAAGCCACGGCGGCAACTGGTCGCAGGCGCAGCAGCGCGCGCTGGAGGCGGCGCTGGCGGCGCACCCCAAGGGCGGCGCCGGCGACCGCTGGCAGAAGATCGCCGCGCAGGTGCCCGGCAAGACCAAGGTAGGTTCCGCTCAGCTGAAGACGCGGCCAATACCATGCGCTAAGCGACGCCCGCCCTCCCGCTACGAGACAGGGAAGAGAAGCAGGCAGCCAAGCAAGCTATAGAAATAGAATACTTTTTTTTTTCGCGATCATAATAGACAATGATCAACATTGTACCGAGACTGCAAGAAGCCCTGCACAGCTGATACTCCCAAGAAAAAAAGAACCAATCGCCGGCCCATATTGGGCACAAGTTTCTCTGGGAATGAGAAAGCTTTAGGTCATAATCCACAACGTGAGAACATTGAGCATGTAGGTTTTCTCGCGGTGTTTTTTTGCCGTTAAATCAAGTTAGTTTCGCAAAGCTCTGAAGCTGTATCGGCAAGCCTGGCACACTCCGCAGTAAACTGCGGAGCTACAAGTACATTGCGTACCTCTTCCAAGGGCCTAAAAGAGAGTGCGAAGGGATAAGAGTTACGTGATAGAAAGAGAGAAAAGTCTAGGTGAATAAGATAATAAGGTAAATAGCGCTGTGTCAACCTGAATCGCACTTTATTGGGCAGTAACAAGAGTCGCTATTTATTTAAATCATTTTGCAGAGTCAATCTTCTGTACCTTTAGTTACTATTAGGTATTCTGTGGTATCGGCGGCAAGACAAAACAAAATTATAATTGACCAGCCAATTATCTTCTTATTAAGTCTTTAATTGCCAAGATATTTTTTATTCATTTTAGCCTATAACTCGTTAAGTATCTCTATAAAACTACGTTTGTAATTCTTTGTATACTTATCGTTTCATTAAAATAAAATGGAAGAGTGAAAGTGTTATCTAAGTGACACGATTCGCTTGGTTGAATTTTGAAGACACCTCACGTATTTCTTTGTCCCTTTCAATATTTCAACGTATAATTGCTTAGCAATGTTTTGTAACTGTTTATGTCTTAATATTCCGAAGACATAAACAGACACCTGACTTCCCTGCATGACACCTCATTTGCAGGTATTTTATATAAGAATCTGTTTGAAATCTGAACCTAATTTTGAAATTGTTTAAAACACTTATGTTTTTACCAACGTTACCTACGGACTACCTAAGTTAGGTAACATTAAGTTAGGTAACGTTTTCTGGTAATTTCGTTTTCACGAACACCTAAAGGCGGAAATGACATTAGGATTGCATGCCATGAAATAGCAAAAAGTAGGCAGACACTGGCACTAATTCGGTTGTACATAATCTGTTCTAAGAGAATGTATGTCTTATTGAATTAAAACGTCCAATTTTTGTTCATTGTATGAAGACATCAGACGAACTTGAAACTCCCCTCAAAAATCAGGTTTTGAATTGTATTATGTTTATTTTCCAGGAGGAATGCATGCAAAGGTGTAAATATTTATCCGAGTCGCTGCGGAAACAGAAGCAGAAAGAAGAAGAGGAACAGAGAGAGCAGGAGCTACAGAGGGAGAGCACAGAAGCAGTCAGCGAAAGTGATAATTAAAGCCAAATGTCTCGCCATCCCTACAGTTCACGCCACAAAAGTTGAAAACTTTTTTTAATTTTTTTGTAACTTTTTTTAATTTTTTTGTAACTTTTTAATACTAGCCAAACTGAATTTGACTCATACTTTCCTCTTTTCTCCAAATAAGCAAAAAGGTTGGGTTACGGTTGACCCATTAGTGGGGAATTGTTGACCTTTCAGTGTTCAGTCAACTTTTGTGACGCGTACTGTAACTATTATAAATGCTATCGGATGTATTCAAAAATTAAATTTTCTGACCTAAATAATATGCTGTTCTTTTGAATAAATAAAATTATATTCCACACAACATAGAGGAACAAACCAAAAAAATATAACTATTCATATAATTGGCAGCCCTATCGGGCTAATAGTTAAGCTAATGGCAACCAATCTTGCAAAATGACTAGGTCCTCCCAACCGAAGTCGGTTAATTTTTTTGGCCAAACTCCTCGCTGGTTTGTGCCGGAGTTATTATAGTGCACAAATGTGTGCGCAAACACAGGTACACTCTCTATTCCGTCACTCTTGTAGTCCGATGGGATGGAAAATTCGATACGACCGGACAGAAAACAGGCGCAAGACCGACGGCTTTACGTGCTCTCCGAGGCACGGGGGTGACCCACAACTTCCTAACTCTAACTAGTAGGTACTGAGAATTTGTTAGCAGAAAACTCAATATGTTTATTGGCCCGACCCGGGAATCAAACCTAACCTAACCAGTCAATATATTAATAAAATAATACATAGATACATTTCTGTATGTGTAAAAATGTCTGTACATACATACATAGATACATTTCAGTATGTGTAAAAATTTCTGTAGTCAATTTTGAAAAGTATAGCAGTATTATTCAGTCCAGTCAATTTATTTTAAAATTTTTGTATAGCCGACTCGGTACTATGTATTAAAGAAAATTATACATGGAATTTTATCGCGTATGTCGACTTTGTAGCTTGGAAATTGACTTTTATACTTTTTTTATTAAAGGAACTTTGAATTATTTATTTGTTTTACTGTAGAGTTATTCGTTGTTAGGTCTATATCGCACATAAAAAATTTCGCACACCCAGATCAATAGTGAGACAACACAAAAAAGGTCTGTTCGTTCGTTCGTTAGCAAAGTTATGAAAATCAATTTTATTTTAGGTCATAAATGATGTCGTGAAATGCGACCTAAACTAACTTTGCTAACAAAAGATTCCGAAAGACTTTTTTTTCGTTTAGAGAACAGAGACTGTTGTGTTGTTGTTATGAGCGAAGTGTTGTCTCACTATTGATCTGGGTATGCGATGTGTGTACTTATACTACCTATAATTTCTGTGTTAGAACTTAGAACATACAGTTTTGCATACAACGGGCAATTTATATGCCGTAGTGTTAGACCGTACTAAGAACGAACAACTTTACAGTACTGTAGAGGGTTAATCTAAGTTTTAATTCGATTAATCGTATAAGAATTCGATGACAATAGCGTCAGTAAAACGAAAGTAATTACAACCGATTTTAAGGAGCGTATCGTATAAGTAAACGTATAAGAATGAATCACGAAATTGAGCTCTAATTTATGCTGTTATGGTTCATTTTACGTTGAAGCTATTGTCATCGAATTCTTATACGATCAGTCGAATTAAAACTTAGACTAAACTACTACTGTAGTCAACGTTGTTATGATACTTGTTTTTTTATGATAAGTTTATTGAATACCCCAGTGTTTGGTTGTGTGTAATATGGATTTTTAAAAACGAATGATTTATGGTTTTTTTACACTTTACGTCTTTTCTTTTCACGAGAACTTTTCAACTTTTGGTAGGTATCGTAAAACTGCGATCGAATTGAGGAAAACTATCAAGGGTGACAATCCATTGACGCTAAATAGGAGACGTCAGTCCTCTGAAGGTGGTCGCACATGACCATAAGAACCGCAGAAGTGCAAAGAGCAAAGTAACAGGACTTTTCTTTGTTCAATGATGATGATGTCATCAAAGGTCGATTCCGCAATGATCAAATTTCACACAGCAAACTGACCTCCATAACGTAATGCAAAAATTATCGTTTTTTTATAACAGCCTTTTCTTTTTATAATCGGTAGAAATTGTACATTATGTTGTGGCGTAGGTCAATATACGCTACTTAAGTAGTTTTAAAGTGTCTCTTCGTTGCACTCGATTCACACTGTCAATGTGAATCGAACCAACTATATTATCTTGCACCTGCGGATCGTATTGTTTGGTTATGTCTGCGATCGCCTTTACCTAAAAGGCGAATCATTCTAGATGCTGTTCATACATTTTGACGACCTTCTCGGCGCAGTGGTCTTATAACTGGGAGGTCTCGGGTTCGATTCCCGGTAGCGGCAGTTTGGGAATTTACAATTTCTAATTTGTCTCTGGTCTGGTCTGATAGAAGGCTTTGGCCGTGGCTAGTTACCACTTTACCGTCAAAGACGTGCCGCCAAGCGATTCAGCGTTCCTGCAAGATGGAGTGTAGAAACCGATTAGAGGTATGGATTGAATCTACACTGCCTACCTCTGCCACGTTAGCCCGCTACCATCTTAGACTGCATCGTCACTTACCATCAGGTGAGATCGCAGTCAAGGACTGCTGTCATCGAATATAGAAAAATTGCATTTAATTTGACGTAGATTTGTATTCGAATTATGAAGCAAGTAAAAAAAAGGCGCATAAGATATCAATATATTATATTTGTTATTTACAAAATTAAATGATTACATTATCGCTGGTCGTGGTTTTATTTGAGTATTACAATTATTCTCTTCCTTAAGGCATATGATTTCATTTATTAATTCAATTAATCAAATATATGAATTAGTAAATGAATACCTAATGAATACGATTTACTTATATAATCAAGTCATGGCTTTTGGCTTACAAATCAATGTCTAAATGTCAAACAATTATATATATGTCTCAATTAAAAATCGTACATGTGGAGTTCAAGTACGGTTAAATAGCTAACGGCAAAAATATAACGGGCGTCAATTGCAAAGTAGGTAGTGAAGAATTTGGGAATTGCGGTTGCTTAATATTCGATGTGGTGAAAACCTGCTTCACTTCTGCCGTAGTTTTCTGTAAAAGATTAAAGATATTTAATTATGAAAACTCAGTGTAAGTACAGTACATATTTTACAGTATGTACCTACTACTACTAACTGTAGTATATGTTTTTGAATAAAATTGGACTCGCGTATTTTTGGACCACACCTTTCACAAACACTTTCTATTTTTATTGTTACGTTCCCTCAAATATGGTTGAGCGAAGCAACGGCTGGATCATGCGTTCATAACTCCAATACTTAGTTGAAGTTGAACTTTTTAAAAGTTTCTATTAACAGTTGCGATTGCCGAAACTAGCAATAAGAGCTGCTACGTCTCGGCACTTTCTCAAAATTATATAAAAATCGTTAGAACCCCTTTTTGTCTGGTGGGAGTCTTTAGCAGTGGCTAGTTACCACCCTACCGTCAAAGACGTGCCGCCAAGCGATTTAGCGTTCCGGCACGATGGCGTGTAGAAACCGATTAGGGGTATGGGTTGAATTTACACTGTTATTATCCCTCTCAAGTCAGCCCGCTACCATCTTAGACTGCATCGTCACTTATCAGGTGAGATCGCAGTCAAGGGCTATCTTGTCATCGAATAAAAAAAAAAGAACAGCTAGTTGCGATTTGCGTGTGTTTCGTGGTTTGTCGAGGTAAACTCACTGGTGGTCGGCGCGGGGTTCCAGGGCTCGCCCTCGCCGCAGCGGCGGCACGCGCAGCGCGAGGCCGACTCGACGCGGTGCGGCGCGCGCGTCCCGTCCTCGCACGTGAGCGTCACCGTTATCCCGCTGTACCGCGTCGCCCGGCAGCACTCGCACAGCGACTCGTGCCGGCCGGCCTCTGTCGAAGACACAATAAATAAAATATACTAGTTGATGCCCGCGACTTCGCGTGGATTAAGGTTTTTGATTCCCGCGGGAACGCTCTTATTTTCCGAGATAAAAAGTAGTCTATGTGTTATTCCAGACTATAAACTATCTCTGTGCCAAATTTCAGCCAAATCGGTTCAGTCATTGTGGCGTGATTGAGTAACAAACATCCAAACATCCACACTTTCACATTTATAATATTATTAGTAGGATTCTCTATGGTCACAAATATTTCTAACCGCAGTTTCTTGCTAGTTCTTTTCGAACCAGCAGTGGCAGGTTCACATGAAACTTGACAATTCCAAAGCACATTGTAAAAGTTTAAGTTCGACAGTGCCCCCGCCAAGTCGAGTTTGCATAGGTACAAAACTTTTCTCTTTCTAGTTTTGACTAGAAAGAGAAAAGTTTGAACTTGAAAGTTTGAAGAAAAAGAACTGCGCCATAATGAGTGGAGTCTCTATTGTTGGAGTCGCAGCTGCTGCAACCCTCGCTAAAGCTGTCGATCGCCTCCTCGTTGACACGGACTGGGGGAGACTGATCAGAGCCGCGCCTCGCTGCTCGGGACTTACCTTTGCTGTACAGCGTGCTGGAGTCGCAGCTGCCGCAACCCTCGCTAAAGCTGTCGATCGCCTCCTCGTTGACACGGACTGGGGGAGACTGATCAGAGCCGCGCCTCGCTGCTCGGGACTTACCTTTGCTGTACAGCGTGCTGGAGTCGCAGCTGCCGCAACCCTCGCTAAAGCTGTCGATCGCCTCCTCGTTGACACGGACTGGGGTAGACTGATCAGAGCCGCGCCTCGCTGCTCGGGACTTACCTTTGCTGTACAGCGTGCTGGAGTCGCAGCTGCCGCAACCCTCGCTAAAGCTGTCGATCGCCTCCTCGTTGACACGGACTGGGGTAGACTGATCAGAGCCGCGCCTCGCTGCTCGGGACTCACCTTTGCTGTACAGCGTGCTGGAGTCGCAGCTGCCGCGACACTCGCTGAAGCCGTCGATCGCCTCCTCGTTGAAGCACTCGCCGTGCGGGCCCTTGGATATGCTGATCAGATGTATTGTCTCGTTCCGGGGTATCGGCGTCGGCACGCATTTACCTGGACAAACATTACTATATAAGTATAATGATGGAGCGAGAACAAAAATTTCAATGAACTTGAGGGAAGCAGAACGTTGCAGTTAGCGACGAGCCGAAATGAAAGAACTATACTATCCCTTTGTTTTGAAGTGTGTACTTTTTGGGAATTAAGCAAATTTCTTGATCGAGGAAAATCCATTTTTCCTCCTAACCGAATGTACAAAACTTACTGAGGTCAGAAGGTTTCTGCTTGCACACTTGGCAACAGGTCTGGTTGACGAGGTCTTCCGGCGCGCAGTCGGACACGTCCGGACACATTTCCGGCGCGGACGTCAGGTACACCTGGCCTATGGTGCCGTCGCACGAATATGACGTGCAGTTGTCCGGTGACTGCCAGCTCTCTCCTGCGAAGAAGAACGTGGATTTCGATTATAATATAACTAGCTTTAGCCCACGGCTTTGCTCACGTTAAGTTCGACTTTACAAATCCGTATTTTACGCCCTTCGCGGTTGAACAGTTATCTTCAAGCCCAGCTTGATCCATCCAGTGGGTTGAGCTGCGCTTTGATAGATCAGTCAGTCAGCCTGTCCTTTTATACATTTAGATATACCTACTTATCTAAAATTTTGGAGTACGGCGGATCTTGGGAAAAGATAATAATTGTTACATCCGATACCGGATACACCGAATATACGTTGAGGTCCGAAGCAGCTGGAATAGAGCTTCGCATTTTAAAGCTCCGTGTTGACAACTCCCACAAGGTAGACAGACAAAATCAAACGAATCGATTCCGGATACGAGTGGAGCAAGCCAAACCAATTCAGGTTTCGTTAATCCCGAATCAAAATTTCACCCTTAACCGCTACTTTGGTGGTCTCACTGAAAGTGAACCAAATTGAGCCTAGATTATTCAGAATAATGTGGAACAACGATTTGGGAAGTCAGCCGAATGATGTACTGTGAAGTCACTCACCCAGTTGCTTCAGCTCGTCGCCTACGACGCACTTGTCCTGCACGCAATGGCCGCAACACACTCCCGCCGCGGGCTCCACGTACTTCTGATCCTTGTTACACTCCCGCACGCAATTCTCCACGCTGGCCTCGTGCGACAATCGGCCCGTGACGTCACGGGCGCACGTGAAGTTCTTGCAGGGGTTCGAAGATGGCCAGGTTTGACCCTCCTAGTATGTGTGAAACGTTAATGAAAGTATTTTTCCGAGTGCTAAAGTCTGCTGAATGTTAAGGAGGGTATAGTGCGTGCCACAATATCCAAGTGATAACCAAGAGCGAAATGACTGAGGAGATAAGAAAACAAAAAGCTAATAAGTAACTGCAAGTAGTAACGCAGCAGGGATATCGTCCTTTCAAACATTTTAAGGAATATTTTTTTATACATTATAGGCACACACTTGACCACTATCACACCTTGGGAAGTGATGGTACGGTTTAAAGTATAGGTAATGCGTTTGCTTAGAAGATGCCTATTCACTCTTGTTTTAAAGATGCCCAAATTGTATTGTACGTATACAATTATCGTATATACATCGCATATACGTAACTATACGCAATTCAGGACATTTCTTCATAGATCTGAAGTTCAGCGACACAAGTTGGAGCAAGAAACTGCAATCATAGAAATTCCACTATTGCAGCGATAGTTACCTGATAGATCTTGTTGCCAACGCGACATGCGATAGGTTCCTCCTTGAGGCAGCACTTTCCAGGAATCTTCACTTTGCTCAGAACATATTGTTTCTTGAGGGCGTCCGATATTTCTGGACAAGATTCGTTTACGCTTTGTACTTGTAACTGTAACAAAAGAAAATACATTAAAACACCCCAAGTAAAAATTAACGTACTTTTTGACAGTTAACGGCAAATTACACCATTACTTCAGAGCTCTAAAGGGTCAGGTCTGTCAGGTATCGTAAGTGAACATTAGTTACTAGGTCAGTCACTCCAGTTATCCCTAAACAAAGTATGGATTAAAGCAGAAACTCTCAGTTCCATTGAGGTCCTTGTAGATGTAAGGATTTCTTTCCTTATGCCACTGAAACGGATGTGGATCTATTGTACTTAAACGAAAATTAGGTTGATCACTCCAGTTATGCATGGATAAGTTTAGGCCAGAAGCAGAAACTCACAGTTCCATTGAGGTCTTTGCAGGTATAGTTGGTGCAGAAGTCGGGCGAGGTCCAGGATTGCCCCACCGTGCGTTCCACTCCGTCCACGACGCACGCCACGGGCTTGCACTTGCCGCAACATTGCTTGCTCTCTGGAGACGCCGGGAAGTACTCCCAACCCTGGGTAAAAGCAGGGATATGAATAACCGAAATTCCTTTAAAATAGACTCTGTTACCAAGGATTGCCACAATTTTTAAAGTAAACTAAGGGCGAGTGACTCAAAACGTTCTTACATTCGCAGTATTAGATTATGAACATCAGATGGTTGTATTGACTTCTCCTGGAAACGGGAATCTAACGAAGACCTAGTGGAGAATATTTAAGTAATTCATTCAATCATTACCGCTTGGCAGTCGGCGTCGCACTGCTGCACGGTGGTGACCTTCTCCAATTTGCCGTCCTCCAGCTGCGCGCACTTGTACGACTCGCACACGTTGTATGGGGACGTCCAGTTCTCGCCGACCTGCACCCGCACACGCATTACATTTACATATACATTACACATATACACATACATTTGACGACCTCCCTGGCGCAGTGGAGAGCGCTGTGGTTTTATTACTGGGAGTTTTACAGTTTGATTCCTTGGCGGAGGCAATTTGGGAACTTATAATTTCTAAATTGTCTCTGATCTGATCTGGCGGGAGCCTTTGGCCGTGGCTAGATACCACCCTACCATCAAAACGTGTCGCCAGGCAATTTAGGATTCCAGCACGATGGCGTAAAACAAATCAGGGTATGTTTAAGTTAGTAAGCAAGAAGTTTAAGGGTTCTTTTGCTAACGTAAAGCCGTAGTGTGTGTACCAACATCATCCTGGCACAAACAATCAATATTTTAGACGTAAAGCCATAATAATATGCCTCATGGAATCATACCTTGTATATGTTATCGCCGTCTCGACAAGCCACGTGTGCGGGAGCGGGACAGCACGCGAACGGCACGGGGCGAGGTTCCACCACGAACTGCTCAGTGGACAAGATGGGCGGACACTCCGTCACGCTGCACTGCGCCGCCGGACCTCCCAGCGACGACACGCAGCGGCACGATCGGCACGGCCCGTCTAGCCACACCGCGTCCATCTGAAAATAAAACACGTATTAGGGGCACAATGTGACACAGCGTCTTCGCCGGCGAAGACGAGATCTCCGTTACCTGGGCGTGGATCCTTACCACGATCACGGGAACGTACGGACTAACTCATTCCAGCCACGCCGCCCCATACGTCCCAACGTTGCCTCGCGATGTCTTCAAGCCCTAAAGCTTTTTTTCATTTCCAGGCAGACTCTCGCGCTTGCCAACCGCTGACACTGAAATGAATTGAAGTCAAAAGACAATACTCACATCTTTAAGCATGACTTCTGGTGCAGCGCGTGGTTTCTCACCTCCTTTCGCAGCTGCTTCCCATTCGAGATTTACCACGCATTTGTCTTTGGGTAGTTCTGCAAAGACGTAATAGTGTGTAGTTGTGTACGGTATAGATCTCCTCTCGGATAAAAAGGGTTTAGGCCAAAATCCACTACGCTGGCCGAGTGTATTTTGTTAGATTAGCAGATTTTACACATCTAAAAGAAAATTATGAATTCTCAGGTATGCTGGTTACCTCTGGATGTCTTCCTTTATGGTTAGAGCGAGTGATATTTGATTGCTTAAAACGTCCATAACTCCGGAAAGTCGGAGATCCCAAAAGCTTGGGATCGAATCCCAGATCCACTAAAAAAAGTTATCAGGAGGACAAAGTTATCGGTAGCCTCAAATTCTGTGATGTTCAGTTCTGTTCGTATCGTTATATTCTGTAGTGTTAACCAAAAGCGCGAACAAACCGTCACAATGGGAAAAGTCATGATTGGAAAAGATTTCAGAAGAGGGATTAGTCAATAACCGAGGGTGGATAGATTGCGACAGGAATATACATAGACAACTGCCAATCTTCACTAATCGGAGAATAGCGGGCAATGGGTGGGGATCGAACGTCCATCTTTCAATTTTCAGTCCGTCACTTGACCCTTTCAGTCTGCACAAGGCTTCATTTATCTTTTCTTACCGCACTTGTGTTCAGGGCAGCATTCCCCAGTGATATTGGTGGTCTTCAGGGTCTGGAACTGCGGGCAGGTCGGTGGCTTAGGGCAGGCCACGCAGATCAGCTCCACCTTGGGGCAGCAGCCGCTGCGGTCGATGTAGCGCTCCACGCCAGGCTTGAACATTTCCACTTCGCTCTCGTCCGGGATAGGCTCGCATTCGTCTGCCGGCTTGCATTCTGGTATGATAAACTCGTAGGTTAAGTTAAGTTCGGTAGATTACAGCTGGACCAAAATTCAAATAACACTGATAGCTGCATGTATAGTTGTGGGAACGTAGCAATTTCACCATCGCTAATGTAATGTTTAAGCGAGGAATTAATTGGATGTTTTATATTGAAACTCTACCAAAACAACTTTATTTTTCGGTTAACTTGCTGATATCGTTTAATGAATATTTTTTCAGCTGCAGGATAAACGGTTAACAAATATTGGGTAAAATGTGAAAATACAAGTAGGTAATACAAGTTATGTATGAGTTATGGGAATTTTACAACCTGATGAAATTGTCCAATTCAAAATTCTTTATGTAATATAGGCAAACTTGTGTTTAAAACCGGTTCGGAAACCAGATTCTTCTGAGAAGAGCCAACAAGAAATAGCAAGAAATTCAGTTTTACACAAGTACTCAAGATATTTTGTGAAAAATGTTACCACAAGCAAACTCCTTGCATCCATCGGCTTTAGTTTTGGTCTTCAGCACCTGCCCGAAGCCACACTCCATCTTCTTCGGCTCTTTGCACCTTTCGTTCACAGGTTTGAGTACTATGGGACAAAAAAATCAATTAATTTTCTTCCTCATCTTCATCTAAACCTATCTCCAGTCCATTATGTGGCATGGGTCCCTTCTCAAAATGTGAAGGGTTTAGGCCGTTGTGTACCAGTTTTACCAAGCTGATCAAGTTAGCATTAGGCAGACTTCATACACTTTTGTAAGTATTGCACATGATGTTTTCGTTGACCGTTAATTAATACCGAAGACGGATCTCGATCAATGCTCCAGGAACGTCGGACAACTTGCTGCATGCTCATTGGTTAGGGTCGGGGATGCTGTACTCACCGCACATGTAGTCGGGGCAGCAGGCGCCAGGCTTGGCGGGCTGGGTGAGCCGGTCCTCCTGGTCGGAGCACACGGGCACGGTGCACGTCTGAGTCGTGCACGACACGTGCGCGGCGTTCTCGTTGGACAACTTGCTGCACGTGCATTTCGTGCATGCGTCTTCCTAACATTAAAATACGAAATATATTAAAAAGTAGCATTTGCCTGTAATGTCTTTCGCGTGAAGTTAGGTTTTTATTCAGCTTTTACCGAAGTTTGGAAGTTAAACGCATAATAAAAAATGGCGGCCTTAAAATTGTAAAGTCGGTCAGCAGAACATTGTTATAGACGAACCAATTACTGTTCTTTGCGAGAGCGCATATTGGTGGCGTTCTTATTTGAGCACATAACTATGACGTGCTGATAAATTTCCAATCATCTTTGGCAGCCTTTTATTTATAAATAAGGAGACGCATACCTGCCACTCATCACCGGCGTAGTGTTCTTTCTGAGCGTCACACGGGAAGCATTTATTTGGTTCTATACAAGTGTTGTTCACTCTCACCTGTAAAATGAAAACAATATACTGTATTTTTTTCTGCGAAAATTGTTAATGGTGTTTTGCACGCCAACTTAAGTTAATAAAGTCTGAGTTGATTCCAACTGACGGCCTTTAGTGAATCAACATACTCTGTCACCCAGATATAGATCTTTACCCTGGAGTATAAGGACTAGTCAAGCCCAATTAACCCAAGCGTCTAAACTTCTAGGTCATACAAGACACTTTACTAAGTCTTTGTCTCTGACCTTCACAAAATCTAGTGCTCAAAATTTATTTGGCCGAGCTTTTGAGCTTACTCAATTCCTCCACTGATTTTGAAGCAGCAAATCCGAAAAAAAATACACAAGAACTTACTTTCCCTTGAGGACAGAAGCATCCTTCAATCGGTGATTTGTCACACTTCTTGGGATTCAGTTCGAGCTCGTCGTGATTATCGCAAGTACGCTCGCAGTCCACACACGGTCGGTATACCAGCGGTTGTTCACTGGTAACATAAAATATAAAAACTATTAAAATGTCACAATTTTTCCTGAGTTAAAAGTTATTTGGCGATCGAACAATAAGCCCTTATTTTTACACAGTTTTTGTACGTCAATTCCAAAGTAACTTGGGTTATTTGTTACATTGGAAAAAAGACAGCTTGCATCCTCGAGACTGCTTTTTATCCCGGAAAATTAAGGAATTGGTCTGGTCGCCATTCGATCGTCTTGCGATTCTAACGTCTATTGGTTGTACGAAAGCTTCGCAACTCGATGAGCTGTGGTGGTAACTGTGATTCTCCTACAGATTTCCTCATTTCCGAATAGTTCAAGTATAACACTTTCAAGTGCTTGCTGACACTCAGCGATGCTGAGTAACTATGGTTTTGTTCAACATACGTTTATATCTGCTATGTCAGCGCAATTAGCTTCATATACCTCACGAGTTTGCGACTAACAATTTGCAGAGATCAACAGAACTCACCATGGGTACGGGCAGAGGTCGGAGCGCCAGTCCAGGCAGACCCCTTGCTTGCGGCACTCGGCGGCGTATCTCTCGAGAATGGGGCAGGCGTCGGTAGAATTGGAGTCACACAGCTCGTCCTCACACAGCGCTATGTACGGCTCGGGTTCCACGAGGGCGTGACACTGGAGACATAATTTAAAACATACAGCTGGTTAAAGAAAGTAGACAGATAAGTGCAGAGGAAATTTTTTATAACTAATTACAATTATTCACAGATAAAATTGACCAAATGGGATACATTTGGTGAATAGATACTTTAAATAAAAAAAATATTTGGCACTGTCTGCTCCTTTACACTTGTAAGGACTTTGTATTTAAATGACAATTCCAAGTCTGAAATAAATTCATTTATTAATTTGTAAATATGGTACAGTCAAGACAGTGTACACAAAATTTAGTTACCCGCTATGCGCGCGTCCTACCACCATCATATTATACGTCCTACCACCGTATATTAGGAATGTTAATGTTGTTCAGCATTCATCGACCTGCAAGCTGTACTCACCGCTCCGAACTTGGCCACATTGTTGATGTTGTAGCAAGGGTTCAGCTCGATGGGGGGCAGCACGCACTCCGGCCGCGGGGGGGCCTCGTCGCACTGCTCTTGGAGCGGCACTTCCAGCGTGTTGAGTATATCCGGAGTAGCTTGCCAACTCTTGCCATACTGTAAACGGTATTATAGTATATAGAACGCGTCAAGGCAGGGCAGCGAGAAAATTCTCGCTGTCACAGATTGCGACTAATTGACATTAATGACGTCACCCACACTCCAAGTACCTTTTAACTATAATTTAAATTTAAACATTCTTTTTACAAAACCGACTTCAAACGCCACTACAATATCAATTGTGCCTATAAAATTTGAAGGGTTCCCTCGATTACTCCAGGATTCCATCTTCAGATCCTAACCTGATGACTTGTGTCAATGGAGTCACAAATTGCCATTAATCGACATTGATTGATGACGTCACCCACACTCCAAGTCTCTTTAAACTATAAGCAACGTTTTATTTGCACCTGCGTCGATTGCGTCACCCACACCCACTAATCGACGTTGACGTCACCCACACGGTAACCCTGTAATCTACAAGCAACGTTTCATTTATTTATAGCATGGCAACAAAAGAGTTACCTCTTTGTAGCACCTTGTTGTATGCGGATCATGATGGATACTTATAGGCACTCAGATTTCAAAAAAAGCCTACTCAGAACTTTTAAAGCCATATACAGCCTTTCGATGTTTGGAATATACTTTTTGACTTTTTAGTGAAAGGCGAAAAGCAAATCGTTTCGTATCACGTATGAACACTGACTGTCATGTCACTCTCCAAGTTCTGAACAGTAAAACTATATTCATACATAATCCGGTGTTCCGTTGCTACGTGATTGAAGAACAAACCAACAAACCTTTCGCATTTATAATATGTACTAGGATTGTAGAATTAGAAAGTACCTCGTCAAAGTTCGCAGCAACGGTTCCGTTACTGGTGATGAGATGCTGCTGGTACCCGGCGCAGACTCCGCAAAGGCCTTCCGTACGATTGGCGTACATTTGCGAGGGCACTTGCACCGTGAACTGCATTTTTGCTTGTAACACTGTTACCTGTGTGAGAAAAGAATAGTTTTTCCTTTAAATGTTCCTAAATTGGGTATTTGACTGTTGTCAAAATATGGAGAGGTTCATCATTCATTCATTCATTACAATCAAAAATGTAACATGTAAGAATAACATTTGTAAAAAGAAAAAAAAAATCGGTCAAAAAACAAATAAGTTATACGCTGTTTTACTGCGACTGTATCCGTCTCTTTCTAAAACTAAATTTTGTATGGAGTGTATGGAGCTACTGAATCGTGACCTCATGTTGCAATAGCACTCTCTTTTTCTAACAGGAAACCTAAAAGTTCTATATTTTCGAGACTAGTCAAGATTTTAACAAAGAAAAATGGCAATGTGTTATAATATTAAAAATCTTTATTTTAAGTACATATATAAAAAAGTGAAATACCAGATTCCGATGCCAATTGCAATTCGAAGCTGGCTTCAGAATGCAGTCTAAATGTTAATATTTTAGAAATTCAAATCTCAAAATCTGTGACTTGTAGGCTATGTTAAACTTATAAACTTACTTCAACGTGCAGTTCGGGTAAGTTCACAGAAACGTCTTGTCCGTTGAGCAAGCTGACGGTCACCCAGTCTTTGCTGAAGGGGTACTTGTACACAGACGCGCCGTTCACTGTCGTTATGAGCTGAACAAAAAAATATATATTGGTAGATCATAGAAAATCAAAGTAATTGGGTAAAAATTCGCCTAAAAACGTCTAAAAAATTGTCTAAATAGACGTCTTCTATTATGTATATTATAGTATTATACAATATAGCTATTCTTACCTTCTTAGTGTTAGCGTCTTTGGTGATATTGATGAAATTCTTCTCCTGTATGATATGTAAGGCTCTGGTACAAGCTATGCTGGGATTGTCGGCACACGGCCCATTCGTGGCGTACACCTGTGTGAAACAAAACATGTTTGTACATCTATTTGTATTTTAAGTAAAGTCAAAGACAATTTTTTTAAAAATCAAAGTACACTAAAGTCAGTAATTGTACACTTTTCGACTTCCAAACGAAGGTCAAAAGTAAAGTAGGCACAAGAAAGAAAAAACGGATGACAACTCGTAGAGCCTTAGCATTATCAGCAATACATAAACGGCTCACTACTGAGCGCAAGTCTCCTCTCAGAGAAGGGATATAGACCATAGTCCATCATGCTGACCCAATGCAAATTGGCAAATTTTACACACCTTAGAACATTATGGAGAACTTTCAGGTGTTCGGAATTCATCACTATGTTTTCCTTTACCGTGCCGTATTGAAGCAAGTGACATTTAATTGCTAAAATGTTCGTAACTGCGAATAGCCAGAGGTGACCGAGATCGATCCCACAACCCTATAAATAGGACACCGCAGTCTTAACTATTAGGCAATCGCAGTTTGTTTTTTGTTAACGGGGGAGTAATATCCTAAGATACCCTGGAAGAGAATGCGGGTACGGGAAAACCCCCCTCGATGCATATTAGAAGTCTCCGAGATCTGGGCCTCCCTAACGCGACACCCATTAGCGTCGTCCTGGAGGAAATAACCCCCCAAACTACGCGTACCTCTCTATTTTTTTTTCTATGAGGTAATATGCTGCTTGTGTCAGCAAGAGTCGTGCACGAAATGGAAAAGTAAACGGCTGGAGTCCCCACTTCAAATTCGCGACCCTATCGAGATTATAACAGCTCCTAGCGAATATAGTAGTAGTAGTACCTGATACTTATGATATCCTGTGACGTTGGTGTCCCGCGAGGCGAGGTAGGTGCAGTTGCCGAGGAAGGGCAGGTCGTCTCCTTCGAACGTCACGTACTTGGCGGGTGAGCCCACTCCCGTACATGAGCCTGCGGGTACGAAACAGAATCGGGGTAAGGAATGACGTATGGAATTTTTCTTATGTCCATGCAAACACTAAAAAATATACCATCACCAACTCAACACTCTTGTATCCACACACAAGGGAAGGATTCAAACAATAAGCCCACGTTACCCAAGTGCAGAAGCAGATTGGCAGAATTCACAAATTTTTCAGAACATTAGGGAAAGTTTAGGCATGCACGTTTTCCTTCACCATTAAAGCAAGTGTTATTTAATTGCTTTAAACGCACATAACTTCGAAAAGTTTGAGGTGTGTATCCGGGAGGCAAAGTATTAATCACAATTGCCGCTTTTTACTACTCTACCATCACTTTTTTTTGTTTTCAAATAAAATATATCAAACGAACTTATCTTGGAAATTTCGATCGATATTAAATGTAACGCTTTTCTCTTCTATTCTAGTTTTTGTGTCGAAAGAACTTGTGAAAATTTATTTGCATAAACTACTTCTCTATTTCATTCCACTCCAAGACCTGTAAAACAATGAGAATGATGGCACTACTCACAGTCTAGACAGTCGGTGGGCGTGACGCACTGGTCGCCCTTGCGCAACGTGCCTTCGGGGCAGTAGCATCCCGGGAAACACTCGCCCTCCTCCACGGGGCACGAGCTCTCCCCGCTATTGATGGGGGCACAGGTCGGCTCGCAGCGCTTGCGGTAACAGTCGTAGTGGACGAGCGGCGGGGGACATTCGGCCGCTAAAACACAAGATTGAATTCATTTTGGTGATTGTGATTTCAACCCCTTTAATATTTTTAAATAGCTTTTGCTCACGACATCGCGAGTAGAGTTCTTAGAAATCTCCCGGCAAGCTTCAACCTATGTCACTTTAAATCCTCAACTTTATTCATGTAAAAATCACGTCGATCCGTAAAACTTTTACGTCGGAAAACGTGTCCAAAGAAGTTGCAAGTTGCAATTCTGTACTTTCGGCTTTAGTACAGAGTCGCAAGTTCTTTGGAATGAGTCCATCGAGTGCCTTGTGCAGGGCAAAGTGGCGAAGAAGGTCGCCCATGCAATAAATCGATCAAATTAAGTTTATTGTGGGGGAGGAGGGGGGGGGGGGGGGTCGACGAGTGTACCAAGCCTTTGGCAGCAGGAAGAAGTGGCGAATACTCGTGAGACGAATCACGTCTGCCACTACGATCACCAAGACTGCTCTGCCAAGAGTGTTACTAAGAAGAAATATGTTTTACACTTACGGCAATTCATCTGAATCCTCCAGCTGGCGACATCTATGCTCTTGTCGGCCGCCATGCATTCGGCCACAAGTTTCTCCATCAGCAAACAGCGACACTCTTCCTCAGTCTGCTTGGTGCCGTTGACGACCGTTTCGGCGCACTTGCACACTTTCTCCAGACATATGCTTCGCCATTTGTCCAGGTTTAAGACACGAGCACATTGGGCGATTGGTTCTTCGCTGTAAAAAAGGAAATGTAAGTATCAAATTGTTTTTTTTTTTTATTCGATGACAGTGACAGTTCGAGGCAGTTAGTTAATTATATACATACGTGATAGCCTTGCAAACGTCCCAGCACCGCTTCTGCTTCTCGGGCGGGATGACCTTGATCTCGCACGCATCGGGCGCCAGGCCGGGCTTGGCCCACGAGCGCCCGAACTGCTCTATGCTCTGGGCCAGCCTGCCGCTGGGCAGCGAGCGGTCGTTGTTGGGCCTGCCGTCGTAGGCACCGCATAAACCGTCAACGTGGCCCATGTATTTTTTGGACACCTGAGTATAGTTAACAAAAAATACGACATAAATTATAATTTGCATTTTATTCTTAGTTTCGTTAGACGTCTGTAATGGTCCTAATAAAATTTTACTCAATCTCTAAATTGGGACGAATTGGCACGTCTAAAATTAGTGCTCGCTATTTTTTCAGTATAGCAGAATATCTCTATAAATAATTTTGTATCAAACTAATATTGCAAAGGTGAAAGTTTGTGTTTGTTACTTTTTCACGATTTGGCTAAAATTTGGAATGGAGATAGATTATACCCTGGATTAACACATAGGCTACTTTTTATTTAGGAAAATTTAACGGTTCCTGCGGGAATCAAAAACCTTAATCCACGCGGAAGTCGCGGGCATCATCTAGTTATGTATAAATGTGAAAGTGTCTTTGTTGGATTATCCTTAAATCATAGTCAAAGTTGAGGACCTGGGAATACGATATAGACTAGTTTCTATTCCGGAAAAACAAAGGGTTCGGGCGAGATTTTTACAAAACCTAACTCTACGCGTACGCATTTGCACAATTTGCAGGCTAAAGCTAGTACATAATACGTTCTTGTTCCTTGAAAAAATACTAACTCCAATTTTAACATCTCCATCAGAGTTGTAGAAGACCGTAAAGTTGTATTTCCGCGACTTGATGAACACTCCGTTCCCGAGGCGGTTCACATCGAAGCTGTTCTTCTGGAAGCAGATCTTGCTGGTCTGCTCCACCGTGTACTCGTAGTCATTGTACTCTATCATCAGGTTCGGCTTGACGAGAATCAGTTGGTCGTCTTGCAGGATTATCAGCTGATTCTGGCAGGTGTCCTTGAGGCATTTCTTACGCACTGGAGGAAAGAGGCACTATTTGAGGTATTTACTGCAGTATGTGTTACCATCCGTTACAAGACGTGCCGCCAAGTAATTTAGGGGTCCGGCATGATGGCATGTAGACACCGATTAGGGGTATGAGTTGAATGGACACTGCCGTACTCCCTCCAAGTTAGCCCGCTACCATCTTAACCTGCATCGTCACTTACATCAGGTGAGATCGCAGTCAAGGTCTAACTTGTCATCGAATAAAAAAAAATGTGACAAGCCAGGAGTGTAGGCGACATATTGGGCGTAATGAATCACCCAGTAAGGAGAATACCGATTTGATGGATCGACAGAGAATTTTTTTCTAAGTAAGATAGTATTAAAAGTCATACATGGCCATTATGTTGGTTAACGACGTTATAGCTTGAGGAGGTACAATCAAATTAATGAGTGGTGACCAGTTCATAGTACATTACTGCAGCGCCATCAATGCCTAGTTGTGGCCAAGGCTTGTATAGTAATTTTCTCAAATGATACGCGGAAATTAAAATACAATTTACTTTTCAAAATCAATGACGAACAACAATATTATTACAATAATATTTCCCGCGTTAAAGTGTTCATTTAGTTTTTTTTTCAATAAACAACTTCCTATTTGCAAACCAGTTCGAAATTTAAATAAAACTTTTGGTAAGTCACCTCCTTGGTTGCCATGTTTCGGAGTAAAAGATCGTTCCATTTTTAAATCACATAAATAAGTTTACTATGTAATTTATTTGGTCGCTAAACCACGACAGATATGGATTTCCATACCACTTTTGCAACTGTTCGCATGTATTTAGCCAGTACACCAATTTCGATTTATCGAGATAAACCAAGAAAGTTGTCAAAATAAAGCTCAAACCAAGCATGTTTGAGAAAAAAAACTTACTGAATACAATCCAAGCGTACGAGCGTGTTTCTCTCGCCAGGGTGTGGTAACAGACGTCGTATTTGTACTCGGTGCCGTCAAAAGTGGTGAATGTACGGCCCGTCATGTTGCAGTAGTCGAATCGCTCAGGCGGAGGCACGCACACGTATCTGAGGGGTTAAGATGATTAAGGCTGAAATCTATAGACCAAACTCTCACTCTGCTCAAACTAAAGATAGATAAAACAACACGACAACGCAATTTCACCCTCACCACCTGGGTGTCTGGAGCACTTCGGCCATCCGTTGCTCCAGATCTTTTTTCCACGTACTACCAAATTGTGGAATCATCACCCTTCGACAGTGTTCCCACTTAATTACAATATGGGGTTATTCAACGGGCGGACCAATAAATTCCTGAAAAGCCGGCAGCGCATTGGTGGTGCCTCTGGTACTACAAGTGTTCATGGGCGGCGGTAATCACTTAACATCAGGTGACCCGCCTGTTCGTTTGCCCGCTATTTAGGCCCGAGGTAAGTCAGAGCACGCTCTATAGATCTTAGCACAAGATACTTAGTCAAAATCTGGCTGTCATTCAAGATACTTACAAGATACTTATGTCAAGATACTTAGTCAAAATCTGGCTGTCATTCTTATTTTCTGTAGTCGAAACTTTGGAAGTTATACGATTATATTGTGAAGAATCAAAAATGTGGAGATACGTAGAAGCAAATAAGCAATGTACTAATAATAATCTATAAAATAGCAATCTTACACCCGCAATGCGCTATATTGGCAGACTGTCAACTAAATAGACGGACATTACAAAACCAATCGAAGGGAATTACTGGACAGTAGCAGCATAAGATCACTGTGTGTGGATGTCGCTATAGAAGTCCAGACCTGACGACTTTTAGGTTTTGAGGTTTTGACGACCTCCCTGGCGTAGTGTTGAGCGTTGTGTTCTTATAATTGGGAGTTATCGGGTTCGATTCCCGGCGGAGTCAATTTGGGAATTTATAATTTTTGAATTGTCTCTGGTCTGGTCTGGTGGGAGGCTTTGGCTAGTTACCACTCTACCGTCAAAGACGTTCCGCTAAGCAATTTGGCGTTCCGACACGATAGCGAGTAGAAACCGATTAGTACGCTGCCATACCCCTTCACAAATTAGCCCGCTACCATCTTATACTACATTGTCACTTACTATCGGGTGAGATCGCAGTCAAGGACTATCTTGTCATCGATTTAAAAATAAGACATTTAACGGAATTCATAGGCGTCTGTTCATTTTGTTAACTGCAAAGACACAATATTAAAAGGTGTTAATACTTACTGTGGGCACAAGTTGAGACTATCAGGTACACTTTCTAGCTTCAATGCGTATCGTGGGGGGCAGGTCGGTGTTGAGCACACGAGGGGAGGTGGCGTAGATCCCTTGGGGGGGATGGGGGGTAGTTTGGGGATGCACTTAAACACTGGGCACACTTTCTTCGTCTCTGTCGTGGTGGTGTTCAGTTTTGGTCTGTCTAGTTGGAACGCTTCGTTTTGTCGCGGCCGGGATGGCGGACCTAATAAAATATGTTTAAAATTATTACTTTAATCAAAAATATTGAAAAAAAAAAACAGAATCATACAAAAATTAGTGAAAATTCAAATTTAATTAGTTTGTTTAATATCGTTAGTAATATAACATTATAGTTTGGTTTACGTTGCTTTAGGTCATATATGGGCAACCCCCGGCCCGCGGGCCGCAAGCGGCCCGCCTCATGTTTAGATGCGGCCCGCGGAGCATTTTGAAATTAGGCGCGAAAAAAAATTCTTGTTCACGCTACATTTACCTACACATACGCCAACGCCAAGAAAAGAGTTCTAAATATTAATTATGGATTATTTCAAAAATTTCCACTGCTTGTTTTGAGCATATTTCACGTATAAGATTGCAGTGTGTACAGTAGCGTAACAATAGGGTGGCAAGACGGCAAAATGCCACGGGCCCCCAGCCTGAAGAGGCCCCCGGTCAGAGTGGGCCAGAAGCACAAGATGATCCTAACATTTATAGCCAATCATGTGAATACGGCTAGTGCCGAGCGATCATTTTCAAAATTAAAATTTATGTAAACTAAATTATTTGGGACAAGAAAGGTTACGCACAGTGGCGGATTTACCAGTGAGTTGACTGGAGCCTAGGGCAGCAGATTTTAGGCGCGGCAAATTTGGGGCCAAAATTTTTATTTGTCTTACAGAAATTTCACGCTCGCTTCGCTCGCGAAAATGTCACTTTTACGTTTCTATTGTAGGTGCTAAGTATGGACTACTAAATGCCGTAATGCAATTATAAAAAATTTCGCGCTCGCTTCGCTCGCGACAACGTCGCTTTTACGTTGCTGTTGTAGGTGTCAAGAATGGACTACTAAGGACCGTAATGCAAACATAAAAAATTACTCACTCGCTTCGCTCGCAACATTTTCGGTTGTGGATTGGTATTAAAGTAACAAGTTTGGAATAAATACATCATTGAACTTCAGGTACCAACTTCTCAATTCTGATGTGCTTAGTAAGGCCCACCAAAATGGTCAGGATTTAGAAAATATCGGTTGTGGATTGGTATTGCAGGTAGTTAAGTTTCAAGTATAAAAACTAGTGGAGTAGTGACCGAATACAATTTCGCAATAAAAAATTTCGCGCTCGCTTCGCTCGCTAAAATGTCATTTTTGGTTCGTATGTCATTAGCGCTTTTTCTGAACAAAAAGCCAGAAAAAAGGAATTTTAATCTTTGAAATTTGATACTAATACAAAAATTGTGACATACAGTTCAATGCGCTCTGAATTAAAAGTTTAGAAAATCAAGTAAAATAATGCAATGAATAACAAACATGTTGAAAGTCCGGGTAAATAACAACAAATCTTTTGAACTAATCTTTTTTCACAACCAGATAAAAAATTTTTTATTTCTATGGCCCGCGACTTCTATTTCACCCACAAGTTTAGCCCGTCACGTTCCAAAGGTTGCCCATACCTGCTTTAGGTTATAAAGATATGTGGTTTCGAATTATTTCTGTTATATACAATGTACCTACAGTGTCATCAATATAAAGCTTCTAACCCTTTTTTAGGATGTATTTTTGCCAATTGAAAGCAATAAACCCTTTAGGGTGTATTTCTTTGGTTAAGGATGCAAATAAAATTTTTGTTATCTTATTGGGAATTCTTATAGCCTTCTTACTTACATGTTCTTACATGTTCTATCAAATTAAAAAATAAACGCAAATGGGGCCAGAAATTTTGGTATACCGTAGAGGTCTACCTCCTTAATAGGATAAATATACATACCATAAATTCCTCCTTTCGAGTAGCCAGTCTTAGAGAATCCAGTCTTCGAGTATCCGCCCTTTGCATAGCCTCCTCTGCCTCCCTTAGAGTATCCTCCCCTTTGGTACCTCTGGTAGGAGTTGCGAGGTCTTGGAGGGGGCAGGTCGGATGTGCCGGTCCCTGTATTGTAGCTGCTCTGACTTGAAGTAGAGTAGCGGACGAAGTATCCCGGCGGACAATCCACTTTCGGGCATTCTAAAGCTGAATTAAGGAAATGAATAGCATATCAATGATAAGTATACGTTGTATTTATGTAATATAGGTCATAATCTTCTTCAATTATTGTTTTAATTTGAAATAAAACATTGATGATACTATTTAATTTGATACGAACTGATGCCCGCGACTTCGTCCGTGTGAATTTAGTTTTTAAAATCCCGCGGGAACTTTTTGATTTTCCGGGATAAAAAGTTGCCTATGTCACTCTCTAGGTCCTCAAACCCATGCAAAAATGACGCCGTACAAAAAAGTAGCTCTGTTACAGCGTTATTGTAGGACATACCAACAAACAAATACACTTTCGCATTTATACAAAATTAACTATTTAATTTTACGGGAAATCCTTAATTTTCTTAACTTTTAATTACGATAACGTATGTCTATACCTACGTCTCGAAAGCAAGAAAACCCATTAAAGTTTAAACAAGAAATACGAGTATTTACAAAAATAATATAATAATTTGATTGATAATAATCTGTCAGAACGATCAATTTATTCTGGATTAAATGTTCCTCAAGGATGCTGCAATTGCCACTTAGTGAAATAATCGGTTCCTTATTCTTCCGATAAAGACTTACGTTTCTCAGTCGTGGTAGTGGGTGGTACAGTGGTCGGTGCGGGAGTGGTGGCGGTGGGTTTAGTGGCGGCGACGGTCGGGACGACAGTGGTGATCATAGTCTCGGTGATTGGCGCCAAGGTGGTGCAATGGATTTCGTCGTCAGGACAGTCTTGCAGGCCGTCGCACCACTTCTCTAGGGGCAGGCAGATTTTGCTCGTGGGACAGATCTTGGTCCCAGTCTGGCAGGGCTCGCATAGACAATCGCAGGACGCTGTGAGCGTTGGGACGAGATCCTGAAAAAACCACAAGTTAGTCCGCTAACATAGACTGCATCGTCAATTACCATCAGGTAAAATCGCAAGGACTGTCTTGTCATCGAATAAAACAATATGTAATCTGTTGATTAGTTACGTAGCGACCTCTTTTTCGCTGTGCGCGGGTATTTTGCGGTCGGAACGCATTACGGCTTTTTTCTTTTGAATATTGACATTTTTTTTTTGAAACTTTAAGTTTTTTTTTGTAAATAAAAAAAAAGAAAGGGAGCTGGATTCAGGCGGCGTAAGACCGAGTGAAAGTTTGTCTGTGAAAGTCCATGCAAGAGTCCTTTGTCCAGCAGTGGACGTCTATCGGTTGATAAAGAAGACCCTTTTTTTTTAATTACTAGCCAAGCCGCACTTGACTTATATTCTCCTCTCCAAATAAGCGAAATGCTTGTGCTAGGAGTGGGTACGACAATGGTGTAACGGGCGGGGCTCGAACCTGCGACCTTCATTCCAGTCCGCGCCTTTAACCGTTGGGCTATTGAAGTTTAATTCTGTGGCCTGGTGCTAAAAGGGCCAATGTCTAAAGTCATTATTTTAGGTGATGAGCATTTTTAACCAATAGACCAGCAGTAATAGTAACAGTAGTAGTAAGTGTAGTCAGCAAGTTACATTGGCCTTTTTTACATCGTATCTTTTGAAAGACTATCAATAAACGTACGCCCTTTCATACTTTTTCAATAATATTTTTGCTTAAAATCTCATTTCTTAAAAAAAAACGTACTTTGGCCCTTTTAGCACCAGGTCACAGAATTGTAGTAGCTTGTTGTACATACCGGTTCGCATTCGCACTTCTTGGCGGGCTTGCAGTCCGTCACCCCGCCCAGCTTGCACACGCACTCGTCGCAATGCTCGCCGCGGTACTTCGCACCCACGTCGTATCTATAACAAAAAAAATGTATATAAGTATGCATATCTTATTATCTGTACGGTAAATTTTGACTTTTTCCTCGCATTTACAAGTTCTTTAAAAAAAAAAAATCATACTAAAATTATATTTTGCTAATACAAAGAAGAAGAAGAAGAAGAAGTGAAAAAATTTATTAAAAATAAAGGGATTTTTTTTTGAGTTAGGGTTCAATAATGTAAAGAAATTGACAGAAATTGACGTTCTTGTGTGCGTGAATGACGATTTCACAGAAGGTTGGTTACTATGTTTCATGCAAACAAGGACATATCCTAGCACAAGCTTTTCGTTTATTTAGAGGGGGTGGAGACAAATTCAGCTTGCCTTTTTTCAGCTTTAAAAAGAAAAAGGAAAAAAAGAAAGAAAAGAAAGATTGGATCATCAAAAGTGAGAGTGTAGTTGCATTATAAAGGTTGTCACTCACGGTATGAAGCCGACGAGGCAAGGGCACTGGTCGCGCGGCACGCAGTCCTCGCCGTCAAAGTACTTGTCGCCGAAGCATGTGCACAGGACCTCCTGGACGCCCGGACACATTTGACACGGGAATGGTCGCTCGTCCTGCGGCGGCTTGGGAGTAGCTGCCGACACAAAATCACTCTTATATTATAAAGGCGAAAGTTTGTGTTTGTGCGTGTGTGCGTGCGTACATGCGTGTGTGCTTGTGTCTGTGTGTGAGCAGTGTGCGTATGTGAGCAGTGTGCGTATGTGTTTTGTTACTTTGTTACTTGTAAAAATGAACCAATTTGGCTGAAATTTGGAATGGAGATATCTCATACCCAGAATTAATTTACTTTACATTTTGTCCCGGAAAATTTGAGTTCCCGCGGGAATTAAAAAACCTTAATCGTCGAAGTCGCGGGTATCGTCCAGTTGTTTGTATAGAAAGACTTCATTACTGTTACTGTGTGGACTTTATTACTGTGATGCTGTTTGTAAACGCAAAGCCACAAGGCTTTTGGAAAAACAAAAATTCCAAACGAAAGAGTTCAAGGGAATTAGGGCTTATCGTTCGCTTGAAAACGGTCAAACTCGCATATTGTGTGAAAAAATGCGGTTTTTACAGTTCTTACTTGGTAACTTTCCAATGTTTAAATGGCAGCTGATCGCTTTTTGCCAAACTGTCCCCGTCAGAGTTGGTGGGGAACATGCGAGGGTTGCCCGCACTGTCCAAAATCGGTTTGAAGATACTCACGGTACGGTTCGAAGCACCCAATCGGCTCCACCTTCATTTCGATGTTGTTCTTCCACTTGACGGGCAGAACCTTGAAGTACTGCGCGTGTATGGGCGGCCGGAACTCGTTCATCACCACACTATCCCCGTCAAAGTTGCCGGGGAACAGACGAGGTGTGCCGTCATTATCCAACACCGGGTTGAAGGTCTTGAGGTTGCTGGTGTACATGATCTTGTATGCGCTGACGTAGCCTTTGTCTCCGCCCTTAGTTTTGAGGCCGGTAATGTTGCGGGGCGATGTGAAGTTAAACTGGGGGGTTGAAACGAAACTATAAGGAAGGCGTTGGTGCTAATTTCGACTGTGTAAAATCCGTTAAAAATGGGCCAAAATTGTGTGTAATTACCTTTACAATAAGAATTTTCGGATAAGCCAACTAGCTAACACGGTGGGAAAAAAATTGGCTATTCTAGATTTTTATGCCAGCAAAACATTGAAGTATGGTTATTTTGACATCTTGTTTTTTTCCCTCTATGGACCAAAAAATTTTTAGATGCAATAAATGCAGATAACTCCCAATGTCTTTCATCAAAGTGGTGCAACGTTATTCCGTAAGAAAGTTTAGACATTTTTCAAACCCCTATTTTAACCCCTTAGAAGTTGAATTTTCAAAAATCCTTAGCGGATTCCTACGTCGTAAAATCTCTATGCCTTTCAGCCCGAGCTGTGCTTTGATAGATCAGTCAGTCAGACAGTCACCTTTTCCTTTTATATATTCAGAAGAAGATTAATAAGATAGTAAGATATTAGTAAGGACTTATCATGAAGGACTCACCATGATCCATTCCCCTGGCGTGCTGTAGAGAGGCCGCCAGCCGCGTTCAGCCTCAAGCTTCAGGAACGGGCGCGCGTCATAGTTGGAGCTGACTTCGATCATATTCTCCGGCAGTCCGCCACCAAGGCCTAACGTTTCTGTGCACGGCATGCGCTCAGGCTACAAGCAAACATTCAAGAAAATAAAACACGACTGGTTTAAAAAATAAGTGGCAACTCCAAATGCTTACTAATATTATAAATGTGAAAGTGTATTTGTTTTGTTGCTTTATTGGTTTGTTTTTCAATCACGGAGCAACGAATCGACGTGATTCTGGCAAGGGTATAGTTGAAGACCTGGAGAGTGACAAAGGCTACTTTTTATCCCGGAAAAACAAGGAGTTCCCAGGGGTCTTAAAAAACCTACGAATGCGGACAAAGTCACGGACATCGGCTTTGCTTTAAAAAAATAGCAACTGCAAATTCAATATTTGAAGAATTTTGTTTTCGCATTTCAATTAATGGCGTCATACAGCCACCATAGAAGTTTTATTGACGACCTCCCTGGCGCAGTGATGAGCGCTGTGGTCCTATAACTTTCCAGTTATTTAGGAATTTACAATTTCTAAATTGTCTCTGGTCTGGTTTGGTGGGAGGCTTTGGCCGTAAATAGTTAGCACCCTACCGTCAAAGACGTGCCGCAAAGCGATTAGGCGTTCCGTCTCGATGACGTGTAGAAACAGATTAGGGGTATGTGATTAATATACACTGCCATATCCCTTCCAAGTTAGCCCGTTACCATCATAGACTGCATCGTCACTTTATATCCGGTGAGATCGCAGTCAAGGACTATCTTGTCACCGAATAAAAAAAAAGATATATCTTTTCCTACCGTGGGAAATAACTCAGTAGTGGGAATAGGGGTTTCCGTGGTGGTGACGGTCGTGTCTGTTGGTGTGGGGAATTCGTCGCAGCCGATCAGCTCGAAGCGGATGCTGATCTCGTCGTGCCAGGTGATTGGCTTGATGCGCACGAACTTCGCTTCGATCGGCGGTGTGATCTTCTGCGTCATCATGTGGTCGTTGTCGAAAGGACCGCGGAAAACCTAGAACCAAAAGAAGTTTTCTTTTAAATCAGGGCCTTGACTGAAAATCAGCGCTGTATGCTCTTGTGCAGGTACAAAGTTTACAACATTTTGCTGAGTTGGGACCTTTTTCCGGGTTTTGTGTGGCACACAAGATTTAGCTGTTTCGGCGCTTCTTCTGCTTGACGCCTTTTGTCTTTAATGTTCAAGCGGTGGAGGCGCCGGGACAACCTAATTTAGGTATACCTATTGGGTGATGTGTGGCACAATTTATAAAATAAACGTTTCTTTCTTAAATAAATAAACGTTTAAATAAATAAATAGTCTTTTAATCAAGAATAAAAAAATCCACATCCACAACTGCTGCTTTTGGAGCAGATCCAACAGCTCTAAAATTGATTGCAATAGTGTGAGGATCGCAAAGACCTTTATTTGGATGGTACTCTCCCGCTATTGATTAAAATTTTAAATTTTATGCACTCGCAAATCTTCTTCTTTTTGGATCTAATAATTGGCGCCATTTTGGATTTGATTGACGCCATCTTGACGCTGTTAGCATAGATATGAGTGTCTCTGGAACTAATAATATTGCAAATGGCGCACGAACCTCTATAATAGATTAAATAAAGAGTTTGCTTACGAAATCATAGATTAATTATTGAGATTGGTGCGCCATTTGCCATAATTAGTTCGAAAGATACTCGTATGTCAAAAGTGGCGCTTCAAATTAACCCATAATTAAACTGTCATTTGTATATTTACAGCAAGTTCAGTGTTATTCGTAGATTAACTAAACGGGTCAGTGTAGTCTCTATAGCACATACCTTCGGCTGTCCATCAGGGTGACTGACCGCGGAGAACACGTTGCCATCATCGCCGTACATGATCATATAACTGTCAACGTATGAGTTGAACAACGGGCTGCCTTGCATCTTTATGCCGTAGATCGGCTCCTTGCGCGGAAGCTCCACTTGGATGTACGGGTCCCTAATATCATCTGCCGCAGGGCTCCAGGCTCCACCTAGAAATTAATCGCATTTTTTTTATTCGATCACAAGTTAGTCCTTGACTGCGATCTTACCCGATAGTAAGTGACGATGCAGTTAAGATGGTAGCGGACTAACTTGGAAGGGCAGTGTACATTTAACCCATACCCCTAATCGGTTTTTACACGCCATTGCGCCGGAACGCTAAATAACTTAGCGGCACGTTTTTGACGGTAGGGTGGTAACTTACCACGGCCACAGGCACCAGAGACAATGCAGAAATTATAAATTCCCAAAATGCCCCCGCCGGGAATCGAACCCGAGATCTCCCAGTTATAAGACCACAGTGCTCACCACTGCGCCAGGAAGGTCGTCAAAATTGAGCGTTGGCAGCGGATTTAGATTTAGAGATCATTCTAATGAGTCCAAACACGCTATATCTGCTTGAAGTTTCTGAAGAGTTGGGTATCCCGCAGACTACTTGATGCTGCAGCATCAGCTCAAGGCCTTGAATACAATCCGAAGTGACAACTTTCAAATCAATCGCACCAGTTAAAGTTTTTAAAATTCCTTAATCAATTAGGATGTGAGCTTATTATAGCTAAGTTCCATCTCCATTACGTTAGCTTTCACACAGAAAAACAGCATTGGCAACTACGACTTACGAGGGTACAGATTGACACGCAGAAACACATTTACACACGTCAAGAACACCCCTCTATTTACGTTGAGGTTAAAAAAAAAGCATAAAATGTTAGCGAACCATTGACAGCGGCGTTTCCATTCAGTCTGGCGTATTGCGGCTCGAACATCGCGCTTGCGATCGAACTCGCGGTGAACGATTTCTTGGGCAATGGTTCACTACCCCATAACAGATCCTTGTACCTGCGCATATAAAATAATAGTATATTAAATACTCTCACATCCGCATATAGAATAAATACATATGAGACCAAAGAGACATAATGTACTCCTGACCGAATCCGGCCACGGCAGCCAATCTGAACTAAAATATTATAGTGCACAAGTGTGTGCGCAAACTCAGGTGCACTCTCTATTCCCTCACTCTCGTAGTCCGAGGGGAAGGAACTAGAGAGAGATCAGGCGGAGGAACCACGGCTTTACGTGCTCTCCGAGGCACGGGGGTAACTCACTGCAAACTTCCTAATTCCGGGCTAGTACTAAGACTTATTTGTCAGAAAAACCTAAAACTTTCTTTTGTCGACCCGGGATAAGATGCAGAGAGAGAGAAGGAGAGAGATTTTTACTCACATTATTGGATTGCATTCTGGTGGCGGCGATTCCGTAGGCGTCATAATTATTACTGTTGTTTCTTCTGAAACAGGCGTGTGAACCGGAGGATATGTTGTAATATATGTCGTTGAAGTAATTCTTGTGGATTGGGTGGCGTTTAGTGGGAGGATGTGAGTAGTGGCGACGGTTTCCGTAATAGTGGTCAGTGGAGTTGTTTCGCTGACTTTGACTTGTGACTTCGGGGAGCCGGTGATGGGTCGGATGGTGGAAACGCATTGGCTTGAGTCGCAGTGCAGCTCGTTGTCGAGACACTGGCATATCTTGCAGTCTTCTACCACTACGCCGCCGGGCTGGAAGATAATTTTTTTTTATTCGACAACAACTTGACTCCGATTTCATCTGATGGTAAATGACGATGCAATTTAAGATGGTAGTGGGCTATCTTGGAAGAAGTATGGCTGTCAACCCATATCCGTACTCCGTTTCTACACGCCACCGTGGTGAGACGCGTTGGCAGCACGTCTTTGACGATGGTAACTAGTCACGGCCAATGCCTCCCCCCAGACCAGACCAGAGACAATTCAGAAATTAAAAATTCCCAAATTGCCCCCGAGACCTCCCAGTTAAAAGATCACAGCACTCACCATTGCGGCACAGGGAGGTCATCAAATATTATTTTTATCTATGAAGTTAAAGTTCGGGTAAAAACTGTGCTCAGTGGAATAGCCCAAAAGGGACTAGAAAGCGAGGACTCCCCGAAGAAAGATGGTCAGAAGAAATAATAGGCACTGCTGCTAAAAATTGGAATAGATACATATCACTAATTTCGTGGCTGACATGTGGTTTAATTTGGCCGTGGTGTAAAGATTAACACATTCGGTCGCGATTCCCAGAGAGATGTGGGTTCGAATCCCGCCGGCCTCCAAATTTTTGATATATAAATCTATTAGCATATTCCCTTTAAATGTAGGTCAACACTAATAAAAAACCGCACAAAATAGTGCGGAGGAGTTAATTATAGGGTGTCAAACCTTAACAATCTGTCCGTCGTTGTAGCACGTACAGTCCTTGATCGGCACGCAGGTTTTGCGGTCGCGCCACAACGAGCCGAACTCGCATTTGATGTTAGCTACCGATTCATCCACGCACCCGGCGATACATTCCTGTCAGTAAATGGATAAATAATTAGTCGATCAATGAAGATTCTAGCGGCGGGATTATCTCAAAGTGATTGCCAGTGTGACTTCGCAGTCATCTCTAATTGGCCGACGCACTCTCTCGCTCTTGGCTAAAATGCATTTTTGCTGCAAGAATACACCAAGACTGATGTTTGAGATCTATAGAGCGTGCTCTAACTCAGCTCAAACTCAAGATAGAGGTTAAAACGAGACACAAATATGTTCTGACATAAATCTGTCTCGTTTTAGCTCTGTCTTGAGTCTGAGCTGAGCAAGATTGCTATCTATAGATTTTAGCCTATGTCTTGAGTCAGATATAGATTTCAGCTTTTGACTACATTGAAATTTCGCATCCAAGGTGTCTAACTGTCTAAGAATATTTAAAAAAAATGTCAAATACCCAATTTAAATGATTTTGCGGAGTGAATGTTCTGCAGCTGTATTATTATGTGTTCCATACCTGTTCCACTAAGCACTTCTTCTCCTGCTGCAGGCTCTGCTTGAAGTGGTCGCAGAGCTTGTCGCATGGGAACGCGCAGCTCTTATACACTTGCCCGGGCGGGCAGCGCGACGTCGTACCTGCCATCAAAAGATTGGATCATTTTCTTTGAAAGTTTTTTTTTATAAATTATACACACGTCTATTGATGCCTATTCCTCTGGTTTTAAAGATACCTAAATTGTACGTATAACTATACTATAATTATATATAATTCTGAAGTGGCACTTACCAGCCCCCTGATTTTGTAACTTCAAACTTGGATAAACAATATATATATATCAGTAGCTTTAATTTATTGATAGGCACTGAGTTACAAAATCAGGCTCCTGATCGAGGAGTGACTATAGCTTTCAATTTTATAGTCTTTCAACATTGTCTTTCAAAAAAAGTTTCTGTCTATTTTAGGTGCCGAAATGTATTGAAAATATAATATGTTTTGAAGTGTATGAGAAAAATACGAACCCGTAATTTCTTCAGGTGGGATGTAGGTAGGTGTATGTTCAGGTTGCCCTGAGAAAATGAAAACAAATGGTTAAAATTAATTACAATATGTCAAATCCTGTCCCAAAAAATCTGTCCGTCGTAGAATCGGCACGCAGGTTTTGCGGGCGCGCCATATTTAGCCCAATTAGCATTTGATTTTAGATGCACTCACTAATCTCTATAATTAATCTATGATTAACATTGGATTTGCTGACCCTATACAAATGACATTTTAATTATGGATCAATTTGAAGCGCCACATTTGACATATAGCATTATTAATAATATTGCAAATGGCGCACCGACCTATATAATTAATCTATGACATCATAGATTAATTATAATCAGTGTGCCATTTGCAATATTATTAGTTCTAGAGACATACGTATCGGCCAAGTACTGGCTTACAGTGCCAATCGAGTCCAAAATGGCGTCAATCAAGTAGTTCCAAAAAAGTTATCACAGCAGACAGTCCAGTGTTAATCATAGATAATTATAGAGGTCAGCGGATGTAGCTGTGATTGTTGAGGGTAGATGTAGAAAGCTTACCAGTGGTGGAATCGATGGGGGGGATATACCCGCACTCAGGTCTCATGGGCATGACAGCCGCGGGCCAGTCGCACACCATCGCGATGAGTTGTTGATGATAATGATAACGATGATAATGAAGGTTTGGAAAGTTGTTCACAGGTTACCAATGGTGGAATCGTTAAGGGTGACATGTCCGCATTCAGGTCGCATGGGGATGAAGGCTTTGGGCCAATCACACACCATCGCGATAGGGTTGTACATGAATGGTCTATAACCCTTCTCTGATAGGAGACCTGCGCTCAATAGTGATCTATTGATGGGTTGCTGATGATGATAATGAGGGTATAGAAAGTTTTAGAGTTTTAGCTTACCAGTGGTGGAATCCATGGGGGGGATATACCCGCATTCAGGTCTCATGGGGATGACGGCCGCGGGCCAGTCGCACACCATCGCGACGGGGTTGTACATGAGGCCGTCGCTGCAGTTCTTGAGCACGGTGTGCAGCTTGCTGGGGTTGAGCTGGTCGGGGGTGCATTCGTAGAACTGCCCGCAGTTGGTCGGGTGCTTGTGGTTCGGGTGAGCGGCGTCGAGACATTGGAACACTGAACGAAAGAAGGAAAGAAAAGCATTCTATATAATATTATATCATCAATTTTAAGATTATTATGCTATTAATCCTATTATCCTATTAAATCGAATCAAATCAAAATTTATTTATTTATTTATTTCATGTAGGCCAACTTATTTTTTTTAATATTTTTAGCGAGCAAACGAGCAGGCGGGTCACCTGAGCCTGGGTTATTACACCCATTACAAGTCTGAAGAACTTACCATCGTCACATTCACAGTAAACGCGTATCTCAAAGTCGGGGCAGGTCTTCTCGGCTTCGACGCACACGAGGCCCTTCTCGAGACTGCACTCGACGTCGAGGCCGGTCTCCTTCGGCGACTTGCGGTCCTTGACCGTGCGACACGCGATATTCGTCATCTTGCTCTTGTCGCACATCGGCGTGCCGATCGTCTGGGAAAAGAATTATATTGAGTTGACACTTCGACCATTTAGCCAGGACTTGGCAAGCGCACGCATTCCCCTCTGTCAAAGTACATGTACAAACGTACGTGTCAGCTTGTAAGTGTGTCAGCTTTTGAGTTAATGTGCGTTCATAGAGACATTAAGTTTTTTACAAGAGTGTGCGGACTTCCGCACTCACTTGAGTAAATGTGTGGTGTACGTGATTACCTCACCTCCCGCAGAAAGTAGCAGAATATATTTAGGACTAAATCTGCGTAAAGGCTCGTCCCGGCTAAATGGTCGAAGGAGTTGACATATTGACACATGGAAACCCTGGAAACCTGAATAACCGGTCAAATGCGAGTCGGACTACAAAGGGTTGCGTACCAAAAAAAAAACCGAAAAAAAACCAGGTTTCTAGTAAGGGAGCCAAAATTTTGTTTTAATAATCTGTTTTTACACGCCATCGTGCCGGAATGCTAAATCCCTTAGCGGCAAGTCTTTGACGGTAGCAACTAACCATGGCCAAAGACAACAGACTAGAGACAATTTAGAAATTATAAATTCTCAAATTATCCCCGCCGGGAAGCGAACGCGAGACTTCCCAGTTAAAAGACCACAGTGGTTACCACTGCGCCAGGTAGATCATCAAGCATGCGAGATATAAGTCTGAATAATTGGTATAAGATAATACGAGTACGTACCACAGTAATTATTGTAGTTGGGATTGTCGATATTTCGATCCAATTGCATGGACCGTGGTCATGACGAGACTGTCAAGTTGAAGCTTTTCGACATTGCGAGACGTCAAGTTGAAGCTGTCATCGGTAGAATCTATCTACCCGCCTTCTTGATCTTTTCGGAGGAACGTCATTTAACTTACTCATTTAATTTTTACTCGTATTATCTATAACAATTATGTCAGAAAACCACGAATCAAGTCTAAAATCCTTAGTGAATAATAATTGGTGTTACTCACAAAGTCGGTCAACTTGGGCAGGGGTTCTGTTTCCACGGATTTGCCCGTAGCGTCGATCTCCGCCTCGCGGCGGCTGATCCACTCGGTCCAGCCGGTCTTGCACGACAGCGGTCGGTCGTGCGGCTTCGTTATCGGCGTGTTGGTCGTCGTTTCCTGTCATACAAGTTGACAGCATAATTAAGGCCCAAGACACGGAGCTGCCCGCGAAATTCAAATTTAATTTGGTTTTTCGCCATTTATAAACGAATACGACAAAGTAGGCTTATGGTATTCAAATTGCGATAATGGCAGTATCATCTTCACAGGTTTATATACTAATCTTTACGTAAAAGTATCCAGTTTAAGAAATTAATCAAAATAATGACTAATTTGTGAGTATCTCACGTCAAACTCATTATTTTGACTAATTTCTTAAACTGGATATTTTCACGTTAAGATTAGTATATAAACCTGTGAAGATGATACTGCCATTGGCGCAATTTGAATACCATAAGCCTACTTCATCGTATTAGTTTACAAATTGCGAAAAACCAAATTAAATTTGAATTTCGCGGGCAGACCAGTCTCTTGGACCTTAACGATGAGGTGTTAGAAGTATCCCATCAGGAGGTAGGTCTGTCTGTCCGTGTGTCTACCCCCTGTTTTTAGAAACGGCTTGAATTACTAAGTTGAAACTTAAACTGAATATAAAGGTCGATGGTCTTATATGCTGAGATCTATAGAGCGTGCTCTGACTTAGCTCAGGCTTAAGATGGAATTACGAGACACAAATATGTTCTGACATAATTATGTCAGAGCAAATTTAGAGTATGACTATATATACTCTAAATAATGACATAGGATTCATGTTTCTAAGATTTATAGTTACAATAAGTAACCAAACTAAGCTATGTATACAGTGCTTCCACAGTGAAGCTTCAAAAATGCAATACATATAATCCAACACATGTCAACATGGGAAGACAAAGCAGACCCATTCCCGTTGTTGGCACCCGTTCACGAGGTGAAATTGGATTCATGTTTCTAAGATTTATAGTTTTGTAGTTATTAAGGGAAGACGATATAGACCTATTCGTTACGATACGTTTTTCTGACTGGTACCCGTATGTTTTGGTGTGATTTCAAAGTCAAAAAAATCCTTACCGTGTTATTAAGGCAAGGCTCGCCGCTGCATATCTTCTGTTTCCCCGAGCACCGGCAGGTATGGCAGGCATCCTCCTCGATGACTTCCCCCTCCAGTACCTCCCTCCCGTCCTCGAGGATCATGCAGGGGGGAATGCACTTCGCCCGCGGCACGCACTCTGTCAGTGAGCTGTTGAAGTACAGGGTGCCCGGTGGACAGGCTTTCGACTCATTTCTTTTGCAGCCTGAAAGAATAAATGTTTCGCTTAACACTTGGATCAAGAGCAGGATACAGAAGGCGGTACTCCTTGAGACGACACGCATTGTGAGGAGGTTCCTCACTCTGGAGCCCTGACCACTGGCTGCTTGGGTCCCTATCCCGCAGCAAGTGGGACCCATTCGTTTTATTGTTTTTAATGATGTTTTTATATGAATCGTGAAAGCGAGAATCGAACCCGAGATCAAAAATAAAATTCAAATAAGTATTTTTTTTTTATTTCATTGATTTGTCACAATGAACATAATAAGGAGTAGACTGAGAAGTACAATAGGCTTAATGATATCTCTTTTTCACTCCCACACGAAAGAGACGCAGAATAGCGATGTCAAACAAGATCGAATGAGACACAGCTATGTCCATATCCGTCCCTCACTGCGTGCCACGTTTTGAGTTGTTGCTCAAAATACATTGTGAGGTGATTGTGAGCAACAAGACGCATTTTAATATTGTATGTATTTTATTACCTATCCCTTTCGGCAACACGCTTGGTAGGATTCTACAGGATATTCATTCTATGTAATAAGGTCACTCAGGACCGAATAAAACGCCTTGATACATTTCAAAATATAGCCGTTAATAAGAAAATCGTTCTTATTACCTTCAACACAGGTTTCCTTTTCGCATGCGGCCTTGATCTCTGGGTAAGTCAGATAATTGTCACAAGTCTCGGGCGGGCACGGCACTATGCACTCGTGATAGTTCGAACACTCCTCGTCGCACTGCATCGCTGTTTAAAAACAAAATGTGTATTACATAACCTCCTCCTTTTTGGAAGTCGGTTAAAAAAGGACCAGAAACTGCATCACTGACAAGACAGGCACGCTATCTACCCCGGCGTCGCACGACTTAGATAGCGTACTTACAAAGCATGATATTTTTCCAAACGTCAGCGAGCACGCAAAATTAAAACAAAAATGAAAACGATCTACAGTGGAATTATTTTTCACAATAGAAGTCTATCTTTATAAGTCTATTTCCTAAGATTCTACCCTCTAACTCTGTATGAATATCTCAAGATCGACACATTAAAAGTCCGTGCAAGAGATCTTTGTCCAGCAGTGGACGTCTATTGATTGTTATTAGAGAAGAAGAAAGTGTACAAGGTACATCAAAATTGTGCTGCAATCCGTCATTACAGCATCCGCCTGTCCTCCCGCCAACCCCAAGTATCTGTGTTCAGTTAAGAAAGAAGAACACTCACGGCACATCTCCTGGCTCCTCCACTTGAAGGTGACCCCGCGCGCGGCGCACGCGTGCGCGTAGGCGGCGAGCGCGGCGCACGCGCAGTCGCAGTCGGCGCCCGAGTCGCACGCGCACGCGTCCGCCTCGCAGCGCGACACGTACTCGCCGGGCGGCACCTCCGAGTGGCACAGCGAGAACGGGTAGCGCTTCATGGCGCCGCACATCGTCGACGCCCACTCCTTGCGGTTGGGACGCTCAACGCAGTGGTCCTATTTTGTGAAAAAGAACCTTAGCTGTTATTTTTCAACCTTTTTGTAAGAAAAATCTCTTATGCTACTGCTCCACCTACGCCGTAACACGTAAATTAACACGTTAATAAAGGCATTACACAGATGAAGGCAATATTTTAATGCGTTAAATGTGTTCTAGCATTACTAATAACGTCAGACACTAAGTAAGCGATAACTTAGATGGCGGGTTTTTTACACATCATAGGATTTTAACGCGTTGAATAACGCACCAAACTTTGTTGGCATTAGCGCTGTCTCATTCTGTGCAGCGCATGCGCTGTGAGGACATTTGAATGAGATTTTGAACACAGACGACAGAGCAGAACACTATTACAGCAGTATTGAAACAATAGCATATACAAATTGGTCTCTTTTAGAAAGTATAAATTGCGTAGTAAAATCTATTTTTCTTGAGCTGTCTTGAAAGGTAAACAATTAGTTTCTCACGGGAAGGCATAAGCGATAAAGGACATTCTTACTGCACAGCGACAATGAAACTTTCCCACTAATGACAAACCAAACTTAACCTATATATTTACATCGATGCATGAGACGCAGTGCCGGATGCCAAGTGTTTTTATTTACATACGTAAACATTTCCAACATGACCCTAAAAGTAAACAGCAATGCATTTAGTTGCGAGATTTACTTTGCGGCGGAGAATTCCAGGTTGTTTATCGTACAGAACATTCTAGAAGCAGCAAAGACTACTCACGGTAACTTCCTGCGGTCTGGGGCACGTGGGCTTCAGTTTCCAGGAGTCGGCGAACAGCAGGGCCGACGTTTCCGACACGCCGCCTCCGGATGGGGTTTGGAAGTCGTCGCGCATGTCCGAGTTGTAGTTGCCGCAGAGGCCTTTCACCTGACCATAGATAAACAAATTAGACCATAGACAAAAAAAAACAGAAGTTTTTGCTCGCGATTTCATCCGCGTGATTAAAAAATCCCGTACGAACTCTTCGATTTACAAGGATAAAAAGTAGCATATGTCACTCTCCCGGTCCTTAACTATAACCACTCAAAAATAACGTCTATCTTTAGCGGCGTGTTTGATGGACAAACCAACAAACAAAAAAAAACGGGTGGGGCTGTTCCGGTGCATACGGTCGTACGTTTTAACGTATAGACGTATATGCGAGTTACTTTTTATACTGAAGTATTGGTTATTTTTAACTACAATTAATATCGGCCAAGTCACATTTATTATTATTTAAATCGATTGGTCTAAATGAACTCTATAAATCCATGAAAGAATCACCGCGCTATCACATGTGAGTTTTGAATTATAGCCAATAGAAACCAGCGTCAGCACCGGTTTCGGTTATTCTACGCAGTGCTCCTCCCCCGCAACACAAGGTCTTAGTAGCGAGATATACTAATGAAATTGGATTCATGTTTCTAAATTTATAGTTTTGTAGTTATTAAGGTAAGACGATATAGACATTTTCGTTACGATAATTTTAAAGACATTTCACGTCAAACAAAGTACTCACCCTGTCCGCCCACATGGAGTCTACCCGGACGTACACCCGCAGACCGCGGTCCCACTGCACGCTCATGCCACGTGACAACACGTCCAGGAATACGTACGCGCCGGCCTCGCGGAGCTTTATACTGAAAGATATTATTACATCTTTGTCTTTCATACTTCATAATGGAGAAACGGTATACTATACTATTCAGCGTAAAACAGGTAAGCTTAAGTTTTTTAAATTATGCAAAATATCCAAGAACTACTTACTACTGTTATTACTACGTTACTACGTTACACGTTACGTTATTACGTTACGTTTGTTGTTACTACGTTAGGTTCGATTTTTTAACCCCCTATTTAACCCTCTTGGGGTTGAAATTTTCCAAAATCCTTTCTTAGCGGATGCCTACGCCCTAACAGCTACGTGTATGCCAAATTTCAGCTCGATCGGTCCAGTGGTTAGAGCTGTGCGTTGATAGATCAGTCAGTCAGTCAGTCAGTCAGTCACCTTTGCCTTTTATATATTTAGATTTAAATAAAAAATGGATAGTTTAGTTATAATTTCATGTCAAAATATTACGGAACCCACGTTTTCTGTACTAGATAACTCATTCTGCAACCAAGGAAATACTCACCTTTTCAATTTGGATGTGTCAGGAAGCGGGGCGTTCTTGGTGAGGGACACAGTTTCCTCGGAGCCCCCGCTGCTGACTCGCAGGGTTACAGACTTTGAGCAAGTCGCGCCCGTTGTGCCGCAGGGTTCATTCTGTGTATCAAAAGGTTTGAATATTATTTCTGGATTACCTACTTACTCTGAATTTTGATAGCAATCAGCGCGAAAACGGCTATCAGTGTAACAATGCCTTTAGCATGCAAAATGAATGCATTAATTAAGTATTTATTTAAGTGTATATTAATTTGTACCTTTCATGTAATGCATGCCTTACTAATTTATAGTTATCTAACTAGCTTTTGCCCGCGGCTTCGCTCACATTAAATTCGATTTTTCAAACCCCTATTTTACCCCCTTAGGCATGAAATTTTCAAAAATCCTTTATTAGCGAATGCCTATATCATAATAGTTATCTGTTGTCAAATTTCAAATGCCAAATTTCAGCCCGATCCATCCAGTGGTTGGAGCTGTACGTTCATAGATCAGTTAGTCAGTCAATCAGTCACCTTTTCTTTTTACATATTTAGATTATACTCGTAACTTAAAAACCAGCATGGATGCATGAATATTAAGTCATGTCATGAGCGTTACTTACATATATAACATTAAATATACTTAGAAATACATTGCGATTTAAGAATAATACTTAATTTGTATAAATAATCAATATTCTTAAATTAAGGCGGTTTTAGATAGATAGATAAAAACTTTATTGCACATAAGATAGAAACAAAATTTAATACAACTTAAAACTACGCATGCAAAGGCGGCCTTATTGCTATAAAGCAATCTCTACCAGGCAACCATTGGTGATAGGAGTGAAATTATGTGTGAGGGTAGTATGGTGCAATAAAAAATAGTATTATTATTCGTGGTTTTAAGTTGAGTTTTAATTTTACAAGCTGCCCTGAATTCGATAAGTGAAAGGTATTTTTGTTACGTACTTGAAAACGCATTACGCATTCAAAATTACTGCACTGTTAATACTTGTATAACTTATTTCGTTTGAATTCCCATCAGGGGGCGTAGCTCAGATGGTAGAGCGCTCGCTTAGCATGCGAGAGGTACCGGGATCGATACCCGGCGCCTCCAAATGAAACATTTTTGAACAACTTTTAAAAATAAAAAAAATATTATGCAGTATTAAAAATGGAAGTATTATCCAAAAATATAATATAATTCAATATCAATATGAATTTTAAATTTATTTTTAACAATTGACCGAAACGCAATTAATATAAAGTATGAGAGTCCGGATTAAGACTTTTATACTTTTTCAAATGCTCATAACTTGATAACGGTAATTCAAGCATTTAGTTTATAAAGTACATATCCACCACATGGCTAGATATAAGCTGAAATACGAATCGTTTGCGAGTAAATTAGCATGCGCATTTAGTAGGGATACTTGAATGTACATAGTTTTGTTACCTATTGTAAAAAAATTTTTTGAAAAGAGCAACCGCCGAGTTTATTGCTGGCTCTTCTCGGTAGGAAGGGCATTCCGAACTAGTGGTAGATTTATCGACGATTCAAAAGCACTTGTAAAAGTTTATTAGAATAAAAAATATTTCTATTCTAATAATACACTTTCGGATAATAATACACTTTCGCTTTTTATATACTTACTTAATTAATCATGAACTTCCCTCGGGCGGGCCCTAGCAGAATAACAGCGTTGTGGTTACATGTTTGTATCCACAGCATTGAGCTGAGCTAGGACCCTTTCATTGGCATGATACATAGTAGATACCTCTAGTTATATTTTAAGCAATTGTAATGTGTAAGTCTTAAGTGTACCTATTTCATTTGTATTTATCCATGTCAATGAATAAACGATATTCTATTCTATTCTATTCTAATGTCACCTGTATCTCAACGCTAAAGCTGTTAGCTCCATCCATGACGCCTTTAGCCAGGAGGTAAGAGCAGACGCCCTCGAAGTCGTACGTCTGTCCGTCGAACGTGGTCACGTGCGAGTCGCCCCACACGCTGCACACGCCCGCACACGGCCGCGCCGTACATTGCCACTTGCCGCCCGAACACTCGCTGCAAACAAAAATTGACTTAAACAGTGTTCCTGAACCAGTGTGCCGCGTTGTTTTTTTTTTTTTTATTCGATGACAAGATAGCCCTTGACTGCGATCTCACCTGATGGTAAGTGACGATGCAGTCTAAGATGGTAGCGGGTTATTTGTTTTGAAAAATTATTAAATTAAAAAATTATCTTTTCACATGTACCTATGTATTGTGAATAATCTTACTAATATTATAAGAGCCTGTTTTTATTTGGAGAAATTGTAGTAATCAACGTAGTACAATAGATACCACAAAAAAAAATTACAATATGGCCCTTTGAAAATACACTTTTACTTTTTGTTTTTTTTTTACTCCATCACGTCACGACTGATCCGATTTGGCTGAGCTTCTAAGCCCACGTTATCCCGGAAAATTAAAGAGTTCCCGCGGACCCGGAAGAAGTTAGGGCTATCATATAGTATTTATAACAGACTTCCAAAAAGGAGGAGGTTATCAATTCGGCCGGTATCTTTTTTTTAATATACATGCAGACACACAAATCACATTAAAAGTGTAACATGCATTTTTTTATGTAGCAGACTGCGAAAATGTGGCAGCGATGCGACAAAACGCCGAGGGCCAGGCAATGGAACGTAACCTTTATTTTGTTGTGAGTGAAAGTTGCTCCAGTTTCATACGCAATATTCACCTTGCATTTTAACTGCAGCTGTACATTAAGTATGATTTTTTTAACACCACTATCATCAGGGGGCGTAGCTCAGATGGTAGAGCGCTCGCTTAGCATGCGAGAGGTACCGGGATCGATACCCGGCGCCTCCAACTTTAAATAGTTTTTTTTTAATTTGTTAAGAAAATATAATGTAATGATGCATGCTTGTTCAGAAAATTTTTCATATTTCTTGTCTCCCACTTTTGGTCTGAACTTTCACACTTGCTAACTAGTATTAAATATTTTTGCAATAATTATATTGTACAAAATCTTTTATTCGTATTATAAATGGAAAAACATTGATATGCTTTTCTGTGCTCCTACGGATGTAGGAGAACTAAAGTTACCGACATAGCTCACAGAATTGCGAAGCTGAAGTGGAACCATTTCCACTGGGCGGGGTTCAAAGTTCAAAGTGTATACATGCGACGCAAGACCGAGTCCCGTGGAAGTCAGAGACATTTGTCCAGCAGTGGACAGAAAAGAAGTTGGTTGATAAAAAAGAAGAAGGTGGTCAACGGGTAGCTCCTACCGCACTGGTGGCACAGACATGTGGTGGGCACCACACTTCTCAGACGACAAGTTAGCCTTTTAGCATTGGCATCCCGATTGACTCCCTGGATATTATACATACCAAGTGTTGCATCCCTCTTGCATGCTGTGTCCATCCGGATAGCTTCTGCCGCCGTGGTGACACAGACATGTGGTGGGCACCACATTTCTTAGACGACAAGTCCATGCCTTTTAGCATTGGCATCCCGGCTGACTCTCTGGCGATGTTATACATACCAAGTGTTGCATCCCTCTTGCATGCTGTGTCCGTCCGGATAGCTTCTGCCGCCATGGTGGCACGGGCAGGAGGTGGGCTCCACACACTTCTTAGACGACACATCCATGACGTAACCCTTCTTGCATTGGCATCCAGGTCGACACTCCGGTGATGTTATTACGGACGGTAGGTGCATGTTCTGGTCGAAGGAAGTTTAAATTACTTTTCGAATAAAAATAATAACAATCTCATAGACCTTTATTTACTGTATTGACTAAGAAAATTAAAATTAGTTGTAATAAAAATAACACTAAATCTATATAAAACTGGCAGATTTTTGTCTTGTGTGGCAGTTTTTTACTTATCATTGGATTGTCCGTTATAGAAAGAAAACTCTACCTTGCAAGTGAGCGGCTGTGCGAGCTCGCAAGTAGTAAACTCCATATTATTGGCAGAGCTGCAGTTGCTGCGAAGGTCCTCTGCCGGCGGGTAGTTCTGGATCTGGTCCTCTGTCGCTGGCTGGCATTCCCAGCGTGCGCCCACGCATGTACTGTTAAAAGATAATATTTCGCTCATTTGCGATAAGGGTGACATAATTCAAAATTCACCAATTTTAGTGTCGTATACTTTTTGCTATAAAAACATTACGCTAAGCACAAAAAAATGAGAGCGAGAGAGATTGTGACTTAATGCTCTGTCGCTTTGTTGGCCGCTGTGTTGTTTCTAGACCGCAGCATCCATAAAACATTACTCTCTAACGAGAGACTTCTCTCATCGTCGCTTTTGAATTATGTCACCCTCGTCGCAAATGAGCGATTTATAGTGACGATATCTCGCAAAAAATACTACACGCCACAGTTGTTACTTTTAAAAAAAAAATAATATTAGTTAACCTGAAGTTGACTAATACCCTCCTATCCCCTCCAAATAAATGGAAAGCTTGTGTTGGGTACGACAATAGTGCAACGGGTGGGATACGAACCTGCGACCTTACAATTTACAGTCCGCACTTTTAACCGTTGGGCTATTGAGGGTATAAACTATACTTTGACGGATGTTTATGAGAAATCAGCACGGGTATATTTAAAAACGCTTTAAATTCGTAATATATACGGGGCAGCACATTATATTTTGCCCTACTTACCAAAGTTCACGTTCCCGTTTTCCAGCTCTCACTTCTTTGTATCCAGGTTTGAACTCCATTCCCTTGTGGTAGCATGGGCATAACGACACAGACACACAGACGTTGTCGTTGTCTAGCACCTGGTACATTTGCTTACATTAAAATAGGACCTTAAAGGGGGTGTATAATATAAAATATATCCGCTTATTAAGACGATTTCTTTACCACATTTCAGCGCTTCATTGCCCATCGCGGTAAAACAAAGTGTATATGTCGCAGGCGGATTGTATAATCCGCCGTATTACATTACGGCTAGCCGTTATGAAAAACAGCGCCGTTTTGTAATGCGGCGGTTCAACGATTAGCCGGATTGTCATTGCAATACGTTCTTCAATAAGGCGGCCCACGTTTAGCCGCATCGTACTACTACTTAAATTGTAGGGTGACCATACTTATAACCACTGCACGATTTTTTTGAAGAGTGAGACGGACACGACCAGCCATTTGCACTATTATGGCTAGCCGTATTGAATTGGGGGCGAATACATTCCGGGCGGTTTTTTATTCAGCTGCATTCAATCCGGCTAATCGTTGAGCCGCCGCATTACAAAACGGCGCTGTTTTTCATAACGGCTAGCCGTAATGTAATACTGCGGATTATACAATCCACCTGCGACATATGTATATATGTCGCAGGTGGATTAACGCCATTACGTTTACCGACACTTTTAGTGTGGGTGTGAGTGTTGATAGATCAAGTTATAGTTTTATTATCACTAAAGCCATTAAGCTAAAATTAATTTTTAAAGAATTAATCTTACTTGTCCAACAGGGCATGCGCATCCTTCAACGCAGGATGGCTTACAGTCGTCAATAGGGAGACCAACGTCGGTACAGGTTCTCAAGCAACTGTCAGCGCATACTGTGTACTCTTGACCACCGGTGCACTGCAATTCTGTCGTATAGATTAAACAACATTAGCTTTAATTTATTATTATTTATGAGTTTGTATGCAGGCGATATTTACCCTCGAATATTTGAATTTTACTAGGTGAATGGCCGTTTTATTTAGTTGAAATAAGAACATATCGACCTATACGCAGAATAGAGTTACTTCTGCAAAATCCCTACTTTACAGGAGAGCGATTTGAAGTTTGTCTTGCCTGTAACTTTTTTCGTTATTTTTCTAGAGAATTGATTCTCATAGTATACATTTGGAACATTATTATGCATTGATTACTATCAATAAACTCAATGCAAAACCCATATTTTGGAATTTAGGAGTTTCTATATGCATATGTGACGATTTTTTGCGGATGTCTCCATGTTCTATATGTATATGTAACCTTATACTTGGGAAAAGTGTTCGTACCATGTCTATATATAACTTTTTTTTATGGAAATACTAATCTTCAAACGGTCTTATTTGCTGTAAAGGATGAAATATAAATACAAAATAAACAGTGTTTCTTATTTCATAATAACACATTTATTAGTAAAAAAAATTCAACATAATTTGACTAATTTTTTTAATTACTAAGCATGTACCTACTATAAAATTGTCTTACAAAAAAATGTAAAAAATAATAATAAAATAACTGAAAGTACTTTGTATTTTATATAGGTAATACTAGCTTTTGCCCGCAACTTTGCTCACATTAAGTTCGATTTTTCAATCCCCTATTTTACCCCCTTAGGGGTTGAATTTTCAAAAATTTTTTCTTAGCGGATGCCTACGTCATAATAGCTATCTGTATGTCTTTCAGCCCGATCCATCCAGTGTTTTGAGCAATGTGATGATGATGAGTCAGTCAGTCAATTAGTCACCTTATCCTTTTATATATTTAGGAAATTAAATTTAGGAACTATTATGTAAATATGTAAGTAGAATGTATTAATAATCCTACTATAGAAACCTCAAAATGAAACTAATAAATAACTAACATAAAACATAAACATAAATAACGTATTAGGAACTATTATTTAGCATTAATAATAATCCTATTATAGAAATCTCGAATAAAACCAACGAAATAAAATTGCTACAAGGACAATATATAAGTTCTTTCAGGAGTTTTAAAAATAGTACAACCGAATATTGGCAAACAAAAAGATTTAAAAACATTTTCTCTATTTTCCACAATTTTTCTGTGCGATTTATTATTGGCAATCAATAAGAAATCAATCATATCTAAGTTCTTCTTCGACTGAGCGTTATCCCACTAGGTGGGGTCCGCTTTCCGGCATGCTTTTGCCCACTTTGCCCGGTCTTGTGCATCCAATTTTCTTAATTTATTGGCTCTCATATCGGCGCCTACGAGGTCCAGCCACCGCTTTCTTGGACGGCCGCGAGATTTAGCTCCAGGGACGGCGATGTTAAGACATCTATTACCGACGTAGCTTTGTGATTTCCGTGCTACATGACCATACCATCTTAGATGGGCTTCTTGCAGCTTATCTCCGATGTCACGGACACTGAGCCTGCCGCGGATGTGATCGTTGCGTTACCGATCGCAATGTGTAACATATCTAAGTTATTTATGTCTATATTATTAATATTTTAATTGAATAGATATTTTAAATCACGAAGAAAATAATATTGTGGTGGCAGAGATCCACTGGGTACCGCGCAAAATGAAAATTTTAAATCAATCAAAATAATGAATTTGTAAAGAAGATGCGGCACATCATCATCTCTAGAGTCGTTAGGCGCACTGTAAGAGTTAGTTGTAGATGGTGATTGCGTCCAGTGATCATCATAGTGGTTAGAATAAAAGGCATCACGACAATTTATGTGTATTTAACGGAGAAGGCATGGGAGTCGGTACACATTTTGGTGATGATATTCAAGACAAATTCCCAAAGCTAACAGCAGGGGAATTTTCAAAGTTGGACCGAGCTAAAGTGTTAGGTCTAGTTGTTGCAATTGCAGGCGACGGTAGACATTATTTATTATCTTTTATAGAATTTTCAGCAACATGGTGCAGCCTTATGGCTAGTTTTGTCAGTAGCAAAAACTGGTATTTATCATTATATGCCGGCTGCAGTATAGATAATCGACTGTCTCTTACAGTTCCATCTGATATATCAATCTTCCCATATATCAGGGACCTCTTGCCTAATTTTTTCAGCTCCCTGTGGTAGTGCTGTTATTGTACAAGCTCCACTATTGACACTGCCATTTTCTGAAAACAAAAATTAACATCATTAAAATGTTAAAGCAATTAACTACAGAAAACAGGTCTAAATAGTTTTATGTAGTTTTTTTATAAATACTTAACATAAAAAAAATTATTAATTTTAGACTTTTATGGTAGTTTTCAGTTGAAAAAGGATATATATCTCAATGTCAAACCAAGAATAAAAGAACATTTACACATATACCTCATAATTTCAAAATAATTTCCCTCGAACAAAGTAACTTGTGCACATTGTCCCGATATATTTTACATGATTTCCGAATAATAAAGTAGTATGGTAAAATAATTAATATTTATTAAAATGTATGAATTAATGTTTAATAGGTGTAATGAATTGATATTTCTTTTTTTGATTGTTTTTTGTAGTAAAATCTAACATTCCGAGGTATAATGTTCTATATGAATGTGGAACCGTTTAACTTAATTATTTAGCTTTACAAATATATATATGTAAAAATTATTATATACAACTATCTAAGAGCAATCTATGTATTATAATTACAAAGCTGAAGAAAGAAAATTCCATTCACTTACCTGGAACATCTATTTTTCCATTTTTTTTATCTCCACGGCATTTGTCGAATTACTATATTCAATTTTTTTTTGGCTTTAACGAAGGGAAGATCATATGTTTTGAGCGTATATTTTTAATTTTGAGCACATATAGTAAAAAATAATAACAAAATTAACACGAAAATAGCAGATAAAAGTGCGAGCGTGTGCGCAATATCATTTCGGAGAACATGAATACAACTGCAGATGTGACCCTCCGTTCGCGCTAATCAGGACAGTGAATACTGACACTTGTGCTGTCGAGCCCTTCTTCTTTGGAGGAAATAAACTACATGTACCTTTATTCGACTGGTATCTTTGGATCTACATAACTTTTTAAAATTTTGATTTCACTAGTAAATATTAGAGATCTTTTTAGGCTTAAAAATGCAATAAAAAAAATTTGTGCCATAATCATATATAACTCTATTCTACGTATAGGTCGATATATTGTAGGGTAGTAGAAGTAAAGGCTTTTTTACTTGATTTTATCTATATCTGGTGGATGTAAAATTCTTTTTGCATTTCTTAATTAATTTTTGAGGAAGGTTATAGTCTATTTAACATCACAGTACGACCCTTAGAAGCCGAGCAAAAAAAGAGAAAGTAAGAAAAAACGCTAAGCGAAAACGAATGACTGAACGGGCGGTCAACTGACGACAGCCAAACCGAAGGCTAACAATCAAAGATTTTTAAATATACGTGGGATTATTAAAAACTAAATCTACGCGGACGAAGTCGCGAGCAGCAGCTAGTATGTGAGTGAACGTGTAAACTCACCGCACTCCTTGACGTTGTACCGCCACTGTATCTGCACGCCGGCGCGCGCGCACGCGTCCGCGTAGTCGCCGAGGATCGGGCACAGGCACCGCGACACGTCGCCCGCGCACGCGCACATGTCGTACAGGCAGTCCTCGTAGTACGGCTGCACGTCCACGAACCAGTGGCACGCTGTACACACAATGATAATACATATTGTAAGAGGCTCTGAAAAATTGCGCGTAGCAACGTCTTGGACCGTAACCATGGCAACGGTAGGCGATTCCCCACGCGGCACCTCTACGCCTCTGTCACCCTCCGTCCGTAGTCCGCTTCAAATGGCGTTAATGCGCACACGCAGCGCTTTATTATATTAAATAGTTTCTCGGTTGAACCCATTACTGGTTTTTTTATTATTGTGTTACGTGTTTATTTTTTTTTTGAATTATGTCTTTTTTTATTTTGCAAAGGCTCTTCTTTAATTTAACACCGCGTATCTTACAATATTCTTTTAACCGAATTTATGCCATGGAACACTACCTGACTACATCTTTAACTTTGTAAGTAAGTTTATTACCCTTTTTACCTTGTATAAACAACTCTACCGAAAGAGCTTAACGTCAGACAGTCCCAGAAACACTACAGAAATTCTAACGTACATAACATCGGATAAAAACTAGTAAACTTCTCAATCTACTTACTTCAAATAGTGAGCTTTTAATTTGGCTGCAGTACTTCTACTATCCAATATTATCGAAGTCCCAAAAACACTACAGAAATTCCACTAAAATCTCGGATTTATATTTAGTAAAGTTTCTGAACCACTTACATTCGAAGAGTGAGCTTTTAAGTTGGCTGCAGTACTTCTCAGCGTAGTCTTTGTTTTCGATATTGGTCTTGCAGGGGTGTTCCAGTTCTGTGGCGGTGACGTCATCGCAGAACTCCCTGGTCTTCCACTTGTTGGCAAACGCTAGAACCGATTGTTCCACGTCGCCTTCGGGAGTTAGGAAGTCGTCTTTTTGGTTCAAGTTGAAGGTTCCACATAGACCCTGATGAAATAAAGATTGTTAAGATGCTTAGAGCTGTGAAATCCCTAAAATCTTGGACATTTAACTCAAAATCATACTAATATCTTCACACTAATAATAATATTATAAAGGCGAAAGTTTGTATGTGTATGTGTGTGTGTGTTTGTGTGTGTGTATGTTTGTTACTCCTTCACGCCACAACGAATTAACCGATTTGGCTGAAATTTGGAATGGAGGCAGCTCACATCCAGGATTAAAACATAGGCTACATTTTATCCCGGAAAATTACAGAATTCCCATGGGAATTTAAAAACCTTAATCCACGCGGACGAAGTCGCGTTCATTGTCTAGTATCATCATAATTGTTGATTTAAGCCGTAAAGAAAAAATTTGGAATGAAAGATAAAGATTCAATAATTTTTTTAATGCAACAATATTGTATTTTTGTCAACCCCCTCTTCTGAAAAAAATGCTTTCCTGCTTACAATGTTCTCTATAAAAACATTTTGTGTTATTTTTTTGATTGTAATAAGTTAAAATAGAGCACGCTTTTTATAAAATAAAAAAAGTATTCCGCTTTACTTATTTACTTTGGTATAGGTTATAATAATATAAACGTAAAAATTCTTTTTACCAAACCGACTTCAAATGTCACTACAAAGTATATCAATTGTGCCAAAAATACAAGAAATAAGTACCTGAGTTTTATCACTGAAGGCGGGCGGCACATCCACAAACACGCGCGTGTTTCCGTCCCACCACAGAGTCACTTTGCCGGGCAGTTGAACTGAAACAAGGGTAAAACTATAATCAGTATATAATCAAATGGTAAAACTATTTTATGAATGTTTATATCTCAAAAATACTTGGAAATTTGAGCATTATTTTGACAACCTTCTTCGAAATAAATCGAAATTTCTGTACTGGCCAAATTACATGCGAGCAGCGGCCGGCAAAAGTTGTGTGAAAATCTATATCTGTCGTGGTTTAGCGGCCAAATAAATTACATAAATAAAAAAAAGTAAACTCATATCTGTCGTGTAATTTAAAAATAGAATGATCTTTTACTCCGAAACATGGCGACCAAAGAGGTCAAAGAAAGAAGGTCATGAAGAAATCAAAGGTTTTATTCAAACGAACTGGTTTGTAAATAGAAAGCTATTTATTGAAAAAAAAAACAAAAAACAAATGAACACTTTAACGAGGAAACTTGCACGTCGGAGAATGAAATCTACCAAGTCTACCAGGTGTGTGAAGTCTACCAATTCGCTTATGGGCCAGCGTGATAGACTATGATCGATAACCCTTATGTGAGAGGAGACCTGCGCTCAGTATGGATTGCTCTTGATAATGATGATGAAACACCAACGAACCAATACTCACTCATAATAAAAAGTGAAGATGCTGCGCGTATCCTAACGTCTCTAATCTTAGCGGGGAGTGACGTCACCTCCTTCCCATTGACCAGGATGAATCCCCCTTGTTTGAGGTGAATGCTGACCCCGAAGTACTGCAAGTACACTGCCTTCGTGCAAGAAGGCTTGCCTGCGCCTTGGTATGGGGAGAGGTTCATTGCCTGGAAATAATATAAACATAAGTTATTTTTACAAAACCGACTTCAAATGCCGCTACAAAGTATATCAATTGTGCCTATAAAATTTGAAGAGTTCCCCCGATTTCTTCAGGATCCCATCATGAGATCCTGATCTGATGATAATGGGACCATCTGGGAAGTATACCCTTTCAAACAAAAAAAGAATTTTCCAAATCGGTCCAGGCGTCTTCGAGTAATCGGGAAACATAAAGAAAAAAATCAAAAAGTTTTCGTCGAATTGAGAACCTCCTCCTTTTTTGGAAGTCGGTCAATAATTTTCGGTAAAATAAGTCTTAACTAAAAAAAATTAGACATTCAAGCACGAATACTGGCTTTAGCCACACAGAATAGCCACTCCCTAGTAACCAGGACAAAAATGGAATGAAGAACATTAGTACTTTTTTTTTAAACTTAGGTTAGGTCTAAAGAAAATCATATGAAAAAACAAAAAATGGTGTCTCCTAATAATAAAAAGACTAATTCCAGGACACAAGTATTTTGAAAATGCATTCTAAGTTTTTTTTTAAAGTTACAGAAGACTTTTCAGCTACAATCTCTTGAGGCAGACTATTATATAGTAGTGCTCCCTCAAATTCTAATCCCTTTTAAGTTCTTTTAAGACAAGAGATTCTGTTGTCTGTATCCATACATCGATGGTATTAGTTAGTAGTTTTTCGACGATAACAAAAGCATACCTCGCTAATAGCTCCAGAGCACGCGACGTTCTCCGCATCTATCGTGATGTTCTCAGTCTTGAGCAGAGTGTAAGTGCAGTGGCCCATGAAGTTGTACCTCAGCCCGTCGAACGTGGTGTAGTGCGGGTCGCCCACGGCGCCGCAACGCGCGCCGCACGGCACTTGCGTGCACACCCACTCGCCCGCTTCGCACTTACTGCAAGTATGTTTTTTGTTATGATAATATTACAAATGAAGGAACCAGCGGATAAACACTTTTTATTGACATTGACAGCTACGATTGACAGTTATTGACACTAATTGATGCTTATAAAGATAGCTATAATAACAACTAACTAAAGTATATTAAATGATTTTTTTGCGTCAAGAGTTAATTCGTTCAATGGTTCATTTCCGATATAGTTTGGCAATGGTCCATCACTAGAGGTCATTTCAAAACGAAGTCACGTGATCAGTACGGCCATATTTGTTTACCTTTTAGCTCAACTCGATTGGAACGGACTATACGTGGTTGAAAAACCTACTCTTTTTTTTATTCGATAACAAGATAGACCTTGACTGCGATCTCACCTGATGGTAAATGACGATGTAGTCTAAGATGGTAGCGGGCTAACTTGGAAGGGGTATGGCAGTATAAATTCAACCCATATCCCTATTCCCTAATCGGTTGGTACACGCCATCATGCCGGAACGCTAAATCGCTTGGCGGCACGTCTTTGACGGCAGGGTGGTAACTAGCCACGGCCAAAGCCACCAGACCAGACCAGAGACAATTCAGAAATTATAAGTTCCCAAATTGCCCCCGCCGGGAATTGAACCCGAGACCTCCCAGTTATAAGAGCACAGCGCTCACCACTGCGCCAGGGAGGAGGGTCCCACTGGACTATGCGAGTGAGGGAATAGAGAGTGCCACTGTATTTGCGCACACACTTGTGCACTATAATGACCCGCGCCCACGGCTAATCTCTGAGGAGGTTGGCCACCATGACCGGATTCGGTTGATAGGTCATTATATTAACTTGAAGCGAAAGTAAATCAAAGTTTATCTGAACACTTCACCATTTTGTTTTTCACTCACCAAGTGTTGCAGCTCTTGGGTATGACAGAGCCGGGGGGGTAGCTCCTGTTCCTGACGCGGCAAGGACACTCGCTCCTCGGCACGCAGCGGCCGCTCTCCAGCAGCAGACCCTCGGGGCAGAAGCAGCCCTCCACGCAGCTGGACTTGCCCTTGGCCACGAGCTCGGGGAACGCGCAGCTCGCCTGGGTGTCCGGTCCACAGGACTTGTAGATCTTGCCCTCGGGACATTTCACAGCTGAAATAATCCTTTCTTATGCTGAGATCTATCGAGCGTACTCTGACTCAGCTCAGACTCAAGATAGAGGTTAGAATGAGACAAAAATATCGCTAATTTGCGACAAGGGTGACATAACTCAAAATTCACCAATGTAAGTGTCAAAAATTTATACTTTTTGTTATAAAAACAACATTACGCTAAGCACAAATAAATAAGAGCAAGAGAGATTGTGACTTAATGCTCTGTCGCTTTGTTGGCCGCTATGTTGTTTCGAGACCGCAGCATCCACAAAACATTACTCTCTAACGAGAGAATTCTCTCATCGTCGATTTTGAATTATGTCACTATTGTCGCAAATGAGCGATATGCTCTGACGTAAGTCTGTTTCGTTTTAACTCTGCCTGGAACCTGAGCTGAATAAGAGTGCGGTCTTTAGATTTCAGCCTTAGAGCCAATTTACCAGTCCAAGATCATTCCGCATTTTAGGTGTAAAGCTACAAGGCGGGATCGATTTGTCCGAAGGGAAAAGAGTTACGCGATAGAAACATAGTGCCCTTACACTCAAGGTCTATTTCACTATCGCCAAGTAAACTTTCTTCTTCTTTATCAACCGATAGACGTCCACTGCTGGACAAAGGTCTCTTGGACGGACTTCCAGAGGCCTCGGTCTTGCGCCGCCTGAATCTAGCGGCTCCCTACACCTCGTCTGATGTGGTCGGTCCACGTAGGAGGGAGTCTGCCAACACTGTGCTTCCCGGTGCGGGGTCGCCACTCCAGCACCTTGGAACCCCATCGACCATCAGCTCTTCGAACTATGTGCCCCGCCAATTCCACTTCAGTTTCGCGACTCGCTGAGCTATGTCGGTGACTTTGGTTTTCCTACAGATCTCCTCATATCAAGTAAACTTTAACCGACGAATAATTATTTTGACGTTATGACGTTTTGACTGTTTTCATATTAGCTGTATATTATAATCTATCAGAACGTCAAATTATCTACTTACGGCACGTCTCAGGGTCCCGCCAAGACCTCATCTCCTCAATGCCATGGCGCAAGCATTCCTTAGCGTACACAGATACTGTTCTGCACGCGCATTCCTCAGGGCCTTAAAGAGATTGACAAATTTTTATTGCTTACAACAACTTAATGTTAACAATAGAAATCCTATTTCTTTCTATAATATTATACATGCGAAAGTTTTGATGTATGGATGGACGGATGGATGAAAGGATGGATGGATATTTGTTAATCAATCACGCCACAACGACTGAACCGATTTGGCTGAAAGGCACAGAGATGGATTATAGTCTAATAACACAAATAACACATAGGCTACTTTCATCCCGGAAAATAAGAAAATTCCCGCGGGAATTCAAAAAACTCCGGGCATACTTAATGACAATGTAGATATTTGGGAAATTTATCTATTATCTATTATCTACTAATAAAGGTAAGGGAAACTTACTCAAACTCGTGGTGCAAGCACAATAGTCCCACTGACAAGCTTCCAACAACTGAGACACATCCATTACCTAAAATAAATTACAATTATTAATTAAAATAATTCTCCGTATAATTTGGGTATCTTCAAAGCAAGTGTGAATAGGCATTTTGAAGGCAAACGCGTTACATCTTAGAACATAAATCATCACTTTTCATCAGCTGTGATAGTGGTCAAGCGTGTATAAAAATGTGTTTGTCTGGTGAGAGACTTTTGCTGTGGCTAGTTACCACCCTACTATCAAAGACGTGTCGCCAAGCGATTTAGCGTTCCGGCACGATGGTGTGTAGAAACCGATTAGGGCTATGGGTTGAATATACACTGCCATACCCCTTCCAAGTTAGCCCGCTACCATTTCACGTGTATGTATTAATTATCCTATTATTCCTCCTAAATTCGCATTCGATGGATAGATGGATGGATGGATGGCTGTGTGTTACTCGATCACGCTGCAACGACTGAATCTATTTGGCTTAAATTTGGCACAGAGGTAGACTATAGTCTGGAATAACACATAAGCTCCCGCAAAATAACAGAGTTCCCGCGGCAATTAATTAACATCAATCCACGCGTACGAAGTCGCGGGCATCAAGGAATAATAAATAAATAATATAATTATAACCTTCGAACACTTTCTAAACTTTTCCTTTGTAAAGATTTTATTGCAGAACTGAGCAGCTCTCTTCATATCCGCATCGGATCTAGAGTTGCACGCACTAGTCTCGGTCATATTGCTGCCGCATGCTGTGGATAGAGTACCAAGTTAATTTCACTAGATATTTGCATGCATATACAGACTGATTTTTATTTATTTATTTATTGGTTTGCCAACAGGAAATCACACAAGAATTACAAAAAATTATACTACATCTATAGAAACATTTCAGGTGTGCACCCAATTACAGGTAGGTAGTAATTTTTTCATGTATACAACATGACGAATTAACGAAATTTAATCAACACGTATTTTTTATGTTTATATCATACTTAATACCAAAGTTATTCACTTTTAAACAGATGGTTAGGGTCACCCTACAAACGTACTTTCAGCTGTTGATACATTAGGCGCGCGCGGCGGCCGTTGACCTCTGAGCGCGTATTTTAATTACGTCGAATAGTATGACTATGATTTGCTTATTTTATAGTCAGATATGGTAAAAAAAAATATTTCAATGGTAAAAAAGGTACAAAACTATTACTGGAAATATGCTCTATTAACGATACAGAACCACCAAAAAATATATAACTGAAATATATAACTTAAAAAAAAATAGTTTCTTACCTTCAAATTCGTGCAGTTTCCAGGAATCAAACAAGACAGACTTAGTCTTAGCTTTGACGCCTTCCTTAGTGAGCATATCGTTCTCGGGATTCCCGTCCAGGGTACCGCACAGACCCTCCGTCTTATTCCACACCAACACCGAACCTTCCACTAGCAATACGTCCTGAAATAAACGAGCATATAGTATTGGTACAAGTACCCTGCGACGTAAGGTACCACTACAAGGTACCGACACGTACCTAACAATAACAAAATTCGGGTATGTAGATAATTAATAAATCTAAATATATAAAAGGAAAAAGTGACTGACTGACTGACTGATCTATCAACGCACAGCTCAAATCACTCCATGGATCGCGTTGAAAATTGGCATACAGATAGCTATTAGGACGTAGGCATCCGCTAAGAAAGGATTTTTGAAAATTCAACCCCTAAGGGGATAAAATAGGGGTTTGAAAAATCGAACTTAACGTGAGCGAAACTGCGGCCAAAAGCTAGTGATAAATAAATAAATAAATACACATTTATCTTTCTCTCATTATCTTTTCATTTGTGTGAGCTGATCACACAAATAAAAAGATACAAAATTTGAGTAACACTAAGTGAGATCTACAGACTGCACCCCCACTCCGCTCAGACCTAAGACTGAGCTAAAACGAGACAGATTTATGTCAGAGCATATTTCTGTGGCTCGTTTCAACTCTGACCCAAGTCCGACCGAGCCAGAGTACACTCTATAGATCTCAGCATTAATCTATGACATAAGGTATCATCACTACATAGTATAAAACAAAGTCGCTTTCTCTGTCCCTATGTACGCTTAAATCTATAGAGTGATTGAAGAGGAAGGTTTATATGTACAATAACATCCATTAACTTTGAATGACATAGGCTATATATTTTATACCCGTGCGAAGCCGAAGCGGGCCGCTAGTGTTTTACATAAAAAAAAATACCTCAATCCACACGAACGAAGTCGCGGGTATAAAATAAATACTTGCATTGGTATCCCACTTGAGCGTGATCCCGAAGTCCAGGTCAACGAGCACGTGGTCGCTGGGCATGGACACGCGGATGCCGGGCAGAGTCGCGGGGATGGGAATACTGCGTTTACTGTTGCGGAACACTATTGCGCCGTCATCTGTCAAACAATAGAACAAGGCGTCAACTAGCGGTTCTTGGGATTTTTTTTTATTCGATGACAAGATAGTCCTTGACTGCGATCTCGCCATATGGTAAGTGACGATGCAGTCATGTCTTAAATTGAGTATTTTAATGTTGGTATTTAATTAGATGCCTTAACATGGGTGGCCTAAGTATGGCATGCTCTCTTTAAACATTTCTGTGGTGGTGTCGTGTGGTGGTGGCGTTGAGCGAAGCAACGGCTGGATCATGCGTCATGCTCGTGAACGGGTGCCACCAACGGGAATGGGTTTGCTTTGTCTGTCCATCTTGACATGCGTTGGATTGGTGTACCTACGTATGCATTTTTGAAGTTTTATTGTGGAAGCACTGTATACATAGCATTGCTTTGCTACCTATTGTAAAAAAATTTTTTTGTTTGAAAAGAGCAACTGCTGAGTTTCTTGCCGGCTCTTCTCAACAGAATCTGCATTCCGAACCGGTGGTAGATTCATGACGTGTCATAAGAGCTACAAGTTAGCGTACATGAAATAAATAAATTTTGAATTTGAATTTGAATAAAAAAAACAATCACGCCCGAGTTCCCACAGTGAATAACTCAATCATTCTCTCCACTCACCAGAAGTACTGAGGGAGTACATCTTCTCGTCCAAAAACACGGTGATCTCGTACGGACAGTAGCCTTGCCTCTCGCAGTGCGTGGCTTTCACGGCCACCGTATATTTGTGCTCTAAAGAGTCTCGGACGAGGATCTGATTGCAGGAGGTCTGGAAGCTGTTAAGCACATTCTATTTGATTAACTGGAGTTATGGGATATCGAATTATAACCATTGATTTCTTTTTGTGACCAAGTGGATTGACGCCATTTTGGCGCTGTAATCACTAAGTAGATACGACTGTCTCTAGAACTAATCTATACTAATATTAAAAAGCTAAAGAGTTTGTTTGTTTGAACGTGCTAATCTCAGGAACTACTGGTTCGAATTGAAAAATTCTTTTTGTGTTAGATAGTCCATTTATCAAGGCTTTAGGCTATATAACATCACGCTGCGACCAATAGGAGCGAAGCATCAGTGAAAAATCGCGATCATAATAACAGAAATTGACGCGGACGAAGTCGCGGGCAACAGCTAATAGTTAATATTGCAAATGGCGCACCGACCTCTTTAACAATTAGTCTATGATATCATTGTTTATTGTTGTTGTATGATTTCATAGATTAATAATTCTAGAGGTCGATGCGCCATTTGCAATTTTGTTAGTTCCAGAGACACTCGTCTGTCAAAAGTGGCGCTTCTAATTGATCCATAATTTCCTATATTTATCACCCTGCAGCCTATAGAAGGACGAAAGAAAATTACCTGTAAATCTTCCCATCGAACGTTTTATAGTGCAGACCGGCCCAGGTCAAGCAGCTGCCACCTTTGGGAGTCAGATCTTGCACCACAATGATCGGTGTCTTGACATTCCCTGAACCGTAATTCCCAGAACGTCGGGTGGAGTGCTCATACTGATCGACCTCCGTTGCATTCCGAGCATGAAATACGTATGCCTAAAAATATATATCAATATAAAATTTGCATTGTTTCTTAATGCTATGCTTTGCATGTATTTGATTTATGGTTTCGATTTAGGTTATTATAATATTTTAAACTTACACCACTGTGTGTATTCGATGGTGTGACCACGACAACTCTCTCTGTAAACATAAAATTATACGTTCATGACGGTTTAAGTGAAATGAGTGATTATAGCAAATTATAATTAACTTTTACTTACAAGCATACAAAATATATATGGAAATGTTGGTGTGAGCGTTATCGAAAGGGTAGAAGGAACACTCACCAAACGTGCACTGAGGTATAGGCTGCGGTAGGAACACGCCAGTCGAGTACTGGCACACGTACTCCTCAGCCGCAGGCGAGCTGAACCACGCGCCGCTCGGGCACTTCAGCTTGCACGCGAACTTGTCCGAATCGCCGTAGCACTGGTAGCCACCGTTGAAGCCCATTGACCGAAAATCGCAGGCGCTTGCAGCTGAACAAACAAAATACTTATTTTTACGACCCCATTTCTGAAGGCTACTCATCGTGCGTATGACTTAACGTATGTCCGCCATGTATCCGTTATGTAGATTATTGCGCAAAGTGTAGATGTTTAAATCACACTTCACACTAATCACATCACACTAATCACACTAATATTATAAAGGCGAAAGTTTGTATGTGTATGTGTACAAACATACACACAGTATGTGTGTGTGTATGTTTGTTACTCCTTTACGCCACAACGCCTGAACCGATTTGGCTGAAATTTGGAATGGAGATAGCTCATTCCCAGGATTAAAACATAGGCTTTTTATGCCGGAAAATTAAAGAGTTCCCGCGGGAATCAAAAAACCTTTATCCACGCGGACGAAATCGCGGGCATCGTCTAGGAAATAAATAATAATCAGAATATTGGCACTGTGGTCCCCTATAATCCGTGGAACATTTGTACTTACTAACGGATGTACACCTGTACCCTACAGTTGAGGCAGGGCGGATAGCACTCCAGCCCGTAGTTGAGTCCTTGTGGGTCAACGTATGCCCGCCACTGCGACCATACGCAGGTGATTGTGCAAAATCAGTATACAACACTCACAATATTGGCACTGCAATACTATACAGGGTGTCCCACGGCTATGCCACATGGAGGGGAAGTACCTTAAATATTGTAGATGGAACATTTTACTGAAAGAAGACTTCATTTTAATTTAAAAAACAATTTAAACTGCATTCATAGATTTTTAAATAATTGCTTGGTTGAACCGGGACTCGAACCCGCTATACGAGAAAAAAAATTAACCTGTATCTTTATCATACCGATCGGAAGGCTTCATCATAAGGATTATTTTTTGTTAAATAACATAGCATGAGAAATAAAAGGAAGACCATGAATTTTAGCCTTTGATGTAAAATTTTGTTCAGAAAAATGAAAAGCTGACATTGGCGTATCGACATACAACTGACATGAACTTTTACTAATGAGTACCCACTTGAGAAGTACGCATCATTTCCCGATCCTTACTATCCTTACTATTCTTATATATATATTCTTATATTACTCCTTCAATCCCGCTGCAATTCTCTGTTGCAGCGGGATTGAAGGACAAACCAATAAATCAACAAACAAACACACTTTCGCATTTATAGGTAATATAAGTAAGGATTAGTAAGGATAGTAAGGATCGGGAAATGATGCGTACTTCTCAAGTGGGTACTCATTAGTAATAGTTCATGTCAGTTGTATGTTGATACGCCAATGTCAGCTTTTCATTTTTCTGAACAAAATTTTACATCAAAGGCTAAAATTCATGGTCTTCCTTTTATTTCTCATGCTATGTTATTTAACAAAAAATAATCCTTATGATGAAGCCTTCCGATCGGTATGATAAAGATACAGGTTAATTTTTTTCTCGTATAGCGGGTTCGAGTCCCGGTTCAACCAAGCAATTATTTAAAAATCTATGAATGCAGTTTAAATTGTTTTTTAAATTAAAATGAAGTCTTCTTTCAGTAAAATGTTCCATCTACAATATTTAAGGTACTTCCCGTCCATGTGGCATAGCCGTGGGACACCCTGTATAATCCATGGAACATTGGTATTTACTAACGGAACGGAGCCGGAATATGACCCACCCTGTGTTAACTACAAGGTGTGTTCGTCCGCGGGTTACCTATAGGGGATCTCAGTGTAAATATTGTAAGTGTTGCTCAATTATTTGGACCACTTTTGCATAATCATTTGTACAACAGGACAGCCGCGGACATACGCTGCATCAACGGGTAGTGGACACCGACCCGCACGAACTCAACTGCGTGCAATAGTGGTCTATCTTGGCACTGATGTCCCCTATGATCCGCGTCCCGATACATGCAGGTGAATAAACGATACTCACAGTATTGGCACTGACATCTCCTATAATCCGCATCCCGATACATGCAGGTGAATAAACGATACTCACAGTATTGGCACTGATGTCCCCTATAGGTAATCCGCGTCCCGATACATGCAGGTGAATAAACGCTACTCACAGACTACTGTGAGTAGCGAGTACTGTGAGTAGGGCACTGATGTCCCCTATAATCCGCGTCCCGATACATTCAGGTTAATAAACGATACTCACAGTATTGGCACTGAGGTCCCCTATAATCCTTTGGGCATTGGCACGTGTTGACGGACAAGCACGCCCCGCCGTTGAGGCAGGGCGGGTCGCACTCCGGCACGCAGTCGGGGATGGAGGTGAGGTCGGCGCGGGTCGGCGTCCACTGCCCGTTGGCGCAGCGCATGTCCGCCACTGTGGTGCCGTCAATGAACTTGTGTCCCGCCATGCAAGTTATCGTGCAGTAGCTGTTTAAAAAATAAAAATTGTAACTTCCAAAGAGAAGTTCCTATGCAACTTTGTTATAAGTACTTACGGCATTCTCTTCTCAATAATTGACAAAAGAATTATTATTTACCTCTGACTTTTAGAGTTATGTTTATTTTATTTTATTTATTTTTATTTATTTTAGAGTTATGTGCGTTTTAAGCGATTAAACATCACTTATTTTAAGGATTTTTTTTAAATATTATATTATTTTAGCGAGCAAACATTTTAAAAAAAAATCAGGTGAACCGCTTGTCACCTGATTTTTTTTAAAAGAATACCTACTAGCCAAGTTGAACTTGACTTAGATATATTCTCCTCTCTCTTCAATAGTGCAACGGGTGGGTGGGCTCGAACCTGCGATCTTTCAGTTTTCAGTCCGCACCTTTAACCGTTGGGCTATTGAGGCTATAAAAAAAAAAATTACTTACTCAGACGAGCATCGCCGGTCGGAGTTGTTGGGCAGCGGCGGGTACACCAGGCAGGGCTTCTTTTCAAACTCGCAGTACTTTCCGTCAAAGTTGGGCGGGCAGCGGCACGTGTTGGTGTCCACACAGATGCCGTTATTCTTGCACTCGACCTCGCATTTCGCTGTACAGTACAAATCATATGGAAATTTGACTTCAATTTTTGCGTTACAAATAATGAATGTTACCCTCAATAAACTTTCGCATTGGGTTTTGTTGATGAGTAATTTTAAATCAAACCTTATTCCATGTAAGGCGAACCTAACTTCTATATTTGATGTGCAGTTCTATGTAACTCTGTGGTTTGAACTTTGATTCTGTGTGTCATGGCGGACTGTTCTATAATCTATTGTATGGTGTCCAAATTAAATAGTTACCTACCAAAGTATGTATTTTATTTTATTTTATTTATTCCTTTATTTCACGGCTACGCTGCTCTGCTAATACCAAGAATAGGTTTTCCAGCACTTTTTACTAACTGGCCAATCGCGTGTCATATCAACAAATTTAAATACCTACTTATTTAAAAAAAAAATTAAAACTAGACTAGATATTAAAAATCTTTTCAAAAACCCGACTTATTTAAATTATTTTTATACTTTGTGGTGGCGTACGACGCCACCACAAAGTATAAAAATAATTTCAGTTTGTACACGTTTGGTGAAGTCGGGCGGGCTTAAAAAGGAACGATGAAACCGATAGGTAAGAGCATTAACTGAGATCCAAGTATTCAAAATAACCTATAAATAAATCTGCATATTGTTTCTGGCGCAAGTCCTAACCATGTCCTAAATGCATTATCAACAAATGCACAACAATATCAATCACCACTGATAACTATTTTTACATTTGGGTCGCATTTTATTTTCGCAAAACCGCGTCCCGGTCTCATATTTATTGGAATTTCCGCCCCGTTATAGATTGCTCCTCCTACGCATTGTGATTATGCTAAATAAACTAATTTTAGGTCTTATTTTAAATTCCAAATTGTGGGAGAAGGTCAACGGTGTTATCTCTGGTCCAGTATTGCAAGTAAGGGCAATTCGCACAATTTATATTTAGGTAATTAAACTGCGGAATTCCCTTTAAGAGAATTTTAAAGAAATACCTAAAGTTCCTCAATAAGTATTCTTACTATCCTTCCGAATATTATAAATGCGAAAATGTGTTTGTTTGTTGGTTTATCCCTCAATCACGCCGCAACAAAGCAAGGGATCGACGTGATTTTTGCATGGGTACCAGGGGCGGATCTTGAATTTGTGGGGCCCTGGGCTAATTCTGTTTAGGGGCCCTACCCTTCGATCACAGAATTTTCTTCTGTGATCGAAGGCCCTACCTAATTACTCAACTAATTGCCATTTTGACAAGAAACAGTTTTCTGTAGTGATGTACCTAGGTATATGTAATGTAATATATGTTAAGTACAGGAGTTAAGTTCCGAAAAATCATCTGTCAAATGCAAATTTTCGTTCGCAACATTTATGAATTAGAGTAGGTTTAGAAAATCTAAACGTCAAACATTTTCGTTCGAACGAAGTTGCGGAACGAAAACGAACCGTGGTAGGAAATACGCGAAATTTCGATCGATATTTCGTTTTTCGTTGAATTAGAATAGACTCCCAGTTCAGTTGGGGGCCCTCTGTGTTCGCGGGGCCCTGGGCTGCAGCCCAAAAAGCCTTTAAGTAGATCCGCCCCTGATGGGTACAGTTGCGGACCGGGAAAGTGACATAGGCTAATTTTTATCCCTGAAAATCAAAGCGTTTCCGCGGGATTTTAAAAACTAAATCCATGTGGACGAAGTCGCCGGCATCAGCTAATCCTATTCCTATTATAATATTATAAATGCGAAAGTTTGTATGTTTGTTACTCAATCAAGTCGCAACTTGTTGCAACGACTGAACCGTTTTGCACAGAATAGATTAGGTATAGTCTGGAATAGGACATAAGCTACTTTTTATCCCGAAAAATAAGAGAGTTCCCGCGGGAATGAAAAGACCTCAATCCACGCGAACGAAGTCGCGGGTATCAGCTAGTAATATTATAAATGCGAAAGTTTGTATGTTTGTCATTCAATCACGTCGCAGCGACTGCACCGATTGGGCTGGAAGGCACAGAGATATATTATAGTCTGGAATAGCACATAGGCTATTAAAAAAAAATCAGCTTATTACGAAGGCCTGATTTCATATTCGTTTGAATGTACCTAAACGTTTTGTTTCAATCAATTCATCCAGTCCCCATCACAAACACATACTGAAACTAAGCAGGTTAGACAACTTTATAATAGTAATAGGTGGAAGATTTTCTTACCTGAATAAACCGCATTTGCATTGTTGTAGAAATTTCTATAAGAAGATTCTTGATTGGTCCTGAAAACAAAATTATTCTTATGGTTTTTAGGCACTCAAAAGCGTAGGTATTTACATAGGGTAATATGGGGTTTTGGTAATATTTAACTCAAAAGGCACGTTTCGCTGATTGTTAAATCAGTGGAATCGGTAATGTTAGGCTGTCTTGAAAGAACGAATGAAGAAATTAATGAAATACTTTTTAAAAGACTAGCTGATGCACGTGACTTCGTCCACGTAGATTTAGTTTTTAAAAAATCCCGCGGGAACTCTTTGATTTTCGGGGATAAAAAGGAGCCTATGTCACTCTCCATGTCCTCAACTATACCCATGCAAAAAAATCACGTCGATCCGTAGCTCTGTTGCAGCGTTATTGAAGTACAAACCAACAAACAAGCACACTTTCGAATTTCTAATATTAGTAAGGATAGATTTTAAAAGTAGGTATGTATTAATAGATATACAAAGAACTTACGCAGGCCCTGGTTGCCAAGGGGGGCCGTATCGTGAGTAACCGGTTTTAGATCCCGAATAACCGGAATAGCCTGTTTTAGTGCCCGAGTAACCGGTTTTGGTGCCCGAATAGCTCGTTTTTCTGCCCGGATATCCAGTTTTGGTGCCTGCATAGCCTCTGTAAACCGGGTTTCTTGCATACGGTGGCATGTATCCAGGCGCCTCTACGTCTGATTGTCTATTAAATTAAATAAATAGTTAATGTTTTAGGCATCCTACATGTCTAATAGACACAAGTAATTTAACTCAAATTCATTTAACTACATATTTTCCTTATTTCGACCTTTAAAAAATAAGTCTTTGCCCACCACAAGTCTAACTAGTTGATGATAGATTCCTCTACCAAAAAGCGAGTCATGGAAATAAAGCTTAATGCTGCCCTCGTAATTGAAAACATAGTAACTAAAAGTAACTTTTAATTTAACTTACTGTGTTTTCAATTACGAGGGCAGAATGGTAAACCCAATAGTAACCTATACCTAAATACTTAAAAATGGTACCTGTCACTCAAATAAAGATCGATAGCAATGAGAAAAAAAAACAAAAATCTGTTGTATATAAAAATATATAAAAAAATGTGTACCTAAATTAAACCTAGGTAGGTACTAGCATAATAGAATGTAATAGAATTTTCTTAAGACTGAAAAAGATTGAGCCATTTGTTTAAAAAAAATATTTAAACGTTCTAAAACATTAATAAAAAAAAATTTGGTAAGTAAGTTTTATTTTACTTACGTCCTAGGAATCCCATAACCAGCTTCACAAATATATATTCCGAATGTTAGAATAAAAACGCTTGCAATGATATTCATCTTGAATAAAAAATATTTTTAATTCTAATTAAAGTAACACATTTTTTTTTAATTACTTATTTATTCTAATAGAGAACGATTGTCAGCTTGAAAATCACAAGCTTCACTGATCGTATTTGGTTAAATGATATTAAGTATATTTATATAATTGCTCTTATCTCATCATTATATTAAAAGGAAATTCATATCATAACTGAATCCTCTCGGTAGGTACCTATAAAATTATCTACACGAGCAGGATTTGCAAAGGCTTCTAGCAAAATATATTTTTATATAAAACAGTACCTATATCATTTGAATTAAGTTACTACTGACAAAAAGAAAATTAAATAAGCTTTTTTCCTTGCAATAAAAAATTGCGCCATTTTCAGTGTTTAAATTTCGAATTTCATATACTCGCTTCATCGTAGCCTTGATCGTAGCTTTATCAGTTTAAAAAATAGGTTCTACCTATCAAAGTTTTGCATTTTAATTTTATTTGATTTTAATAATTATCTTATTTTTCCTGAAAATTATACGCACTTAAATACCTAATTAAGTGCGTAGTTTGTTTCCAATATGCCGTATACTCGTTCGAAAAATAAAAATCAAACAACAAAAAGCATAAAACAAACAGGCCTAAAAGCAGCTCTAAAACAGGTTAGTAGTAATTTGTACCTATTGTTAACCATTCATTGTTAAATCGAGAAATATTTATGCCCTTGTCTCAAGTCTGAGCCAACTGTAAATGCAAACTATGGATCTCTGCCTTTATTGAATACTTACATACATACTATTTCGTGATTTAATAACTGCAATATGTTTCCGTATAGACAAAACTTATGAAAGCTAGGCTGATGATTATCAGCCTAAAAGTCGACAATTACATTTACAAAAAGAAGTCGATATCAGCACATGAAGCCGATGCGTACTCGCGGGAACTTGATGCGTACAGAAAACAGTGCAGTGACGAGCGATATCTTCAGGTACTCTATATAACTGTAGAACTAAATTGGACTTTATACTGGTAGGTGTTGTTGGGTAAGAGTGATCCTAGTTTATGGGTTCAATGTAATTTTAGATAACGAATACCTAAGTACCTACCTCCAATACCTTTCCAAGGTAGGTATTCATCCATAGGTAAACATAGTATTCCTTTCTGCCATAAGAATTCCAACTCCGACTAAAACTGGCAGTGGATTTATTGCCACGCGTTGGTCAACCAACTAGTTTCAATTAACTATCTAATTCAAAATATTCAAATTGAAATTCAAAAATGTGTAGAAAAGCGTGTTTTACCGATTGGTATGCATTTTACACTACTTAATATACACCTGGATTAAGCAGTGGATAGGATAAGTTATTGAAACCACTATTAGACGATTGATCTAGGGTTAAGAAAAAAATACTAGTAGCAAAAAGAAAAATATTTTTCATAAAAACGGATGGTTTTCCAACATTACCTATTTTTTTCAGGTCATAGAGAAACTCGCTTCATACATGAAATGCTTAATTGAAGAACAATCTCAAAAAGATGTTTCTGACACAATACCAAACACTATTAAAGAGTTTAATACCGAGTATGTTCAAGATAACTACAAAGCCATAGTTGATATAGAAATGGAAAAGGCGCTTTCAAACTTGTCTATAGCAGACCTTAAAGACCCATTGGATATCACAGACAATAGTGATAACGAATGTTATCAGAAAAAATTTAAAATAGTAAATTCTACGTCTACAGTAACTAAAGAAAACTTATATGAAAACAACAACACAACAGCTGAAAATAATAGTAATGAAGTAGATGTCAGTAAATTAAAAGTAATAGATCGAAAACAAATAGAAATTGCTGACGATATCAATGAGAACTCGCAAAACATACTTAGTAATTTTGAGTACAAAAAATATATAAACCAGGACACCCTTCGTAATTATAGAAAAATCAATAATAAACAAATACAAGAAACCATTGAAGATACTACAGATAAAACGAATGTCTATGATAATAAGAAAAAAGAGAATGACACCAAAAAATCAGAAAGTAGTAATCTGAACGATAAATACCAAAAAAATAAAGAAGCAGATCTTGATAATATATTATCGGAAAATCTTCTCGATAATTTTGAGTATGGAAATTTTTCGGCCGTGGCTGCGCATCAAAACAATATAAATCCCATAAACTACCAACCACGTAATGATACGGAGGTAGCTAATATTATCGCAGATACCAGAAATATAGTTAATTATTATAATAATATTAATTCAGAAAATAGGCGCACAGAATTAATCGTCAATAACGTTAACGTTATAAAAGAAAAAGTTGGTGATAGTAACAAGCTATCACAAAATTTACTCATTAATTTTGAGAGCAAAAATTATGCAACGGTTGGAACTCTACAAAATAATACAAATTCTAAGAATTACGAATCACAAAAAAATATCGATTTGTATTGTACTAGTAAAGATACATTTTCAAAAACTAATCAAATACAACTTCAACTAGCACAATCCAAATTAACTACTTTTATGCCGTCTAATTTAAAAAGAAATACACAAAGGAAAAACCCAAAAAAAGATATTGCAAAGACACAAATAAAGAGAAAAAACAATAGGAAAAATAAAGTCAATAATGTAGATGTAACTACTGAACAAAAAGGTATAAGCAAACAAACAGTTAATAATTACTTCCATGTCGCGAAAAATCCTGAAAATTTGGTTAACAATTCAGCAAAAAAGAACAAAAGTAGGTCATTAAAAAAGAAAAGGGAAGTAATAGATATGTCTTGGGTAGAAAATATGAAATTCGTAAGAGTAATAGAAAGAAAAGAATATATCAAAGTGGATGATTTAGAAGAATCTTTTTGGAGCGATTTAACACTTCCATCGAATATAAGCTTAGCTGATTTTGAATATGATAACATTAATATTTGGAAGAACTAGTTCGTACTGTTTCTAGTTTAACAGGTTACAAGTATTTTAAATTATATAATAACATTTTCTACAGGGTTTAAACAATAAATATAATGATTAATTAAACACTGATTGTTATTTAGTTTATTATTTTATTAGGCTTAAGATGAAGACAAAAAGATGAAATGCAAAGCAATCCTTAAAAACATTAGAATTTTAATATATAATTCAAATCCTAGTTCATTGTGTATTTAATGCTGGAGTTCTCTATACATAATGAATTTTACATAAAAAATAGGCCTTTCTAGTTTTAACTAATTAATTCAATATACACACCAACTCATACATAAATCTTTAAATAAATAGTTTCTGTAGCACAAAAAATTGGCACAACCTAAAAACTGGTCTTAACTCACTTAAACATAAAAGTGAAAGTAATAATAATAATAATAATTTGAATACTTATTAACTTTTGTTTAACTACGTACTTCACAATTTTTACTGATAAAATCTTGATATTTTACAGTATATAACAGGAAACTTCCGAAGGAAGACAGGTTACAAGGATTTGCCCATGTAGGTATAACCTATCATTAGTTCATAGAAAAACAAATATAATATATTTACATTTTATTTACTTATCAATTATATTAATAAAAAATAATAACACAGAATTACTTGGAAAATAGATACATATAAAGAGCCAAACACATTAGGGCAAAAATCCTTTTGCTTCATTTTAATATAGGTACATTATGAACGCTTTATTAACGGCGCATTATTATATATTAATATATTATATTTATACGGCGCGCATATTTTCGAAGCGCAACAGTTGACATACGAGTTTCTTTGGAACCAATATTGCAAATGGCGTACCGAGCTCTATATTTGTCTATAACGTACTTTTTTACACTGCCATACCCCTTCGAAGGGGTCGACTGCATCTCAATTACCATCAGTCGAGATCTCAGTCAAGGCTAACTTGTCATAGATAAAAAAAGATTTTAAATAACTGTCTTAAAGATCCGTAAATAATAATCCGTGTACCAAATACTACCTAGTTGTAGTCAACGCGTAATGTCTAAAAGAAAAAAATGATAGTTTTATTAAATCAACGGAAGCATATTATTATACGCGATATCAGAATACCTACTGAACTGATCGGTTCGCAATAAAGTTCTAACGTCATCAAAACTATGACGTATAGCAAAAACCCTATAAGGTTTTTCCGATATCGACAACTATTCGGGGTTTTAATGATGAATTGGATTGTCGTGGGAAATTAGTGGATGATAATTTTAAACGGGGCAATAAAAGCAACTTTTTTTGAAATAAACCCGGCCAATTGCGAGTTTCAATACCATCGCACAAGGTCTAACACGAGCTATTTTTAAGATTAAGCAAAAAGAAAACTTTGTTGTATGGAGTATCTTTTTAATTTTTTTTTTTTTATTTGCTAATATATCGACAATAGAAATACACATTGTGTGAAAATTTTAAGTATCTACCTGAATGCTTGTATTATGTACGGTTCATGAGATACAGCCCTCTGACAGACGGACGGACGGTCAAAAATGTAATGAAACTTTTACAATAATCGAAAATATCAGAATGTGCGAGAGAGAGAGAGAGAGAGATGCAAAACGTTAACTGGTTCTTAACAATGGTAAAACATACGATACATACGAATCTAAAAGGAGTACGACAATGTTCCTCTTTCAAATAAAATTCTCACTTCTGCACTTAAGTATATTATAAATGCAAAAGTGTTTGGTTTGTTGGTTTTTCCTTCAATCACGCTGCAACAGAGATAGGTATTGACGTGATTTTTTGACCTGTCGCTGGCACCATTCTACACCGCACAGAGTATACTAAAAATATACCTTCAATGTTTATTTATTTATTTATTTATTTATTTATTTATTTGTCTAAAATTAAAAATAACACATTTAATGCAAAAGCTACGGCAGGTATCTCATTTTATAATTAATCACCTTTACAAATGTTATTATGACCATTTTATTATCTTACTAAAAATAAATTGTATACCTACTTTATCTGTATTTTAAACCGATCTTTTTACTAAAGAATCTCGTATATCACGCTCACTAAAGGCTAAAAGTACATTACAGATAACACAGAATAAACAAAATAGATAGACTAGAATCGGGCCAAATATACCACCAAAACAATATAGGAGTATTATTTCAATATTTTTTTGAATTATCATACAATAACAGCCCCAAAGTAAATATACACTAAGGATGAAATTTCAAAGGACATGTCAAAACAATATTGAATTACACTGCTTTGAGCGAGTGGTAGGGCCCAAGGTTCAAAAATTCCTATCACATAATAATCGCCTGCAGGATGTAACGCGAAAAGCGTGAAACTATCAAGTGGCTTCTTTTTTAAGAACCCGTTTTTTACCAAATCCACCGTCCATCTCATTCCTTTAGTCTGTGAAATATAACTATATATTTTAAACATATAGGTACTTATTACGTTCCCGAACAATACAACGATTAATTTTCGTATGAGCATTATTTGCTATAATTCAATTCACAACAAAACGTATAACTACCAATATATGTATTTTAATAACAACAACAACGACATAGAATAAATATATTATGCGAATGTTGACAACAATTTTAATTTAATATGTTTCAAAGTCAACTATGCAACAATATCCCTTTGTAGAAATAAAAAAAATATATGAGCAACGTCAATATCAACAAGCGCATTAACACATTCGCCTCGAATTTGGTCTGCCTTCCAACTGTAACTTGGATAACTTTAAATCAAAAATAAATAGACATCTTTTAGGCAATCTCCGCTCCATCTTAGGCTGTATCTTCACTTATCATCAGGTGTGTGCGCAGTCAAGCACTAGTCTATAATACATTAAAAAAATATTACTCTAATATTATCAAATGTAATGATGCGTTTGTTGAAAGTCCTAAAGGTTCTACATGTTGACTTTGATATATCTTTTATGTTGACTATACGACAGTTGTCTAAAGCTTATAATTATCACAAAACAATCAATACCATTTTAGTTTTTACTAAATATGCGAAACGACCAGGTACTATAACTAAAAACTAAAATTTAATGAAACTTATCTTAAAAATAAGCATACTTATAAGTTTATTATAAGTACACTTCACTTACGGACTCTAGAATTGTAGAGAACCTTTAAGTAGAAAGCATAAACATTACAAACACCATATAATTTAAGATTGAATCTTCTAATAATTATGTACCAGGTACATAATTTATTATCTTCAGCAATATTTGTAATAGATAAATGCATTTATGCATGGGGAAAGGGGGACGAAATGCCTTAAATCTAAGTTATTATGATTACATCTTGGTTAGATTACCTAGCCTACATTTGATTGACATATCTAACTATGACTTCATAACTAAATCACTATAGCATTAATGAATTTCATGTTATTGTACATTGGCATTATGCTAAAGTGCACATTAGCCCAATGGCCGACACATTCCGCCCGCACCAATCTTTTGGAATATTCTTGAACCACGCGGCGGGATTCACCGACCAATAAACGAACTCGAACTTACGCGTATGTACCTATCTGAATTTTACGTTCTCCATATCGAAACGCGGCTATGCTTATTGTCTGATTTTTAAATGCGTGGAATTCTTAATGTTACCAGATCGTAATGTTAAACATATCTTAATGTCACCAGAGATAAAAAAATCCCACAAAAAAGGTAATTTTAAACTTATAAAAATAGAAATCAATTGCCGCACATAGATATATGACAAATGCCTGACAGATAGTTTGGGGTAAAATCTTGAAGGATATAGGGTAAAATCGAACTACATGTGGTAATCCTGTTTTTCATACAAATAACTCACTCTATTTACAAAATGACAAGTGTCAGAATTCCACCGAATTAAAAGTCAGACTTTAGAGCATTCAAGAGGATTGTAGAGGACTACGTACTCGGCCCACTTGGCTTAAATGCAATTCGCAATTAGGTAACGTTTAGCCAAACGCATTGGGCCAATGTGTACAACAGCCATAATTCAACTAAAGCTAGTTTAAACTACTATTTCCGTTAACTTGCGAGTTTTACTCGACCGAAGAATAAATCTCGCGCGGCCAACTCTGTGACAGCGTGTTTAACGAATTAAATATAATGAAATCATTATTTAGTACCACAGCCATTAGTTTATAGTTGAATTTAGTCATTGAACATAAATTCGCTGTCAGTATGGCGTGTTTTCGTTCAGTGTATAAAAGTTTGATTCCGAAGGCGACCGCAAACCGCAGTTTGTGCAGTTTTGTTTGAAATGCACACGAAATGTGGCGATACTGCTCGCTTGCTGCTGCTACCGGAAGCCAGTAGGTAGCTGCTGCGGTTTGTTGTTCTAAGGTTTGCAGTTTGCTGTCGCCTCCAGAATACATTAGAATACGCTTGTATTGAGCATTATCATAATTTTTCTTTTGTATCATGTTAAATACCAAGTTGTAGTACTTAATCTCTCTTTAGAGTAATTTATATAGCTTATGTTAACAATTCTTGGCCAGCTGAATAAATGTTATATTTTACGGCAAAAGTGCAGTGTAAAATACTTTTAGCCATTTTTTATTTAGAAGTATAGTTCTTGCAATTCACGAGGGCGCGTGAGCTTTACTTGTGGTTACGTCGTGTACATGCACATTGCATGCGTGCCTGTCAGGAGCCTAGGTGAGTGCGGTCAGCGAGCAAGCTCTCGCTCTCACTTATATAGATACGACACACACACAACCATAAGCCACGCGCCCTCGTGAATTGCAAGAACTATATCAAAATGATCCTCAGACCATAGATTCCCGCAGGAAAGAAGAATTTATTATGAAACACGCCACCAACCTTATTTAAAAGTGAAGGGAAGTAACTATTTAACATTAATCAATATTAATTACTTAATTATTATTGACATCAGAAGCGGGTTTATCAGTGTGTCGATTCTCTAAAAATGATTTCATCAGTGTAACGATCGCAATGACCCCTGATTGGCTGGTAACTTCCCGCTATTGGTTAAAATGCTTTGACACAGCAAGAACGCCATAAATTCAGCCAATCAGAGGCCATTGCGATCGCTACACTGATCAGAATCGACAACAGAAAGATGACATCAGAAGTGGGATCATACTTTTTTTTAATCTCGTCTTATCGCCATTACGCATAACTTCATATCAATCGGCAGAATATACACAGATTAAAAGCTAAATTTCCCTCTGACCTTGAAGAATCCCATGCTGGTCTTGTTATGGAGCAGCGAAGTGATGCCGACATAGCTCTGTATGACTATTGGAGAGTGGTGTATGCAGCAGGAGGTAGCCGCCGTTTCTACGGCCCTTTGTAGTTTTTGAGCAAATATCTCCATATCGTAGGTTGATCTTTCGTCTACACCGCCATCTGTTGGTGACAAAAATATTATATCGCTCATTTGCGACAAAGGTGACACAATTCAAATTCGACGACGAGATAATTCTCTCGCTAGAGAGTAATGTTCTGTGGATGCTAACGGTCCCGAAACAACGCAGTGGCCAGAGTGCGACAGAGCATAAGCTCACAACCTCTCTCGTTCTTATTTTGTTGTGCTTAGCGTAATATTTTTTTTATTGCAAAAAATATTTTTCGACTCTAAAATTGGTGAATTTTGGATTATGTCACCCTTGTCGCAAATGAGCGATATGTCATTTGTAATTTGTATACTATTAAGGTATACTTTATATTAACATAACATAAAACAAATAACGCTTTGACTTGAGTAATTGTTAAAGTTTAAACCAACGTATAGCAAAAATCAGAATTAATTCCATATAGTTAAAGGGTTCTTTCTGGAATTGCATTCCATATGGTAATATTTTAGGAAAAAGTTAAAGAACCATAACTTTTGCAATCTAAAGGGGTTTTCTTGGTTCCAATCGATTGTACCAAGAAACCCCCCTTTTTTTTAACGAGGGGAAAATCTTCTTAAAAGACACCCGATATCCTGGGGTAGATTCCTGGGTTATGTGGGGATTTTACCCACTAAAACCCCCTCGATGGCCACCCTCAGCGCATATTGGAAGACTCCGAGATCTCTTAAGAACACAACCGGAGCCTTCCTAAATCAAGAAACCCCCTAACATAATGTTATTGATTTAAAGAGCTCATAACCTGTATCAATTAGGAATACGACGCAGGGATAAAGTAATATGGAAGGAGATATTCACCTTTGTGCCAATAAATTGGATGCGACGCGAAGGTAATGAAAGGCACGTCCTGGCTGAAGGGATTCCAGACTGTCTTGAGCGGCAGCGCCTCCCCCTTATTCCACATAAGACGAACGCCGCGCAGGTTTCGTTCCCTTTAAATAAATAGAACAATAGATAGATAAATAGATGAATAACAGAGAGATCAGAAGTGGGATTAAACAGGAGGTGCTCAGTTACGATGTCTGCTCTATCAATAATAATTTATCAGTTCATCATATGAACTCGATTAATGAGCTCCATAGAGACAAACAATCAAAACTTACCTGCTTGCATACATACTTACATTATGCATTATTGCATGCAATGTTATTTTAAAGATAATTTCTACAAGCTGAATGTAAGCCATAGTTATGTCCGTATTCACAAACTTTACTTTGATTTTGACTGATGCGTGACTGACTTGAGTACTTTACAGATTTAAATATTTTTTATCTGGTGTCAAGATGCCTTTGACTTCGATCTCACCTGTTGGTAAATGACGATGCAGTCTAAGTTGGTAGCGGGCTAACTTAGAAGGGGTATGGCATTGTAAATTAAACCCATACCCCTATTCGGATTCTACATGCCATCGTACTGTATCGCTAAATCACTTGGTGGCACTTCTTAGAGCGATAGGGCGGATCAAAGACAATTCAGAAATTATAAATGCAAAATTATACCCACCGAGAATAGAACCTATAAAACCACAGTGCTCATCACTGCGCCAAGGAGGTGGTCAAAAAGTATGTACAATATATATTAAGCAAGAATTCTTGAGTTTTTGCTGGCTCTTCACAGTGGTAGACCCTTGACTTGAAATTAATAACTTTGAGTTTGAATTAAGTTATTCCCTTAGTTTCTTAGTTCTCACACACAATTTGATAGCTTACAGTAACTTTTGTGAATATGGACGCTATTATTCTAAGCTCTAATTTAAGATACCTATGCTATCGCTAAGTAGTGAAATATGTTAATATTTCTCATGCAATTATGTATAATAAACAACAAGAAGCACACTAGCTTTTTAAATAAAGTTATCGTGAAGAAAATATTTTAATGGCTTGTAAGTTTGTGAATTTTCATGAATAAATTGTCATTGTTCTTATGATAAGAATAAACCACTTTGTTGCCATTTTAGCGCTGATTGCCAAGAGATGCAAGATTAGTAGGCAATGAACATACTCGGAACTAATGCCAATAGTGCTGATATCTCAACCCATCACTGGCCAACTACTAAACACATATCTCAGAATGAAAGGAGTTTAACACATAGTTCAAACTGTCCAAGTATGGATTGGCAGAAATCACACACCTTTGTTAACATGGAAAACTGCAACATGCAGGTTTCCTTCTTTTTATTTGAAGAAAAGATAGTCCTTGGCTGCGATCTCACCTGATGGTAAGTGATGATGCAGTCTAAGATGGTAGCGGACTAACTTGGAAGGGATATGGCAGTGCACATTATATATCCTTAATCGGTTTCTACACGCCATCGTGCCGGAACACTAATACGCTTGGCGGGACGTTTTTGACGGTAGGGTGGTTGATAACTAGCCACGGCCAAAGCCTCCCACCAGAAAAAAAACCCTTACGATGTTTTCTTTCACCATTATAAAGCAAGAGATATTTAATTGCTTCAAACGCACATAGTTAACTCTAGATCCCTAAAATGTGACTGAAGTCGAAACAATAAAGAAAGAAGTAAAGTAAAGAATTTAGTTTTTTTAGTTACTATTACGCTCATAGTCATAGGTGCACTTCAAATCGGCACAAGAATCAGCTGTCATTTTGTAAGGGACAGACAGACAAATTACATACTTGTATTAATACAACTGTTCCGTAGAACAAAGTCACATCTGCTAAATTCACAACTTGAATTTCTAAGGCTCAAATCTCTCAGATGCCTAAGCAGCTAAAAATTGTTCAGGCGCTGAAAAGAAGCGATGGCTCGGGCGATAGTAGTCAATGGGCATCCAGCTTTACGCTGAAGCATTTAGTCATATTTTGCCGTGCCATGACAATAAACTGTATCTAAAATACAAGCATTTTTCAGAAACTGCAATTTTCTGTTTTTTGTTACAATGTTTTACGAGATACAGTGTATTTTCATTTCTTAGTATTTTTAAGACTTAATTGAAATATTTAAATGCCATTATATGTAATTATGTGCAAGGAACTCGTTTATCACTGTTACGTTAAAACACTGTGTTTGAAGATACAGTGCATTTGTCTTAACACGGCATTGTTATTGTAGTCGTGCGTAATTTAATCTAGTTATTTCTATGGCAAATACAACGCAATGCGCAGACAACCTCTACATAATGGCTGGTCACAATCACGTAATGTTAGCATCTACAGCAACTGAAAGTACCTAGGTTCAAAATACTTGGGATCGAACAATTTGGCTTCCTCGGCTTCGCTGGGTCGCCTGCACAGGCGGTCTATTACGCAGTCTTTGACGACAGTCGTCACGCCAGTCGCAATGCCGTTTAGGCGTCTACAATATTAGAATAGTATAGTAGGTAGTGTATAAATGCATATGCTTAACTCAAAAAGTAAGACAGATAGAAAACAGTGGTTTCATTATCTATATCAAATGTATTGAAATTGGTCATTATCTTGTTCACATTTTACAATTTTTTAAATATAACAACATGTTAAGTTACTTATCGACAGATAACAGATGAGATATATTGAATATAGAAAATGGAAGTTTATACAGATAAAAATATTGTAAACCTAAATATTGCAATCTCCTACGATTGGAGATTCTTTTTTGCTATTGGCATATATAATACAATGTTGCAACAAGAACAATATAAATTCAGCCAATCTTCACAATTGATTATAATTGAGCAGAATGATCAGAATTCAGAAGATATCAGTTTAAAAAAGATGAATTTCTACCCATAACATGATTAATATTCTAATTTCTCTTCCAAATTTAAATAAAAATAAATGCACATATGCAATACCGTTTCAAGGCACAAACCTTTGTCAAATAAAATCCATATATAATGTAAAGGAATAAAGATAACTTTTAATTGATATGTTGTGTGGTTTGACTCTTTATGATATCTTATCTGTATAAAATTAAGGATATCCTATATAAAAAAAAATTAGGTATAGCAATATACGAAAACGATAGGTAGGTTATAACTTTTTAGACCTACCTATCGTTCTCATTTTCGTATGCTGCTATACCTATTTTTTTTTTATTTTAACCTAATTGTTCTATTGTCTGAATACAATTATGCAAAGTGCTGAAGTTTCATTGGAGACAATTAAGGTTTAGGTTATATATATCTGTAATATCTTTCATTGTTAGCTGCATATTTCCATAAGATAAATAAGTAAAAAAAAATGTCCACTTACGGTACTAATGAAGATGGTGGATAGACTAGTTCTCCTATTACTATAGTATCCAGGTCATCTAGGTAAGTCTTTTTGAAGTCCAACTGCTTCATCGCTATGAAGTCATACTTTATGGTCATCACTAGCCTTGATGTTAAGAGCACAATCCTCTCCTTTTCATTATCCCATAATGTTATTCTGGAAATCGGGAAATTAATAATTTTATGAAATAGTTCAGGAAAAAAATCTAGATTATAAGCTTAAAAAATTAAAAGTCAAACCATTAGTACCAATAATAATAGCTTCATTGTAACTTATTTGGCTGAGGATCACAAGAAACAGTTTGAGGTTCGAGGCAAAAACAAGTTATTTTATGGTAAGAAAACAACCAACATGTAATAACTTACTTTATTGTAAATATAACTTTGAATTAAGTAATAAGTAACTTTTTTGTTCAAGAAAAAATTCTCTTTTAAGAAAATTTTTTTTTAGAGAATTTTTATTTCTGCTTTTATTATCTTATAGAAGCTAGTAAGTAATAGAAATAGAAGACTAGTTTTGTTTTCATATAAAATTGACAGAATTCTTTTGAATCATCAAGTGAATCTAATACTCTTTGTATATCTTTTCAAAGTTACAGCCTTTTACATTGCATAAAAAATCTAAAATCTTATTATTACTAAAGAAATAAACTCACTCTGTTAGTAACCAAGAGCCCAAATACTCCCCATCTTCAGGAAATAGGAGTCCTGTAATACATTCTTGAATAGCGTTTTCCACCACACCTCTGCGGAATGTAAAGAAGTCCTTGATGTTCTCTCGGTTGAAGGGCACATCATATCTAGGGTATACAGTTTGAACTGCCTCTTGAACTGCCTCTTGTTCTGGTCCTTGCTGTACGTTTGGTGCTCCATCTGCTCTGGCATCTACTTATTACGAAAACAAAATAGGCAATGTAATGTAATAATATAAAAATTTATAAAAAAAAAACTTCATTTACGGGCCATTGCCCACAGAAGAAAATAGAATGCAAAAATTTTTTTTCGCTTCACATAGACTTGTGGGGTATAATTAAAAAGAAATTTTTAATTAGAGCACAAAATTATTTTTTGTTTAACTTTACCACAAATATTATTTGATTTGGAGAGCTAAGTGGCTAAAAACAACATGAAAAGCTGAAACTTACATATAACTAATTGCACTTACATAAACAACAAATAAGTAGTAATATCAGTTGTCCATCTTAACATAGAAAAGAAATAAGCAAAACCAAAACATTCTCTATATGTGTAAAATTTGAGGTACCTACTTTCCTACTTACAAACTAGGACGCGAGGGAATTGTTCAGTGTGAACCACTAATAGTATGTAATCAAAATCTATGAAAAAAGCCCTTCCGTTTGATCTTTTGACGGTAATTTTCGTAAGCGTAATCTGAGCTATCTGGGTAGTGGTTTGTAAACGTATGAACAATGAAGTATATGCACAGTGCATTTTTGTTATTAATACATTGTGCTTAAGATATAGTTTACCAGCAAAAGAAGACGACGATGAGGTCAAAGAATCTGCCCCAGACAGAACCGAAGAAGGAGGAACATTGACTGGGGTACTCCTTGCATTACCAGAAGTTTTCTCGCGGCTTGGACGTTGAGTCTCGGCGTTCGCAGCAACATTGTCTGTGGAGAGCTGCAGTGTACCGATATGTAACTCTAAATCGTCTTCCAGTAAATCACTCATTTTGTTTTTTGTTGTTATTTATTTACTCTTTTCGGTAGTAAGTACCTACTTTACGCGTAAATAATCGACCGGCTGACCACAGAGTCCACAGATTGAGATTACTCGGCTGACAACTGACAATTGCTGACAATGAAGTGCAGTGCGAGTGCACAGACCAAAAATAATTCGTTGTCTATTCTCTATGGTTATAAGACAGTGACCTCTACAACACTAGACTTATCTATAATAAGCGCGTGATACACATGCTAGTGGATGGCATGCTGGCAGCTGGGTGCTGGTAAGCTGGCACGGCAGAATGTTAGTGCGTGATATACATGCTAGTGAATGATATGCCAGTTTCTAAAAAATTAAAAACACATCTGTGTTCTACTTACTTAACGTTTCTAAAAGTTCACAATATGAATATTTTTGAAGAAATAAATAGTGATACAAATAACAATACAACTCGCAATTACATTAGGCAAAAAAAAAACAAAAACAAAAATTAAAAAGATCTTGGCAGATAGTTGAGAGATGCGATTTACTAGCAACACGTTACGACCTGTTTCACTTAGGTACTTGTAACAGGCAATACGAATCTCCCGTCTTTTAAAAATTGTACTGGCACGTGAGTTACTGACAGAATCTCAATACACATGCGAGTAGCTCTGTTTTGCTGTGACTAGCATGCTTTTGTACAAGTAACAAGCATGTGTATCACGCGCTTCAATATATTTCGCGACCACAAACATATAAGAGTAAGTTCGCAACTTTATCCGCGCGGCTTATGATTTCCGCGGGATCTTCAATTTTCCGGACTAAAATATAGCCTATGTGCTATTTTGATTCTATTTAAGCTAGGTATTACATCGTGAAGTTTTATCAAAATCTCCAGTAGTTTTTAAGTGAAAGAACATAGACCATCCATCCAGCAATCCATCCCTCACCTTTATCCTCACCTAAGATCCTCATAAACTGTAGTTATTAGTAGGACGTATATTAGTAGGATTTTAGCGGTAATAGCCTAGCTGCATCATATTCAGGTAGGTACTTAGGCCGGGGCGGATTCGAATATTCGTACCTACGCTGGACTTTACGAAGTTATTACCCAAGTAACTAGGCGGCGAATTTGAATAAGCGCGCCGACAGGTAGGTATATTATGCATTTTAATCAATTAATTAATATCCTGCCTGAACGTCGCGTTGTCGGAAAGTATAGGGTAAGTATATATTCCTTAAAATATCTTCATGTGTATGTATGAGCATTTGGTTCCTGCTCATTCTGGAACCTGTGCCCAGTAGAAACCTGGCGAATAAGTTGAGATGATTATAATGATTTAATTAATACTGGATGATGCCCGCAACCTCGTCCGCGTGGATTAAGGTTTTTAATCTCCCACGGGAACTCTTTAATTTTCCTGGATAAAATGTAACCTATGTGTTAGTCCTGAATATGAGCTCGTCAAATTAGTTTTTCATTCGTTGTAGCGTGAAGGAGTAACAAACATTCATCCAGCCTCACAAACTTTCGCATTTATAATATTAGTAAGAAGGATTATGTAACTAACCTACCTGTTTTACTTAAATTATAATTAACTAGCTGATACCCGCGGCTTCGTCCGCGCGGATTTAATTTTTAAAATCCCGCGGGAACACTTTGACTTTCCGCGCGGGATAAAAAGTAGCCAAAATCACGTCGATCCGTAGCTCTGTTGTTGTGTTATTGAAGGACAAACCAACAAACCCACGGACAAACACACTTTTGCATTTATAATATTAGTATAAGGAGATTAGTTAGTGAGGATTAATAAGGCTATTAAAATATAATAAGGAAGTAAAGGTTGTTGATGTAGGTACATGTTTTATTAATTCTAAAACAAAATCTATACCTACTGGCTACTTACCTACCTAATTCCTGCCAAAAATAGGTAGGTAGTTATGTACTTACGTCGATATTGCCTTCCTTGAATATATTTTAAGTCCGTTTTTCCCTTGAAGGATATAGCCAACTTTTTCCTTATTTTATCAATACTCGTATTACAGTAACTATTTATATCCTTCGCCTAGTTTAATTTAATTAATATACTTACTTACCTAAGTTTATAATCGCTACAGTTTGTAGTCAGCGCTCAGGTCATTATTGTTTCATTAATATTATTATATATTTTCAATTTTCTATTGTTGTATCTACTTGTATTTGATTAGAATTACCTACATTATAAATATGTCTTCTTACTTTACGTTCGTAATGTTGGTTATTACATGCGGGGTCTATGTGACCACATCAATGGATCCTGCTCCTGGTAAGTTCAAAATAAGTAAATCACAATCAATTCTAAATAATTTTAAATTACAAATAAATTATTAATTACGGAAAGATAAAATCTATTAATTTACCGTAAAGGAAAATTGCCCATAGTCCATAGTATGGACTCCATACATCGTTGTGTTCAAAACTTGATGAACCATTACGAGGTCCAAATTAGAGTCATTTGTTAGATAAAAGTATCAACTTCAACTTTAGTTTCATTTTATTGACAATTGCATAATCAAGATATTATTTCGATAGCCCAACGGTCAAAGGTGCGATCTGAAAACTGAAAGGTCGCAGGTTCAAGCCCCATCCGTTGCACTATTGTCGTACCCACACCTGGCACAAGCTTTTCGCTTACTATTATTTGGAGGGGAGAGGAGATCATCAGTCCTTCAAGGCAAGGGTGAATAGGTATTTGGCAAGCGCGTTTCAACCTCATTTCCATCACGCCTGATTGTCGTCTAGCGCAAGCCTATCTAGCTAGTTATATCTATAACGTTGAGATCTATAGAGCGTGTTCTGACGAGACACAAATATGCTCAGACATAAATCTGTCTCGTTTTAACTCTGTCTTGAGTCTGAAATGAGTGCGGTCTATAGATTTCAGCCTTAGGCAGACCATACGGCATACACCATCAAGTTTACCGATCTAATCGGCAGCGGACAGCTATGCCCATACATGGTAGCCGTCAAGTTTGCTCACCGACATGTGTATGGCCTGCCCTAGAGTAGTGCCAGTACGTTGCGCTGCGTATTGCTCTATGGGTTTATCCGGGGTGTGAACTATGAGCTATCTCCATTCCTTTCAGTCCAATCGGTTCATTCGTTGTGGCGTGAAGGAGTAACAAACATCCTTCCATTCATACATCCATCGCCACAAACTTTCGCAATACTAGTAGGAAGTAGGATTTGGACATGTTATTTCAGGCAAATGTGCACCGGAACAAATGTCGGACACGATCGGACTAATCACCACCTCAATGGGCGTGCACGGCCAGTGCGAGAACCTGGTGGAGATCAAGGGCTTCATGCAGTGCCGCGGCTATTGTAACTCCGTTGACGCCTTCAGCAAGCGTGAGTTAGTCCAACATTATATGAGCTTGTAGGGACACTCATGTTATAGCAAAATGTTATTAATAGTCCTCCTGACCGAATCTGGCAACGGCGCCCAACTCCACGGAGATTATAGCCACCTGCGCGGAAGATATTATAGTGCACAGGCATCCAAATGCACGTGCAGTCTCTATTTCTCACTCTCTTAACCCGATGGTACCTACGGAAATTCGACACGAAGGGAGAGATTTCAGATCAGGCGCAGTACCTACCTAACGGCTTTACATGCTCTCCGAGGCACAGGAGTGACAGACAGCCTACTCCGGAACTCCGGGCTAATACTTACTGAGAATTTCTTCACAGAAAAACCCAATACGTTTGCCTTGGCCCGACCCAGGAATCGAACCCAGGACACACATTATAGTAGTTGCATCGTAGGGCTTGTCGCCAGCCATTCTCGCAAGGTCCGTAAGGTACTATAAGGTAACATAAGGTACCATAAGGTCCATTAGGTCCGTTTTTATCCGTAAACGTGCCTATACTCGTACCTACTTATTAGAAAGTAATTGTTAGTGACATCTTGCAGAAACACCTTGCAGTTCCCGAACTACTTTTCAAGGCACCCTAGTTTTTAAAGTCTCTTTTGAAATGAGAGACGCCACATTATTAGGTACTATTTTATAATTTAAAAGGCCGAATAAACTATTAATACCTACATAGCAAATAGGTAATTATCCTGTTGTTGCTTACGACAGAAACCGGAAAATACGAGCAGACATGCCAGTGTTGCAAGGTAAAAAGTTTTACCCTCGTCCCAACGGAAGTGACGTGCGAGGACGGCGAGACGTTACCGTATAACGCGTCCACGCCAGACCAGTGTTCGTGCATTGATTGCGGGCACACCTGGGCCCCTAAAGGTAACGACCCAGAGAACTATACACTCAGTGCTTAGGACGGGACGGGTCTAGTGCGTGCCCAACCCCCGAAACTCGCTCGGCTCGGCTTGGACTTGGGTTAGAGTTAAAACGAGCTACAGAAATATGCACTGACATAAATCTGTCTCGTTTTAGTTCTGTCTTGGGTCTGAGCTGAGTGAACATACATGGAAGAGAATTATTCGTTCCCTCAAATATGGTTGAGCGAAGCAACGGCTGGATCATGCGTCATGCTCGTGAACGTGAACGGGTGCCACCAACGGGAATGGGTCTGCTTTTGCCTGCCTATCTTAAGATGTATTGGATTGTATTTATTTGTATTTTTATTGTATTGGACTTAGGAAAATTCATCGTGGAAGCACTGTATACATAGCATAGTTTCATTAACTATTGTAAAAATTTTACTTTTTTTGAAAAGAGCGACCGCCGAGTTTCTTGCTGGCTCTTCTCGGCGGGAAAGGCATTCCGAACCAGTGATAGATTCATTGACGATTCAAAAGTGCTTGTAAAAGTCTATTTGAATAAAAAATATTTCTATTTCTATTTCTATTACCCCAGACAGGGAAAACCCCACGAGAATTTTGAAAAACTTAATTCCATGCGAACAAAACCGCGGACAAGAGCTAGTACTAACACAGAATACCTAATAGTACCTAAAGTAAAGGTACAGAAGATTCACTGCACAAAATGATTTAAATAAAAAGCGACTGTTGTGACCACACAATAAAGTGCAGTTCAGGTCGACACAGCGCTACTTACCTACCGTCTTATTTACAGACTTTTTTTTCCCTCTTTCTATCACGTAACTTATCCCTTCGCACTCTCTGAATGGCTCTTGGAAGAGGTACGCCATGTACTTGTAGCTCCGCAGTTTACTGCGGAGTCCGCCAGGCCGGTACTAGTATAAACCTAAGCTATCGAGTAAACGTAACAACCGAACTACTGCTACCAAACGTAGTAGGTATGTTTATCTGTCGTTTATGCCCAGATTTAAATTAGAGATTAATTTTTAATACACAACTATATTATGTTTTTCTTTGGTAACAGATAAAAATACACTGGCTATCAAGAGTGTAATCTTTTAAGCTGATGTTACGCACACACGGGGTACGGCACACATAGGTAATATGAAATGGAATGTGTCAAGCTGCGCCAGGGAGGTGTCTGTGTGTACAATAAACTGAGCACAATTAAACAACGTTATTTTATTTAAAATATTTATTGTACAAAATCCTTATCCTTAGTTACACACAGGTTGAAATAGATAGGTAGGTACATAATAGAAATAGATAAAAAAATTCATCGATTTACAAGGAGCATTAAGTATAATATATACAGCTGTACATGAAACATGATCGATGTTTTGAGAACTTTGACCAAAATCTCATTATTAGGTAGATATCCTAAACATCGAGTGTTTTAATTTTATTTTAAAAATATGATGTGACGTGATCTACAAATTCTAGAAAGTTAAATGCCCATTTTTAATTATAATAATTACAATACGATTGGCATAAAATATTTCTACAAAACTAATTGCAACTTGTAGGAACACTATTTAGGTTACCTGATAAATTTTGTAGGTAATTTATTAAAAACTAGCCAATGCTTACCTTAATTCGTGGATTTGAGTCGCCGTCGAGAGTTTAAAAAATCCCCTGGGAATTTTTTAATTTTTCCAGAGAAAAATTACCTCATATCTATCCCCAAAATGTGCGCTATCTCTGTGCCAAATTCTTTCAAGATCGGCCGTGAAAAGATAACACATCTTAGAATATTGTAAATTGTAAGTACCTACTTGAGATTTCTTTTGTAAAAGTAATAGAAATTTTACAAACAACACTCAGTACTTTACAACAAAAGCGCTCTTTGTCTTAGAATAGGTAGGCACATATAGATTTTAACATTTTCTTCTTATAGTTAGTATATAGGAATATGTAAATATGTCTCAGGACATAAAGTCTCCCTCGGATGAATTCGTGCACGCAGGTCCAAGTTCTTTTTACCTGACGCCATGTATTTAGAATAGGTGATCGACTTAGTAACATCGGCACCTGTTCTTGGGACACTTCGGCGGGTACACGATGCATTGGTCCATACAGTACACATCCGCGCCCTCTCGCCCCTCCAGCTCTCCTATCGCTTCGCACACTTGCCTGGAAAGTAATATTAGAATTTCGTGAGAAAAACGAAAAAATAGTAGTTTAGCGAGCGCAAATTTTTTTACGGCTGCATTACACCACTATGTAGCCAATAACCTACAACAGCAACGTATAACCGACATTTTATACTCTCAACACAAGCTTTACGTTAAGTGTACGTTTTGGTCTGGTGGGAGGCTTTGGTTGCTAATTATCACCCTATAGTTAAAGACGTGCCGCCAAGCGATTTAGCGTTCCGGCACAATGGCGTGTAGAAACAGATTAGTGTTTTGGGTTTAATGTACACTGCCTTCTAGTTTACCCCGCTACCATCTTAAACTGCATCGTCACTTACAATCAGGTGAGATCGCAGGCGAGGACTAACTTGTTATCGAATTAAAAAAAAGTTGGTGGGCGGAAGGTAGTAAGGGTAACTAATAGGTACTTACGGACACTGGCACAGCTGCTCGGGGCAGTTAGGAGGGTACCGTAGACAGTTGGTCTGGCACCAGTTCAACATGCCTGGGATCACGCGGTACCCATCAGACGGCACACACACTTGGTCCCTGGAAACATTTAAATATTCGCTATCAATCTGTACCGCGACACATGAATCTTTTAGCCAAAATTTTAGCCCTAGCCCAAAAACCTTAAACGGTTGAGGCGCGCATTAATAAAACTGAAAGGTCGCCAGATTAAATCCAAAACCCCACCACTTTCCGCTATTTTCGTGACTAACACGTAGGTAGGTATGTGGCTAGTATTCTTTTTCATATAGGAATCTAATTTAAAAAAATTGTCTTCAGCTTTTAGTGCTTCGACATAGCAATAAACTCGAAAATGCCCCAAATATTTGCTTATTCAGTATTTTTAAATGACTAGATGGTGAAAAATTTTGATTTTTGCAATATAAGTTAAATATTCAAATTATTCTTTTTACCCTAAGAATAATTACGACTAATCAAGTGTAAGACTATAGAAAAAGCTCGGCAGGTTTACAAGTTAATTTGATAAATACGGTAGTAGGTACCTATGCGACACAGAACTAACTACAAGAAAAAGGCTAAAAGAATTACATGCAGTCGAAAAATATTGGGAAATAACAGACGTAAATAATAAAAATCAAATTAAAACGTCTAGAAAGGAAGTAAAGAAAACTTTTTTACTGTATTAGGTACATACTATATACCTACCAATAGAAATGTTTATAATGATTTTTCTCTTTGTCAAGATTATTATAAAGGAAGAGATTTTTTGATATAAACTATCCTTTTAAATAAATTTTGAAAAACCAAAAAAAATTGAAAAGGCTTCTTACACTGCATATCCTACAACGACTTAAATAACACTAAAAATATACAATTATGGTTACACATATTTGTACACATACAAGTGGATATAAACAACACATTGAAATATTAACAACAGATAGGTAGGTATAATAGGTGTAAAACAACATAATATACAATCGGGAATAGAAAAGAGCAAGTAATGTTAGTCACAATTTATTTTACTTAGGAATGTAAAATCAGCCCTCTAGCCAAAGAAAGTAAAAATTAATGGGAAAATTACAATCCTTCCCATTGGCTGACACTCATTCCCTATATATTGGTTAAATCGTACGTTAAATTATAAAGTACGACTTACCTACCTTATATACATACACACACACACACTTCAATATACACTATTACTAATGTATTATAATAAAAAACGAATTTTCCAAATCGATCCGGGCGTCTTCGAGTAATCGGAGAACATGCATAAAAAAAAGATTCCGATGAATTGAGAACCTTCTTTTTTGGAAGTCGTTTAAAAATATACCTACATAAAAATGCGTCAAATTCAGTCCAGTTTTCAGGAAGCTTTTAACAAATAACAACATGGTAACATATATTATAGTAAACCGTCTTTATACATAGATAACTTTCAGCCAATAAGAAAAACTGTGATGATATAACTATTATGCAATACTGACAAAATGTGCTAGAGGGCCTTCTTATTTCTAGGGGTCTAACTAAGTATTAGAGACAGAGATTATTCACAACATGTAGAGTCCCGATCCAAGTACAGTACCTAATACCTGTCCCACACCATCCGACAAACCCCGATCATTCTGAGAACACAAAACAAGTACCTAATGACGAGTGGACCTATGTCCGCTTCGGTCTCATAATCAATATCGTTGCTGAAAGAAAATTAAGTATTACACAGTGCACATTAGTAGACAAAAATATAATACGTGTGTATAATACAGGTGAAAATATGTATTTGCATATTTAACGTACGCAAACTAAACGCACGTTATTTCCTCTGTACAACTTCTTTGAGCGTTTATAAACCTGAAAAAGTATAACACAATACATAATATACATAGGTACTAAAATACATACTTGTATAATTTATATATAATTTAAATATTAACCTATTGTACCTACTTTAAAAAATATTTCACTTTAAACTGTATCTATTAATTTAGCTAAAAAAAATATAACACCATTACCTATCACCTATCACTCACAATAGGTAAAACAACATAAAAACACATTTTAGTTTATTTAAACAAGAAGATAGTAAAATGAAATGTAATTTACGACATACACAAGTAAAAACTATTATATTATATTGAAAATGGCACATAATATGTTTGGTCCTGAATCAGGTGTGACATGAAATTACGTCTCTAGTACATTGATTTATCAAGACATTATTTAACTAGGGTTTGATAGGCTTCGAAAGAATTGAAACCTTAAGAGTTCCTACACATTATTAAAAAAAAAATTACTCGTTCACGCTGCGAAATAAACTGAAACGATAGTTAACGGTCCGGGCAGACACGATGCTCTTAACGATCAGCGTTTTACGATTCTTAGTCGCTCAATATGTCGCGCTCAAACGCAAAAATGCCGATTACCGCTGCTAAAAGCATCATGTCCGCCCTGACCCTTACTAATTTGAAAAAAAAAAAAATCAAACTGTGGAATTTCTTTTTCTTTTAGTTAGTTGAAAGGAATTTAAAAGAACTGAAAAAAAGTCGTCACATAAGCCAAACCTGATAACAAGTGGAAAGACGTTTTGCGGCATTCTGAAGTCCCTGTAGTAGAGCAGGAAGGGGTTGTCCCTGCGGAAGTCGCCCGCGAAGGCCGGCGGTAGGCCTCCGGTGCTGGTAATGATGCTCACGTCGGCGCAGTTCCTGAAGGTCTCGGACCGACCGCATCCAACAGCCTCGGTGCCGTTCGCGCATATGCCCCACATGTTTCCTGGAACGTGATTATATCAAACTTTAAACCAACCATAGAAGTAATAGGTACTAAAGCATGGAACCCTGACTAATGAGACCGAATGGTTACGGCGCGGGAGACATTATAGATGCACTCTCAATTCCCACACTCTTCTAGTCCGATGGGGCGGAAATCCGACACGACCGGAGAGAGATAAGGCGCAATAACGACGGCTTTGTGTGCTTCCAACTTCCTAAGTTCGGGCTAGTATACTGAGAATTTCTTGATAGAAAAATGGGCCCGACCCAGGAACCGAACCCAGGGCCTCGTCATCTGCAGTCGAACATGCTAACCACCTGACCAACGAGGCAGTAATCATATAATTAATACTTAATATTATAAAGACGAAAGTTTGTATGTGTGTGTGTGTGTGCGTGTGTGTGTGTGTGTGTGTGTGTGTGTGTGTGTGTGTGTGTGTGTGTGTGTGTGTGTTTGTGTGTATGTGTGTCTATGTTTGTTACTCTTTCACGTCACAACGAATGAACCGATTTAGCTATTTGGAATGGACATAGCTCACACATAGGCTACATTTTATCCCGGAAAATTAAAGCGTTCCCGCGAGAATTAAAAATCCTTAATCTACGCGGACGAAGTCGCGGACATCATCTAGTAATAATCTATAAATATTAATATACCAGTGTAATAGGTCCATTGCATCACGCACTGCGTGCAGGTGACGTAGGGCGGCAACCTCACCCGGTACCTGAAGGTGTCCTTCTTCGCCGTATCCAGCGGGATCAGGAACCTGTCGTCCCTGGTGCCCGATATGTAAAGCGGGTACCTAACAGATCAACAAACAAGAAAAACGTTTAATTACTGTAACCCGACGACGGAAAATTGAATGTAACATCCGTTATCTACAACGTGTAACAAAAGTGTGAAATAACCCTGAAGGAGGTGACTGTGCTCATGAAACTGAACAACTTTCCCCAAGGAACATAGGTCAAAATGTGAAAAAAAAATGTGGACCTCCCATACAAAATTGATGATCAGCTGATTGATCCTTGGGGAAAGTTGTTTATTTTAATGGGCATATTCACCTCCTTCAGGGTTATTTCACACTTTTGTTAAACGTTGTATATACAAAACTAGCTTTTGCTTGCGGCTTCGCTCGCGGCTTAAGTTCGATTTTTCAAATGTCTATTTTACCCCCTTAGGGGCATAATTTTCAAAAATTCTTTCTTAGCGGATGCCTACGTCATAATAGCTATTTGTATGCCAAATTTCAGCCCGATCCGTCCAGCGGTTAGAGCTGTGCGTTGATAGATCAGTCAGTCACTTTTGCCTTTTATATATTTAGATTACATGATAAAAAAATCGATATTTTGCATGACTATAGTTGAGGACCTGGAGAGTGACATAGGCTACTTATTATCCCGGAAAATCAAAGAGATCCCGCGGGATATTTAAAAATTAAATCCACGCGAGCGAAGCCGCGGGCATCAACTAGTGAGTTTCCTGTGGAGGCGTTCTGTTTTACCTGTCGAAGCACTCCTGAGTGGCCTCCTGCTTGGGGTTATTGTTCGGGCACAGCTTCATCACAAACGTACCCAGGTGATTGGCCGTTAGCTCCACTTCTACTTCTATTTCCTGCAAACAAATTACACAATTATCACAATAGTAATAGTAGTTAACATAGTACTGTCAAAAACGTGTCGCCAAGCGTCACGTTTTTAACTGAAATACGTTTCTACACCAGGCCATTTCCACACGCCATCGCGATGGTATGTAGAAACCGATTAGGGGTATGATGGGGTTATTTAAAATTGCCATGCCCCTTTCCAAGTTAACCCATGACTATCTTGGACTTATTTATCACTTACCATCAGGTGAATTATATCAAATCCGATTATAACTACTTTAATCAACCATTATATTTGGTTAAATGCTTATCATAGTGTAAATAACCAGATCAAATTAAGTATCAGATAAGTGTTCAGATTAAATAAGTATTAACAACTTACAAGGAACGTTTTATTAAGGTTTTTAACGAGTCATCAGTAGTTAACAGCTCATCAGAATTACACATGTGGACAAACTTATGTAATTTACACGAGTCATCTGTTTCAATAAGTCACCAGTTACCTGTCCGACGCTGTAATGCCTGGTGATAATGCCCTTGCCGTACATGCCGCCCGCCTCGTGCGGCCGCGGCTCGTTAAGGTGCTGCGCGTCTCCGCAGACGCCACACCTCCCTTGGTTCTGCTCCCACTGGACTAAACACACGCTAGATTAGCAAATAACACTCAATGCTCGTCACGAGTTCAACGGCGTGGAAAAACCACACACAAAGTGCAACGCTGTACAACTTGGCTCGTCCGCGCGCTTTGCATGTTGAACGGCTTTGAAAGCAATGTTCAGGCTATTTTTGAGCTTCTAGGAGCCTAGTTCCTGTCGTGTTTAATATCTGATCAAGCTTTAATTAGCTAGCGATTTTTGAGGTATGATACGCAGGGTACTTCAAGCATACAGCCTAAATTACAGAACTCTGCTGTCTTCTCGTAGTCGGAAACTTCACAAAGATTATTTTAAATATTCGTAACTTGCAAAGAAATAAGACAGTCTGACAGGATGCCAATAATTTAATTCTCGTCAAAACATAAGAAAAAGTGCGGAAGATAAATAGCGTTAATTAACAACTTAGTGTCCATTGAGATCAAGGGGACCTTGATTTGGGGAAAAATGATCAGAGACAGGGTTCATATTGAAAGAAAATCAATTAAACAAAATACCGGGCGGCCTTTCTAAAATAAGGACGCGTTCGTCTTAGTGCCAGGTCTAAGATTTCTTATAAAAGAACAATTTATCCTTTGTTATAGGTCAGCCTTAATTTATGTAAAATGCAACAACATTTATTGCACTTTATTTTGCAGACATAAAAACATGCAAATTAAATGCAATAAACTTGTTATACCTATTGTCCATAATTTTCGATGAATTTATTGAAACCTTTGACTTGTGATGTATTTCTCAGACAGTGTAATAGACACCGACATATTTTGGGACTACAATTTTATTTCTATCGCATTTATAATTCATGCTTCATTATGCATCAATGCAGTTTTTATGTATAGGTCGCGCATTGATTGCGAATTCTTGACCGCTTTTATTTGTAGACATACAAACACATGCGTATTGAATGTAAATGAACACTCACTAAGTATTAACCACTTTTGATCAAAAGCGAGCTTTCTGTGAAGAAATAGTGTTTATGAGGACAATAAAGAAACAAGACCACGTAAGCAATTGGAAGTTCTCTGACCATAAGTACAGGCATAGTGTTCACATCCATATTCCATAGAAATCTAAGGAAACATTGACTTACACCTGGTTTCTATATTCAATCTATCTACAATGTATCGATAAGTATACCTAGTAACGGTCAAAAAAGTCCATACAATTTACATGGTTGCTAGGTAACTTATCCACAGATAACAGATAGAGGAAACCAGGATTAAGCTATGTATGTACATAATACGGCCACAGCTCCGTGAAGAGGTCGTCAATAGTAAAGTGAACAAACGATCACTGCTTATAACCACAATTTCCACTTGTTCGGTCAAGTCGTGTCTACATAATAAGTCTGCTAAGTACCACTTACTTCCAAGTACCTCTTGGAATTCATTTATATTACATAGCACAATGAAACCGCTAGAGATAAGTGTGGTCATTCACATTAGTTCAGGAGTTCAAATCTCTAACACAAATAATAAGGAAAAAATATTTCTGGTAATTTAATTATGGCATGGCACTTTTTTTTTTGAACATTAGTGTAGTATTATTTTCTACTACCTTTCCTGCTGATTAATTAGGAGTCGATGAGAATTTTTTTATTTACACATAATTTAACCCTCTTCGACCTTAGACCTTACTATAGTTCAAGAACAAGCTAATTATATTATTGCTATCTTTTTCCCCCGGCTTCGCTCATGTTAAGTTCGATTTTTCAAACCTCTATTTATCTCCTTAGTTAATTTTCAAAAATTCTTTCTTAGCGGTCCGATTCGTCCAATCCAATAGTTAAAGCTGTGCATTGATTGATCAGTCATTCAGTCAGTCCTTTACCTATTATATATTTGGATAGATTAAAAAAAATCGACTGCGTCAAAAAAATTAAGTTGAACCTCGATGTTAAAAACCCGTCAAGCCATTTTATTATAGAGTGTAAAACATTGCCTTGCTCTCGATCAGCAATCGGGTAAAAAGTCAGAAATAGTCAAACATGCGAACGTCTCCTGACTTTCCCTTGGTACTGACCGGCGTATCCCCCACAGAAGAGCTCGTTGTCGTTGTAGTTGACGGGGTTGGGGAAACCGAACCGCCACATGGAGTTGCGAGCTGGAGGGTCCATGAGGCGGCCGTGACCTTCTGCGCCTCGGCGCGCGCTCCCTAACATCTGAAACACGAACAAACGGGACTTTAAACGTGTTCTTTTTCAGCTGGAAAACCCCCAATTTTGCAATAATTTAATTAATTGTAGTGTTTTTGCAAAACTAAAAAACTCCTCCGCGCAGTATGGAGTAGGTTTTTTAGTCCATAGGCCAAAGTAGAGTAGGGCATGCCACCTGGATACCAATCTATGAGGGGTTTTCCTTCTCCAAGGAAAAAAAAATTGCATTGCAACATCTCTATTGCTTTGTAGCAGTAAGGCCGCCTTTGCATGCGTAGTTTTAAGTTATATTAATTTTGTTTCTTTCTTGTGTGCAATAAAGTTTTTATCTATCTATCTATCTATCTATCTCTAAGGAGTGCAATGGTGTCGGAGTGAAACAGCAATATATCAAGATAGAGCGGGCAAGTGGACCGGGCATGCGTACTAAATACCAACAATATGCAATACTTAGGCGTCAGTTACAAAAGAAAAGTTTCTCGAATGCGAGCGGCAAGAAATAGTTTGCGATTTGCCTGGTGGGAGGCTTTGGCCGTAGCTATAGTTACCACCCTACCGTCAAAGACGTGCCGCCAAACGATTTAGCGTTCCGGCATGCGGCATGCGTAGGTACCACGTGGTGATAGTGCGTTTTAATTTATTATCTAGCTATTGTTGCTATAAGAAAATCATATCTATTGAGTATGTACGTACTTGCAATAAAAATATCCAATATGTAAGAAATGATGGACCGCCACGCCTCCGGATCTCCATCTGAAAAAGAGTGAAAAAAAAACCAAATTAAAACAATGTAACAAGTAATATCATAAATAAAAAAGTATTCGCAGTTTGAAATAATTAATCTAACGTTTAATCGTCACTAGACCACAAAAATGTCATACAAGCAGTGTGTCATCGCAGTTTTTGAGTCATATAAATATCATGCTTGTTCACAAAATGATTCTGGCTAACAATTTGCATATAATGACGAATAAACATCTTGCTAACAACTTTATACATTTTGTTTTGAATCTTATTAATCAGGTTTTAAGAGCTGTCTGAGCGCGGAATAAAATAATAAGGTTTTACATAATTCAATCAGGGTGAGGAATGCGATAGCGAATTAAGATTATCAAATGCAAATTCGTACTAAGTATTTAAATTTCGAAAGTTCGAAGATATCCTTACTTATAGGTGTTGCAAATACAAAAATAAAGTATGTTTGTTTGTTGGTTTGTCCTTCAATTACACAGCAGCGGGGCAACAGATCGACGAGTTTTTTTGTGGATTAAGGTTTTTTAATTTCCGTGGGAAATAAAAAACGAGGGAATAGCGCCAGTGTTTTGGGCACCATGCCCATAAACGACCACTTGGACGGCGTGTATTTTTTGTAAATATAAGTAATGGTAGTTTTAATTTATTTAAGTTATTTATTTAAGTTTTATTTTGTTGTATGTTCTGTAATTTGCAGGGAGAAAATGTGTTAATCCTGGATATGAGCTACCTCCATTTCAAATTTCAGCCAAATCGGTTCATCCGTTTTGGCGTGAAAGAGTAACAAACATACATACACACAAACTTTCGCCTTTGTAATATAAGTGTGAACGTTAGGCCAACGAATTGGGCACGTATTTGTCATCATTATCAAGGTCGATTGTTGACCTGCGTAGGCGTGATCGCGACGTATTGGTTAACGTAAATAGTAGGTAAGCCATTGTCATGGTGTGTCAATGTCCTAACTCCTTAATTAAACACAAAGGTCAATCACTGTACGACAAAAATAGTATCTAGATACCAATAAGTGTTAACATACCTACTCAACCCAATCATCACTAATAGATTTATAGATTAAAAAAAAAAGACTTGTGGCACTCGGGGACTGCCGCGGTAAAGCTATTGCATAGCATTTTTTATCAACGCCATCTAGCGGCTCACCGTAGAGGAGTCCCGTGTCAAGTTATTTTCGTTACGGAATTTCTGGATTCGGTCTCCACGCTCAAGGCCCGCGATAGAAGCTATGCAATAGCTTAAAAAAACAATCATCACTAGGTCCTTAAGTAGTAGAGTATCTTATGCTGAGATCTATAGAGCGTTCTCTGACTCAGCTCAGACCAGTAGTAAGCACGTATTTTACTAAAACATCGTCACTTATCATCAGATGAGATCGCAGTTAAAGGTTATCTTCAAAAAAAGCTTTGATCAAAGCTATCGCAGAAGATATTAAAAAATAAAGAAAAGAGTGTCATCAATTTGGACGTTATAACACCCACAATCCAATCAGTTAAAAAAATTGAATCAATGTGCCAATAAAACATATATTTCAAGTCGAACATAATATATCATTTTTAATGTTCTTGCTATTTCGGAACGTCAAAACCCAAAACCACTTAAAATTGAGAAATGGTAGATCTTAATTCATTATGTTATAAAATTCACGTGAAGAGTTAAACCGTTCGCCAATTAGAGACAAAACGGGAATTATTGAGGTTAATTATTTAATATTCCACTTATATAAATTCCTATACACATAAACATTTTCAAGCCAACTTTTGCTATTGTCTATGTATTAATTTTTTTATTTGTATTTTTATTTTTTATGTACATATAAGGATTTACAAGACAACATATTTTAGAAGCAGTAAATAGGTGAAGCTTATCTCTAAAAAAAAAGAAATTTCTTCCAGCTTCCCTTGAAAGTGAATAAGGTGAAATTGTATAAATATTATGTGTCTAAGTAATAACTACAAAGTGCAAAGTAGTCGTGGTACAGCCACGAACTGTCATCAAGAACCACATGTTGGTCTACAACTCTTTACCTACTCTATATGAAATAAAAAAAAGTTGGATTTTTTTATTGCATGAGTGGAAACTAACAGAAACCAGAATCCTCTTTTATCATTGACCTAAAGAAGTAAAAGGTGCTTAATTTTCCTTTAACCATGACATCTAGAAATAATTGATAAGTTCGACGAAGGTAGGTATATTAAGTATTTAACTCTGATTTTCCGGAATCAACAAAAAATTATCTACCTACAAGGGTGTTATCAACCAACAAGTAACAACCCAACTACGTGAAAATTTAATTTCACGCCAATAATAATAATTCGTTGCAAATGACCATCTTTGCTACTCGCAAGATCCATTACACCATACTGCATTATTCATTCAATTATTATTCTCGTCGTTGTTATTAAATAAATTGCGTCAGTTCACTTTTTTAATAAAAACATTAATACCGTAGCATTTTCAACTTTACTCAGTTTACTGGATGCGGCGCGCCTTTTTCTTGTATTTGATTAAGATTTATCTTTTGTGTGTTCTTTACTCCTGCGTTTAAAACTAAGACCTATTACCTACACTTTTACACCTATGTTAAGGATTTTGCTGAAGAAAGAAATAAAAGTCATCCTACATTACGTAGGACCTATTATTCGTCTGTATGCCACCTTAGTTTTTCCAATAAGTAGATGAGTGAAGTAGGTAAGTAATAAATAAAACTGAAAAGTGCAATTTACGACTCTTACGAGTAGCACAGTTTATTTCACGTTCGTCAAGTCCTAAATATTCGTCGGTTAAAGTTATTAACCGACAAATAAAGAGGTTGGTAATCTATTGAGACTGGATCATCTATTACGAACTATTTACCTACTCGTATAAGACTGAAATGTATAGACCACACTCTCCCTCAGTTCAAACTTAGAACGAGCCAGATTGATGTCAGAGCATATTTGTGTCTCGTTTTAACCTCTATCTTAAGTCTGAGCTGAGTCAAAGCACGCTCTATAGATCTCAGCATGAGAGCTAAGTAATACAAAGCGCACCAACAAAATCTTCAGCGTAATTGGCTACTCTCTGCCTCCATTGAGATTGGCCGCCCTGAACGAAATTCGATCGGGAGGACATTTTATACATTTTTTTATTATCAATTCAATTCAACAATGTGCCCGCGACGGTCCTCGATAAATCGCACCAACAAAGGTCAGCCTTAAATGGTTTTTGTTATCCAATGTCGTAAAATATCGATGATTGCGCTTTTTGTAAACACCGATGTGTCGATAACACGGGCTCATCCTTAAGCTGTACCTACCAGGTACCTACTTATTCCAATGTAACAATGTTATGAATCAAACTTACGAGCCTCGTTAAAGGTATGTCCCTACCTGGTATGTAGGTACATATATTGTAAAGTATAAGGGACGAAATGAATGGCTTCATAAAGTATTGTAAACAAAAAGAAAACAGTATGATTTCGTATCTTAGAGCATTTTAGCCATCGTATTGGTGTGTTTATTGCTTGGAAAATCTAACTCAAGCAAGCAAGCCAGTATAACTTTTCGGAGATATGTGTGTGCACTTTAAGTATTTAAATTAAGGAAAACTTTTTTTTTTTTAAAAAGAATATTAGCCAAGCTGAACTTGACTTACATTCTCCTCTCCCCTCCAAATAAGCGAAAAGCTTGTGCTAGGAGTGGGTACGACAATAGTGCAACGGGTGGGGTTCGAACCTGCGACCTTTCAGTTTTTAGTCCGCACCTTTAACCGTTGGGCTATTGAGGCATCAACAGATAATCTATATACCTTCCTGTTCATATCGCTACCGTGAAAAAACTGTACTAGGCTAGTCTCGTACCTCTACTTATTTCAATGTCTTACACTCTTTTATCGGGACAGTACTTGAAGTAAGGTGCGGGAGGGTTGATATTTGGGTGGCGTGGGAGTTAATAGCGGTCAACCTCCTCTTTTATTTAAACAGTAGACGTTACACGAAAATTAGCATCCTTCCTAGGTTTAAGTAAATGTGGAAATCTTTACGGCTATTTTCGTGTATATTTGTAGGCATTAGATAATATTTAGAAAATAAATTGATGAAAAAAAATCTGCAAAAATGTAAGAAAAATATCTTGAAGTGAACCAGGAATTGACATCTTTTAGGTATTTTTTATCACAATTTTTTTCTAAGAATCTTAATAGGTAAGACTATTGAAGGCAAACTAGAAAAAAAAGTCGATTTAATTATTTAATTAGTTGTGTTTGTGAACTATTCGGCATGCGGCTGTGGCACCCTTGGCATTCAAAAAACAGGGCTGAAACAAAAATATTTTATTCTTGCTTGCCTGTGGATATCGCAATTCTTTACGTTTGTTCACGCAGGTCATAGATGGAAGCGAAGTTAGAGGTTAACAGGGATTGCATTTATAATTTATAAATTACGTTGAGGTATCTACTTAGTAATAAAACGTCTGCACGCCTCCAGTGCCGTTACAATGGCATTGTTACATTAGGCCTCGATGCATTTTAATTTAGTAGGTAGGTACAGCAAAATACCACTCGCTCATTAATTACTAAATCTCAGGAACTATAAAGCCTACAAACTAGAAAAGAAGGTAGGTTACTTCAATCAAGAGCGTAGACGTAAGCTGAGAAATTTAAAAATTTGGTTTATTTAAAATTTAAAAAGGTTTAGAGCATCCACTCCTAAGGGTGCTCAGCATATAAAAGTACCTACTACTTACACTATACTGTACACTGGATACTACGTAGTTCGAGCTGCTAACCTGTTGTTTTCTTTTACCGTTAAAGTCTACGAATAAATAACTTATTACTTATGCGTAGGTTAAATTACTTAGTAAAGTAGGTGGTATTTTAGGTTATTGTCTAAAATGCGCGTAGGTAACTCCGAAAAGTTACATAATATTATGCATGTCTTGGATCCGAACCCCAGAACAGAAGTTTTAACCATAATGCTGTCACCGCCGTTATTATACCTACCTACTATAAATAAACTAACCATAATCGATATGCGTAAGTAAAAACCATTTTGTAATAGGTAGAAAAAATATATTGGTTCTGGAACAGCTCTACTCTATTTAAACAGGCAGTATCAACGTTTTCAATTTATTGTCGGTCTTGTCAATACGTTTGGACATAAAGAACATTGATGGCGATGGATGCCTGCGAATGAGCGAAGTATTTAGTTCAGATATTTCCTTACGACTCTTACAAGATCAGGTATTTGAGACTTGTCCGCCTTTGGCGAAATGTAACCCGACTTCAAACGCCACTACAAAATATATCAATTGTTCCTATAACATTTGAAGAGTTCCTCGATTTTTCCAGGATCTCATCATCCGATCCTGACCTGACGACTATGGGACCATCTGGGAAGAATACCCTTTAAAAAAAAAAAAAATTTTCCAAATCGGTCCAGGCGTCTTCGAGTAATCGGGGAACATACATCTTTTTTGTAATTATTGGTTAAAAAATGGGAAAGAATTGGTTTACACAAAGTGGTACATATTTTAAATTTTATATAGATCGATTAAAGATTTTCTGGGCGAGAGGCTTTGTTTAATTACTACCCTACGTGAAACACTATGCGAATAGATTTTTTCAAAATTAAAGTCAAAAACATATTTTTCATTACTCATACACGGAAAGTAGGTCTGAAGTTGCCTGAGAAGCGGGTTGAAAGTAATACTTTTCAGCCCTAGGGAGAATCGTTTTCAACTGACAGCTGTCAAATAATTAAAAAAAACTAGTTGTCACATTTTTATTGGAATTCAAATGAAACACGACATACCCGAGTGCATCCATAGACAAGAAGAAAGATAGACTTTATTCATAAAGTAAAGACAACTGATTCATAGACTAATTAATTAATTTAATTAATTATTAATTTCTTTAGCTAATTTCTATTTTTATTTTGACTTTCCTTATATTCGTAATGAAAAGCACAGTGTTTACCTCGGGATAAAGACTTATTTAGTCCCTCGAACTATAGGCCCCCTCGCTACGCTCGGGCGCCAAACCCCGTCTCGGGACTAAATAAGTTACTTTCATCCCTAAGGTAACAATGTACTATTATTTATTCGAATCTGCAAACTGGAGCAGCAGCCAATAATTGTAAATGGGAACTGGTTTGGGGTAATCAACTTCTTTACTCGCTGGAATCCGATCACGTTTACCAATTTATAACTTCCTTATAGACACTCCTTTTTTGAGATTCAGCTGCGATAGTATCTCTAAAAATAAAAATATTTTCAAATAGATATAAAAAATAAATTAGTAAGTTTAGCTACTTTTATTCTAACATTTTAATAATAAATAGAAAAGCAGTAAGTTAAGTGCATGATGCTTAGGGATTCCAAATAAGGATCGATACCTAAGTAGTATCGATACTTTTGTTTCGATATCTAGGGAAGCTCCTGAAAGCTGTACCACTACATCGAGAGAGATAACGCTATACATCAGAAAGAGGTCTAGTAGAGGGCATCTTTTAATTCCAGGGCGCTTTTGGGACCCTTGTAGCTTTATTTTTAAATCGTAATGACTGCAATATACCTACCTACTTCAAAATATTCATAAAAGTAATTTTTTGATAAGTCTTTATATAAGTAGATACATTTTGATTAGTTAAGTAGGTATATTTACTAATTTAACTATTTTGACTTTGACTCCTACCTATCATAAGGACTTTAATACAGCAATTTGTATTCATTTCCGAATACATTTAATTTTTAGGATTTCTTTTATTGCCCGACCGTTATGTGTTTTGCATAAAAAATTTGTAGAGATGACACACATTTTTAAATTAGGAATAGTTAGGTAGAATTGAATTTTTGAGCAACAATAATATTAAATTACCTCTTAACCTTGCTTTTCCAAAATAAAGAAAGAAGAAGAATTTAAATATTTTAAAACTAAACTTAAATCTTCATTAATAAATTAAATAAAACTAACATTAAAATTTAATAAAATCCAAAACCCCATCGAAGTCACAGTGTGGCAAAGTATGTCTTTGATACTTTTATGTCCTTGCATTTCTTTCGAAGAGAGGTTAAGCTATATTTTTATTTTAAAGCCTTTTATTGTACGATTACGTAGAAACCTATTTATAGTGAAAATAAATAATTTGTAGGGCTAATTACTTTTATTGCAGAAAAAAGTAAAAAGTCTCATGTTTACGAGAATGCGTTAACAACGCCATTATTTACAAGTTTACTTAATTCACTTAACATTTAGGCCGACGAAAAGACTTGAATGTATAATATAATTACAATATTTATTCCCGAAATGACAGCTGTGCTAAAGTGGACAAAAATTGTTTTTCGTCATAGGTATTAATTATTTACATCATATTTTACTTTTTAACCATATCGTACTTACGTTTACTCTATTCATTTAGAAATGTCCAACACTTAACTATTGATATTCTTGTTCGACAAAGCATTATCCTACTAGGTGGAGTTCGCTACTGGCATGCTTTTGCCCACTTTGCCCGATCTTGTGCATCCGTATTTCTCAATTCATTGGCTGTCATATCAGCGCCTATAAGATCTAGTCAACGCTCTCTTGGATTGTCGCGAGATTGAGCTACATTTTAAGACATCTATTTTTAACCGACTTCCAAAAAGGAGGAGGTTATCAATTCGGCCGGTATATTTTTTTTTTTTTTCTATGTATGTCCACCGATTACTCCGAGGTTTCTGGACCGATTCACGAGATTTTTTTTTTAATCGACAGAGGAAGCTCGCGAAATGGTCCCATAAAAATTTTTACCTTCAACTCCTCAAGCCTGATGCTGCAGGGGTATTTCCCCCCTAAATTATGGGACTTTAGGAACCGTCGTTTACGAATTGGTATGCTTGGCCTAAGCATATACTAGATCATAGAGCTCCAGGTCCTAATCTTCAATCCTGATGCTGCAGGGTACTGCCCACCAAAATTATAGGGATATAGGAACTGCTAATCATGAATTGTTATTGTATGTAATAAGCATATACTACACCATCGAGGTCTAGGTTCTAGCTCCTCAATCCTGATGCTGCAGGGTACTGCCCACCCAAATTGTAGAGATTTAGGAACTGTTAATCATGAATTGTTATTGTATGTAATAAGCATATACTACTCCATCGAGGTCTAGGTTCTAGCTCCTCAATCCTGATGCTGCAAGGTACTGCCCACTTAAACTATGAGGATTCAGGAATTTTCGCTTGCGAATTGATATTGTTAATATCAAGCATATTCTACATCGTGGAATTCAAGGTCCTTGCTTTTCAATACTGATGCTGCAGGGGTACTGCCTACCTAAACTGTGAGGATTTAGGAACTGTCGTTTACGAATTGATATTGTTGGTACCAAGCATATACTACATCATAATGCTCAAGGTTCTAGCTCCTCAATCCTGATGCTACAGAGTTGAACTGACGCTTTCGAATTGATATTGTTTGTACCAACCATGGACTACATCATGGAGCTCCTAGTCCTAGCTCTTGTGTATTGTTAATAAGTACTGTAGGTACCAAGTGTAGAACTACATTAGTACCGTAGCGTTGGAGGGAGGGGAGAAAGAGAGCAGGAACAAGCTACACTAAAAAGCTTAAAATAAAAATTCTTTTCAAAAAACCGACTTCAAACGCCACTACAAAGTATAAAAATAATTTTATTTTGTACACGTTTGTTGAAGTCGGGCGGGCTTAACTAGAAACGATGAAATCGATGCGCGACGCTTATCTTATGGTGACATATAAGAGACACGTTTATTGAAATGGGGCGAGCATCGCGTATCGGTTTCATCGCTTCTATTTAAGCCGCCCGACTTCAACAAACGTGTACAAAATAAAATTATTTTTATACTTTGTAGTGGCGTTTGAAGTCGGTTTTTTGAAAAGAATTTTTTTGATGCAACTTTTTCGTTTCCTTGCTACATTACTGTGCCCTCAGATGGCTTTTAAAAAAAAAAAAAAAAGAATATTAGCCTTGGCTATGTTATGTTATGGAGGAGAATGTTAGTCAAGTTCATCTTGATGAACTTGACTAACATTCTCCGCTCCCCTCCAAGTAAGCAGAAAGCTTGTGTAAGTGGGTACGACAATAGTGCAACGGGCGGGGATCTAACCTGAAACCTTGTCAGTTATCAGCCCGTTCTTTTAACCGTTGGGCTATTGAGGCTCATTGCAACTTATCTCCAATGTTACGGACGCTGAGCCTATTAACTTTATGTTGCTATAAAAATACGTTTTTCGAATTTCAGGCAACAGTATTATCAATTTAGTACTTTTTTTTACATAATCAGACATTTCTAAATTAGCAGAGCTTAAGCATTACATTTTGATAGCCAAGGAAATTCATCTTGAACTCCTTAACGAGAATTCCCTCAGAGACTGAGAATAATTAGTTTGTATTTTTTAAAAGCTTTTTAATTGGCAACTTGTGGCCTTTTCACCGAACTGAGTGGCTTGTAGAGGGCAAAATAAATGTGATTGACATGTTTTATAAATACGAGTAAAATAATGAAACATTTTCGTTTGTGGGAATGGGCGTGTTTTCTTTTATAATAAAACTGGTGGAGCGAAGTTAAGTTTTAAACATCCCGTGGAAACCCTCGGTTTTTCCGGGATTAAAGGTAGCCTTTGCAAATCTCTATAGTCAAAGTCTTCCGTTGATCCGTTGTCTTTAATATCGTTTTTAAACGACTTCCAAAATATGAGGAGGTTCTCAATTCGTCGGTATCTTTTTTTTGTCTATTCCCCGATTACTCGAAGACGCCTGGACCGATTTAGAAAATTCTTTTTTTGTTTGAATGGGTATACTTCCCAGGTGGTCTCATTGAAATAAGTTAGGATCTGATAATAATGGGACCCTGGAGAAATCGAGAGAACTCTACAAATTTTATGGCCACAATTGATATACTTTGTAGTGGCGTTTGAAATCGGTTTTGTAAAAAGAATTTTTACGTTTATATTATTATTTGCTCATAATTATGCTCTTTTTTTCATGAACTTAACTATCTATACAAAACACTAACTGTACGGTCCACTTTATTTACATAAGAAACGTATAAAGCCGCAAAAAATACAATTTGTAGTAAATTAAACCGAGAACAGGATTCAAGACAACACAGTGGTAAATTAAGAAAAGCACAGCTGAGTTCTTTAACCCCATTTTATTGATCTTCGAACGACAATTTTCTTTTCTTTATTTTTAGTAAGGTACAAAAATTTGCGAAAATATATTGTGTGTTATGTATTGTATATTTGTTTTATACATATCTATGGTCTGGGTTCCTTGACTGCGATCTCACCTGATGGTAAGTGAAGATGCAGCCTAAGATGGTGCGCGCTTGCATAGAAGATGCCTATTCACTCTTGATTTAAAGATAAACCATAAAAATATTTAAGATAGGCATAAACCTCAAGGTAAGTTGCGACAGCTGTGTGGCCCATTTATAGAGCATTCCTATAATACTGTCTTTATATAATTTATTTGTTTCGTATGATAATTAGGTCCCAATTATTGTAATTAATGGTCGGCATCGGCATTCCCTTCAGCACGAAATATGTCGTTATGACGTGTTTTGCACGTTGTACCTTACAAATAAGTAAGTTCCGTGTTTTTAAGTTATTAACTTTTGAGTACTTAGCTGCCGTCCGATTTCTAAAAGTCTGTTTTTAAAAGACTTGTTATAGTTCTTTCAACTCACGAGGTCGCGTGAGCTTTACTTGTGGTTACGTCGTGTACATGCACATTGCATAAGTATCCTGTCCGTAGCCTGTCTGTAGCCTAGATGGGAGCGGTCAGGCGCGAGCAAGCTCTCGCTCTCACTAATATAGATATGACACACACACAACCATGAGCCACGCGCCCTTGTAAATTGCAAGAACTATACTTCATGTAATTTTATCATCCAACATATACTATATTTATGTAGTTACGGAGATGTAGAGTATAATATACGGTTGATTAAATCATTATCTTAATTTTTTCAAAAGAGTTTCAAAGGTGATACGGACTATCAGTACACTTGTCGCCTACCCACAATTCTACGGTGTCCTCGGTATTACATTAATAGACAATTCAAAATCAAACAGAATAACATTTTAGTAGTCTACGACATCACACACAATAGCAAATCCGATAAAATGTTGACAACAAAAAGTCAAAATTTGTAAACCAACTGAATACAACACTTCATACCAAAACTTAATTTATTCACATTAATCAGTATTCATTATCGAAATCTCGCGAGCGTCATCAGCGGAATCATTATAAACAACTTGATGAAGTCGCGAAAATTTATTAGTTAGGTACACGTAAAATGGTCCCAATTATCATGAGAAACTAGATATCGACATAAATATACAAGTTAGGAATCGAATTTAGGTAGAGCCGTTGACCGGAGTCCTCGATTTTAATTTGCATATGTAAGCTTTTGGCTAAAACATCGAATTCCTTTTGATAATAATATAAATAACCGGGGTTGTTGACCTTTGGGCCTTGTATATATTATTAATGTAAATTATTTATCAATGCTGCTCTATATAGGTATATTCCTTTTCTTTATTATTTCACAATATATTTTTTCGAGAAGCTGCTAATAAAAAATATTAAACTATTACATATTTGTTATAAAATACTACGAGTACGTACCACGGTAATTATTTTAGTTGGGATTGTCGATATTACATATTATCTTTCGTTTTTTTTATAACTTTAACGGATTTATTTTACCATCAATTTAGGTAACCTAATCTCACTTTCTCGTCGCAAAAAATACGTTGCGTAAAAAATTCAGCAAAATAAATTGTTGTCAAAAGAAACCAATCATGTTTTGGTGCTGATTTAAGGAGAAATTGAGAAATAAGGAAATTTCAATATTTTTCACAAATTGATACATCATGAGAACCATTTACTGGTAAGTAAATGGTTCTAATTTTCAAACTAAATAGGTATATTTAGCTGTTGATTTATATATCAAGTTATATGCAAGGAATAAATTGGGCGTTCTAACAATTGTATAGAAAATCTGCCAAAATATATAATTACGCTCGGATATGACTTTCAATGTTATGTTGGCTTAGTATTTTGGTGAAATTGGCCCTTAAACTTTACGTAATCTTTCAGGATGAGGCTAAAAAAACTAATTAAGGGGTTTCCTATGAACCTAAAGCATATCAATAATTAAGTTCTCGGGCCTACTTGTATCTTTCAGAATACTCTATACTTTTTGATCCCTCTAACAAGACAAACTACTTACATCTTTTTTGACATTAACATCAAAGTGAATATTGACAACTATCGATCGTCTGTCATCGGCGGCAATCGATTACGATGGCCTTTATTATTTTGTATCGCAGATTAATATCACACTAATATTATAAAGGCGAAAGTTTGTATGTGTGTGTATGTTTGTTACTCTTTCACACCACCACCGCGAATAGAAATAGAAATAGAAATAGAAATATTTAGAAATAGAAATATTTTTTATTCAAATAAACTTTTACAAGCACTTGAATGAACCGATTTGGCTGGGAATGAAGGTAGCTCGTACCCAGGATTAACACAGTCATAGGCTATTTCATCCCGGAAAATTAAAGAGTTCCCGCGGGAATTAAAAAACCTTAATCCACGCGGACAAAGTCGCGGGCATCAGCTAATAAATTATAACTTTAGAGCTACTGTCAACCTTTGCTGGAAAGTCTTGAATTATACGTTAATGGATGAAATGTTTTACCGGCCTTCTAAGGTTTAGATTCGCTTTAAAGCAAAAGGGATAAGTAGATTTTAGTGTTATTCTTTAAGAGATTTAATTTAAAAGATACTGAACACCTACACATTTAAACATAGAAGTTTAAGTTAAGTTGTTCTTAAGAGGATGTCAAAGTTCGAATCACAGAAGCACTACGCGAAGTTTTTTTTTTATATTATGTTTGGAGAATTTTTTAAATAAGCTAGAATAACAAAATTTTATCGATATCTTATCAATAAATAACTAAAGTATTTCTTTTCCTTTATCTTTTTTTGTAACGTTTTACACTTATAATGTCACGACCAAGTCACGACATTATATCTTTAATATATTATAGCTATTAATATGTGTACAGTTACGACTACGAGTAAAATGTGTGACTTTTATTATTTTTTTCATTTCAATAAAAGATAAACTTTGACATATAGTGGACTTTACTGTTCCGAAAAGGATCAAACAAGTGCAACGATTCTAATGCCCCATTAGTGGATTTGAATCCCAATAGGCATTGTAAAAATATTGACAACATATTGCATTCTTTGCGAATTTTTTTTATTTTAATTCGTTAACAAGATAGTCATTGACAGCGATCTCACCTGATGGTAAGTGACGATGCAGTCTAAGTAGCGGGCTAACTTGGAACGGGTATGGCAGTTTTTGGTATGGTAGGGTGGTAACTAGCCTAGCCTTTAAAATGTATGTAGGGAGGAACCCTATATACATTTTAAAGGCTAGGCTAACCTACTGCTGCATTCAAACAAGATTTATTACTTGATGACTATGAATATTAAAAAAGTATTATTCAATTTATTATCAGGGTAATAATGAGCTACATTTCTACAGGAAGTTTAAATTCGAGTAGAGTAATGCAAGGCGGTCCCGTGCTAACCTAGGTGTCCTGAGGAGGTTGTTTTAGTCTAGACACACCCTGCTAGAAAGCAGAAGTCCGCAGGAATTTCTTCCTCCTCAAACAAATCAAAAAAAATAATTAAAAAACCTACAGTTTGATATAATTCAGATCAGGCTGCTATTGAAAGTACTTTTTTAAAATGTTATTCATCGTCGGGTGATGGTTTTCATATATTATTTCAATTTTCTCCTTGGATGCGTACGTGCATTATCATTACTGTAATGACAACCAATACATTATCTTACTTATAGTGACATTAAAAGTATCGTGTTGGTTCTTGGTTCACTTGATTTTGATTATAGAGTAAAATAAAATTTTTGTATCGCTGTTGACCTTTAATCTTCATCATTTTCTCTTGTAATATATAAAAGTCATTTTATTTTATACATAGGTACGTCTTATTTCATTAACATAATATTTCCTAAATATTCTAAATATTTCCTGTATATCTTCTTTTCAAAAAATAAAAAAAGTTTTGTGTTAAACAAGGTAGGCAATTAAGGTAAGGCAATAAAAGAGGTATGTATATTGTATCTCCTTAAAACTTTATCTTTGTGAAAAAAGAAGTCTGCTAATCTAAATTCCATGAATCGAGTTGGGGTTTCAAAACAGAAATGTCCCATGTCATTAACATTGTTTTGATGTAGGCAGCAAAATGTATGATAAAATCATTAAAATAATAAAAACGATACAAAACACAGCTGGGATGTAAAGTAACAAAGGTACATGGCTCCTAAGAAATGTAACATAGAGGCGTAAGCAGCCAAGAATCTCCTTTGGTTGGATTGGTTACCACCAGGCTGCTTGGTGCACGACGGCTCTTAAAGTGTCTTATAATTTAATCATAGACTCATCAAAGTTTATAATTAACAAAATTTTACTGCAAGTTTAAGTAACGTAGCGGTTTATTTATTTCTACTGATATATATATAGACTATTCTCAATCTGCTTTACTGTACTTGATTTGTCGTTATAACCACAAGCTGGCCTACATGAATAAATAAGATTTTGAATTTTATTTCCACACCAAGTAGAGTTGTGTATGACATCAATATTTCAAGTGCCCCCCCCACTGGGTGCACCTGACTATTTCAAGCGAATAAGCCCTGGTAGTCGCTTGACAACATCGATGTATGTGGATAGGCCTCTAGAGAAAAAAAGGCGCTCAAAAAGACAACATAATCTCTTGTCTTTAAAGAACTTAAAAGTTCAAGTTAATATTGTAGTATGTTTTTTGTATACCATTCTTGTGTTGATATCTTTGACGATTGTATGTCAGTGGCTCGATGCCCCCAAAATACAGCTTTATTAGCATAATTGCACCGTCCATGTCACCCGCTCAACACATTCAGAAAAAATATTTCTGTAGTTAGGACATTTATAACCTAAATTATCACTTAAATATATCTATAAAATATTCTTTAAATGTGTAAAAATATTTTGAGGATTCTCAGCGTTTCGGTGATGTTTAGATTACTGAGTTAAATTGTTAGAAGAAAGTCCTAACAAGTATTTTCTTCGAACAATATAAAATTACAGGCCACCTACCTTCTTTTATTTTCTTACAGTTTCATTATTATATCTCTATATATCTATGTACTTCTACATACTTGGCGACAAGCAAGTCCCTTACGGTAGTGTTATGATAAGTCCTTATCTCCCGGTAGTAGCTTTTATAAACTTGATCCTTCTCAGTTGTTATACTAATGACCAATGCGTTGACAAAGGCATAGATACAATCAATATGCCAATAAAAGTGGCAATTAAAAAATAAAAAGAGCAAGTGAGATACGTTTCGTGATATAATGCATCACTGTCTGTGAGTAGGTACACCAAGTATGCGTAGTAGCGGTAATGTATAGTTATGCTAGTGGTTAAGAGTTTGACACTCTTTTTAGGGAAGCCAGGATTTCGAGCCCCAGGCAAGGACCTCTAAATAAGTTATGCTTGCCACCCTTGAGTTTCCTAATTCAAGATCGAGCGAACGTTTTTCCAGCCATAAAAAACAGTGTTTTCAAGTGTAAGTTGATTCATTACACAATATGTTACATGACGGTCGTCGCCAGTGTTACACGCATGTTATATGTAAATCAAACGCCTTCGTCGCAAGGTGACAAGATTCGTGAATCGTGACTGGGTGTGAATCACCTTCCTCAGAATCGGTTCAGTTTCACAAAAGACTGACGGGTAATTGTTTCAATGAGGAAACACACAGCTTGTCTTGTTATCTTTGAAAGGTGATATTTGACCAGGGACAACGTTCAGTAATATTGGCTAAATGATTAATTTGTTGGTGATACGTCCTGTCCGCTTTAAATTTTTGTTATTATTGTGAAAATGTTACGCAGCTACTTACCTACCTACTTTATAAATCTTGCCCGTGTGAAATGTTACCAAGAGTACTGGCTGTATTTCCATGCTAAATAGCCAAATTGATTCTTTATCTTTGCAGAAGAAATGAATCTATCACCAAATGATGCAATTACCCTTAGTAAAATCACTCAGAAGAATTTTTTGCATTAAGACTAAATAGGCCCAGGGACTCTACGAAATCAGATAATTTCAGGGGACGAATGACATAAGTATAACATTTCCTGGCATAATATAATTGACCGTGTTTTTTTGATAAACCTACTCAAACGAAAACGCTTAAACGTTTACAAAGTGGGTATAGTAGGTATAAAAAATTATACGAGTAGCTTTAAAAATAAAATATAACACAAAATTCTCAAAACCTTACAAATCAAACAAGAATCTTCTTTTACCAAATAAAACTACTTGCCGATACCGAATAAGGGTGTCTGAACACTGAATAAAAGTATTGATGTGCTCGAGGAACAATCAAAATTGAGATATGAGCTGCACAAAATATTACGTCATCTAAATGATCTGATCTGTCGGTTGAGTTTTTTTTTTTAAATAAATTATGGCATTCATAAACATTTATTTCGGTAAATATTTATTGAGATGACATTTACTATACTTTCTCAATCGTAATTCGAGATGTTATTGCACTCAATTTATATATGACAAGCGCTATATGACTACCGAGTGATATTATAAAGACTTTTAAAAGAGCGTGATGGATTTTAAGAGCATGAGAATTGGCCTTCAAAATCTTAAAATCTCTACTTATATTACTTTAGAACCATTTTCGTGAAGTCGTGAAAGGTTTTTAAAGATAAATATAATATCGCAATCATTTTATTTTTTTGGCATAACAATCAATAAGAGATAATTTCATATACAAGCTCATAATATCAGAGTTAGCGTAAAAGCAGTTTTGGATAGAGTCTCCTTTTCGCACTAGACGAATGGATGTGCTTAAAATATTTTGTCTTGAAGCACATGTGCAATTAATAAGCGCTACCTAAAAAATGCCTGTACATTTGAACGCACATTGTAAGTTAATTTCAATAAAACGAATTCTATTTTATTCTGCATATAAACATTTTTTCGCAACTCTATACATCTGACACGGAATGGAGGTTCTATTTACTATATGAATATATGTAGTTCTTGTTAACTGCTGTGAGATGTTTAGGTTATAAAAATAACAACTGTCTTTTCTAAAGTGGAACCATGTTGTTGCATAAAAAATACTTTTAAGAAGTTTCTACTAACATCTTACATAGAGCTTAATTAAGGAGATACTTAATTAAGCTCTGTGCAATGCCATATGGAGCCGAGAGACAACGTCTTTTAATGGTAACTTAAACTCAGCTTAATTGACTGAAACATTCAAGCTTCACTACTATGTATAGCAGGCCTCTGGAGCTTGACTCTACTAGATGGTACACAAAGTCAATTACTTATTAACCAATAAAAAGTTTTATTAACATAATCATCACTTAAGATTATCACTACGGTGTCACCGAAATAGGGTCCGCTTTAATAAGTACCATCTCTTATTTAGTCGTAAAGGCTGGCCAAATAAAAAGCGGATCCGCGGCAACGATGCACTACAACAAAACAGTAACTACATCACATCGAACGAGGGTACAATTTGTATTATATACCTACTCGTGCTGTATAAAATCCGTCACATTCCTTAGACTGAAATAACCGAAAATGTAAACGCAGTAAACCTTTAAAAAGCAGAACACTTTTCGCAGAAGTGACTGAGCGGTGAGCTTTGTACCTATAGTGAATTGTAAGCTTACCGTTTAATCCATCATACAAGTGAAGAATCAAACTCTGTAATATCTAAAGCGCAAGACTACAAGATTTGTAACTTTGGCAACAGAGAAAATTTTATTATTACAACTGCATTCCACAAAGAAAAATTTCGATGATGATCTATTTTGTTAACAAAGTAGATCATCATATGAATCTACCCCTGGTTCGCAATGCCGTTCCAACAGATTTATGATACCCATTGAAAATTTATCGTCACGTGTAATGTTTGCTGAGGTCTTTAACATTATTTTCGTTTTCGTTCGCATCGACGCGTGCCTTCGCCTTTTGCATCGAAAAAAGGAGAAGTCCCATTATACGAGTACGTAAGCGATTTTCCTTCATTTATAGCCGGTTCTTTGTATTTTTTTATACCTGGGTGTAAATATTTACACCGAGAACAGCTTTTTAGTTTGAATTTGGAAGTCATAATGTTTAAAATTTAAAATCCCGAATTAATCACTGATTGGGGCGTCGAAATTTATGGCTATTTTTATTTGTTTTGACTTTCAATGATAGAGATTAATTACCCGAATTCAATATTAAGGGATATTAACAACGTAGAATTTTAATTAAGTAATACATATTTAATATTTATACCTACTAATATGTAATTTTTTCATCTAACCACATAATTCTAATAAAGGGATGTTTGCTCATACAAAAGACATCAACGCGTTTCATGCACAATGTTCATTACGCTTTGAATTACGCAAAAAAAATTACAATTATACAATAATGTTTTTCTACTATTCAAGTGGAAAAAGAAAATAACTTTTGTTTGGTAGCTTCAGTAGGACACATCTTCTTGTTACTAAAAGTGCAGTTATTTTTCTTGAGATATTTTCTCACCAATAAATTAGTGGTAGCTTTCTCGCATGTATATCTCCAGAATCTATTAATCCATATATTCAGAATCTATCAAACTATCTCTGTGCCTGTTTAGTAGCTAAGCTGTGCAAATGAAATGAACACATATACAGCCAATATCTCTCTCACATATTTTTATTCGTGTACATTTTATATGAAATACAAATTGCGGCGCAAATTCACCTTACGCTGTTAAATTATGTCTTCGCTCAACACTGGTAAATTATGGTAATTGCTTCGAATTAACGTTTTACCTCATACTCTCAATTTTAAAAAACCATATACATAATTTTCACGGCACTTTAAAATCTTATCGTTTGATTTAAAATACCATTAAGCATAATGAGGTCAAATTAAAGTTCAACTGGCATTATTTATAAGATTACCTTCGGTCATTCAACAGTAAGTACGGATTTTTTTAATGCAATTTGTTTGTGTTTGATATCCTGGACCTAATCCTTACTAATATTATAAATGTGAAGTGTGTTTTTTGTTGGTTTGTCCTTCAATCGTGCTGCAGCAGAAGTACGAATCGACGTGATTTTTTGCATTAGTATAGTTGAGGACCTAGAGAGTGACATAAGCTACTTTTTATCTCGGAAAATTAAAGAGTTTCTGCGGAATTTTAAAACTAAATCCACGCGGACGAAGTCGCTGGCATCAGCTAGTTAATATTATAAACTAGCTTTTGCCCGCGACTTCATCCGCGTTGAGTTAAGATTTTAAAAATCCTGAGGTATATATACTATGTAACTCTCCGGGACGTCAACTATACCCATTTAAAAAAATCATGTCAATACGTTGCTCCGATATTAACAACCAACAAGCTAATAAACAAAAAGTCTGTATAGAAAAACGAAAAGTTACAGTGGTATTTTTGAAAACCCTACTAATAAAAGCTAGTTACATATATCCACTTAAATACATAATTTTGCACTTTTTATAATAGCTTTAACAAGCTCTCATTATTACAAAGTGTAAGAGACTTGAAAATAAGCTTTTAAATGTGTAATATCAAGGCCTGAACGTAAAGTGACCTTTTTAGATTTGATTTCATATAATTATCATTGACAGTTTAACTTTTTCAGAACCTTAAGTCCAATACATTGCAACCATATGAGGTTGTAACATTTAAAGTAATACAAGAGTACTTTTTTCCACACTTAAATGTAATTAATCATTTTGAATGTTCGAATATGAATATGATACGCTATTTTAATCTTAAAATATTATTTCAGGATTGTACAAATAGCAATTTAAAACCTCAATAGCCCAGCGGTTAAAGGTGCGGTCGGCACTCCAGCACCTTGGGACTCCATTGACCATCAGCTCTTCGAAATACATACTACTGTGTCCCGCCCATTTTTTCCACTTCAGTTTCGCGACTCGCTGAGCTATATCGGTGTCTTTGGTTCTCCTACGAATCTCCTCATTTGATCTCATAGATACTCCAAGCATAGCTCTCTCCATCGCCCGCTGAGTGATCCTGAGCCTTCTAATGAGGCCCATAGTTAGCGACCATGTTTCGGATCCATATGTCATCATTGGCAAGATGCACTGTTGAAAGACAGTCAGACAAGTAAGTTTAATTAATAATGGAGAAGTACCTATTCGAGTTTCGTTTCAGAAGATGGTCGTACTTACTCAGTAATTAGGGAAGCATGTTTGGGCCGACACACGCCCTATATCGGCGCAGCGGCGATCAACTGGAATTAGCTTGCGGAACCGATACGGAGCGAATGTCACGGCCACGGACCAGTTCTAAGCATCCACTACAGGTTTGCAGGTATCCACTGACATTTTATTTGATGATTGTCACTCAAAAAAATTCCTCGCGAGTTAAAGGATGAATGATTTAAATAGGGATAGAGAAAGGAGTGGTAAACTTTCGCAGTCTTATTACGAAAAAAAGTTTTCTACGTCTTAAAAACAAACACTTATTTGATTGCTTGTAGTATTGACGGTCTAGATTTACAGTTAACCCAGAATCCAAGTCCAAAACGAGTATTAGAAGTTACTGACAAATAAATGCTAAAATAAAAAAGTTTAATATTTTTTGTGATTACCGTTTCATTTAGTTGGGCAATCTAAAGAGGCAATCTTCTGAGGTGACATTGAGAAGGTATTAATTATTACATTTATATTTTATTTTTTAAGTTTACGACATTACATTAGTACATAATTTATTATTAATTGTCCGTCAAAATAAAAATCTTTTTATTTTATTCCGATTTATTACTTAACAATATACAAAGCAAATAAATAGCATTTAAAACACGCCTCTATAAGATAAATACACTTTCATTTCCTAGTTGTGAGGCTTGGCTATTTTACTCCAGTCTCGTAATTCTCAAGTCTAGACGCCTCGAGTATTTTATGGTACGAATGTATTTGTTCGACCCAGAACACATTCTGAACTGCATTGATTACTTAATCAGCATGAGTGAAGCCTACATATTATATGTATCTAATGTGCATAAATAGACTGTTAGATGATACCCGCGACTGGTCGTCGATTTAGGTTTTTAAAAATCCAGGGAACTTCTTGATTTCTGGTAGGTATGTATAAAAAGTTTATTCTATGCCCTTCCTCAGAATGCAAGCTATTCGATTTAATTTTGTTATGAAAAGAGCAACTGCTGAGATTCTTGCCGGCTCTTCTCAGCAGAATCTGCATTCCAAACCAGTGGTAGAGTAATGACGTGTCGTAACATAAGAGATACAAGTTGGCCTACATGCCATACTCAAAGCCTACATGAAATAAATAATTTTGAATTTTGAATATTTTTTAATGGTTTAGGCGTGAAAAAGTAATATAGAGAGATAAAATTCTTTAGTATGGATTCCCAGCATCGTTGTCGCTTTTCTCAGACCAACCAACTACGCTATTATCTTGTTAAAAACTTCGTGGTTTTTAAGTATTGTGGCATAACTCACTATATTCTCCCACCACTTCTTAGCATTCATGCAGGTAAAGTAAACCAAAGCTTATATTGACCTACCTATTTACCTCTTGGGCGTTCTGCCCAGTGCTATAGTGCCCTTGACAGATATATTATGTGCATTATAAGTACCAACTTATTGTACCTAAGTCACGCAAAAAAATTGAAAATAGAAGCATAGTTCACTTGAGACTCCTTTAAGAGCCGAAATTCATCGAAGGGATTATTAAGTTGGAAATTGGGATGTAGTCAGTTAAGATTTGCTCAATATAGGTAGGTAACTCTCACTTAAGTACCTAAAGGATTGATTCCAAAGGTGACAGTACTAGTCGTGACACTACTAGGTCGGTCCGCCATTTGCAACATTATTAGTTCCCGAGACACTCATATGTCAATTGCGGCGCTTCAAATTGATCCATAATTAAGCTGTCATTTGTGTAGTACCAGCCGATCTAGTGTTAATCATAAATTATAGAGATCAGGGCCTAAAACAAATCGGTAACAAACCCAATAATAAGACGCGATCGCAACAAAGCCGTTTTTTTAATTTCGATGAAACACTTCACGAAGACTGATGACTGGATTATATAAGCTTGTTGTGTTGTAACTTGTAACTCATTGTTAAACAAGGGGCGATCGTCGATGTAATATTACCTACTATGACTGCGCCGCCAAACAGCATAAGTGTTAAATCAATATTAACTACAGTGCCACTTTTTTGGCTTGTAAAAGTTTCAAGTTTGGCAATTAGCTGAGAATAATATGTACTTTAACAGCTCGCTGCGACTCGCTTGATGTCGTCGGTCCACCTAGTGGAGGGTCTGCCAACACTACGCTTCCCGGTGCGGGGTCGCCACTCCAGCACCTTGGGACCCCATCGACCACCAGCTCTTCGAACTATGTGCTCCGCCCATTTCCACTTCAGTTTCGCAACTCACAACTAGATTCAAGCGGCGCAAGACCGAAGCCTGTGGAGGTCCATGCAAGAGACCTACGTCCAGCAGTGGAACTCTATAAGTTGATAATGATGATGATGCTGTACTTTAACTATGCAGTGATAATTTTGTGGTTAAAATTGTGGTCTCCTATACGGGAGGTCGCAGGTTCGATCCCGCAGGGTTATTACGTATCTCGCGACAGGTTCGCGACAGGCGTAAATTGCGCAATCGTTGCTGTCAAACGTCACTTCTGCTGTCAAACGTCACTTCTCAAAAGTCAAATTTCACTAGTGACAGCAGTAGCAACACGACAGCAATCACTACGCGATCGGTTGCAAAATGTCACTAAAATTCGTATTACGCAAGCCAATCGCACGTCTATTGCTCGCCTATCGCAAAATGTACTTTTCTTCTTTAGAGATGCTTGATGGAGAAGAAAGGAAGTCAAATACTTCGAGAGGGTTTTACCACAGACCACAACACAAAACAAATAAAAAATATAACAATTCAACCGCTGAAGATGACAGCAGAGGGTCGTCTCCTCAGGCCGAAGGCCTGAGGGGGTACGGGCTTCGAGGCCTTGCCTCATTACCCGGGCGGGGCGCGGGGGAGGACACTCCCCCGGTGATTGATTTCGGCCTTGTGGCCGAGGCTCACTGGCGTGGGCCAGGAGCCTGTGGGTCGTCATGTCCGTGGGTGCTCCGCACCGCGGGCGGGTAAACCGCCGCCGCGTGCGAAGCGATGTCGTGTTCGGTGGAGGGCTCCGCGCTACGGGCGAGTGAATCGCCGCCGTGCGCGGAGCGGGTGTCAATCCGGGAGCTCTGCACCGCGGGCGGATAGTCCGCCGCCGCGTGCAGAGCGATGTCATGTCCGGTATGGGGTTCCGCGCTATGGGCGAGTGAGTCGCCGCCATGCGCGGAATCGGTGTCTGGTCCGGTGGTTCTCGCGTCGTCTTCGTCGTCGCTGGGGTCGCCTGCGTGCCTCCTCGGTGTTGGCGATCGCAGGAGCTCTCGAGGTACGGGACGCCCAGTCGTAGGTCGGCTGGTTAGCGGGGCGATGCCGTGGAGGTGCTCGTACGGTCCGCAGTCGGCGCGCGCGAACATGCGCCGCGCAAGTGTGCGGACGTACTCCTCCACGGTGGGCGTCTTGAGGTCGCGATGGATGACGTCGTTCCTCACGTACCTCGGAGCTCCAACGATCAAGCGGAGGCACTTGTTTTGGAGGACCTGTAGGCGGCTCCTCTGGGTTGCCGAGCAGAGCGCATACCAGGCTGGAGCCGCGTACGTCAGTCTGGAGCGGACATAGGCTCCGTAAATGAGGAGCTTGGTCTTCGGTGATAAGCTTGAGGTGAAGACTTGGTGGAGCATCGACCGTGCCGCCTTGGCCTGGCCCACGACATGGTTAACCATGGGAACCAGGTTTAGGCTGAGGTCGATGCGGCACCCCAAGTAGCACACCGAAGTTTGCCACTCTATGTCCTGCCCTCGGAATCGGAGCTGACGTATAGGCTTCCGGATGCCGAACAGGATGGCGGCCGTCTTCCCCACGTTGACGGTCATCCTCCACTTGTCCAGCCACTCCGGAAGCAGGTCCAGCAGGCGCTGCATCTTGTTGCAGGCGACGATTTGATGGTACGACGACGCGAGATACGCGCTGTCGTCGGCGTAGAGCGACAACAGCACGTCTTCCTCCCCCTCGCGCAGATGTTCGGCGAGGGTAGGGATGTCGTTGGTGTACAATGCGTACAGGCACGGCGATAGGCAGCTGCCTTGGGGTACACCCGCACGTATGGGGCGCGGCTGGGAGTCCGCGCCCTCCACGGAGACGTGGAAGGATCTGCCTTCCAGGAATGATGCCACCAGCCGCACGATCGCTGGTGGTACGTCGGTCGAGAGGAGCTTCGCCAGGAGTCCGGTATGCCACACGCGATCGAAGGCCTTCTCGATATCGAGAAAGACCCCGACGGTGCAGTACCCCCTGTTCTTCTCACTGGCGATGTGATGGAGTCCTCTCGCCAGCTGGAGCGTCGTCGAGTGGTTGCTGCGAAAGCCGAACTGCTCGTCCCGCAGATGAATATACGGGGCAAGCCTTCGCAGCAATAGACGCTCAAACAGCTTGGCGATGTGCGGCAGTAGGGTGATGGGGCGGTAGCTTCCTGGTTGGCGGCGATCCTTGCCCGGTTTGGGGATGGTAATGACCTTCCCCCTCTTCCAGGTCTCCGGGAAATGTGCGGTGCGGAGTACCCCGTTGAAGAGTCTCGTGAGGGCTACGAGACCTCTTCGGGGCAGCTGCTGTAGTGCGGCGATCGGAATCCCGTCGTAGCCTGGTGCCTTCCGTTTGGGGAGTCGGAAGACAGCCTTCCCCAGCTCAGACGGGGAGATGAACTCGCCTCCCCGGAGCTGAGGAGTCTGGGCCGACAGGAATTCCCGCACTTGATGGTCTATGCTCTCGTGGTGCCTGTACGCATTGTCACTGGCCGGGTTGGGAGTAAATTGAGTCTCCATATACTCCGCCATGATCTCTGCTCGATCCTGGGCGGAGTATCTTCGCCTACCCTGGCTGTCTAGAAGAGGGTAGACGGGTGAGTCGGATCCGGTGAGTTTCTTGCACAGGTGGTACAGCGTCGTTTCGGACTCGGCTGCCGCGTCGATGGTATTCTCCCAGTCATCATCTTCGCGGGCGCCGAGTGCTTGCCTCACTTCCTGTGCAAGATGGTTGAGGTCACGCTTGACCGTTGGACAGCGAGTGCGCGCCCATAGTTTGCGGAGGGCGCGCTTTCTTCTCAGCATGTCTCGGAGCGAGCTCGAAAGCAGGTCACGTCGACCAGTGGGGGGCAAGGTGGTGGTTGCCTCCTCCTTGGCGCGTTGGATGGCCGCCGTGATGGTAATAGCGGCCCGGTCAACGTCCACCGGGGTCGAGATGGGACCTGCGAGCTCAAGCTCCGACAGCGCGGCGGCGAACTTCTCCCAGTTGGTCTTCGTTCTGGGAGGACGCGGTATGGTGAAGTCGCGCTGTAGGTTAAGCGTGACCAGTATGGGTAGGTGTTCAGTGTCTAGCTCGTAAAGGGGCTCGACACTGATGGGGTGGTCTATCCGGTGATGCAGCACGATGTCCAAAACGTCGGGTTGGTAGTTTCGATTGGACGGTATATTGGTCGGCGCTCCTGGACCCAATATACCGTATCGGTGGCGTTCGCTGTCCTCGAGTAGCGCCCTCCCGACCGCGGTGTCTATACGCGAGCCCCAGGCTTGGTGCTTCGCGTTAAGATCACCCACGATTAGTGTAGGGCTTCGTGACTCGAGGAGTATATGGACGTCGGTGCTGCAGACTGTCGGGGCTGAAGATGATAAAAACTGTGTATTTTGTTTACATCTATTGCCGTCCTATCGCGAGTGGCGCTAGTATCGACCCGTGAGCAATAGACGTGCGATTGGCTTACGTAATACGATTTTTAGTGACATTTTGCGACCGATCGCTGTCGCGTTGCTATTGCTGTTGCTGTTGCAAATTTTTATGTAATCAGGGTGCCGGACTTTTCGGTGTTATATGCGTTTAAGCAATTAAATATCTATAATAAGCCGTTGATGGATTACTGATAAAAATTATAATAATAATACTTAATGTATTTTGATGCCTTCATAATGATCTCAAAGGTGTGTGAAGTCTCCCAGTTCGCACTTGTCCAGCGTGATGAATGACTGAATGAATGAATCATTCATCTCAATCCGTCGCCGGACCATGACCGTCTCTTGTTGTGATTCTTCATAGGGTTAGGTATATGTATTAGTATTTTAATCAAACAAAATGATTTTAATAATTTAAAAAATAAATAATAGAATAGTCATTGAGTAGTAGTAGTAGTAGCAGGTAAGTAGTAATTAAATGTTTTAGAGATAATCGATTTTCAAATTACGAAATCTTGATGAATCGCCATTTTAAATTGTAACTAGGACAATTGATTTAAATATACATATATGCCTACCTTTGCCTCCTAATGATGACGAGAAAGAAAAAGAAAAAAGAAAACTTTAATTAAAATATTGTCTTTTTTACATTTTGTGAAAAACTGAAATACTCATGATACTTATTTAAAAAAACCTTACTACTGCTGTATTTAAATAATTAATTTTATCCAATTAATAAGATGTCACAAAACATAATATAAATGACATTAAAACGAGAGGTTATTTATTGTTCCTGTGCAAAAACATTACGCCATAAATCCACATGAATCTTTAATTTTTGCACAATTTAATACGTTCATCTCCATAATATTTTTATGATAAATCGTTCGTGATTTCCATTGAACCGAAACAGCCGTGAAACAGGTTGACAAAAAAAATTGAACTCATATTATGTTCACATTTCGACCATATAAGATATATCCAATCGTTTACGGTACTTTTGATGTCTTAAAGTTCAATTAGTAGTACCGGCATTTCATTTACGAGTATTTACTTATACGATGTTCAATATTAACTTTATCGAGAGTTGCATTTATCACGACTTATGTACCTACATTTATTTTTATCGTGCATTTCATCTATTTAATAAGCACAAAATAGCCATTATATAAAATTCCTATACTATTATTACAAATAATTAATGAGATGTCACAAAAACATAATATAAATGACATTAAAACGAGAGGTTATTTATTGTTTCTTTGCAGAAACATTACACATTACACAATAAATCCACATGAATCTTTAATTTTTGCACAATTTAATACGTTCATCTCCATAATATTTTTATAATAAATCGTTCGTGATTTCCATTCCATCCAGGTTGACAAAAAATTTGAACCCATATTATTTATTTTTTCGGCTTTAGCGGTCAGTGTAAGAATGTCCCAAAATCAATAAAATCTGAAACGATGACACGTGAAGTTATATTGCAGTTGTATTCTTAAGACAAAATTTAACGATAATTATTATTACATGATTGTTATTATCAAAATATTTAACTCAAGATTCCACACCATGGCTTGTGAAAAGTGCTTACTTATTTGGTGTTAAGCCGTTGGTTTTTAATTATAATTAACGATAATATGCAATGGCCACACCGGCCAAGTGTTCAAAGAGGTTTTTTTGAGAGACAATTATCTTTTCCAAAGAAACGGAAAGTTGTATCAAAGCTATTTAAAACCTTCGTAGGTGTAAGAAAAGACAGACCAGCAATTGGCAAGAACATTTTCTTGCCATCATACAGTTTCAAAAGATTCAATCATTTCTGCGTATTGAACATTTTGCGTCGCGACGTTGTAAACATCTCTTGTTTGTAACAATAAAGAATTTTCTATCTATCCATACAAAGATATATGTAAGAGCAAACGCTCTTTACAGGTTGTCCTACATGAAGTAAATAATTTTGAATTTTATAACTCGGCCGATAAAACGCAGCTGTGTGGGAGGCTGTAAACGCTTCGACTGCTCGTCGAAAAAGTCTTCATGTACAAAAGCAAATAGCAATAAATATGATTAAAAGATCAAGTACGAGAATGATATATTGATATTCGATACCTCCTTATAGTAACACATTCAAAAAGAGATGCTTGGCTTTAACGCTCCTTACATGGTAACAGAAGATGTTACCGTATTACTGATAATATCGGTAACGATAATAATGTAAACGTATTATTTATATTTAAGCTTTTATTCCGTGCCGCAATCTGCATGTCGAATCAACAACGTTTAACTTATTCTGTGAATAAAGTTAGCGTGAAAGCTAACTAAACTCTTGTCATAATATGTATTAAGTATATTTACTCTTTTATTCTGTTACTAGTTGACCAAAGAACCCAAGAAGAAGAAGAAGAACCGTAGGAGAACCAAAGTCACCGATATAGCTCTGCGAGTGAAGTGAAGCGGAAATGGGTGGGGCATATAGTTCGAAGAGCTGATGGTCAATAGGGTCCCAAGGTGCTGGAGTGGCGACCCCGCACCGGGAAGCGCAATGTTGGCAGACCCCCCACTAAGTGGACCGACGACATCAAACGAGTCGCAAGGAGCCGCTGGATTCAAGCGGTGCAAGGCCGAGGCTTGTGGAGGTCCATGCAAGAGACCTACGTCCAGCAGTGGACATCTATAAGTTGATAAAGAAGAAGAAGACTAACGGGTCGATCGTGGCTTCGCTTGAGTGTAATTTATGAAAATCTATTTCGGGTGGACAGGGCACATAGTTCGAAGAGCTGATGGTCGTTGGGGGTCTAAGTGCTGGAGGGGCGACCCCCACCGCGAAACGCAGTGTTGACAGACCTCTTACTGGAAGATCGAACTCGAAAACTTTCAGTTTTCAGTCGCCCTTTAGACTGTTACTAACCGTTAGGCTATTGTCTTTTTTTTTTGAGTTAAATTAAACATTAATAGATCAAAGAATACTAGGCTTCGGTATATTCTTGAGTCAAATTAGAACGTAAGTGTCCAAAACTAGGTAGACACGTAGGTACCTACATAGTAAGTTCCGCATTGATATTCTAATAATTAAGTGATCGGATCGGTCCTCACTTAAATGTTACGGGACAAAAAACTTTTAAGGGCATCTAAAAGGCGGTTGCCAATCAAAAATCTCATTACGCTTCGTCATAATTCACACTTGTTCGGATCGGCACGCGCGATTCGTATTACATTTTGACATTCGATAGTAATAGGCTCGTTACTACTTTAGATATGGACAATCTTCTTGATTGTAAGCAACAAACAGATAGAGATGTACATACCAACAAAGCCATCAAGAATAGGAAGATTAAATCACCATTTTATATTACTCACTAGCTCATGTGCTCTGAGAAAGACAGAGATAGATAATGCCAGCTTCTGCTATTAAATAGAGTGGTAGTATTTTCATCTTGATCGCATTATAACAGTGACTTTTATCTAGACATGAAATCGACAAGTTTTATATATCGTTACCTACTAAAAGGTTAAAAGGTAAAAGGTTATAGGGTAGAGTCCAACACGCTAGCCAAATGCAAATTGGTACACTTCACACACCTTAGAGAACATAGAGAATTCTAGGACGCGCAGGTTTCTTCGATATTTTCCTTCATCGTTGAAGCAAGTGACATTTAAATGTTTAAACGCACACACGAACAGAATATTATCAGCGTGAAATCCGAACGTTTGTGAACACACTCTCGTGTAAGCTCGCACGTATCTTATATCTTTATTATGCTCCAATATAAGTTTATTTAACATATTCAATTATTATTCATCTTCCTGTAATAAAAAGTAAGTACATGCCCGAATTAATTTAAGACCAGAAGTTCTTAACGCAAATTACAGATCGCTGATTTGTTTATTAATTTACAAAGCCTCGCGAATAAACAAAGAGTAATTAATTATAATGACATAATCTCGCATAAAAAAACTTTTTTTTTTTTAAAGAATTTAAGCCAAGCTGAAGATGACTAATATCCTCCTCTCCCCTCTAAATAAGCGGAAAGCTTGGGCTAGGAGTGGGTACGACAATAGTGCAACGAGTGGGGTTCGAACCTGCGACTTTTCAGTTTTCAGTCCGCACCTTTAACCGTTGGGCTATTGACAAATCGTGCACCGTTATGGATATTATAAGTGAAAGGAATTCTGAATTACTTATTTTTCTTGTTTTATTTGATTAAATTGAGTGTTTCTTTTATGTTATTGATATTTTTATGAATGTTTTGTTAGTTTATTACAGCAATGACGTTGTTGAATATTTCTGGTTCATAAAATAAGTACTTACATTTAAATTAAAAATCTTGACCGTTCACTTTATGGGTTGATAGTTAATTAGTACCTACCAGCTGTATCCTGTTTTTAATAACTCAATTTAAGTAAAAACAAAAATTTAAAAAAAAAATAAGGTAAGTTACCGCGTAGCTTTTGCTGGACCTATGAAATTCAGCAGTCATACCTTGCAGTCTACGGAAGGTCATAAAACGCATTTTATCGCATGAAAAATCTTATGATGAAATCGCACTCATTGACTGTACTGACCGGAGTGAAAGTGCGGTCTATAGATTTCAGGCTTAAAATCATGGAAAAAGGATGTGGAAACCTGCGAAATACAAAAAAGCCCATACCTACGCGGGTAACAACTAGTATTGAATAAAAGGAACTCTACATCCAAATGAGTTTAATTTATGAAAACAAAACAGAAAGGTGATACTAAATACCAGTTCGGTATGTGCCCATGTCATTTCCAGTATGCACTATCAGGAATGCGATATCAGGCTGATGAGTGACTAGACTACCCTACATTCTATCTACAAGGTCCCCGTACTTAAATGTCATGAAACTGAACGAGTTGACCGCTGGTGTGCAAAGGGCTAAGGCGGAAACATACTCATTAGATACATATATGCTGGGGTGTAGGTACCTACTATGTACAACGTACATGTTGAGTATGTTTCCGCCAACAATGTCGAAAATGCAATGCGAGGTGATAAAATCAATTCAGTTTTCTATGACCAGTAAATTAGTACCCTACCCTTATTACCCCAGGGCCTCAACACCCTTATTAGGAGGCACAATGCGAATGTTGATGATTCCGGTTTCAGATATTATAGAATGTAAACAACTCGGAAACCCTTGTGTTACTTTAAACCCTAGTTTTACTTGTGTTGTTTTTGTTAACTATCATAATAAAAATCTTGAAAAATTTGTAATTATAATGGCAGGAATCACCGTAATTGAATCTATACTATTTTCCAGCTAAAATTATACTAACGTGTCCCGAATTTTAAGTTAAAAAATGCTCAAAGCTCATAATCTCTATAATCTGTGCCCTGTTTGTAACTTTTTCCAATGCTTAAATACATTTAGAACGGAAGTAAACTTGGAAAATCTTTGTGATTAGCCTATTACTGTAAAAGTACGAAGTGAAAGTGTACTGGGAGAAAAAGTCCGGGTAACTGTCCGTGTCAATGTCCATAATGTGTCCAAATGTCCAACACGACTAGGCGCTACCGTAATAAGGTATCAACACAAAGCACGCGTAGGAGCTGCATAATTTAGTTATTAAACAACTCATAATAACAAAAACAAGCAATAGTACAGTTACATACTCAGAGCTAATTTTCTTTAAGGACTCTCGCATGACAGGAAAATGGGGTACGAAAAACTAACTTTTTGTCCCCAGAATCCTATAGGAAAGTTTTTTAACCACGAAGAAAGGAACACGTGTTTGTTACTATTTTCCTGTAAAACTGGTTCCATTGTCTGCCTAGGATTTCTGTCGTCTACGGCAGCCTGACTTCCCGTTTCTTTAACCGACTTCTTTATAGTAACACTTACTTTATACAAAACAAAAAACAATACGCACTTCTTATGCAGCCAGTTGCAGTTGGTGTGCGTTTACTTACGATACTGCATTAATCGTAGTTTATAGGACAGGTCTTTAGAGTTCCTTTCGAACTACATTGTACTAAAAGATCATATTCGCATAAATAAGTCTCGATAGAGTTGTATTTAAAAAGAGAACGCGGTCCCAACTGGTTCCTTTCCTAAGTTATTTTATACTATATCTGCACCAGAAGACAGATAATGGGAATACTTTGCAAATATATTTCGTTACTAACTCTCTGAAGCCCCAGTGTCACTAATTAACGGCGAGTAATGTCCGATACTAATAATAATTTCTTTATCAATGGGTAGACGACAAAGTCCTTTTTGTATGGACTTCCACAGGCCTTTTTAAACGATTCGATGGTTATTATTCGATCCTATTGATTCAATAAAAAAGGACTCATTATTGAAATTGGTTCTTAATCGCCGAAGATATCACGTAATACTTATATCAACAAATTCAGTCGGCCATCTGGCGCCATGGTGTAAAAGAAACAAGTGACTTATTAAGAACACCGCATGACAACTGTGTATAGCAGAAAGTGGAGCCCATTGTTTTTAAATAAGAAAATAAATCTTGTTGTGATGTGATTAAGATTTATTGTTAAAATAAGATTGAAATCGCGACGAAATACCTGCACTACATGGTGAATTTTATAGGCTGAATGCACATTTGTATAATTTTTGGGTGTTGTATCTACGGATTAATACTGTAGTCTTTGATCTACGGCACGGCACGTCGCGAGATAGATTGAATCATGAGTGTGGCCCGGTAATCATTAAAGCGGAGATGTGGGGAGAAGAAGAGTGGCAGTGGGCAGAGTGTTTCCACCAAAGTAAGGAGATGTGTCTAAGACCACCTTTTCAGATTTATACCGGTAGCCGGTAAGCGGCATAGGGTGCGGATAAACAATTGAAAAAATTCTGTTTAGTTTTCCAAAATGCTCTTTTTTCTTCTCTGACCTAAAAGAATTTATTGTAAAAAAAAATGGCAACCTTAAACCTAACACACACGTTACGTTTACTTGAATTTTGGTAAAAAAGTAAAATAATGCAGGTAAAAATTACTTTTTCGCCTGCAAAGATTTTGCTTTGTATTTAAATTTGATTGTTGAGGAAATGTCTCTTGCTGGGAAATATGACAACTTGAGAGTTAATTCAGGGCCCATTTCGTGCAGTTTGAGTCTTGATATGATAAAAGTGGCATTCGATTAACATTATAAGCGTAAATATGCGACTTCCATGCGCGATCATTATACTCCGAGAGACCGTAGGAGCTTTTGAATAGTTTTTTAAAAATGCAAAAAAATTCGATTAAAGAAATGATGGTAAATCTGCGTGTATTTATTAAAATAAATCTGTGGTTTTCTTGTCTAGAAATTCTCATCATCCGGAGTTGCAACGTTGGTGGTATCGCTCTCTTGTTTAAGAGAGCTCGTAAAGCCGTCCTATCGTATTTGAGAGTGAAAGAATAGTAAGAGCAAAATGCTATATCTCCTGCGTAGTTGCTTAATTTGATTATATTGATTTCCTTGGTCGAAATTTGATCAGGACAACATTATCTACTCATTCAATCGATGTGTTATTTTCTAATATTAATGTTTATAGTTCAACACTGCTATACGTATAAAATGTTTATAGTTAAATCTTTGTGAATATAAAAAGAAAGTGGCTAAGTATTATTTTTGGTCTAACTTATTGGCAGGCGTAAAAGTTTAGGCTTCGATTTTTGTCTCAGGTATTATGATACATAGATGTTGTTTCACCTTTTCCGAACAATAAAAAATTGTGAACCTACTCAGTATCAACAAGCAAATCTCTTGTGTTATAATCAGGCAATGCAAAAAGAACACCTTTTATCAACTTAAGCATTGACATAATAATACTGGACTTCGAGTCAGCGCCAAAAAATATCCGAACCGAAAAAAAATCCAAAACGCGAAAAAGGTTTCCAATCGATCGTCAGTTGAAGCAAATTATTGTAAGCAAAATTAGGCTGTATAATAATGGTCTAAGACATAAATTACAATGTATTCGTATGTTTATAAAAATCCACATGTACACTCGTATATATATATAGGTTTTCTCAGGACACTTTTTTTCGTGAATTTTGCATTACACCTAAGGTCCAATTATCATTATGTCAATGACTTTAAGTTATCAAACACCTGCTTAAAAGGTCTACGAGCTCTTGGATCATAACGAGAAAGATCAGATGGCAAATCATCTTTTTTTTAATTGGAAATGTCAGTAGCTTTAGCGTTACCGGTTTTAGGTTTGTTAAAAACTCGGTGTTTTTCTTCGGTTCATTAGCTCCGACTAAAATAGTCGCCAAATACTTACCTAGACGTTATGTTTTTTTAATGGTGTGAATGTGATATGGTTTTACACGTTTTGAACAAGTTTCGCGACTTTTCGGATTCTTCACACACACAGTGTCAACCTGTCTTTAAATTATCGTTGTTGCTTTAAAATTTCCTATTGCGACGTGTGATAAGGAACTTTTACAGAAAAAATAATATCAGTGTCTTATCCTATTAATATTATAGGTAAATGCGAAAGTTTGTATGTTTGTCACTCAATCACGTCACGATTAGGCTGAAATTCGGCACAGAGATAGATTATAGTCTGGAATAGGACATAGGCTACTTTTTATCCCGGGAAATAAGAGAGTTCCCGCGGGAATAAAAAACCTCAATCCATGCGAACGAAGTCGAGGGTATCAGCTAGTTTTTAATAAATTTCGACTTAGTATAAAAAGCAGTTTTCGAGAAAAAGGGTCTGGACCCAATGACAGTCTGTCTGTCAGTGTGTCCAGGTTTGATTCCCGGCGGGAGCAATTTGGGAATTTATAATTTCTGAATTGTGTCTAGTCTGGTCTGGTGAGAGGCTTTGGCCGTGGCTAAATTACTACCCTAACGTCAAAGACGTGCCGACAAGCGATTTAGCGTTCCGGCACAATGGCGTGTAGAAACCGATTAGGGGTTGAATCTACACTGCCATACCCGTTCCAAGTTAGCCTGCTACCATCTTAGACTGCATCGTCACTTACCATCAGGTGAGATTGCAGTCAAGCACTATCTTGTCAACGAATAAAAAATATCGCCAATCACTTTTGGCTTAAAACAGTTTTTTGTTAATAAAGCAAAACAAAACACAATCGAAAGTATAAACGAGGTCGTTAAATAGTAAAGCTGTTGCTGTCTGCGATTCTACATGGTACTAGGTTCAATCAATCAGTGTCTTATTGAAGTGTCCTAGAACTTTTAAATTTTTAATCGAAGCTGTTTTCTGATTGTTTTATTAGTATCGTTTTAGTCGTTACATGAGCATCGATGCGACCTTGCATTAAGTTTTTTTTTTTAATGTAAATACTTACGTCTTTTATGTAAATGCGTTTCAATTTTAATACAATTTTTGCATAGAAACTTATGAAGAAAGACGAGAAATTAAGTAAACAGGTTTCTATTTTAGATTGTGACTCACAAAAATATTATTCATTAAGTATTGATAAGTTGAAGCTTTTGAAGCCCGCGATTTAGTTCGCGTGGGTATAAGTTTAATAAAATTCCATGGGAAATTGATTTTGATGTACCTAAGATCTCTCCCTCTCTATACCATTTAACAGACATATCTACCGAACTATTATTTTCCGCATATTTATACATTAAAAAATACCGTTCAAACTAAGCGGGAATCATTTAGGAAGTTTTGAATTTGAACCTGCAACTTTTGATATTTCAATAAGCCTCTTTCCGTTGAGGTGATGAAGTTAGATATTTTAACTACTGTGAATGTTATGGATTGCTTTATAAATTATCGCGCAGATACAGAATAATTTGATGGTATAAAAAACCTGACTTAATAATTTAATTAGTTTGTATTAAATTCGCATACATATTGCAACCATCATAATACTAAACAGGTAGCCTAGCCATGTAGTTTCTTTTTTATTTTGAAAACTACTTATTTATTTCAAATCGAATAGTAAAGCTTCAGTTCCCTATTTAGATTTCAGAGAGTGTTCGAGTGAGTGAAGTTAAGGGATTGTATTTTTGACGATTTTTATTTCGCCCGGAATCAAAATAACAATTAATTGTACACAAATGTAATAAAATATCTTAAAATAATAGTTAGTAAATATTTTTAAGTTCTACTCACCTTGAAAAAATCCAAAAAAATATCGTAAAAAAATTAACACTAAAATTTCAAGTCCCACTCAAAGTCTTTTATTACAAAATATTGAAATCACCGTATCGAAAGAAAAACCAAAACTGTTCTAAATTCAAAAGGCGCGCGCAGCCGCAGAAATGTGTCAGTGGCGTGCAACGGACGGCCTAGGACGGGACGCGGCGCGAATTACAATGGCGAACGATACGAAAATATTCGGGATTTATTTCCTAAATATATTTGGGAGCGGCTGTCGCGGTCTTTTAAACAGCACTGCGACACATCCAAGACTGGCTGGCTAAGCGGCAGGACATCGACTTTATAAATTAACTTTGTCCATCACAATACGTGTGCCTAACTGAGTAACTGTACTCCTTTGCCTAACTTTTCGGTGTTCTTTGAGCGACGCATTTGTCGCCGCTAATTGTTTCGAGACGTCGATATATAAACGGAGTCCATTAACCTAGAAATGATGGATTGGCACATTTTTTTTAACAATCGGATTTAATTTTAAGACGCATATTCTATATCTATGCTAATATGATTTTAAAAATATATAAAAAAACGTCCGTTTAACCTACATAGGTCTCATATACAAACACACACAGCAGCACAAGGGTAAGGTCAGAACTTAGCGAAAATTTTCCCCAACCCGTATTAAATCTGCTAACCAACCCCTGCATAGAAATAGAAAAACATACCTACCTAAGTATGACTTAAGTACCTACATTATTTTCTAAATAATGTAGGCTATACCTACCTACTACTAACAAAGCTTTAACTACTTAGCAGTATTATTTCAATATTGTTTTGAGATGTCATACTCCTTAAGCCTCAATAGCCCAAGGGTTAAAGTGCGGACTGCAAACTGAAAGGCCGTAGGTTCGAGTCCCACACGTTACACTATTGTCGTACCCACTCCTTGCACAAGCTTTCCGCTTATTTGGAGGGAAGAGGAGAATATAAGTCAAGTTCTATTCTTTAAAAAAAAAAGATGCAAAAATCGACTGCAAATGCAAGGAGTGCCTACCTTAGCCTGTGCTTTATATTTCGGGGGCTACAGTTCATTTCAGTCACCTCAACCATCAATCGCAGAAAAAAAGAAACCTTTTTCGTGAATCAAAGATCTCAACACATCGCCGCGCCTATAAGCCCGCTATACCGGACACAGGTCTCCTCTCAATGAGACTATAGTCTACCGACCACCACCAAGTGCCGATTACCGATCGGCAGGCTTCACATACCTTTGAATTTTCAAAACAATAGGGAGAACTCTCAGGCATACAGGAATCCTCACGATTACTATTGCTTCACTATAAAATATAAGCACTTTGTACCGTCAGTTTAATATTTAGTTTAGTACCTAGCAACTTCTTTTTTCTAATTAAATTATTCAAATCATAATATAAAGCCTCTCGTCTCGCATACCTTCGGATCATAACTTTTTCTGAAGCCATAATCACAACAACACGAAATGAAATGTCAGATGATTTAATAATTTGAATAATTGAGACCACACCCAAGTGTAGGTGGGAAGGAACTCGCTAATGTGTTTCTATTGTTGTAAAAGAATTTTTGCATTGTAGTATAATTGCCAAGGAGATTTGGTAAAATATTCTTCTTTAACATACCTATTGAGTATTATCCCATAATAAGTATAAGAATCTAATAAAACGAAAAGCGGAACCCAGTTTTCCCGGTTAAGTTACTTAAGCTTAAAAGAACCTAACTACTCCTTTTTTCGAAGTCGGTGAAAGCGTTAAAATTATTTTTCTTTATAGTTTAGTTTACTTACTTTTATATCAATTGAATTTGGAAATTGAGTAGAATTTTCCGGCAAATCAATACTGCATTGCACAAATACCATCCGGAAACTTGTTCGTCGAGATAATTATAGGCCATACCCAATATTTGGGTAGGTATAATATTACTTTTTTACAATACAATTTCAATTTTCTGATGTCAATCTTACTATTAATAAGTATATATTTGGAAAATACCTATCTTTTAAACACTATTTTCCAACCGTTTATCCAAACAAAGCTTTTAACGATCGTATTTCATTTTTTACAATGATCTTTATTGGCTTGATAAAATCTAAATGTTTGATCACTTGGTTTTATAGCTTTACCTACTCTATTTTATTACTTTACGATGCTCTTGTGGCTCTAGTCTCTGCCAGAGGGTAGAACTGTGTAGGTAGAGAGACCTACACAGTTCCTTTACTTTAAAGTTACCTTTGCAAACAGAGTAAACGGTCTATTAATTTATTATTTAAATTAGCTGATTCCTGCGACTTCTTTCACGTGGTAAAAGTTTAGAGTAACTTGCTACTTGGATGGACTTGGATAGTAATAGTAGTAGAAGTTACTGAAGAGTTAAGACATAAGTCCTCTATCTCCCATAATATTTAGTAGATCTTCACCAAATTTGGACAAAATATATCTAGTCTAGTACACAATTTCTAATAAAAAAAAAGAATTATCAAATTCAGTTTAAAGACGAAGTTATGGAGCAAAATCAACAAAAACTTTAATCCCCCATCCCGGATAAACCTTATTGTTTGATTGTTTTTGTTTTTTTTTTTAAAAGAATATTAGCCAAGCTGAAGTTGACTAATATCCTCCTATTCCCCCCAAATAAGCGGAAAGCTTGTGCTAGGAGTGGGTACGACAATAGTGCAACGGGTGGGATTCGAACCTGCGACCTTTCAGTTTTCAGTCCGCACCTTTAACTGTTGGGCTATTGAGGCGTAAATGTTTATCCGGATAAAAAGTATCCTATATATTGATACCCGGAGTAGCAGCTACCACTATACTTAGTTTCATTCTAATCCGTTCTGTAGTTTTCACGTGATGCGCGCACAGACAGACAGACACAAATTTCACAAAAAATTGTTTTGGGCTCAGTATCGATAATAAAGCATCCTCCGATTAAAATTTTCAACCCACGATATACTATGTGGATACGAGAAGGTAACTTAAGTATGTGGAAACTTTGAAACGTTTCTTCTTTTTTGAAACGTTTTGGATTTCACGGGATCATCATGAGTGGGCCACAATCCTAATGTGCGCCTACTGCTTTCATTGTACACTTAAAAGCAACAGGTCGACTTGTTTCAATCATCGATAGTTTCAATATTATTAAATACCCCGTTCGAAACCACAAAAACTCGTCCGGATTTCGCCTATTTGGCACAAAAAGCGGTTAATCGGCACCGCACAAGTTCGAAATGTCAAGAAAATTAATTAATAGCGTTGTAACGTATTTAATCAAGTCCGAAGTTCCACAGATAAAAGCCCAATTAGTTTTCTACCATAAACGTATTATTAGTTACGGCGTCCAAATTATTCTTAATGAGGATCAGAGCCTGGCGATCTTATGACCATAAAAAATATTATAGGTAGGGTTCAAAATCTGAGCCTCAATGGCCCAACGGTTAAAGGTGCGGACTGAAAAGTCGCAGGTTCAAATCCCACCCGTTGCACTATGGTCGTTCTCACTCCTAGAACAAGCTTTCCGCTTATTTGGAGGGGATAGGAGACTATGTCAACTTCAGCTTGGCTAATGTTCTTTTTTAAAAGACAAAAAAAAATTAAAAGCGCCTAATGTATGCCAGTTATAAACTACCTACCTACAATTAGTATGTATCTTAGAATAAGTGATTCATAGTTCGACCGTTGGTTCAATAAACGATTTACAAATACCTACATTTACATACATGAGTATTGACACAGGTAGAGCTATATTGGTTTAAGCCAATGTAGCATCTTTGTATATGATAGATATCCTATCCTATTTATCCTATTAATATTATAAATTATAAATGCGAAAGTTTGTATGTTTGTTACTCAATCACGTCGCTACGACTGAACCGATTTGGCTGTTTGGCACAGAGATAGATTATAGCCTGGAATAGCACATAGGGTTTTTATTCGGGGAAAGATGAGAGTTTCTGCGAGAATAAAAAAACCTTATTCCACGCGAACGAAGTCGCGGGTATCATCTAGTATGCTATATACATGAAAGTAATCATAGTAGGATTTTTGGCTTATCATCATGAAATATAGTCATAGTTTTAATTTTACATGTAAGGGACAAATAAAACTAAAAAGTCTTTTAATACGTATAATTAATAGATCTTGTTCTCAAATATATCATCTATAATAAGCGATCACCTCATATTTACTTATTTACACTTTGTCACAACTCATTGTTACAGTATAATAAATCAATCACAAAATTACAACAAAAAAATATATATATAAAGGCGTTTTACAAAATCACTTCATACGCGAGATTTGATCACCTTAAGTACAAAGTATTTACAAATATTTACATTTTTACAATACTGAGGGTAGAACAAACACATTTTGGCTTCTGTCAATCAAATATTTATTTATTTACGTACTAAATGTAACTAAGTGTCCGTTAAAGATCCTTCCAGAAGATTAGCTTCTCACTTATAAGTAATAAACAAGAATACTACTTCCTTCAAAGTTATTTAAACATGTACTTTAAAAAGCACACTTCAGCATTTTTAAACTCGTTCAGTGTTCACATTGTAACAACATTCCTGGGTGAAACTTATTTAGTCCTGTTTAGGTCTTGTTTAAGTTTACAAAACAGAAAATCCTACAATACAAAAGCCCCTTTACTTTTAAAATAAATAATACATTTTTCAATATTTTTTTCGTAAATAGAACAATAGAATGTACTGATTTGGAATTTATTTAATTAGATTGCATTAAAAAATGATAAAAATAATGGTTCTTAAATGAGCCTTTACCTTTTGTAATTAAACTTCAACCATCACTTTTCATAATAAATAGGAAAATTTGATTTACGATTTTTTCAAAAACAAAATGTTTGATACAAAAACGTTGATACTGACATACTTTGCAATTATTTTTTTGTATATTATAAAGGACACAAAATAAATAACGCACACATCGAGATCAATGTTATCATAACGCACAAATACGAAGACATTTGTACCGACATCAAAAATTACACTACAATATTTATAGCTCTTTGAAAAATAGTTGCAAACAAATTCATTTCATGTAACTACCCACACATTTTAAAATACACACTCGCCAACTCCTTTAGGCGGATTTTATTATTGGTAGGTAACGGAATGTATTTTATTTTAATTAATGACGCACGCATCTTAACGCAAATTACACGACGCACCGTAAATTACTTTTCAGTACTGGGAAACCGCTAAAGAATAGCGGATGACGTCATCAGACTAGACGCAAGACATCACTATACGAGGTTGCACATTTCGTAAACTTTGACAGATTTCGAGCATTGAAAGATATTGAACGTCAGAGCAAAATGGACTTTAGGGTATGTGTTATAAAGTTAATAATAATTATATTGCTAAGATTCAGCTACGGGCAATTTTTATATCAGAAAGCTTTCGCTAGGGCTCCAACTGTGGAAAAAGAATTTGAACCCTAATAACATAAGTTTAGGATCTATTTTACATTGACGTTATAGTGTTTCAATAGCAATTTACCATCGTTGTCGTGGGATGTAACTTTGTAAGCTCGTACCGTAAAATAGTTGTAAAATGCGCTAACGTACAGTAATGTGTTAAACATTTATGCCGCAGTTCAATTATTATTGTCCAAAAAAATTTATTATAACAATATAAATAAATACCAATAAACGTTTAATGATCAGCAAAACTTTGATATTTAATTTCCCTATATTATGTAAATCATTCTTGGCACCTCACAGTTCATACAATATAAATTAAAAATGCTTCATATTATGTATAAATTCTAGCATGTACTAAAAAATGTACACAGGGTTTCGCTCGTCGATTCACTCAGCACTTAAACATGTATAGTATACCTAACTACTCTGGTGCTAATTCTAGTGAACACAATCTCTAACTAAATTGACAGGTTTAAATGTAATTCTATCCTTTTACAGAGCAACCCTTGTGAAAAGGATAGCGCTATATTATTAGCTTGAGAATTCTCTGGATTTTGTGGATAAATGACAGTTTAAGCGTGAAAGAGATGCATCTATGCAAAAATGTAAGAGTCGAGGCGAGACACGCTCTACAAAATTTTGTCCCTTTCAGCATGATGGGTTAGAAATTTCTAATTATGATATTTCTGAACCCCTTTTAATTTCTCAACAATTATGTTATACATCTTAAATTTCGTATTGCTTCTAGACACGCAGTCTGTCAATCGCAGACAATGACCTTATATTCCAAGCAAAATATATTAGGATTTAACAAAGAAACTGGGCCCATAACCTGATAGGTTTATGGACAAAAAATAAAAGGATTTCCTAAATATATCAGCAGATTTAGGAGTGTTGCAAGTATAGAGGTCTAACGTCATAAGGTATTGATCACATTAAGCCACATTGTGAGTTTTGTTTTTCACTATTACTGCATAAACGTAGTTCGAACGTTATATTTATTTTAGTTAGTATTTCAAGCTTTAAACCCCATAATAAACAGTATTTTAATTGCTTTCTGGTCTATGCGGTCGCGCAATCTTGTAAATCAATGGTTCAGAGACTGTGTACACCATAATTAGCACCATTTTGTAACTAATATTTACACTAAGTTAGGAGGCGCGTCGTTTTAACGTCACTTTTCCGCGCGCTAACTGTGACACGTATATCCGCACTCGCTCCAAATTGGTTTTTTTCACCCATATCTGGAACAAAAATAAGTTACTGTTATTCTTTGATTATATTATTATTTATTGACGTCAAAACAAACGGTCATATGACATCCAATTGTAGATACGGGCAGTAACAATAACAGTAATAGTAGGGATGTATGTACTTGTTACTTATGTATTTAGCAAGCAAGAATACTGAATAGCAAGTGCAATACAGCCTTCAAAAGGCCCACGTTTAAAGGTGCAGACTGAAAACTGAAAAAATGTTGACGGTCCGATCCCCACCCATTGCACTACTATTATACCTACTACTAACTCATGCTTTTCGCTTATTTGGAGGGGAGGGGAGAGTAATAATCAAGTTTAGCTTGGCAAATATTAAAACAAACTTGTTGTATCAATCCAGGCTCTCAGGAAATTCGAACAAACCAGCCTCAAAGCTCAAAAAAACAAAAGACAAGACAGCTCAAAATTTTCCAAATTAACAAAAAAAAGTGTAATTCACTACACGTTTACTCGTGAATCTCTATTCGGATTTACATAGAAATTAAAAAGTAAAAAATCATTCAATTTCTGGTGTGAGCTAGTTACCACCCTACAGTCAAAGACGTGCCGCCAAGCGATTTAGCGTTCCGGCACGATGGCGTGTAGAAACCGATTAGGGGTATAGGTTACCATCAGGTGAGATCGCAGTCAAGGGCTATTTTGTCATAAATGCCACCAACGGGAATGGGTCTGCTTTGTCTTCCCATCTTGACTTGATTATATATGTATTGCATTTTTGAAGCTTCACTGTGGAAGCACTGTATACATAGCATAGTTTGGTTACCTGTTGTAATTTTTTTTTTTTTTTTTTGAAAAGAGCAACTGCTGAGTTTCTTGCCGGTTCTTCTCAGCAGAATCTGCATTCCGAACCGGTGGTAGATTTATGACGTGTCATAAGAGCTACAAGGTGGCCTATATGAAATAAATAAATTATGAATTTGAATTTAAATTACGCACCGCCTCGTCGGTGATGGCGTGTATGTGGGCAGGGAAGCGCGGCATGTCTCTGCCCTCCACGTACACGCTCTGGCCGCGGTGGAACCAGCGCCGCTCGTACAGCAGCTTGCCGTCCTCGACGCGCGTCTCCGCCTCGCCCGCGCCGCTGCCCGCGCCGCTCGAGCCCGTGCCCGCCGCGCTGCCCGTGCCGCTGCTCGCCCCGCTCTCCCGGATGGGGGAATCACCTGAGGCGATTCACGGGATTTGAAAACACGGAAATCGTGCACACTAAGCAAGGTGTTAGGTACTAGGTTAGGTGCTAGGTAGGTCCAATTTCGAGAAAGAGATCAACCGCCGAATCCAACTCGGCTGGGCAGCGTTCGGGAAGCTTAGAGATGTCTTTTCGTCCAAAATTCCTCAGTGCCTGAAGACTAAAGTCTTCGAACAGTGCGTGTTGCCAGTGATGACTTACGGATCCGAAACATGGTCGCTAACTATGGGCCTCATAAGGAGGCTCAGGATCACTCAGCGGGCGATGGAGAGAGCTATGCTCGGAGTATCCCTGCGAGATCAAATCAAAAATGAGGAGATCCGTAGGAGAACCAAAGTCACCGACATAGCTCTGCGAGTGGCGAAACTGAAGTGGAAATGGGCGGGGCACATAGTTCGAAGAGCTGATGGTCGATGGGGTCCCAAGGTGCTGGAGTGGCGACCCCGCACCGGGAAGCGCAGTGTTGGCAGACCCCCCACTAGGTGGACAGACGACATCAAACGAGTCGCAGGGAGCCGCTGGATTCAGGCGGCGCAAGACCGAGGCTTGTGGAGGTCCATGCAGGAGACTTATGTCCAGCAGTGGACGTCCATTAGTTGATGAAGAAGAAGAAGAAGCAAGGTGTTTATGTAAATTTGTGTGACGAGTTGTAAAACTACCTCGTTGGATTTTCAGGATGTTCTGTATTGACCTCTCACAGCTAATTGGAAGATCAATGTGGTTGTCTATTGTTTGTGTTGCTATAAGTGGATACTTATGTTGACTAATAAACTCACAGCTATTAGAGTTGAGGTGTTTCCTCGGTTGGTGGTTTGAGGTGTGTGGATGAGGGTGAATTTCTGGATATTGCGTGCAAATCTGCATCCCAGCTAGTTGGAAGATCAACGTGCTTGTCTATTGTTCCATTGCTTTGAGTGGATAATTATGTTGAATAATATACTCACAGCTATTTGAGTTGAGGTGTTTCCTCGGTTGGTGGTTTGAGGTGTGATGTCTGGGCGGGGGCGAATTTCTGGATATCGCGCGTAAATCTGCTTCGATGTCTCTCTCATCTAATTGGAAGGTTAACGTGGTTGCGAGTGGTTTGCGTCGCTTCTCCGGCGCAGGCGCAGGCTCGTTTGCGCGCCGCCTTAGTATCCTCTTCATGGGGGGTTTAACCTGGATTGGATAAAACAAAAGGTTCTAATATCGAAATTATGAATAATATATCTTTTAACTAGCTGATTCTCCGCTACTTCGTTCGCGTGGATTAAGGTTTTTTATTTCCGCGGGAACCCTCTTATTTCCCGGGATAAAAAATAATCTATCTCTGTGTCAAATTTCAGCCAAATCGGTTCAGTCGTTGCAACATGATTGAGTAACAAACATACAAACTTTCGCATTTATAATACTAGAAGACTTGAAGATAATTATAATAATAGAGAATAGGATAATAGGATTATTATTTTTTTATTATTTGGAATTTACTATAGGTATTAGATTAGAGATTTTATTTCCACATTTTTGTGGAAATATCAACCTTTTTGTGGCTTTTGCCCAGATGAAAAAATTTAAATATACAGCAACATCTTCATTTCCCACTTTCAACATATTGTTTTGAAGTTGTTTAACTGTTGTTCAATTTCCAGTGTTGTTTTAATTGCACCACTTTAGAAGGTAAGTGAACTAAAATCTAGTAGGACAATTTTAATTTTATAGAATTGTTTCAGGAAACAAGTCATTTTAAAAATCATTGATCTAGAGCAAGTGATTCTGAATGCTATTAATACCTCTATTGAATCTCCATTCAACTCCATACTATGCCGCTCACTTTCAATCAACTTCCTCTTCTCTTCGAAGTCATTGAGTAAGTTCTCCCGCAACTCTATCTTCTTCTCCTCGAACTCTTTCGCCGCCGCTTTCTTCTCCGCTACGTACTCTCTCTCTACAACGTCGTACATGTGATCTCTGTTCAAGAAAAAATCTTATGATAAGTCTCGGTTATGATTTTTTTTTTTAAATATGAATATTAGCCAACCTGAAGTTGACTAATAATGACGAGGCTTTGGCTAGTTACCATCCTACCATCAGAGACGTGCTGCCAAGCGATTTCGCATTCTGGCACGATGGCATGTAGAAACCGATTAGGTGTATGGGTTGAAGTACACTGCCATACCCGTCCCAAGTTAGCCTGCTACCATCTTAGACTGCATCGTCACTTACCATCAGGTGAGATCGCATCAAAGACTGTTTTGATATTGAATAATAAAAAAAAGTGGCAATACTAAACCCTACATAATCAGGAGGGTCAACTTTACGGCAATTTACCTATAGCGACTCTACCAACTGAACAGATAAGTTGGCTGCCGTCCACAAGCTATAATGCTGTTAACTACCAAGACCATATTTCCTAATATAAACCCAAAAGCATTTAAATTAGGGTTTATATTAGGAAATATGGTTTTGATAGTTAACTGCATTATAGCTTATGGACGGCAGTTGGTAGCACTGTAAACACCTACACTTTTACACTTACTTGTATATCCTGTTAATACGGAGCCTCTCGTGCAACTGGTGTTCTAGGCGCTTCACCCTCTTGAGGAACTCTGGGTGTATGTTGTCTTCCAGTTGTTGCAGCTGCTTCTTTAGGTTCACCAGTTTGTCTTGGTACATCCTGCGGGTATCGCATAATAATTATACAATTATTGTTAACTAATACATACATTATTTATTTGAATTTTTGTAAATATGTACACTACAAAATGAATGAGTTGAGGCAACATTTACAAGGTTCTTGGTAATGTATAAAATAATATTTAGGCCAATCCGGTATTGGCTAAGTGTGCACACTATGCAGAACTATCAGGCATGAAGATTTCCTTCAATGTATAGCATAGTAGCCTGGGATCAAACCCTGGACCTCCCAAAAATTAGGCTAAAGTCTTCTCTATTAAAGGCTAAAGGCTATCAAAAAGTTTTGCTATTTATAAATTGTAATATTTGTAGTTTAGTGACCCAGGGAAATGAATTGGGTATCTTTTAGGGTATTCCTTGAAATAAAACAAATAAAAATGGAACATAACTGAAATTAGGTCACACAGTGCTATAAAATAGATTAGAAAATTTTAATACAAAACAATTATCCTAATGGCTTGCTTGCCAAATAGTTTCATGCAATGCCTATAAGATCTTGTATACATCTATAATGTGGAAAAGTACTTGAGCCATAGAATTAAATATTAGCACTTACTGTTCTTTAATTTCAATGGGTTCATCATTGTTAGGTATTTCGGTTTCACTTGCTTCTTCTGTGTCTGAAATGAAAAATTCATAAATATATAATTAAAAAAATAGAAGAGAAATGGTCATGACATGTTTATGTTGTTAAAACATAAATGTTGCAGGGTAATCTTGTGTGTGACAGGCTGCTGATAGAATTGGGACCTGCCTCTAAGAGTGGCAGGTCAAAACCTTAGTGGTGGCTTGGAGAATACTCCATAGTGTAACCCACACTACTGCCAGGGTCCATGGAGGGAGAAAGACAGGTTTTAGTGGGTGCAAGCTCCACATAACCTCCATTTCCCCTAACAGGTATGGGTATGAGAGAAAGGTGTGTACAAATAACGAGTATACTATCTATCTCTATGTACTGTTGTGACATAGTCAAAAACAATTTCTAGATAACTTATGATTAAAAATCTTGAAAATAATAATATGATGAATATATTTATAAAATAAAACTGAGTAATGATTCCAAAGTTCTAAAACCAATAGGGAAATGTTTTTTGTTTTTTTTGGAAAAGAGAAAGTGGTACATTTTTGGTACATTACGTCATAAAAGGGGCTAGCTACAAAAGGCGGGAAGGCAATAAGAGCACCAAACATCGCTTACATTAACCTCACAATACTAATTACATAACCTCTGTTTACAAGCGTACTGCAAGTTTTATATTAATAACAACTGACAAGTAATACGACGCCAAAATAGGCTGCGTACATCGATCGTAAACAAACCATTATGGACCTTACCTTCGTCGCTATCTTCCGCAGGCGGCTGCTGTAACGTGTCCTCTGGATCCCTGTATTCGTCTATATCGTCGTACCCATCGTCCTCAAAGTCGTACTCGTCCCCTGGACCCGAATATGGTGATCCTTGGTAAGACATGGTCGAGGCGACGCGTAACAGTTGCATACAGATTGACTGCGGTCACCGTTTCAGAAATAAACTCTGAACGCGAGAGTTACAGCCAAGGTATGTATTGCAACTGATTCTTGAGTCACTCGGAGAAAGAAATCACTTTTTTTACAGAAGACACTTTCATCGAAGCTGGAGCAATCTTGAATTGAATTGATAAAATCAGAAACGTCAAAATTGTCATTCACGTTGAAAAAGCATCACTATGCAACTAATTTAAAATGCAACCCTCATATTATAATAAATGTATAGCAATATATAAGCTCGCATTACATTAGTGCAAGTTGGAAAGAGACAGAATGCCAACCTCCAAATAAATGTAATGCATTTTAATTTTGAAAGGTTTATACCATAGACTATAAATGCGCATCATAATTGTCATTCAAAGTGAAGTATTTTCTGGAATCAATTAAAGCAGTCGACACTCAATTAACATAAGAATCGATTGATAACTCTTAAATTACAATCCCAAGAGCAAGTGATGGCGTGCTAGTAATGTAACAAAATGCCGAAAACTACACTATCCTAGAAATATATAAATGATGATCTATACAGAATATATGAGATGATAATCTATTGTACGAAATAGGATCCTATAAATAGTATAGTATATATTGGCCTTAGACAATTTTTAAGTGTTTCTTAAACCTGCGCTTGGAATTGTTTTAACTGAAAAATGACCCAAAATATGTCTCTCTCTATTCTTTTTCCGAAGGAATCTATAATTAATTTCTATTAAATAAATAATATAAATTAAAGTAAGTTTTGTGTAGGTAAGTAGGTACTTAGTTATTTAATAATTATTTTTAAAAATTTCAAAGCGAAGGGAACTTATCTTAGTTACGCAGCTTTTTCACATTATCAGTAGGGTGAATATTCACTTTCGACAATATTTGCGCATTTTTTTAGGAACAAGCATAATTTCATTTTTTTTAATATTTGATAGTATTATAATGTTTGGTGCTATTTCATTAAATACACAAGTGAAAGGCACGTATATATTTCAAATATTCAAAGAGTTATTGCCACTAGAAATTTATGTCAAGCTACGGTAATGAACCCTGTATACGGTAATGAATTTTTATGTATACTTTTGGCAGAATTTCTTATGAATTCTCTATTTGAATAAACTTGTACGAATAAAAGCAAGTGCCCAGCCGTGCACAGGGAATTGGTAATTCACTCGTCGACCGAGAACCTTGTTGGGACCGTCACTGCTTGGAGTAAGATCGTTTCAAATAACAAAATATCAAGCAGTTCTTCCATAACTTAATAGACTCCCTCTATATTGGACTTTTTCCTTACCACTCACCCTACCGGCTACCAGGTAACAGTCGATGCTCCCCTAGGAACATCTAACCCCTGCCTAGTACAGACTTCCGTGCCACTTCCATCCTCTGTTCGCACGCGTAATACCGGTAGCCTCATATCCGTGGGCACAGCTTTGTTTTTCAACAAACGACCTTAACACCTGTGCTGAAGCAGTTGCTGATGCTATACTCCAAGGTATGGACTGCTATATTCCCAACTCCCTCATACCTTTTGGGAAGCGCGCGCAGAAATGGTTCAACGGGATCTGTAATAAGGCTGCTATACTTAAACAAACCTCCTACCAGTCCTGGCTCTCTGCACATTGCACCAATGATCCCAATGCTGCAAATGTTAAGAAAATCTTTAACGCTGCGTCCAGAGCCTACAAAAATGCCATTGCCAGGGCAAAATTTGAGCACATCGACAGAATTGGGCAGAGACTAGTCTCACTGCCTTCTGGTTCCCGTGCTTTCTGATTTCTGTTGAAAGCCATACAAGGTAACTTCTGTCGTTCCTCGTTTCCACCTTTACGCAAACCGGATGATACACTGGCCTACACTGCCAAAGAAAAAGCCGAAATTCTAGGCACTCTCTTTGCTGCCAACTCTACGCTTGATGATGGTGGGAAAACACCCCTGACCATCCCGCGGTGTCAAAGCTCTTTGCGTGATATACGGGGTATATTGGAGATATATTGACAGTAAGGGGGAAGCCCTAGCGGTCAGCCTCGACATCGCTAAAGCCTTTGATCGGGTTTGGCATAGGGCTTGGCTATCGAAGCTGCCATCTTACGGACTTCCTGCGAAGCTGTGCAATTGGGTCGCTAGCTTTCTTTATGGGCGCAGCATCAAGGTCGCTGTCGACGGTTTTTGCTCTTAACCTAAGCCCATCAATGCTGGCATTCCACAGGGCTCAGTGCTATCGCCTACTTTGTTCATTCTGCATATCAATGATATGTTGCATAACAGCAGCATATTTTGTTATGCGGATGACAGTACTTCTGATGCCCTTTACAAAGGCCATGCACAGTTCTCTCGCGCAGTGCTGGAGGAGGATAGAGCCAAACTTGTGTTGGACATTGAGACTTCTCTCTAGAAAGTGTCCGTATGGGGTTCACAAAATCTTGTTAAATTTAACCCTTCAAAAACACAAGTTTGTGCTTTTACCGCAAAAAAGGCTCCTTTTACCACGCCTCTTCTCTTTCAGAACACTTCCCTTACTCCTACCAACAGCATTGGGATTCAAAAGAGGGCACTTCGGCTTGTAGACAATCCCAAATTAACTTACTCGCTGGAAAGCTTGGAACACCGCGACGTAAGCTCGCTTTGCGTGCTCTATCGGCTATATAACGGGGAGCCCTCTAACTTCTACAACCGCACCGCACGCCACCGAACGTAATTTCACCCCCACCACCTGGGTGCCTGGAGCACTTCGACCATCAGGTGCTCCAGATCTTTTTTTCCGTGTACTACCAAATTGTAGAATCATCTCCCTTCGAAAGTATTCCTGTATATAATGTAGTTTCAGTAAAAATCATTAAATGAACTTCAAAAAGGTTACGGTAAACGACGGTAATGAAGGACACGGTAATGACAAATATGCACTTTTAATTTATTATTAATTTTTCTATAAGCAGTATATGCTATCTAATCATTTAAAAATTAAACTAGACGAGAACTTGATGTATTGTTATCGCAATAAAATTCCAATTTTAAATATTTATCAAAATATAAGCGGACTGGTAATGAAACATAAACTGTGACAAAACATTATAATACACTTTCAGTTGTAATTTTTTGCGCGAGTTCGTGCGTACGTCTTCCTTCTGCCACGTTTTCCGGTCGACTGAGGTCTGAGGTGCGGGACGCCGAGAGCTCACTATGTAGCGGCAAGATTTTGTCACGTAAAAACATGTTTCCCGTGATGATTCCGGAGGGTTCCGGTAATGAACTTTGCATCGTAACAAAACTTTAAAAACATATTTGACCATATATTTCTTTGTAAACTAAATTTCAATTTATGAAGAAGTAATAAAAAATTATTTAATTATTCGGCACAGTAGCCAAATTAACATTATTTTTGTGCTAGGTTTACTAAATATTATTAAATATATAATATCTAGTAATAAAACAGGTGCCGGTAATGAATTTTAATGTTATTTTCACTAAAAATTTGAGTGATTTACATAGAAATTTCAATAAACACACCATGTGCACGATAAAGTACATAGGTGTGCATGATAAACGTATATTAAATGGAGTCTAAACTTAAGTTTCAATTTTTTATTCACTGGAACACGTAATTTTCATTACTTTGAATATTCACCCAGTATATACCAATATAACCGTAGTCTTTAATTAATGATCCATCGTTTTGTAATCCAATCGATCCTAAATCGAGTCGACTTTCAATAGTGGCAAACACTAGCAACGACTAAAAAAAAATAAAAATTGTCTATTATTATGATTTGACGTCAAGAAAGTGGACGTCATCTTGTACAAAAAATCTTTTATTTGATTACTTGTATTGTAATTATTTTAGAAAATTAAACTCGACTTTCATAAGTGTTTTTAGTTAGCCACAATATTAAATACTGTAGGCCATGTTATTGTGATAAATAATCTATAAAAAAGTGAAGTGAGTGTGACGGTAGAGGTACATGCTATTGTGATTTGTGTCGGTGATGTAATTTACGAGATTGGGTGGCTTCGTAGTGGCAGGTGCTACAATGGAAGAATCCTCATTCACTATCCCAGCTGACGACAATGGTGAGACTGAGCTCGACCCTAGAATACAGGTCAGTGAATGAAAAATAATGTATGAATAATTAATCGTTGCATTCGTATCAGCAAAGATGAGTGTCAATTTTGTAGATTATTTCTCCAACGAGCACAATGGATACGATATTTTATATCAAAACATGAAATACGGACTGATAGCCAGCAAGGAACTCTCAGAGTATCTTAGAGAGAGATCGAATATAGAAGAATCGAATTCGAAACTTTTAACTAAGTTAGCTAAGCAAGCGAACAGCAACTGCGCTCAAGGCACCTTCGCACCCTTTTGGGGCGTCCTCAAATGTTCTGCTGAGAAACTGTCCAATTTACATCAACACATGTTCCAAAAAGTCAGTGAGCTAGTTAAAGATGTAGCCCGCTATGCAGAAGAGCTTCACAAAAAACACAAAGCTGTTAAGGATTCAGAATCGAGTACTTTAGAAGTGGTATTACTCATTCAGAACACAAAACAGGCTTTACAGAAAGCTAAAGATGTGTACACCTCTAAATCGGCTGAGCTTGAGAAGCTTAAGAAAGAAAATGCCTCTTCTAAAGATATTGAGAAAGCTGAAGTTAAGATTAAAAAGCTGCATGAAGACTTTAGACAACTAGCAGAGAAGTACAGTCTTGTGAAACAAGACTTTGAAAAGAAAATGACTCAAACTTGCAAACACTTCCAGGATGTAGAGGAAGCTCATTTAAAACAGATGAAACAGTTTGTGAATGCTTATGCTGACATCATTCAAAACAATCATGATCTAATGGGCCAAGTTCATAGAGATTTCAAGCACCAATGCTTGGAATTAACTGTGGAAAAGCTCTTAGAACAGTTTCTTGTGGAAAAATACAATGCTTTGGAGAAGGCAAATCTAATGGAACTAATTCCTACACTGCCCAAACCTGGCTCAGCTAATAATTCTATATCTGAAGCAGATCAAATATCGACAGTGTCTAATGGGTCCCACAAGCCAGCCCAACCTGCTAAACCACCTAAGAAAGAGCCATCATTTGCAACTAAGACCTCGAGGAGAACAACCTCCCTGCTGAATTTATTCACACCAAATTTTCAGAGTAAAGACGAACCCAGTGTCAGTAATGAAAGTGGTGCTCCATGCTCCGCACCTTCGAGTCCCAGCGGAACACCAGCCACTGGTGTAGCTCCAGATAAAGACGATAACTTGAATAGAAGTACGATCAGGGAATCAAAATGGTTCCGAAGGACACGAAACAAACCAAAAAAATCAAAAAAGAAAAAGGATGAAATATCTGAAAATTCAAATGCAGGTGATAAGTCTGATTTAGAAGAGAAAGAGGAGGAGACTCCTAAAGAAGACCTGATGAATTCCCCAGAGGTTGATGAGGAAGGCTTTTGTATAAGGCCCAAAGATGAGAAAGGCAGTGTTTACTCCTCCACAGACTCTGATTCTGAAGAAGAAAGGGAACAAAAGATTCACGTTGAAATAAAACCAATTAGCAATGGAAATGCTCCAATGTCGGCAAGTGTGGATGAGCTCAGAGCTACAGTAGAAAACATAGGTTTAAAATACAAAATTGGTACAACTAGACGAGGTTCCAATGCAAATGCAAGCAAAGTGAGCGGTGACTTTTTAGTAGATTTGAATTTCGCCAGTCCCAGTGTTAGTAACCCAGCTTCACCTCACGGTAACATCTCAAACCCTTATGCTCCATTGCAAGCAAACCAGTCGAATTTACTCGAAAGTCCCACTCCAGTTTCGACAGCCGATGTTGGCGATCTATTCTCGGAAGTTGGTGAAATGACTCAATCGAACTTCCGAACGTCAACACCGACGATATCCACTATTTCTTTGCCGCGTCCACCATCGCGGCGATCTGAAGGTGATTTCCGAACCGCCGGTTCGTCCGGCTCGCGCGGACCTTCGCCACTTACTATCGGCATGGCAGACACGATACCATTAGCTGTTGCGTTTCATGAAATAATACACTCCTATTTCCGTGGGACAGAAGAATCGAAATGTCAAGTTAAAATGTCTGGAGATATGATGCTTTCATTCCCTACGGGTATAGTAGGTGTACTGGCTAATAACCCTAATCCAGCAAAACTCTGCTTCAGACTGAAAAACATTCATAGACTTGATAATGTGTTGCCTAACAAACAACTTATAAGTATAAACACGTTGATGTCCACTCGTGACACTACAGTTGTCGAGTTCAATATGCCAGCATTAACATCGTTGCTAAAGAGACAATCGGAGAAGAACCCAACAGCACAGTACTTTAATGTGGACATATTGAAATATCAAATACGACCTAAAACCGGTGCAGTCTCCTGCCCATTTCAAATGGTAGCTCATTGGAAATGTGGGCAGATTCACACAGACCTAAAAATAGATTACAAGTATAATCTTCACGCTATGAGTCCACCATCACCATTGCTTAACGTCTCTGTTTGTGTGCCCATGAGTGGTTCAGTGAAGAATATAATTGCTAGGCCCAAAAATACTTGGAACGCAGAGACTGAACAAGCTCTCTGGAGATTTACAGAATTGTCTCAGCATTCGGAAGATAGAGGTGTAGGGTCATTAAGGGCACGGTTTGAGTTGGAAAATGGGCCTTCTAATAAAGCAACTATCTCTTCACAGTTCAACTGTGAGGGTGCCACATTGTCTGGCATTGAATTTGAGCTCATTGGCAGTGGGTATCGACTTTCACTTGTAAAGCGACGCTTCGTATCTGGCAAATATATTTGCGACAGTGAAGTGCACTGATTGGTCCAATTTCTTATGCATGTAGAGCTGTATGGGAAAAGCCCATTTTTGCCAAAGGTTGGGCCATCAATTTGATAAACACTAATTATTTATTATTAACTAAAATATTACTGTTACCTATTTGGGCGTAAGACTACGGGATAATTAAATGCCAACATAAAAAAGTATTTAATCATTGTCACTTACAGTGTCAATCTTAACCACGGACATAGATTCGTGTTTCTGATTTCTATATTATGAGCTTTACAACAATTCCTCTGAGTTCTACATATAAAATAGTGCTTGATTCTTAAATCTATCAATCAGTGAGATCAACCAATCAATTTTGGGCCAAAACAGCTTTGACAAATGGGCGTTTCCCTGAACGAGAGGCAAAGTTATGGAAATATTATCTGTTTTATCATAAATGTCATTGGTACCTTATGGGACTGTTTCCTGTCCACTGAGACATATTATACTACATTTCAATCACAATGTCAATTTTTAATATTTTATTAATTAATTAGTTTTTCAATACTTATGAATCTTATGATGTTTATTAACAGTCGTCTTTATGTTCAATTTATATTATTTATTTATGTTTTTGCAAATCCACCAACTTATTCTCGAGAGTATACATGTGCCATTAATCGTGACTAACTCATAGTTATTAATGTGTATATTAATATTAATAATATATAATTTTTCAAAAAATTTTACACATACAAGCATCATAGATGTATTATTAATTAAGTACCTACCTCTAAAAATATTATTTTAATTAACTTTACTAGTGTCATCACAAAATTAGTAACTGCAATAACTATGACCTTCACAGATAAAGCAGTGCAAGTATCTGATGTGACTAAGTGTCTTAGTAACTCAATAATGTATTTTATTACCTTGCAATGTCAACAGCATAACAGTATATGAAACAAGAATTGGTGTTTTGTGTAATCACTAAAATATTTAAGTTGCCCAGTATCAGATACTTGTATTGCCTTGTTTAGTTATATAACAAACTTAGCCCATACTAACACCAAGAAATAAAGCTTTAAAATCATAGCATATATCTACACAGTGGCATGCATACAGGGTAGGAATTAGGTGGGCAGATGATATAAAATGGAGAGAATCTCCAGTACGAGTTATAAAAATTCAAGGGTAGGCTTTTTATAATTTGTACAATGCCTACCCTTAAGTTTTTATAACTCATACTGGAGATTTTTTCCATTTTTTCCATTTACCCTGTTGTATGTCACTGTAATCTACAATACGCTACGAAGCAGTTTCATGGTGACATTGTATTATTTTAATTCATTATCTACCTCCCGAGGTCAATAGTTAATGTAGATATCCTAATTACTATCTATGCAATAATATTTTTCACAACATTAATTATTAATATTGTGTTTTTAGTTACAGTACTACCAATTTTAATAATATGTGATAAATAGCAATATACAATACCTATGATGGAAATTTTTGTGGGTGCAAAACATATTAGCCAATAATAATCATAATGCACCACATTTACCTCTGAAAAATCTTGATCCACTATTGGTGGATGCTAATGGATCGTGGTGACCTGATCACAAATTACTAAATTTTTAGTATGAATTGGAAAACTCCTTTCTGTGTTAACAAAATAATATTTTCAATATTATTTTAAAAGTGGTGGTACTGTGTAAGTAAATAGGTATTTAATCAAAAACAATTTATTATCTACTTTTATTTAGTATTAAAATATTATAAACAATATTTTACTGAATACTTAAGTTAACGCCAGTGTTTTGCACTTTTTTTATTGATTAATTACATATTTTAGTTTAGTAACTACAAGTATATTTTATTTCTTCATCACTTAGTTTTAATTTGCTTTGAATTCAAAATGTTAAATTAATTCTACACTATAAAATAGTGATTGCAAAAATATCATATTATGCCAACTGATATTCTTTATGAATTTTTATTATGAATTTAAATAACAATAATATTTTATAAAATTTTTATTGAATTGATTCAACTCAGTGCATTAAATTGATACGAATCTCTATCTAAAATATATTTTTTTGTTAATTTTGAATGTATGAATAAAATTTTTATTTTTCCTATAAACATTATTGGCATATAATTACCACCGGATTTTTTTTTTATGTTGTTTAGTGTTAGAGGATTAAGTTGTGTTTTGTCGATAAACTTTTATAAAATACATAAATGCTTAGGTAGTTTTATAATACAAATAATATTCATATTAAAATATTACTCGATTGTAATCTCATTTTATTTCATATTTTTTTATCTTTTCTTAAAAAAAATTATTTTATTACTTGTTCGTTTAATTCGGCCTAAATTTAGCAACTGATAATATGATAACTGTTTTTATTTAAATGGCGTTGTAATAAATAATAAACCTTTACCAAAAGTGAAGTGTTCAATATAGTAATCAGATTTAGGATTAATCCTACACTTTTAGTACAACTGAACCATTCCATTACTGTAATAATAATTATTGTAATATTTATAAGTTCTTTGATTAATAATTGCTTACTTATGTTATATTTACAAACCTGGATAAGCTTTGCGAAAAGTTCGAGATTGTGCATAATTTTTATAATATTTCGACGAATAATAATGAGAGCTATTAAAGCGCCATTAGATACGTGCTCACAAAGAATACCATTTACTTTTTCTTCTTTCCCGTACAGCAGTTATAAAGTGTATAACATTAATCATTACATGATGTTTTATAACAAAGTATTACAAAGTTATAAAATGCGTGTCCTACCTTCTCCGCTTCAGCGGAGCGGTTTCATTTTCCAATTTCAATCCAACCGTATGGCATAGTCAATAAAGTTGATTTTGAACTTGTTCTTTATAAGGTCGCTTCGACTCAACATTTTGCAAGTTTGTCCAAATGTCCCGCATATACGCACGAATACGCGAACCCACATGTGTAGGACGATATACACAAAGTCGCAAAGAACGTTCGCGTAGTCTTCACAAGCTCTTGTGTCATCTGCACATGCTTGTACAAACGCAAGCAGTCGCGTATTAGTAGAGTGTACAAACCATTTAATACATTTATGTAATACATAGATAAAATAGCGTAATCGCTCTAATTTTGATCTTCACCTTCAATGATTCACAAAATCGCAAGAAAGAGTGAGATAAGTTGATGAAGTGTTGGAAGAAGCGCAAATGAGATCACACATGTGTATGCGATGTAACATTGAATAAACCCTCGCATGCGTGAATACATTCGTACTATGAACGAATAATTTCCGCGCATCTCAAGGGCCGAGTTTATGTGACACAGCGTTAAATTAGCTCTCATTCTTATCAATTTGAGTTATATCGACTACTACTATGAATGCGTAATATTTTTATATCTTGAAAATTAGGCATGTATAATTCGAAAATAACTATAATAATGTATGTAAAATTGATAATAAAATGTAACATTAAATTAATTTAAAGTGGAATTTATTTACAATACCAAGAGTTTATAAAGTAAAACAGATGTATTAAATGTAAGTATTCATTTTTTTTAGTTCCTTAGACGCTTCTTAACGTAGGGACAGGAAACTATCCGTACATAAGGTACAGTCGGTGGGGTAACTTAGAATGATAACGCAGTTTATAAATAAGCAAGAAAATCACCAGCATTCAAGATAATTGTTATAATATTATGTTCAAACATCGAATCAACCGAAAGAAAACCATGCCGAATTTAGAATCTCCTCCGTTTTTGGAAGTCAGTAAAAAATATATTTAAAGCTGCTAACGTTACTATCAGCTTCTTGGGTTGGCATTCATTGATGCTAATTTATTGTATCCAAATCTGAACAAAGTCACAGATTTAAAAGAATTACAGACAATGTGGCTAAGTCTAGAGTACACAATCTAGAAACTCAACTAAATTGACAGTTCTATATTATGTCTCGTGTTATAATACTCCCTACGGAAAGGGATAGAGCTAGATTTAGACTAGTCAATATAGTTTGGAAAAATTGTGTACAATGGAGTCAGCCGCAATGGTAAACCAACCAAATTCAACTAATGAAAGCTAGTAATATTTTTTGCAAAAGAGGATAATGATAGGTTCTGTTAATTTAGTATAAGTTATGGGTAAAGCCGAATTAGCAGTACCGATTAATTTTATCACTTAACTATTAAGTATTTTTTATTCTTCAAAATTCTGAACATAATCGATGCAGAATTTTCAACCGAGACAAACCAGCTCCAAATTCGCGGCCGTAAACATATACAATGCGTTATTATTCTAAGGTGTGTGACATATTTATCTAAAAAGAGCGATAATGAAAAATAGTTTTGTTGAGATTGCGTTTTTCAACCATTACGATGTCTCGCTTGTTTCCCGTCTCTACATGTTGCTTGCTTCTACCCCACGCGCGTGCCGTGCGATTGTCTCAAGTTCTTCAAACATTTTCAGGTGGAGCTCGAAAAATTGAACGCAGCGACTGATGAGATCAACAAGCTAGAATTGGAGCTAGATGTGAGTGTTTTTATTTTTTTAACTTTTCTCTGTTACGAAAAAAGCATGATTTTCTGCAGAAATGTTCATTTTGATATAAATGGCACAGTCAATCAAAAGTTTAGTTGTGCCATCGTCTATTATTACCTGGCCGCATACTTATGAGAAGAGCTTGTCTAAGCTGAAATGACGCGCCCCACTACCTAATTAGTTGTGACAATACATAGTGTCTTGTGTGCGTAAATGCGGTAGTGGGGTGCGTCATTTCAGTTTAGACAAGCTCTACTTACCTACAGCTATCAAAAATTGTTAGACATCTCGAAGATCAAACAGGGCCGAAATCCAGTACTGAACATATTTTGTAAGATAATTTTAGGTTTCAAACATTTTGTTCAAAAGTTTTCCGGATCGCACATCCCTTTCTGACACTGGCGCAGAAAATTTTCTGCGGCTGGAGCTTGCTTCTTGCATTTGTGAAACCGCGCCAAACAATATTAGGCTTATCTGCTGCAAAATAGAGCCTAATCGATGTATCTACCAGTCCAGTATATGCGTTGCGGCCCTACTCTAGCGTACAATGGAAAAATGTGTGATAGAGTAATTATCATCAAATATATGAAATATTTACTTATAGCGACGCCGCCCACCGGAACTAGTTACCTACGCATAACTTATTAGTTACCTTTTACATCAATAATGTCGTTCAATTATTTATTGGCCAAGAGGTTAATTAATGAGGCTAGGGCTTATAATTATGTGGCCTCTATGGCTTCTTCAAGGAATCCAATTGTATGTTCCATAATATTTTATTACTCTATACAGGAGGATACTTCCGTCTTCTTCCGTATTGCCACGAATTTTTAAAATAGGTACTACTGTTCACTGAAAGTGACTCCGCAATAGGTAAATATTAAATTTTTTTATCAGCTCCGATATCTGTCTCGATATTCTATGACCAATCTTTTTGTGTCACTCCCAGATAGCAATCCTTACAATAAGAATACGAAGAATAAGAATTTGTTTATTGACGTATAAAATGGTTTTGGAGTTGAAGGTTGTATGTAAGTCATTCATATAAGATGGACCCAAATAGCACCCTGTCATAAACATTCGCCATTGATAAAATACAAAAGCATCCATAGAGTAAAAACACTGTTTTGCCTAAATCTTATAAACCCAAAAACAACGACTTAATGACAAAGTAAATACTTTGGATTTGAATTTTGGAAGAAGTATTCGTTGAGTACCTTAGAATACCTTGAACCGAGATTAGATTATTTTGAAATTCTAGTTCTATAGGGGTCTTTAAAACCTACTACTACTGCTACTACCTACTGCTAAGTCGTGGGCATACCTTATATAGGGCTCTTACGCGTATACATATAATGTAGTTTGTAATGAAGGTAAAGACATGATATTTAAAGAGATTAACAGGTACAATGTAGACATTTCATAGTATTGTTAGAGGGACTAAGTTAGTTCCGTAATAACGTTCATATTCACGTGAACACGTAATAACCTTGTTATCATTGTAGAGTACGTCCTACTTATTACCTGAATGTAGAGTATACATTATACAATTGTACGACCTTTTAATTTAATCTAGTCATGCGTGAACTAATAGAATGTTTCCACTTTATGTAACCGATATTATAAAGGAAATCTTTCAAGAGTAATCTTATCTGAGATCATAATATAACGTGAAAGTTTGTTATAAACTTTCGTTCTAAGCATTATAGTTCGATCGTGAAAACCCTATAATAAAAGGTCAACATGTATTTTTAAGTGCTTGAATAAACATCAAAATATTGAAGCAGGTGTAAGTGAAAACTCGAGTGGCTCTACACTTTGCCGCAGAAACAGGTTCCGCGAGTTATATACCTGTTATGGGGAAGTAAATAATAAGGTTTGTACTTGTACAAGTTAAACCTTACTACAGAACATTAAATCATTCTATGAGTTTTAAGCCGATATTACATACACGAAAATAACGTCGCGTGAACACCGGCCATCGCATGATGGTACTATTGATACTCATGACGAAACTCTTATTCGTATCGTATCGTATCGTATATACGTATTTCGCTTATTTCTTTTGTGGCGACGATATTTAGGTTAAAACTTGTACTTCTTTCTTGTGAAAACTGAAAGTCCTAGAATCCCTGTAACATGTCACTAAAAAAACGCGAAAATTGAGTTTTTCAGAACGTAAACTTTTTAGTCCATGATCTCTGATTGGCTGTTGCTCTTCCGCTATTGGTTATAATGCATTAATGCAGCAAGAACGCCATAAATTCAGCGATCGTTACACTGATACAATCATTTTTAGAGAATCGACACACAGAAGTACCATTGCGGAGATAACTTCTTTCGCGGCGACACATTCGCAAATGTACTATCGGCCTTACAGTCAACGACTGAGCTCGTTTTAACGATGATGTACGAGTAGGATACTTGAATACCAATTTACTACGAGCTCTTCATGCTTATTGCGTATCTCAGTGGACATGTATATATTTTTTTTTTTTTGGATAGAAATAGGCATTACTTTGCGGATTTCCATAATAGTGATAGATAATTCCATGGAAAACAGTAGTAGTGTTAGTAATAGTGTAGTATATGATTTACTACCTGAAAGAGCGGCAGTTTACAGCGCGATCACCACTTTATAACCGACTTCAAAATAGGAGGTTATCAATAATTTCACACGTATGTTTTTAATACCTACTAGATGACTTCGACTTCGCGTGGATTGAGGTTTTTAATTCCCACGGGAACTCATATTTGCTTACGTTTACTTCAACTTAAAGAATTGCTAAATTATTTAGCTTTATTAATTATTACTTTCATTTTTCAAAGTGCTTTACTTTTGTATAGGCAATTTAAATAAAAACATTTTGGACATTGCAACTTGCATTAAGTTACCGGTATTGTTGTTATGTGCACTATTGTATACAGACGGTACGGCTCGCACTGTTAATTCGTCACGGTGTCTGAGAACACTGCTAAGGGTCAGGATACATCACGACGCGGCACTGCGGTGTCACCGTATTTTTTATCATTTATTCGATCACAAAACAGCTCTTGACTGTACTCTCGCACCTGCTAAGTGTCGATGCAGTAAAAGATTGAAGCGGGGTAATACTTCTACAAAAAAAATCTTGCTAAACCTGTGACTCTTCTGATTCTTCTGTCCCCTTAGTTTTTAGGATCTGACAAGACTGCTTTGCAGTGCGCGGTCGACACTCCCACACCTTGGGACCCTAAATCAGTTCTTCGACCTATATTTCAGTAAATGCGATGTGACGAACTCTAAACTCGGAACTCTTGACTGTCGGTACTGTGTCCGACGCCTAAGCCTTCGGTCCTTGGAACTACCCTCCGTATCATAATATCTACATAACAAAAGCTCGTATGCATTGCACGTCACAGGCCACCTGCTATTGGTGTAACCCAAACAAATGAAATATAGAATGGCGATCGTATAGGAGTCAAAATCTACATCTAACTAGATGCGCAAGCGCAGTAGATTGGGTCAATTAGCCGCGATCTGTGCCCGTTGTCTACTACATTGATAATACATACATATAACTGAGACGTTCATATGATTTTATTCAGATGTGACCTCATTGGTCATAGAAATAGTATAAACGCTAAGTTTGTAAGTAGGTATGGATGGATGGATGTTTGCTACTCTTCCACGTAAAAACTACTGAACCGATTTGGCTGAAATTTAACACAGAGATAGATTATTGACTGGAATAGCATATAGGCTACTTTTTATCCCGGAAAATAGAGAGTTCCAGCGGGAATTATAAAACCTCAATTCACGCGAACGAAGTCTCGGGCATCATCTAGTTGGTCATAATAATTATGTTGTCCCACAAACGGAAGAGTATTACTCTTTCTTAGTTTAATTTGACTAATATTCCCCTTTCCCCTCCAACTTAAAGCATGCTTAGAGTGCACAAAGTAACTAGTTAAGTCATTTATTTATTGTCCAATTAGCACGGCAGTGCCACTTACACTAATTCATGTCATATGTTATCTTATTCCGCATCGAACATTGTGAAAAGTACCTATTGCAGTATTTTAAGATCGGTCAATTGAGTTTGGTGTTGTATACAATCGAATAGGAACCCATAAAACGAACAGAATAGCTTCTTAACTTTAGATAAACCTCTTTGTATTGCTGTTATCAATGGAAAATTCTTTCTTCGCCAGATAAAAGTACATTGAGGTTAAATAAATACAAGATACAATAGTTTACGCAATGGCATACCAAATAAGATTATAATAGAATAGAATAAGTAAGAGAGTTTCAGATAATTATAGTCTCAATAGCCCAACGGTTAAAGGTACGGACTGACAACTGAAAGGTCGTAGGTTAGGTTAGGTTCGTCGTAGGCCCCAAAAAAAATGTGGACATCCCATACAAAATTGACGATCCGCTAATTGATTTACTTTGGGAGGTAATTTTTTTTTTTTAAATATTTCGACCTATGTTCCTTGGGGAAAGTTTTTCAGTTTCATGAGCACATTCACCTCCTTCAGGGTTGACCCACACTTTTGTTACACGTTGTATATTTGCTTTTCTTATCCCCCTTGTGTTTACAGGAGTCCATGAAAACATTCCACCTGCTGCTCAACGAGACGTCACGTAGACTGCAAGCACTGACTAAGCGACTGGGCGCGTGCGTGGACAAATCCAGGCCGTATCACGACGCCGTGTCGGCGGCCTCCACTGCTAGATCCGAGTGCCAGCGCGCGGCAGTACAGTTCCAAAGAGCTAGTGGTAAGTGACTCTTCTCCTAGCTTTGTTCTACGGCAAAGGTAGACACATAAAGAATATTTAAGACTAACAAAGCTGTATGGTCATCGTTCTTTGCCTAATAGGAATAAACTTGAAAACCATTAAAAGATTTTTTTTAATTTAGGTGATAATTTTTTAAAACTTTAACCTTTAGTTTAAAGTTTTAAAAATATATGTTTGTATTTACGTATATTCCACCATAGCGCCAAAACTCCTGGGCAAATGATGAATGAGGTGTTAATCGAACCGATTCAAAGCTGATGATTCGAACGGACCTTAGCTAGTCACTAGACAAGGCTGAAATCTTAAGTTACAACGAGACAGGTTTATGTCAGAGCATATGTGTGTTTCTTTTCAATTCTATCTTAAGTCGGTGCTAGGCCAAAACACGCTCTATAGATCTCAGCGTTAGAGGGGACAATCAAACCTAAAGCTTGTATTAGAAGTGGGTACGATAATAATTGTGGGCTTAAATCCATCGACCTTCGGTTTTTCAGATCGCGCTCGACCGTTACGCTATTGAGGCTAAACTTATACAATTAAAGGCATGTACTCGTACATAATGTTTGTATTAGTTTTTAATCGGCTTCCAAAAAAGGAGGAGGTTCTCAATAATTCGTCGAAATTATTAATTTTTTTTAATGTAGGTATGTTCCCCGATTACTCGAAGAGGCCTGGACCGATTTGGATTTGTTTGAAAGGGTATACTTCCCAGGTGGCCCATTGTCATCACGTTAGGATCTGATGATGGGATCCTGGAGAAATCGAGGGAACTCTTCAAATTTTATAGGTATAATTGATATACTTTGTAGTTGCGTTTGAAGTAGGTGTTGTAAAAAGAATTTTTACGTTTATATTATAGTATTTAAGTATGTTTGGCGCGTGTAATTCAACATTATGTACGTTATCGCGCCGGTTGATAGCAAATCGCGCGCTTCCTGTGGGGTGCAGACGCCGCGTTGCCTTGTTCTTGACTCTGCCAAGGCTTCTGCGGTCAAGGCCTTGGCGACATGGCGTCAATGCCTCAATAGCCCAACGCTAAAAGGTCGCAGGTTCGAGTCCCACCCGCTGCACTATTTCAGAAATAGAAATAAACTTTTACAAAATTATTTCGAATCGTCAAATGAGTCTACCACTGGTTCGTAATGCCGTTCCATTGTCGTACCCACTCGTAGCACAAGTTTCGCGCTTATTTGGAGGGGATACGAGGATATTAGTCAACTTCTGCTTGGCTGATAGTCCTAAAAAAAAGTCAAGGACGAAAAAATTTGACTTTTTTACTTTCGATCATTAGGTAAGCCTTTTACAATTACCAATTATGTTTGAGGATTTCTGGGGGATTTTTAAGCTCCACGAAGACGAAATCGCGGGCAATAGCTAGCAAGTTTTATATACCCTTTCGATAAAGTCATCAAAGGTGAATTGCACATCCAGGTACCTACAGCATTTTATTTGCAGTTCCAATTAGCGATGTCGGTCAAATAAATTAATACCGCCCCGCCGCAGCTTCACTGCATCGAGTTTCACGTCTAGAAGTAGATATAGGATGGCGCCGTTTGGGTCTTGATTTCTGGACAGACGGCATGCATTTTCTCTGCATCGCTTGGCAAAGAATGGAAACTGCGGTCAAGGACTTGGCAACTTCGTTTCATGGGGTTAAATATAGCTGTTTAAAAAATTGTCTACGGACTGGTACTAACACGTTCTAAATCAATCAAAAAACTATACATTAGTTTCCACCATAATTGTCATGGTCTAAGACTGTTTTTGTGGAGATGAAGAATAAATACACTTAAAAAAATACATTAATTACTACGATGCAACACAGAAAATAGAACAACATATTTTTATTTTTTGGGTTGCCAACAGGCACATACCAATACATTAACTTGTATAACATCTTTTCCACTAATTTTTGACGAGTATAACATCTCGATTAATTTTTGACCAAGTGGTCTAATAAATTTTCAGGAGGAAACATTGGGGTTTCGCTTCTCACGCTCGAGGGTCAAGGCTCGTTGCTTTTTGCTCTTTACTAAACCCACATAACAACATATCCACATGCACGTGCGAACGGTTCAATTTAGTTAATTTGCATAAGTGAGCCAATAACGCTATACTATCCGTTACGTAACGCTGCAGATACAATTTCAGGCCGCGCTCGTATATCATACTATCGGTTATTTGCCTCGGCCCTTGTAACACATTTTTAATTCAATTTGTGTTATAACTAGCTGACGCCCGTGACCTCGTCTGCTTTGATTTAGTTTTAAAAATCCTGATGAACAACTTTTGGATTTTCCGGGATAAAAAGTAGCCTATAAGACCTTCAACTATACCCATGCGAAAAATCCTGTCGATCCGTTGCTCCATTGCGGCCTGATTGAAGGACAAACCAACAAACAAACACACTTTCGCGTTTATAATATTAGGACGGATATTAGTATGGATATACTTAATACACCGATGACTTAATATTACTAGATTTTTCTTCGGGACTTCGTTCGCGTGGAGGACCAAAAGTTTTTTAAATATCCCGCGGGGATATATCCAGAGACACTACATGCCCCATCTACGGTTAATAAGAAATAACTGTTCATACAAATATTTGTTGGTAAATAGCGGCACATAAAAATGACGTTAAGCTTATGCCGGTAACCGAATACAAACAGAACACTGATAAGATTAGCGCAAACATATGTATATATTATGTTTCGTTTTATCAGCGACCTTGACGTAATAAAACTTTTGGTTTGGAGCCTTTTCAGAGATAGGGGAGAGTAGCGTTATTGCGGACTCTTCAATAAATACTTCAATAAATGAACGGATAAACCTAATTGGGGTTTTGATTCACCGGTATCTTTTACATATTGTAAATATAAAATGTATATTTCCTTTAAAATAAATAAATACTTAAATATTAATCGTACCAATCTTCTTCTCTTTGTGTTCTTCTCTTCTTGTTCATCCGATAGACAGACGTCCACTGCTGGAAATAAACAGCTGCATAAACGTCCACATAAATCGCTCTTGAGCCGCCTGTATCCAGGTCTCGTAGAGAAGGAGCCATATAGCCCATCACGCCGGCCCAAAGCAAATTGGTAGTCTTCACACCTTTGAGAACGTTATAGGAAACTCAGGCGTGCGCGTGAAGGTTTCCTTACGATGATTTCCTTCTCCGATATTCAAAAAATTCACACTACGAAAAGTCAGAGGATTGAATCCGCGACTTCGCGAATAGGAGACCCTATCTTGAATTTGTATAATGGTAATTCCATGGTTCTCTGCTTGATTTGTTCTGCCAAAGGAAATTATCTCTTGTTCTAGAACTGCACGCAGCAGCGAAGGAGACGGTTACGTTGGCGGAGCAGCGCTTTGTCAGCAAGCAGGATGAATGGCAGTTCGACAGCAATTGGCAGGAGGTGCTCAACCATGCCATCATCAAGGTGATTACTGACAACTCAAACACTTTTAGAAGTAATAGTAATACATGTACATTGTATATAAAACATCTAAAAAAGTGACTGTCGTAATCTAAATATGACAATCAAAAATAAACGTTTATTGCCCACCAGAAGTGTCTAAAAGTACCTAGAAATATCGTGAAATTAGCAATTCATTTGTTCATCAACCTGACTTTCACGCAAAACGGGCGCGCGCCTGCTTGCGGAAGCAATCTCCGGGATGTAGAGAATTACTTCACTTGCATAATGTTATACTGTAAAAGTAAGGCATAACAGATTGACATTATAAAGTCGAAAGAATTTAGAAACTACCCCTAATTGAAGTTAAAAAATTATACTGTCTTTCTAGGTTATAGATATTTAGAAACTACCCTTAACTGATGTTAAAAAATTATTCTATCTTTTTAGGTTATGGATGCAGAGAAGAGAAAAGCGGAAAGTGGTCGCGAGCACCAGAAAAAAGCCGCTGCGTATTTTGCGGCCCAGCAAAAGGTAATTTTTAACTTTTGGTGTCCACCTAAGTTACTAAAGAGTGTGAAAGCCTTTGAGTAATCTATGAAAATATTTTACAGGTAGCGCAACTGGAAGAGAATCAAAAACGGAATATAATTAAATCGAGAGTATACTTTGAGGAAAAGAAATTATGCGACGAGCAATTGCAAGCACAAAATGAGAAAATAGAAAAGTTACAACGTCTAATAGCGGACGCTAAGTTTAGATATTCTAAATCGTTAAAAGCTTTGGAGGAAATATCCGAAGAGATACACAGACGCAGAGGGGAATATCCACCGGGGAAGGACAGTATACCTGTAGGACCCAGAGAGCCTGGCGTTGGAGCTGAAAGAGACCCGGTACATGATGAAATACAAGTAGGTGCTGACAAAGACGACGAATCGAGTCTCCAAGAACTGAGAATGCGTGTGAGAGAACTAGCCTCCAAACCTATAGATAGAACCGACGTGGAAACCGACGAAGCATGGGCTCAAGAGCTAAATGAAACGATAAATAAACTAGATCAACTCCTCATGATTAAGGAAACGAATCAGCAAAAGAAGTCTAAATTCACAGAAGTCGCTCCAAGAAACTCGAGCGCTCCGTCAACTAGCACCAACACTGGCAACAAGTTTGACCCACTTGGTGACAGTTATAACACAGAAACAAATTTATCCCGCGCTAAATCCACAAGTCGAGAAGTTATACTTGAAAATGCAAACCCTATGAGTAAAACTGAAAAATCTAAAAGCATGATGTCGCTAGACGTATTAGCTCTAGCTAGAGACGCTACAATATTGGACAGAGAGTCTTATTTAAAAGCTGTTATAGAAGACAAGTCCCCTACAGGAACGTACACAGAGAGTAATTCTGATAGGAATGAGAGTCCAGATGATATTTTGATGGTGGAATGTGATTCCAGTGACTCGACGCAGAATCCAGTTATAAGAATGACCAGTTCTACTATCACTGATAGTGATAATAGTTAAGCGTCTGATTAAAAATCAAAATAATGTAACGAATAGCGATGTTATAGAAGTAACTTCATAGATAAAATCTCTGTATAAATAAATTAAATTGAAGGTTCTATCTGTTTTTTCGAAATTAATGCCTCTTATTTAGTTCATAATGATATGAATTTTGAAACGGAATTAAATCTGGGGTCCTTTAATTTTAATATTTATATGCAGATTTTATTCTGTCTATGTAGTCACTTCTGGGCACTGAGGATAAGTTTTCAAGTAAACATTAACTTGAATTACTACTTATTATTGCACACCATTAGGAAAACACAAAAATATCAGCAATATATTTTATAAGAAGCGGTCGTGTCGCTATGAAGCGATCTCTTCCAGCCAACTACAAGACAAGGAAATAAAGCATTAGGGTGTACATTAGTATAGTTCTTGCAATTCACAAACGCGCGTGAGCTTTACTTGTAGTTACGTCGTGTACATGCACATAGCGCAAGCGTGCCTGTTGGAGCCTAGGTGGGAGCAGTCCGGCGCGAGCATTGCGCTCGCTCACACTTATACAGTTACGACACACAACCATGCGTCACGTACCCTCGTAAGTTGCAAGAAGTAAGAACTATACTAGGGATCCTTTGGATTATAAAATTAAGCGCACACACTTAGACGAATGTGTTGCAGAGAGATCGACTTCAATGTATGTTGTGCACTTATCGTATCGAATTTAATAAATAAATTGTTCGTACCTTTATAAATTTCACACCGTTCGTTCCTAAATAATATGGATATATTGTAATGTGGTGCAAAAATTTTCCTTTTTTTAAATACGTCTGTATCAAAATCTAGGGAGCCGGTGGATATCTTAACATGTCAAGTTTATTTGCGCCCTGAATGAGTTGACTATTTTACACTACGGCCACGGTTCAACTACCCGTCAGCGCTGAAATTAGTGACATGTGTGTACTTTAAGCCAGCCAGCCAGCCAAACGAAACATTGCGTTTATCAATGTACTTTTCAAAGGCTCAATTTTACAATAAAGAGCTCTTGAAACAAGTGCCTACATTGCTTTTATGATTCATATTATATGTGATGCATATGTATTTAAAAAAATTAAAATTTATTAGGAGTTTCCTTTAATGTAGATAGACACATTAGTAAAAAAATATTAGAATTTAAGTTGTTAGGTATTAATAGTTTGGTACCAATCACTTCTATTGATACAAACTAAAATAACTATCTTCTAAACATTCTATGAAGGTTGGTTCAAACCCCACAAGTTATGTCATTTTTCGCACCCCCTCTTAGTACGTTGGAGGGAAAAGGGGACTCACAATGTCGTCATGTACTGTATAGATTTTTTCGTGCACAACAGAATTGACATTTTCTATATCTTTATTGCAAAATTATTTAAAATTCACAACGAAAGTATATCAAAATAAGTTGTGTAAGTATTTCAATTTGTTATAATGTACCTAGTTCTAAAAATTTGATTATGGTTGGTTGTATTTTTGTATGTGTTTTAGTTGTAATTGTCAAGCCATGCACAGTTTAGCATGCTCTTGAATCGGTTATTTTGAAAAGGGCTCAAATCCACTTTCCTAAAGTTTACAGGAGACACAAAAAACTGTCTAACTTTTTTTTTGAATTGGATCAGTAACATTCAATTTCTCCATTTAATGTCTCCCTAATTAAGTTGTTATTTTATATCGCCTCTGATTGGCTGATACTCGCTCGCTATTGGCTAAAATGCATCGTTGCAGGAGAACGTGATAAATTCAGCCAATCACCACAACCGAGACTGTAGCAATGATTGATGCAGCATTTACAGAATTTGCCTGTTGGTTCTTATTAAATGTTTTCATTCTGTCAGTGACTATCGATAATCACGACCGCCATTGCTACCACTAGATTGTGAGCGTTACACGTGACACTATCAAATCCAGCGATGGTCTGTAGGGTTAGTATAAGATTTAATTCGATTGATCGTATTATTCTTCGATGACATAAGCATCAAAGTATTATGAACCTTGAGACTTAAAGTCACAAATTCAGTACAACCGATTTTAAAATGGAGCGTATCCATATTAGAATTCACGAAATTGAGCTCTACTTTAATGCTGTTATGGTTCATTTTACATTGACGTTAATGTCATCGAAAACGAATACGATCAATCGAATGAAATCTTATACTACATGCCATGCATTGCCAATTAAAGACCAGTAGGGTTAGTACCCTACTGGCTTTTAATTGGCAATGCATGGCATGCCATGACATGGCTGGTATGATTATGCCAGTTTCGTTGACAGATACTGGATCAATGAAAACCTACCATTAGTTCAATTTTGCAAGAAATAGTATCGCAGAATGAAAATTACTAGTATTTAAAGTGACTGTTTAGTAATTAACATAGAATCTGAAGCCATATCAGACCACCGACAGCTCATGATATTTTCCTTTATGTTCACCTGTTCGTACTTACTCTAGTTTTAGGATAACTGTGAAAATATTATTGAGGTTTTTGTGTAGAAAAAAAAACGTTTACTTTTAAGAGCTTGTAGATGCGATTGTTTATGAAAATCGTATTTATTTAACAACTTAAAAACCTCAATAGCCCAACGGTTAAAGGTGCAGACTGAAAACTGAAAGGTCGCAGGTTCTTTAAATAAAACTAAAAAAACTTAAAACGTTTGATTTCATTTATCAAGTCTTATATCACAAAATACGTACTTACATATACTAATAAAATCCTAACTCTTCCTTTTGGTTTTACCCAGGTCGTGTAAAAATACGATTTTCATACACAATCGTTAATCGTATGGCTGGTATAAATCTAGCCGACGAAAATGATCGAATATTATTTTTAATTGCTGAAATGTTTGTATAAAGAGTTTTATAATTAGACTACAATTCTTTTTTTGTATAGTACAGAATTAGCCCCATCATCTACCAGAAAGTTTTCTGTTTCATACTTTTAACATTTGATAAACGTCGTCGTAAAACGTCAGAATGGGACGTAAAATAGGCAGATAAAAATTTGCAGAATCTATTAAATTAAAAAGTTTACCTGTATACATTCTAACATGGCGTTCGAATTTTTTCTAACAGAAATTTTAAGCTATTGCATAGCTTCTATCGCGGGCCTTGAGCGTGGAGACCGAATCCAGAAATTCCGTAACGAAAATAACCTGACACGGGACTCCTCTCACCGCTAGATGACGATGATAAAAAATGCTATGCAATAGCTTTACCGCGGCAGTCCCCGAGTGCCACACGTCTTTTTTTTTCATAGTAGTGGTATGCGGTCGATCTGAATTTGCAAACATGACAAAGTTATGAGAGGAGTTAGCAGGAGGCGCTTTTGCTCTGCTCTGCGCAGATATGCATGCCTACTACTAACACGCATTTATTGCTGCTAAAATACTCATAAATTACCTTTGGTTTAGAGGTATCTATTAGTATTTCTATTTATACTTATCTACAATAGACTGAAATATTTTTGTAGACAATTATGTCTCTACGGTGATTGTCTACTAATTAGGTACTAATAAATATTATCAAGTAAACTCGAATTTGTTAATTAATAATGTTTAACAATAATTAAATAAAGTAAAAGGCATTTTCTTTTATATAACAAGAAAATGTACATACATAAATAAGGAAGGTTTTAAAACCATGACTTTAATAACGATACTGCTCATAACACTATATTGTAGATAACTTCTATCTAAATTAAACAATGATCGTTGAATTAAACGCACTTTGGTATAAATGTCTAGATTATTACAATTTTACACCACAATTTTCTGATACTTCTTATCTAGCACAGTATGTCATAATGTTGGTAAAGCACAGAATATGTACTTTACAATGAGGCCGGCTTACATCCGATGGAAGGGTTTTAAGTCATAACTGTATCAAGCAAAAAAATCTGCACTTTAAGACTTCTCTAACATTTCCACTCAATAAATGTTTTAAAATGAAATTTTTGTCTTTTATTGTGCAATTACCCTAAAACTTTAGGCCCTAGCGAGCCCTTTAAATTAATTCCATTTGTGGACAATAAAGGTGATTGATGATACACTTGTATCATTATTAATGTTCTTCGCTATCAGGTGTTCGGAATTTTTGAAGGCATCATTGCTAATTTGTGGTAAGAACCTCCTAAACGCCGCGCCACGTCGCTTAAGCATTCCTGTTGGGAAAATAGTTCATAGATAGCAATGGGAAATATATTCATAAATAAAACTCCAAATTTTATTACATATTTATTTATTGAAAGAAGTCATCTTCCTATTTCATTCCATTCATCAGGATTTCCAATAACTTATATTAATTATTATAACGACATAATTTGCTTTTTTCATTTTAATACATAACTAATATTATTTTACTATTCAAGGAAGGCACTGAGTGATAGATTTAAAAAATCGATTATTATCATTAAATACTGAATTAAATTAAAATATATTAATAAAAGAATGTCTTTGTACGATTGTTTTATACTATATTCGGTTTAAAGTATTAATAATAGAAATACTTCAGATTATTAATAAATTAGGTTTCTTAATTAAGATAAAAACTAGAAAGGGAAGCAAAAATTCAAGCTACTATCGACTAATCGGATGCATATTTACCAAATTATCATGACTTACAATAACTTGGGTGTCTTTAAATCAAGAGATTTCCTTAGAATTTTTACATAGTACCTACCTAATTAGTTAGTTGTAAAAAAATTAATTTCTCGTACAAAAATGGGTACGCCAAAAATTCGAATGTTATATTTTTATTATTATAGACATAAGACATGGTAATAAGTAAATATTGCGTTGATTGTTGTCAATTGGCTGCGTGAACTTTTTTTTTTCAAATAAATCATTTTCAGAAGCCAGTGCCATACTTTCGTAACATCTTAATTAACTTTAAATATGCATCCGATTGTCCTATCTATAGTTATTATTTATTATTATGAATATTCAATCATAGAAAACAACGGATCCGCCACTTATATTTTTTATTAATAATTTGGATTTAAAACGTAAATACATGGTAGAATACGTTCCGCAGACACTTGAAACTTTCTAAGGTTTTTCACATGTTTAACGGTTTATTTGCTAGTACGCGGTAAGAACGACCCAAGCACCGTGTATGGCGCTTACGCCTTTCTGCGAAAAGCGACTTGTTTACTTTCTAAGTGTCCCCATTAAGCTCAAGTTCCAAACAGACGTAATTTTTTTTCAATTTAGTTACTACGGACAGCAGTAAAAGTGCTGTTTTTTCAGTTTCGTTTAGAATGGTGCGTAAAAGAAGTTAACTGTGCGTAAATTAATGACAGATAAGACGGGCTTAAATAAATGAAACGAATAACAGCATTTAGTATGGACGAGAAAGGGACAAAAGGTCCCTCTTCCGTCCATACTAATAGACGTATTTACGCACATTTAAAGTAAGCTTGAAAGCTCTAGAGATATGTGAATACATTATTATATTATTCGTGACGGATCCATAAAATAATTATTCTAATATTTTAACATTTATATTTGGCTGTTCTTTTAATATTATAAAATACATCCTAAAACTAACTACTAAAACATATTTCTATCTACTGAAAGATATGTAAAAACTCCTATAAAATTGTCTATGTATGCTATGAAATAAAAGCAATAGGAATAATTTTATTAAAATACTAATCAAATGCAAATGGAAATAAATACAATCTCAAAATAATAATTCTATTATTATAAATAGGTACATTTTTATTAGGAATACTATTTTTTACCCTGTTTGTTGCAAATGGATTTTATTGTGCATTATGTCGTAATTTTGAAATCTGTTTAAAGCAATCTCTGAGTACACAGATTTGAGACTAAGTTAAAATGGCACAAGTGTTATGTCCATGACATAAATCGGTTTTGTTTTTACTTCTTGAGTCTGAGCAATGTAATTTCAGCCTTGAAGGCCCTCTAAACGGTCAAACATGTTTGTCAAATTTTACGTTACGGTTTTGTTTGAACAAGGTCATCAAACATCAGCGCACACGATCAAACTCCGTCCGTTTCCGTTTGCCAAACACGTAGTTTGTTTGACAAACGCGTCAAACACGACCGCAGACTATCAAATAATTTGACAAACATGTTTGACCGTTTACAGGGCCTATTAGAAAGAGTCAGTACACTATATTCATCACCTATTTAAGCCCATTTAATATACTTCATCTAATTATAATCTATCGATAAATTACTATTTGTCAAAAATACAGCGTTTTCTGACTATGGTGTCAAAAAACTAATAATAGTTTATAATTATTAATATAAATTAAATCGATAGCTCTAAATGTAATGCTATCCTATTTACTCGTATGTAAGGATATACTATTTTTAGACTTGTTTTGAGCCTGAATGTTTGGAGCGTAATTTTGTTAGAAACTTCTGTTCTGAGCATTATAGTTCAATGTCAGTTTAGTTCAGAGATTGCTTGCAACAGAATCGACACCATTGACATCATTGCTAAGAAACAAATCAATAGATTGCAGATAGTATCGGACGTAAAGCAATACAGTTTCTATGTATTTTTATAATACTTTTGTTTTGAAATAGTTACTATTGGATAAATAATATACTAGAATGTTGAAATCTAGCGATATCTACTACAGCCTCACCTTAAGGAATAATTAGAGATTTTTATTACGCTTACATAAACATAAAAAATAAAAATACAATAAAATAATGCTATAAAGATTGATATAATGTTTGCGAGTGTTTAAATAACTATTTATTTTAGCATAATCCCATACAAAACGCGACTTTAAATGCATCATAATTTTCTAAAATAAAAAAATTTCGTCAATACTAACGAAATTTTTTTGGAACTTTTTTTTTCATGTTAAGGCGATGTCACATGGCGGCCAGTGGATAGTATGTGTGTCAAGTGACATTTGACAGCGTACCTGCGCCGCACATGCCTCAACTCGTCATGTGGCACTGCTCTTAACCTACATTCATATACGGCGTGTAAAGAAAGTCCTTGCAAATACTTCACTCGACAAAAAAAAAGTAAGTATTCATATCTTTTATTAGTAAAATTATGAAACCCAATTTTATTTTAGGCCACATTTTACAACATATTTGTGACATTAAAAAATTGAGTCAAAACTTGACTAATAAAAGATTTAGAAACACTTTTTTTCATCTTGGGAACAGAGACCTTTTTTGAGTTGACTCACCTTTGATCTAGGTTTGCAATATGTGCATCTGATCTGATATAGAATCCTGCATATGTTGGAACCGAAGCCCTTACAGTTTTCGAGTAAACTACACCCATAGTTCTGACCAAAAATAGTCTTTTTCAAAGACTGAGACGTTTCTTTTCAAGGACTTTCTATACAGTCTGTCTACATCATCAATTACTACAAGGTAAAATACTAACCAAACTACGAAAAAAATATATTTTTGTGACTCAAATTTGAGGCATAAGAGAATGTTAATTTTTTTGTACTAATAAATTCAAAAGCCATGGACTAATTAAATAATACACTTTAAATAATCTCTAAGAGAATAAAGATTCGATTTATTTTAGTTACTCTACCCATGAAGTGTTTGCGCCAAAAATAATAAGAAAAAACGCATAAAAAAATATACGTAAACTTGTATATTATCGCGATTAAAAATATAAGAATAAAAAATGGGTATTAAAAAAAATGTTACACTAGGTACAAATAGCATAACAGATTAAAAAATATTCATAAAAGGTTTAAAAAAACATATTCGACGGTCATTGGACGCTCAAAATAAAAATATTAAGTCACACATTCATGCAACCTTTTTTTTTTTATTAAATTCACTAATAGTGCTAATTTGGATATGTCTTCAAACTTATAAGTCAATTAATGAAACTTATTAATGATATCTACTATCCTTGTCACATGTCAAACCTTAAGAAACACTGTGAAAAGGAAAGAAGTAAATTGTACTCCTGACAATTTCGTATAGTTAAGTTATAATACCCGGTTCACATTACTCCAGTAGTATTTCAGCTGGCCTACTGGCCTATTATCTAGTTTCACAGATAGTGTAACCATCGCAATCACCTGTGACTAAGTTTGATATTATAACTATTTTTTCTTTAAAGCCTCAATAACGCTACGGTTCAGTAACGTTTTTGAGGCTTAACTGGAGAAGGGGAATTCAGTCACGTGTAATAATTTTTTTTCAATGGTCAGTGACTCCAATAAATATACTATAAATTACTATAAATTGAAATAATGAAATAATCACAACCTCACCATCCCAGCTTAGGATAAATGTAGGTTTATAGATCTTCAAACTACTACTTCCAGACCAAAACTTCGACTTAACTTACTGTTCCACTTACTAGAGTAATGTGAACTAGCCATAAGACACATGTAAAACCAAACCTGCACTTTTAAACTAATGTTAGAATTGCTTTGTGTCCATTTGATATTAAATATTAGTTTATAACCTATTTTTATTTTTTGGTGAAATTTGTCTTACAATTTGGATGTTGGAACTACATCTCGCCACCAAGGTGTCCTTTCAAAAACGCCCGGTTGACTGAAGAATGCCTTTTGGAGATTCTGATACAACTGTAAAGAGAAATAAGAACTTTAGAACAATAGACTTAAAGTAAATAATAGCTTGAATAATATGCGATTAAGTTTGGAGTGTAATCAAGTAATTATCCTATCTTATTATCCTATTAACATTATAAATGCGAAAGTTTATTACTCAATCATATCGCAATGACTGAACCGATTTGGCTGAAATTTGGCACAGAGATAGATTATAGTCTGGAATAGGCTACTTTTTATCTCGGGAAAGAAGAGAGTTCCCGCGGGAATAAAAAACCTTAATCCACGCGAACGAAGTCGCGGGTATTAGCTAGTATGAGCATAATTTTAAGAGGCAGTCATTTCGAAGCCACCGACTTCAATATTTTATTTATTTTTATTCTTAGATTCTTCTTCATAAAAATATACATACCTTCCCATCACTCTTCGCTAGCACGGAGTTTAGAACAAAGTCAGTAGGCGAAAGCGCATCCGCCACACTGACGATTTCATTCTTCACTTCCCCACAGAGTTCCAACACCGAATCCCTCACTAGTCTCGCACATTCCTCCCCTTTAGCGAACCCTCCTTGGTACAGCTCTACTAAATTCTCATCTAACGACCATAGACCGTATAAACAGAACAACTTCATTAACACAGGTTGCAACTCCCGTTCTTTCTTCTCTATGGTTTCCAAACAAAATATTAGTGATAGGTATTCTGCGTAGACTTTGGTCAGGGTTCTCCATCGGTACACTTGGGCTTTGGTTCTTGCCTGCACTTTTGTGAGACCCTGGGAGAGGTTCTCTTCGTTCTTTTCGTGCGTGTGTTTTAGAAGCCAGCATATGAGCCATTTGTATGTGGAGATTATGACTGGAAAGAAATAATATTTTATTTAAACTGTGTACATCTCACTTTAAATCATTCAAACTCAAAACTTTAAGCCTCAATAGCCCAACGGTTCAAGGTGCAGACCGAAAACTGAAAGTCGCAGGTTCGATCTCCATCCGTTGCACTATTGTCGTACCCACTCCTAACACAAGTTTTCACTTATTTGGAGGGGAGAGGAGAATATCAGTCAATTTCAGCGTGGCTGATATTCTTTTTAAAAAAGAAAAAAACTGGAGTATAATGGAAAATAGCATCAAAAAATTGGTATGTAAAATGTAAATATTCATAAATTATTTCGTTTGCAAGCGAGAACTAAGTCGTTATCAGACACTGATTTTATTATTAGACTAGACTGCATCATTAAGAGATTTATTACTTTCAATCATATCAAATCACGAAAAATTACTACTTCCAGGAGGAAGTAGTAATTTAAGTTCAGTAGGAAGGATTCTACCTTTCTCATTCTAGAATATAAACGAGTATGTTACTGAATATGTGGTAAAAACTTACACTGCGGGTTTTTCAGCTCTTTTGTACTGGTACAACTGAAACTTTTGTCCTTTATCGTCCTCAAGTCCTTTAGGAAGGCCACAGTACCCAGTGGGGAGTCGACCGAGTTGCCGGCTAAAGCGGCTTCGTACTGTCGCAGCAGCCAGTTGCCGGCCTGCTGCGACAGCACGTTGTTGTCGCCCTCGTAAGTTACTGTTGGCTCGTGGTTGCTCCTTATGTCGCCTAGGTTTGCGCACTGGAAAGGTTTTTGTATATATAAGTTTACACTGACGATAGATGTAACATATATCTTCTTTTCTTTATATTATATAAAAATTAATTGCTGTCTGGCTAGAACTCAAAAACGGCTTGACAAAACTTGAACAATTTTTTTTTGAAATACAAGAGTCGTTTAAAAATAAAAAATTAGGGAAAACCCAAAAGAACAGCTGAAAAAGCTAAAAAATGGAAATTGGTAATTTTTTTATAGATATGACATCTTCAGATTACTTTTAATTTAATGTTCACCTTGAGATAGCCGTGTCCGCCGCACGCCTCCCGGCACTGCTGCGCGGCGCGGAGCGTGGTCCACGTCAGCAGCGGCTTGCTGCTCGACACCATCGCGTGTATCTCCGACACCGCTTCGCTCTGACAAATGTTTACCTTGAGATAGCCGTGTCCGCCGCACGCCTCCCGGCACTGCTGCGCGGCGCGGAGCGTGGTCCACGTCAGCAGCGGCTTGCTGCTCGACACCATCGCGTGTATCTCCGACACCGCTTCGCTCTGACAAATGTTTACCTTGAGATAGCCGTGTCCGCCGCACGCCTCCCGGCACTGCTGCGCGGCGCGGAGCGTGGTCCACGTCAGCAGCGGCTTGCTGCTCGACACCATCGCGTGTATCTCCGACACCGCTTCGCTCTGACAAATGTTTACCTTGAGATAGCCGTGTCCGCCGCACGCCTCCCGGCACTGCTGCGCGGCGCGGAGCGTGGTCCACGTCAGCAGCGGCTTGCTGCTCGACACCATCGCGTGTATCTCCGACACCGCTTCGCTCTGACAAATGTTTACCTTGAGATAGCCGTGTCCGCCGCACGCCTCCCGGCACTGCTGCGCGGCGCGGAGCGTGGTCCACGTCAGCAGCGGCTTGCTGCTCGACACCATCGCGTGTATCTCCGACACCGCTTCGCTCTGACAAATGTTTACCTTGAGATAGCCGTGTCCGCCGCACGCCTCCCGGCACTGCTGCGCGGCGCGGAGCGTGGTCCACGTCAGCAGCGGCTTGCTGCTCGACACCATCGCGTGTATCTCCGACACCGCTTCGCTCTGACAAATGTTTACCTTGAGATAGCCGTGTCCGCCGCACGCCTCCCGGCACTGCTGCGCGGCGCGGAGCGTGGTCCACGTCAGCAGCGGCTTGCTGCTCGACACCATCGCGTGTATCTCCGACACCGCTTCGCTCTGACAAATGTTTACCTTGAGATAGCCGTGTCCGCCGCACGCCTCCCGGCACTGCTGCGCGGCGCGGAGCGTGGTCCACGTCAGCAGCGGCTTGCTGCTCGACACCATCGCGTGTATCTCCGACACCGCTTCGCTCTGACAAATGTTTACCTTGAGATAGCCGTGTCCGCCGCACGCCTCCCGGCACTGCTGCGCGGCGCGGAGCGTGGTCCACGTCAGCAGCGGCTTGCTGCTCGACACCATCGCGTGTATCTCCGACACCGCTTCGCTCTGACAAATTCAAATTCAAATTCAAAATCCATTTATTTCATGTAGGCCAACTTGTAGCTCTTATGACACGTCATTTCAAAAAAAAAATTTTTACAATAGGTAACAAAACTATGCTATGCTATGTATACATATACAGTGCTTCCACAATGAAGCTTCAAAAATGTAAAGGTACACACAATCCAACGCATGTCATAACGGGCAGACAAAGCAGACCCATTCCCGTTGGTGGCACCCGTTCACGAGCATGACGCATGATCCAGCCTTTGCTTCGCTCAACCATATTTGAGGGAACGTAACAACCCGCACCACACGACACCACCACAGAAATGTTTAAAGAGCATGACATACTTAACAACATAATACATATTTATTTTATACAAATATCAATATCGTCAATCATTTTTGCCATACTTTATTCAGAAGGATACAGATCTATGAATTTTCATACTCAGAAATGAGATAATCAGTCTGGAACATCACAAGTGGAATAAGGAATCCCTGACGTCAGAAGTGTGATAATCTTTCAAAGTTGTAAAAAAATATCAGTAAATCCATCCATCCGGTTGCTCCAATCTTTTTTTCCACGTACCTCCAAATTGTGGAATCTTCTCCCTTCGACAGTGTTCCCACTTAATTACAATATGGGGTTATTCAAGGGGCAAACCAATAAGTTCCTGAAATGCCGGCAACGCATCGGTGGTGCCTCTGGTTCTTATTTTCTTATATCCAGCATTGGACATCCAAAATGTCGAAGATCCAGATACATCGGTAAGTGTTATTTATTTATTTACTAGATGATGCCCGCGACTTCGTCCACATGATTAAGGTTTTATAATTCCCACTGGAACCGCTTAATTTTCCGGGATAAAATGTAGTCTATCTGTTAATTTTGGGTATGAGCTAACACACCAAATTTCCGGAAAATCGGTTCATTCGTTGTGGCGTAAAGGAGTAACAAACACACACACACACGCACACGCAAGTTTGTTTGTGTCTGTGTGTGGTGTGGCTTAATAATCAGTCTTCTACATCAGAAGAGCGATAATCACTAATAACTTACCAAATTATCCACTCTATGTCCAGCGTTGGATTTCTCCACGATGTTGAGATACGTGTGCGTAAAGGACTCAATATAGAGACGGAACACCACCGCCGCTGACACGTAGCCGAACAGACGCCATTGCTGAAACAAACCTGACTTGGTTAATGCTATGATTTGTGCTAACATAGGAATGTTACACTTCTATTGATGTCACCATCACGAGTTGTCGTTAATCCATATCCACAACTATACACTTCTTTCAATGCACGAGTGCGCGTGGCTCATGGTTATGAGTGTGTCGTATCTGTAGAAGTGTGAGCGAGAGCTTGCTCGCGCCTGACCACTCCCACCTAGGCTCCTGACAGGCACGCACACTAACACAACGCACATGTACACGACGTAACCACAAATAAAGCTCACGCGCCCTCATGAATTGCAAGAACTATACTAAGTATCATATTGTACACAAGCATACGTAGGATTTATTGCTCCCACTTGGTTTAATTGTGCCTGCCCCCCCCCCCCTAAGTTAAAAATAAACTTAACCTAAAAATAACTTTTTAGTTTTTTAAATATTTTATTTGTGAATTTAAAGTAGTTAACTGTATTCATTAAACCAGAAGTTATAAGGCTCTGGCCTCTGACAGACGGACAAGTACAAATTCACCCCAGCAGAGTCGCAGAGCTCGCTTCGCTCGTTCGATAACGGCCCGGACAGACACGATGCTTTTAGTAGCGGCGATAGGCGTTTTTGCAATTTTTAGTCGCTTTACACAAGCTTGATAACCGTAAAGAGGCCGATCGCAGCCGCTTAAGGCATCTTGCCTGTCCGTCCTAAGCTATTATAACATTTCGACTAACATGTAACTCGTACTCGATAAGCGGCGTTTCGCGGTCGCGCTCGCCGAACTGCGTGCGCGTGGCCGCGTAGCGCACGGCGATCGTCACCGCGCTCGCCAGCGAGTGGCAGCTCTCCTGCATTATGCCGATCCTGCCTGTAACAATGTACGTGACTCCTAGAAGTTGCCATTTTTACAATAATGGAGAAGTTTCATAGTGGTTCAATATAGTTATACATATCGCAGACCAGGTGCAATAAAGTCGTAAATTGGTCGTGGATTGGAGTTCTTGTTCACAAAATATGTCAAACATGCGTCTACAGTTTTTTGCCGGCTTTTCTCAGCAGAATTTGCTTTTTATTACTAGCTTTTGTTACTTCGTCCGCGTTGAGTTAGGTTTTTAAAATCCCGCGGAATCTCTGGACAAAAACAACACTTAGCATATTCTGCCACTCTTCAGGTCCTCGAAACCCTCACAAAAAATCACGTCGTTCCATAAAATTAGGAGAATAGAGTGAATCATTTCAAATGGTCTCACCCGCTGACAAATTTTCCAAGGCAGCCCCAAGTATCCTGGAAGGTTCTGAGAATGAGCTTTCATAGGTCCCGTCTTCTGTGACGTCTGCTGTTCTGTTGAGGAGGTTCTCCCGCGGTATTCGGTATTGGTTGAACATTATAAACCTGTAAAAATACCAAAATGTTTATTATTCCTTTAGAAACAAGCATTGGGCATAATCTGCAAAACGTTGCACGGGGAAAGATTAAATCCCCATTTTCACCAATATTTCCTAACTTTTTCTGTAAAAGGAGGTGACGCTTTGTCAATTTCGTTTTTACGAATATTTTGGAAACATTTAACGGCGGAAATGACATTGGGTAAAGGACTTTGGGCAGTGTATTTAGGGGCTACCAACGTAAAAAGACTACTAATTAAGGGATGATTTAGGTATGTTTGGTAAAATATATAACAGAAGTAAGATAATGATGATAACTACTGACTATTTACGCAACTTAAAACTATATTCTGACAGGGCTATTGGGGGAAGTAGACATGAAAAAGAAATTACTTTTCATGTTCAGTAAAAACCTCTCGTAAAAAGTGAAAAACTTTTTTAAATTGGGACATTTTATCAGTGGGAATAAATTTCCTTTTATCCAGTGTAATTAATTAATATTTATTTTTCGAGAATTATTTTCATTCGAAAGGCATTATAGCATATTAAAAACAAAGAAATGGGCTTTAATGTAGTGCATGCGTCACGCGAAATATTATTTAACATGGCATGATATTGTTCTCAAAAAAAAATAGTGAAATATTTATTAATTCAATAAATATTCTCGTAATCGTAAACGCAATAACAATATGTCATAAAAGTAATTGAAAACCGTAAAAGAAAATAAAAAGATTTATGATCGAAATGCATGACATTGTTTTTTTTGATAAATAAAATTGTATAGCTGATATCTCTACTTCCCATATTATAAATGCCAGACTGTGTTAGTTTGTAATTTTATTCTAGAATCATGCTACTTTTTATCCCAGAAAATCGAGTTCCTACGGTATTTTGAAAAAGTAAATCCACGCAACTACGTCGGGGGTATCCTTTAGTAACAGGGAGTTTCTTTCGCATTTTAGTTTTTGTATTGGTAGTTCGCGTGTAGATTCTTTAAAAATGATTGCATCAGTGTAACGATCGCAATGACCTCTAATGGGTTGGTACCCTCCCGCTATTGGTTAAAATGCATTGATGCAGCAAGAATGCCATAAAATCCAGCCATTCAGAGGCTATTGCTAACGTTACATTTAGAGAATCTACACGTGAACTACCAATACAAAAACTAAGTTTCTGAAACTTTCTGTTAACTTTTTAAGCCTAAACCGCATAATTTTTTTTTTTTTTAAAGAAATAGCACCCTGAGGAAAGACAGCATTTTTTTTATTCTTGAGACTTCAAGTTCTCACAGAAGCTTATAAAAACTTAAATCCTCGGAGGATAAAATCGGAGATTACCAAGTTATTGTAACTTCCAAATTCACGAAATGAGGTAACCTTTTCAGATAATGATTTATGACACGAGTAACCCGAAAAAAAAACCATCAAAAATACATACAATGGTAGTCGTGAGACCGGAAAATCCTTTTTACGATGCATTGTACTACATATCGGACGGACTTATCAAAAATATCGCAATCACCTTGAGATATTGCGTGAAGAGATTTTTTTTTTTTTTATTTAAAAAAAAAAAAGAATATCAGCCAAGTTGGCTAATAGCCTTCTCTTACTGCTAATACTGCTAGTTCCTCTTCATAAACGAAAAGACTAGACGTACTAATAAACTATGCAGCAACAATTGGTATTTAAATTGAAATAATAATAATATGTTGATAAATGCAGCGACGACCTTTTTAGATGACCTTTTTCATTCCTTTTCCGCAGTTTTTTTGGACTCCAAAATGACAATTGACTTGTTATGATAATGAGTCTTTTTATAGTATACATGGCTTTTATTTTTTTGTATTAAATTCTATGATTACATTTAGTATCCACAGCCATGCGGGGAAAACTAGGTAGCTTTCTTTGGACATTTGGACATCTACCGAGAGGAGTTCTTATTCCCGAGACTAGTGTTTGAAGTATGGATTGCAGGCAAGAGAGCTCCAGGTTGCCAAGTGCTTAAACGATATACCTAGGGAAGTGGACAGGCCTTAATTACCAAAACTAAAAAGATTCGCGTTTCGCGTGATGACCGCCAACCTTCGATCAGGAGGAAGGCACAATATTATTAAAATCCTCAATAGCCCAACGGTTAAAGGTGCGGACCGAAAACTGAAAGGTCGCAGGTTCGAACCCCACCTGTTGTGCTATTGTCGTACCCACTCCTAGCACAAGCTTTACGCTTATTTGGAAGGGATAGGAGTATATTAGTCAACTTCAGCTTGGCTAATATGCTTTAAAAAAAAAACAAAAACTTAGCGTCCATATTTTCTTATAGTTCTTTCATTTCATGAGGGTTCGGGGCTCATGGTTGTGTGTGTGTCGTATCTGTATAAGTGTGAGCGAGAGCTTGCTCGCGCCTAACCGCTCCCACCTAGGCTCCTGACAGGCACGCACTCTTACGCAATGTGCACGTACACGACGTAACCACAAGTAAATCGCCCGTAACTTTGTGAGATAAACGTATTATAACTACTTGTGTTCATGCTCTAAACCAGAATTTCCCTACGGATTCCACTGAAAACGTTTCATCATTCCATGATTCACGAATGTCATTTGCGTTATCGATAAGAGAAATACAAAATTGCGTGGCATGCGAGCCTTATCTTATCGTAATCGCATTACTTTGAATTAGCGGTGAGTCCCGATAAAACGTGCGATCAATAGCGTAATCGCTATTCCATTATTTAGTCATTGACAAATCGATGCGTAAATGTTTTACAATGTTTACTAATAAATCAGTGCGCAGTGGTGCGAATCACTACCTCAATATCATAAATGTGGTCGTCACATTTGTTTATGATCTTAATTTGATGACATATTGGCCTCAAATTGATGGAGAGATTTTCCCTTAAATCAAAGAGTCGTAAAAAAAGAAACCTAATTAAAACTTTTCGAGGTATTTAACGCGGTATTTCTAGAAAACCTCTATTTACTCTATATTCTAAACAAATAACTGATAGACCGAGAAAACAATTTTAAAAGAGCTCTGGTCACTGTCCACTAAACAAACACCTTTACATTCTAGGTATTACCGACAGTCCTCTGTGCAGAGCATGCATGGAGGGCGATGAGACACCGGAACACGTACTGCTTAAATACAGTGGTGTATCCAACCAACGGCACGATTACATTGGCTCTCCAGCTACCCTTCCTGAAGTCCTCGCCGACCTGGGTGGCCTGCTCGGATTTTGGAGGGAGCTCGGCTGGCTGGAGTGATCCGGCGGGGAGCTGTACCAGTGGAACCACGCAAAACGGGCGAATCGACGCCTACTTGCGGAAAAGATTCCCAGGAAACGAAGACGAAGACGAAGAGCTCTGGTGGGAGGCTTTGGCCGTGGCTAGTTACCACCCTACTGTCAAAAACGTGCTGCTAAGCGATTAAGCGTTCCGGCACGATGGCGTGTATAAACCGATTAGGGGTGTATGGGTTTAATGTACACTTCCATACCCCTTCCAAGTTAGTCCGCTACCATCTTAGACTGCATCATCGCTTACCATCAGGTGAGATCGCAGTCAAGGACTATCTTGTCATCGAATAAAAGAAAGAAGAGAGTTTGTATATAGCTATATACAAACTCTCTTCTTTTATGCTATCAACCTTACCCATTGTCAATGCCGTTAACGCCAATCTTCTCGCCCATATCACCCACTATGAGTCCAGGGTACGTCTCCAGAGTGTCCGGATTTCGTATAGGTACGACAAAACCGTGTAGACCATGGTTGGTTCCATCTGGTGTGATCAGCTGAGCGAACAGCAATGTGTGGGTACACGTTCTACCTGAAAAAAGGTATCATCAGCACTAAATACACAAACACATAAAGTTAGTTGGAACTCGCAGGTTACTATGTTTTCTCGAGATAAAAAGTCTATCCTATGTCACTTTCCAACTCCTAAGCTATACCTACCTACGCATAAAAACACGTCGAACCGTTGTTTCATGATTGAAAGACAAACCAACATATACTCTTTTACACTTATACACCTCCAGCTTCAAATCCCTATTTTATCCCTTTAGTGGTTGAATTTTCAAAAATCTTTTCTTAGCTGATGCCTACGTCATAATAGCTATTTGTATGCTAAACAGCCTGATCCGTCCAATGGTTTGAGCTGTGCGTTGATAGATCAGTCAGTCAGTCAGTCAGTTAGTTAGTAGGATTAGGTATACATATAACATTTATGAAATACTCGTAAATTCATAAAATAATTGTGATTTTTCCGAAATCCCGGTTTTAATGCCTATAAAAATTATGTTTAGCGATTACAATGTAATCTATATAGTATATGGTTTATGATAGTAATGTATACGTAGGTACACATGTCAAATGCCGTAGATACATCGTTCGGGGTCACTTATCACGACCGCCGAATTATTCACATTACATAAATTTTATCAAAACATGTGACACTGGTGTATTTCAAACATTTTTTTTGTCAACTATTCCACGATAAGAGGCCTACAGGAAATAATGATAATAAAAAAAGTATTTTACGCCAGTTTATGGGCTGGCGTGAAAAAAAGGCATTACGGCTTAAACTTATCAAAACGCACAAAAATGCAACATACAGCCAGACATAGATAAACAAATTATACAATTAATTAAGTGACGTTATCATTTACTAGCAACCCAAGCCGTCTCCACACGGGAGTAATTTAATGATGAAGAAATAAAATTTTAGCCTCAATAGCCCAACGGTTAATAAGGTGCAGACCGAAAACTGAAAAGTCGCAGGTTCGATCTCCACCCGTTGCACTATTGTCGTACCCACTCCTAACACAAGTTTTCACTTATTTGGAGGGGAGAGGAGAACATCAGTCAAGTTCAGCTTGGCTGATATTCTTTACAAAAAATATATAAAAATACCATCTAAATTTCTGGCTTTTCCAGTGTATTTTTCAAAAATTTTGTGACAATTACGAACAAAAAAATCAACCAAATCGAGCCTTTCCCAAGTGATGATATTTCATACATCGGCGTCGGCGGCAATAGTTTTTTATTTATATCAGTTAAAGTAGGCGTATTAAATAGATTGACAAGCTGGTGAGCAAAACTGAAATTGACGAGATGGCCTTAGCCGTGATAATGAAGCGGATTGCGTAATCACTCGACCGCGTTAGATACAATGGTCTAAACTAAACAATTGTTTAATAAAACTAATGGTAAAATAATAACAAGTTTTATAGGCTTATCTTTGCTATTTTTGTCTTTGCGATAAAGCTATTTTACCCGATTGCGCAACGGAAAGGAGGGTAATGTGTTTATTAGTCTATGTAATATGTATGTAATTATATTTATGGAGCTCTGGACACCAAACGCGTGAGCCGATTTTAATGATTCTTACGTCAATCGATTTGTGTTCATCTTACGAGTGTGACTAAAGACATGACAGTAATCAGAATTCAATATGGCGACCACCAGACGCCATATTGTGAAAAAGAAAAACTAAAAGTCTACGAACTATTTTAAGTGGGGTATCATAGAATAGGTATTCGAAAATGTAGGTTTATCTTATTATTTTTTGTTTTGAGACCATTCAGAGTTGGTTAGCAAACGTTCTCACTTAATTTTTTTGAAAATGAAATTACAAAAGTGCGAAATTTACTTGTTTTAATTTATTGATCTCTTTCCGGTGGTGTAGGAATTTCCGTGCCACGGGGCTATGAGAGTGAGGGAATAGAGTTTGCGCGCACACGTGTGCGCTATAATATCGCCGTCTATATAATATATAGATTGGCCGCCGTGGCCGGATTCGGTCGGGAGGACGTTATTTATTGGGACAGTAAGTAAAATTCACACAATAGTTTTACCTAGATTACCAACCCAGCATTTAGCGGCCTCGAAGTCCGGCGTGTGGATGACGAACTCCTTCCGACTGGGGTCGTAAGTCGCCGTGGTGCGCATGAGCCGGGCGTCCGAGCCGTGAGCGATCTCCGTCAGGGAGAAACTTGCCAGGATCTGTGGGTGAACACTCCATTTAATCGCGAAACGATGGGAACCTGTCTGAGTGCCCCGCCGGAAGAATTGGAAGGCGCAGGACTTTAGACGAGTAGGAGGGAGCCGCTGGATACGAGAGGCACAAAACCGATGGAAGTCCATGCAAGAGACTTTTTAATTATTTTGAGCAAGTATTTTCTTTTCAAAATCTAATATTCTTACCACGCCGAACTTGACTTAAGTATATGATCCTCTCCCTCCGATTATTTTCTAACTTCAATTCAAATACTTATGAACGCATCCACACCTTTGTGTTGCTAAGTCGAGTAAAAAAGGAGGTAATCAAAGATTTCTGGAAGATGGGTGAGATGGTTCAAACTCCTCAACTCTAATGCTGGAGGTAATGCTCAATATGTATATGGCAACATTTCCTAACCGTGAGGATTTAGGAACTGCCGTTACCAAATAGGTTTAGTCTTAATCATGTAACTCCAGGTCCCGTATTTTATCCAGGTCTAAAAAAGGGATTTGAATACGTTTTGTATAGGTTTTCATTCAGATTTATTAAATTATTTAACTTTCTGGTAATAAAATCTAGTATAGCCTTTCATAGTAAACCAAAATTCTTCAAGGTAATATAACATTTTCACTAGGTTAGTTTGTGCGTTATCATACAGTTTAGATCGAATGAAATTACATAACTAATTATATTATTACCTACTAATCCTGCACATATTATTGACAAACTATGGGGCTACGTATATTTTCCCTCACGAAGAATAATTTGCGGTTTTCCCTTCAAAACTAGCACGTAAACATAATATTATTGTGTCCAGATCAAATTTTCCTTAAGGATCCATAATTTCCTTATGATTTGATGTCATCACCTCGCGTAACAAACAAAGTTGTGGGTATCCCACGAGTTATATTAGAGACAGGTACAATTCCAATTTTCCTTCCTTAATTCCTCATTTACAGGCTTCCAAAACAGGTAGGTATTGAAAATGGGGGTTTATTAACTGTGTAATCTCAAATTAAGTAGGTAAGGTTATGGAGTCGATTCCGTTTTTCTCTAACGTAAATAAAATGAAGAGATCCGTAGAAAAACTAGTGTAAACGATAACAGCTCAACGAGTTGCGAAGGTGAATTTAATAATGGTCAAGATCCATAACAGTTGAATGAACTGATGGAGTTGAAGGTAAGATTGTTGGATTTGGTGTATAGAAATCCTCACAAGAGACCAAGGCCCACTCTCGTTCGGTGGAATAGTCCTGACATAGCCTATAGCATGCATAGATCACCCGCCTCGCGTGGCATGCATCCCCTCCTTAAATACAGTTTCAGTCTTTATTGACGTGTATCAATTGACGGCGAACATGAAGAAAAGGGTGTCTCCGTCGATTTCCAACCATGCTCTATGCTCCAAGCTCTCGTATTCCAAGTGTGGCGCCGAATGTTTATGTCCAATAATACGCAGCGCTAATTTATGAGGCCAAGTATGGCATGCATCCTGAATGCGTTTCCAGTCTAATCAGGAATCAGAGATTTCTTCTCGAAACACTCACGCTGTAAACCTTCTTCTCAATCGGTCACTCTTGTCAGAGTGGTCGTGGCTGCTAAAATGACGCGACATTAGTCGACTTCGGTCTCCTTAGTTTTGGGTCGCACCGTCTCCCGCGCGATGCTCCTCCACTTTTGGTTGTTTGTAGCATTGCGGGAGCACTCCATCAGTTGTCTGGGTCATCGCTTTGATTAAATCCTTCCATCGAGTGGGCAAGCATCCTCTCGCTTTTTTCCCTTCCATTCACTACCAACCGCTCAATCGATCCTTAATTTCTGGAGATGTGGCCAAAGAACTTCAGAATGCTGTAAATCTAGGGCATGTGGCCAAACAACTTTAGAATGCTGAACTTTAGAAACTAGGATTTCAAAAATAAAATAAAGCCTTGGGTTACATACCTCTCTATGCTTGATCGTGGCTTCGTAAAATTTTAAATGCCGCTCCGTCCCAAGTGACAGCAAGGCGTTTGAGAACAGGTAGATACCTATGGCCATCTTCACGGATACGCTCGGATTGAGCGATTGAACTGCCTCGTTTATTGTCATTATTGTTCGCGTCTGAAACAAAAATCGTAATATGAAATCGTATTTAAAAAACCACGTGGGCGTCGCGGGTACTAGATAGCTATAGTAGTTACGATTGATGCTTTGATATGCTACAGACGAACGCGTTTGAACCCGAAATACGAATAATCTGATTTTCATCTCATCTGTGGATAGTTTTTGTTTTTGTTGACTTTTTCAAAAAGCTCTGAATCAATTTCGATAAAATATGGGACTACCTGTGAAGTATGACCTACTAAACAAAAAGAATCATCAAAATCAATTTATAATTGGCGGAATATTCATATGGACTAATCATGCAATAAAGATGTAAAAAAAAACATGAAATGTACTCACCCGTTTGCTGTAGCTGGCGTTGAACATTTCCTTCGGTATGAACTTGTACTCGTTGATCTTCTTCAGCTGCAGCTGTGTGATTCTCTTCTGCTCCTCCACGGGCGGCGTGACCGGGTTGTGCGCGAACAGCGGGTCCTTCTCTAGGATCCGCCATATCTTGTACTGTTTGAAATCATCATCGTCAGCAACCCTCAACGACTTACTACTGAGCGCTGCCGCCCAGTCCTATTACACGTGTCATGTCTTTCTACGATCGCTGCCGCTAAAGCAGGGGTTCCTAATGCTTATTTATCACGCTTCCCTTCCCAAAGCGAAAAAAAAGCTTTCATGTGATATTTAATTGTTTAAACGCAACTTCACGTAACTTCAAACATTCGAAAATGCGTGCCCGGGATCGAACCTGCGACTCTCCGAATAGGAGACTAGTCCCAACTACTATTAGGCTATTAAGCCTTTAACCATTAGGCTTTTGTAAAAACTGATTTCATACATCCTTATTACTGATATCCCGTAAAAACAGAGGGTTCCCGCTGGATTTTTAAAACCTAACTCAAGGCAGATATTATTTAAAGTACATTAATATCGATGTCGGGCAAAGCGGTCAATCTCGACGCAGACATTTCTACCTCATTATCTATGGTCCTATCAGCAATCTGGGTCCACCGATACATGTTTTCCGAGGCACAGAGGCCTAATATCGGCAATTTCCTAACTCTGCCCTGAGAATTTGTTGACAGGAAAACCCTATAACTCATTTTTTAGCTCAACCCAGTGGTGCGATTCTCTAAAAATGTACGCTACAGTGTGACGATTGTAATCGCCTCTGATTGGACGATGCTTGCTTGCTATTGGCTAAAACCTCAATAGCCTTTACGTTCGAGCCTTACAAATTGTACTATTGTCGTACCCACTCCTGGCACAAGCTTTTCGCTTATTTGGAGGGGAGAGGAGAATATAAGTCAAGTTCAGCTTGGCTAATATTCTTTAAAAAAATTTGGCCACAATTGAGACTATAGCAATACAGAATCAGCCGGTAGGACTCGAAGCCATATTACTCGTAGCCTACCAACCAAATACACTGACAAGGTCAACGTCTAGATCAAAGTTAACGCCTTACGTCAAGTCAATATAGGTAAGATTTAACATGTAAATGTATGTGAGAAAATGATTCAAACAGTTAACATATCATTGTGTTAATTTAGGAATATCCTTTAACCATGCAAAATACTGAATGCGAAACAGTAGGTACATTACAGTATCCATAATAAAAATAAAAGGTATATACAAGAATACAGAATTTTATGTGGCTTATAAATCTATACTTAATAATATTATAAAGCTGAAGAGTTTGTTTGTTTGAACGCGCTAATCTCAGGAACTACTGGTTCGAATTGAAAAATTCTTTTTGTGTTGGATAATCCATTTATCGAGGAAGGCTTTAGGCTATATACATCACGCTGCGACTAATAGGAGCGAAGCATCAGTGAAAAATGTTGCAAAAACGGAGAAAATCATCCATATTTAAAATATATTTATAAAAACTTCTTAATCGCGATCATAATAACAGAAATTGACGCGGACGAAGTCGCTGACAACAGCTAGTCAATTATATTTTCAATTCAAAAAAGAAATTATCAAATAGCTATTTGTATATTAAATTTCAGCCCAATTATGTCCAGTGGTTTGAGCTGTGCATTGATAGATCAGTCAGTCAGTCCCCTTTTCCTTTTATATATTTAGATTTGACTAAATCCCTCTTCTGCAAAGAAACTTAAAGCTTATGTCAGGTGGTGGGTGTCACAATAGTGGAAATTGTACCTATCTGTTTTCAATCTGCACTTTTAACCTTTGCCAGATAAATTACGATATTATACTAATTATTGTAACACTGTGATACTAATTTCAATGTCAGCAAGGTCAACCACTACATAGTATATAATTACTTAGGTATTATAATGAAGCTGAAATTATGTACCGTCTGCCTTTACTTTCTGATAAGTAAGACTATTTATTTATTGTATTGATTGAAAGTGAAAAGATTATTTATTACTTAGCAATCCTATTGCTAATTGTTTTTTTTTTTAATTTCTGAACCAAACACAATTTTATAAAATTTGAAAATTCAACAATATGTAAAGTCCAAATTTTACAAAAAAAAATAAGCTTTTTTTTTGCATACAAAATTAACTAAAAAGTAAATCAATAAAAGAATCTATTCCCACAAAGTTGTTATACTTAAACTAATCTAGATTAAAACTCAATATAAGTAGTTAATGTTAACCTGCATGCCGGAGGGTTCTTTGTAATGTTCTCAAAGTAATATTGTAAAGTCTGTAAATCTGTTCTTGTCCAGCGTGGTGGATCATGGCCTAAGCTTCTCTCATTTAAGAGGAACTTAGGCTATATGTGTGCCCTGTAGTGGGTCAGTCATGAATGACAATCTTACCTTAAGTTTCAGTAATTCGAGGTCTCCCTCAAGGGCCAATTTAAGACGCTTCCAGTTAAATGTAGCACTATTCCTGTACACATCCAGGGGTCCAGAAGGGAGTTCTGGCAAGAAACTGAGATCTTCCATACTACTTAAACAAAAAATTTTAATTAGAAGCAGTAGTGAACACAATCAAAGTAAAATTTAAAAACTGCAACCTGTGTATGGATTAATTGTAAGTTATATCCATTATATTGATTTTGTTCATTTAAAATGAAGCCTATGTCACTCAAACTATAATTACGAATTTATTGACAGCTCATTTATAAAAATCAGCTCAGTAGCTTAGGCACTATGGTGGAACATGCGTCCATACAAACATACTAAAATCATAACCTTTTGAGTTTATCGTAGTTGGGTAAAAAATAGAACCTACGAGGTTAGAGTTTTTAAAATTCATCAGTCAAATTAAAAAAAAATCTTTTGCCGGTTTTCGAATTTATTCCTATTGGGATAGGCAAAGATCGAAGGTCATTCAGTCTTGTGAGTCCTAAATCTTTTTTATGGGTTTTTAAATGGGCACGTTAAATTAAGCACAATTATTAAACTGAACTCACCTTGATACCGGATGAGATATCGCGTTCACAGAAAATAAAAGGGGTCCTGAGGCACTCGTGTGTTACCACTAGACTGGGATTTATTACTCGCTGAAGAGCTTATAAAGTGATTTATATTTTCCTCGTAGATTTAAAATTGCACAGTGGTAAAACTGAAAACGAATTACGATTGCGGTCGTATATGTGGTGTGAAATCAGAAATTGTGATTTCTGATTTGTGTCAGAATTTCCAACCAATAGGCGTCAACTAGGGATTCGCAAAAACTATCGATACCTGAGTAGTATCGATACTTTCGATTCGATACATAAGTATTTTTGTGCTCGATACTTTTATTCGAGTATTTTAGTAAGTATTGATACTTTCCCAATTACGCGATATTTTTATCTCATCACTAGATTTTACACGTCAGACAGCTGACTATAGTTTATAGCAATTATGCCAACTTGATCGTATAATATGGTCTCCCTTACAATCACATATAAATATTCTTCAGTGCAATCCGATATGAATACTAACGTATTTATGTCGGATTACACTGAAGAATATTGGAGGCTGAAGATTAAGAGTTGTATGTAATCACTAAATAATCAAAAAATAATAATGATTATTATTATTTTTTGTAGTTTTTTTGTTACTTTTTTATAATATCTCGATACCCATTCGATATCAAGTAGTATTGATACTACTTTTATTGGTATCGATAACATCGTCATATATGATGTCATCAAGTAGGTATCGATACTTTTGAAAAATTGCAAATCCCTAGCGTCAACTATCCGTCAATTGACAGCTGACGTCTGTCAGCCTGGGTTACCAACTTGTCTCAAAAAGTCAAAAAATATCCCAGACAAGACGAAATGAGCTGAAATGAATCTAGATCCTATGTTTAGATCATATAAGTACCTATGTAATGTTTAAGCTAAATTATATCGACGTTGTAATTATTGTACGTATTGGGCACAGGTATTGGACGCATTTAGACTATTGAGTTCCGCTGGTCGATTGCCGGCGGATTGCTTCAATTAAAGCTATAAGGTGGCTATAAGTAATCTCAATTGTTTTGTTTGGCTGAATTGTTGGTTATCTTTCGGCAATTGGTTGGTTATCAATGGAATTTAGCCAATGACGACATATTTTTGGCCAATATAAAACGTCACAACTCACAATATAGCAATCAATTTTAGAGGATCCTGTGGCTGAGTCTAATTCCGACTCGCCACTCGCCGTTATTAATCATAATCTGTCCTGTCGGAGCTTCTTGGTTCGACTCATGATAGGTACTTAGGTAGGTAGGAAATAAATAATACTTTCAAGGTCCGACCGAAGGTCGATTTCTGGCCGAAGCCGAAGTCGGAAGGTTTGATAACTTTAAGAAATTCCTTTTACAGATTGGTAGTCTCGACGTGTCACAAGAGCCACGAATTGGCTTCTTGCACTACATGAAATGAATTTAAAATTTGAATTTGGAACCTTCGGCTTCGGTCAAACATACCACCTACGGCTTCGGCCAAATTCGGCCGATGACAGGTTTCCAGCTAACGTTAAAGCTCGTTGGATGTATGATTGGCACATAGTCGGTGTTCTTAAAACTCGATGTCAAGTTGCACTTTAGTACTGGGATATCCATTATCCATATTTAAAAGGTACCTACACCGTATTCCGGTTCATTAGTCATCATTATTAAATAAAATATTTAATATACTTTGATTTTTGAAGTTTGATCAAATCATCTTAGAAAATAGTGACACCTTGTGCATTTACAGAGAACTACTTGAGCAGAAAGCGAAACTTATTTCCAATAAGTAAAAACTTTGTAACGAACCTTACTTGAAGGTACTTTGCTAAGAGAGGGCAGCACAAGTCTTCAAATATTAATGAATAGTGTGAAAGAGATAGTATGCGACATTATCCTCTGATCGGAGTGAGAGGTAAGTTACACGCACACTCTGAGCGCACCACTACACCGATGATTTCGTTACGGACACAACAAGAAAAGAGAAGTTGTAAAACAACAACTGCGTTCGTTTGCTGTGCTTGGTTTTCTATCAGATGTAAAATGGACGGGCGGTCGTGTCGAGCGTTCGCTTGCTCCGCGTGTTCGTTATAAAATCGATGTTTATTTTGACGTGAATACGAATATTGTTTACGCGATTGTTCGACTTCTTCGGTGTTCGGTTACCGGAGGAGATTGTGTTGTGTTAGTGTTTTGGACTAGCGTTCACTTCACAGTTCACTTGGTGATTTCGCTGATAGCTCACTCACCGGTGGGTGCGTGATAAACTATACGTGTATAAAAATAAGGCGAATAGTCGTCTAGTGTGGGTGTTTTACAGTACCACGATGCTGCGTACGGTGACATAGTGAACGCTGAATTGACCCTGACCTCTGATAACCATGTCTGGGCGATCGGATTGCAGGAAATTTGCACCGAACATCTTCAATAAGAGCAAGTGCAACGTGCATAATTGCATTTCCGGCCAAAAGGGGATGGAAACCTATGTGCTGAGGCTTTGGAATCCAATCGGGTAAGTTTCGCTTTGGGCAAAAAACGCCGTATCTGCCTAACGACATTCGAAGTTGGAACATGATTCGCGTGTAGGTGTTCTCTCTATGTTTGTGTGCGTGCAATCTACGTTCAGGTGTTGATCTAACGGACATCACGTCCGTCCATCAAGTAAAACAAAGGGACGATGATGGCCTGACGGTACAAAGAAGACAGTCCCTATTTAGTTTTCTCGATTTCGCTGTGAATAACCGTGATTCGACATAGTCGCCGCTCAATGTGTTAGAATTACTCTTTTTAATTTGGCTTAACCCCCTATTTTAAATGAGCGAAGGTACCTTAAAAAAATGAATACGTGTATTGGTGCTAATTCTGGTGTACAAAATCACTAAACTATGACAGCCCTAAATGCTATCCCTTTCAGCAGCGAATATTGAGAAAAGGAACTGTCAATTTAGTTTAGAGAATTACCTAACTACAACATGCCTACAACAGAATTAGTTCAGTTGGATACTAACTGAATTAGTTAATTTCACTTGTTCTTTTGGTATACGATTTACGCAATCGATTATTCGTTAGGTAGGTACCTACCTACCCACATTTTAATATTTTTTTCTAGACTCGATTCTTGGTGTGGATTGGACCTTATGTACCTAGGTAGATACCCACATTTCAAGTAGAATTCATTCATAAAACAAAACAAAAAATAGTAAAAATGTGCGTAGGAAGCTAATTTAATAATTCAAACAGTTTTTTTGTTGTTATTGGTGACTCGACGAGATAATATCACGTGACTAGCTCCCAAAATCAAACTGTTTATTATGTTTATATCCAAGATAAAAGGTAGGTAAGTAGGTACTAAATTTTATCAAAAAATAAATCCTCTGACTGTCAAATAGGTCTGTATCAAGTAGGTAGGTTTGGTAGGTACACACTTAGGTAGTAATCGCTGCTTAGCAGACTTACGAAAGCTTAGAAACCAGGTTACGTCTTAATATTGCAAAGTAAGCCTAACTAACAAGTCTAGACTCCTGTAGATACGTTGAAACCAAGTAGGACATTCAGCTGTCAAAACCAAAGTCTGGTAAGGTAAATTAAAATGTTTATTGATTAGGTACCTACGCTGTAATTTACATTATAGTTAAGAACCGAGACTCCGTTTCCAACTCTCGCAGCTCAAACAGAATCAGCTCCTTTGAGTGTTTCTCGCATCTTTTACAACATTTGTAAATGCCCTCAACGAAGACGGCATTATATGCTTGGGCTATAAGTCTGGCCTTGTGTTCCTTCCAAAATTGCCATCCATACATAAACTTTACTAACTTCTGAAGTTCGTCGGTCCAGGCGGGCTGGAGTAGGTATACACTGCGTTTGCCGCTACCTTCTTAAGACCTTCGTCAGTCCAACGGCCTACATGGTGAGCATGGGCAGGGGACATATTATCCACGGGGAAAGGATAAAATGATTATCCCCTCGCTCAGTTTTATCCACCCGTCGAGCATGGGCAAAACGGTGGAAATAATATCCACGAGAAGATAATTTTATTGTCAATGGATAAAATCGGGGATAAAATTTTTGTCTTCTGCCCATCCTCTGCTTCCCGCCATTTCAGCTTACTAAGCCTTTTTATTTTTCTCCGTAACACTCTTGTCAGGCCGGTCGTCTTTAGTGACTCTGACACTGGCAGATGTGATTCGCCTCACGAGCATTCGCCACTTCTCTTTGGCAGCTTGGTACAGTGGACCGCCCACAGCAGACTTAATTTGAGTGGTCCATCTCAAGGGCAATTTTCCTCGCCCTCTCATGCCCTCCAAGTTGCCTTAATCCCTATAGTTTCTTATTGAATAGTTATCAAATTTTATCTATTTGTTGGGCTCCTAGCAACTACCTACTTCAATATCTTTTTAAAGGTAAAAAAGAATTGATTTAAATAACGACCTACCCAATTTGTAGCAATTTTCAAGTATTGAAGTAAACAAGCGCCTCGGATGCGTAATTTTACAGTAGGATACAAAAATAGACGACTGCATCCTGCCTGCGCGCACGCAACGGGATCACGCGCCGGTGTGCACTGACCTTCATATTGACTCGGTTGCTGGGATACTTTGTTTTTATTCCGTGACAAGTTGGCTTTCCACTGCGATCACATCTAATACCATAATATTATGTTCTGACCGAATTTCGGTTGCGCCGGCCAAAAAAAGATTGGCATAAATAGCAAACTAAGATGGAGATCAAATTGTGGTCAAATGTGCGCAAAGACAGGTGACAGTACCCAAAATGCTGGCAACATTATCTTATTAGATGGCCAAACTAATACTTTGACCAAGGTAGTCGCCAAATCTTGGATCCCTGGTAAACTCGATGATTCTTTTTGAATTTATATATGTATTTCATGTAGATCAATGTGGCTTTTACAAGTCAGGACTCTATCACTGGTTCAGAAAGTAAATTCTGTTGAGAAGAGCCGGACAGAAAATCGGCAGTTGCGCTTTTCAAAACAAAGTGTTACAATATTTTTTTGCCTATTCTTATAATACATACTTTGTAATAAGTTCGATGGGATGTCGATCAGACACGACGTAATGCCTGATATCAAGAGTGATACCTCCAACTTCTAGGCTGCTACTAAGAATTTCTTGACAGAAAATCCAATACTTTTCTTGTGTTCAGTAAATGACTCCCAGACTGCCTCTTGATGTGATGATAAACTTGTAACAATATTTCCATTTTAATATTAGCCATTTCAGTGGAAACCTATAGGTAAAAATTGAGTCCAAACTCCAAGTCATCCAAACAGCAAAGTTCCAAATAAAACGTATAAAACCATCTGTTCAAACATTTTTCACGAAATAGGTGTTCATTTTTTTATTGTACCTTTCACAGTTTTATAATGTAGGTAATTTAAAATGACAATAATTTTAATAAGCATAATAAAATAAATTGTAGAGTTAATATGTTAACAATTTATTATTACATCTACTCATAGTTTTTTTTTTATTTGCTTTTAAATTCTACAATAACTGAAGTCCTACTTTTAAATCAAGAATGAATAGGCATCTTCTAGGCAAGCGCGTTCCATCTTAGGCTGCATCTCCACTTACCATCAGGTGAGATTGCAGTCAACCGCTAGTCTATATATTTCAAAAAAAAGGTAGAAAACGTAATTCTCTAAAGAGTATAATATAAAGCGAAAGCGCTACCTACCCGCCTCTGTAAGATTGTGTTTGAAAAATCCTAAGATCCTGTCTCAAATACGGGGAATTCTTTAATTCTGTAGATCTGTATGCAAAAGAGCATAATATTGTAAGCACATTTAAAAATAGAAAACGTAATATAATTAGTAATTACCTACTTAATTCAGTCTTACGGGAACAATGTTACCAGTACATACTACACAGTACTAACACGGAAAACCTATCTCGATTTGGTATAATACGTGACGAGATGTCAAAGCCAAGGCTGATGGTCCGACGATATAAAACAAAGCACATTATTCTTAGGAGTACTTACTATGTATATCTTTTAATATATGTGTAACATAGTAATAATATGTACCTGGCTTTTTAGTATGGGTTTCCCTTTGGGTGGGTGGGTTAACGGGTTTTCCTGTCAAAAACGTCGCAGTTAGGAGTTAGTCCGGAGTTAGGAAGTTAGCCGAGTGACATCCCTGTGCCTTGGAGAGCACGTAAAGCAGTCGGTCCTGCGCCTGATCTCTCCGGTCGTGTCGGATTTCCGTTCCACTGAACTATGAGTGAGAGTGAGGGAAAAAGAATGAAACTATGTTGCGCACACACTTGTGCACTATAATATCACCCGCGCAGATGATTAGTCTCTGAGGTAGTTGGCTGCCGAGATCGGATTCTGTCGGGAGGGCATTATAGTTAGGTAAATGCTATTTGTATGTACACTTGTACAGTACATCTAATAGGTACTAAAACAATGCGTTATCACTGATATGTTCGCTATTTCCGCTTATTTCGTGACCCCTGTGGTATTCCATTCCATAAGCTAAACGGACATGCTAATTTTTTCTACGGTGAAAGTCAGTTCGCTATTTTTGCTTAAATTGTTATATAAATGTTTTCTAAAATAAGGAAGTAAACGGTTAAAAGTTGCGCTTCGGCTAATAAATCAGTCATCGAAAAATATATCGACCGTTCCGTAGAACAAAGTCTCATCTGCTAAATTCATAACTTGAGATTTGAGCCTTGCAGGTGTGAGTTTTAAGGCTCAAATTTCAAGTTGTGAATTTAGCAGATGAGACTTTGTTCTACGGAACAGTCGATATGTAATTTTAAAAACCATAATTACATATTATATTATATTAGAAATTTTTGTGAGTAATAATATCTTTAGTGGGTTACTTAGTTCAGAAAAAATAATTAATCATAAATTATTTATTTATTAATAGGGATTGACGTAATATTATGAGCATGTGAGAAAACGTCGATAAAAATAATACATAAATAAGAGAAACAACTTGAACCCGCTTTGCAGGGGTTTTAAATAAAAAAGTTAAGCTTAAATATCTGCATATTTTAATCGAAACCGTAATAACAGGCTCTATAGTCTATACCCTGTCATCTACATCAGCCAAAGTGCATGTACACTACTGGACATAGGCCATTTTTAGATAGCGCCAACGTTGCCTGTCTGATGATCTGATGTCTGCCACTATCTAGATATGACCAGCACACTATCATTTCAACGTGAGCCTTGAAAGCTACGTTGCATCGGTTAGGTTAGTCTTTGGTGAATTACTTCGTTTCGAACTTCATCCATAAAATAAATTCCGAGCATAGCACTCTCTATAGCACTCTAAACTTGAAGTTTGTGGGCTAACCTCACTGTCATTGCCCAGGTTTCAGCACCGTAGGTCATCAAATGAACTTAACATACTAAACAGGTTAAATAGGCTGTTAAAAATATGTATACAAATCGTGTGTAAAATGTCCAGCATGCTCGTTGTAAATGATAAGATAAGATTAGCTAGTTTACCCGCTTTCGCATGTTTGTGGGTCGCACACATGTGTTTGTTTAACCAAATTCAACATTGCCGGAACAGGTTTGAGATGTTTTCGTTGTAGCTAGAGATGTGATTAGTGTTTGCGGACATATCGATATAATTAATCATTTAACTAGCTGATGTTTGCGATTTCGCCCACGTTAAGTAAGGGTTTTTAAATAAAAATGTAGCTTGTTTTAATCCTGGATATGAGTTATCTCCATTTCTCAGCCAAATCGGATCATTCGTTGTGGCGTGAACTAACAAAAATTCATCCATACATCCATCATCACAAACTTTCGCATTTATAATATTAGTAGGATTTAAAAAAAAATACTTGTATTGGTAACTTTTTAATAAGAAACCTTGGAAGGAAAGAAAGAAAGAGTTGTTTTTATGCTAAATTTTTTTAATAAGATTACATTTACAGATATTTATTTGATACTAGTTGATGCCCGCGACTGCGTTCGCGTGAACTGAGGCTTTTTAATTCCCGAGGGAACTCTACCTTTATGTTATTCCAGACTTTGATCTACTTCTGTGTCAAACAGCACAATCGGTTCCGTCGTTGCGACGTGATTGAGTAACAAACATCCAAACATCCACACTTTCACATTTATAAAATTAGTTTAGTAGGATAGTAGGATTGATAATTTTGAAGTTTCGATAATTTTTTAGTAGGTCTCATGGTAATGATTAGGTTTTATCGACATGTCAAGCTTCAACGGGACATCCTTAGTCGCAAGGCGCCGGACCAGCCCACTTCTGCGGTTAATGCGTAAGCGCAAAACACAAACATTACCTTAGTACTTTGACACACTTCGACCTTGCCTTATATTTTTCACTGAGGCCCAAACATTTTTTCAACCTCGCGTGAAACATTTCTTATCGATTTCCAATGGATTAACTATTGCAGGACCGGTAAGAAATATTTTATAAGAGGTACAAAGTCAAGTGTTCTTTCAGCGTTTCTACTGGCGGGAGGCCAATCATTGCATAGCGCATGTCACCCCTTGTATTCCTTACCGCTTCGTTACTTCCTCGTGGTTAGCAAGTTTGACTGCCGATGACGAGGTCCCGGGTGCAATTCCCGGGTCGGGCCAATAAAATGTATTGGACTTTTCTGTCAAGAAATTCTCAGTACTAGTTTTGATTGTCAGTACCTGAACCAATTTCTATATGGTGCAGGTGCTGACCTCAAGCCTCAATCAAGAACCTAAAACACTATATTACTGTCAATATTTATGGTCGAAATAAATGATTTTTATGCTATTGCATAGCTTCTATCGCGGGCCTTGAGCGTGGAGACCGAATCCAGAAATTCCGTAACGAAAATAATCTGACACGGGACTCCTCTCACCGCTAGATGGTGTTGATAAAAAATGCTATGCAATAGCTTTACCGCGGCAGTCCCCGAGTGCCACACGTCTTTTTTTTTTTTATAGCAACATAAATTTTTAGTAAATTATTATATTTATAAATACATAAGTTTTATTCTTGTTTTCCTTATTGTCTAGTTTACGAATTTGAGGTTTTTCACCTTTCCAAGTATTGTAAGCTTCTTGCAATCGTCAAGTGTGTTAACTACTTTGTGTAAAAAGAGACTAACGCCTGTCGACCTGCATCTTCAATGTCTAACTTCTATCTACATCTTGCCGCTCGACCGAATTAAAAAACAACCAATTTGAGCCTACCCGCTAATTCATTCTGTCCAAACTGGGCGCTCTAAAAGTGGCCATAAATCTGTCGGGCACACAGCTAGGATTTACACTGTGTAAATATTTACCATAGTTACTACTGGAGCCGTGCATGGATCAAGTGGTCTGTTTTCTTCGTGGAAAAAATGTTTGTTAAAATAACCGTCTCATATAGCTTTGTTTTATTTTTAACCGACTTCCAAAAAAGGAGGAGGTTCTCAATTCGTCGGAATCAATTTTTTTTTTTATGTATGTTCCCCGATTACTCGAAGACGCCTGGACCGATTTGTACCAAACTAGATTACGATACGATACGATTTAAACCAGACTAACCAACAATGCGGTGATATTATAGTATACATGTGTATATGCCAAAGAAAATGCACTCTACTAGAAACTAAAAAACTTTACAAAACACGTGAAAAACTTAGAAGGACTAACTATGTACCTACGTAAAGTACTTGTAACACCGAAACAAAATAGTACCTACCTTGATATGTTTTGTAGTTCCATAGACTTATGACTTTAGATTTTTAACCGACTTCAAAAAAAAGAGGAGGTTCTCAATTCGACGCGTATGTTTTTTTTTTTTATTTTTATTTTTATTTTTATTTTTTGGCGATGTTACTCCATAACTCCGTCAAATCTGAACCGATTTTAATAATTTTTTTTTTATTTGAAAGGACGTATCGTCAGGTTGGTCCCATTTAAATTTGGTGAAGATCTGATGAATATCTTCGGAGATGGAGGACGGAACTCCTCAATGAATAAGAGCAAATCGCTTGTGATCAGAGTGTGTGTTGGATTTTAACCATGCATTCTTCATAGCATACATACATAATGCTTTTCTATTCGGCATTTCAATATAATTTTTTTTTAACCGAATTTTTGACGATGTTACTCTATAACTCTGTCAAATCTGAACCGATTTCAATTATTTTTTTTTTATTTAAAAGGGCATATCGTCAGGTTTAGTCCCATTTAAGTTTGGTGAAGATCTGATGAATATCTTCGGAGATATAGGATGGAACTCCTCATTGAATAAGAGCAAATCGCTCGTGATCAGAGTGTGTGTAGGATTTTAACCATGCAAACTTCATAGCACAAATACATATGCTAAATTCTATTTGGAATAATATATTTCAATACTTTTTTTAAGGAGCAAAACAAATGGTCTAGTGAATTGGTCCCATGAAGCTACACTAAAAAGCTTAAAATAATAATATAAAAAAATATTTTAAAAAAACCGACTTCAAACGCCACTTAAAAGTATAAAATAATTTTAGTTTGCACACGTATGTTGAAGTCGGGCCAGCGTTGGGCAATGGTATCATCGTTTCTATATTTTAAGCCCGTCCGACTTCAATATACGTGTACAAACTAAAATTATTAAATCGTAAATACTATTAGGCCGGTATACTTGTTGAATTAGCCCGTGAGACGGAGGGGCCTAAATAGAAACGATGAAACCGATGCGCGACGCTGGCCCGACTTCAACATACATGTACAAACTAAAATTATTTTATACTTTTAAGTGGCGTTTGAAGTCGGTTTTTTTAAAATATTTTTTTATATTATTATTATGATAACAAACTCAGCCAGTGTAGGTATTGTGTCTCCGACATGTCGCTTCTTTAATTCAAAAGTACGACAAATAAAAAAAATTAAGAAATGTTTTTATTGCAAAAATATAATCGTAATCCTCCACATTTTTACATTAAAAAAAAAAGACACCCATTGATAAATACGCTTCTAACGATATAATATAATACCATGCATATTATTTGATGTATATAAGAAAGCAGTGGACAAAAAAAAGACGTGTGTCACTCGGGGACTGCCGCGGTAAAGCTATTGCATAGCATTTTTTATCAACGCCATCTAGCGGTAAGAGGAGTCCCGTGTCAGGTTATTTTCGTTACGGAATTTCTGGATTCGGTCGCCACGCTCAAGGCCCGCGATAGAAGCTATGCAATAGCTTAATAGTTTATTTTTTATCTTCTGTAAAAAAGTGTAATTTTGATTTATGGTCATAGACTGATTATATTACTGTTTATGGTAGTTTTGAATTGAAGCAGCAATATCTCCGAGCTGTGATAGCTGTCGTGGTGGTCCTACCTAAACGTAGTATAAAAAGGAGTGCGTGAGGAATGCGCCAGCGCGATCGCCAGGTGCATTGGCCGCGCCCCGCCCCTGCTGGCATTTTTGTGCGCACGACCAATACGATTGGGAATCAAATTTGGCCTCTTCTACCATATATAAATAGTCGAACAGTGAAAAGCCTTCGAAAGAACGAACGTTATTTAGACATAAATCATGGAAGGGTTGTTGCAGGAGGAAAAGATAAATGAAACAAATTATATATTTTTTTTTATAAATGCGAAAGTGGTTTTGTTTGTCCTTCAATCACGCTTCGACAGAGTTACGGATGATGTGGTTCTTTGCATATTTTTTGTATATTTCGAGGACCTGGAGAGTGACATAGGCTGCATTTCATCCCGGAAAATCCAAGAGTATCCGAGGAATTAGAAAACCTAAATCCGCGCGGACGAAGTTGTGGGTATCAGCTAGTAGAAAATAATTGAAGCCTCAATAGCCCAACGACTAAAGAACTGAAAACTGAGAGGTCGCAGGTTTGAAATCCATCCGTTGCAATACTGTCGTACCCACGCTTAGCACAAGCTTTCCGCCTATTTGGAGAGGAGAGGAGGATATTAGTCAACTTCAGCTTGGTTGATATTCTTAAAAAAAAAATCAATAATCTTACATCAGTCCTTACTGTTTACTGTTTTGATTACTTACTGTTTTTTTTTTTACTAGAAACTAAACATCAAAATTACAGTTTAGTTTCTAATAAAACAGACTGACGGCAGTTGAGATGCAGTTATTAAATCGATATCAACTACAGTGGAATCTTTTGTTCAAATGATGATGATAATGACGACGTAGAACTTTAGAATTTTCTATAGTTAGAGATAATAATCATTATAATAACAAAATGATAGCTCTATAATATGTATTGTTACTTCATCATTACTGTATAAGGATTTGCTTTATTTGGAATAATTTTAACACAATGTTTAATCAAACAGACCTGCCACAGGTTAAATAAACTGCCAATTGCATGTCAGGCCACTCGCAGAGTAGGGTTCCGCAGCTGCCTGTATACATTAATTTTTCATCATAAAATCATCCCTCAATCGAAAAAATGTTCATAACGTACCTCCAATATTTTTGAAAGACCTTTCCAATGATACCCACACAATGAAATAGACGATAAAAAAAATTGTCATCGCCTTTTACATGTAGGGGAGGTACCTAAAATAATAGTTTTTTTTTTCGAAGATTTTATTGTACAACTTTGTCGACTTTACTTGTAATTTGTATAACCTTGTCAAAATACAGCTCTTTAGTACTAATAGTCTCTGCGCTATGCTGCGGACAGACGGACAGACGGACAGACGGACGGATTCGGCGAAACTATAAGGCTGAAATCTACAGACCGCACTCTCAGTCAGCTCAGACTCAAGACAGAGTTAAAACGAGACAGATTTATGTTATAAATCTGTCTCGTTTTAACAGCATATTTGTGTCTCGTTTTAACCTCTATCTTGAGACTGAGCTGAGTCAGAGCACGCTCTATAGATCTCAACGTTAGACCCTTGCCTATTTAGTCGTGGGCTTGTAAACTGTGATGGGTTGCATTAGTGGGTACAAGTTTATCGGGCACTGCAAGTAGTTGGGCATCGAGGTGACCGCGTACTCTGTGCATAGAGTTCCTTCTAGTTTTACTGCGGAACCCCAAAAAGACTTGCGGTATATTTCCGAAACGTACACCGAAGGCCATAAAAAGTGCAAACTACGAGATATTGTCAAGATTTGCCTATTTAGCGTTTCATCAAACAATGATTTCGGGTTATCCAAATCCGCTCGGACCGTTACCACTACAATGGGTTGCCGTCGCGTCGGTTACAGTCCAATGGATGTAGTAACAATAATATGATGTGGGTCGAGATTCGATTCGGCGCGACGCCCGATGATCACATTTAAAGACTTTTATCAACACTTTATACTTTTTTTTTGTAATAAAGAATATTAGTCAAGCTGAACTTGACTTATATTCTCCTCTTCTCTCCAAATAAGCGAAAAGCTTGTGCTAGGAGTGGGTACGGTAATCACTATTACCGTACCCACGGGTGGGGTTCGATCGGGATCTGATGATGGGATCCTGGAGAAATCGAGGGAACTCTACAAATTTTATAGACCCAATTGATTTAGTTTTGCTAAAAAAAATTAGGTTACATTATACTTAATAACCATTTAAATACGATGCCACGGCCGTCAGGCATGTTTTATCGAGACGAATTACTGTCAAGTAGTTCAAGGGCTCGGCTGACAGTTGACAGATAAGCGTAAGTTCTCACTAGGTACATTTTGTTTTACAACTTTTTTTCTTGTCGTCTTCAAGACACGACGCGACGCGATGTTTCAATCTACCGCGACGCGATAATAGACAGATCATTTTGATCAATAGATAGTGTAACGTTGACCATTTATCCTGCCAAGTAGCTTCGATTTAGTTAGCGCTTGTCACTATATTTATTTATTGGTTTGTCAGCAGTGTGGGATTTAGTCGTGGTCTCAGTGCTTCATCCCCTGGGGCCTAGACGATAGACCACATTGAATGCCAATTTCACCATCGCAATGCAACGTTCAGCCCAGGAAAAAATTGGACGTTCTGACAGTTTTTGTATTGGAAAACTGCAAATTAATTTCTTGGTTAAACGTTACTCAGAAATGGGCACTTAGTCAGGAAAAGAAAAGATATCGAATAAAAAAGACTAAAAGCTAAATAGACACAAAGTTCAAAAATATTAACCCCAAAAGGTATTAAAGGTATTACGACGACTCACACCAAGTTTATTCTGCACTCCGCACCCCATTTATACATTGTTAATGGGGTAAATATTCAGTCTATGGCAACATTTTGTCGCGCGACATGCGGTGTTGGTACCTCACGGCTGCTTATTGTAACTGTTAAGCTCGGGGGCTTGTCAGATAACTGAACAGTACACATACTACCACTGTCTTCACGGTTATATATTAGCAAGATGACATTGGACGTGAGCTTAGTCGGTGAGTTGGTGATCGTGTGGCACGGGCTTTACCCGATTCCTGGTTCCGCGGCGAACTGACACACGTGCTGACACTTTGACAGGAATGGCAGGTAGACGTGAAAAACAAAAAACGGTCCGTTAATGCGTCTGCTTTTTTGTCCTAAATTTTTTTGCTCGACTGAGTAATTGTGATGAGCGATTGGCTGCTGCAAGTCGAAATTATTTTGAGACGAGCAGTGTAGGTAGTAAGTACGGCCTCGAGTCAAAATTATTTTACGATTTTGAGACAAACAGATGCTGACGTATCCGCTTGTTTGTATTTATTTGTTAAATTATATTTATCACCTGCTGAGTGCTGACACAGTAGTCTTTTCACCAACGTCTTAATCAGGATGCTGTACCTACTTATAATATCTTATAAGCGTTATGGTATCAAAACTCTTGTCAATAGAAGAGTTACATCGAGATCATCAGCAACCCCCAAACGGCCAAATGCAAATTGAAAGTCTAATCTATCTATCTAATACGTAACTATGTTTAATTTGATTTGTCGGCTATATTACGTATTATTATTAGAATCACATACTGATTTCTGAACTACCCTCAAGCCAGTGTTAAATTTTTACCTGCATCTACTTTGACTGCAGGATCACGATTTCAACGCGTGTTTCGTAGTGTGCAATAATAATATATAATTAATAATATACATATTTACATATTAAGTAGGTAATATGTGTATAAAAATAAAATACCTATGTGTATTTTGATAATATTCGGGAATAAAATGTGTTAACTTTGTATGCTATTCTTCCTGTTGTCTCTAATACAGTTAAATATAATCTTAAACACTGAAGCGATAAACACAGGATCGAGTGCCTCGCATATCTTGATTACTCAATATCTTAAAAGCACTGATTGTTTATTGTCTCATTCGATACTTGCTTCGCTCTTTGTACATAGCAATAAGGTATTTGACCTTTTGATGTCCTTCGGCTAAGTTGATATGCAAAACCGCATTGCGATGACGTAATCGATCTTGCACCGGGTCGGAAAACCAATGTTTGTAAACTTGGGTATTAAGTAATAAAAGTTTGTTTAAAAAATTAACCTACCTACTTATTTCATAAGAGTACACATGTATAGCATCCTTAACTATTTTGATTTGTAAGTTGAGGAATGATCTATAGTTATCTCATCCATTGTTTCCACATAATTTGATGCTCCTAACTTCAAAGCTGTTGCTTGTAGAAAGTTTAAAAACAAAAAAGTTCAAAAACAGAAAAGGTTAAAAAAAAATTGGATTTAATATAAAATGTTGCCTATGTCACGTGGACCATAATAACGAATCGATTGGCACTTTACTTAAATTTATCAAATTCGTCTCAGTAATTTAGTAAACGAACATAGACATGTACATAGAATAAAAGTAGTTTTTTAATTCAAATAAACTTTTACAAAGTGCATTATGATCATAGACTGCTAAAATCCCTTCGCTTTCCAAAATCCTATTGGCTTTAAAAATGGGTCGGTTTAAAAACAAGCTCAAGTCGATAAAACTTTGCCTTGGGCCTATAATTACAAATGATCGAAGTGACGATGCAGTCTAAGATGGTAGCAGGCTAACTTGGAAGGGGTATGGTAAGTGTACATGCAACCCATACCCCTAGTCGGTTTCTACACGCCATCGTGCTGGAACGCTAAATCGCTTGTCGGCACCAAGTTAAATATACTTTAACGTCCAATACTACTATAACTACGTGTGTATTAATTTCTTACCTGAGCTACCTCGATTGACCTTAACCGAAGATTAAAAAGCATTAATGGACATCGTTACGCGGCCATCTTTAAACATCTCCAGCTCCATATTGACACTTTAACGATCGCATCGGAAAACAGAAAGTTTTTTTTTTATAATAGTTAATGTTTTAATTAGAGATGCGTTTTATCTCATCGCAGAGCTATCGGGAATCTTGTCTAGACCATGAATATGCATGCGTAAAGGTACCGTGACTCATAAAACATTTGCCGGTTACGTTGATAAACGAAATCCAAAGATAAAGATTTCTGTTCGATTTTTTTTTTAATTAAAGCGTTAACCTACACTGAAAGGAAACCGTCAAAGACGTGCCGCCAAGCGATTTAGCGTTCCGGCACGATGGCGTGTAGAAACCGATTAGGGGTATGGGTTGAATTTACACTGCTATACCCCTTCCAAGTTAGCTCGCTACCATCTTAGACTGCATCGTCACTTACCATCAGGTGAGATCGCAGTCAAGGGCTATCTTGTCATCGAATAAAAAAAAAAAGGAAATAAGTATCCGAAACTATACTAATATTATAAAGCTGAAGAGTTTGTTTGTTTGAACGCGCTAATCTCAGGAACTACTGGTTCGAATTCAAAAATTCTTTTTGCGTTGGATAGTCCATTTATCGAGAAAGGCTTTAGGCTTTATAACATCAAGCTGCGATCAATAGGAGCGAAGCATCAGTAAAAAATGTTGCAAAAACGGGGAAAATTATCCATATTTAAAATATATTCTTTTAAAAACTTCTTAATCGCGATCATAATAACAGACATTGACGCGGACTCATAAATACATTTCAAAAATTGTGAAAAGACAATTTCCACTAATACGGGCACAGATTATTATTAACGTAAATCTAAATATATAAAAGGCAAAGGTGACTGACTGACTGACTAACTGACTGACTGACTGATCTATCAACGCACAGCTCTAACCACTGGACCGATCGAGCTGAAATTTGGCATACAGGTAGCTGTTAGGACGTAGAGATCCGCTAAGAAAGGATTTTGGAAAATTTCAACCCCAAGAGGGTTAAATAGGGGGTTAAAAAATCGAACCTAACGTGAGCGAAGCCGCGGGTTAAAGCTAGTGGATAATAAAAATAATTATTGGGTAATCAAATAAATTCAAACTCTTAGATGTTTTGAAATGTTAAGATGTGTTGTAACCATCGATGTAAAATAGTACGTTGTAACATATCAATGGTCAGATAAGACTGGTAAATAAAAGTTGTTAATGACTAGAATATCATTGAGCTGATATGCTCTCAAGCCAGTTATAAACATAAAGTGCAAAGTGGTAGGTAACTGTCGCGTATAAAAAAGATAACGACTTTACCGTAACAAAACAAAACACGTTGCCTTTACACACTTTGTTGGTCTGGGGCCACCACACTGGCCAAGTGCGGATTGGCAGACTTCACACACCTTTAAAAACATTATGGAGAACTCTCATGCATGCTTTCCTCGCGATGCTTTTCTTCCTCTATAGCAAGTTATATTCAATTTTTTTTTTAATATTTTTAGCGAGCAAAGGAGCAGGCGGATCACCTGATGTTAAGTGATTAACGCCGCCCATGAACATTTGTAGCACTTGAGGCACCACCAATGCGTGGCCGGCTTTTTAGGAATTTGTTGGTCCGCCCCTTGAATAACCCCATGTTCTAATTTAGTGGGTAGTCGCAGGAAGTTGGTTCCACAGTTTCAAAGTACGTGGAAAAAAAGATCTGGCACATCGGATGCCTTAAAAAGCAAATAAATTGCTTAAAAAGCACTCAATTCCGAAAAGTTAGTCATTCGTGCCTAGTATTGTATCTTGAACCCCCAAAAAGGGAGGCTGAAGTCTTAACCACTAAGCTATCACTGATTGTAAGCTAGCTTTAAATGAGTCACTAACGAACACATCCGCTAGATTTGCAATGGACACGGGGACATAAGATTTTTTAAAACATGAATCATCATGAATGCCCTAAAATTCTGATCTTTTGTTCATTAAATGGCATCAGAGTCGTAGATAAAGGCTTAATAATGACATCCCTTATCTAGCCATTTGTCCTTTATTGTGACGCCATTCTTTACGATGGTCTAAGTTTGACAATAACATATGCGTCGCATTAACTTCCCGAGCCGCTGTGTCTACGGTCGAAGCGATGTCACATATCAAATCAAAGAAACCTGTTCCCACAAGTGCACTTTGTCAGATTATTACCGGGATACACGTCCGAACGTGGGTCAAATATATTTTTCTTGATAAGCCGAAGATAACTGGGTACGGTTTTGTGGAAACTTTTTATAGAAATGAAAACCAGAAACAACTTTGAACCTTCTGGTTCTTTGTACCTGTTCTTTTGAGGTATTTTCGGACCAGAGGTTCGAAGGAATACCTTTTTAAGTCATGTCCCGAAAATGCGAAAATATTTACTCCCAAAAATTGCTGCTGATCTCCTGTAGTAAACTTATTACGTATATTGCATATTAATCGGATAACTATAGATATAGCTGTTGAAATTGCACTTATACTACATTGTTGCTAGCACGATTTATTTGGTGTAGGGCTACCATATTATGTTGAAAGTATTAAAAAAAAATACAAATCGTATTCATTTGCAAAGCAGTGTCTGGTACCTTCTAACCAGCTTGTAACTTTTCGGCGTTATGTGCGTTCCAAGAAATCAAATATCACTTTAGAGTTAGACAATGAAGGAAAACATAGTGAAGAAATCTCCACACCTGACAGTTTTCCATAATGTTCTCAAAGGTTTGTGAAGTTTGCAAGTCCGCATTTGGCTAGTGATAAACTATGGCTTAAGTCTTGTCTTGTCACCGCGTGGATGTTGGTAACCCTATTTTAATGGAATAAAGATGGCAAAGAAATCTAGTAATCACGAAGCGACTGATGATGAGAAAAAGTTAATGCGAGCCGAGCCGTTGTCTTGACATGGAAATTGGAGTGGCCTGTTGTTTTATTTGTTGAAGGGTATATTAAGTAGGCTCTACATCATCACCACAGGCTAGTTGTGTGAAGGTGGATGTACTCTTTTTAACCCATTACGGAAAAACCAAAAGGAAGGGAAACTATGTTTTTAGCAGTCTATGTGTATGTATGTTTCTATTTACGTTTACTACGTACCGTAGTGCCCAAACTACTGTTTTTTTTACTACTATTTTTTTTCTACCATAATGCACCGTTATGTGATGATGGCTTTATTTTTAACCGACTTCCAAAAAAGGAGGAGGTTCTCAATTCGTTGGATTTTTTAATTTTTTTTTTTATGTACATATTCCCCGATTACTCGAAGACGCTTGGACCGATTTGGAAAATTATTTTTTTGTTTGAAAGGGCATACTTTCCAAGTGGTCCCATTATCATCAGGTCAGGATTTGATGATAGGATCCTAGAAAAATCGAGGGAACTCTTCAAATTTTATAGGCACAATTGATATATCTACTTTGCAGTGGCGTTTGAAGTCGGTTTTTTAAAAATAATTTTTACGTTTATATTATGATCAGATGAGGTGTTAATCGATTCGTTATTATGTTTATTATTGCCCGGGTGATATAAGCTATATTTTATACGAACAAAATGAATATGACGAATGTTACATCAATTTTTCTGTGGTCTGGTTACAGTTTTGAACCTTTTGTCCTTGCTTTCACGACTAAAACGAATGTTTACGTTGCATTTATTCGCAACTTACGCAATAACATCACATTAAATTACATATAATTACAAACGGCAAACGCTCGCGACTCCCTGGCGCCTGCGCTTCTTCTAACCCGTCAGAATGTTTAATTAAGCCGCAATTTCCCACTAATTCCACTAACTAGTCTAGTCCAGAAGCCTAAGGCCGTATTGCGACTCGTAATCTCAGTCTTTGGACTGATGGACTGACGGACCCACCCCGGAAAGCGCGTTGGGTAACATCAGAGAATCCTAACATTATCATAAATTATAGATTTTACTCTATCATACTGAATACCTGTAGTATTAAACAGGTTTAGGACTGATGGACTGACGGCGCCCTGAAATAAGCAGTTGGGGTAAAGGCAATTCCTATCAGGATCACTATCTTCGATGTAATGTAACATTAACATGTTGCATAAAGTATGTGACATATAGTTGCTAAAACATTTACATATATCTGCAACCATAGATGTATGTAATTGGTCTCATGCTGAGATCTATAGAGCGTGCCCTGACTCAGCTCAGACTTAAGAGAGAGGTTAAAACGTGACACAAATATGCTGTTACATAAATCTGTCTCGTTTTAACTCTGTCTGAGCTGAGTGAGAATGTGGTCTATAGATTTCAGGCTCAAACTCGTAGACTGACAGCCCACCCCGTGATACGCTCATATAGATCACATTAGAAACTTAAATTACCTACTATGATTTATTTTTAAATAAATCATATATATTTCGTATATTAGGCTGGACCGTTATTTCTTATTGATCTTTTCAAAATTATTTAAGGTAACCCAACTTGTGGCTGTTAATACAAGTTGAGAATCTACCAACGGTTACAATGCTGATTCTTCTTCAATTTTATCAATTACTAGTAAATTAAAATAAAAGCGCGCACCAGTGTTTTAAGGAATATTGACTAGAACTTAGTTGTAGTTATTGTGACTAATTCTGTTGTAGACAATGTCTAAACTAAACAAAATTGACTCCCTGTGGCAAATTATAGCGCCAGATTTAAACCGGTCAATTTTATTCAGAGGTGTGCAACAGAATTAGCCTCAGTATTACTTGAAGTTAACAATAAAGTTCTTGAATTATGTTAATAAAAAGTTTCCGAGTCTTAATTTACCACTAAAGCTCTCATTTAATAAGAAAAAGTGAAACTTGAGGACATAAAAATCATAAAACGCTCAGTAGCCGTGACTCGGGACATAAAGTTGTCATCATACTTTGTAAGTGTTGCGTTGCGCATGCGTGAGAGATATTATGCTTTCCTATCGAGGGTATAGGAATTTATGGTATCCAGGCACGAAATATCGATAATTATTTTTATTAGTTTCGCACGTTATTATTATTTATTAGTTGAGTATTTAAGACATGGAGAAGATTGAGTCAACGTCGTATATTTTAATAAAATAAAAAACGTGAATAGTCTTAGGCTGAAATCAAATGTTGCACAAACATTACGTCCCATATGTCCTGAATTAGCATATTTCTTTCACATTTCATTACAATTTTTACTTTAAGGGCTTAAAATATAGTCGTACCTACGGGTGTCTTTTATGCGTGAAAAGTAGATAAAATCCAATCTGTTATAACATCACAGACATACATACACTACAATAATAGTTTACATACAGACTTAAATAGACATCAGAGTGATGGTTAAAGATGGAAGTTCAGACGCATCCATTTACTTGCGTAAGATAAACATTAATTAGTTAGTTACATTAGTTTACGTCACATTTTACTTGTCAACATAATGTGACTCAGCTTTTACTGTTTGGAATATTCATTATTCAACAAGATTATCTTAAAACTATATTTAACTTAGTGTACTGGTAGCAATGAAATGTAAACGTTATGTATAACTAAATTGTCTATGGTTTTCTTATAATTTCAGCGTCAGGTTTTTATAACCGTTTTCAAATCCGATTTTTTTATGATTACGATTTAAAACAATATGGAACAAGAACACAATATTTCAGATTGAAACCTAGACGTGAAATCGGTACGTCGAGCAGGTACAACTACATTTAATCTCTTACAATTTAATTCAATACAAAGGCATTTGTCCTCTGCGTTTCAAATAATAATTATTCCGTACATGCCAATAAGGAATTTAATTGTCTTTTGAACAATCGATATTTGTATTATGTTCGCGAGAATGCATTGGTTTTATTATAGTAGGTATACGTTGCATTGTAAACTTTGTAAACGAGATATCATGTTCCAATGTTTATTGACATTGAACAGTATACGTTGTCATTCGTAAACATCCGACAGCTCGGGCTGGGACTTGGAAATACAAACAATGAAGCAATGTGTTGATAGATTCACCTGGAAATACGCGAAACAATGGCGGTGACAGTGGTGTCGAAATACGAAACAGGCGCGGGCGCATCCACAAAACAAGTACAAGAGACGGCCATTAAAAACATCATTTTTTTTATTCGATGCCAAGATAGCCTTGACTGCGATCTCACCTGATGGTAACTGACGATGCAGTCTAAGATGGTAGCGGGCTAACTTGGAAGGGGATCACACTAGTGATCATCCGCAGCCGCCATTTAAATTCTATGCACCCTATTCTAGCCTCACCTTCACCCTATAGCTATTCACCCATTGCCATTTCATGTGACACTGGGTGTTTTTCGTGGGGCATTGTAGTATGTTAATATCTTCAGTGTATCCAGCGTATAGGGAGTTCATCGTCTATCTCTCAGACTATAACAGTCGAACACAATAGTTCCCGCAATGTTGCGATGAACAATCAGCGCTGGCATTTTGCAATGACAAATAAGGCGAGATGCTTATTGCGACAAATGAGGCTACGTTTAGAAAAATTATACATGCCCAAATTAGGATTTTGACATCTTAATACTCTTATAAAATAAAAGGTAGACGAAGACTTGGATGAAGAAGAATATCCTGGCTTAAATACCTTGACCTCCAAGGCCACCATTCAGAGCCACAGTAAATAAACTATTAGCCTTAATGAGTACCAGGAGTTTAGGAGCTACGTGAACAGCTGTCACTTGTTTTTTCAGATTCAGTTTCTTGCCCGCTTGGTTTGAGTATCTTCGCAAGTCCACGTAGAATCTTATTACATCAGGGCAAAGAGTCCAAAGTGCTGTTAGTTGCCAAAATCTTTTTAAACAAAGAAGAATTTAGTTCAAGGTTTCTGAAATTAACCTCAGATGTGAAACGCACTTCCAGCATTCGTGTAGGCATCTTCTAGGCTAGACCTCATTAGTGCTCTCCACCATTGATAGTCTCCCTCATAAAAAAAGTCAAGGAATAATTTAACGCAATTTCCCAAATGGCGATTGAAATAAAAAAAGACATTGCGCATGCAATGTTACGAGTGACGTGAAACTCGAAACGTCTCGTTGTGAAGAAAAAGAGGAAATTGTAGTGCGTGATTGCGCAACCGTGTTCGCGTGTCGCACGATTACGGACAATCAAATGTTCCTCGCTCGTACTAATGTAACCTCCCCGGAGCATGGGGAATTAGCATACCCGCCGGACGCCGCGCCGCGCCACTTGCCCACGCGGAGTTCGGTCGATCCTTCATATTCGCTGCTGTGTGCGTGGACCGGAGATGCATACGATTTATTAGCAAACTAGATGATGCCTGCGACTTCGTTCGCGTAGATTAAGGTTTTTAAGCTATTGCATAGCTTCTATCGCGGGCCAGCGTGGAGACCGAATCCAGAAATTCCGTAACGAACATAACCTGACACTGGACTCCTCTACGGTGAGCCGCTAGATGGCGTTGATAAAAAATGCTATGCAATAGCTTTACCGCGGCAGTCCCCGAGTGCCACACGTCTTTTTTTATTCCCGCGGGAACTCTTTTATCTCTAGCCTATGTGCTATTCCGGACTACACTCTATCTCTGTGCCAAATTTCAGCTAAATCGGTTCAGTCGTTGCGACGTGATTACAAAATAAATTGTGCCTGTCACGTCTGTCTATTTGAACCCACCTAACTCAAAAACCACTACCCGCTGAAAAGCAGACTTTTCTGGGATTCGATCCCAGGCAAGCATCTGACTTTCTGAGTTATGTGCAATTGTGCATTGCAAACACATACACATTAAGCAAGCTGTACGGGCGAGGGAAAACAAAGATTTAAACTTAATTATACCGAGTACGCACAACCATGGAAATGTCGAAATTTCCAACTAAAACGTTCATTGTGGTGCGTACTCGTATAATTCATAATAATAATTAAATATCATGAGAAAGAAAATATCATGAGAAAAACACACACAAACGTAAATGTTATTAATTTTCGTTAAAGCAATGAATCAGTAATTTAAGTACTTAATCAGGTAAAATATTGTATATATATGTATTTTGATTTAGATACATTTATTTGGATTAGTTGAATAGAGGTGGCACAAGACTGAAGAAAGTTTGAAGAAGTTTCGATTTCTGTTACCGTACGCAAATTGTAGAAGTAAGTAGATTGTACTAATTACATGTTTCATTATCTGATACTGTCAAAGATTCTTTTCCAATAAGTATTTTATCAATGTTGGGCCTATTCATCAAAAATAATGAAAAACTATGCGCATTGGTCACGATAAGGATTATATCTTGGAATAGAAAATTTTTCCATACCTTTATCGCCTTAACTACTAATTGAACGTCAGATTAGATATGGATAATAATTCATCGGCGAACGAAAACAAGTGAAAGATTAAAAAAGTACTTTCATGAAGGTCATTAGAAATTATTACTTCACATGGTAAATAACGGCGTAAAATAGTGAAAGTTAGTTAAGGTAGTTTAGGAATTTATAATTTCTAAATTGTCTCTGGCCTGGTCTGGTGGGAGGCTTTGGCCGTGGCTAGTTACCACCCTACCGTCAAAGACGTGCCGCCAAGCGATTTAGCGTTCCGGCACGATGGCTTGTAGAAACCGATAAGGGGTATGGGTTGAATTTACACTGCTATACCCCTTCCAAATTAGCCCGCTACCATCTTAGACTGCATCGTCACTTACCATCAGGTGAGATCGCAGTCAAGGGCTATCTTGTCATCGAATAAAAAAAAAAGTTTAATAATTATGGCGAAACGCATTAATTCCAAAAAATACTGGTTGGGACTAGATATATTGATGATATTATTATTATTATTATTATTTGGAGAATTATCACAAAGATAAGCATTAAAAGTTAAAAGGTAAAGATGACGATGTTTACGTCTGCTATTCTTATCTTTAAACACAAATACAATAGTAAGGCAACTCGTAAAATTGTATAAAACTGGCGCTTGATAACGAATGACTCAAAACAACTTATCTTCCCATTTACAAAGAATATGTATGTAGGCTAATTGTTATAAGTTTACTTCATAACATTGACATAAATGAAACACAAGATATCTACACCAAGTCTGAGTTAAAGAGTGTATGTGTTTCGTAATTAAATTGAACATTAGCAGCGCTTTAAGCCAATTTTGAAGTGATTTTCCCAGGCAGTACAGAGGATTACACAAAGAGTAGGTACGTAATGACACGTATGCTACATTTTATCCCGGTATTGATTAATTAGGGCTTCCTCTTAAAAAACTTTTTGAGGAAGTTTGCACCCCAGAAATGGAATCTTTGCATCCCAGAAAATTAAATCTAAGAAGCTAAGATTAAGCAACATCTTAATCAGTATGTTATTTAATACACAACAGAATACGGACATTTAAAAGTTACATATTATACAAGTATTATTAGTATAGTAATACAGAATGATATAAGCCGGTGTGCCTTCGCAGTCGTTATTAATTTGTCATTCATCGATTGTTTGTTTAGAATTGTCTACGTGTGACCCTGACGCCCACGTGCAATCTATTGTGCCATTACTATGTTAAACGCCATCTGTGCTACCAAATGTCTTGAGAAATGGAGATTAGGCTTCGATGTCAATGTTGTAATCACCAAACAAGTTAATTGACCGTTAAAAGTAACAGCATTTTAAACTTCAACAAGAACTTCAGTCGACAGGTCTCAATCTTTATACAAGAGTATTTTGTACGTAAACTGTTTTAAGTGGCACATTCAATAATAATTTATTATCTATGAAGAAATTGCTAACAAGTAGTTTTAAGAAATTCGTTAACAAGCACGTAGGGAAAACAGAAGTATCTAATTTTGTAATCGGTTCAGGATCCAAGGTTGGTCCCGGTGTAAATGGTGTTACGCCCTAAAATGTATCGACAAAATGACAATACGAATGAATTCATTGTCTCTTGCCAAGAAATAGAAAGTTTACACAATATAAGACGTAAACTGATAAAACTTAAAATAGACGTTAGATTAGATAACGCCAAATCGCTGTATGAATGGTTGGCCAACTAAGCTGTGGTTATTAAATTAGAAATAAAACATTAAATTAACACAGTATTTTATTTAAAATGTCCAGTGTTTACTGTTGAAATATTTTACCAAGTAAATTTTATCTACTATGAAAATCTAACTTGAGTGGGTTCTGACCTCATTTTTGGATTTGGCTTATTGCACCTAAATATCGAATGAGAAAAGTTATATGGAATCAAAGTTTTCGTTCTGCTTATCATTTTAAACTGAATCTGTAGTTATCAATTTTTTTAAGCTATTGCATAGCTTCTATCGCGGGCCAGCGTGGAGACCGAATCCAGAAATTCCGTAACGAATATAACCTGACACGGGACTGCTCTACGGTGAGCCGCTAGATGGCGCATTTTTTATCAACGCCATCTAGCGGTGAGCCGCCAGATGGCGTTGATAAAAAATGCTATGCAATAGCTTTACCGCGGCAGTCCCCGAGTGCCACACGTCTTTTTTAATGACGAGATATCCCTTGACTGCGAGCGTGGAAAGTGTCGATGGAAGCGGGATAACTTGGAAAGGATGCGGCAGTTTAATTAAACCCTCACATCGTATCGACATTAAAAAAAAAAAACGACCAATGACAATCACGCCGCTGTGTGTGTATTGTTGTAGTCCATAATCAAATTGGCAACTTTTCTGATGCAATTGCAGCGCATAGGGGGCAATCTAAAATTTTTAATTTATTTGTTTTTTTTTGTATGGGATGAAGTCTGGTCTGGGGGAAGTCTAGGGCCGTTTCTTGTAAACATAAGTGATTAGTCGTTACGATACGATGTGAGGGTTCAATTAAATGGAATGGAATGGCTCATTCCAGGGAACAAACAATGGATTAACCCCAATCTTTTTGACACTCTTCACTTGGCTAACCTAATTGACATTCGTTTATTTATAAAATTAAACAGTTTTAATAAGAGAATCATAAAATCCAATAACAAGAATTTAATCATAACGAAACCTGTAAATCATAATCTTCATAAAAATTTCGTTCGCGAAATAAATTGTGATCATTTAAATTGTCAAATAAAAACCGATTTAATGATACTTGAACTCTTGTTTCGTTTAATTAATTGTTTTTTTCCCTCTGTTTCAGGTGAGTTAATGTTATGATGTCAAGCTGTCGCTGTTGATCCGAAAAGGATCATTATTGGCACTGTAAATTTGACCTGACCTTAATGTAAGTGGTATAGTTTTTTAAGGTTCCTTATAAAAGTGATTTCTGTTTTCACTTTACGACATTCCGGCGTATAGTGTACAATGTTTTGGTTTTATCTTTATTATATTAACAATGTGGGATTTTACTTTTTGAAAATATCTTGCACAGAAATTTCGATATTTGCGCCTTTTTAACCGACTTCCAAAAAGGAGGAGGTTATCAATTCGGCCGGTATCTTTTTTAAGTTTTTAGCCTTATAGCTCTAGAATTGACAGACATAATTTCAAATTCACAAATAATTTGTATCAGGGAAGAAGGGAATAAATAAAGGAAGGGATAAAATAAGGGAAGCCCATAGAAGCAAATGAGGAGCCAAGGAGGTATTTCGCTTTGCTTAGGCTTGTGGAAAATCTTAGAAAAGGACTTTTTAAAAAGAATGGAAAAACGATGTGGAAAATCTTAGAAAGAAAGTGAGGTCTATACCGAGATGAGTGTGCTCTGACTCAATTCAGACTTAAGATAGAGGTTAAAAAGAGACATAACATGTTCTGCCAGAAATCTGTCTCGCTTTAACTCTGTCTTGAGCCTGAGCTGAGGAAGAGTGCGGTCTGTAGATTTCAGCCATAATTCGTAGCAAACCATATCTTGTAGTTAGTTACTAATAAAATAAATTTTTATCGTTGAATCAATTTAATTTCTATTAGTTTTCTAACAAAACTTATGTATTTGTGTGTGTGTTAATGCTTTGTTTACCGCTATTATAATAATCTCATTTGCTATTACACGACTTGCTGGCTTCGTCGGCTACTTTATTGCGATTTCTCTTCGGCATCATTATTATTGTTTTATACTTACCGAGTTTAATCACGCTTCATTGAATTTTATAGCTCATCAATGGGATGGCCATTCATATCCGCCTATGTATTCAGTTCTTTTTTCTCATATTTTCTTCTACGGACAAATCACCAATGCGTTGCCGCCTTTCAGGAGTTTATTGGTCCGCCCCTTGAATAACCCCATTTTGAGTAAATTATTAATTATCGTATTTCGTCAATCCGTATTGTATTTGTGTCGTGTTAATGTTTTGGTTAAGAGAGTTTAAAAGACTTATTTATACATACATTTTTATTGTATACGTGAGAGTTGTCCATAATGTTTAATGAAAGCGGTTCTATAAATATTAAATTTATTTTACCTCAAAGCTTTAATGCGGAACATCAAAGATAGAAACTTGCTGAGATCAAGTATACCTCAAAAGGATAGATTGAATGTCAATTTAGAAAACAATTAACATAATCGGAAATCGAACCGGAAAGGTCAAGTTAACTAATGATATATCTTTTAGATAGTACGTTTGTATGTGTATGTAATTATACCTAATAATTATTAGGTACTAGTGGATGCCAGCGACTTCATTCGCGTGGATTAAGGGTTTTGAATTCCCGCGGGAACTCACTTATTTTCCGGGGTAAAAAGTAGCCTATGTGTTATTCCAGACTATCTCTGTATCTTTCAGTCAAATAGGTTTAGTCGTTGCGGCGTCATTGAATAACAAACATCCATCCATTTATAAATCCAAACTTTCGCATTTATGCATAATATTAATAGGAAGGATTTAAGCCTCAGTAGCCCAATGGTTAAGGTGCGGACTGAAAACTGAAAGATCGCAGGTTCGAACCCCACCCATTGCACTATTGTCGTACCCACTTTGCACAAGTTATTCGCTTATTTCAAGGGTAAAGAAGAATATAAGTCGGGTTTAGCTTGGCTAATATTCTTTTTTTTTTTTTTATTCGATGACTAGATAGCCCTTGACTGCGAATTGCGATCTCACCTGGTGGTAAGTGACGATGCAGTCTAAGATGGTAGATGGTTTTTTTTTAAAGAGACTGTTGATTTAATACTTAATCAAAGAGATTATCGCAATAGCATCTTGATTGTCGCCCATCAACCGGCCGTATATGGCGTTCGTTCGCGGAAGGAGCCTAGTACCGCGAGGTGAACTTAGAGTTTTTACTTCCACACCCGATACGGAGTTCCTGAAGCACCAATAATTAAAAATGCTAGTAATTACAGCTCTAACGTCTCATATAATTATGTGTAATATCGATTGGTTTAATTGTTTGCTTCCGTTTGGTAGCTCAAAGAAACAATTTACCTAGTAATGAAAAGATAATTAAACAAATTATTATATTATTCTTCTTTGTTCTATCACAAGCTATTGCCGAAAAAGGCGTTTGAATGGTGACCTCCCACCGGGAAGCGTAGGGTTGGAACGAGAACTATGTCCAGCTGTGGAAATCTATCTGTTGAGACGATGATGACGAGTCGGAAATTTCCGGGAATTTTTAAATTAAATATCTCTGCATATCTTCCGTAATATTTTGAAAAAACCTGTTGACTTACACGTGACATAAAGTAAAGAGATCATTCGATTAAAGGGACGTGACACTCGTGCGCTGCCTCAGTAAATAATCCTCACGGGGCGTGCTTATGTCACGCTGTCATGTCTGTTGAACCCACAAATAACGGTTATTTTATACCTAAGCGGGTTACACAAATGAAGTTACTGTTACACTGCGATAATTCTGTGTATTTTTTACATTAAGGCATCTCGCACACTACGCATCCACGACCCCCAAGTGGCAGCAGCGTACAGTAGGACTAGCATGCGCGCACGAGATGACTACCCATTTACTCGTGAATCTCTACGATATACTACGAGTAAATAGGTAGGCAAAATTTTCTCGTCCACGCATGCTGAGATAGCGCGGATAGCGTGGGTAGTCAAAACTTTCTTGTAGGTACGCGCATGCTAGCGCTACAGGTAAAGCATTGTAACCTAATACACTTCGCTTGTATGGCCGCATCGTCCAATTGGCGCGACGTACTTTGGGTAATAGTACGTTGTGAATTATGGTAGAGTTAAGAAAGTTTAGTCGCAAGTGACGCTCATAGTGAGCGTTCGCTTGATCTTACGAGTTTTGATGAACAGCAGCCACAGTCGTAAACGCGTAGTGTGCCGGGTCCCTTAACAATCCGGTCGTAATCTGTCATTTCCATACAAAATTAAGATAAGCGTCGTTTGTGAGATCGCCGCTGTCAAAACACGAGTTTTGTATGAATTGCGCCATCGCTGTAATGTTTCCTAGATCGGCTGCTGATCATGGAGTATTGGGGTTGAGTCCTGTGTCGGTACAGAAGTAAATATTAAAAAGTTCTCGCAGTAGCAGCCCGCGGAATTGGAAAGTTGGCGTGTCTTGGAGAGCTCATAAAGATGTCGATCCTGCGCCTGATTGTCCTCTGCCCTCGTTGGATTGAAGAATGAGAAGGTGGGAATAACAGAGGTTTGTTTTTGCAGACATGCTATAATATCTCCCTTCCGATGAGAATGGCCGGAAGGACATATTAATTGAATGAATATAAAAAATAGCAAAAAGGAAAATTAACAGAATATTACATTTTATTACAGCCTATTGTACTCTGTGTTGTTTATGTATGTATTAGTTATTTAAGTTGTTATCCTTTGGTGTACAATAAAGAATACTTCATTCATTGAAAGATTTACAGAATCGGGAACTCGAGTGGTAGGATTACGTCATTGTATACGCTATTGGTTGAGATAGAAAAGATGTTAATTGTGGCGTAATTTTTGGTGCGAAGACGTTTGGTTTTTAACGTTTTAGAATTTCTCTCAGTGAAAGTTGAATTCTCGTTCCATTAGGACCAGAGAGTCCGTGAGAACGATTCCGAAGTAACAGTTAACACGTCCTAAGTCACATTCGTTGTATATGATGGAAGCTCTATAAGATTTGTGCCAATAAACTTAGAATAAGAATTATTATAATATTATTTTTGCATGCCAATACCCGGCAGATTGTAGTACCTTTTAATTATTATTTAACACCAATATACCCACACTCAATCTTTCATTCTTTTGGATTTGATTGAATAACTTGGAAGAGGTATGACAGTTTACATTCAACCCATACCCCTAAACGGAACGCTAAATCGCTTGGCGGCACGTCTTTGGCGGTAGGGGGGTAACTAGCCACGGCCAAAGACCCATCAGGGCCCCAAGTCTGCTATTTTACATGTCATTGTCATTGATCCGCAATACAATTACAATTCAATTATCATTGGTCCAAAATTTCGTAGTCTACTAAATTCACAATGGTCGTTCGATTTCTTATAATTGGATTGTAATTCAATGATACCTCGGTATTGCCATTAGCTTAAAAAGCGTTTGCCGAAATGAGTTTCAAAAAAAACTACATATTAAGAACGTTTATTTAAGCTAGATTCAAAGCTAGATGTGTCAGTGGCAAACCATCGGAAAACAATTGTGACGCCATTGAATTAGTAGACTACCAAAATTGCTAAAAAAGCAATTGGGATGTCATTGATAGACAATTGAACTACAATTGCAATAGCAGACTTGGGCCCCAGATGTGTCCTACCTGTCTATGTCCTATGTGGCTATGAGAAGTGTTAACAATTCTCAATCTTAAAGAAGACCTGTGCTCAATCGTGGCCCGTATGCTAGCGATGAGTTGAGTCATGTTATGTTAGTTAGTTAGTATCACGGAGATGATAACGCTCATTTGCTTGGAGGCTTTTGCCGGTAAGAAGCCACGGCCGAAGCTTACCACCGCTCGAAGTAGGTTGAGTTGCTTGGTAATTTTCTGACTGCTGAATTGAATCAGATTAAATTGACGTAAGGAAATTGAATTGTGTAAATTCATTACGCATTCGGCATTGTGTAAACTTGCTCTCGATTGTTATCGCTGCTAACTTGTAAACTAATCGCTGGATCGTGCATTGTGGAAATTAAGAGGTACCATGTTTCTGAACGTGCCTCTTTTAGATCTATTTTGTATTCTTGATCCGAAACACTGTGAACAGACTTGAAGTAGGTCGAAGTTACCGTACGGCGCATAATGATAGATAGACCGATGTGCGATGAGCTTTATTCGTTATCACTCATCCTTATTATTTCGAAACTAGCTGATTTCCACAATTTAATAAAATAGATAGACCCTGTAGTAGAGTCTTGAATAAGGGCCACAGGATGAAATGATTTTTTTAAATTAAATTAATAAATATCCATCCATACATCCAAACTTTCACATTTATAATATTAATAGGATTAATATAGGATTAATAGGATGTTCGCATGGAATTTTTTTTTACGATCCGCGTTAAAAAATAATTAATCTGTAAATGACTGTCTCCAGAATCTTACCTAACCCTGTCGCTGTCCTAATCCAGAGAAAGATTCATTTGCGGAAAACGGATGGTATTATGGATCAGAATAGGCTGTACAGTCTTTGATCTTTGCCTTTCTTAAAAGCATCAACGTCACTTTGACATTTTGAAAGTGACACGTATCAAATTCCCATTTCGCTCTCCGCGCGGCTCGTTTGAAGCCGTAAAAGGAGGCGATAAGTGTTAACACGCCTCTTCCTTGGTTAAGTTGTAAAATTGTCACCCACTTGGTTTATAGTAGGAAATCATTGAGGCCCCATAAACTGGTGTCGTTTCTACGGAGATTGATGGCGATGTATGGCAACTCTTATATTACGAGTAGTTAGTTATTAGAGCGCTCTTTTCTTTTAGATGATTCCGATAAATATATTTTTATGTTACGAATCGTCTTCGCAGATATTAATTTTTGATAATGGTGTACGATCTTTTCTAATTTACCCTGATTAATGACGATGATAGTTTTAGTCTGTTTCATCTGCTTCTATGGACCTGGGTCCTGGGCCGTTCGATGTACGCTTTTTGTCTTCACTCTTAACTTTACAATTTATAAATTCTGAAGTGAAGTGTTTTTTTGATGTTTAATTAATTCATATTTTCTCTATCACGTAGATAGCGAAAATATGAGTTGATTACGAGATAATAGTGCCTTCTTAAAATATTTTCTTTATTTTACGCCAAATTTTTGTCTACATTTTGTAAAATTAAGTTTCCAAAACACAGATTCAGATTTGTGAAGCGTCCATCAATTGCTGCTTTGTTAAAGTTTAATTTTCTCCTCATATTTTTTTGGTGTTTTTCGAACTTGTTTAATTAATTATTTTAGGGTTGTGTTTGTCAAACACATTATTTATCTTATTAGCATACAATATTGTAACTAAATATGGATGTAGTTCTTCTGATAGTTTTAAAAATTCTAACTAATAAATGTTCAAGTCTTGTTAGTTAAAAGGTAGTCTATTTAAGAGCTAGAGATATCGTCGATTTACAATTCGATTTGCGTCCTGTTACAATTTTAATTGCATTAATAAATAATGTTAAACTCTTGCTAGTTCTAAAATGGGACCGGAATCGAATATCAGTTATTTAATATTGTAACTGGCAACACGGGTGAATGTATTTTGTAAAGTCGTATATCTTTCAAATGAAACGAAGCCCGCCTAAAAAGGCCGACCGGGAAATTACCACATCGTAAATAATTCATGTATTATTACTCAATCATGTCGCGGCAACGGTGTACGTTTCAGGAGAAAGGTTTTTTTCGTAGCCACACTTTTTCCTGGCTTATTGTTTGGTCGAATTCGGTCCGTTCGAAACTTAAACTTGACTTCATAAAAAGTGACAAATGTCACATGTGACAGTTCGTAAAACGTTCGGAAAATTCGAACATACTGCCGTTCCGACGTTGTGTTTAAACCAAAACAGTTAGTAATATACTACGTTTATGGTTTAAACAGATTAACGGTACGATGTATATGTTCCATAAATACTTTTCACAGTTTTTGCGGTACCCATATTTGTATCCACCCGGTTTCCCACGCATTGTTTGGTCTGTTCTTATTTAAAAATAACATATTTTGTACTTATGGGGTTTTGTTCTGAAAACTGATCGGGAAATTCATACTTTTCTTCTTACTCCTAGATCTGGAAATAATGTTCCTAGTCCTCAGTCGTAACCACCTTGTTTCTCGCCCATTGTTTGGGCTGTCTGTTGAAACAGAAGCCCGCGCGTAAAAATTAACAAACATCACAATTGCCAGTAACGTTCAGAAATTTCAAAACTGTTGGTATTCCAAGTTTAAACAGTTAAGCGGTGTAACTAACTGGACGAATACGGATTTCGCGTCCCTCGTATTCCACTTTTTTCCCGCTCATTGTTGGGAAACGGAGTGATTACATTCTCTTTGGTTGGGACTGTTCGTAATTTAATAGCGGTCCGCGTAAAAAAATGTGACAATCGTCACATTTGACAGTTCGAGAAACGTTCGGAAAATTTAAATGCTTTCTCGTGGCGCTCCTTGTCGGTGTTCCAAGTTTAAACAATTTGTAACGGTATTCCATAGCGTCACAGTGACCTAACGAAAAACGGCAGAGCGCCGACCGGACTGAGGTACAGGTGTGTCTACGTTCACTTTCAATGTCGCTTCAATATGGCTACGATATTATACTTTTATGGTTTTATATTTGCTTTTAGATTTCGATATCAAGTTTATGATGCTAATAAAGATGCATAATTTCATCTTATACTTACATCTTTGTATTATAGAGGACATAATAATAGTATTAACGACATATTTTGTTTTAGGAGTTAGTAGTTACCTACTCTTGCAATTTATAGCTTATTTAATTAGCTATTAAATATAATCGTTTTTGGGGTTGACCTTTATCAGTAGTCTTCGAGCAACACATCTAAGAGATAATATAGAGCTCTCTTCACTATAGAAATTAGAAAGTTGAAGATAGGGCGCTAATGGCTGAATTAATTAGATTATGAAAATTATTAAAATCGGTTTCTGGTATACCACATGGTGTTGATGAGAGGTTATTCCCATGTCATGCGAGGGAAAAATTATATGGTACAGGGCGAAGAGAGTTAAAAGAAGTCTCTCTCTAATGCTCCTAAGCACGCCCCATACTAATCTAATTTAATAAAGCCTGAGTTGTCCCACGATTGGACAAAGGCCTCCCTCCGATTTTTCCACATCTTCCATAGGAAGATGTGGAAAATATAATATATAATATAATAGAATATATAATATAATAGAATAGTCTATACCTCGGTGGGCCATACAACTGAACATTTATCAAATTCATCACGCCACTGAAGTCTCGGGTTACCACGCTGGCGTTATGTATTAGAGGAAGATTAGAGAGGTCCAGAAAGAAGCAGCCATACAAACAAAAACAAAATTGCAGACACGCTCTAGAAACGAATATCTGTCTCTGGTTTGTCAGATATCCGTCAAAATAGTAACAAATTAACACGGACTCAAAAGTTAAATCTATCATTATTTAAGAACTTTGATTTGGGCAGTATTAAATTAATGTTGCCCTCTAATTTATTCCTTTTTTTATAAGGGGTGCGCTACAGATAAATTCCTTTTAATTAAAAAAGAAAACAAAATTAAAGTCAACCATATAAGGTACATGATTATTCCTGTTCATTTTATATATTCATGTAAAATACATAAACTTAAAGAGTTGAATTAGCATACTAATATTATTGACATGAAATTGTAAAAAAATCAACCTGAATTCTCACCGATCCGCGATCGTTTTGTTATTTTTTTATGGAATATAATAAGTCGACCAACAAAATTTATTTTTTGGCATCAAAGCCTAGCTTCTAATTTAATAACTCAGCAACGGGAAAATGATGAAGCTTCTAATATACTAACTCGGCTTCTTCACAATGGCCACAAAATATTCCAAAGAAAGCATCAAATAAAGAGCCACTATTTTTATTATTGTCCACTGCCACTGCACGATTTGGTGCGAGTGAGATGGATACGACTGGCCATTTGCACGATTTCGTTGGTGCGAGTGAGACGGATGCGACTGGCAATTTGCACGATCTCGTTGGTTATGGCTATTTGCACCAATCAGAGAGCGCCATTTAAAACATGCATTTGTTTTTTTTGTTGTTCTGTTGTTAGTGTGTTAATATTGCAATTATTTTTTCTTTAAACTAAAGTTAGGTTAGGTTAGGGTTATACATGAATATTCAGGTGCCCGGCCGAAGGCCGGGCACTTAGGTTCTGTTGGGATCGTAAACCTACCTAAAACTAAAAAAAAAGTTGAAAAAAAATTTGTTTTTTTTTTTTTCAAAAATGTTATAATGTTATGTGTAGGTACTTATCTTGAGTTAAATTTAAAAACAATCATTTTTTTAATTTCATTTTATCAAAAAAAAAACGTTTTTTTATTTAGTTAGAAACATTTTTTTATTTCATTTTTCTCACAAAAAAAAAATTAAAAATGTGGTTGAAGATTTGGTGTATTATTTGATGCTAATATTTAAGTATTTTAGGAGTTCACGGTTTGAAGCTAAGTTATAAATATAGATGCTAAAATTATATTTTTTAGAGGCTCACTAGTTGAAGCTGACTTAGTAATTTAGAAGCCAATAATGGTATTAAATAGAAGCTCGTTTAATTACATGCCTTTTTTTATTGCAATTAATGGACGTTCGTTTGAATACTCTAAGTTCGTAATATAAATGGCGTATTAACAATAAATTAAAATACGAAATTAAGATGTCGAGCGGTCCGATATTGACTGCCATTTTATATTGGCCTCCAAGCAAAACATTATTAAAAGTGTAATTTATTATTTATTGTTCTCTCGACACGGGACATAGGCCGGACATTCAAGCTTGAGCGGTGCCGAAAAAGCTTTGCGTGAGAGTTGATTGTTATTTGTTGAATGAATAGAATAGAAAAGTTTTTTATTCAAATAAAGTTTTACAAAGCGCTTTCGAATTGTCGAATGAATCTACCATTGGTTCGGAATAGCGTTCCAAGCAAGAACCAGCAAGTAAAGTAGCAGTTTCTCCTTAAAAAAAATTGTGCAACAATATTATGTTGTGTAACATAATTAATTATTTGTCGCCGCAGCAATTTAACTCGCTCATGTCCGAACTTCGTCCGCGTGCAGTAAAATTTCACAAAAAAACTCAGGAAATCCATTTTTTTCTCATCCATACTCGTCTATTGTCCGATTTGTTGCTGCATTACTGCTTGATTTATGGTCAAACCAACAAAGAAACACATTATTGCACTCAAAATATAGCATTTGCTCACGGCTTCGCTCACGTTAAATTCGATTTTTCAAACCCCTATTTTATCCCCTTACAGGTTGAATTTTCAAAAATCCTTTCTTAGCGGATCCGTCCAGTCCAAACCAAACCACTGACCAAACCAAACTACTGACTGAATGATCTGGATCATTCAATCAATCAGTCAGTCACCTTTTCCTTTTATATGAATTTAGGTTATAGATTATATTACCCATATTATAAATTGTAATAAAACTACATAGTTAAATCGAACTATCAACATGATCTGGCTAGTACTAATACATACATTCTAGCACTTGATACTGGTTAACGTTTTGTCAATTGTCTTTGTAACAAGAGAGTTCCAAGGATTTGTTGGACTTGATTACATGTTTCCTATTTCATGACCAAGCTAGTACTTCGAGCCATTTCTAAGCTCCATGAAATCTCCAACGGATGTCAACACATTAAATGTGACCTTTTGAAAGCGTCAGTAAACTCATTTCGCTCATTAGAAATTCTAATGTAAGACACCTTAGAAAATATAGTGAGTGTATAAAATTTTATAACCTCGGCCAATCGAGGTCCTAGCCGGAGGTCTTAGATGCAGTTATCGTTAAGACTATGCTACCGTTTATTGGTCGAGGGACAGACGTTTATAACTTCGGTGGGAATAGTTAAATGAGGTTATAGTTTCCGTTATCATTCGGTTTCAGAAAATACGTTTAATGTACAGTGTTCTAAAATAACATTGATTACTTAGAGGCTTAATTCTGAATTCATTAGTGTAGGCCTACATTATAGGCAATTATGAAACGCTCTGTATACAGTGTTTTCTGACTGGGAAGAAGTTAATAGCTCCTATTTATTTGTTTAAAAAACAACATTTACAACAGCTATAGCAGTAGGGGTAACAAAGCAGATTACTTCCAATACATATTTGATAAAAGATGTCGTAAGTATCTATTCTTCCTATGGTTAGTTTCGAACACCGGACTGGTCTGAAATTAGTCGGGTATGAACCGACAAAATCTTTACTCATAAAACTTTTAGTAAATTATGCGTATACAGGATGTCACGATCCCGTCGAGAGGTTGTGACACCCTAATACCTAAGGGCGAAAATGACTCGTTCTTGAATGTAATTGGATGCAGTCGCAATTTTTTAACACTTTTGCCATACTTTCTTTTGACCAAAATATTTACGTTTAGGTTACGTAGGTTGTGTTATGTGTCTGCATAGGTAGAATAAATCATAATTATATAGTACTAGTTGATGCCCGCGGCACCGCTCGCGTGGATTTAGTTTTTAAAATCCCGCGGGAACTCTTTGATTTTCCAGGATGAAAAGCAGCCTATGTAACTCACCCAGTCCTCAGCTATAATCATGCAAAAAACCATCGATCCGTAGCTCTGTTGTAGCGTTATTGAAGGACAAACCAACAAACCAACAAACAAACACACTTTCGCATTTATAATATTAGTAAGGATTATGCAATATCCGTAATACCGTGAACCGTGGGTAAATCGCAAGGAACTACACAATATAATCGAATGCTAACTCGATGCATATGAAATCGAAACAGGAACCTCTTCAAGCAATTGACAGCGCGACAGACAGTTGATTGGTGCAATAAAGTGCGTACTTATTCGTAATATGATTCTAGAAACTTTCTCAATGCTTCCCATATACGTTTTATACTTTGCATTTAGATAAACATCTGCACTTATCTGTAAATATAAGTATGTTTAATGGTACTTTACGTGTTCCAGTAGTAAAGAGAATATCTTGAATAGTTGAGAAAAAAATTGTCACTGTACTGGCTTGCCCAGTACAACAACACACATAATGGATATGTATAATACAGAGTTCACTCACACATGCCGCTACGCCGATGCCGATATAAGACTGAGACACCCCCCGCATGGTGGCTGCATTTATAGTAACAATACAGTTGTATTGTTACTATCTACCCACATCTAGAGTCTGATGTTACGCGTCTAATATATTCGCTTACCTACAGATCTAGTATACGCTACATCTCTTCCTTGTTTTAATTTTATTTTTCATATTGCTTGTCATGTCAGCGGTCATTTGACAAAATAGTAATATGGATAAATAATCCAATGTACCTAGCACGGGTACTACTATTACTTAACCTTGATAGCTAGAAAGCCACTAACCTAATTACACATAGTCGCATCTACTGTGCTCTCTTCCTTTTCCTTTTTTCCCCGAACTGAACTTATTGTAACAAAATCTCAAAATAAGTGATCTCAACCAACGAAAATATTTAATGGATCTATCTGAACACTAAGTGCCTATAATTGCACTGATACAAATGTAATAATCTAAATCCGGAAGGAAAAATTATTACCTACCAACTATGCCATCCGAAATTATTCTAAGATTAACCATTTATAAATGCAAATAAAGTTAAAATGTATTTATTGAAAACTACCTTGAATTCTTTTAGGAAGTTTTCTATCGGATAGAATTATGCCTAATTCAGCCCAAGTACGTGAAATCTACAGAACGACCAATATTTATTGACCTGGTCATAAATATAATCACATATAACGGCCCCTGTCCTCACATCCAACCAATTCAACCACAACACTTCAGACAAACCGCCATCTGAACGTGAGGGCTACTATCAAACACATCCAAGCATCATTTAATCAATTACACTCATCTAAACCTCAGGGCAATATTTATTCGACTAGGGCGCGATTGCTATCACAACCCAACAATCAAATACAACGACCCAGACGCGGAAGCATCTAACAGCCGAATGAGTCTCTGAGAGAGACCGAACTCGCATCGTCAAATCCGCTGTATTTATCCCCACGGCGCGCCGCCAGACCGGCGCCTACGTCGTCAACAAAGTCAAACATCGATTTTATAAAACCACCTTCAATACATCGAAGTTGTATATCTTTACTATTCCAATATTTCGCTAACATTATATGATATATCGATTTGATTTTCGTTACAAAACAGATAGTTTGCAATTTTAAAATTCCATCATATTCAAAGCATGCCCCATTTAAAACCGCAGTGTTTTTTATACCCTGTGATTTAACGAAAATGCCCAATTGTCAATACTTTAAAATTCCATTTCAAACTAATGGTATCTTGCCGTAAGGAAATATATCGGCAACTGAAAATAATCTATTTTAAATTTGATCCTGTCAATTGCATGTAACCCAAGCCCTACAGACTGATGTAAGCTGTATCTTGATAAAGAATAATGCCAAAAATTTATGGAACTTTAACCCACTCACGTTTACAAGAATGAATTATGCATAGCAATATAATGATATTGCCAATTGTTTACCTAAGTTTTAAAACTTCTAGAACTTGCGGCTTTTTTGACTAATTCAAAGTCAAAGTTAGACTTTTAGGTTATTATGAAACTAAAATCGTGAATGGTTTATACTACACGAACGAGATGCAGTATACGTAGACGTATGACACTGACAAATGACATCGCACCACCGTTGACATCTCAAATTGACAACGGTGTTTCATTCAGAAAGCTAAAACAACAACAACAATGGCGTTTCATTACACGTTCCATTTCCTTTTCGTTTTTGATTTTTTTTTTTTTTAATTTTTAGCTAATGTGCAGTTATCATTGGCATGTATCACAAATTTACAACAACCTACCAGCAATCAGCATCATATTCCCAAGACATTTTATTCAACACAGTTATTACTCAAAGAATATTTGACAGATACTTCGTAGTTTTAGCATTGCTATTATTTATCCAACTATGCGTTAACAATATTATGAATACAAATTCCTTAAATAATTGTGACACTGTATGAATTTAGGATAAAAATTCTTAAAATAATGTGAAAACACAATTGTGCTGACATACTTCAACTATATATGTTATGCCTTTTTTTTTTTAAATTTTAAATGATGTAATTTTGTGATCTTGTGATTTGAAATAAAAATAAATGCCAAACTCGACGCTTATAAAACTGACACCTACACCCAGAAAACATTTGATTACTGATTTTAACATTTTATTACTCATTAATATAGGTAGCTAATTGGTACAAGCTTTTTAGTGCTAATAAAAATACCAGCCAAATTACCATAGTACTGGGTGCCTTTAACCATCATTTTCCGAGTTTGTTGTTATTTAAGTTTCCTTTGTAACACTGATTGTAACCGCTTCCTAGAAGCAGGGATTACCTAACATTTTAATAGCATTTTTTCCAGTCCCTGATTAATATGGAACACTAATATTTTAATATCAGATCCAGGGATTAGTTTGAACGAAGTTTTCTCTAAAACCTATTTGGTTTTATTTAGCCAATTATACTCGGCTAAAACCAAGATGGTAATATTTATTCGATTGAGGTGCGATTGCTATCGTGTCCACTCAATCATATCATATAACATGAAAGTTACTAATCACTTGAAACATGTCATCGTAATATCAGGTCAGTATTGTTGAGCCACTAACTTCTAAAAACAATATGACACAATACAAGGTCTATGACAAGAATATTATTCTTTTATTTAATTTTAGATTTGGACTTTTACTTTTAACTAGATTGGCCACTGTGCCAACTACCCGTGGGATCCAATCATATGATGGTCCTCCTGACCGAATTCGGCCACGAGATCAGCCATCTGCGCGGGAGATATTATAGTGCACAAGTATTTGCGCAGACACAAGTGCACTCTCTATTCCCTCACTCTCCTAGTCCGATGGGACGGGGAAAAATCGACCCGACCGGAGAGAGATCAGGCGCAGGACCGACAGTTTTACGTGCTCTCCGAGGCACGGCATACAGGTACAGTTCCGATTTTCATCGCGAACTTACCAAATTTCCCTTTTTTTTTTTACTAAATTTCCTTTTTTTTTTACCTTGCTGGTACAGTTCCGATTTGCATCGCGAACCTACCAAATTTCCTTTTTTTTTACTAAATTTCCTTTTTTTTACCTCGCTGGTACAGTTCCGATTTGCATCGCGAACTTACCAAATTTCCTTTTTTTTTACCAAATTTCCTTTTTTTTTTTACTAAATTTCCTTTTTTTTACCTCGCTGGTACAGTTCCGATTTGCATCGCGAACTTACCAAATTTCCTTTTTTTTTACTAAATTTCCTTTTTTTTTTACTATCGGTATCGACTACCTCGCTGGTACAGTTCCGATTTGCATCGCGAACTTACCAAATTTCCTTTTTTTTACTAAATTTCCTTTTTTTTTTTTTACTATCGGTATCGACTACCTCGCTGGTACAGTTCCGATTTGCATCGCGAACTTACCAAATTTCCTTTTTTTTTTTTACTTAATTTCCTTTTTTTTACTATCGATATTGACTACCACGCTGGTACAGTTCCGATTTGCATCGCGAACTTACCAGATTTTTTTTTTTTTTTTAGGTACCGTTCGATTTCTTGAACTACCTCCGTTACATTTGCAAAATCAATGCACATAATAGGTGACATAATAATCATAATAGGTCTAACATGTTCCGCCAAAGGCATATCCAACTATTTAACAATAAGAATTATAATTAATATTTTCATTTCGTCTCAGAAAGAATGATAACTATTACTCATCTAAATGGAATCTAAAGGCTAACTGGACAGGCTTTAAAAATGATATTAGTATGTATTCAAATCATAATAAATTTAGTCACCATTATGTACACCGATCAACAAATTTCGTGCCTTTATGCTAGTGCGTATACGGAATCCACAAAACCTTTACACATCTACATTCGTTTGCGTGGGTCTTAACCTACAGCCCCTTCATCTTAGTCTTAAACCACGGCGCTTGTGGTCTTTTTTTTTAAGGACACTATTAAAACAATAACACGTCTAAGTTTCTAGATCTGGCCCGCCAGAATATATTATACACTGGTTTGCTATTCGTACCTTAAGCAATTTTACGAGTGTTACCGACCGGAACTAACCATTAGTTGCCATGCCACACTAGTCCCGTCAGACACATATATCACATTCGGATTACAGATAGTTCCAGACAGTCTGATTATTTACAATTTACCATAATGAATAATAAAGAACCGATCTTATGTTGTTGTTGGCTTGTAGAACAACAAAAATCGTATCCAAATTCATAAGCGGAGTAGAAATCACAATTTACCCTACCAAAATTTTTGAATATGGATCCGTTCACTTCCATAGTATCGATTGAATTCTACATTTACGTTTACAACAAAATAACACTTTACTGGAATAACGTAACGCTTCTTTAGGTACCAATATTACAAGACCGACATTAAGTTCAAATAAATTTTACTGCAACGGGCATTATTCATAGCGAATTTTAGCTTAATAAGCCATAACTTCACTTTCATTATACTATCACGAATAGGTAAATTAAAAGTACTGACACACATGCATTGCTAGCAATAATTAATTAATAAAATTTTGTTCGATTACTTTGATCCTGGCAGGGTCGCCACTTGTACTGGCTTGCCCAGTACAACAACACACATAATGGATATGTATAATACAGAGTTCACTCACACATGCCGCTACGCCGATGCCGATATAAGACTGAGACACCCCCCGCATGGTGGCTGCATTTATAGTAACAATACAGTTGTATTGTTACTATCTACCCACATCTAGAGTCTGATGTTACGCGTCTAATATATTCGCTTACCTACAGATCTAGTATACGCTACAGTCACCATTCCACGTATAATTGATTAGTTTATCGTAAACTTTATTGTAACATTTTAATTAAAAAACTGAAGTATTTGCCCATATTAGGTACATAATTTGATAGTTTATTATTAATTGGTACATTATACAATATTTTTTTTTTGTTCGTTTTGTTTCATTAATTGTGACCTAGGCTCTAAGAAACTTGGTGATAGTAATAGCAGATCAAATTGTTGACATCTTGCTTTACTCGTAGGTACCTCTTGTTTCAAGTATCCATTCCGTTTCATTGGCCTATAAATCTGGAAACTAGTTATTTAATATTAAACATACTCGTCATAAGAGCGCTGATAGCTTAGTGATTAGGATTGTGGTTTCCTATTCAGGCGTCGCGGTTTCGAACCTAGTCCCGCACCTCTAACTTTTCGGAGCTAAACCCTAAGAACATCTGAGAGTTCTTCATAATATTTCCCAAGGTGAGTAAAGTCTACAAATCTACGATCTCATACATCGCTTTGCGTCCTCGTTCCTTATATGCACGCTTATTCTTTTACGAATGCCCTTCCGGCTTCAGTTTTTCCTACTAGCTATAACTTAGGTGCCTTTAAATCAAGAGTGAATATGCATCTTCTATGCAAGCGCGATGTATCTTACGCTGCATCTTCACTTATCATCAGGAAAGATTTGCAATCAAGCGCTTATCTATTTATGTATATATTTAAAAAAAGTATGATTTTATGAATTTTCTAGTTCACACGCATGATAAATTAAATATTTAATAACACACGTGTACCTAATGTGTATCTTCCGCGTTTGGAAAGTTGTCTTCGGATGTTTGTTTTGAATAAATTTTCATAACAAGACTTGTTTTACACATATTTTGTCGTGTTGCGACTTCTGAGCAACCAATGGTGATAAGTCAACTAAAGATGATTACAATTTGTACCGAATAACCAGATTATGGTATCAATTTGTTTATGTTTTTGTTAATACGAATCATGTAGAAGACTTGTTTTACACGTGTTTAAGCCTTCTGAGCAACCAAAAGTGATAAGACGATTTCTACCGAATAACCATGGTTGCGATTATCGTGAGAATGTTATATGTATATCAAAATTATAGTGGCAGTTTTTTACCCCTCCTTTGATGCGATTCAAATAATTAAGGGCTTTAAGTAATTATTAATGGTCACTAATAGAGAATTTAAACTTTCCGCTGTGCATAGCCTAAAACTATTCAAACTTTCAACCTCTTGAATACTTAAAAATTTCAAAACATGTTAATGTTTATTTGATTACCTATGTATCTACTGTGGAGTAATCCCTTACAATAAGTCCGACCTGCAGGAGAATCCTGAAGATACAGAGAGTTACGTACAATATTTTAACGCTAAAGCCTCCTTGGTATGTGCTTTCGAAATATTTAGGAAGTCTTTGGAATCTCCGAAGAAAGCACAATAAGAGTTCATAGGACATATTTACCTTCCTTTCTGTAATGACTATTTTTTCTTCTGTGATCGAAGGTAATGACTAATGAGTATTATTAACAATATTTTATCGATGCTGAGTGAGCAACTCTGTGCTCACGTTTCATACTAGGCCGGAGCCTGGAGGCAATGTTTGATGTCTTTATCACAGTTTCTAAACATGGCAATCACATTTTTGCAATCTTAGAGCATTTATTACATACTGTAAGCATATCCTGTACTTGGTTTCGACATACGCTAGTGGCGGCAACCATTGACATGCTGGTATCTGCCACATCTTATCTAGAGCAATATCGATCTGATCTCAACCAATGAGATCTCAACTGCAGATTTGAGAGTGATTATTAATTGTATAAAGTTTGCAAAATATCGTTGACGCTTAATTATAATGTCAGGATAAAGATCGGCTTCTTATGTAGGTAAGTACATATCTTAATTTTGGGGTGGGTTAAGTTAACTAAAGAAAGTTTAAGGACACAAAAAATTGCACTGTTCTTAAAATATCAAATTAACTATATGATCATATCTTAATCTTTATTCTTCAACGTCGTCTTCCCATATGTTAACATGAATGGTTAATAAACATCGTCGGATTGTTCATAGTAATTTGGATTTAAATCTGTCGAAATATCTAACGCTATTTCAAGAAACCAGGAAGTTTCGCCTGTTAACAGAATGAAACGAACACAATCATAGCTACTTAGCTACAAATATTCGGCATTTATCGATGAGTCAACCGTTGCCCTTTAGCATTTCATACTCAGTTCATGCCTAACTATTCGGAGCAATTTGACAAAACGCAGCGCGCGTGCACGAATTATTTCGGTAAGCGGGTCGGCGGGTTCATCGGCCGGCGCGTCGCGACGCGACGTCTAATAATACCAGCGGGTGCAGGTGCAGCGTAGGCGAACCATAATGTACCGATTTCTCAGGAAAGTCCGTACTTTAGTGACATCTTCTTCTGAATATCTAAAAGGAAAAGGTGACTGACTTGGACTTAGGGAACTTCATCGTGGAAGCACTGTATACATAGCAGAGTTTAATTAGCTATTTTAAAATTGTTTTTTTTTTTTAAAGAGCAACCGCCGAGTTTATTGCTAGCTCTTCTCAGCAGGAAAGGCATTCCGAACCAGTGGTAGATTCATTGACGATTCAAAAGTTGTAAAAGTTTATTTGAATAAAAAATATGTCTATTCTAATCTATTTTATTCTATTCCACTGACTGACTCATCTATCAAAGCACAGCTCAAATCACTGGGCGGATCGGGCTGGGCATACAGATAGCTATTATGATGTAGGCATCCGCTATGAAAGGATTTTTGTAAATTCAACCCCTGAGGAAATAGGAGTAGGAGTTAAAATAGGAGTTTAAAAAATCGAACGTTTGATGATTTTGGCTGGCGTTGATGATCTTAGTGACATGAGCATTTTTTATGGGAAAGCGAAAAATAGATGTTAGTTTGTAAATTGCAATGAAGCTGAGATCATAGAGCTACGTACTATATTGTTTGCGACCAAAGAATGCAGGGGATTCATATATATAAAGTTTTATAGTCTCTTAACTCGTGGTGATCCTAATCGAGGGCCACAGATTGATGGCTCCAATGCAAATAGAAGGAAACGAAGCCTAAATTAAACTGGACCCTTTGATATTCTTGAATGCTGATAATAATTTAAACTGGCAACGTTTTAGGAGACATGTGCATGTGATTATAAAGAATGTTTCTTTATGGCTTAATTAGTGGAAAACGGTAGATGTCGCATTTAAATTTATAGTTTTTAAGAGTTTATTCATTAAAAGTAGAAGATGTCTCTTTCAATTAAGGAACTCTCCTAAAATAAAGAGAGTTCACACGAATTTAATGGGCATAGTTAGAAATGGTTTTTAAAAAGTTACTGGTATTTTATCTTGTCAGCTGGACTATCTTTTATAAATTATTCACAGTTTAGTTTTCTTAATAGGCTTCTATTCTTTAGTGTTTTTGTATTTTTTGGCAATATCCTTGGCGCTGTGATCTTAAGTGAATGATCCTGGATTCGATTCTCGGTAGGGGCAGTGTGGGGTTTTATAATTTCTCTAGTGTCTCTGGTCTGGAGGATTTGAGCGTGGTTAGATGTGCCGTCAAGCGATTACGCGTTCCAGTACTAAAGCGATTAGTAGGGGCATCAGTGTAATTTACACTGCTATACGCTTTTCAAATTAGCCCGTTACTAAGTCTGCATCGTCATTTACCATCAAATGAGATCGTAGTCATGGGCGAATTTGAATAAAATAAAAAAAATGACCATCTATGCCGTTAACTAATTTATTTAATCATGCTGTGTACACATATTAAGGGTTGTTACTTGGTTCTCGATAAGCTGTATGTATTTATATTTTGTGTTATTTTTAGTCTCAACCTGTTTTGTGTGCCTCTTTAATAAATAAATAAATAAACTATGCCTAATCACTAATCATAGTTTCTAGACTAACTACTTAGAAATGTCTATCTGTGTGGTATTTCATTAACTAGATCAAACGAAACCTGTGATTAGCCTGTCGGCAATAATTTTTAATTCTACTCAATAAAACCAATATTACTTTAGTCAAATAACAGAAGCCTGGCCGAAGGCTACTACCGATATGATAGTGGATACTATAGATACCTACCACCCACCTATCACTTACCGCATGGATTACACTATATAATTCCACGCGTGATTAAACTGCAAAACGAAACAGAACGGTACATTCATACAAACAAACCTAAGTAGCAACGGTATTTAATACCAGTTTTTTGAGTTTTGTATTTGGGTACCGTCTACATGGTTTAGCGAACAAGCCAATTTCGCGGTTGATAAATAGGAATGCGATGATTGTCTGGGCAAAAAAGTTTGGACGCGTATAGATGGTAAATAGTACCTAGTTATGGCGTCTGTCTCTTTGATCTTTGCTACTCTATACCAGCAGGTCAAAGGCCTAATTTACGGATGCGATTGTGATTTGGTATTTTAATTTCAAGTGTTAAAGGAAAACTACTTTAGCGTTCCGGAACGATGGCGTGTAGAAACAGATTAGGGGTTTGGGTTGAATGTACTCTGCCATACCCCTTCCAAGTTAGCCCGCTACTATCTTAGACGGCATCGTCACTTACCATTAGGTGAGATCGCAGTCAAGGACTAACTTGTCATCGAATAAAAAAATAAAAAAAAAACTATGAATCATTGTATATATGTATTAAACTTTCGCATTTATCTCTAAATATATAAAAGTAAAATCTGATTGACTAACTGACTGATTGATCTATCAAACCACAGGTAAAACCAGTGGACGGATCGGGCTGTGCATACAGATAGCTACGAGTATTATGTAGGCATCCGTTAAGAAAGGTTTTTTGAAAATTAAATCCCTAAGGGGGTAAGACAGAGATTTGAAAATTATAACTTAACGTGCGCAAAAAGCTAGTAATGTTATATTATGAAAAAAGATATCCTATTAGTAGGTACCATTTGTTATACAGTTTATATGGTATTGTTAAATATACCCAAATATTGATTATAAATAAAATATATGTACATAAACTTCGTTAGACGTGGGGAGCGAGACAAACTCCTATTAGAATAAGTATTGTTCTTCCGTCAAGAATCAAATCTTGGTTTTCGATTGGAAATACGAATAAAACAGGATGTTGCTGTTTTGTTTAGATTTATTTTAATCCCGCAATAAAACCATCCTTTCAATGTAGCATTTTAATTTTATATACCTATAAGCGGGAAATTTTATTCTTGGTCGTAAACGAATTCTTCGTGTTATTGCCAGTGTTTACGACCTAAGTTTAGGGCTTGTTTACAGCGAGCTAAGTGAATTTGTATTGATACCCGCATTTTAGATGAAGAAAACACTTTATTGCACGTATAAGATAGAAGTATTTCTATACAGCCTCCCTGGCGTAGTGGTAAAAACATAATCATAGTATTCCTTACTAGTTACTACCCTATAAAGAACTTTTACTATTGTGTCTAGATATACTCACGCACTCCCAGACGTAGGTATGCCTACAAGTGATAGGTAATCAGCGTATAGCATTGTCCTTGTCTCAGATAGTAGGTAATTTAATCAACTAGCTTGTATTTTTATACAAACTTTTATTTATCGGGGGTATACATGGGAGTTTCGGGGTTTGATTCCCGACAGGTGCAATCTTACTAATATTATTATTATTGAGAAAGTAAATCTGTTTCCTTGTCTCTTACCATTTCACGTCTATACTTCAAGAGCGATTTCGATATTTGACAAGGAGTTAGCATTCCGATGAAGGCCATAGAATAATTTTTATCCTGGATTTAAAAAGGAATTTTAAGAAACCTAAATCCAAGCATACGAGTCGCAATCACGCAATAGCTAGCTAATTTACCAATGATTTCTCATATTGTCTGGTCTAGTCTAGTCTGGTGTGGTTTGGTTTGGTGTATGAGGCTTCAGACGTGGCTAGTCTTACCTCCTGGTGAGGTGGATAAGCTAGTAAGCGTTCCAATAAATAATGCAAAATCTCATCTTATAGACAGTCCTTTACAAAAAAGCGCATTCTAATGCAAAAAAAGCGATTTCGTTAAAAACTTGAAAAACAAAGCTGAGCTTTATCGCATCGGTCGAATCAGAGTTGTAAAAAAAAATATTACGATTCTTCGCAAAGTATTCAAGGCTATGTCAATGTGTTTAAAACCAGATTGCAGTCAAGATTCATAAAAAAACTAACTTGCCCGCGACTACCTCCGCGTACAGTTAAGTTTTTACAAATCCCGTGGGAACTCTGTTTTTCTGGAATAAAAAGGTCCAAGTCGTCAACTATATTCAAGCAAAATATCACTTCGATCCGTTGTTCCATTGCGTAATAGAAGGACAAACCAATAAACAGTATAATCCTTTTTTTAAATATTTCCTTATAATCTGCACGATGCACCATAAGGAACAATGAGTGACTTTAGGATGACTTTGTAGGTCTACTATTATTGTGGTCTACGTACATACTTGACAAAGTCACGGGCATCAGCTAGTTAATTGAACGAGCGAAGCGAGTTCTCTGAGTCAACTAGGGCGCTTGCCTACTAGACAGAGAAGTGTGCCCGTCTAAATGTCTGTCAGAGCCCTATAACTTCTGAATTACTGAATATTAGAACGTGAAACTTGGTTGAAAATTCAGTTATATCCTGTACTTGAACAACAAATACTAAAATTAGATAAATGTTATAAAGTAACGAAATTATTTAATTTTAATGCGCCATCTATTAGCATTATTGTGAAGCTAATAGCTTCACTATAATGCTAATAGATGGCGCTGTGTCAGTAAAACAGTTTTATGTCAACTATTATTTTTTTTATTGCGTCTAATGTTAAAAGTTAATTATTACAATATATAATTAAAACTTTTGGGAATTATGGGATATCGCGAGGTCTCAGTTCGAGGCGAACCACTAGTAATATATGTAGTTTTATAAAAACAATGAAATCTCCAAGTTAACCTAATTAACAGGATTAACCTTAGTTAAACGTGTTTCAGTAGACAAAAGAGAATATTACAACTTTCATTCAAAACAAAATAAGAGTTGGTACAGTTGAAAAAAAATTACAAGTGATAGACTAAAATATTTAATGTAAGGATATCTATGCTGCAATAATAAGAAAGACGCATAAATACGAGTACAATTTGTAAATACATACTCTAGAGTCGCGGGCGATTAAGCGAGATTTATTCAGGCTAGACAGTTAAATCAGACGGAATGTCACTTTTTCGCCTTATTGTACTTGGTTGTCACTCGATTTCAGGGTTGTCGCTGAATTATTTCGGTTAACTTACTTATTCGTCGGTTATGTTTTCAAACTTAAGCTAAAATCTACTTATAGACTGAATCTCACTCACTCTACTCAGATTCAAGACTGAGTTAAAACGAGACAGACATGTCAGAGCGTGTTTGTGTCTCGTTGTAACTCTATCTTAAGTCTGAACCAAGTCGTAGCACGTTCTGTAGATATCAGCATTAGAGCACAATTATACACAAGTACAGTGACAATATATCTAAGTATATACTTCATTTTCTTCTTTTGCTTTTTGGCATTACGAATTGGAACACGTCCTATCACGTTAGTAGGTATTATTGTACAAATGGAAACCCTATCCTACTTCCAGTTGGTAAAAGCTATAGTACCGTAATTTCGAACCGTAGGTTAATATGATCTAAAGTTCAAAATTGCAATCTTTATTAATAGATTTCCTGTATAGAGTGTCTGGGTGTTCTATACGATGGAATAACTTCAGTCGCGATCAATACTGAAACTCGACTGGGTGCATACAGCTACATCTGTATTCGTATAATAGCAGCAAGTTAAAATTCTTGTGTGGGTGTAGACTAGGGTTGCCAGATTTTTTTTCAGCCTATAAGGTCAAATGGTTAAATAGGCAAAAAATACGGGATTTCAGTTTTTTACCTGGGACAAATAAAAAAATCAAAATTATTTAGTGTCATTTTTTTATATTTTTCCGAGGATCAAGTCAGTTTTAACATACTCGAATTTTTATTAGTTTTTACGTATCAAAAATAAAAAACAATAAAATTATACTTAATCGTAATTAAAAACGGTGATCAACTCGCTTTTTTACGAACGTTGCGTGTGTGAATACTTGGATCGATTTCATAATAAAAAACGAAGTACGGTTCAAATACGGGACAGAGTCAGTCCCGCCGGGACATTTTAAACTATGCCTAAAATACGGAATGTCCCAGGAAATACGGGACGTCTGGCAACGCTAATGTAGACGTAAATAAATATATTAAGTATGTAGTGAGGCATTTTGTTGGTATTATATACTGCCGTGTATTCAAAAACATTGACAATATTGCAAGTTGGGTGCAAAATAAACAAAAAATAGAATTATATCGTTTTATGAATAATGTATAACAATAATAACAAACAAAAATTTAGGTACGTGATTAATTCCTGGAATAAGATACTTTTATTAATCTTAAAGTATGCTTTTTTTTTAAATTGACGCCATCGATCAATAGTTTGAAACTTGGGCATACCTGTTGGCAAGCATGTTGAATAGATTTGATTACGTAACATAAGATTTCTTAATAAGTAAATATACTAAGCTGTTCACTTTTCTCTACGATTCTACTCTCTTTAAGTCCGTCTCATCAAGGTCTCATCTATTTAGTTGAACCACTAAGTTTTTACAACCATTCCTAGCACTGAGGACGTTTCGTAGAATACTCTGGACCAGCAAGACTAATCTGCCTTTCCACCGGGGATGTGCGACATCGCTTAGCTAAGGGTGAGTGAGTGTAACATACCGAGATGACTTTTTATATGCTAGCTATAACATGCACCAGAAATAATGGGCTAGGCTATAAAAGTGAAGCATTTTTTACACATATCCCTCGCAAGGCATCTTTGCACATCCTCGGTGAAAAGGCAGCCTTAGGTTGTAGCTGCCTCCTTGTAGAGTTTGCCAACACTGCGCTTCCAGGTGCGGGTTCGCCACTCCAGCACCTTGGAACCCCAACGAACATCAGCTCTTCGAATTCTGAACATTTTTTTTAACTGACATAAATATTTAATTTATGACAAATAATAAGCAGACTTCACATAATTTTGAGAACATTTTGGAGAGCTCTCACGCATGCAGTTTTCTTAATTCCTTCATCATTAAAACAAGTGATACTTGGATTGCTCAAAACGCACATAACAGTGTGAAAAGTTACGTTAAGATAAAGATGGCTCAACTCTATATTTGGTACACTTAGCACACATGCTTGCTCATCGCTAGTGGAAAGACAGCTTTAGCCCTTAGCAGGCTCGATCCCATATGGCGCTATTAAGTACAAGCTAAGATGTTTCATAATTTTTCCGTAACCGCGATTCTAGTAATCTTCTAGCTGGTGACGTGTTTGTATGTGGTGTGTTCGCATTGCCGCCTTTCGACAACATTTTCTGGCTCTAAAAAGACTTTCTTAAAAGCTTCTTCATGGGTGAATGTAAAAATAGGTTGGTTGTTATTATTATTGCTATATATCCTTACTAATATTATAAATGCGAAAGTGTGTTTGTTTGCTGGTTTGTTGGTTTGTCCTTTAATCACGCTGCAACAGAGCTACGGATCAACGTGATTTTTGTATGGGTATTGGGTATAGTTGGGGATCGGAGAATGACAAGGCTACTTTTATCCCGGAAAATTAAAGAGTTCCCGCGGGATTTTAAAAACTTAATCGATGCGGACAAAGTCGCAGGCATCAGCTAGTTGCTATACATATATAGCGCTAATTTAAAATGTCCAAAAGTTTTTCTAGGTTGAACTTGAGAAAATTTGTTCTATGAGACAGTATACTTATATGTAGTAAGTACAATGCAAAACCTAAAGATACATACACTGTACAGATAAAAAAATATGACTAAACTAACATTCTACTGTAACAAACGCTCAAATGACGGACGATAAAACCGTCCATTGCAATGGAAACAGGCAGTTAATATCTGAGCTTTTTTTATAACGGACGCTGTCTCCACTTGCGGTCTAGACTTTGAGTAATATGTGATAGTTACGTCAGTAATTACTAACTTACTCAATTTAATGCTTAGAGTACACTATGTCAGGTTTCTTGTCATGTCTACTCTCCTCAAACGAAGTGTAGATTTTTGATTTCGAATTTCCAATCGAAGCTTTCGATAAGTCAGGTGCTTTAAACGAATTCCTTTCTGTCAAAGTATAGGACCATTAGGCCTAGCAAATATATAATACGAAAGAAGTGTACGTGAATTATTGATGTGTTTTTGTATGTGCATAGTTTCATTACCTATTGTAATTTTTTTTTTTAAAGAGCAACCGCCGAGTATATTGCTGGCTCTTCTCGGCAGGAAATACATTCCGAACCAGTGGTAGATTCATTGACTATTCAAAAGCGCTTGTAAAAGCTTATTTGAATAAAAAATATTTCTATTTCTATTGTATTATTACCTGAAATGCGTTGCAGCTATAAATTATTCCTTAGTTACTTCAGTATGTTCATAAGAAAACACTCTTAAGAGCTTCAGTGTCGCGTTATTTATTATTCTTTGCAGCTCTTCTAACAACTCTATGCCGTTGTTATGCTTTTAAAATGTAGCCAGCTGCAAAATAAAATATGCAAAGCAACTTTCTTTGTGTACCTAAATTAGGAGCAATTACATTTTATCAGTATAAGCTTGTATTTTCCTCTAATTTTTATTAATCGTAGCGCTACTCTTAGCTGTGTTACTGTGTGCTATAAAAATATGTACTCCATTATTCATGAACATTAATACGTAGTAAGTACATCAAATAAAGTGCAATATTAACTGTTCGATATTTTTTTGCGTAAATATAGGTCATAGATTGCAGCGTACAGCTGTTCGATGTCAACATGACGAATAAGAAATACCAGGTACTTTCAACAAACAAGATATATGAGCCACTGTTTAAGTTTTGTCGTTGGCTTTGTCCGTGATAGAAAATTCTGAGATAAAAGCTTGTTTTCCTTGCTTGTCAATTTTATAAACCAATTTGTGTATTTATAGAAATTAGTAAAATGTAATCGGGCTAACCAAGAGCAGCTTTACATTAGAGAGCAGATTTGTTAAGACGTAGAAAAGACCGAAACCATAAATTCCATAACTAAAAATTATCTTATGACTCAAGACTAGCACACGGAAAACAAATTCCACTAGAAGAGCCGTGTTATAAAGTAATAGATAGCTTAGTCATAGGTAGCTTTAGTAGCTAATAGGTATTGTAACAAATTATTGCACTGCTAGTAAAGGAACAAAGTACGGTAGAAAGTTAGGAGAAAGACTTGACTGAATATGGAGCATATCAAACTATACTCCAAGTTGGATAAGATTTTGCACACGAATTTGCTATGGTAATCCTCCCTGGTTACACACACTCATAGGGACACTGGTGCAGGTCTATTCCCGGCCATGGTCGTGCGACCACTGACCCGTGAGTTCCATTTTGTTTTTAATAAATGTGACTACCGTCATCATACTGTGTTTATTGCGTAATGACTAATGACGCAATCACTAAAGTGTCCTTATCCGTTCGTATATTACTAACTCTTGCTGTATTCTATACACAGAAACACTCTACAATTTTATGTTATATGCAGTGTTTGTATATTTTTAAAGAGCCTCAGTAATGAGTAACTCCTTAATTATTTGCGCGATGTTTATTTTAACGATCAATTATTGGGTGCCATATTGAAAGGTGTGTTCTCATCTCGCAAAAAACTACGCACCGGTGCCAGTTGTAACTTGACACACCTGACGAGGCGCGTGCCTTAAGTATTCCTAATGAGTAGAGAAATTAACGGTATACATATAGCATACTTACATTGAGAAAGTTTATCAGGATGACAGTATACCAGAGGAAGAAGATAGGGTTTTTTTGTGCAAGGTTAGAAATATGTAGAATATGCTTGAGTAATGGGCTTTTCCAAAGAATTGAAGTTTGGTATGCCATCCTTCTTCCATCATGGATAACACATCCACTAGATTCGTCCACATAGATTATTCAAAAGTTGAATGAAGTTTTCGAAAATCTCATGAGATCCCCTTGTTATTACAGGATTCAAATTATCCTATTTCTCTCTTAAGGATGCAAGCTGTTTCCTTGCCAAATATTTTCGAAATCGGTTCACCGCTATAGGCGTGAAAAGGTAACAGACTGACGCACAACTACTCTCGCATTAACAATATTTGTGTGGATAGATAGAGCATAAATATCAAATATTGGGCGCAAATGAGTATATAATTTCAATTTATAGTTCACAAGTACAGCTACAATATGAAATCCTCGCAATGATGCACTAACAAGTAATTTTCGCACTTGGCCGTGAAGAGAACCGCAAGATGGCGTAACCGTTTCGCAATAAATCACGTAGCACAAGTGGAGCATCGCGAACACATATAATCCCTTCTACTCTCCCCTCCAATTATTATAGGTGCTAAGCGATTGGTACTTTCTTCCAAGACTAGCGATACTCTAGTATCCTAATTCAAAAAAATTCAAAACTATTTATTTCATGTAAGCCAACCTGCTCTTATAACACTCGAGACTCGGCCACCGCGGGTTCGGAAAGCACATTCTGCTGAGAAGAGCTGGCAAGAAACTCAGCAGTTCCTCTTTTCATAACAAAATATTACAATGTTAATGTAGTAAGTTATTACACAATCTTGTGGGTAACTGGATGATAAATGTGATGATGTGGTAAAACATTTGTTCCAGCACATTTTTTTTCAACATTTTATTTAATTCACTTCTTGAGCAAATAAATTAAATTGATTGACTCATTGAAGTCTTGAAGGAGAATTCGGTCTCGATGTGAATTGAATTTCCGGTCTTTTATAATCTTACAGATATAAGGAATGCGTTGCTTTATATAATTTCTAAGAACGGCATTTATTGTGTATTAATGACCATAAATACTCGTATTAGATGGCCTTAAGCCATGGCTTCGCAAAAATTTCGTTACTCATTGATCTTCTGAGAACCGCCCTGATGCTGGGGTTTTACCCGGCCAAAATCTTGCGCAATTATTATTGAGATTCAGTAATAAAAATATTTTAATGCAATTCTTGCGTACGAGCCTATTTTTAGCCTAATTATCCACATATATGTAATTCTGATAATGACTTTATTTATACCTACTTACGAAAACTAAGAACTTAAGTTACAAGGGCTGCAAATGCTGAAAGTTCGCACTTTTAGCTTTTTTCTACTTTTCAACTAAATATAGGGTGATATTTTGGTATTTTAGATAAAAAGTTATAGTAGTTTTTTTTTAATAGGTATATACTATACTCTATAATTTTTACTTATCTAATATGCATTATGAAATTAATGTAGGCGTTTCCTAATTCCACGGAATTAATTAAAGTGTGACATTTTACGAATACCTAGAGAATGAATACCTGTTAGTAAATTGTAAATTAATGTGAACTGATAAGATAGTTGTATATAACTATCTTATCGAATAAGATAATATATATATTAGAAGAATTAATTGTATTATATATTTCAGATATAGTTAATGATGGTTAAAAATGTATACATGCGGTGCATGGCGCGAGCGGTAAACTCTAGCACAGAAAATTGCACAAAACCTGATTTACTCTTGATTTGATAGATTTGTTAATCCAAATATGTATTGGAAAAGCGTTGATAGTCAAATGTTTTATAAAATCATGTGATAGATACACTCGGTCAGAAGTCTTTGAGCATTTAGTTGGTTAAATGCTCTAAGTCAGAAGTACATACAAAAATGTAGCATCTGAAGTGTTTATGGAAGTGAAGAGTGAAACCTGTCGGTCCGAGGAAGACATTCCAAGGTCTGGTCCGATCCGAACGGTAATTAATAGAAGGCCACGCGGCCGTTAGACGCGAGCGATGCGCATCGACTCCCTATCGGCGATTGTCCGGCTGCTTTATATAGTCAGATCGGTTTTTATTATATAACCAGAAGACTGGAAGATCGCTCGGTAAACACGACATGGCTAAGAATATTATAATCATCACCTATTCACATGGATGATGGTGGTGGATGATGGATGATGATTAATACCTAGCTATCTAGTGACGCTGGTGTGGAAGATCGCTCCGTGAACAAGGCATTAATATAACTAGATATTGTATCAAGTATCATCAGTTATCCACGACAAAGATTTTGAAAAAAAGAGGATTTTTTTAACAGAATTTAACCACTACGTATTAATATACGTACTGGTTAAATTCTGGTAAAAAAATATCCCACATAATTGTGGGAAATAAAAATTTCCCATGTTACAACTGAAGCAGTTAGTGACACGGGCAAAAAAAATACCCATTTTAGTACTGCAGGGCAAGCATAGGCGGGAGAAATTGTATCCCCGGGAAAAGGATAAAATGTTTATGCCCTGGCTTAGTTTTATCCACCCGTTGAGCATGGGCACAGAGGTGGAAATAACACTCAGTGGATATACTTATAGGAATATATACATCCCTTTCTCCTCTGTCGCCATGCTTTAGCATAGGAAAAAGATAATTTTATCCTCTGTCAGCGGATAAAATCGGGGGATAAAATTTTTATCTCCTGCCCATGCTAGCTATGCAGGTAGTAAAACTGACAGGAACGCGGGTAACGAATAAACTACATTGACAGGTCTTAGACTTAGATTAGTGCAATCTTTTTCCGTAAGGGGCATTATGAAAGGTAGTTCTAGCCACAATTATAGGACGAGATTTGACCTGCCGATTTAGACCGAGTTTAGTTTAGAGATTGTTTACGGGTGCGGGTCACACCAGATAGTCACTCAATTAGCATTAGCCATATTACAATACTGCTTTTGAAAAGAGCTTCTTCTGAGTTTCTCGTTGATGTTGACTCTTTTAGCAGAATCTACTTACTCGTCTTATATATAAATAGAGTTACTTATTACAGGTATACCATTAGAAACGACTACTAAATAATAATAATAATTCATTTATTTCCTCCACATTACACACAATATCATAGGATTTTACATTTGAGTATCAAAAGCCAAGTTAGCCCGCTACCATCTTAGACTGCATCGTCACTTACCATCAGGTGAGATTGCAGTCAAGGGCTATCTTGTCATCGAATAAAAAAATAAAATATATACCTACTTACACAATTATTAAACAAAGCTTACTTGAACAATTTACATGAAAAAAAAAAAGACGTGTGGCACTCGGAGACTGCCGCGGTAAAGCTATTGCATAGCATTTTTTATCAACGCCATCTAGCGGTGAGCCGCTACTAGTGAGCATTGATAAAAAATGCGTCATCTAGCGGCTCACCGTAGAGGAGTCCCGTGTCAGGTTATTTTCGTTACGGAATTTCTGGATTTGGTCTCCACGCTCAAGGCCCGCGATAGAAGCTATGCAATAGCTTGAAAAAAAATTATCAGACTCATTAGATTCAATAAAGAACTTGTAGCTTCGTTATTAGCAATTACTTACTTCCAAGCCTCGGAAAATACCATCTTTCGACCCTATCGAATGACACTTAGAGGCACTTATCTATTTCCTTATATGTGATATGATAAACAATTTAATATGTATGTGGGAATCCTAGAAATAGCGACCGTTTGTAGAAATTTTTCCGTTGTATTCTTTACCTTAAATGCTTTTTAGTTTTTACCTCTTAGGAAAGGAATATTTGCAACCTTTTAAGGTGTCTTAATAACCTTTCTGGTATTTTCGTTTTACTATCTATAGCATAATTGTTTAATCGACTTCAAATGATTCTTGGCTGGAATTTTGGTATTACAAACTTTTTTAACATTCTATTTTTTACCTGTTAGTCCTACCGGAACTAGAATAATATAAAAAAAAATACCGGAATTTAAATATTGAAATAGTAAAAAAACAGGTTGCTTTAAAAGGAGCGTTGTTCCTATAGCTAAAACGAATCCTCCGTCGTAATTACGACGGAGGATTCGTTTATTCACTTCTTATAAGAAATACACGAAACTTTGCCATTTTCCTAAATAAAAGAAACTATGGGGCAATAATTTTACCACTGGTCTCTTATTTTACTAGAGATCGGTTAGAGCTAGAGAAAAAAATATAGTAGCGGTTCATGCTTATACAAAGTATGTACCTACCTACTTGGGAAAAGTTATCGAAAACACTTAAAGTTAATCGGTACATCACTAATTAACCGCATAACGGTGTTGTATCGGCACCTACTCGGCAGATAACGTATCTAATTCTACACTTAATGCTCGCCACGATAGATTTATGGGGTGGATGCGAGGTGCAATGTGTCGATAAAGTTCGGTACCCACCATGTTTCGATAGCTTTGGTTCCATTTATTGCTATAGAATATAAAGTGTGTCTGATGATACAGTAGGTACGTCGTCATAGGAACCAAGCTTTATCTAGGTATTTTTTGCCGCTTGCCTGGAGGATATGTGGGACTTACGAGTACAAGAGCCAGCAATAAACTCGGCGGTTGCTCTTTTCAAAAGTAATAGGTAATAAAATTATGCTATGTATACAGTGTTTCCACAATGAAGTTTCAAAAATGCGTACATACAATCCAATAATGTTAAGACGGGCAGACAGAAAATAGACCCATTCCCGTTGGTGGCACCCGTTCACGAGCATGACCCATGATCCAGCCGTTCCTCGCTCAACCGTATTTCAGATCAGGAAGATAATGGGTAACAGGATATCCTGCATAGATCGGCTATAGATTTCATGTTTCGGGGTTGATTTTTTAATTTACACTTCAGCTTACTTTACCCATTAAGTAAATATGACCTAGACACAAAGTCATTATTAACATTCGTCGCGTTGCCAACGATAATGACTTCTGTCATTATAATAATATGACGCTAATTGATACAGGTTTTAATTATTATTTATCAAACTATGACCGTGATTTGTTTAATTGAGACAATTTTGCCTTCCTTCAAAACTGGAAGTACTTATTTTAATTAATAACTAACAAGTTTTGGCCACGTGTTTGAATTTATAGTAAATACTTGAAAGGTCAATTCTATCGGCATAATATACCCTATCATAGACCTAATAATATGTTATACACTGGATACTTTATTGTTACAAAAAAGTGTAATAATAATAATTATATTAATGCCGTCATAATATGAATTATGAAATGATATATGAATATATCCAATCATTTTATAAAACCTAATCATTACAAATTATTTATTTATTAAAAATCTCCAAATGAATCAAATTATTTAAAAAAAACATCAGTACCTTCATACAAAAAAATAGATATTCGTCATTTTGTTCGGAAGATATCCGGATAAAACGGCTTGCTATCTGTAGATGTGTAGGCCCCACCCTATCCGTCCAGCTGTTAGAACTGTGCGTTGATAGATCAGTCAGTCAGTCAGTCAGTTAGAAATTTAGATTTAGATGTAGGCCAACGTTTATCTTAACAAATATCTTGTTTACAGGAAACATTTCGACCTCCGTTACTCAGAGCTTAGTTCCCAATAAAGGATATGCAAAGCTATAAAAGATCACTTCAAATAATATGTATAGCCAATAACAGTACAGCCTTCCCACGTGTGAAGTCAAAACCGGACCTTCTTTAGGAAATAGACTATATGTTACATTGACCATATTATTTGCAAAGCAACAAGTTGATTCCGTGCGCTTTCAGGGACTTAATACACATGTTCGCAGAGCTTTTAAACAACTTAAGATATTTTTCTTTCTCCTCTTCACAAAACTGAGGCCGAAATTAAAAGTCTAAATAACTGTTTATATTTTCGTTGTTTTTTATGCGTAGGTAAGGTTTTACCTTACTTTTATACTTTGGTATAAAAGTAAGTTGAAACTTTAGTGAGTACTTTAGACAACAATAAATACAACAACAACAAATAAAACAATATTGAGAACAAAATGATATAAAGTCCTTCGCTTTGCACAAATAGCAATTTCTCTTCTACTGGCCTGTACTGTCAACATTTCTGATAGCCTGAGTAGTACATTAATCACAATCAGAAATATAACTACGACTTATTGCTGGCAAGTGTGATGAGTCTCCGTATAAATTATATAGTTTCTCAAGCGCTTGCATGTCGTTGAACTTGTTAAATATGAGCTGCACGTAGTCGCTTGTTTTATCAGGTATTTAGCATTTTATTATTTTTGTCGTAATCACGTCGTACAGTATAGTAACTGGACGATTCTACTACACTAAGCATAAAGCAGTGATAGCCTTGTGGTTAGGACTGTGGTCTCATGTGTGAGCCGCTGGATACAAGTGGCTCAAGATCGTATTTTGTAGCGAACCTTTCAGGATACCTCTGTTCCTAAAATACTTAAAACACGATTGGCTGCTTCTGATTGGCTGATACTCTCTTGCTATTGGTTAAAATTAACTGATGCAGCAAGAACGCCGTAAATTCGGCAAAGAGGTGATTGCGATGGTCACACTGTTATAATCCTTACTGTAACAATCCTTACTGTAAAAATCATTACTGTAACAATCATTACTGTAACAATCCTTACTGTAACAATCATTACTGTAACATTTTTAGACAAGCCCACAGCAGGTTTTCGACGACTTCAGGAAGTGAAGTTATGGAAAAAGGTAGTCTGCACGTAGGTTGCACCTTATATTTATTAATAAGGCCCCATTAAATCGCCAGGCGAAGTACTGAGCGGGTTTATTTGAATAATAAACACGTGTAGTTGTGTACGGAACACTTAAGTCCTATCGCAATATTAGAGCGAACGTAAGACTGGTTCTCTTGTCTTAATAGGCAGGGGTAAAGTACCTACTTACTTTTAATATACTGATGTGTTCTTGATATCCTTTCATATATATCCCATTTACATTCAAGCCAAGTGAACAGGGAATTGGACATAACCTGTGAGGCTGTAAACATAACTTTTAATCATTTCCTTCTCTTTCTTATTTTCTTGGTTAATGGCTTTTATCATTGTCAAGCCTGTACAATGCATGCACTTCGCTAAAGTCTAATAATTAGAAGCCTCAATAGCCCAACGGTTAAAGGTGCGGTCTGAAAACTGAAAACGTCGCAGGTTCGAACCTCACCCGTTGCACAATTGTCCTACCCACTCCTAGCACAAGCTTTCTGCTTATTTCGAACGGATAGGAGAACATTAATCAACTTCAGTTTGGCTAATATTGTTTATTAAAAAAAATTGACAGCGGCAAAAAGGAAACTGAGCGGAAAGATAAGCTAATTTTTATACTTTAATACTCTGTAATAACACTTCCCTCTGTACTGCTGCAGAAGTATTTGGGAAATGAAGACTGCGAGGAGTGATAGCAGTGAAGATTTAAATTGAGTTGGTATAGGACAGATTTGTTTTTGGAGCTTTGTTGCTACAAAAATAAAAATATACCTTCTGGAAATACATCTTTTCATATTTTTTCAAACTCCAGCTGATGCACTAATTTTTGTAGCACTTCTAACACTAGCTTTAAGCTCAATTTGTAGGGGAAAGGTGAAAGTCAGTTCCGTATGGCTAATACAAAGTTTTAAGGTTTCCGAAACCTTGTATCCAATTAATTTTGCGAAAGAGTTTCGTAAAAGATATGGTATAGGTATTAAATAGTGCTGAAACACGGAATTAAGTATGTCATTTTCCTTTTAAGGAAAAATTAACTATGCAATGCGTGGGCTTCTTTAAACAAATCGAGAAAAATCTATACTAGGAACATAAATTATTTTTAAAAAGTCAGATTGCCTGACCAAAAATAGACAAATTTTTATTCGATGGCAAGATAGTCCTTGACTGCGATCTCAGCTGATGATAAGTGACGATGCCGTCTAGGATGGAAGTGGGCTAACTTGGAAAGGGTATGGTAGTGTACATTCAACCCATACCCCTAATCCATTTATACACGCCATCGTGGCGCAACGCTAAAATCGCTTGGAGACACGTCTTTAACAGTAAAGTGGTAACTAGCCACGGCCAAAGCCTCCCACCAGAAAAACGACAACGTTCTTAAAGGAGAAACATTATTTTTTTTTAGAAAAGAGAGAGAGAGTGCCTGCGCGAAGACACTAGTGTCTTTTTCTGTTAGGAAATTAAACTAGCTACGTAACTAGTTAATTCTCTATAATAATGGAAAGTCTTAAGTAATTTGTTCAGACTAATGGCGCAAGTGTAAAACCGAAAACTTTCGCGCATGCACATTCACAAAATCCATTCTGTATTCAGCGAGCAAATAAGAAATACAAACAGAATTTCCGCCGCGAATACTAAATACAGAATCCTACACGCTTTCAAATAAACTACAGGTCCTCAACAATGCCTGAACAGGGCCGGTGTAAACATGACGGTTTACGCACCGATGGATTGGAAGGATATGCTGCAAGTCAAAAGAATGAGCGATAACTTACGCACATAATTTCTATATATAAGACCGGATATACTTGAAAGAGCTCTATTTAATGCCAGTTTAAAATTTTCAATAATCTATTTAACTCAAAATCTTAACATTGAAAGTCGAATATTTAATCCAAACAATAAGTAGTAAAGTGTACCTAATGTGTTTCAATTGGTAAAACGCAATGCAATGATTATTTATAGACAATATTTTAAGATCTTGATACGTACTTACTTACAATTTCGAAATTAATAAATAGGGATCATATACATATCTGATGTTAAATTTTTTTAACAAACGCATTGGAAAAAGACGTTGGAAGATAACCATCTCGATGGTCGGGCGACATCACCAAGCTTGTAGGTAAAGCTTACTGGAGACACGTTTACCATCGAGAAGAATGACGTGCGTATGAGAAGATCTATGCCCAACAATGGATAAGAGAAGGCTTATGAAGAAGAACAAGAATGTAACTTAGATTTTGGATTAAATAGATTATTGAAACCACCTGTTATGCATTGCGTTGACAGTTCCTCAGGTAGACTGTAAATCGTAGAGTTTATAACCATTAAAATTTATTTTAAAACTAAATTTAGAACACTTACGTTACTTACGTTAGTAAACTTGGAACACAGCCGCAGGCCGAGAGACAAATAGACAAGTGAGCACGTACACAAATAAGCAAGTGCTTGTTGGCGCGCGGTTGGCCAAAATTAAAGATTTGGTTTTTGTGGTAAAATAATTTAATAAAACTTGTTTTTCGATACGAGCTGTTAGTTAGTTACAAAGAGAAAAAGATGAATAAAAAAAGGTAGAACGAAAAAGTCAAGTTTCAACTGACAGTACACCAATAATATTTTATTGTCCACCCGCTAGTCTGTAACTTCACTATGGTATCATTATCAGCTTCTGTGGTGCTTGAACAACCTCCTCTCCGTGGAAAGCGCAGCTTTCAACTTTCTGAATCATCGCCGGTGAGCAGTGGACAAAGTTTAATAAAAGGTCTTCTGAAGGTGCCCTTGGATGTGGTTATTTCAGCGACACGTGATACTCCGTCTGAGCCAGGAAATAATCGGGAGACTCTTCCAAGCTTCCAGCATAGTGGAGGTAAATTGTCTTCTATTAAGAGAACTAGCTCTCCTTCTTTCAATTTGGCTGAATTTGTTCTCCATTTAGATCGCTGCTGAAGTTCTGCAATGTATTCTTTTTGCCACCGCTGCCAAAAGTGCTGACGGATTTGTTCCAGCCTTTCATAACGTTGAAGACGATTTGGATTGTAATCTTGTAACGGAGGTGACGGCAACGAGGTAAGTGGCCGACCTATCAAAAAGTGCCCCGGAGTTAAGGGAAGGTAATCGTTAGGATTGGATGTCAAGGGACATAAAGGTCTACTATTTAAAATAGCCTCGACTTGAGTGAACAACGTTCCTAATTCTTCAAAAGTTAGATGGGTGTTACCCATAACGCGACGAATATGGTACTTAGCTGATTTCACACCAGCTTCCCAGATGCCACCAAAGTGAGGAGTGTACGTGGGCGAGAATATGAATTTAATATTTTCGTCAGTTGCAGAGTCAATGATAGTTGGTTTATTAGCCTTTAAGAAGTTGCCTATTTCTTTAGCGGCTGAGACAAAATTTTTAGCGTTATCGCAAAAAATTTCCGACGGTTTTCCGCGTCGCGACGTAAATTTTCTCAACGCCTGGAGAAAACCTTCTTTGGTAAGGTTGCTGACAATCTCCAAGTGTACACATTTGAATCGAAAACATACAAATAAGCACAAATATGCTTTAATGACTCTGGACCCACGACCCTTCTTGTTTGCAATATAGAATGGACCAGCAAAGTCTATTCCCACAGTTTTAAATGGAAAGTCAGGAGTAATCCTTTGGATGGGTAAGTTACCCATTATGGGATAGATTGCTTTCCCTTGATGTCGTTTGCATGTTACGCAATTGTGAAATGTGTTTCTGGCAAGCCGTCTTCCATTTATTGGCCAAAGTGAGTCACGAATTAACGCGAGCAATAACTGTGGCCCAGCGTGCATATGACGAAGGTGGTAATGTTCAAAAATTAGCTTAGTAAAATGATGATTTGAGTTTAACAGAATAGGATGTTTTTTATTGAAATCATAATTTGAATTCTCAATTCTGCCGCCAACCCGAATTAATTTAGCATCATTATCAAAGAAAGGAGTCAATGATATAATATTAGATTTATTGCCTATTGATTTGCCATTTGCTAATAAATTGTATTCTTTCAAAAAAGATTTTCTTTGTGATATTGCACAAAGGCTCACAAATGAATCGTTTAATTCTTCTAAAGTTAAACTGCCTGTTCGTTTGTTTGCTTTGTTTCTTAAATTGAAAATAAAACGCTTTACATACGCAAAAGTTCTTTGTAATTTTGTTAATTTGGAAAAACGTTCGAATTCTATTGTGGATTCAGGATTGTCTACTACTGCAGCTGCAAAACTTTTAGTTTCGGGTAGATCCTCTTCAATGCAATGTGATGTAAAAACAGGCCATTCCGATTCTGGTTGTTCTAAAAATTCGGGACCAGACCACCACATCTGCTTGGATACTAAATCCTTAGGCGTAACACCTCTAGAAATATAGTCTGCAGGATTAAGTGCGGTAGGCACGTAACGCCATGAAGATATATCAGTCATTTCGGAGATCTCAACTACTCTATTTGCCACGAATGTTTTTAATTTGCAACAGTTAGCTTTAAGCCATCCAAGAACTACTGTGGAGTCACACCAATGCAACTGACGAGAAATTGGACATCTAAGAGAGTCGACGACGGTCTTAGATAATTTGGACGCCAGAAGAGCTCCACTGAGTTCTAAACGAGGTATAGTTGTAGGTTTCATTGGAGATACCTTAGATTTAGCGCATAATAATTGGACGCTGATGCCTTCTTTATTAATAGACCTTAAGTAGATACAAGCTCCGTAAGCCTTTTGCGAAGCGTCACTGAATGAATGAAGTTCTATAATTGTAGGATTGTCACAAAGAACTCTCCTCGGAACTTCAAAATTAGAGAGACTAGGCAATGAACTAGAGAATTCGTCCCAAGCCTTTTGTATATCTTTGGGCACGGGTTCGTCCCAATCAAGCTTTTGATGCCACAAAGACTGCAATAACATTTTAGGTAAAACAACACATGGACTTACCAATCCCAATGGATCGAATATTTTGAATGTGAATGAAAGAATTGATCGTTTCGTTGCATGTGATGATTTGACTGGGATCTCAAAAGAAATCTGAAGCTTGTCATTACAAGGAGTCCAACCGAGTCCTAAAGTGCTAGTAGAAGAACTAATACTTAATTTATCTTCAGTATTTATAACATCTGTATTGAAAATTGATTTCGAGTTAGATCGATACTTGCGAAGATTAAAACATCCCAACTTAAGCTCTTTAGACACAGATGTTTGAATATGTATGAGTTCTTCTTCAGTGTTAGCTCCTGTGATGAGATCATCAACATAGAAATCGTTTTTAATAATTGTTTCGATTGATTTATCTGCACATTCGTGTCCTAGCTGCCAAAGACAACGTGTACTTAAAAAACTTGAGCTAGCTAGACCGTATGTTACAGTTTTAAGACGCAATATTTTTATTGGTTCGGATTCATGCTCCCGCCATAAAATTAGTTGTAGATTTTGATTGTCATTATGTAATGAAATTTGCCGATACATTTTTTCGATATCAGCTGTCAGTAAAAATTTATATTGTCTTGCTCGAATTAAAATTGCAAAGAGTGAATCCTGAATATTTGGCCCCACCATTAAAAGATCATTGAGCGCGTAGCCTGAAGAAGTGGCAGCAGATCCGTCAAAAACAACTCTAATCTTAGTTGATTCACTTGCCTCTTTAAATACAGCATGATGACATAAAAAATGTGATAGTTCAGGTGGTTTAGTTGTAGGCAGAATTTCCAAGTGACCAAGCTTAGCATATTCGCGTATAAATTCGACATATTGTTCCTTGATATGAGGATTCCTCCTAAAACGCTTTTCCAAACTTAGAAATCGCTGCTTGGCCATATTATACGAATCACCTAAACAATCTGGGGTATCAATGAGCGGGAGTTGTACGCAAAACCTTCCACTAGGCAATCGAGTTGTGTTGGATACAAAATGTTGTTCACAAGCCTTTTCGGTTTTAGTGAGGTGTGGTTTGTTCGGAACCTCTTCGATGTTCCAGAACTTTGGTAATAAATCATGTATGCTTTCTTCGTTTTCCTTTAGTATAGAATTGTGACATTGAATTTTGTTTGAAATATTGATATTGTTAGAAATAGGACCGGCTATTATCCAGCCAAACTTTGTATTTCTCAATTGTGGAAAACTTGGACCTAACGTAAGCACGTCATTACCTAAGACATCCCAGAAGAGGTCTGCACCAATGAGAATATCGATGGACGAGGGAACGTCAAAGTTCGGGTCTGCAAGTTTTAAATTACTTGGTATAGTAAAGCCTTGTAGATTTATAGGCGCAGCTGGAATCGAACCTGTTAGTTCTTTAAGTATAAAGCAGGTTAAAGTAACGCTGTATTCTTTGTGTATTGAAATAATATGAGCAATGCAACTCTCAGTGACATAACTTGAAGAGTTGTTGCCAATACCTATAACGTTAATTTTATTGATAGGCTGTGATTCGAGACCTAGACTGTCTCTTAGACGATTGGTTAAAAATGATGATTGACTTCCGCAGTCTAATAGAGCACGGACCTTTAATGATTTGTTTAGTTTAGGATTTGTAACTTCGACTATAGCTGTAGATAATATAACTTGATTTGTAGGTTGTTTGGAAAAATTAACAATTGTTTCGACAGTATTGGTAATTGTGTCGTTACTATTAGAATTAGATGGTGGATTCTGATCACACAAAAAACTATTATGGGCTCTTTTGCACTTACGGCAAGGTCCCAGCCTGCAGGTGCGCTGATTATGCCCATATCTAAGGCAAAGAACACACAGCTTTAGTCGCTGCACATCAGCCTTTTTCTCATCTAAACTCTTTGCCTTAAACACGGAACAATCGTATATTCTGTGAGAACCACTGCATATGACGCAACCTTTACTATGTGTTGTTGAGTTCTGTGTATGCGATGAAAATGATTTTGTTTGAGCACTGCTGGGAACAGGCCGTGGAGAGAAATTTGAAGTTGATTTCGATCTCTCCTGTCTATTGCGATTTATAGTTTCCAAAATGTCTGCCCGATCAGTTAAAAATTTGTTAAATTGCGCAAGTGTAGGTATATCATCCAAAGAATTACGCCATTCTTCCCATTTAGCTAATGTGTGTGGATCTAGTTTGGAACAGATCATATGAATAATTATTAAGTCCCAATGTTCTGTATGCTGGCCTAAAGTGGACAATGCACGTAAATTTTTTGTAACTGTGTCCACCACAAAGCGCAATGATCGCTCAGTTTCACGTGTCATAGTTTCTATTTTAAAAAGTGCATTCAAATGATGATTGATAAGTTGTCGCTTATTATCGTATCTATCACACAACAAGCGCCACGCGTCACTGTAGTTAGACTCGGAAACCTCTAGATTTGCGATCACACGTGCGGCGTCACCTTCTAAGTATGATACCAAATAATGAAATTTATGAATAGGTTTGATGCGCTCGTTATTATGTATAAGCGATAAAAACGTGTCGCGGAATTCAAGCCACCGAAAATAGGCACCATCGAATTTGTTAATTTGCAATTGAGGTAACTTAAACTCAACTTCATGGTGTTCGCGATGGCACTGAGACAAGGACGATTGACTATGATCGTGGCTGTCTTTATGACTATTTGATTCGTTGATAATAGTTTGCGCAATAGCCATACACGTCGCGCAGTCCTGCTCAATGGCATCGCGTTCATTGATTTCAAAGGTTATATTTTCTGAATTTACAATATCGATTGAATCTTGCAACTGCTCATATTGAACCGAAAGTAAACGAAACTTCTCTAATTTAATTGTTAATTCCGAAATTTGAACTGACGTTAAAACTTCTTTTTTAGAAATAGCATCAACATAGTTTTTAAACTTTGTAATACGCCCCTTAATTGACGTTCTTTTTGTGAGCAAGCTCCTTAATTCACCTTTACCATCGTTTTCATTCGGCATTTTGTTACTTTAACTTTAATGAGCAAACAAGTAATGAAATAAATAAAATTCCTCACGTTCCTCTCTTGGTGTCACCTGTGACCTGCCGTGCGAAGCAGCTCCGCCGCCCGCGAAGGTTACTTTGTATTCGTGAGCAGGTACCCGGTCCGGCTGAAAATGTCGGCACACAGACCTTAAGTATGTATTTTAGAACAATAACAAAGGAGTTTTAATACTACAACTAACCTAGTTAGGTAGGTAAGTACGTTAGAATAGTTTAGAAAAAGTAACAATAACTACCTAATTTTATTACCTATGCAGCTGATTTGCAGCTGGGTATAGATATATTTAGTGTATTTTTATAATTATTTAGCTATTTTAAGATTTATTTTATCAGTAAAAAGCCTCCCGCGCGAAAAAAAATGAAAATGAAAAGATGATGCAATCGTTGTGAAAACGGACGGTACCTAACCTAATCACAATTAAACTGTTTTATTTTCAGTAATTAAGTTATTATTTCACTGTGTCGAGCTATAATTTAATAGTAACCTTTACGAAGGAAAGAATTTGAATGATATTTTGTGAATTAATGTGCTGGAATATGAGATATTGTTGTAACAAAAGGGGGTGTCTTATAGGAAAAGTAGGGCACTTATCTGAATAGGCCGGCACAGATGCGTATCGCTGATCGGTGCTGACTTCAGCGCTGGTGTCCTTCAATTCCAGAAACACGATGCCTTCTCCGCTTGAGCTGCTCTGACCAGAGGATGATGTCATAGGTAGCTGGATCGTCGAGTAGCCGCTGAGTTGCAATTGCGTATTTCTTGTTTGTTGGTTGAAATCCTTTTATTTTGCAGATTCTTGATTTGCACGGTCGCCACTTTGTTGGCGCGCGGTTGGCCAAAATTAAAGATTTGGTTTTTGTGGTAAAATAATTTAATAAAACTTGTTTTTCGATACGAGCTGTTAGTTAGTTACAAAGAGAAAAAGATGAATAAAAAAAGGTAGAACGAAAAAGTCAAGTTTCAACTGACAGTACACCAATAATATTTTATTGTCCACCCGCTAGTCTGTAACTTCACTATGGTATCATTATCAGCTTCTGTGGTGCTTGAACAGTGCTAAAGTAAATTGTAAGTACAAAACTTTGCGATGTTTACAGAGGGCACCTCGCCGGGAAATGGAAGGCGTATGCATAGGACTAAATAGAAATTAAAATGTTATTGCCTTTTCCTTATGGACTCGTGTGTAGTGTGCTATGTTCCAGGAACGTTTTAGCTTCTTTAAGAAAAGGTTGCACTTACCTACATAGAAATATGGCGACAAATATGGCCGGTGGAAAATTTTGAACAATACCAAAGTAAGTACGAGAGTTTGCATGAGCTAAGTACGGACTTCCAAATATACTCTATTCTTAGTTTTAGGTACCATTTTAAATTATACAACTCACACAGAGTTGTACATAAACGGTTAATATAATTTTTATCGAACTTGTAGATGCAACTTTTTTGGGAAACCAAAAATTTTCTTTGATAGCACCTGACTCCAAAAATAACAAAGTAACATTTTATTATATTAATAGTTAATTTGATTCTTCGTTTCTGTGAATATATTTCCCATTTTTAATATGGTACATCATGCCTTTACCTGTATAATATCTCATAGAACATTAAGGTACCTTTTCAACATCAAAAGCAAAACCCGTCATCATTATAAGTGTAACAAAGACCCACGTGTGACACAAAAACCATATCCGCGTCACCAGCGTCATACATCAGAGTGTAGTAATGTCCATATTATTCGCCATACGCAGCGACAGGGTCATTTGTATTGGCCCTTTTCTTTGGCAATTACGCTGTCCAATATCCATCAACTATGGGGGGGACACTATTTTATGTGAATACTGACTAAACGAGTAAACATCACCTCGTTTAATGTGTTTACGAACGTGTTGGTACTTTATGAGCTGGCAACTCTTGCTGGCACAGATACAATCCAAAAATAGCCCAATGGTTAAAGCACTGAAAACTGATAGGTCGCAGGTTCGAGCCCCAGCCGTTGCACTATTGTCGCACCCACTCCTAGCACAAGCTTTTGGCTTATTATATATTTGGAACGGAAAGGAGAATATAAGTCAAATTCAGCTTGGCTAATATTCTTAAAAAAAAAGACGTGTGGCACTCGGGGACTGCCGCGGTAAAGCTATTGCATAGCATTTTTTATCAACGCAATCTAGCGCCTTACCGTAGAGGAGTCCCGTGTCAGGTTATTTTCGTTACGGAATTTCTGGATTCGGTCTCCACGCTGGTCCGCGATAGAAGCTATGCAATAGCTTAAAAATATATATGCGGACAAAGTTACGAATAAAAGATATACTTTTATTCGTAACTTTGTCCGCATTAAGCTTTTAACTTATTTGCTTAGTATTTCTTTCGTATTTCTCCATTCCTTAAAATTCTTCAAAAATATTTTAAGCGTTTCTAGTGCTTGGTCCCATGTGCTACCTATGGCATAGATTAGCTAATAGTTGCGTCTTATAGGCCAATTACACAGCTAAGGTTAATGTTAAACTGATCCAACAGAAAAACCACTTTATTTTGCACATGTCAGCCTTCATTATTCACACACACACATTTTAACTTTGATCATGAATATAGGTACTCGTACTGACTTTTGCAACCCTTTTTGCCTTTTGGTAGTGGAATCAAAACGGTAACCTCAATTTAACCACCTGACATGCAACACATCCTCATCAATGCATTTTTTCCGCAAGACATTGATATTTTTGTCAATCCATATAATTTGCCAATCGTCCAATTTCGAGAAAGAGATCAACCGCCGAATCCAACTCGGCTGGGCAGCGTTCGGGAAGCTTAGAGATGTCTTTTCGTCCAAAATTCCTCAGTGCCTGAAGACTAAAGTCTTCGAACAGTGCGTGTTGCCAGTGATTACTTACGGATCCGAAACATGGTCGCTAACTATGGGCCTCATAAGAAGGCTCAGGATCACTCAGCGGGCGATGGAGAGAGCTATGCTCGGAGTATCCCTGCGAGATCAAATCAGAAATGAGGAGATCCGTAGGAGAACCAAAGTCATCGACATAGCTCTGCGAGTTGCAAAACTGAAGTGGAAATGGGCGGGGCACATAGTTCGAAGAGCTGATGGTCGATGGGGTCCCAAGGTGCTGGAGTGGCGACCTCGCACCGGGAAGTGCAGTGTTGGCAGACCCCCCACTAGGTGGACAGACGACATCAAGCGAGTCGCAGGGAGCCGCTGGATTCAGGCGGCGCAAGACCGAGGCTTGTGGAGGTCCATGCAGGAGACTTATGTCCAGCAGTGGACGTCCATTAGTTGAAGAAGAAGAAGAAGATATAATTTGCCAAATTAACATGTATTATTTCTGTTCTTAATATTTATGGAATACATAATATCGTCATGATCGTAGATCAACAACGGATCTGCACTTTATCAACTTTACAGTACAGCCATTTGAAATAAATAATTGCCGAAGTTTTGTTATCATAACTTTTTAAATAAAAAATCCCATCAAAACGGTTCTATTTTAAAATAGTAAATAAATAGCAAGTGTTAATTAAATGTCCAAATATACATTTCATTATCATTTTTGAATGTTTTGCAAATCCGTCATTGTTCTACGATCATGATATATTATGCCATAAAATATATCAATGAAATATTTAAATATATATTTTTATATTGCCTTGGAATCTTCAGCTAATCTGAACGGGTTTGCATTCCAATTAAAATGAATCCGGGACCGTATTAATTTTAATTAAATTAAACATATCGGCATGTATTAGTATATTATTATAATAAAGTAAAGCTTTGATTAAAAGTTATCTAAAATGTATTTATAATTTTATTTTTGTTATTGGAACTGTAGATCGAAGTAATTTGATACTAGCAGCTTTCTTTATTCATTGATTAAGTAATTTAATCACGTAAGAGCACCTTTCCTTACCATTATTCTGTGTTTTGAGTTATCTACCAAAAATCATGAAATCACTACATAGTATAAAACAAAGTCGCTTTCTCTGTCCCTATGAATGCTTAAATCTTTAAAACTACGCAACGGATTTTGATGCGGTTTTTTTTAATAGATTGAAGAGGAAGGTTTATATGTATAATAACATCCATTAACAGTGAATGACATAGGCTATATTTTATACCCGTGCGAAGCCGGAGCGGGCCGCTAGTATTTTATAATTTAACTTTAATCTTTCTTTAACTGTCTGATGTGCTGTCTGTTGGACAAGAAACTCAAAAAGTTAACAAAAAGTTGCTTTGTTAGTAAGTTTACTAATATAATTTCTGTTCTAGTTTACCGGTAAAGTTAAAAAAGCAAAAAAAAAGTTTCCACCGGTATGTCTAACATCGATTTCAAGTCTGTAAACACCATGCCCATTGCCCAATAGTGAGAATTATTTGACCATCTCTTTGACCATGTTGCCGCATCAGGTGTTTCTATCAAAATAGTCCCAATCCACATTCTAGAATTCTCCATAATTATATTGCCCAATCTAAATTTCACTTTAATGAGTGGTATCAGTTTCCGTAGATTTATGGTAAACCATATGAATTTTATAACAAATTGCCATAAAACAGAAAGTTAGTAAGTTTTATCGCTCTTCCGAATCTCCTTTAATCAGAGAAATTTATTTAATGACGTCATAAATTAGCTTATTTCGTCAAACCACACGTTAATTAGGTGGTCTATTCTCTGTCACCGATCACGCGTTAATTTTCCGAATTAAAGCTAATGCGGATAGTATTATTTCTAAATTATAATGTATATTCATTAATTAGGAATAACAATTAATTTCATCACACACCTATTAACTAAAGTCTACGAATAATACAAACGTAAAAATTCTTTTTACAAAACCGTCTTCAAACGCCACTATAAAGAAAAGTTCCCTCGATTTCTGCAAGATCCCATCATCAGATCCTGACCTGATAGCAATGGGACCACCTGGGACGTATACCCTTTCAAACAAAAAAAGAATTTTCCAAATCGGTTCAGGCGTCTTCGAGTAATCGAAAAAAGCTGAAAAATCGAAAAAATCTAAATTGGTAATGTTGTATTAGGAGCCACCACTTCGGATTACTTTTAACAGATTGCGGGAGTGAAGCCGCGGGAAAAAGCTTGTATAATTATTATAAAATTAACTTTTACGAGAGACAATATTTCTTCATTAGGTAACTATCGTTGATATATAACTTTCTCTTTTATAGTATTCGCGAAACCAGTTGGCAGTCATACGGCGTAGTCTGCGATAAATTGCTTTTGCTTAATCTTTTGGATGGTAATTAATTTAATAGTTAATCGTATAAGCTTTCTGATCATAAAACTATTAGATATCATACTCAATACAACATTGTACATAACATAATATTATTATTACATATTATTTTATTTTAACCGACTTCCAAAAAAATTCTTTTCAAAAAACCGACTTCAAACGCCACTACAAAGTATAAAAATAATTTTATTTTGTACACGTTTGTTGAAGTCGGGCGGGTTAAATAGAAACGATGAAACCGATACGCGATGCTTGCCCGATTTCAATAAACGTGTCTCTTATATGTCACCATAAGGTAAGCGTCGCGCATCGATTTTATCGTTTCTAGTTAAACCCGCCCGACTTCAACAAACGTGTACAAAATAAAATTATTTTTATACTTTGTAGTGGCGTTTGAAGTCGGTTTTTTGAAAAGAATTTTTATTTTAAGCTTTTTAGTGTAGCTTGTTCCTGCTCTTTTTCTCTCCTCCCTCCAACGCTACGGTACTAATGTCTATACTTGGTATCTACAGTACTTATTAACAATATACAAGAGCTAGGACTAGGAGTTCCATGATGTAGTCCATGGTTGGTACCAACAATATCAATTCGAAAGCATCAGTTCATAATTCCTCCAACTCTGCAGCATCAGGATTGAGGAGCAAGAACCTTGAGCATTATGATGTAGTATATGCCTGGTATCAACAATATGAATTCCTAAACGACAGTTCCTAAATCCTCACAGTTTAGGTAGGCAGTACCCCTGCAGCATCAGAATTGAAGAGCTAGGACCTTGAATTCCACGATGTAGAATATGCTTGATACTAACAATATTAATTCGCAAGCGAAAGTTCCTAAATCCTCATAGTTTAAGTGGGCAGTACCCTGCAGCATCAGGATTGAGGAGCTAGAACGTAGACCTCAATGGTGTAGTATATGCTTATTACATACAATAACAATTCAGGATTAACAGTTCCTAAATCCCTATAATTTATGTGGGCAGTACCCTGCAGCATCAGGATTGAAGAGTAGGACCTGGAGCTCTATGATGTAGTATATGCTTAGGCCAAACATACCAATACGTAAACGACGGTTCCTAAAATCCCATAATTTAGGGGGGAAATACCCCTACAGCATCAGGCTTGAGGAGTTGAAGGTAAACATTTTTATGGGACCATTTCGCGAGCTTCCTCTGTCGATTTAAAAAAAAATCTTCTGAATCGGTCCAGAAACCCCGGAGTAATCGGTGGGCATACATAGAAAAAAAAAAAAAAAAAAAAAAGATACCGGCCGAATTGATAACCTCCTCCTTTTTGGAAGTCGGTTAAAAAGGAGGTGATTGTCAATTCGGCCGGTATCTTTTGTTCTATGTATGTCCACCAATTACTCCGGGGTTTCTGCTTATTAACCTCTGTCTTAAGTCTGAGCTGAGTGACACAGCACGCTCTACAGATCTCAGCATTAGTCCACGCTGGCCAAGTGCGAGTTGGCAGACTTCACACACCTTTGAGAACATTATAGAGATCTGTTCACCGTTAAAGCAAGTGATATTAAATAGCTGTCACAGGTAATGCTTAATGTTAACTGCGATAAAGTGTTTAAAGGGCCCAGGGGAAAGATACGCTGTTTTAGATTGTAAATCCGCAGCATATACTTTCCAGTATATATTTAAGGTAAGTAATCTAAATTGTAGTTTACAGTTTGCAATTAATACCGTGAAGCGATGTAGAAAAGATCGGATCAAAGTACCAAATATGTAAGCCTAGTCAAAGCTAACCAAGGGTTACCAGACTGAAGAAATTTTTGTCTTTTGGGCAGGATTGACGTAGAAATACATTCTGTAATGAATTCAATTTTATGAATCAGCGAAGTTTGTCTTCATCATAAAATCTTCTTCAGTTTGTATATAATAATAGTAATTAGTCAGACAAAATTTGACAGACATTGGTGAAAACAATCGGTTCTGGGGTTGTCTAAAAATCATTCCATCCATGTCCTCGGATTGGCTGAATTTATGAAATAACTTGACCTTTGTGCTAGAAGTATTTTTTAATCCAATTTTTTGGGGGTTTTTTACTAGCTTGTATGTCAACCCCATCACTTAACAATAAACTTAATACTAACTGAACTATGGAGACAGCCGAAAGCAGTGACTATATCGCACACCTTTCTAGCTAATTTTAATGTAGAGTTTGTCCGGGGACTCTGACAAAGTCCCACATCAAACCTGTTCAAATTAAAACTTACCATCAGTGACTGTCGTGCGCTCTTGTTTTTTTTTCTTACATTTTGATAAAATATGCAGCAGATCTTCCACTGTGCCACAATTATGCTTTATAACCCTTATAAGCATTTGTATCTGGTAACCCTAGTCACGGTCAAAATAGGTATAATATAAACTTGTTTCAACCAAGCCAAACTCTTGGCTCTTGCCTCAGATCGCTATCGCAATGTCGAAATATTTGTAAACGGTATCGATAGTCTAATCGATTCCAGCAAACGATAATAATCGACGGTCGGCTATCGAGAAAGCACTATTCAAGCTAGCCATCGCCTTCATCTGATAGTGGGCGGTTAATTCGATTGTAATTGTATTGTTCTCGATTCGGACATCGGTTGGGAACACTGCATTTGTTTAATGACACTCCATTGGTTGTACTGTGATGGAATTTTTTAATATTTAATTTGACGTTGATGGCAAGGCCCATAGATGCTTGTTTGCTTAGCTTGTTTACCTTGCTTTGAACATTTGAATGCTCGAGATTGCCTTGGAAACGAAAAATTCTATTGCAATTTAGTGTACACCCTTGCCTGTTTTTTTTTAAGTTTCTTCTCTTACTCTTCTTTTTTAGAGAGTTAATTGAAAAAAAAAAAAATGTGAAAATGTTGGCTAAGCAACTTTTAACTGTCGTAGATCGTAAATGGTCTTTCAAAATGAAATATGATAAGGGAAACCTAACAATGATTTTCAAACACCTATTCAATGATACCCCGCTTATAATATAGTTCGTCGACTTTCTTCATTTCGACATTTTTTCTTTTTCACAGTATGGCGTCTGGTGGTCGCCATAGTGAATTTTGATTACTGTTTATTATGTTGTTTATTATGTCTTTAGTGACACTCGCCAGATTACCTACCACAAATCGATTGACTTAAGAATCATCACATTCGGTCCACGCGTTTGGTCTTCAGAACCCTACAAACATAAATTAATATGTAGACTGATAAAGATAATTCTTAACCGACGCAAAGGAGGGTCCTGTGCGTCGCGTAGTCGGATAAAAATTAAAATGCAAGAAATGTTCTCCCGTTCTGCCTAATTACGAGTAAAAATGGCGTCGAACCGTGCGACGAATATCAATGTTTGATCAATTCCATACATTTCCATAAAATCCATATTTTAGGCTCACATCACAATATGGTGATTTGAACGGTAATATTTAATTATGAGATTTTATCTCCGATCTGTTGATTAGGTGTAATTAATACTCGCGCACTGATCAAAGCTCCAGCTATCATCAGATGTCCTAATTTGCATGCATAAAATTGATTATAAATGCGTCTACTAGTAAATCACCTATTCACCTTTATCAGTATTTTTAGAAGCATGTTAGGGTTGGAAGCATTTCTTACTAATAAAGTGTACCGTAGAGTGTACCTCCTGAAAATTTCAGAATAAAATCTCTCTCGCCAATCGCGACCTGAGTGTGTTGTCTATACACTGGTTCACAACAAAATGGTTCTGGTAGTCTGTGTGAGAAAGTGATATCTATTTAAGTATGTGATTTCGAGCTTTTTATAATCATAGGAGAGAAAGCTCTATTTAAAACACTCATACTTTCCTCAAATCGATTTAAAGGATGATTGCCTCTGTCACTAGATGGATGATTCAACCTGATCTTCGGAAGTTTTCTTCTAAAATGACTCATAAAATTTAACTCTTTTCAAAACATTAGTCACAACCCTATAGATTTCAAAGAATCAGGGTTAATGTTAGAAAAGTATAACGGAGGAAGTTAAATTGAAAAATAGTAGGTTATTATTTATAACTATATAACACATATTGGTTTAGTAGTTTTACATCAAAAACGAGGGTATCGGTATCGTAGCCGAGATGTGACCATAAATATTCATAAGCCGTTTCAGAGGCAGCTAAATCAATTTGATTATTTATAAAGGCTGTTTATAATCTGACTTTTAAGGTCATTTCCTAGATCAAGGTTGAAAAGATTAACGCATTTCTTAATACTTACAATCAGGTTGTTATAGAAGTCCGGTCTCACTTAAGTCTTCGAACAGTGCATATGTTGCCAGTGATGACTTATGGATACGAAACATGGTCGGTAACTATAGGTCTCATAAGAAGGCTCATCTTGAATCCCTGTGAGATCAAATCAGAAGTGAGGATATCCGTAAGAGATCCAAAGTTACCGACATAGCTCAGCAAGTCGTGAAGCTGAAGTGGAAATGGGTGGCGTACATAGTTCCAAGAGTTGATGGTAGTTGGGGTTCCAAGGTGCTGAAGTAGCGACCCTTCACAAGGTGGATTACGACATCAAATTGGTCGGGAAACGGTCAGCGACAGCGCTGGCCGCGATTGCGATTGGAACGCAGTTTGAGTATTGAATTTGTGAAATTCAATACTCAAACTGGCTGTCACTCTTTTAGTTCCTTGTAGTACCTTGTTGATGGTGTACCCCCCATAGTCACTTAACATATTATATACTTTCGATTCGAATCGACGCGTGTTAAAGAAACAACGCTTTGCAATAGGTCAACACAATTTCACCTTATTTCATCTAACGTCATTTCTTTAATCTGTCCTCAATTAATTTTGCCAAAAAAGGATAGGAGCTTGTTCGTCTAGGTATGCAAATTGTTATTTTCACTGTGATTTTAAAAAATTAACGGTTATTCTTAGGAATTTTTATTGCTATCATAAAAAAAGGCTTTGGCTCGGCGCGAATGTGTTAACTACGCGGGTATTATACTTGTCTTACTTAATAACTTGTTTTTATTGAAATTAAGGATAATATAGTTTATAACTAAAATCACCGCAACGAAGTGTCGTGGTTTTGCAAAACATTAAAGAACCATTTGTAAATGAGACAATCTGTAAGTTAAATCCTTACTTCCTTACTAATATCATAAATCCAAAAGTGTGTTTGTTTGTTGGTTTGTCCTTCAATCACGTCGCAACAAAGCAACGGATCGACGTATTTTTTGCATGGTTATAATTGAGGACCGGGAGAGTGACATAGGCTACCTTTTATCCCGGAAGGTCAAACAGTTCCTGCGGGATTTTTATTAACTAAATCCACGCGAGCGAAGCCGCGGGCATCAACTAGTATACCATAAATAATGTAATAAAGTAACTCTGTAAGTTTGTAGATAACTTTAACAAGGTTCAACCGATCATGAAGAAATATGATACAGAGACAGCTTGCATCTAAGATATCAAAAATTAAAAGCTAAATATAAAAAATATCTGGAACGCTGGCTGCGTTACCTCGCTGAATGGCCTAAGTTATATGTTGATAGTAGTATGTACTATATGTACTACTGCTAGAGTAGGTAACTGTTTATCGCAAACTAAAATCTCTTTGCCAAAGTCTAAATACATCCGAACGAATTCTTGATAACAAAAATCTGGGTTCATATATTTTGATATGGTTGGATTCTTGGTTGGATTAGATTAAGTTTATTTATTTAGTGATAGCTCCGTTTTATATGTAGAGTAGGTATTAGATGCTAGTACGAGTAAGAGATCGCACGTCTTAACGAATGCGGATAGGAAACGAGAAATCCATCGTCGTAATTACAGAACTGGCGAAACTCCCCTACAAGAAGCCACCTCAAGTGAAGTCATTTACTGGCGAATATTCCGTTAACAATCAGCAGGCTTTACCTGAACTTCATTACCTGGATTATCGCCAGATATCGATCGCTCATTTACCCTAGACCGTTTGAAGTCACCGCCCACAATAGCCTCATCTAACGGGCCATACTAATTTCAGAGACTAAACGAAATCATAGACTGAGATCTCTTGAACAAACTGTCCTCTGCGGGTCCGTTATTCTTAGAGCATTTGGTTGGTTGAATTCTCTAAGCTGTTACCTTATGATAAAGAGTCAGTAAATATCAGTTTGGGAAATTAATTACATTTTCAAAATTCCCTATCTAGCGTATGTGGTTGAATTCGTACGTGACCACTCCGTTGACAAAGCCAAATGTGAAATGATAGAAAATAAAAATATATTTGCAGAAGGAATAGGGACTCACCACATCACATTCCCAGAAAACTACTAGTACTATGCAACTATTAGGTATGTGTTGAATGGATAGAGGGCTTCAATCACAGAAGAATTCTGTGATCGAAGACAGAGGGACCTTAATAATGACGAATATGATGCAAAGAGAGATCTTATAAACTGCCAACGCTATTCCTTGGTTTTTATCTTAGAGTTCTTAGATTATATCGTCACATTAATTTTATTGATGGATGTCATGTGTTTTATAAATAGCCTTCTTCTGATCGGCTTCATATTCTAGAGTTTTGTTTTTCTGTCTTTCCATTTTACTCATAGACAAAATTCTAGTGAATCGTGTAAAATTTGTGTTCAATATGTGGGTCATTTTTTCCATCGGCGCGACAGGTTTTCGATAGAATCGTATAAAATTAAATTCGGCGCCGAAACCGTTAAGGAATTCGCGATGGTGTTTTTTTAGGATCGGCAAAAGTTGATGTTGCTAAAATATTTTTTTTTACTGTGTTAAATTTTTGGTCTCATATGATTAGCAGAAAGAAGGATAGTTTTAATTTTAAGAGTGCTCTTATTCTCTCCGCGACTTCTGCCCAGATACCACTTTGATTGAGATGAAGGCTTCACAGTTTAAAGCTGCGAAACACCGATGAGGTAAGCGTCAAGATGACTGACCAAAATTACCGATCAACGTTTTTCTCCAGTATTTAGTACCTATTTAGTAGGGTCAGATGTCCAACAATGAAACACAAAAAATTCAAAGTCTCATGCATCTTTTGTTTTTTACAGGTGTGTAGGTAATTTTATTCCGCGTCGGATTTCATTTACAATTTTTTTAATTAATATGCCATCAATCGGCAAAAAATTATAAACTAAAAAATGGGAAATGTTTCATTGTGTCCACAGTGGTGGTACACAATGAAACACCACAAATTCAACAATGAAACATTAATAGTATTGTCTCGACTTTTGTGTAATTTATGGAGTAGGTGAATAAAAAAAAAATGCTTGAGTTAATAATCACAAAAGGATTTATTTATAATTAACTTTAATCAGACACTTCAGATTACCAGTACTATTACTGGTATTATAAAAAATTTAATCTTAATAAGATTAATTTGTGAATTTGTACCCACAAAAATTATTAATTTGCCCGGAAAGTACATGATATTATGCACTTTCACACAATAAAACAAGATGATACACATTGAAATAGTGTTTCATTGTGTTCACTGTGCAACTGTTTCATTGTGAACTACCTAAGGTTTTTTTTACTAATCTCAATTTTTTACCCACTAAATTGTAACACTTTAAGATATAATTTATTGCACATTAATCTACAAAATATGTGTAATGCTAATTAATCATGAAATTTATGAAATTTTCAACCATACTTTAGTAAAAAATCTATAAAGAATGCTAAAAATATTTACTTTTTGTCGAAAAAAAACAAAAGTGCTCCGCAAACACATCTTCTCGCACGCGGCGTCGATGCAAATTGGCCTAGGGCGGGGGGTTCACGAGAGTGTCCTAACGCAATATAATGCAAGAACTGGCAACGCAGAATTTTAGAAATATCACAGTGTTTTATTGTGTACCACTGTTTCATTGTTGGACATCTGACCCTACTATTTAATACCTTTGTTTAAATATTTGGTACTTAATTATTAACAGAGTTTAATAAGTTATCACTCATAGGCCAAGAAGGGCAAATATAAAAACCTCATTAAGCTTCATTTTTGTGACTCTTGTGGTGGAGACCCGGGGGGAACTTTTTGAAGAACTGTCAAAAAGGGCCATCGAGTCTACCGCAGATCCAAGAGCTAATGGCAGTCTTGTGTAAAGAAATATGATGGATTTCATATTTTCAGATTGGAAAGCAGGCGTTACTTTGCGGAATTCAATGATACACAAGAAAAACAAAATTCTCATGGTATTATCAACAAAACCTGAAAAAATATGTAGGTACTTACTACTAGATGTTGCTCGCGACTTCGTCGACGTGGATTCAGGTTTATTGATTCCTGCGGAAACTTTTTGATTTTCCGGGATAAAATGTTGACTAGGTGCTAATTCTGGGTATGATCTAACTCCACTCCAAACAGCCAAATCTGTTCTCTCGTGGCGTGAAGGAGTAACATCCATCCATCCTCACAAACTTTCGTGCTTATAATATTAGTTGACTAGGAATTAGTAAGATTTTTAGCATTAAGTAGGATAGGATTTACCGCTCGAACTGTAGAGTCACTCTTCTAGTACCTAGTAGAACAAGTAGATACAGGAATATGGGTTGATAAACAAGCCAAAATGAAATATTTATTTATTGTTAAGTATACAGAACCGTGCATTGCGTGAGCAGCGTCACACTTAGCCAAAGAAACGAAAATCGGGTAATCTTTCAATAATTAAATCAGGATTACAGTTAAAGCACTAGTTATTCTGACCCAAGCAACACTTATGAACGGTTTTTTCAATTATTAATATTATATTTATGTATTGTATATCGCATAGAATCATATACCAGTATACCACCCAACCGGTATTGAAATTGGCTGTTGTTTCTTTATTTATTGGCTGTTGCAATCCGTCTGCTATAAATCAGGTTGTAACCTCATTAATTGAAGACTGATAAAAACAGTCAATAATCCTCAACTTTATACCTACGATATTTTTATATCTAGTAGAAATAACAACTGTCTTACCCGTGAGAAGTAAGAAAACATGCTGTCATGTAATTTTTTTGACCACGTTTGACCACTGTCATACCTGATGGAAATTGATTATGTGGTCTAAGGTGTAACGCGTTTGCCTAGAAGATGGCTATTCCAGATCCAGCCGTGCGGATCAGGAATCAAAGAAGATCCTCAGTCTACTGTACCGACGCAATGTCGCTAAGGAACTTCACAACCTCACCGTACTACAGCAGAACTTCATGATTGAAATCCGAAATATTACGCTTTAGTTCAACGATTCTGAAACGAACCACTAAGGTGAGGAACGCACTTCCAGCGCCTGTGTTTTCGGCCACGTATAATTTGACAAGATTAAGAGTGAATAGGCGTTTCTAGGCGAGTGCGCTTCAACGTAGACCTCATCAGTGCTTTGCATCATAATAAAAAAAAAACTAATTCCACGTGGCCGAAGCACAGTTGTCTGTATTGGATATGATTGACATTTCTACGAGTATATTCGCATAAGGTATACGCGGCATTTTGCAGTTCTGGGTGCTCTCGCCTTTACGCTGTGGTCTTACAATTACAAGCTACGTCAAGTTTTTCAACACGTCTCCACGTAATAAATGGTAAATGTTCAATGTCATCAAAAAATTTACACTCAAAACGACAATTAATCACGAAAATGATCATGAGTACTGACAAAAGTTGTATTCCGAAAAGGTTAAAAGTATTCACGGCCGGAAAACATTGTAGCCGTGTTTTAACATCAGAGAAATCCCGCATGCTTTGTTAAGGGGCATTCACACGAGACCATGAATAGTATGACATGAATGGTAATATTTTTTTGGGTCGTGGTGCTTATTAGCCAATTAAATTGGCATAGGCATGTTTTATTCTACGGCACTACGGGTTTACCCGTGACTTTACATAAACTATATGAAAAATTCTAGACTCAAATAAATGTTAATAATATAGATCCTCTACTCAGAGGCCTTCAACATCACCAATTATTTAACTGATGAATGACCCAATACATAAAGTTCAAAACATAAACTTTGTTTTACAGCGATTGTGAAATACACTTTTCCAGCGATTGTAAAATAGTCCCTAAGTAATTGAACTTAAATTGAACTGTCAATTCCATTAATAAACATTTTAAAGTAAGAATGCAAAGCAAGAGAGGCCTTTTATATCGGATTTATTTTTAAATCCCCTATTTGAGCATCTAGTTGCACTAGCACTTGAGAGTCTACTAAAACAGCACTCGTAGTAAACATCACATCTTACGGGCGATGTAAAGTGCGCTTAATCGATATTAATTAAAGACTACTTCATATTATGATACCTTCAACAAAAACGCGACTTCCGCGTCAGATCTCACGGTGTCAGGTTACCCTTGCCTCTAGTGAGGGAGTCGGCCTCACATTGCCTTAAAATGAGCCTCTCCACTTATATTACGGAGTAAAGTCACAGTATAAAAATTATACAGTTAGGCAATAAATTCAACACGATACTTTTTTTTAAAATATTTTTAGCGAGTAAACGAGCAGGCAGGTCACCTGATGTAAAGTGATTACCGCCGCCCATGAACATTTGTAGCACATTTGTACGTTGATAATTTACTTTAATAAATGGAGCTAGCGGAAAAATTAACGATTGAAACTCTCTTTTGTCACGAAAACACAGATTTTTGTGTCGTGTTACGTGTAGAACAAAATTTCAATTGGAATGGTCTGTGGTATGATACCGCAACGTAGAAATAAAAAAAGAACACCTTTAATTTCGTAGGAGTACATTATAGAGTTTCAGTCCGGCAAATGTTAAAAATCTTCTTTCTCCTAGCAATTGTGGAGACTTATCCGGGTCTTGGTCGACTTTCTTGCAAGTTCTATATCATTCTGCCTTCAAATAATGTTGACACCTACATCTGCTTGAGCGATGTCGATTTTCAACTCACCGTTTCTTCGGACAAATGTTTTCTACTTTTGATTTGCCGGAAAGACAGACGTCTTTCAGCTTCAGCCTGTCTATCTTAGGAAATATACCAGTGTCAGCGCCGTTGTTACATACAAAGTATGTTCCTCGTCCAACTGTGAGATGAATTAACTGTGACCGTAGTATCAGAGTTGGCCTTACGTTACCTTAAAATGAGCTTCTGTATACATTTCAATATAACTTACACAGTTAAGTTAACCTTTTACAGAGTATAATTAAAGTTAATCGGATGTACTTTTTCCGATTCTTTCTTGGTAAGTTTATAGGTATTTCAACATTCATTTTATGGTAAGTTTAATCCCGAGGTAAAGTATTTTTTATGGCTTAATCGAACCTTGACCTGTCATTGCTAAGATTGAAGAGTGAAAACGAACAACTGCCGAGTTTCTTACTTACCGGCTCTTTTCAGTTGAATCTGGGCCTATACCAAAGCAGTACTATTTCAATATTGTTATGATATATCGTACAATGTCAATTTGTTATTTATTTATTTCTTTGAACTTGTCATCTATGAACAACATGCACAACATTGAAATAATTTTAGCCTTTTAACGTTGGTGGTAGGTCCCCTGGTTTTGGATGGTAGTCTAGAGTTGAATCATGAGATTTTATAAAAGTCTAGTTGACTATAAGAAATAAATGTACCTAGTTTACTAATTACTTGATAATTACTTTTGAATTTGAACCTTATTTCATTTAAGTCACTCAACCACTAAACCATTGCGGCGTTTACGTCGAAATACATTCAAGGAATTGTTACAATTAAAGACAAATTACAGACCATGGTGTTAATTATCCCATTCACAAGCCGATTGTAACGCCGAGGCTGCCATTTTTATACCGGAAGTGATACACGTGCGCGTACGCAGGTGGGCGTTCAATCCTGTCGGTTGCGCTTTCGATAGACGCTCTGATTTATAGTAGGTCATAATAAATAAATAAAAAATATTTTATAGTAGGTCATAATTTTTTATAGTAGGTCATGGCCAGCAATGTCGTACTTGATAAATGATCGATGACTCAAAAGAAATAGCATAATGAATTTTAGCTCTACCACGTCTACTGTAACAGAGTAAAGTTTTTACAGCTTTTTATGTAGGTGGTTATAATTGATATTTTTGTAAATAAACTACGTAATATCAAATTGTATGATAATATTGTTGTATGTATGGAGTTCACGCCAATTAAGAAAAGCACATATAAGAAAAATTCAAATGTAATCGCAAACTTATTTGGAATTCCATACATACCTATATAATATTTGATATGCCTATGAAGACGATGCTAATTCGCTTATAAAATACCGAAATCCTAAACCGAACTAAGTTGAAATGATTCATATCCATCATTTTTAAGTTTCGGTATGATTGTATGGCATTCCTTCCCTGCAATGTATTCCGTAGGGCACGATATAATGTGTGATAAGGATAACGCTGACGTAGTATGATTTTACTATGAATCCATGTTGGATTGTGTAAAGGGGCCCTAATTCGAAATCACCTGAATGAATCGAGGTATGACGGCCTTGTGGCAAAGCGGATGGATACGTGATCTATCTACTGTATGGACATCTGTCTGTGTGTTTTGTCTAATGTGAAATATGTGCTGATTGCAAATGCCTACGCTTTAATTGATGAGACAGTGCTAATTCTGTTATACACAATTGTTTGATTGATAGGTCTAGAAAACATGCTATCCTTGTCACAATGTTGCCTGCGGAGAAAGATAGAAGAGTTGAGCAATTTAGTTTACATGTAGTGTACCACAGATTTTTTTAAAGAATATGTACCAAGCTAAAAACTAACATTCTCTTTGCCCCTCGAAATAAGTAGAAATCTTGTATTAGATGCGGGCACGACAAAAGTGCAACGGGTGGGGATCAAACCTGCGACCTGTCAGGTTTAACTTAAATTCGGCTGAATTAGCACTATTGCTGCTAATTCTGTTGTACACAATCTCTAACGGCTCTTTTACCCAAGTAATCTTAAATAACCATCAAATAAATCTTTAAACAATTTGTAAGAAATATGTATTTTTTCCAAAAAAAAAAAAATTTAAACCAACCACAGACTTCAGAACTGATTTATACATTTTGATGATGACTGCAGTCAAGTAAGGCAGTATAGACCAGGGTAGATCATTTTTAAAACGAAAAAAAATAGTAGTAGGATGAAACCCATTAGAAAAGGAGGGGAATATTATAAAGATGAAAGGAAAAATAATTTACGGGCGATCTGAGGTCGGGAAGGGGTGGGGGTGAGTTTTTAAGGGGGAAAAACGGTTTTTCTCGATTTCCGGCAAAACTAAAAGTCCTATCGAAAAAAGTCAAATGGCAAAGTTGTAGGTAATAAAAAGATCTAAAACTTTTGTATTTACACTTTTTTCACATAACCTCAAAATTTATGTGAAAAATTCAAAAAACCCTGTTTTTGGTTTTTTATTTTTATCTTTTACAAAAATTATTTTTTTTTAACGAAATTTGGTGAAAACTTACCTTTTTATGTCCCAAATACGCTGTAATTTATTTGATTAAAAATACAGTCAAAATCTGTTATAACGACATCGAAGGGACTACTCATATTGAGTCGTAAAAACCGATAGTTGTAACAACCGGTGACAGGTATTAATAGGAAAGATAATATGTATATTCATGTATTCATTTCTTGTCGTAAAGGATTTGAATTTTCTCCCTTTCTTTCCAAATGGTTGAAATTTTCGAGTGGGATACACCATATTCTTTTGCCAGGTCTTTGTTTGGAATTCCTTTCTCTAGCTTTGAAATAATATGCGATTTTTCTTCGATACTGATTTGTTTTCTTTTTTGCGACATGTTACAATTTTCACAGTTAACTCAACAATAATGTTTTGGTGCATCTTGTGTAAAGATAAGTAAAAAACTGACTTAAGAGATATGACGAAGCGGGCCTTGAGGCTACGGCATGCAGGTGCTTTGTTTCTAAGAATTACAAAAGCCCTAAACTTTGTTTACTTTTACGATAATAGCCATTGACTATTATACTGTGCCAGATGTGGATACAGTTACCTATTCGAATTGTTTACAATACAGCTGAGCCGGTCGTTCTACAGATATAATTCTCCGAAAACATTAACCAAATGTGGTCGCTTAATGCGGTATGTCGTAGTAAACAATGTCGTAAAAACCAATGTTTTAGATAAGGCGGTCATATAACATTCAGCCAGGACCTTTGATTTTGGTAAATTTAACCGGTATGTGGTTCTAAACGATGTCGCCATAAACGGTTTTGACTGTATTTATTTTTTCACCTTATTTTGAATTAATATCGAAAAAACACCCTAATTTTGAATCGAAAAGTCACCCGTCAAAATCTCAGCTTTTTTCAAAAAGTTGGTATGTTTTCTGTTCGTTGAAATCTCTACTTTCCGATGGTGAAAAAAAAAATATATGTTACTACAGTAAATCTTCTCAGAAAATAATTTCAATCTTTAGGTTATGTTACGTTAAGCATACTATTTTTTAAAGAAAATATTACGATTTTAATGTTTGAGTTGATTGATACAGATAAAAATGTTTGTTTTATTTTTTTAAGTAAACTTGTCACAATTATCTTCAAGAAAATCAACTCAAACATTAAAATCGTAATATTTTCTTTAAAAAATAGTATGCTTAACATAACATAACCTAAAGATTGAAATTATTTTCTGAGAAGATTTACTGTAGTAACATATATTTTTTTTTTCACCATCGGAAAGTAGAGATTTCAACGAACAGAAAACATACCAACTTTTTGAAAAAAGCTGAGATTTTGACGGGTGACTTTTCGATTCAAAATTAGGGTGTTTTTTCGATATTAATTCAAAATAAGGTGAAAAAATAAATATTTTTAATCAAATAAATTACAGCGTATTTGGGACATAAAAAGGTAAGTTTTCACCAAATTTCGTTAAAAAAAATAATTTTTGTAAAAGATAAAAATAAAAAACCAAAAACAGGGTTTTTTTGAATTTTTCACATAAATTTTGAGGTTATGTGAAAAAAGTGTAAATACAAAAGTTTTAAATCTTTTTATTACCTACAACTTTGTCATTTCACTTTTTTCGATAGGACTTTTAGTTTTGCCGGAAATCGAGAAAAACCGTTTTTTCCCCTTAAAAACTCACCCCCACCCCTTCCCGACCTCAGATCGCCCGTAAATTATTTTTCTTTTCATTTTTATAATATTCCCCTCCTTTTCTAATGGGTTTCATCCTACTACTATTTTTTTTCACTTTTTATTATTTTTGAAGGGATCTGCCCTGGTCTAGTATGCCAGATTCTTTAAGGAAAACTTAGGATTTATTGTCCAATTTACGCAAAAACGCTTTCGAAGTCATTAAAGTAGTAATTTGTTTCACTCTTGACTTAAGGCACGAACAAAAAGGCGTAAGTCGTAAATAACGAAAATAAATTTTGCATATTCAATGTTTAGCCAATTTGCATTCAACTTGTTCACGTTTCGAGTCGAAAAACGTGTTTCGCTTATTGAAAGTCGATAGTATTTTTTGCATATTATGGTCGAACTTTTAAACCGGTCGTGCTTTAAAGGACCTGCTTTACACATAAAGTTGTTTGCCATATTGACCTTAAACCTACTTCCTATTAATACGTATACTATTTATACTTTAGTTTGACGACCTCTAGTGAAGCGCTGTAGGTAAAGTGGCACGTTAGGGGTAATAAAGTTTTCTAAAGCTCAATTGGAAGACTGGTTATCAGACTACCAAAGCTGGTAACCATACTGGTAACAATAGCTCATCATCTTCATTAGCAACCCATCAAATACTCACTCCTGAGCGCAGGGCTCCTCTCAGATAAGGGTTATAGGCAATAGCACGTTGCAATCATGAAAATTAGCGCGCTTCGTACGTCTTAGGCTGAAATCTATATAGACCGCACACTCGCCCCACCGCACCACAGAGTCAAGACAGAGTTAAAACCAGACAGATTTATGTCAGAGCATATTTGTGTCTCGTTTTAACCTCTATCTTGAGCCTGAGCTGAGTCAGAACAAACTCTATAGATCTCAGCATTAGAGATCATTATGGTCTTATGGATTTCCTATCCATATATAGAAATGTTTTCCTTCATTGTTAAAGCATGTGATATTTAGTTTTATTTTAACGTACATAGCTCCAAAAAGTCAGAGGTCTGGATCGAGGTCTAGATCTGGCCCGTGGTTTGGGTCGAACCCGCGACCTCCTGAATAGCACACTGCTGTCGTAACCATTGGGCTATCAGCTATACTTCTAAAGTATGCTTTAACTACTAGCTGAAGTTGATTAAGATTCTCAATTTATTTTAGTTTTTGGTTACACTGCCATACCCCTTCTAAGTTAGCCCGCTACCATCTTAGACTGCATCGTCACTTACCTCAGGTGAGAACGCAGTCAAGGACTAACTTGTCATCAAATAAAAAATCTCTTTTGTTGTGTAGGTGTGATGTAGATATAGGCCATAAGGTCGCTATCGCTTTCGTTATTTGTAATAGCGATTGATTATACAAGCGAAGCGAAGATTTATTGTACTAAATTGTTGGAGTGTTTAAGTAAATTGCTGGGAATTACCGATTCAACGAGTATTATGTATGACGATGTGATAAATTTAGCCGTTTTCGGACGTTATAAATGTATAGCCGATGTTTTAAAATCAAGCATTAACGGTCGATTTTTGGACGATTGGATTTTAAATTATCTTTTTTTTTTGCTGGCGCTTGACGACAATCAATACTGGATAGCACTGATGAGGTCTAGGTTGTTGCGCGTTTGCCTAGAAATCATATACGTGAATACATGAGGCAATTGAGAATCCCCTATCGCACATTTGAATGAATGAATATACTTTTATTGTACCTACACCACACACATTAAAATAGAACAACGAGCTTAACAAAGTTACCTAGTATACAATTTTGCGGCCTTATCGCTACATTGCGATCTCTTTCAAGTTTTGAAATAAGTATGCATATTATATTAACTCAAAAAACAATTAACTTAGTAATTGTATAGTACTAGAAAGTTACTTCGGTATAATATTAACCAAGTTGTAACTAGGTCGACCTACTTCAAAACATAATCGGAAATATTATTGAAACAAGTATCCAAACGACCACAATAAGCTTGAGAATCAATCATGTTTTTTACCCATTCCTCTAATTCGTCATAAGTAGCACGACGATCAGCTACTTGCGAGCTTATCTCGAGTTTTAATCGACTTTTTATATGTATTTATAATCGATTCTCGCTCGGATAGTTTGATATCTTAACTAGTGTAAAGATAAACTGTTGTGCCATCGTCTTTCGAATGTTTGATCATTTGCAAATGGTTGGTTCATGTAGGGTGACAATCAATATTTTTAACCGACTTGAAAAAAGGAAGAGGTTCTCAATTCGTCGAGATCTTTTTTTTATATATGTTCCCCGTTTACTCGAAGATGCCTGGACTGATTTGGAAAATCTTTTTTTGTTTGAAAGGATATATTGCCCAGGTGGTCCCATGGAGATGGGATGGGATCCTGGAGAAATCGAGGGAACTCTTCAAATTTTATAAACATTGCTTTCAAAAAACACAATTTTAACTAGGCATAGTTCATAGCATACATGCACATGCTTAACAAACGATCTAGTAATTTGGTCCTATGAAGCTAGTGGAGACACTAGCGGGCCTAAATAGAAACGATGGAACTGATGCGAGATCATCGGTTTCATCGTTTCTATTTAGACCCGCCTGATTTCAGTTTATACATGATTATGTGTACAAACTACAATAATTATTTTATGCATTGCAGAAACGTTTGAAGTCGGTTTTTTAAAAAGTATTTTTTATATTATTATTGGAAGTCATGGTTACTTTGAGAATAATAATTCCTGCTTCTGGAATTTTTTGTGTTAATATTCTTGCCCTCTTTTTAGCGATAATATTTATTACGTACATTTAAAACCTGTTATTGCAAACAACATAACTCTTGGTCACCGCAATGGCTTTTTGTGAATGAGCTAAAGCGGTTAGAACAAATGTAACGGTGTATGCGGTTGTCTTTTGAATCTACAACATAAATGTGTTTTAGGATTCCGCGTCTAAAACGAGAGAAATAACCTCCTTCTCGTAAAATAACTCTTGTGTCTCTTTTTTTCCCGCTATTCATTAGACTAAGGCTGAAATCTATAGACCGCACTCTCACTCAGCTCAGACTCAAGACAGAATTAAAACGAGACAGATATCTCAGAGCATATATGTGTCTCGTTTTAACTCTATCTTAAGTCTGAGCTGAGTCAGAGCATGCTCAATAGATCTCAGCATAAGACACCACCAAACTCTGTTTTGTCCTCGACGGCTTCATAACGATGCAAAGCCGTCGTTCCACCAATTATGTTGTACTCATAACTATTAATTAGATGTAAAAATTAAAAATATTGGAAATGAAAATTAATATTTTACTTTTTCCTTCCTGCAAGTAATAAAGCTTATGTTAGGAGTGCACGACAATAACATTAAATAATGCATCAGGTGGAGTTAAAAACTTCCTTCTTTTCGGTCGTATTTTACTTTATTTGACAAACCGACAATATTCATGCACAAATGTAAAAATATCAACAAGGAGACTTACAACTAAAAGACATATAGCAAAAATATCAATAACCGGTATGTACAAAAGATTTAGGGACATACAGATTATTTTAAGTAGTGTAACAAAAATTATAGTAATTTCTACAAATTAGCTCCCTTACGCAGGGAGTCTATTGAGGCTCGCAGAGAGTTGCTTTAGTATGGGATACTCGGGGATGCCAGCCAGGTAACCTCCCCGTGGTGCACCCCGGCAACGTGGCTGACAATTTCTCTTCATGTGGGGAGAAATTGTCAGCCATGGCTAATGAAAAAAAAAGTACGGGACACTCAAGGCGCGAGGCCGACTCGCTCTTGACTGGCTTTTTGCTCTCATACACCTGACAAGCTACTGTCGAAGTCTCGATGATCGTTGTTAACCTTTGTGTGTCGCTTGTGAAAGTTTGCGTTTATGTTAATACTTACGTCTTTATTGCTTACTACTGGATGCCTATTCAAGTATGAGGCTTAACCGTAGAGGCCTTTTGTAGATCGGGCGGCGGGTCTTTATGTCTGTTATGAAGTCATTGTTGTTGGTAGTCAGTGGCCTCGATAAATGGGAAGTTAGACTGTTGATCCTTATCTAAACTAGCTAGAGCTACCTATGGACGAACATTTTAATTTGTTCTTTATTAGCTAATGATACTAATAATAAAAAATATTTTTCGTTTCAGGTATGTCATTGTAAAGCTTCGCTACAAAAAATACATAGTGTCGTAAGTAGAAAAATCTAGATATTATGTATAGGATACACTGCATAGGCCGTAGCGGTATTGCAAGTAATAAAATCTAATAAGATTGATGCGTTAAGGTTGAACAGCGGTTTTTTTACAGATTTTTATTTGTGTTATATGGGGCCAAAGAAATTTTTTATTCCTTGAGGGCGTTATTTTGGATTTAGAGCGAAGTGAAGGATTCTTAAGTAGAATCCTGAGCTTAGCGAGGAATTCAATATACGCAGCCCGATAACAAAATATTTTGGCCCCGAGTGACATAAACTATTTTTCATCATTACCTAGGAGAAAAAGGTAGGAGTATCAATCTACTATGAATAGACATTACCTATACGGATATTGAAAGTCTAAATCGAACACGAATAAATTATTATTATGAAATCAGCTTCTCAAACATTTTTGAATTTCATACGGAATGAGCGTACGACAGGTTTCTGCAACGAACGCAGTAGTAATAAACAGATACTAAAGCACCAACGCGGACCAATCAGAAGAGAGAAATGAAAACTCCCATGGGCCTAAAAGTTAAATTTTGCTCCCGCTATCCTCTGAAGCCAATATTCGTTTTTCGAATAGCTATGATGAAAATTAAAATAATAACTAGATTACAATCTGTGTAGGATTGAGTGTCCTTATTTTTTGTAGATACTTTAAAACCACGTCTAAACATTTCAAATTGTCAAGCACTTTTATACCAGTGCAGAGAGTATCATACACTAGGATGAGTCTGTAAAATTATATTTCTGTCAAAATTAACATGTCTTTTAGGATTTCTTTGCAAAGATTAAAGCAAACATTAGATATGTCTTTAAAAAATAAAATTATTATTTTAAGCAAATTCGCACTTGAGCACAATCAAGACGTAGTCTTCGATAGCCTTCGAAGCCCATATTTCAGTAAGTACTACTTAAGTTAGTATTCGGAAATAAGTGCTCATCACATTTTTTAATTGTTATCAGGTTATGCACTCCAATAACCATCTGAGATTACAATTGATATTTCATACAATAAGTTACGTCTCTTAAAAGATAGGACACGATTAGATAGGTATTACCTAAACGAGGTAGACAATTGTATCGCCTTACCAGTGGGTCTAGTGGAAGTTTTCAAGTTTACTTAACTTTGCTAACATTTAGTATGGATCATGACTCATTTTGTTAGTAATAGTGCATGTTTCTATGTTAGTACTTAACCTAAACCTATTATTAATTAAGATAAAGATGCGTGTCATTGCTGCGCCATTCTGTTAGAGATAGTGCAGAAATGACCCACATATATGCAGTCCAACCTGCTCGCAATCATCTGCTGTTGGTACTGCCCCGCACTTTGCTCACTAGGGCTCCACATCTTTTGCGCATAGTCGTATAAAAACAGTCGACCCGTGTGTTAGATATCGTAGATTAAACCAAGTTTCGTTTAGATAGTTTGTCAAGAAGATATAAATTAGGCCACGTCATCGATCGCCGATAGCAGTGCAGTGCTTCGATGGGATGCCTTAGCTAAATTAGCGCTCGTAAAACTAAAATGATTGTCTTCAACTGTAAATCCCTAGCTTCGTTGGATAGCCGGACGATCGTATCGTGTGTACCAGCTTCACCTTATAAATGGGTGATCGGAGATTAACTATGATGATCGTTGCTACAGTATAGGATTATTCTCGCATACAAGTAGGTACTTTTAGTAAGCTTTTTTAACCGACTTCCAGAAAAGGAGGAGGTTCTCAATTCTTGGTTTTTTTTATGTATGTTCCCCCGATTACTCAACGCCTGGACCGATTTGGAAAATTCTTTTTTTTGTTTGAAAGGGTTACTTCCCAGGTAGTCCCATTGTCATCAGGTCAGGATTTGATGATGGGATCCTGGAAAAATCGAGGGAACTCTTCAAATATAGGCACGATTGATTTACTTTGTAGTGGCGTTTGAAATCTGTTTTGTAAAAATAATTTTTGAAGAAGTCCATGCAAGGGAAGACCTCCCTGGCACAGTGGTGAGCGCTGTGGTTTTATAACTGGGAGGTCTCGGGTTCGATTTCCGGTAATTTGGGAATTTATAATTTCTAAATTGTCTCTGGTCTGGTCTGGTGGGAGGAAGTGCCGCCAAATTTAGCGCCGGCGCGATTGCGTGTAGAAACCGATTATGGGTATGAGACTACGAGTATACTTCCAAACCCCTACCAACTTAGACTGCATCGTCACTTACAATCAGATGAGATCGCAGCCAAGGACTATCTTGTCATCGAATAAAAAAAAGAAAAGAGAACTTTGTCCAGCTGTGGACGTCTATCAGTTTATAAAGAAGAAGAAGAGTTCTATGTTTTGTCCTTATAACCGTTCCGTTTTAAATGCACCAACAATTCTATAATCTTTACAACGACTTACGCGGCTTCGGGCCATTCTACCTGTGAGGTCCATTCGATCATAGTCCTATTACAGAATGGCGGAGTAATTTTACTCCTCTAACGTTCCAGATAAACTTGGCAACAATAGCATTTTATTATGATTATGACCAAACAAATAGGAAACTATGCTCTGGCCTCATAGAAATGTCTGTTATGACAGAAAAAGCAAAATTCTCTTTACGAGTTCTAGTGACGGTGGATGGTATGAACTAACTTTTGAACAGAAAACTTTATGCTCTCGCTAATTCTCAGTGATCTCTAATCGTATTATGTAACTATGAAATTATTTATGCTTCACCAAGCACCAACGTTTCTTTTTCTATTCCAATATTATTTTAACACTTTTAACATCTCATACTATAACGATCTTTTTTATTTACGTTACGGTCGTCATTGTATGACATGTTCAAACAATATTGAAATAATACAACTTCAAGAGTTGGTAGAGCCCCTGAATTGCGAAAGTTTAGTTAGTCTAGTAACAATGGAAACAAAACGATCGATGCAAACAAAAAAAAAAAAAATAACTGGAAAGTATTACTATTGGTTTACAGAAGACAGAAGTGATGTAAGATGTTACAAGACTTTATTATCTTGAATGTAGAGTTGACGTTTGGCTTTCGTTTACATTCTTGGAAATTTCTGTTTGACCAAGGTGTAGATGCATATGTAATTATTGTTTCATGCTTCGCGGCGGATTGGTGCCGGGTGTGAATCGAATAAATCACTCGTATCGATTGACAGCAGAAAATCGATTCGGACGTGATCGAACGCTGAGAATGCTATTATGTTGTACGCAGATTACAACCGCACTAATCGCACAAATTCGTTGTCAACCAATATGGTCTGCTACTATCCACTGGAAAAAGGCCACTCATGTAGAACTGCCTCATAACACCGGTCTTGTGTCGTTTAGTTAGTTCTGTCTAGTTTTATGCTTTTATATACTTACTGTAACTATTAAATCCTATTCAATTCATAGTCTACAGATTGACTGTTTGTTTGAAAATTTAATCCAGATAATGTAGTCAAGCGCGTCGATAAATCATTCTACTTATGAGATTGCAATTTGTTTCATCAATTGTTAAACACTTTATTAAGTATTATCGGGATATTTCAGACTGTCACTTACATATAATTAATCTGTGCTGTCAATATTTACATTTTCTGTGAGATATTATTTTTGTTTTGGTTATTAATAAAAATTATTTCGGTTATCACTGCGCTTTCGAGTGCGAGGAGCAATTTTGCGCGTACAGTAACAATATTGCGACGCTCACAAAAATGCGGCTCAACTGTAGTGTGCGAACAGTTTAAAGGGACTCTGATTTTCTGTTTAATATTCCTAGTGTTGTACTCGATTGGATTTCCGCAAACATTGTCGATATTTATGACTGCTCTATTTCAATTTACATGGAATTGTAACTGTGACTTTGTGCGGTATGTGTATTAATATAAACCTATAAATTGTTGTGTTATAAATTAGATGTAATATTATATTTACAAAGCAACGTACCACACAATTAGTAAACTCAATATGAATGAACAACTTTATATTACAAGATTTAATGAAATTCATATATTTTTTTAAATCACTTTTTACAAATTCTCAACAAAAATGAACTGTCTTGAAATTTATTTTATTACTGATTTATTTATTTACTTATTTAAAACAAATATTCATTTTATTTTAACATTATGTTAGGTAGTAATAGTAAATCAAAAACTAGATTAGAATTATCCTTTCATCGGTAGGTATTCATGTGAGCGCCCGGAATCATATATGTACTTAAGTATATTATAAGTATACAAGCTAGTTAGATACCTAGATAGGTAATTAACATTATATGAAGATATAAAATAGGTTGTAAATTCATCATCATCATCATCATCATCAGCCCACATGCATCCACTGTTGGACATAGGCCTCTTTTAAGTAGCGCCAACGTTGCCTATCCTCGGCCTTTCGCATCCAATCGATGCCTGCCACTTTTCGGATATCATCGCTCCATCTAGCCGGGGGGCGCCCTACACTCCGTTTCCCAATACGCGGTCTCCACTCGAGGACCTTACGACCCCAGCGGCCATCAGTCCTCCGACAAATGTGTCCAGCCCACTGCCACTTCAACGTGCTAGCCCTGAGAGTTATGTCGGTCACCTTAGTTCTTTGGCGAATTACTTCGTTTCGGACTTTGTCCCTCAAAGAAATTCCGAGCATAGCTCTCTCCATAGCACGCTGAGCGACTTGAAGTTTGTGGGCTAGCCTCACTGTCAGTGTCCACGTTTCAGCACCGTAAGTCATCACTGGTAGGACGCACTGATTAAAGACTTTTGTCTTTAGGCATTGTCATTTAGGGTTGTAAATTATTTGCATACAAATGGTAAAGTAGGCTTTCTATTTGAAAATATCGCTAATATTTTCAAATAGAATTTTCTCAGTTACACGAATTGCCTACCAGCTTTCTGGGATTCCTGATTATTATTATACAGTATAATCTGCCGTAAAAACCACAATCAAAAAGAAATTCGAAAATATTTTGTCGATTCTATGTCAATTATAAAATTTATTGACGATAAGCCGTAAGCTGCCTGATGAATATTCTTTCCAATACGAAATTAGTTTAAATCGATTCATGTGCATTCTTTATAATCGTGAATAAAAATAGAATCTTTTGACCTTAAATCCATATTATAAATATTAATACTATAAATGTAAAAGTGTGTTTGTATTTCTGTAACCTTCTATCTGTTACCTTTCATGAATTAACTGTTAAAGCGATCTCATAACCTATGCTCTGCGATCTAGCCTCTTCATTTGACAATGTATTGTAATGTGTGAGGATAGTTTTAAAATTTAAAAAATAAGTAAATTAATTCCTTTGAGATTTTTTCTGGAAGTCAATTATATAATTCTTAAAGTACAAAATAAAATTCTCAAACTATAAATGCAAAAGTGTACCTATCTGTCACTCGATCTACCCGTCTGTTACCTTTTCACGACTGAACCGCTGAGCCGATTTTGATAAAATTTTGCACTAAAATATGGTATTTTTAACCCAGTAAATCAATGAGTCTCACTGGATTTTGAAACACTCAGAATTCATATGGACGAAGTCACTGGCATTAAGTAGCTATCCTTACAAATATCAAAATCAGTTATCCTTATAAATGCGAAACTGTGTTTGTTTGTTGGTTTGTCCTTCAATCCTGCTGCAACAGATCTACGGAACGACGTGATTTTTTGCAAGAGTATACTTAAGGACTTGGAGAGTGACATAGGCTACTCTTTATCCCGGAAAATCAAAAAGTTCCCGCGGGATTTTAAAAACTAAATCCACGCGGACGAAATCGCGGGCATCAGCTAGTCTTAGTTATTCAATAAATATGCATCAAAACACCTGTATTTTTGGGTAAAAGGTCGCGTGGGACGGTCATCGCATCGATTTACTTAGTCGATGCTGTGCATAATCGGTCGTTTAGCGATGATTAGTTTGTGTGGGCTCTAATAATAATAGTGTTAGTCATGGGTTTTTTATTTAAATGTATGTATTTTGAGAGCTTTTTGTTATCACCTACTTAATGTGGCTTTTAATACCATTTAATTTTTAGACTTTACTTTTGTAGGATGTGTAGACATAAAACTAGTGTTTACGGTCAGTATTTGATTCTTTATTTAATTCAAATTCAAAATTGTTTATTTCATGTAGGCCAAATGTTGGCTCTTATGACAAGTCGAGAATCTATCACCGGTCATACTTAATATGTAAGAACCAATTTAATTATTATTAAAGAACCAAAGAAAGAATTCAATTATTTAAGAACCCCACCTGCTTAGTGACCTTAGTGAAAGTTGCACATTTATCTTCATAATCCTCAAATTCTTATACTTACAAAATTATTTATTAGTAAGCCATGAGCGGCAACTTGTGGCTCTTATGACAAGTTAGGACTAGGGTTGCCAGACGTCCCGTATTTCCCGGGACATCCCGTATTTTAGGCATAGTTTAAAATGTCCCGGCGGGATTCACTCTGTCCCGTATTTGAACTGTACTTCGTTTTTCATTATGATATCGATCCAAATATTCACACACGCAACGTTCGTAAAAAAAGCGAGTTGATTACCGTTTTTAATTACGATTATAATTGTATTGATTTTTACAGATATGTTAAAACGAATAAAAATATATTAAAACTGACTTGATCCTCAAAAAATATTAAAAAAAATGACACTAAATAATTTTGTTTTTTTATTTGTCCCGGGTAAAAAACTGAAATCCCGTATTTTTTTAACTATTTAACCATTTGTCCCTTATAGGATGAAAAAAAATCTGGCAACCCTAGTTAGGACTCTATCTGAAGTATAGAAAATAGAAAAGAAAATAGAAAAATTAAGTCGTAACGAATCGTAAAAGTTACCTAAAGATTCAAACTGTGTTAGTATTTACAATTGCAACGGCAAAAAAAACTTCAGACCGTGAAATTAGTCTTTACTGAAATACTCCCCAAAAACTCCGACTGATACAATTAACTGTTATGAGTCAAGATTCGTACGATGGAAGGTTGGGTATAAGAAAAAGTGGTTTTTTGAATTCGTAAATATTTTTTTTTTTGGCTTTAAATTATAAGTACCTAGGTATTGGATTGTTTTATTGGTATGGAATATTTGATTGAATAATTTTAGGCACAGATAGATCGGTAGATTTGGTATAGTGAAGTTTGTACTCGTGTTTATTGCAAGGTTGCTTACCTGTGTCCAAAAAAAAGGGAAATTGGGGGGAATGGTTCTAACCAAAAAGTGAGCATTGGCTTATTTAAATAATATAAGTTTATTTCTATGATAGTTTAAGATTATACCTACAAAAAAACTATGGTTAATTTTTACGGAATAAATCATCAAATTCAAGCAATCAGGCCCTCAGGGTCTCTACTTCTGAATTCATTGCGAAATCATGATAATTGCAGTTAACTAGGTAGTAATAAAATAGAAGATACTAGTTCTTAGTTAGCGTTTATTCTGTCTCAGATTAGTTAGTTGCTAGATATCTAGGCGATAGTTATAACGTAGGCATCAATTAAGAGCAGCAATCAAGCGGTAACCGGTCCCTATCAGTGATATATTTCGTTACTTTCGATAACCATGCCACTTTGTAGTACTTGAGTGGTATAAGTTTATGTTTACTATTCTATCGCGTTGTTGACTCGTAAATTGTTCCTCCGCATTGGCTCCTTAGCCAATGCGGAGGCCTAGGCAATAATTTATTCGTAAAAATTCTTTTTACAAAACTGACTTCAAACGCCACTACAAAGTATGTCAATTGTGCCTATAAAATTTGAAGAGTTCCCTCGATTTCTCCAGGATCCCATCTTCAAATCTCAGGATTCCTAGGTGGTCCCATCATAGTCATCAGGCCAGTCTGATGACTATGGGACCAGCTAGGAAGTATACCCTTTCAAAAAAAAAAAGAATTTTCCAAATCGGTCCCCTATCCCTGGCTCATAGGAATTGCAATGGCATCTTTAAGAGGTAGTAGGTACAGACGCCTGCAAGTGGAGTTAAGCCCTCTATTATATTAGGCAGCAATCTTCCTAAGGCGGCAGCGGAGTTCCCTATATCCCTGGCTCATAGGAACTGCCATTGCACCTTTAAAAGGTAGTACAGACGCCTGCAAGTAGAGTTAAGCCCTTCAATATTAGACAGCAATCTTCCTAAGGTGGCAGCGGAGTTCCCTATATCCGTGGCTCATAGAAACTGCAAATGTTTGAAGTAGTAATAACAGTGCACATGTATGTGGCTAGTTTGTGGAGTTTCATCAGCAGACTCATGCGTATGTAACAGTGCGCTGAATACCGCTGGCCAACAGAAAGTGGTCGCGTGTAACACGACGCTACGGAGTACTAGACCGTGTCGCTTGGATTGCCACTTGAGCTAGTGGTACAAGTTATTAACTGATAGGGGTAAAGCGAAAGCAAAGAATTGGGAACTGAAGAATCAGCGTGTAAGTATAATGTTATTTTTGAGCGCGGGTTCACGCTCGATGAGCCAAACGTTTATAATTATATTATTGATATTATCAGAGTCAAACGTTCTTCCTCTTTTCTCTTGATTCGTTAATCATCTTTAACATCAAATGTTAACCAAAAGAAGTCACTATTATCAGAAATATTATTAAGTGTATAGAATTTGCATTTCGTGATGCAGACGTTGACATTCCCTCCAGATTCCCTGCTAATATTATGTACAAAAACTCTGCTTGCGATGTTAGCTCTTGCATGGATAGCTTTATGCTATTTTTTATCCTGCAAAAACAAAGGGTTCTCGCGGGATTTTAAACAATTTAAATCCACACGGATGAAATCACATTGCATTACACTCATAAAGGCAAAAGTTTGTTTGTTTGTGTGTATGTTTGTTACTCTTTCACGCTGACGAATTTGGCTAAAATTTGGAGTGGAGCTAGAATATATCTTGGATTAACACATAGGTTACTTTTTATCCCGGAAAATTAAAGAGAGAGAGAATCCAAAAATCTTAATCCAAACCAAGTCGCGGGCGTCATCTACTTGTTGATAAAAGCTAACTTTTAGGTATAGCTTTGTATATTTCTCATATTAAAGTTATCCGCTATACGCGTGTCTCGTGCCTTGAACCGTCGTCTGCAGCATTCAGAGTGTGAAGCGAGGCGGGCGGCGGGCGCGGTAAAAACGCGCGCCGCAACCGACGACGACGCTATTTGCCTATCTCAAATTATCTGCCATTCCACCAATGCGCTTCTAATTGCTTTGCTAAATTAACTACTGCACTTTTATACGCTAAAATTTCAAGACATTTTTCGAACTGTTCTGTGTTGTACTCATAAGATAAGTAGTTAAATGGAATGAGTTTATTTTGCCAAATGTGAGTAGGTAGGTACAGCAGAGGTACAAAGGTGGTATAGTCTGGGTATAGTACATATTAGTCTCGCACATTTTACCATTTGCATGGTGTGCAAAATTGCGATCAAAAGGTCTGCTGCCTACTGTATTCCTATTAAATATTAGGTCTTCGTTGCTTGTTTTTAACTCATTGAACTTTAATTCCTTAGATACTTTTTGATATTCCGGATACGAATCCCGTTTTTGTAATTAGGCAATATCTTTGCCAAATATTGTTGAAATTGGTTAAACGGTTTTAGGCATTAAAGGTCTGTTTTGTTAGTTATTTTATATCATACAACTTGTGGTACAGATTAACATAGATTATGTTTAAAATACCCTCATAAAATATAAAGACAGAGAGTCATTATATGACGTGGGTGACTGTACAGTGATTATTATTTAATTTTGCATATTTATGCCGTGCACGAATAAATTAGTTTGATCACACGTTACATACAATAGCACTAAATACCTGACTACTACATGAAGGCGTCATGTAATAGAAACTGTTGAAGATGAATTAAATTAGCATATTATTTAAAACAGGAGGTCAGAACAGGTTAACGACTAACGTACCTACTACTTACATATTTATTTATAGCTGCTTAAATACGTAATCTATACAAATAAATAAGATTAAGCTCATACCATTTAAAATACACTAGCACTAGTTTTAAAATTGTTGTCCCTCTGTCTGTATGTTTGTTCAGGCTAATCTTCGAAAGGCTCAACCGATTTTGCTGTGAAATTTACTGACAGATAGAGAAGAGAGAATACAAATAAGTACACCAAGTTTTTAGAATACAGATATACTAAAAGTTATAGCGGATATTTGAATACCTTAAATAAGAAAAAATATTTTGGAAGATTAAATAGGGCTATTCAATAATTATTGCTAAGAAATCACTTCTTTTTAATATAGACAACATGCAAATGAAATTCTTATTTATATTTATAACATTTCCTAATTTTCGATATCGCTTTCGCCATATTTTGCTGACGAACTGACAGAATATTGCATAATTATGTAGAATAATTTATTAATATTTATGCGAATCCAATATTTGCATTGATCTGCTAATCAATCAAATTCACAATATTACGCCATTGCCATTTTAAAAGCCTGATTGCAATAAAATAAAAAATGTGATTTACATACCTAATATGTAAATATTCAGATAACCTATGGCACTACAAGTTTACACCTATTATTGTTTCAACATTTAAGTGAAATGTGGACTCAGATATTCAAGACTTTTAATTTTTATATAATACTGAAAATACATAAATAATACAATTATAAGTTATATAAAAGAAGTTTGAACTGATGATAAAAAAATGAAAAATAATTTAAATAATTGTGTTATGTTTTGTTTACAAGACACAAGAAATAAAAATACATGCGAAATAAAGTATACAAAACAACTATCAAACAATATAGATACCTAATAATATAATAGAATCAAACTATTCAGTTAATTAAAAATTTATAACTTTACTTAAGAGAGAAGTACCTGAAATTTTGTTTGCGCTACCTTTCAATTTGTTTTATGACATTTTTAATATTTATTAAAAAAAGGATAATTAAATAGATAAATTTCGTGGTTTATAATAGCATGAAATGTAAAAATGAGGTGCATACGTTATTGCATTTGTAATATTAGAGCATGGATTCCACGTCATGTTAATATTACCATGTGGATCTCAAGTCCACGATACCCCGTAGTGTATTCATAAATTCTCAATTATCCTTCATTAGAGTATAGAGATCGAGAGGCTAAACGATCCACTTACCCTCCCCATTAAGCTGTTAAAGCAAAGCGTTAAATTAATCAATAAAAATAACCGGCGCCATATGAAACGACCGCATTAAAAATAAGCTTTATTAATTACAGGCAGCCAGCTGTGCTGATGTATTACGGGCCATTGCAAGTGGGGCTTGTTGAGTTCAGGCCTCTTGCCTCGGATAAAGGACAGATCTTGGACAGATACACATAACAGTTTCCACTTTACTGTGTAACTAACTTCACTGTATACATAGCATAGTTTTGTTACCTATTATAAAAAAAATTTTTTTTGAAAAGAGCAACCACCTAGTGTATTGCTGGCTCTTCTCGGCAGGAAGGGCATTCCGAACCAGTGGTAGGTAGATTCATCGACGATTCAAATGCACTTGTAAAAGTTTTTTTTTTGAATAAAAAATATTTCTATTCTATTCTAAGTCTAACTAAATCCCTCCGCTGATTTTGTCTGTGCACGTTGAACTATAATACTGAGATCTATAGTATTATCCTCACTTCCTTATTAAGATTAAATGCAAGAGTATATTTGATTGTTGATTTGTCCGTCAATCACGCAGCAATGGAGCAAAGGATCCAAGTGACTATTTGCATAGGTAAGGTGTAGCCTATGTGCTATACCAAATTTCAGCCAAATCGGTTCATTCGTTGTGGTGTGAAGAAGTAACCAACATCCGTACATCCATCCTCACAAACTTTCGCATTTATAATATTAGTATGGGATTGATCTAGTCTTTGCAGTCTAGCCGCAACGCTGACTGCAGGCATAGAGGTCTCTGATCTTAGAGCATTTAAGCAAAGCTCTGATTATACGTTATTCGTCACCATCAACTCTAATTACGCAAGTGTACCAGACGGACGGCTTTACGGGCGAAACAAAGGCTATGGGCCGGCATACAGGTGAACACGTTGAACTGAGTGTGTGGCTTTCAATAAAATATATATATTTTTTTAATTCAATGATAAGATAGTCCTTGTCTGCGATCTCACAAGATGACGTGTGATGCAGTCTTGGGCTACCTTGGAAGGGGTATGGCAGTGTAAATTCAACCCTTACCCCTAATATGTTTCTAATTTTCTACACGCCATCATCGTGCCGAAACGCTAATGAATTAGTTCAAGCAAGTAATCGATAAAATATTTCCAAACTATAATATAACCGTTATAAATGATTTATTTAAATAAAAACAAAAATAATTCCTAAATGATCGTAAACCGAATACAAAAAACTCATAAAAATCCTTTATCTACAAGATATTACAGTATATATGCTGTATGGCACCATAACTTTGATATCTTTTCCAGTAACTTCTTTATGAGAGAACGACACAGTTTTACGGCCTCTTAAAACCGGTGCAAAACTATAAATTAACTAAAAATCACCGAAAAAAATGTAACAATGTTACAAAACTGCTATTTCACCTACTTTCGATACAATAGCAACACTAACTCTCCAAAAGATCAAAGCGACCAGATAATATGATTACAATTAAGAATCAAAGTCGTCATCAACAAGAATGAAATTCATTTCCATAATTAAGCGTGAAGACCGTGCGAAGAGTTCCCGTAACCTCTTAAAGCGTAACATGAATTATATTAAGTTAGATAACACTTCCGATATTAACTTTGTAAAGCCAGTTGTTCACGATACGATTTGCCGCCAGTAAAATGTATATATGTGCGGTAGCTCAAAAAACTCCTAATTGCAGAAGAAGTCATTGGAAATGCTTGCTGTTTGAACTATTCGAATAAATGGAATTGAAATAATCATTCCAAAGAAACATAATTATGCTAACGGTTAATACATTTTAAGTACCTATTGAATCGAAAATTGAATGCCGAAAAATGTATTGATGAATAATAATCAATCGATAAATTAGAAGTAAGTCATTCGAATAATTTAATTTATATTTTTCCGAACAATCACATATAACTAACTATAATACCACTTATATCGTGTTATTTATTTATTCAGTACATTATAACCTAAAAAACTAAACTTAAATATAGAAAGGACGTGTACAAGGACATCTCATTGCTACAAAATGTAGATTCCTTCCAGATGCCTTGGTGTGAGAGCAATTGATAACAAGAGATGCTTTTAGTAGGTACAGCAACGACAAGAGACTATAAACAAAACTAATTAATAAACTTACAAAATTTAAAAAACTGATATGAACTTAATTAATAAATAAATAACAAACATGTTATTATGGGAGTAGAATAGGAGATACTACAATAGCAACAAATCGCATAGTTAACATCGGGCCTAAAGGTACCTAATAGGTAATAGTGCATCGTTTTTACGTTATCACTGCATAGGAAATCCGGTAAAACAGGCGACTTCCTCAAGTTACATGCATCTGATGTAACCAAGACTTCTTTTGTCGAGTTTATGGATAACTAGCTGATGCCCGCGACTTCGTCCGCGTGAATTTAGTTTTTAAAATCCCGCGGGAACTCTTTGATTTTCCGGGATAAAAAGTAGCCTATGTTTTAATCCAAGGTATACTCTATCTCCATTTTAAATTTCAGCCAAATCGGTCCAGTAGTTTTTGCGTGAAAGAGTAACAAACATACACACACACACACATACAAACTTTCGGCTTTATAATATTAGTGTGATGACGATTGCATCCTTATTTAAGGAAGTATATTATTGCAAATGAGAAATTGTTTGCTTGCTGGATTATTGTCACATAACACATTTTCAGTTCTTTTCATTGGTTGTATTTGTTGATTAGATTGGTGAGCTATCAGCTCTTAGTTTTTTATTTATCGACTACAGGAAGAAATAAAGCTCAGAGCTTGCTGTTTGATTGCAACGAGAAAATTATTTTTCCGCGATAAATGAAAAGATTATTATTATAGTGAAAGTTTAAAAGAAACGTTATGTTCTCCTCTCTATCTATTGTACTTCCTTTGTTTGATCGATTTTTACTTTGAAACACATCCACGTTAAATCAATGGAGATATGTATGTTATCGTAGGTATAGAATTTACATTTTTATTTGACTTTTATGGAATAATTAAATATAAAAACTGTTTATATACAATTGATTTCAAACGCGCGAATTTCCATAAAGTTTATAAATAGAAATAATAATTATTATTATTCAAATAAATTAGAATCGACAAATGTCAAATCTATCACTGATTCGGAATACCATTCCAAATTCCAACCGAGAAGAACCAGCAAGAAACTCGGCGCTTGCTCTTTTAAAAAAATAATTATATGTATAACAATATTATGTTGTGTACAATTTACAGTTAATATGCTCACGTCTCGCTGGAGCGACTTATATTCATATATTTTGTATCATTCAAAGAATCATGATCAGCGAAGATATCATGGCAGAGTTTAGAATATCGGCCTTTTTTCAGTTATCTTGTTAAAAATAATTAATTAATCCAACCTCATAGTAAATCTCAAGTTAATTAAGATCTTGTTTCGCGAGATTCCCGCACGCATCAGGAAGTGTTCCAAGTAACTAATTGTGCTGGTATCGTGATGAAGCGCCTGCACATCCCGTCATATCCCGCTGACATACGCCCCGTATCATTTGTTACGTGCAATCCAGGGTTGGGATCTCGTTGCTCATATTATAATAAGCCTAGAGTGTAACTTAAACCTTTTTCTGCAAACAAACTGCTAATTATCGTTATATTGTCATGTATGGTAGTTCCAGTCTTGTGTAAAGCTGCATGGTGCTACTCTAGATGGCCTATGCGACAAACTGTATAAATCTGTCAACAGCGACATATATTTACATAATTATTTACATCAGTGTAATTATCGCGATTTTAAACTCTACAGCGATTGAAATCGTTTAGTGTATTATGCCTTTGGTTAGCCATGGTCTGGTTAAAATTTTTGCACGAAAAAATTAGGTTAGTATCAGAATTAATAGAACATTTATAGCCTTGTGGTTAGAACTGTTGTCTGGTATTCAGGGGGTCGCAGGTTCGATCCCGGACATGCACCTTTGACTTTTCGGAGTTATATGCGTTTAAACAATTAAATGTTATCGAAAATTTTCAGGTCCTTGCTTGCCCTAGCATGGTAAAGATTCCTGCACGTAGCGGGACATGTTACACGCGGCGTAAATAATAGTTCTTTCACAATGATAAAGCTTCACATCCTTGTCATATTCCGCTAACATACGTCTCATGTCATTTATAACGCTGGGGTGACCGTTAGTCCAAGAGTAAAGGATCTATAGATGCACCAACATGTCGAATTTTTTAACTTAAACCTTTTTTTATCTTCTTTTGGATTTTCCCTTACTGATGCGATTTTATGTCTTCTGACATAGTTTCTTGATATCAAACGCTCTGTCAAACACTTTTTGAGTGATAATCCTTTTTGGAAAAGTTATACTCCTCCGCGTTGCGTTGAAAGGCACCCAATAGGTGGCAAACATCGTTAACAGCTACTGAAAATTAGCGCCACAAGAACGTTTTCTGCGGCGATCCTTGTAAGAGACTCGAGTTTAGCAGAGGACTACTCCGAGACGACGATGACTATATTCCTTATTAACTCACAGATGTCGCTTATGTAAAAAATCTGCTTCTAATGTTTTTAAACGGTAATAATTATAAATGATGGCTGATCAAACTAGACGTGAGAAAAAGTCGGCTGAAAATTTTAACACCTATTTCATTCAGGCAAACTTTTATGATAAGGCAAGAGCATCGGTTCGCGAAGCAGATAGAATTGGAAGTTGGCAAGTCCGTAGATGATGTAACGCAGGTATAGGTATCTAATCGCAATTAGCGCTGCGCATGCTCAGTCATGTCGCGATGGTCGTAACCTGACGTGCCGCAGTGAACGTGACAGGTCATAACCGGTGCCTGACAAACACATCCTCTTATGTTACGAGTAAATACCTACCTGATCTTGACATCAGCGCTGAGATTTGCTCCTATTCATTGGTTGTGTTGTCTAATTATAATTGTTATAAAATACCTAATACGAGTACGTACCACGGTCATTATTTTAGATGGGACTGTCGATATTAATTGTATTATTTTACTAGCTTTTGCCCCCGCGACTTCGTCCGCGTGGAATTAGGTATTGGGGTAGAATTTTCAAAAACTGTGACACACGTACTTCTTTATTTTTAACTGAAAGCTCAAATACCAACTTTGATGGAAACAGCTTGAAAAATGACGGAGTTTCATATAAACTTTCATCCCCTATTTAAACCCCTTAAGGGGTGGAATTTCCAATAATCCTTTCTTAGTGTGCGCCTACGTCATAAAAGGAACCAACTGTAAAAATTTCAAGTTTCTCACTTCAGTAGTTTAGGCTGTGCGTTGATATCTCAGTCAGTCAGTCAGGACTTTGAATTTTAATTATGTCATCAAACCACGAATAAAGTCTAAAATCTTTAGTTTGTCTAATTATGTTCTTAAATTTTTGAGGCTGGCTTTCAACAAGCCCTTCATATACCTTTTTTAAATGATCACCAATGTTATTAGTTATCCATAGATAGCAATAGAAACGTGATAGCAAATTTTGATTTAATATAAAGTTGCTGCTACGCTGCATTCAAAGTTGAGATGGGATGTGTGTTTCACAGTAAATAAAGTTCACATCGTATTAATGTTGATTTGAAATAAGACTTGACCATGGAAACAGAAAATATTTAGAATATTAGATAGTTTGCCAGATGCATTGAGATCAAGTACATTTTTGCCATATCATAGTAATAATGCATCTATTATGTATATTTAATATTCAGTGCTATGCATGCATAATTTGAATTGTGCCATCTTTTATTTTTAGGTATGTACCATTCATCCATTTTTCTTAGATCACTATTTGTATCAGAATTTGCTATATCATCTGCCTCGTATTGAGATATGTAATTAGGACCTCTGTGTTCTGAATATTGCTCTACCCATTGATCCTATGACATGAGTGGAATCTTTATTATACTCACCATTGCCTTCAACATTAAGATCGTGAATGGAATTTGTAATAGTAGATATCATAATGACAGAAAACGGTTCCTTAGAATTTGAAATATGTTCGTGTTCCGTTGGACAAATTATTTATTAATATTTATCGCCCCAAGCCAGATTGTTTTTCCGAGAAGAGTTTCCTTAGGTTTCTGAGGTTGGGATGTCCAGGGGGAAGGTCATATTTTTATTTTATTTTATTAAAGATCTTACTTAATTTGGTATATATTAAAATAAACCAAATGAAGTCGGACCTTACTTCTTAGATAATTATTTATCTAACGGCCTATTCTAAATCAAAATCCTCTTCCTCTTCTTCTCTGTATCTTCCAAGAACTGCAGTTGCATTGTCGCTAGAATAAGGTTTAGTTTTGCTGTTTTTTATAATATTTGGACAGAAAATTCATATTTTAGAACGACCGATTTGATGACAGTCAGTGGTTCATTATCACCATGCTACATCGTAGAAAGCTTGTCTTTTTTGGGAACACTTTCAACTCGCCACTGCTTATTGCGGTTAGTATTACTTTTTATACATCAGTGTTAGTCATTACTGTAGTAGAACGGTAACAATTTGTCGAATTTCGAAATCTTATAGTGCCATTTGAAATGTCTTGCGCAATACAATATTTGTAGCATGCAAATTGGAAGTGCGTTTTGTTGTCAATAAGTGTTCTTTGATGTAGTGTAATCATGTGTGAAGTCTAATGACTTGCAACATTACTTGTACTTACGTAAATTGCACTTCAAGCATTAAAGTCGTTTAATTTTGCGTTTGATTTAGCAATCTTGGCATTTGATAGAATTTGGCATTGAGATTAAAGATATGTTTTAAGGACCATTTTAGAGTCATCAGGTTAGAGTACGTGGAATCGGGGTGTCTGGATAAATCCAGATTTTAAAGGTCGTATTCTAATTAATACTCATTGCAGCTTTTATTAAAATCCTAATTGAATATAATCCTTGATCTGTTTAGTATTGCGCTGATATCGAGACTCCATTACATCATAATCCCGAGACATACATTGTTATTATCTTTGTGCAATTCTTAACAGTGGCATTTTCAGTTGTTTACACAGACGATTATGCGGTTAGACTACGGTTTGGCGATTCCGTTTTATTATTATTGCGGTTTCGTTGATGTTCTACACGGGTACCCGATTTCTATTTTCCTCTTTGTTTAAAGTCGCTACTTTGTTTTAAATTGTTTGAACAGGTTTACAGGTTGCGTTACCACTGTTTACGGTTTTTAACCGACATCAAATAAAGCAGGCTCTTTTCAGCGCTTTTTTTTTTTTTTTTGATAACGTAGTTATTGTATCGTAGTTAGGAACAGCTTGACATCCACTACTAGACATAGGTCTCATGAAATGATCGCCACGAAGCACTATCCTGTGCTTCTTGTGCTTGCATATGCGTGAAAGCTTTTTTCATCGTCCGCTGAGCGACCTTGACCTCGCATTCGTCAGACATCACAAACACAGTTCAAAGCATTCGTCAGACATCACTGGGAAATCAAACACTGTTCAAAGACTTCAAACAATGAGGGATTTTAGGGGAGAAGACATTTCGTAGCTTCCCGGACTCTGTTGCTCAGCCGCTTTTAGTACAATTAATATTGTCATAGGATCTCACTAGGTACTTAAAGTAAGTTAGTTAATACTGCAACTCGTATGCGTGTGCGCCATCCTTCAAAATTCCCTTTTGTTGAGATTTAACTTCCCATAGTTTGCGATCGCAATAAGCTACCGACTTACGGCTTATGTGTTACGGTGAAAATGAATAGAATAGCGGACCGTGTCGCAATGAGAACACGCACAAAGCTAATCGCATTAGCGGAAATCTGAATCGTCATAACCATTTTTATGCTCTTCATCGTATTTCTTTTATGTAACACAATAATTAAGGCCTTTTGGCTCTCATTACGAAGTGACTATGTGACTATACCAGAGATTATCAAACTTATTTCTTTTACCGCCCCCTTTGAAGATCAATTATTTTTCAGCGCCCCCAATTTTTTACATACTCCTAAAACTTAAATACCACAATTTCATTACTTTAACTATTATAGCGTTTATAGCCTTATTTATTAAAAACTTGTTAAAACTTTATTGCGTAAAGTGTACGGGCTATCCTACGAAATCTTTGTTAAGAATTTTTTGTTTTTATACCATCATACAGGACAGAAATATTAACTAATTATTAGGTAGGTTTTAATTTTAGTAAATTTTAAAATATAAGAAATTACAAATCAACCATCGCCCCCCTAAATCACGCCAACGCCCCCCATTTTTTTCTGGACCCCTTAACGCCCCCCTTAAGGTCTCCAACGCCCACAGGGGGGCGTTATCGCCCACTTTGAGAAAGACTGGACTATACTGATACAGTTTTTCTTCAAAACAATTAAATATTAAAACTAGTTCGAGCTTTTGCAAAGGGAAAAGCGTGTATTCAGGTTATGCTATAAGTGTCTATAAGCTACAGTCAGTTTTTTCGAACTAGATATACGCTTAACTTTTTAATTTGTGTACCTATCGATAATAGATTTGTACGCGCGGATTCTGTATACTGTCGTGTAGTTGCTGACGCGCTTTGTATCCAAGCCTTCAAAATTGTAATGGGCCTTTTCATCTTGTCAGCCGCCTGAAGTCGGCGCACGCGAAGTTTATGACTTTTGCGAGTCAATTCCTCAGACTCACTGTCTGTAGGGCTGTCAGTGAGGCAATAATTGTACCATTCATAACATTAAGTTGTTTTACGATCCGTACAATCCAAAAATATGAATAATTTATCATGTTTTTACCGTTTCTTCAACAGCGATATCAGACTGGTTTTTTGGAATCAATTTCAATAGGTATTAGTTTTTTCTGGTATTAATTTTTTGACAAAAATAATATTATTATGATTGTTTAAATTTCGAATTTAATCGAATAGATCATAGGGAATCCGTTTTCAGACGGTTGAAAATTCCAAATGATGATTTAGTCGATTGCGATACTTTTTGTCACTATAGGCAATAAAATTTGAATGAAATCATTTTTTTTAAACTTAAAACCAACTGCTTGAAGGTGTAGTGATGTAATACAAGCCAGTGTCGTTGCACTTAACCTTGTATTGATGTAGGTAACATTGTACAGTCGGACTACATTTTAAAGCAGATGAAAAGATTGTGGAATCGTCATGACAATACGCTCGTGCTTTGCGGTTATCACGGCAACCAGCTAGTGTCGACCCTGGGTACGTGCGGCTTAGATTTCATCAGTGAAATAGGGTTGCCAGAATGTTCTTTTTTATACATTTATAAGCACACGCTTGACCACTATCACACCTGATGGAAAGTGATGATGACTAAGGTGTAACGCGTTTTCCTAGTAGATGCCTGTCTTGTGTCACTCTTGTGCTTCAATTCTTATTTTATTACTTAGGTACTATAGATTTTGCCCGCGACTTCATCCGCTTGTAGTTAGTTTTTTAAAAGTCCCGTGGGAACCCTGTTTTTCCGAGATAAAAGGTTGTGAATGTCAAAGCTCGATGATGCGATGAGATTTATTGGCAAGTAAAGTACCTAGCGTTGTGTACGTTTACATCACGCGAAGATAAAGAAATCATTGCAGACTCATTCTGCACCTCAATGAGACTTCCAGATAATATATAGCCTGAGAGGACCTAATCAGTAATCCTTTTTTTTCTGGTGGAAGGCTTTGACCGTCGCTAGTTAGTATCTGCGTGCCACTAAGCAATTTAGCATTCTGGTACGATGGCGTGTAAAACCGATTAGGCGTAAGTGTTTAATTTACACCGCCATCCCCTTTCAAGTTAGCCCGCTACCATCTTAGACTGCATCGTCACTTACCATCATTTGAGATCGCACTCAAGGGCTAAAAAATCCTCAATATTTATTTCTTCACCTTAAGTAATAATAAGGTTACCGTTTTTGCAACATTTTTTCGTCCAAGTAGTCAACCCTATCGGCGACTCCCACGCAGCGGCACGTGACCACCTGTCAGACCGTTTGGACTCACTTGCCTGCGACTAATTCCAAATAGGAACGCCTATATAACGGTGTTCTTACAAGAATTACATAGATTTATGGATTTAGTCCGTGAAAAATGTAATAGTATAACTAAGTTCGCAAAGGTGTGTGAAGTATGCCAATCCTCAATAGCTCAAGGGTTAAAAGGTGAGGACTGAAAACTGAAAGGTCGTAGGTTCGATCCCCATCCGTTTCACTATTGTCGTACCCACTCCTAACACAAGGTTTCCGCTTATTTGGAGGAGAGAGAAGAATATAAGTCAAGTTCAACTTGGCTAATTTTATTATTTTTTTAATTTAAAAAAATCCTCATTTGGCAGACGTAGACTATGGCCTAAACAAGAGACCTTTTGCCCAATAGTGCTCAACCCATTGCCGGCCCATATACCCCATAGCTTAATAGCTAAAACTTAAAGTTGCGTCTTGGTGCCAGTCCATTATATTAGTGAACTTTTCTCCTCTATAATAATAACCATACCTCAGATATGTTTCCGAAATATAGACTTACGTTCTTAATTAAATAAGCTATACATGATTCAAACAATTGCAATACTAAATGCTCTAAACATTTAAACTATAATCGCTTGAACTGAATCATGTTTGATTGACCTTTTTCACCGACCGTGTCCAATAGGCAGACCTTCTAATTAGGTAATAAATAATTAGGCTACACGCCCCCAGACTGCGTCGTTTGCGGTAATTGCTTGTAATTACAATTTATTACGACCGTAATATCCGATCGATAAATTGATTTCAAGCTTAGGAAATATCTGTTAAAGTTACATTAGGATTGAAAGCATTTCTTACTCTATTTACTCCTTAATGATTCATTTATGTCATAGGCATATTACGAGTATATATGTATGTAACAGAGTTCCAAAAAGGAGGAGGTTATTTTATGATAGAAAAAAATTGTTTAAGAAAATTTTTACTATGTGAAAGATGTGAAATTCTGTTTGCGACTCCAAAATAAAACAACTAAATTAACATAATTGCGATAAATATCTTTGAAATATTAGATTTTATTTCAATAATTTCTGTTTGGTGAGAAAATTATGCACCCACTTATAGATGGACATTCTAATTGAAAATCCTATCCTATATCCATTAAATATACATTAAGGAAGCCTAAAAAAACGTCGTCAAAATGGAAACCGTAAATTCAACAATTTGTAATAATTGTACAAAATAGGATCTCCTTAGCATCAGATGGGAATATCGCCCTTATTAAAGAAATTAAAACGTTTTTCGACTTGACATAAATATCAGCGAATATAATTAACTATTCATTAAAAAAGACATTAAAATACTTTCAAGTCAGAAGTATGCGGTTATGGTAAAAGAATTTTCGAGTAATTCACATAAGGCCTGCAAATTATTGCGTAGTGTATCAAGTCGGCGAAATTGCCGAAAAGTAGCCGCAATCCAAAATTGAGATTACGTACGAAGGCAGATTTGTTACAAAGATGGCAAAGTGCTAGTAGGACTCAGAGGGCCTGAGAGGATTCCGTACCTTAATAAGTGTTCTTCCATTTTATTAAATGTATCCCTTATGTTCCCTTCATGCTATAGAGCCCTTCGTCCTAAACAAGTGTCCTATAGTCATTGGGATTGTGTGTGTAGGTTTTGATGATAATGGGCTACCACACTGCAGTTATAAATCCATAATATTCTCTAACAGAATTTTGCTACAAATACATTTTGTAGCAAAATTTTTAAGACATTATTCACGCTTTGACACCAGCAAAAAGTTGTAAAAACCTATTTGATAAAAAGTATAATTTGCTTTCGTGTTGCGATTTAAAAACATTGTAGATACAATCAATATTATTTTTACAGCAGAATGAGACTTGGACCATCCCTGAATCATTTCTTAATTTTAGTCCTTAAACATTGACCCAAATATGTGAATCTATACGATTGCTGTTTCTCTATGAAGAGGTAGGGATCTCTAAAATAACCTCTCTGGGTCAGTGAACAGGTCCGTGGCATTTAAAGACTGACACCGAATTGAATCATATGAGCCATATGCCTTGTAATTAAAACGTTGTGAAATTGAATTTTGTATACTACTTGACATCTGACTTTTGACCCTTGCATTCGTTTTTCTAAAGGTGTAAGCCTGCGTGGTATACAGTATTACTTTTGATCCTGATGATTCTCTTCGACTAATTAAGTATCCCTCTCCCCTACAAATAAGCGGAAAAACTGTATTAGAAGTGCAACGGGCGGGGATCAAACCGTTGACTTTACACTTTTTAGTCTACACCTTTAACTGTTCCACTATTCGATTATTCTGGTTAGCATAAAACCAAACCGTATAACAATAAAGCAAATTATGCAGAATTCAAGATCTTGTTTACCGGTATCCTATGCTAATATAGAATTTAAGATGACAATACCATTCAACTTCCACTTGTCAAACGAGAGATTTGCATACATACATGGTCCAAAATTCGGGCCGACTGCGACTGGTCGTGGTCAGTCGGGGCAAGATTACAGCGCACTTGTCATGGTGACCGAGGACAGGTGAGTTGTTTATGGTATCGCATAAAGGGTGACATTTTGGGAACGGTCAGTAAAACGAAAATTTTGACTAACCTAGTAAGTTAACATATCGTGGCACGGCCATTCCGCTGACGAGGGAAGAACGTCAGTGTTGTAAAAAAATCGCGGATAATAGGGATGTACCAAAGAAAAGAAGAAAGAAGAAGATAGTAAACTCAACAATTGCCACTGAACTTAAACATGTAAAGGACTTACACAAATTGAATACCAGTAACTATAATGAGATCAAGATAATGCAGAGGTTGGTATAGTTTCTTTTATCTGAAAAGGGCCCTACAGAAACAAAGAAAGAAACTATTGGAAAAATAAAAACAATATTCAATTAATTATTGCACCACTAGCCACTGCCAAAACCTCACCCTGTATATCGCTCTCATTGAACCAACTGTAGCAGTAGATTCGGAAAATTTCTCCTCAAACAATGGGACAGGATTACAAATGGTACCGCTTATATGGCCTTATTGCGGAATTATATCCGTATACGATAAACGCGGGCGGAGATGGAATCAAAAGCGATACATTCTGCACATCGGCCCGAAAACTGCTTCAGATGCCTCTGAATTTGCCATTGTTCAAAGTTTTATCAGTTCATATTAAAGCTGTTGCTACAGCTGGACTTGAAGCTTCTGTAAAGGCATATATTTTTGGCTTTTGAATTATTGTCATTTCATTTCGGATAAATTGTGTATCTTCCAGCGTGCTCGCTTTCCTCAAGCCTTTAAATATTATATTTTACTTGCTCTTGCCCGCTGCTTCGCTCACATTAAGTTCGATTTTTCCAACACCTATTTTACACCCTTAGAGGTTGAATTTTCAAAGATCCTTTCTTAGCGGATGCCTACGTCCTAAAAGCTATATGTATGCTATTCATCCCGATCCGTCCAGTGGTTTGAGCTGTGCGTTAATCGGTTAGTCAATCAGTCACCTTTTCTTTTTATATATTTAGATTTTCTGAGGATTCTATACCATGATTATTCAGATGAGTCAACTTTCAGAATTTCATATTTTTATTTAGGCTCATGCAAATTTCGAGTTGTGACTTACAATTAGGAACGCACAATCGTCATTTGAATGCCCATCAGTGAATAGGCATTCATCAACTGGTACTCGCATGTATAATGTATGGTTTAAATGGCATTCAGCGGGTAATCTGCGCACACATCTCGGTAAGCGCGCATTTCGGCCGAGATGGGGTTTTTAGATTAGATGAGATGCAAATGCTTTATGACTGGTTCCGATGTCGTAACACGGTAATACGAGCGGGCAATGATATTGCGCTTCATATAAAATTAATGTTGAGGTGTTGTTCTTACTGTTTTTACTCATAACTGGTTTGCGCTTGATGCGTAATTCGATAACTTTAAAAATCTGTAACTTTATTGAAGTGTCTAGTATGTTTTCGGTAATCAAAAGTTGATAGTTAAATATTCTGTTATGGCTAAAAGTGTACTGTGGTCAAACCAAGCGCTTTTTGTTAAAAGCTGAGCTCAGGTTTCCACCGAAATGCTTGGGGCGGCTCGGGCATGGAAGTAATTGACGTTTTATGGCTGTTGTAGAGAAGCTTCATGGCGTCTAAAACGGCATGTCGTATGTATGCGGGAGATGTGGGCACTGCCTATCAATTTGCCTTAAATCGTTTACAAAAAAAAATTTCACTCTCCATTCAAGAGTTTTCATGCGTAAATGTATTCTTGAAATCCTAATCAAAGATATTTAACTGTTTTCTAGTAACAATTTATAGAAAAGAAAAATACAACCAAGAATAAAAAGCGTTAATTCATTTTGCAATTTTTGTGTGCACGAACCTGAATTGTTATCTGTATTATTTAGCAATAAAGTAAGCTCCGCGTCTCAGCATTGCTTAACTGTAACAGTATCTGCTAAGTTGACAAATCGCCACTTCGCCGGTATTCGGTTACCTTCCAGGTACAAGTATGCTAATAAGTAATATAATTAATCCAAAGGGTAGAATTGCGCCCGCTTCTTATTAGTGAAGGCTGATTCTGATGATGATATCTGATGATTATTCTGTCGCAACATACATAATTAAACTTAAGGTTGTTTTAAAATAGATCTTACGGGCGACGAATTGCTTTCTAATTTGCCAGTAAAGGCTTATATTTGATATCTTCAGATTTCTCTCTATTGGAAAATCTTTTTCGTTTGGTTCTGTTTATTTAAGTGATTACCAGTTCTATAATACGCAGGATTTACTTATATTTGATTTAAGTTTATTAATCTTTTTAATTTCGATGTCGTTACAAACTTTATGTAATCAAAAAAAGGCTTACTGGTCACGCATATTGGTGATATTATTACTTGATTCAAGTAAATCAAGTAGGTAATATTTGTTAATTTTTTAATATCTATTTAAGGATTTCTCACGAGTTGATTATATTTTATCTGTGTCTTAACTGCTTATATAAATAGTTTGCATGTGTTTTAATGTTATTAATTAATACAGACCTAGCCCCTTTACATTTTTGTTTTATTTATGCGTGGACGTTTCTCTGAGTCTTGGTATTTCTATTAATACACCTTCCTCTTCCTTGTTACAATGTACGGCTATGTAGAAACACGCGTTTCTACTGTAATCCATATTGTTTTCAACTTTATCCTTCTGCATTATTAGCAATATTGTATTTAAGGGTTAAGTTTGAATTCTAGAATTTTCGGATTGAAATATCTTCAATTTTTAACGATATACCATGCATATAGTTCAGTTCATCAATTTCAGACTTGAATTTCAAATCAGTCCTATCTGGTTAGGACTGATTTGAAATTGGGAGTTAGTCCAATCAGTTTCAAAAAGAGTTTATACAATGCTCCGTAGAAATCAGGGCTATTGTTTTAGTAAATTGACATACCCCTCCCAGGCTAGCAAGCTTTTGGCAGAATTTCGGCTGCTTTAACGGTAATGTATTAGTTTTCAACCATTGAACTCTCTTCCTTCAGTCAACCGATAGACTTCCACAGCTGTACACAGGTCCTAAATCCAACACGGCGCCTTCTCCTGACCATATGATGTATTTTATTCAAAAATAACTCCTCTTAAGAGTCGTCTAGTAATCATCTGTTGAGCAAACTATTATTACCATAATATATTTATTTATTAAATGACTTGTTTGAAACTATGTCTATTTATTCTATACATAATCTGTTAACCGAGCTTCGTTTAAAAGATGTTATTTAAATCGAATGCTAATAAATACGGCTCTATGCAAATTATTTCCGTTATTGTAATTAATTGCGAAACTAATTTCCTTCATAAATGTTACATGCTTGTCGTTTATTTGCCATCTCGTGTAATTTAAAAGTTTGCCTCAGCTAAATGTAATGTACATAGTGTACTTCTTGAGTCATAATAACTTGTTTAAATCGCAGTATGATGTAATTCAACAGTAGGTATGTTTTAATTTTCATTAGTAATGCAAACGTGAGAGTTTCTACAAAAACAGCTAACATAACAAGTTATCCGCTATATATGTGGGACAGTAGGTATTACGTCGTAAATATATTTAGGCTTAGGTGATTCACGTGACAAGCCTGGGTAGTATACTTTGACCCACAGATTAGAGAAGTAGGTCAAAGTATACTACCCAGGCTTCTTTGACCTATCCTTTTGAAGTTACTTGATTTATTACGTCAAAATTGAAGTGGCAATTATTGAAAGGGCAAATAGTTTAAAAAGCCTATTTGCACTTATATCTTCTCTTTTAAATCTTAATATATCAAAGGAAAAGGTGACTGACTGATCTATCAACATACAGCTCAACCCAGTGGACGGTTGAAAAAAAAAATGCTTTTTGTACTAATAGGTATCATGTGCGACGCAGGTATATTACATGTCCAGATGTTTTTAATGTTTTCTTAACTGTAATGTTTTGATCTGTATGATTAGTAGGTATACGTGTCGATTCTCTAAAAATGATTGCAACGGGGATTTCAACAGAATAACGATCGCAATGGTCTCTGACTGGCTGAATTTATGGCGTTCTTGCTGCATCAATGCATTTTAACCAATAGCGGGTGAGCATCAGCCAATCAGAGGTCATTGCGATCGTTACATTGATGCAATCATTTTTAGAGAATCGACACACAGACCATTATGACGTTGAGTGATATCATCGTAAACAACGAAAACAAAAAGTATAAATTCAGCGTTTCTCCAGTTCCCAATAAATAACGAATAAAAAAGCTAAATGAATAAAAACAGTCGGAAAAAATGAGACGAACCGGTTACCGTAAACGTCGTAAAGATTTTTACGAGACACAAATGAATATTTTAATAAGTACATAAAATATTAACACAGTATTTCCTTTCCTTCCAGGTAAGGCATCAGTCATCGAGAACTTCGCCAAACTTCTGCTTCCTTGCTCCAACTGTGAATTCAAAGTTAAGGCTGGGCGCATACAGTGACTACTATTGCGTTAGCTACAGTAGCCGATGGTTCTTATTCTGTTGTACATAATCTCTACTCTAATGTAAAATTAACAGGGCTTAAAGCAGTGCCATCCTTTTTGCAATGTCCCCCGCGTGATTATTTTATATAAGCCACTTTATGACCAAAATTCAACTCATGAAGATTTTGCCTCGAGAGGCTTTGACTGTGGCAAGTGGCATCCTATTGTCAAAGACATACCGCCAAGCGATTTAGTGTTCCAGCCTGATGCGATGGACTTAACAAACCATTTGCGGGTATGGAGTTCATTAAAAAATTACCATTCACTTACCTATCTTAAGTCATCAGGTGAGATCGCAGTCAAGAATAAAAAAAAAATGTAAAGTGACGAGAGTTGTAGCTGTGTTATATTTTTAAACATAGCTTAGTAATTTCATTTAACAGAAGTCTGAGCCAATGTATGGCCAGCCTTAAGCTGTCGGCCCGCGTCAAGTAGGTGGGTATGCCATGTTTGTTTTTGTCCATCGTAAATTTTGCCTCGTCGTGGGAAAAGTGGATGAAAGCCACTTTAAAGTGGGCCTTATTGTTATTTACGATTACGAGAAGCACCGAGTTATTGTCGAAATTTAAAAAGCTGTCATGCGAAGTGCGTAAGTTATGGAGCGACGGTGTTCTTAACATGACTGGGTGGAAGTTAACCATCCAGTCTATACAAATATCGAGACGCGCAGTCACGCGCACCAGGGCAAGTTACGCCCTAGACATCAATGTTTTCTATTAACACTGGTCATTTTTGTTCACTGTGTTTCGCGCTGTTTTTTCCCGCTTCGTAAGTCGGGTTCGTGTGATATCTTATTATTAATCTTGATTTCCAAGTGCCATTGGTACTCTTACATACTCGTACCATTGGTAACAAATTAGTATCATCTTTGTTACACGCCAGCTGACTACCACATTCATATTACCGTTAGAGCGCGCTAGCAGTAGGTGACATGTCCGTAACTGTCAAGGCAATCGCTCGGAATGAAATGTCATTTGAAGACTGTCACTGGACATCACTCGATGCGCGTTCTAGTGGTAAATTTAAACGCGGTAGCTCAATTAATAACGGTTACTAGCGTTTTTGGCCCAAACGTCAGTGTGGAAACTGGTTCTATATTGATTATACTAGCGGGTGGTTGCGACGTCATCCGTCAAAATTTTATTTGATTAAGTTACATCAACAAGTGTAAATTAGAAAGGAGGTGGGTTGATAAGGCAACAAAATCCGCCCCTCATACACTCGAAAAAAAAAGTTCCAGATTTCGACAAATTGTAAATGTATTTATATACTTGAAGATATAAACTTTATTTTAATATAAAGTTTAGGTGATAAAAAAAATAGTAAGTTACAGAAAATATTACCCAAAAAGAGAGTGTTTCTTTTACTTTTCTTACATTTTCATACATTTTAGTCGTTTTTTAAGCTTTGATTTAATATTTTAGAATGAGGCGCTCCATGAACCATGGTAAACGTTACTGATAATGATGCTCCTTTTTATAGGCTTTTATATGAGTATTAATTTATTTTGGTTCATGGAGCGCCTCATTCTAAAATATTAAATCAAAGCTTAAAAAACGACTAAAATGTATGAAAATGTAAGAAAAGTAAAAGAAACACTCTCTTTTTGGGTAATATTTTCTGTAACTTACTATTTTTTTATCACCTAAACTTTATATTAGAATAAAGTTTATATCTTCAAGTATATAAATACATTTACAATTTGTCGGAATCTGGAACTTTTTTTTTCGAGTGTATGAGGGGCGGATTTTTGGCCTTATCAACCCACCTCCTTTGAAACACCTCTGACATGTGAATCTATCTTTAGCTGGACTACGTTACTTTCAAAGGCAATGAGATTTAGTGCTTTGGTACTACATATATGGCATGTAGAAATCGATTAGGGGCCACCCCTTTCCAAGTTAGTTAGTCACTTACGTCAGGTGTGATGGTTAACGATGGATAACGATGAGTCGCTATCGCAGATAGGCAATATCGCAGTCAAAATCTATACTGTAATAAATTGAAAAAATGACAAGAGTATTTTTGTTTTGTTTATTGTTTTTAATTATTCAACAACATTCAATGTCGTTGTTTGCGTAGATAAAGATACCACATTTTGTCAAAATCGGTTCAGTAATTAAGCTGTGAAATTGAAACTGATAAACGAAAGCACTTTCGCATTCAATAATAAAATTTTGGATGTAAAACTTTTAAAAATTACAAAAGAATATCAAAAATCAATTGCTGAAACGTTTTAATATAAAAAGTTAAAGACACGAAACCTGTAAACTTTCGATCGAAGCCAGTCATAATAAATTCGACGTTCTCGTTTATTTTGAGTCTACCGGTCAATAGGGTTGTCAAAATATGTCACCGTATATACACTAACTGTCCTACCCCGGCTTTGCGCGGCTGGTTTATAACCTTTTTTAGACTAAAATCTAAAATGTAAGTATAATACAAAAACTTTTTCTAAAGTGTTATACAACTTGGATCAACCCACATGAAGATTCATTAAGAAATTGCATAACATAACAAATACTTTATTTGCTAAGGCGATCCTTGTTTTTAAAATGTTTTTCGATCCAAAATAATATGACAATATTTATTAAGCTATCTAAATTTTTGTCAAAATATGGATATATGAACACATCCATACAATGTGTGAGAATATGCATCCATCCATGAAATCCTTTCATAATTGATAGCTTGAAAAATATATTGCATAAAAGCAACAGAATAGCAGAAGCGCCAACCCTAAATACGACCCAGATATCCGAGCAAAAAACAAAACGAGAATAATTATTATGTAAGCATTAAATTTTCACCTACAATTACACTTTACGCAACCAACTGGCTTGTTAGAATAATTTTTAATTACATAAAAGCCTCTTTCGTACTCAGCCTCTTTTTCCAACATTACTTGAATAATTGTCGCATTTTAGAAGTTACAGCCCTGAACATAGAAGAACATAGCCAGCTACTCTACAAGCAAAAACGTCTTTATTGTTTTAGGCATACTGACGAATTTGGTACGAACAGATTAAAAAGTTAGGTCAATGATGCTTATGGTATGTTAAGTGGATGCGTGTACGCAAGTTCTAAGAAGCTTAGGACGCATTTTAAACGTCTAGTTGCAGCTGTTATTAGTGCGGCAATTTTTTCGCAATGCTTGAATTCTTTGAAATTAGCAAAGGTGAAGGGTGAAGTAACCAAAGTTCATCTAATTTTGTATGTTCTCAACTTTAATCGAACATCATTAAGTTGGTGATTCTCTGCCTCTAACGTATTAAAAATTTAAATTCAGGTCAATTATATTTATGCCATTTTCCTGTTGATATTTTCGTTCGTTTTGTAATCAAAGCTTGTTTTTCCGAGAACATTAAATCCGGCACAATATGACGAAGACTTCGACTTATAGCCAGTACCTACTTTTGAGTCAGTGAGTTCACAATAACTACCGAAAATAACTCGTAATCATATGCATAGTACTAACATCGGTCATTGCGACGCTCCCTAAATAACAATGCGTTAGGCTGGTAGAACATTTCCGCCCAAAAAGGGCAGTAGCGGTAAGCAATTGATAGGTGCATTGTCGGGCAGTTAATATAGTTACCATAGAAGTAGTGCTTCCGACCGAATCCGGCCAAGGCGGCCAATCTACGGAGGGGCGGAAATTAGCCATTTGCGCGGGAGATGTTATACCTCGTGCGCAGCCACAGGTACACTCTCTGTTCCCTCGCTCTTATAGTCTGATGAGACTGAAATCCGATACGGTCGGAGATAGGTCGGACTTAGGCTTTACGTGCTCTCCGAGGCACAGGTTACCATAATAAAAGGCCCGGTATTCACCTAAGTGGAGATAGACAGAGAGGAGAGATGTTTGGTAAATTACCAATAGGATAGCTTTATTACAGTATTTCCTCGCTGTTTAGCTTCAAATCATACAGCTCTAGCTAAAAGGTGAAGGGGTAGTTATGCGAGCAGTGTCCTGCGTTTGAAAACCTCATGTGCACAGACTAGTCAATCCCCTCTAGCTTGTAAACATCTCACCGCTTTGGTGGAAACAAATTGCCCTCTACCGATCTCTTCTCTCTACCCATCTTTGCTAAGGTGGCTAAAGTGCCAAACTGTGTTTTTGACTCAGACATTTGACTACATTTATCCCTTTCGTACCGCTGATATGATTCGTGGTGGAAATGTGCTAACAGCCTTAGTTGGCGCCGTCTTGCGGTTCGTGGTAGTATATTGGTCACCGTTGGAACGTGGATAAAGACTCCTAAAAACGCTACTATTGGTGTAACAGTAGCAAACTTGTAGCAAAGCGTTTTATTTATCTATGGAACGTGCTTTTAGTATACAAAAAAAAAACCGCTTGCCACATTGCCCATCTGGTTTTGAGTTCATATATATATTTTTTTTTCAAATCTCCTTGCTTTTAAGTATCCTATGCCAGTGTTCAGGATGCTATCTCTGTGCCTTTCTTGAACTGTTTTCAATATAGGCTCAGTTTTAACAAATATAAATTTTGTCAGTCGGGCATTTTTCTCCATACAACCTCGAACTTAATGCATCAAGTTAACTGTCAATTTTTGCTAATCGGACAGGCATGAAGAAGAATGCCGCCTGGATCACAATTATAGAGTTACTTCCTAACTGTATCATAGCTAAGCTATGTGAGTACCAACCTACCACGTACTACTGTAATGTTTGGTGGTCAGTAGGCCACCAAACATTCCAACCTGTGATTTCATAGTCGAATAGCTATTTAGACATGCGGCGAAAATCGCTTAGGCATGTACACTGTCTCTGTCTCAATATTCATAACGGACTACCATTGTTTCCCGCCATCGGCGATGTCACGTACCCCGGCGCCATATTGTCAGGACGTGCTTCCACACACACAGAATAACCAGAATAGTTAGACCCCTGAACTAGGGTTGTCAAGCAAATCTTGAAGAAACTCATGACGTTTAGTTTAGGGCATCGAGGATCTGAAATACTCTTTTATATACTTTTGAGAACACATTCGTTATTATCGTCAACCATACTGTATCAACTGACGAAACTCCAGAAAAAAGAAACGTCAAAGGCCTCGAATAAAAAGAATACATATAATGTTATTTCGAATCTGCACGAAAACTGCTAACTGACTGCTTATGTTAAAAAAAGACTAGGTAACTATCGAAATTGTTTGTTTATTACTTTAATAAAAATAGTTATAAACTTATTTTATTTTATTTCAAAACATTTGAAACCTAATATAGAGCTAAAAGTTAAACATTATTAAAATAAAACACCATTATTTTGTTGCGAATATTTCCTTTTCTTTTCCTCGAAACATATGCAATAATTATGTTTTTTCAAAAAGTGTACAACCCTACTCAGAAGCCTAAACAAGTGTTATGAGAACCACTTCATTTATTCATGCGTAGTGGGAGGTCTTTCTACACTGGCGATTCTCGTGACCCAAAGAAAATTATGAATTTATTTTTCGAAGTACCGTAGTGCATCGAAATTGAGAAATTGAGAATTTTTTTTGAAATGACAAAGTGAACCCTACACTTTGTCGTTTCAAAAAAGATTCTCTAACTTGCGGGGTTGCTCTCCAAAAACGCAATCCTAAATGAAGGTACCTACATAGAAACTGAGAACCATCTTTGATTATGCAAATATTACATACAATCATAGTATTGTAGTAATTCTTAACGCAGCGTTGCGGTTTCCAAATTTTATTGCAATTGCCGTGAAAGCGCAATATAATTTTTTATGCCGTGTGAGTTTTATAGCGTTCGTGGCAATCGTGTGCATATTTTGCGACATCATTATAACATATCTTTGTGTTGGAATTCGCTAGTAATTGGCTAAATCTGTGAGCTAAATTAAGTTTTGTAATGCTATGTGAAGTTACTGCGGTGAACGCTAAGTTTAAAGTTCTCTTCAATTGTTGTGATCTTTAAGTTATATGAAATGAACGTGAAAAATATGCCTTCTTTTTCATTTGTGTACACGTTAGCCCTTGATGATTTAAAGTCCTGTGGGAACTCTTTGATTTCTGCTTGTTTGTTTGTTGATCTGTCTTTCAATCACACAGCAACGGAGCAACCGATCGCCGATTTTTTGCATGGATATAGTTTAGTACACAGATTTAGAGTGAAATCTGTGGTTTAGTACTTAGACAGTGACATAATTATGTTGCCCTTTATTCTATGCTAAAAACAGATATTTTAAAAAATACATGTACATATGCAAAAGCTAGTGTCATATATGTAGTTTCATGACTTTTGTTGCAACCATAGGTTGCCAGTGGTACCTTACGGTTCTTTTACGATATCGCGCCGGAGATGTGCTAAAATCCCTATCCTAAAAAATTGAGACCCTAGTGCGAGAATCTAGTAATTATGTATTAACACCATAACTAAGCAATCATACAGTTCGGAAACAAACAGAGTTCAAAAATTTCAAACTAACACACTCGATTATGCGCAAATTAAGCGAGTCTTTGAATCTTGGGGCAACGATGTACATACCAGATAAGTAAATAACAAGGCCGACCTCGATCCAGCTTTGAAGCTCTTTTGCGATACATATTTGATTAATGAGTCTTTTTCCATATATGTAAACTTGAACTCTAATGGTTTAAATTAGCGCGTCTCAATTTTTTGAATGCTCTACAAAAATATTTTAAACTAATCTATTGAATAAATTAAACAATTTTTGTAAAAGTGTTTGTTGGTTTATCTTCAGTATTTCTTCTATGTGACCGATACGTATGAATCTTTCTACTACCGTCACAATCGTTTCTAATGTGAAAGATGTGTTCATCATGTACACCACATATTAACCACATAATCTATACTAATATTATAAAGCTGAAGGGTTTGTTGTTTGAACGCGCTAATCTCAGGAACTACTAGTTCGATTTGAAAATTTTTTTTTGTGTTGGATAGTCCATTTATCGAAGGGACTTTAGGCTATATAACATCACGCTGCGACCAATAGGAACGAAGCATCCATAAATTTCCGAGATTTTAATCCGAAAATTATCCATATTTAAAATATATTCTTTTTAAAACTTCTTAATCGCGATCATAATAACAGAAATTGACGCGGACGAAGTGGCGGGCAACAGCTAGTATCTTATAAATACTAACAAAAACTTATGACATATGGATATAAACCAATCAGTTAAGAATTTTAATGTCGAAGTCACCATAAAAATCAATTCGTGAATGTGACAGACTGTAAATCATAAAATAATTGCTCAATATTTTTGCAGCCTTTTGTGTGAGGGTTTTGCTCTATAAAATGTAAGTCGTGACAAAAATAATTAAAGTTATAGTAGCTAATTCATCTAACAATCACCTGAACATTCTTAGTAAAGTCTCCTTTAAGTTTAAGCCAAGATTTTAATACCTATATTATTAAAAAAGAAGTTTTAAACTTTGCATAAAAAAAGGCTCAAGCAAAATGTAGTACTCTGAATGGGCCTGAGACAGTTCTGAGTGGAAATTTATCTCCGCACCTCTTACTGCACCTCATCTTAATGGCACTAGTACTAGAACCTTAATCTTATCAACATTCCGAACGGGTTCTTTGATACACCAAGATTGCAATTTAGCGTCGATAATATCGATGCAGCTTAAATATCGTACAGTTTTGAAACAGACGACTGTCTTTGCAAACAGAACCAACATGCGGTCAAACTGCAGCACAATGCAATCTCTCAAACTAAGTTACACTCTGCGTAGTAGAGAGAGAGTAGCGACCACTAGAAAGACTACCATAATATTATGTGTATTAAATGAAATACGTGCAAGCCTTCGGACGAACAGATTGGCGCAAAATGACGCATGGCATATGAGCAGACAATTGTATTATCAAATCCTTTATTTGGCTTGATGAGCCAAAGCAACAGTACATCCCTATTTTTAATAATTAAGTAGGTACTGGTGGGGCTATTTATTAGACTACATGTACCAATCCGTATTGCAGGTGACCAACGCACCCGATGTTATTTTCTGAACTGTGTGATTACTGATCCATATTCGATGCTCGTTACTCGCCAATCGAACCAGGACATAAACAGAGTCGAGTCAAACTAGGTTCTTGCTGTCCGATGATTAACGACCGAGAAATAATCGAAGGATTTTTTACGAGGCCATAAAAACGTAGTGTACATAAATAAACCATGTTTGATGTACAGCGGCAAATTGGATTTGTGTCACATGCAAGGAGCAAAGCGGCTCACCCTTCTATTGGGAGAAGATATATGCAGCGTTCCTCTCTGCCTATGCGACAGGGCAGTTGGTCGAAAAGTTTTGGGAGATGTCATCGTATGGTCTGTTAACACCTATACATTTTTTTTGTTCCTGACTGAACTTGAGTGAACTGCTGAGTTTGCTTTAATGATTTTTAATTTTTTATTGAAGTGTTAACCTACACTTAAAGGAAATAATCTAATAGATTTATAAATACATATCAAAAATACATACATATCAAAAATTTATAAATCTATTAGGTTATTTCCTTTAAGTGTAGGTTAACACTTCAATAAAAAATTAAAAATTGTAACAAGCAATGTGGCATCTATAATTTCTTAAGAGCTCCATTGTAATATGGTGTCTTGGAAAAAAGTAGATCGACAACTGTAATGTGTCGCTACTGGATGTCGCTAACAGTTGCTATAAAACTGATTGAAAAAGTAGATACATATCACTAATTTCGTAGCTGACGTGTGGTTCGCCGTGGTGTAACGGGTTAACACACTCGGGCGCGATTCCCAGAGAGATGTGGGTTCGAATCCCGCCGACCTCGGAATTTTTGATATGTATTTATAAATCTATTTTGCTTTAATGATACTGATTCGGCTGCATAAAACCTTTTAAAGTAGATAAAATAGACAGCTTTAAAATTAATTTTATCGTTTTCACAATGTTCTACGTATGAGAAAAGAAGTATTCCTCATAGGTAGAACGTTGATCTCCATAATGAAATGCGATCCTTTCCTTTGTTTTGGCAGATTTTCAGTACAAAGACTGTCTTGACGTCAAAATTCCTCAGTCATACGTTACTAGGCGAGGAAATTGATACTCGTCCACAATTAAATAGTGTAATACTTGTCAGTGTCTGTTTAATTGTAATTTTTCCCGTATGATGGTATGCTACAACTTTTCCCAGAGGCTGAGATCGAACGCTATGTCAACTCTTTCATAATGATGCGTGTTGCTTGATGGCCAATGAGTCAACGGTGATTCGTCTCTGTTTTATATTTAGCCGTGGTTTATGCCAGCCGATACATATGGGTCAGGTTTGTGGGCCGACACTCGACAGTCAGCATATGGCAGACAACCTAATACGTGATAGCAATTTGATGACCTTTATTTGTGTGTGTGTAGCAAAGTGCTTTAGACCCCGATCAAATAAATATAATTGAAGCGCCAATAGCTCAACGATACCCATATCAAAAGCCATCGTTTTGATCAGTCTGAAACCGACCGACCACGAAGACAAATCTTCCGTATGTATCCTACTATTTTACTTCATATCGTACTTCCTATCCTACTTCCTATCCTATTTCCTATCCAACTTCCTATCCTACTAATATTATAAATGCGAAAATGTGTTTGTTTGTTGGTTTATTGATTTATCCTTCAATCAAGTTGCAACAGAGCTACGGATCGACGTGTTTTTTGTAGTGTATATTTGAGTGACTTAGGCTACTTTTTATCCCGAATAATCACAGATTTCCCGCGGAATTTTATAAACTAAATACGGACGAAGTTGCGAGCATCAGATAGTGTACTTATATATGAGGCTTTGTACGACTATAACTCGTTTTGGCTCCCATGTATTTCTAATATTGTCTATTTGTAATTGCATTTTTTACCTAGAAACCTCAATGAGTTTGAACCATAATTGAATCAAGAAATCACGTTTAAATTTTTTCCAATATCAATTTCGTAATGATTGTTACCTTTCAAGTTAGTTATAAGAAATAATTTAAGAATGCCTTTCTGGTATTGTTTTTTTTGTACCACCATATGCCCTTATTTTCCACAGTTTCTTTATAACTTACAAGAACACCCGTATACGTATTTCATATATTTTACTTAGTAATTAAAAAGGTGTTATAAATTATTTATTTATTAAACAAACTGTGACCTCACGTTTCCTAACCTCAACATTCTTGATCGTTTTTCATATAGCTAAAGGTATTTAATGCGGTCGATTGCTACTAAATAGGGACCTAAGCTAGTGTCCGTATTGGGAAAAGCCATTTAGGGATCCGCACAAAAAAGGTGATTGTAGCCTTTAAGGTACGTTTCGGTTGTCAAGCCGTCAGTCACAGCTATTTGCCTATATGGTATTAAATATCGTGAAAGTCACTTTATCTTGGCGACCTAACAAATGCTCGATGCTTTGCCAATTTGAAAAATCCTTTTGAATTATTATCGAACTCAGATTCGACCGTAGGTATACCTAATTTGTTCGGGCTATTAGTTATTCCGCCAACTTGGTAGGGATAACCAGACGGATAAATCAATAGGTAATAATGTTTGTCTTGATAGAGTAATTTTAAGTTGATATTGTTGAAAGTCATGGCAGTATGAGGTAAACCCAAACCTCTAATACCGAAGTTCCCAAAGTATGGGTTGCGATCCACGGGTGGATCGCAACCCATACTTTGCATTTATCGCATGGTGGCTTGTTCTTGACAGTAAGGTCAACTCACAGCCAGAGCCTCGCACCCAACCAGACTAGAGGAAATTTAGAAATTTTAATTTCTCAAATTGCCCCTACCAGGAATCGAACCTGAGACCTCCGACTTAGGAGACCACACCTCTACGTTAGAGAGGTCGTCAAAACTTTTTTTGCAGACATTTTGTTACTTTGATATTTCCCACTTCTCACCAAGTCTATGTTTTTGTGGTTTTCACCAGTTACTAGTACAGATTTCAAAAATAGTCTGCAAGACCTGAATAGCTAAACTCACTCAATCACACGATTGCTTGTACATAAATACTGGTCTTGTTTAGTGTTCTGCGCATTTCTAGACAACTTCGCGTGGGAGCTTCGTAAACCTTATTTTTTACCGATTCAAAATTTTGATACGACAACGACACCCATATAAATGGATGACGAAGCTTACATAACGCCTTATACGCTGCTGATGCTAATGTGATGGGAAAGCGATGACAGCTGACGACACCATGTCAGTTGACATCGCCTTCGCCTATTCTACGACCATAAGGAATTGGTTAAACACGTTACATAAGTTAGTGGTTTCCACGCTATGAAGTGGATGTTTAATAGGCCGTAACTTTTCCCTGACGACACTTTGTGATATCCCTAAAAGAATTTCTCCACATCTTTTACTTTCTGTTTCAAATAGTTTTGCCATAAACTGTTAGCTGTTCGCGTAGTTAATTAAAAAAATATATCTAGATCACACAAATAATCTTCAAGGCAATTATCTAAAAAGATAATATCTATTTCATCATTTATCTAAAAAAAAAAAGGTGACCGGACTAAACTATCGATGCACAGCTCAAATCACTTGACGGATCTTGTTGTTTGGCATTCAGATAGCTATTAGGCATCCGCTAAGGAAAGATTTTTGAAAACCCATTTTCTTAAGGGGTAAAATAGGTGCTTATAATATCGAATTCACGCAGGCAAAAACTAGTAGGTATTTTATATAGGTATGGGTCAAATGTAAATCAAAAGAGAAAAAAAAAATGTCAAAATATAAAGTTGAGGAATAAACTCATTTTTGATACTGATACTACGCTATGATAAAAAGAGTGAAGCAAGACATGCAATGCACGCTTTTATATAAAAACTAGAAAAATCTTATTTAATAATAGAGAAAAAAAATTAAAGTAACGAAATATGAAACTAACACGATCGAAACCGCAAACAAGAATATATAAGTCCAGTCACATTAGCGACAACTAAAGAACCTGTCGATACTCGTAGCATGATATTATGACGAACAAGTCGTAAGCAAAAATAAAAGGAATTTAATATCCGTTTCAATAGATCAGGCACTAACAAAAAAGTGCATTTTAACTGTTAACGTGTTACAGGTGAAGTTTGCAGGAGGTTCAAAGTCGATATTTCCCATTAAATAATGAGAATAAAAAAAAAGTCGATATTATTCAGGCATGCCGCGTATGTGAGCCAAGTAGTTTTTGCTCTTAAAAAACTTATATCTCCGAACTTTACCTCATTAGCGGATTAAATTAAATGAGTTGGAATAATAAACAATTTCTTTGGCTCACCACTGGTTCAAATGTAAATACTAGTTCAGCTAAATTAACGGCCATTATTAATAACCTTTTTTATCCAAGTCATATACAGATTAAAAGTTGAAAGTTCATTCCAGATATGTAGTAGAGCATGTCAATAATCTGTTTTATAAATTGGTACAATTTCCAATAATCTGGATTAATTTTTGACCTAAAATCTGTAGGTTTTTGGTTGAAGTGGTTATTTTCAACGGCCGTAAAATAATTTCCTTTTATTAGGACCACAATTATTATATTAATATTTAAGAACTCTACCCTTGAAGTTCTTCGCATAGCTAACAAATGAATTCTATTGATACATAATCACTAAGCTAAAATTTTACAGGTCTAAAAACATTGCTAGCCTTTTCATAATAACTTGTAAAAAAGTATAGCACTATTTTTAGACCAGTATTAGTTTAGATATCGTGTTAACAGAATGTGTGAGCCATTTTCATATCTTGCAAACTTGAGCTGCGACATGATGTGCTTCAAAAAACAGGTGGCACGTACCATACGATGTGCCATACTTCATACAGGTCAGGCAGGCTTTGTTTTACGTGACGGAGGCAGGAGATAAAAATAATATGTTGTAGTATTTATTTTGTTGCTTTATCTTATTGTCTTTTTAGTACTTGTAAAGTTTAATTTGCGATTGTCTATCTGTGATAATGTTAGAAAGTTTGAATATGAAATTAAAAGCTGGTTTAAATATTGCTTCAAAGTAAAAAAGTAGAAAAAGCCCTAAAGGCCCTATTTTAAATATTTTACGGAACAGACTTAAATAAAAAAGAAACGTATTATGTATCTTCCGATATTATCATTGTTATAATTCCTCTGGCGATCGCTAAGTATCATTTTTAAATAATTATGCCATGCATTGCTCCAGTTTCCCAAACATATCTCGGATATTAACTCGGTATTTTCTTAAAATCAAAAAATTTAGAAACGGAGAGTTTTGACAGATTTATGAAAGGCTAACAAACAATACGCGTCAAATTGAGAACCTCTTCTGAAATAGGTTAAAAAGTGAAACCATTCCAAGAACAATTTTTACATTGCTCAAGTCAAAGCCCACAACTAGTGTAATCGATCAAATTGTAAACGAGTGGCACGTACTATTTTAATAAACAATCATCCTGCTGGCATTTTTTCGCCGCAATTTATAATAGTATAGCAATTTAAAGGCTCGTACAGACAGGAATGTCGAAATGGCCTCAGAAAAACTCCCGTCGCGGCTGCATAGTTCACTCGAGACCATTAAAATTCCCGCCCGTGTGTTCTCTATTTAAAGCAGCAATTTTTACCCTAGAATTCATTATAACAAAAAGCTGTAAGTGTTATGTTGCTTTTGTCTTCCGTGCTTCTTTTGATTGACATACTTGCAATTTTATGATCAAATGACGGAGGAAGAAAAATTTGAGAGTTTTGAGAGACGATTTTCGATTTATCTTTCAGGGTTTCTTATTTTAGATTTTGTAAAAGAAAAGAGGAAAAAAATCTAATTGCATAGATATATAAAGAAAATAATGGAGACAATTAAGTGATTCAGTAAAGTGGACTTTGACGTCAGATACAATTAAAACAACTCCATTTTTTACTTTCTGTGAAGTTATTTTGCTTATACGATTGGACAATTCAGTGGCTAGCCAATAGGTACATTTTGTCAATAATAAACTGTCGGACACATTTAGCAGTTGTATGTAAAAGTATGATAAATATCGCGTGTCAGGAGCCATTCAAACATGAATTCAATGTTCGTAATACACGTCGGTAACCTGAACTCGTATAGATCTTTGATCCTTCCCTCATTTGTCCTTTTCTAATCGATAGGCTACAACATCTTTCCCTTTCTAAACCCGCCAAACGGGTTCCAAGGGGGTTATACACTGTATGGGTGAGAAACAGCAGGAACCTGTGATTATAAGGTAATCATCGTTACCCCACAGAACTGGTAATGGGATGGAATCCGTCACACCTACTTGAACAATGTATCCCACGCCTTGGAGCTTAAGTCTACCATATGTCACGGTTTGATCCGGATTGTCCATATCACAATTTGAGGTATGAATCATTTTCCGTAGTCAGTTTTTTGTTCAACTGATCTTAATTGTTTACCTACGTAGACAGCAACAATTTTTTTTCTGTTTCCCTATCATGCCATAGTGAAGGTCTTTAATGAAAGCCCGCCTTATTTAGGTTTATCTCACTTGTTTAAATTAATTTATCGTAGAGATGATTCTCTCCACATGCTAGCATGTCTCAGATTAGTTACAACTGTTTGTGGTAGCACTACTTCGCACATCTTGCTATATTACGTCGATTACATAATGCTTGAATATCTCACTTTTGTTTTCATGGTTGAATCTCATCTGTGCGTCTATTGCGGCAACCAGATCAGTTGTTTTTGTGATCATTTGGGACTATATTTGTAAATAATAATAATTATTATATTAGGGTTCTAAATACATGGCATCAAAATGTTAAGCTTATCCAATGCTGTAGTTTGAGTTAATAACTCTAGCAATTTGTGATATTATCCAACCGTAATTATACACCCACAATCAAATGCAAATATGGTAAATCATTAACAACATAATATTATTTTAAGGTAGTCAAGCATCGGTATCATTATTACAGAGTATTTTAGTAATAAATTAAATGAATCAAATCTCGTTCTTTACTATTGAGCTATTGAAGCTCTAATTATATGAGCTTCAATCAAAACTTGTGTGTTCCTGAGAAAGTTCCAACATAATTTTCGCCTCATAAGTACAATCTTGTTTTATATCAAAATTAGGTAATAGTTAGTACGGCAACACTTTATTTGTTATCAAAAAACATATAAAATCTGTATTTTTAACGTGACGTGGCAATAAAAACAATTTTATCAATTAATTACCTAATCAAATCTGCAGTCACTTTGTTTTCGCAATTTGCGGATAGCGGGTTTTTCGAAAGCATACAAAGTTAGCAAATGTTAAATAATCATTATAACGTTTATTTGAATCAAGGTAAGTATACTAATTAACATTGGCATTGATTCCGAAATTGCGAAAAAAATAGCAAGAACCTGACGTATTCTCACAAGATATTGTAGTTTGAAGTGCAATTAGACAGTCATGAGAAATGCCGATTACTATTAAAAAAACCAAATAGTATAAAATATAATTATTATGCCGTTAGTCTCCACACTAGGAAAACCTTTATCGTGAAGACCTTAAGACTCTGTGTCAATAAAGCGAACTCATAAGATTTTCCCGTACTGAAAACCGCTCAACGCACACAAGGAAGTTTTAACTTCAATAATGAGAGCTCATATAAACTTGATTCGCCTTGTATGATCAAATTAAGAGTAATTTGCTGGAAGCATTATACTGCCTGATTGAATTAAGCTCCATTAGTCAGTGCGACGCGTCGATCCGACGTTATTACAGATTGGGGGCAGGGGTCGGGACTTAAGACTTGAATCTTAAGACTGATACAGGATGTCAAGATAAATGAGAAATCTATAATGGTTTCGTGGAAACGAGAGGCGACTTTCTTATACTCGACAAATTGCGAATAGCAGGGCTACTATGATTAACTAGCTGATGCCGCATGCCGGTGGAAGTCCTTGATATTCTGAGGTAACTCATAACTCATGAAAAATTGACAGTTTCTATATTCTTGAAGAACTTATAACAATGGTAAAGGGACAATATCCCATCGTTCCGTACAAATTACAGTTGGCAAATAAACCGTTGCAATTCTCAAAGAAGACCACATTATCTTGAGCTTAAAATATCAAGTATATTCAGAAAGCTACACATAAAGCCTTCTAAATAAACGATAACGACAAATATTATAACACGTTGCGCCAATACTTCATGTAAATTCTAAGTACGGAGACTAAAATGTTGATAATAAAAGAAACCAACCGACGCACCATCTAAAGAAGAACCACGATGCGCTCTATCACAACCGGTTAAAGTCCATAATAAGCTGATATTAATCAACGAGATACAAGCGATAATTTCTATTGACATAGAAAGTGATGCCAACAATTGTATGTGGAAAGTCAAGTGGGTGTTAGCTGAATGGAAAACGCTGGAGAAAACTCGCCGCGAGCCATTGTTTGCGTTGGAGCGTTTTTCACAGCTATGAAAACTGGATAGAGAGATGCATATTTCCATATAATATGAAATTCATGGTCGAATTGCTTGCATATAATGCAGTTTGTATCTTCCATTCTATGATTTGCTTCATCTGTTAGTATATCTTGTTTTGCTTACTTGCTGTTAGCAGTAATTGATGGTGTTCTGGATTGGTATGTCGCAGAATGCGTTTAGGAACTCTACAATCTGGTTTTTGTATATCCTTCATTCCCTGCAGCGTCAATTCATTCACAAAAGTAACTATATTAAGTACATAATGTCGAAAGCATTTTCATCTTTTACTTGTAGTAATGTTGTCTACCTTATCTGTTGGCGGATTATAGCAAAATAATTCTAACCTTTTCTTGCTACCTAGATAAGGTAATGTCTCTGTCTAAGTCTGTACTCACTGTTTGCTTTGTTACTAAGGCCGCATCTATCTAGACCGCATTCTCACTCAGCTCAGACTCAAGACAGAGTTAAAACGAGACAGATTTATATCAGAGCATATTTGTAAAGGTGCAGAGGAAGGTGTGTTGACAGCGTGGTATTTAAACTCATTGAAAGAAAACAATTCAGTATTAAACCCGTTGTTATAATGTAGTCTATCATTAATCAAAGACCAGAATGTTCAATTATCTACAATCCTACACCCGCCTCACATTTGCCAAGCACTGCAACCAATCCGACGATAGATATCTTCATAACATTTGTCCAAAAGTTCTACTTATGATCATCAATTATTATCATAAAAGATAGATAGCGTTTCAACTTTCAATATAGAATCCACATACCACGACGTGATGGTTACATACCATCAGTATAATGAGAAAAGTTTAGGGGCTTTAGCGTAACTTTTCAAGTTTACTTTGACCCTGCCTTTTCTACTTAAGCCTGCCAATTAGTGTGCCGTCCATTAAACTTAAAACAAAAAACTCAATTTTTGTAAGCACGCCCCGAAATCTAAGAAACAGAGGTACCTACTGATGTTTATAGAATAGAATAGAATAATATTTTATTCAAATAAACTTTAAGTTCCTAAGTACTTTCGAATGGATTGTGTCGAATGGATAGCAAACATTGAATTTTAATTGGCTAATATGTATATCGAAACAAAATCCAAACTTCGTTTGTATGGGCCGCGCTCGGCTGCACGTTAAGGTTCAATTAATTATTTGGATAAACTAATATAGCCGATATAAATAGTTAGAAAACATTACCCGATTTAGAATATTGCAAATACTAATCCACTATAACGTAGACGTTAGCAGTAAAGAGTAATTGAAGTCTTGAAGTTAAAGTATTTTAGATTTATGAGCTTCAAACTAAACGAATTCCGCATTCATCAAACAAGATTCTTTAAAAGTTAGCCAAAATAGAAATAAAAAAATTACCTGTCAAAATACATTCAGACGTTTTAATTCTGACCAATACTCGTAGTGTATGCTAAATGATCTGTCATTAAGCATGCTGCCTGCGCTCGCGCCTGGTAGTCTAAGAGGCCATAGGAAATCTAAAGCTTGAGAGAAACACAACTGTGCCAGATTCGTAAAACGGGGACTCAACACGGCTATTTTGCCATATTCAGAGAATAGAGGAACATAATCTCTACTAATTATTGTATATGCGATAGTGTGTTTGTTTGTTGACTAGTCCTTCAATCACGCCGTATGAGAGCTACGGATCGACTTAATTTTTTTTTTGGATGAGTATAATTGAGGATCTTTAGAATGACAGAGGCTTTTTGTCCCAATTAAAGAGTTCTCACAAGATTTTTAAAACTAAAACCACGTGGATGAAGTCACGGGTATTAGTTAATACTCCATCAGCACCACGGAAACTCATTGTAATTTGTAGGCCATGTAAAAATGTGTGTAAAAATTTTTTTCCTCCGTCCTGTGAATAACACCATATCGTCGATTCGTGGCAACACAGCAGGCGGAATCGGGTTCATAATTTTTATTACCAATGTTTAAGCATCTCCTCAAGATTAACTGTGGTCTCTTGGAATATATCAATGGCTGCTCTTGATCCACAATAGATGAGATGCTTTTGATAACCCGAGATGAATATTTTATGTCAGTGAAGTATGTATGTTAATGCTGCACTAATATAACTGTGTATTGAGAGTGTAATATAGATCTTAGTTGGTATGGTCCATCAGTTTTTTGCTGGACCGACAATGCTCTATTTAAATTGCTTTTGTTTACGTGACATTCATTATTGCTTGTCTAGCGTGTTTAATGATATGCACAATTTGCTTTTTTTTGTAGGTTACTATAGATTGCATGTTTCAATCAACTATGATTGAAATATCAGCTATCGAATTACATATTAGCTTCAGTGTACGTCTATGATTTTTCTATTTAAAGTTTTTTACAGATTTCCTAAACTCAAACTTATTCTGGGAATCAAATGTCTTTTATAGCTTTATTAATTTAATTTGTTATTTAATATTAATTTATTTAACGTAGCGCAACCCTAATGTAGACTACTGGTATGTATGCTAACAGTTAAGTACATTTTCTAATGCATTCCAAAGGTTTCCGAATAGAATAAGCGCCTACAATTAGTATCTTAAAGGGTTTCCGTGCAAATCTTGATAATGAACCGTTCTGACTCAATACTGCATTTGCTTACACAAAATATACCGAAGCACCTTCGACCTAAAGTTGAAATTCGTGAAGTACGTCTTCAAAGATAAGTCATTGGAAAGTGAAATGGGAGCGCACCTGACATTGCTTTCTTTACGTCGCGGTGTTCTTTTTGATGCAGTGAGAGTGGTCTAGATTCGATAATTGTGCCGGTAGCGATTCCGTGACGAGCCCGTGCCGACCTCCCGCCGGTACCACGGGTTGTCGTCTTGTTCTGTAACCTTTCTTCACCAAACTAGTTTTGATAAATTGAGCACAATCTGCCTCAAAGTAGGTCTAGAGTAAGTATAAATTTAAACGATTGCAAACATTTAATTCATTATTCTTGTATTCTAAATGTATTATTCTTGTAACTAATTGACTTCTTTCGTTGAAATCTATCTGTTAAGTTGCATTGCTTGACAATAACTTTATCGCTAACTTAAAATTACTTTATGGCTTACTTTGCTGCCTTAGTGACTTTAAGACTTAAGGTTATCCGACATAAAAATCTGCCAGTTCCACTTTGTCCCAGTGGGTTCTTTAGAGGGCCTTGTAGATTCTTACAACCTTCAGCAAACCAATAATAACAGAATGAGAATTTTGTTGAACAAAACATACTGAATTGCAGTAGATTTCAATCGTAATATTAATTTTTAGGCCTTTAGGCACATTAATTTTAATTTGCTTTTTCTCAAAAGCAAGTTCTTCACTTCATCCGACATAATAATTACTTGGACTTCAAGTGATTCTTCAGTTATCTGTAAGTCATCATTGTTTGTTTCCTTTCTCCTAAAGTGAGGACCAGCGATAGTGGTGGGCTCGACGTTTACCGACTGTTTATCGAAAGTCGTGATTCTATCGATATCGCAGTCATTGTCGCGTTTTTGCAGTGACCGAGCATTTTATATAGATCCGGGAACAGATGCGAAATTTCGAGAGGTGCTTGATAAATTAGTAAATAAAATTAATCCTTGTGTCTTATACATAATTCTTAATTTATATTATAATTTTTTAATGTTAAGGAGCATCGAAATTTTAACCTACTCGCCCAGCTGATCCGTAATTTGGGCTCCCATGTTAGGAATTTAACTTAAACGGTAGCTAACTCGGTTCACATTATTTCCAGCAATTGTTTACACACCTTTTTATAAAGCGGCTATCAATTAAAAAGGTTGAGAAATAATACTTTTCCTAAAATGACTGGTATGGTTATACTGGGCCATTAATTTAGTTTTCGAAATCAAATTTTTTTTCAACGTTGCTACTCACAAGGTTTTGCAGTATTAGGCTTAGTAGACCTGTGCTTTTTTATGAAGCACCTTCACAAAATTGCCTACCAGCTCTTCAGCAATATCGCATTGTCGTTCACCGTTGCGTCGAGAAAGTGACATCTTTGTTGATTTTTCTATTATACTCGATATCTTTTATGCCGGCTTTGAATTATGTTATTGTTTTTGTTTAGTGGGTTTCTCTTCTTGAGAACTCTTGATAGTTCATTCAGCTTCGATGTTATTAATAGGCAGTAACATCTTAATTATATGAATTACTATTTATAACAAAAGTGCAAGTTAACGTTCGTGAGTGGGTGTACAAATTGAAATTGTTCTTTTATTTTAATGCTAATTTCTATTATATCTTTTGTGTTCTTGTTGCTTTATCATTTATTGTTTTTAACATAAAGATAGACTTGCTCTTGACTACAATCATACCTTCCTAACTTAAGAAACAACATATTATTGGGAATCCTGCTTGCTTAGAAGTCATCTTCTAGAGGACGATCTGCTAACACCGCACTTTACAGTGCGCTTTTCAGTCGCCACTTTAGCACTTGGGTCCCCAACGACCATCGAATTTTTTTTATTCGATGACAAGATAGTCCTTGACTTCGACCAGATGGTAAGTGACGACGCACTACGCAGTCTAAGATGGTAGCGGACTAACTTGGAAGCGGTATGGCAGTGTACATTCAACCCACACCCCTAATTAGGTTTCTACTCGCCATTGTGCCGGAAAACTAAATCGCTCGGCGGCATGTCTTTAACGGTAGAGGTGGTAACTAGCCATGGCCAAAGCCTCCTACTAGACAGATTCTTCGAATTATGCTCACCATTCATAAAAACCGTCTTCATATCTTGCCATAGCTTCGTGGCTATACGCTATTTAAATGGTCACGGAAGAAATGATTTACGTCATACCATTGTTGATCATAGCCACAGTACAGATCACAAATCAAAGCAAAACAAAGTTTATCATTTGAAAGCCTCTGCTAAGGAGCTTTTCTCCTAACGGTGCAACTTTCTCCACAAATCCTCGCGCCATGTACGGCCCGTTGGAGCCGATGAATGATAAAGGCTTGGACAAACACACAGCGACGGAATGGAACACTCATACGATGTCAGCAGAACGATTACAAGGCGACACTAAATGCGTGTACCGACTGTTAAAATTCAAATTACTGGAAACTTGTAAGAAGCGTGCTATAATTTCAATTCATTTTTATACCGAACAACGTTAGTAATAAAAGAAAATATTTTGTACAAAGAAACTTTCTCCACCAGTGAAATTAGACAGTAGGAGACGGTGCAAGACAAAAGAATAAGTACAACAATTAATTACTTTTAGCATTAAAACGTGTGGAGCGTGACGGCAGCACCTTGGCTCCTCCACATTGCACCTATCACCTTCATAGAGCTCCCTGTATTCTTATTTCTAGGACACGTTTTCGTTGCGCTTCATTGCCGTCACGCGTTGTGCCCGTCCCAGCCTTAATCTGTGGCTAGACTCGTGCGCACGCGCAGACTCCCCGGCGCCCGGTATCGCGCGCCGACGAAAGTGCAAGTCGCCCAGTTCCCACGACCCCTCTCCCCTTGTTCAAACGATATTAATTCGATGTTACACTTCGCGAAATCGATATGTACATCGATAAAGTCCGATCAGCCAATGTACTGTCGTGACGGCTCTTGTTACTTAAATGTAGTTACTGGTATCAGATTCACACAAATATAACTTTGAAGCTTCAATAGCTTCTAACGGTCGTCGTTGTCGTTTTAAGTTCAACGAACAGAACAGAAATCCACTGCTGAACACCCAGGTTTCTTGTGCATGAATTTGGTTTTATGTGGCTTGTTCCCGGCAACTTGCTTTAGGCCATGCACCTTACCTGGTGGGAAGGAGGGTTCTCCCAACTCTGTATTTCCGTTGCCAGTACCTTGGCAACGTAAACATTGTCCCAAGATGTCCAAAATCTTTGGGCAATTTGCTCTGCCCATTGCACTTCTATCATATAGTCATACACTCTTATGTCGACAGTTTTTCATCCAATGCCATTCGTTATTGAGACACAATCTAAACTGTTTCTGTGTGATGTCTATCTGAAAATAAATGATTATTTATTATTATTATGGTAGTTACAAACCATATCTTGAATAAAAATCGTATCCTTCACTAGCTGATTACTCATACAAATACATATATTACAAAAAAAAAATGAATACTCTAGAACTATGGATTTCAACAAAGACTACTTGTCTACTACTATAAATGTCTTAGAATTAAAATTAACAGGTTGTAAGAATTCACATATAACACTTAATAACCCATTAAGGTGCTAGAAGCCATTAGGACTTGTAAATCAAATGTGTATTGCCAAAGTGATACATCAACGTAATTTGGTTTTATGTAGCCTTTGAATAAATAAATTATTTCAATATCGCTTCGAGCGTACTAAATCTATGTATGGTCCAAGCAATAGACTGTCGTAGATATGAGATAAGAAGGGCAAATAAGTTAAGATAGTATAAACAAAATAAAATCAGTTAAACCTTAGAAGAAGTATAAAATGTGTATGAGATGGAGAAAGAATAATAAGTCGAAGGTAACAAACAAAATGTTAAAGTGCCACCAATAAGGAAATACATTTAAAAGGTTATTAATAGTAGAAATTTTAAAGGCCAAAAGAATAATGATTTGAAAATAAAAGAAGACGCGTAATGATGTAATATTACAACTTCTTAGTCGGTTACCTCATAAGTAAGAAGAAGAAGTTTTATTTTTCTTTCCTTATGGTCGTGAACCCTTGATGTTGGTGCTTCCTCTACTTCCCTTTCCGTCCATGTAACAACTGGTTACAATGCAGCGTTTCAGATTATTCGAATACTATAACTAGAAATAAATATGTAATTAATTGAGATCCGTTGCAGCTTAACATTTAAACCATAGTTTAAGAATGGCCATAAATAACGCTACTATACTGATCCAAGGCTCCGGCGATTTTACGCTTGTCGAGGACAAATTTACGATAATAAGGGGCCGTCTTAGAAACATTAGATATCGTCTAGCGTGCGCTATGAAAGCACAGTGGAACATTTTATATGCAAATGCAACGAAAATCCGATAGTTTTACGATTTACGAGTTGGTTTCCAAGTGTTTTTGTATCATGCGATGTTAAATTAATGTACTGAATTCATGCGATGAGACATTTTGTGAAAGTTCATTATACAGTTGCTGTTCTTACGGGGTGGCCTTCGATGACGTTTGACAGTTGACGGTAGTTTATGTTACTCAGTAAAAAACGTAATAGGTGAGTCGTAAATGATCGATAACGTTTTGTTTAAGAAAAGTTCTTATTGTGACTTTTTAGTTATTCAATTATGGAATCATACTTTGGATATTTCCAGATTTGAAAATCATCATCCATTGCATTTTTCAAATGTTGCTATTTTCTGAAAATTATTTTTATTTATACAACTATGTAACATTTTCTATGTGCACTTCCACTTATAGAAACTCGCTAAAAGTTGTAAATCTTTTGTCAATGGTGGGTTTTTAGGACAGCCGTGCAATCGTAAACTGTTACTGCTCTTTTATTGCCTACTTATGCGTTGCGTACGTAACTATTTTTAGAACTCCATAGATTTGTTTAATATTTTACGTAGCACCAGCTATTTAACATAATACATACGTCATTATCGTTCTGTGTCCTTGAAATTAGGACTTAATGCATTTTCGGCACATAACCTTTCGCCAAAAAATAAGTTGTGATAAAGCGCACTTTTAGTTAGTAAGAATATTTTAGAAAAAGCGATCGACATCTTGCCTGCCAAATATAGGCTACTTAACGGCCTCTGCCAGTAGTTCAAGGCACGAGCCGTGTGCGACGGGTGTGAAAGAATACGACCATGTCAAGGAATAGTCTTTTTTACGCTTCACCCCCTTTAAGTATCTTCGTTCTTTTATATGTTAGTTTTTGATCAATATTTTTCAAATAAGGTTAATACTCGTACTTGCACATCTTTTTATAATGTTCTACATTCACGAACAACAAATGATTGGAGATATAAATTGTTGTTAATTTTTTGTTCTAACAAACAATTTTCTTTTGTTCACAATATGTTTCTCGTGGAGCTAGTAAATGGTAGTTAATTTTTGTTCTGTCTAACAGACGATTTTCTTGAAATTATTGTTTACTAGCTTTTGTTCACAATTTCTTCCTCGTGGAGTTAGTGTTTGTAAAAATCCCGCCGGAACATTGTGTTTTATTTTAGGATAAAAAGTAGCCTTTGTCACTCTTCGGGCCTCTAACGTACCCATGCAAAAACTCACGTTGATCAGCTTCGTTACTACGTGATCGGAAGACAAATCAGTAAACAAAAACTTTTGCACTCATAATATTAATAAAGTCTTTTAAATATATAAACTAGCGCTTGACTGCGATCACATCTAAAGATGGATTGCTGTAGGTTGTTAACTTTCCCAATAATGGTAGAGTTTTTTTTAATTATAAAGGTCCTTTCCCAAACATCAAGTTATTACTACGAGTTATCTTCCATTTCAAGCGCTTCAAGCATTATCGGCGTTAAGGGCCCCACACGGCCGATAGCGATCTAGCGACGCACGCGCAGCCGATTCGATACGCACAGAATTGGTATTGTCGCTGTAATGGTGTATAACGGTACCGCGACCGGCGACCGGTTGTGGGACCCTGACATAGATATTATGTTAAGGGAAGCTACTGAACTGTGCGATTGAGAACAGTTCTAGGCTAGGCTGTTTCTTGTAGGTTATCTTTTCACTAGGCGAAGGCTGCTTAATGCATTTAATGTATCATCTAGAATAAATCTAAAATATATTAAGGGTATTCTAATAAATAAGGCATATTATAAAATTGAAGATTATATAAATGATAAAAAAGCGTGGATATCTCCACTCCAGCAGTGCATGAGCATGTAATGTGTATATTAACTGTAAATTGTGCACAACATGATATTGTTTTTTTTTTTTTTTTAAAGAGCAACCGCCAAATTTCTTTCCGGTTCTTCTCGGTTGGAACGGCATTCTGAACTAGTGGTAGATTCATATGACGATTTGAAAGCACTTAAAGTTTATTTGCATAACAAATTATTATATTTCTATTTCTAGGCTGATCTAGGCGATGGATTATTTTCTGACTTCCGAATTTCAATTTCAGTATCGTCAAATATCTAGTGTCATTTCCATTAAATTCCGTTCTAATAGGACTCTGTATTTCCATTATATTATTAAGTGATGATAATGGTTAAGACTTATCCTCCTAAAGTTTCACCAAAAGAAAGGTACCACTCAAAGCTAAGTAATGATACCTCTAATCTATATACATTGAGTTAAGTGCCGATGACAATAAAAGGCAATTTAACCCGCTAAATTGCTAACTCCGCCATTAAACGTGAACAGCAAGTGACTAATGACTGCAACCTAACTGTTGTCGTATCGTAACGACCAGTGCACGGCAATTTAGTGAAACAATAGCAAGCGGTGGAACAATGCAACGGTGTTGTGTCCAGGCATGTCCAGTTCATCCAACTGCATCGGCAATATCTAATGGATTTCTAATTTTAAAGAGCTCATTATGGCGGTTTTCTCTTATTTTCATATTTTTGATATTTTTTATAAAGTACGTCAGACATTACTATCAATTTGGTCTTCAGAAATGTCAACTTGAAGCCGATTATCCACTAGGCTATCACAGGCCTTGCTTACGCTTGATCTCTCTTCTCAATCGGTCTCTCTTGTCAGTGGTCGGGGCTGCTAGAATGACGTGACGGCTGTTGTTAGATGTCGTCAATCTCCTTGATTCTGGATTGCACCGCCTTCCGCACGATGCGCCTCCACTTGTGTCGATTGGTTGCGGGAGCACACCACTACAGTGGTTACCTTATCTTGATAAAAATTCAAAAATATTTTACGCTTACCTTGGATACTAATCCAAAAATACATCCACTAGTCACAATTTTGCCGAAAAGGATGCCAATACTTGACCTGTGATTCTGATTTGTTGTCAGTTTAGGATTTTTGCACGTTGACAAATGTGTTCTGACATAAACCTGTCTCATTTGACTGTTAGCAGAGTGAGAGAGAGATAGAATTCAACCTTAGTTTTTGTGAACGTGTGAGGAGTTGGATTTCTCGGACTGTCATTACAACGGTGCTGCGTGGCCGGGCGTCCGATGGGCCGCTTAAATTCACATTATCTCATGACACACGCTCAAGTGTCGATGGCCTTTGTACTTCGCAAAAAGATCGGTCAAGTTCACTAGTACATTCGGCCTCGTGTTAATGTTATATTGCTAAGGGTCAGAAAACAGTTTTTCTTGAATTAGCACTTATTGTGTGGATGTTCCTTACTCCTTTATCACAAGTTCTTGTATCTCCAGTGGGACGCTACGTGGCTCAATCATTTTGTATCCATTTTTTTTAGATGTCTGATCCTTTAAAATGTAAAGTAATTTAAAATTTAAACATAATTTTAAATCAAAATACTTACTCATAACCAAATATTAAAAAAAAAAAAAACTAAATTGTGGGATAGTTATATTAATTATTCAAATACATTTTAAATGTCAATTGTGCATTTCCTTATTAGTTTTAGTAGTAGGGCTTTCCAGTACTTTCATCAATGGGCACTTGACTTACATTCTTGATAGTTGAGCAAACATTAAGTAATGTCCACGACTGTACTCAGTGACGTAATTGCGGGTCAATGCCCTTCAGTGACATCAGCACATGTAGTGAAAAAGGTTTTGCTGATTCCATGGCAATTCGCATTAGGATATGAGGTCGAAATCCTTTTGGAAATCTTTTATCTTTCAGATGTATTAACGCCGTCTCAATAAATGATTACCTTTTATCTTTCAAGACAATGTATTCTTTTCTTTAGTTTAAATCTGTATGAAATTTCAGAGAGAGCTTTAACTAATTAATGTTATTAGCCAGTCTCTATCTCAACTAGGTCCCGTAATAGAAACAAAAATAGTAAAGATCTTTATTTTACTTTTACAAAGTGCTTTTAAATATTTTTAGAGTGAATCTACCACTGCTTCAGAATGTCATTCTAACGAGATGAACCAGCAAGAAACTTAGCGGTTGCTCTTTAAAAAAAGTTAAGTAACAATAATGATTAAAAATCCACTGCCACTTAATCAAAACAGCATCTAAGTTAAGTAGTGCTAGTTTCATTGAGTTGGTCTGACCATCAAGATAAACCTTCTAATAATCATTCAGTATAAAAATTAAATAGATTTTATTTATGAATTAATTTAACACTATTCAATATAGTAACGTATGTAACTTTAAGCAACTATCGAGAATATCACGATGAGACTAACCTTATTCTTGTATGATGGGATTTGATTTTGCTAACATTCGTGAATGGTTGTAGAACCACACACATACTCGTATATCCTTCAAAATTTGTTAGATATGTGTGTATGTTACCTACTGTTTTCACTAGGCATTGTAATATTTGTAGATAACCTTCGCACGTGTGAGCCGATAAATTATAAAAACTGTGTAGGTTGGTTTGTCAACATTGGACAAATATTTGCGTTCGCTCAGAATGTTTGTGGCCAACACCCAACCCGAGTTTGAACCGACGTGCTAACCGCCCACGCGTTCGATTTGCATTTACTGTTAAATTCTTTATGGTGTGTCTACTTCTATGATTTATGGTTTTCAGGTTGCCATCTGGGACTTTAGGTTGATATTTTAACTGTTCATTTGAGTCAGATACTAATATCCTTAATGCTAATTTAGTTGGAATGCGTGGGTGCTCTTTTGATTCTAGACATTCAAAAGTTTCATTGTTATTATTTTAGTTTTATTTTTGATCATTAGGGATTATAGGAGTGTTCTCTTCATTATAATGATACCATCACTGAGTGAAATTTAACATAATTTTATTTTTATTTATATTTTCAAATTTCAAAGAATTTATACCAATAGTCTATACTATTATAATAAAGAGGGAGCGCGAATTTTGTGAGTTTGTATGTATGTCCGGAGCAAACTTTGGAACCACCGCACCTCTTTCAAAAATTCTTTTACCAATTCAAAGGTACATTATTCCAGATGGTTATAGGCTATATATTATGCACATAAAGTATTATGGCTAGATATTATGTGCAAATTTGTCAAGGAAGTCGGAAATTTTTTTGACTCTTAAACGTTTTCAAGGCGTGCTCTGGGTTATATACTGCTATTGGATGAAAATGATGTATGGGTGAATTGTTCCTCTTAAGAGTTCTAAAAAAAAGTCCGCAATAGCATATGTACATATATCTTCTAAGAATAACTTACAATAACCATTTCTATCGTTCAAATTTTGATTAAAAATAATGAATTATTTTCGAAGCTTCTTTAACCGATGTGATGTCAATCTATATCTAAATAAATATGTTTATTATCGTAAGTATTTAATTTAGAACATATTTGCCCTTTACACTATACAATTTAAATAAATATCATAGGAGTTATCGGAAAATTATTATTTCCGCGCGACAAAATAATAAAATGATGTCGGCCGGCGGGCGGGGCGGTGCACGGGGGCGGGTTTCGGCGCGGGAGATTCTCTGGTTCCTGTGGTGATCTTATTTACAATCGTCTCCTATAAGAAGCTCTGTGCGATCTGTCCCGTAAAAACAAATATTTAAATTTTCAACCCGGACGAAGTCGGCGCGGGCTTCTAGTATCATATAAGTAGGTATGAATTAAGCTTTATACTACGTGCTGTACTTTCGTCAATTTTTGATGTATGGCTTGCAGCATAGTTACTAAACTTTTGAAGCATGAAGATCCGATAGTTAAGTTTGTTGGCAGTAAAGTATTATTATGATAACTGAGTTATCTTGTCCGCTGAACCGATTGAGACAAAATTTGTCAAGCGACAGCTTGTATCCTAAAGAAGAAAACAGGGTACTGTTTATCCCAGAAAATCAAAGAGTTTTCGACAGGACTTAAAAATCCCGTCGGAATTACATTTTACTTACATTTAGGTACATTTGATATCGAACTTGCGGACTCGTTATTTCAACAAATTTTGTTTTTTTGTCACCAGGCCAGCAGGAAGATATCAAAATGCGGATATCTGTTCGTGGCGCCGGGCTGGGACTTCTCCAATCCGCTCTACAGGACAAAGGTAAGATAACAAATTTATTCATATGTGATAACGCTTTAAATAAAACTGGCCAAGTTCAAGTCGGAATCGCGCACAACGGGTTCCGCAAAACATAAATACACAGGGTAACACAAAATATATTTTCTAGGAGATCCTTACTAATAATACACAAGTGTGTTTGTTCTTCAATCACGCAGTAACAGGGCAACGGAACGACGTGATTTTTGTATGGATAATGGGTATGGTTGAGGATCTGGAGAATGACCTAACCGTAAAAATCCTTACAAACTGGTAGTTTTGACGAGCTATTTTCAAACCTTAGAGTGAAATCTATTAAAATCTTATTAGGTTCAACTATAAGTCATTAATCAATAGATAGATAAGAGAAATCCGATCTATAAATAATGATTCAAATAAAGCGCAATATATACCAAATCCATCTCAAATACGAGTATCAAATAAAAAGCCTTCTCAAAGTCAGTTGAACAATAAAATGCAAATGTCATATTATGTTTTTTCAATATGGATATTTCGTTATTAAAATCGTTGATCCCGCTGTGTTCGCATAAGCGGTTGCTCAATCACCATAACTTCATGTTTACATGACATGGTATTACTGCGCGAAAGTTTATGAATTGGAAATAATTAAGAAATCACTTGACTTCTTAACCGCAACGCGACCGGATGAATCGTTACGCGTTGACTCAAATCAAAACATAGTATTTTGCTATGAGAAGAAACAAAAACACATGACAGATCCTAGAATACAGGTGCGGTTTGACGGAAGCGGAGTAGAGTGCAGACGTACGTGCTTCTACCAATCAGATTATTAATAGATGACGTTTTCACGCTATCTTTTAATAATCTGATTGGTTGCGTAAATAAATATGCGATAAACGTTTCCGCTTACCTCTACTTCTGTGGATGGTTTTAGATTCTTCCATCTTTGTTCCTGGCTGTCTCTTTTAATTTAACACCACATCCTCAACCTTTCTCTAACTTTTGTTCCTTCCATGTCTTGCCCTGTTTTATGTTTTTAATGTCTTTTTAATAGATTTTTCAAAGTCATCTTTTCTAGATGAGATTTCAATCCATACTCTTCTTTATATTATTTATTTGATATTTCTATTTTCTAACTTTCATGATGCGTACTACCTACTTTCGTAGAACCAATAAATTGCAACAAATTGATGAATATCGGTAGGTATTCTTTACGAATAATTTGCAAGTTCAATTATGGAGTCAAAATTTTCAATCGTGTAGTCGTAAGTAATTTATATTTTTTGTTCATTTTACACAATCAAAATAATTATACGGTGCACCGTGTTTTTTGATCATTTCGGACAACTCGTGCAATTTAAAAACATGACTTTAGCATGTCCTTAGCTGTCCTTTGGCTCGTGTATGTCTCTGTTATTTTATATTTGGATTCTTAGGAAGTGATCAACAAAAACATCGAGTAAAAAGCACCCAAGTCGTTCCAAACAACCCACACGTTCCATAGGTATAAATGTATTAGTATTCTAAGAATGTTAATTCATTGTTATGACAGTGGTTGCAGTAGCCTAGTGGTTATGACTTCGGCCATAATTAGGGGTCCGGAGTTCGACCCCAGACCTATCTCTTCCATCTATGACTAATACTAAATTAAATTTCACTCGCTTTAATGGTGAAGGAAAACATTGTGAGGACATCGGATGGAATGAATGGATTCAGTAATCATGTTAATCGAAAGTTTAAACATAAAAGCATTATTAAGCATTATCATTTTTAATACATGCTTAATGTATTAAAAATGATCTTAGTCTAATCGCTGGTAGAACAATTATACCTACATTCATAAATAAAGGGCTTTGACTTAAGACTATGTCAGTCAAAATTTAATTTGACCAGGGCCCCAAGTCTGCTATTGTCTGCTACATGTCATTGTCATTGAACCGCAATACAATTACAATTCATTTATCATTGGTCCAAAATTTCGTAGTCTACTAAATTCACAATGGTGGTTCGATTTCTTATAATTGGATTGTAATTCAATTATACCTCGGTATTGCCATTAGCTTAAAAAGCGTTTGCCGAAATGAGTTTAAAAAAAAACTACATATTAAAAACGTTTATTTAAGCTAGATTCAAAGCTAGATGTGTCAGTGGCAAATCATCAGAAAACAATTGTGACTCCATTGAATTAGTAGACTACCAAAATTGCTATAAGTAGTAATTGGGATGTCATTGATAGACAATTGAACTACAATTACAATAGCAGACTTGGGCCCCAGTTATTCACCTTTTCATTATACTTGTACTCGTAATATGACGGACATTTTATGTGATGTCAGAAAAAATGAAGTAGCATTCAATAACCGGCATAAAGACCCATAAGGTCACATTGACGCTCTTTTTGAAAAACAATACAATAAAACACGTTAGACTCTTGAGTCGGGTATTCGGCGAATCCGAAATTTATTGTCGAATTTAAACATATTGCACTTGAACAACATAAACTTGATACTTGCCCTTAATAATAATATTATGTTCCCTTTGAACATGGAACGCATAAACTTGATACTTGTGTTATATATGTTTATTTAAATCAGGAATGAATGTAAAGAAAATAAAGATGTTTGATAAAGCTCTGCATGCTTCTTGACAATGGAACATGTTTATTTTATGTACTCTACCTGTTCATGTTTTGTAGAGTTAATACGATGAAACAAATACTCAGGTCGGTACTTAATATCAATCATCTTAGGAAAAGAAATGATTGGTTGGTGTAGGGGAGGGAAAAATCTATGTTGCGATAAACAAAAGTATCAAAGCTGAACATGTCCGGAATTAACTGGATCTGAATCAATCTGGACCTTTCAGGACCATAAGGTCCAATTAAAGTCGGATCAATTGACGTTTGTAGCACGGTACTTATGCTGAGATCTATAGAGCGTGCTCTGACTCAGCTCAGACTTAAGATAGAGGTTGTTAGCCTAGAGCTATGCTGGTGCAACCCTAACATAGCGTCGAAGGCATGGAAACGCAAGCGCATCAACGACCCGAATGCATTGACGTCAATGTGACGTCATTCGAAATACATACTACCTTCGGAGTACAGGGACGAGCTACGAGCACTTTTTGATTTCACATCGATCGGTAGTCACTAATTATGTAGTTATAACTAATTGTAATTTTTTTAATTAATAAATTAAGTTAAATTTTGTATTTCTCTGCATCGCCTGGCTGCCCTCAACATAACTAGGTTAAAACGAGACACAAATATGTTCTCACATAAATCTGTCTCGTTTTAACTCTGTCTTGAGTCTGAGCGGAGTGAGAGCGCGGTCTACAAGATCATGCACTTTATAAATCCTTACAAGACATCTAAGTCCAGCTGTGGACGGAAGTTGGGAAGAAACGAACAGATGTTCGTGTCGCAAGTAAATTCATCATAATTACAAATGAATTCGATGCGTAATTTTATTAGCGTACGTTACTTTTTAATTAAGGATATCGCAGCCATCGATGAACGATAATGATTACTGACAAGATATATAATTAATCAATAATTAGTTCCCTCACTGACAATCAAATATAGAAAATCAAGTATCAACGTGTGTAATGGTAATAAGGTCTATATTACAATGAAATTTTGACGCTCAGTACGTCAGATAAATTAATAATTAATTTCAATCATGTGACGCGTGCCGTTATGAAAAATTACTGGATTCGTGTAATTGGTTACAAGTATTCTGCTTACAATAATGAGTGAGTATTTTGAACAAGGAAGTCACATGTGAATCGTACGGCATGCGGTTTTTTAAATAGTTTTTTTTTTGGATACATGTTGACATGACACTACGATTAACTCACATTTTAAAGCGTTGTGCTTTACTATTTTCTGTCTGTCTATTGCCTTTTCAATGTTCAACCGCTAATCCGATGTTTTTGAAAAATTCAAAAAAAAGTTCAAAATTATCTGTTTCAAGTAGTAGGTCAACATGTGGCTCTTATGATAAACTCTACCACCGGAGTGCACAAAAAGGAACTGGGATAGCTAAATTCTGAATACAAGCAAAAGATAGACTTTTATCTCTCGAAAGTCAAAGAGTTCTCAGGGGATTGTTTATAGAACCTGGAACCACAAGGATGAATTCAATGGCTAGTAGTGGATTTTTTGTAACTCCCCTTTTAACTTGATCAAAAAATTCGTTAATTAAAGTGGGCGTTGATAGGAACGTCTTTCAAAATCAATAATAATATAAAAAAATATTTTGAAAAAACCGACTTCAAACGCCACTTAAAAGTATAAAATAATTTTAGTTTGTACACGTATGTTGAAGTCGGGCCAGCGTCGCGCATCGGTTTCATCGTTTCTATTTAGGCCCGTCCGTCTCACGGGCTAATTCAACAAGTATACCGGCCTAATAGTATTTACGATTTAATAATTTTAGTTACTTATCGTCGCCCCAGTTCAACAGGGTTCTAAGTGCATCAACGACAGGTTTTGGGAATGGCTAATCAAAGGTTTAAAAATTTGTATTTCTCTAATGATAAACAATTGCATTACAATTTTAGTTTTACCGTATTTAAAATATGTTAAACTTCCTTATTTCATTTTAATTATGTAATAATATAGTTTTGTTATCATATTTTCAAAACAGTTAGAACCTTGTTACATCCAAAATTCTCGCTTCAAAATCAGTTCTTTCACATAGAACCCCAATTATTAATATTTTTTGTATGAATACGACTGAATTGTATAACTAGAAATAAAAAGCAGGGTTTAAATAAGTGGGCAAGGCCACCAAAATTGTCAATTATGTCACAAAAGTAACACAACAACATTTTGTGTTGTCATTACGCAAATGTAACCCTAAAAAAGCACATTTTTTGCGTAAAGTTTGTTTCAAAATGGTAATTAATAATGTCAGATATTTTATAAAATTGATTAGAATTTTTACGAATGTGAATATGAAAAAAAAAAATTAATTGAAGTTTTTGACCATATTTATTAATTATTATCTTTAGGCTTAGGCAATGGTTTAAAGAATTTTGTAATTTTTTCTTGTTTGGCAGTTTTTAAAAGCTTCTTCAACACCAACCGCGGCGAAGGCGGCTTCTGTCAAACGCCGAACCAATAAAGCGACGATATCTTTTAACAATTTGTAATAAAGTCTATTTTACTTTTTATTAATCCATTTGACGACGCGTTTACAGAGGATATTGGGTTAGATAACTATTGGAATCCTTTTTATTAATATGTATGTTCCGATGTATCGATTAGATCCGCGAATAAAGAAATTTTTAGCCATGAATATAGGAATTGGGTTACATTTTTTTTTTGTCCGCAAATAGTGAAAACGCGAATGAAGGAAGCGCGAATAAGGAGTTTTTGCTGTACTTAGAATCACACATAAATACATTATTATTTTCATCAATTCAGTTTTATTACCATTATGAATGAGGCTTTACAGATTTTATGTGATACGAAACACAAAAATATGTGTTACAATAACACAAATGTAACACATATTTTATTTAATTTTAGCTTATAATTTGGTAATTTACTATAATTAGACGCTGATGAATACTTTTAATTACACTATGAATACACTCGTTAACAAATATGGTGTAATAGTAATAAAATATAATTCTAACCTCATTAAATCTTGATTATTGTATTTTTTCAAAACTGACGCGCATATTTAACATCTTCGTCTGGCGAAACAATATGGCCGATTCATTTTTTAATGCTTTAAGAATATTGGAGTAGCCCTATTTTAAAAGCATTTTTACTCATTGGCCCTTTAAATAGTAAGATTGGGGTAAAAATTCGTAAACAAATAAATCGTGACACAAAAATAACGAAATTTTTAATTATTTTATATTAATAATTTTGTTAATATCAAGTACTTTTGCGCAGTTATTTTTCGTATAGCTTGGCCAGACATTAAATTTCAATTTTTATACATATAAATAATGTTTACTTTAAAATTTAATTAATATGGCCACTACAAGTTATTGCCCATAATTGGAAAACAAAGTTCTATCTGCCATACAATTTTCACTTAGAACCTTGTGACTCTCAAAATCAGGCAAAATGCAGATAGAACTTCGTTGTTTTGATAATATCTCATTACAGAATGAGAATTTTTGAAAGATTTTTTTACAGAAAGAAGCACAAAAAAATATTCTACCAGCGTAACCAAAAACCTCGAAAATTGACAAAATGCTAGATAGAACCTTGTTGAACTGGGGCGACGTTATATTGAAGTCGGACGGGCTTAAAATATAGAAACGATGATACCATTGCGCAACGCTGGCCCGACTTCAACATACGTGTACAAACTAAAATTATTTTATACTTTTAAGTGGCGTTTGAAGTCGGTTTTTTCAAAATATTTTTTTATATTATTATTTTAAGCTTTTTAGTGTAGCTTCATGGGACCAATTCACTAGACCATTTGTTTTGCTCCTTAAAAAAAAGTATTGAAATATATTATTCCAAATAGAAATTTAGCATATGTATGTATGCTATGAAGTTTGCATGGTTAAAATCCTACACACACTCTGATTACGAGCGATTTGCTCTTATTCAATGAGGAGTTCCATCCTATATCTCCGAAGATATTCATCAGATCTTCACCAAACTTAAATGGAACCAACCTGACGATATGCCCTTTTAAATAAAAAAAAAAATATTGAAATCGGTTCAGATTTGACAGAGTTATAGAGTAACATCGTCAAAAATTCGGTTAAAAAAAATTATATTGAAATGCCGAATAGAAAAGCATTATGTATGTATGCTATGAAGAATGCATGGTTAAAATCCTACACATACTCTGATCACGAGCGATTTGCTCTTATTTATTGAGGAGTTCCGTCCTCCATCTCCGAAGATATTCATCAGATCTTCACCAAACTTAAATGGGACCAACCTGACGATATGTCCTTTCAAATAAAAAAAAAATTATTAAAATCGGTTCAGATTTGACGGAGTTATGGAGTAACATCGCCAAAAAATAAAAATAAAAATAAAAAAAAAAAACATACGCGTCGAATTGAGAACCTCCTCTTTTTTTTGAAGTCGGTTAAAAATTGAAACGAGGTTTGAAATGTTTTAATTTTGAACTATCAAAAAATTATGCATTTATTTTTAGTAGAAAATGTAAAAGACGATAGCGCAACAGGTATGCTCATAACCGTATTCTTATTTCTTGTGATAAAAATAAACCTTGTTTTTTTTATATTATTTTATTGATGTTACGTCGGTTGTATAGGCAATTGACCGTGGCCGTTAAAGCAATACGAATGAAAAAAAGATATTCGGGCAAGCGTTATTTACGACCGAAACGAGCATAGGGCTCACAAACGTATCTTATCCGTACGAAATATTGAATATATAAAACTGATCGCAGATATGAGCGCCGAATACAGCATGAGCCGCAAGAGCTACCAAGCACCACCAAGTAGAGGACCTATTTAAAAAGACAGACTTAAGGAAAATTTAAATGAACTGTCGGTCGACTGCGGAAAAGCTGCATCTATGATTGCTACAGGGTCAAATTGTGGTGATTGGCTCAATTTATGGCATTAATGCTGCACCCGACACCTAAAAATCAAGGATTTTGATCTCAAGCGATTCACTGGAAGATGCAATCTGCGCAATAACAGATTTTGTGGTTGTTACGAGTACATACACATTTAAAGTGGAGTTTATCGTTTCAAACTGCGATCACGACCCATCACTGAAAATCATCAGCAACACGAGTTGATGCGTCCACGCGCCGCGGAAATTCAGATTAGTAGGTCATCCGAATTACAACAGGATGTCAGTGTTCGGAAGAACAGCGCCGTTTCCAGTTCTTGCTGGTCATATTAAAATTCAAAATTATTTATTTCATGGAGGCTCTTATTGCAATTTGATACTCTACTACTGGCTCGGTTGTGGGATTGTCTAAAAATGATTGCATCTGTGTGACGATCGTAATGACCTCTGCTTGGATGAAGATATGTTCTCTGTATCAATGCATTTTAACCAATAACCAGACAAAGTACCAGCCAATCAGAGAGGATTGCGATCATCACACTGATGCAATAATTTTTGGACGTTCCCATAGTTGAATCTTCTGAGAAGTGTCAGGTCGATTCTTTCGTAATATGCGATCAGCTTTATTCGTAAATATTGTATGTATTATTATGCAAACGATCTGAAAGGGAACGTCCGCCGATCGTGATAAGGTGCGACGGGGGGCCGCGTGCTGGCGCCGAAATGTGTCAAAAAGATGCGCTACAAGCTTACGATGCAAATGAAAAGTGGCAGAATTTTAAGGCTCTATAACACCTATAAGTTTCATGCTTTTCAGAAGGAACAATCATCATCGTCTTGCAATTAATCGGCTAACACTCTTTCATTATTGACTTTGATAATGAAAGATTATTGCATAGTTGCAACAAGAATATAATAAAATCACTAATCACAGTAACAAAAACTTTCCTAAGATGGCTGATATATCTTAATTAGGAAGTTGGCTTAAAGAAGTTGGCAAAAATAGCATTCGCGAGCATATTTACCTGACTATGTAGTCAAATCAACAACCTTATATGGAGTTAGTTAAAATTGACGATCGGATCTAAATCGGAGCATACATTAACGGGCATTGACACTGATCTAGGTGAAATTGTGCATCAATTCCAGATATAATCGATCTAGAACATGGGGGCCACGCCTCTGTTATGCTAATGTATCTAGTCAGTCGTGATTGTTCGACTGTGCTCGTTAACAACTTTATTATTGGACGATGATATCTAAAAGTAATTTGAAAAAAAAAATGGGCAGGACCAAAAAAATCTAAACAAAGAGCAGATAATTATGGTATCTCCTTTCTAATACCTGGACACCGTCGTCAATTTTTAGTCACTAGTAAACGCAATTAATGACGCCTACATAGCTTAGCCTATATATAGTTCTAGCATCAAAAGCGATCTTAAAGCAATACCTGACTGAGTTTGTTTTGGGCTTCAAATACATCGATCGATATTCAAAATGTGCATTCAAAAAACGACGCTCCATGATGCCAAAGCCAGTCGAAATGGTATATTTACTGCAGCCGACCACTGTAAGCTAGAGTTTGACGATATAGCTAGTGTAAACTAGTGTAAAGTGAACTACACTTAGAACAAACGTTTACGTCTACCTACCACCGTATTTACCACTTACCCAATCAGTAATTTTGTCAACAATCAAAGGCCACGTGATGTTGAAACCACTGTATTTTCCTCCTTCCTCAGCTTTCTACCGGCTCTATCACAACTGGGTTGTCAAGTAGTGCAGATTGTACGCACGACTGGCCACGTTTCTTTAACCGCCCACATCGAGGAAAGGTTATGTTTTAGTGTAGTGTATAAAATGTGAGTACTGAAAGCCACTACTGTACTAGCTACCATTGTTAGGTTAACGAATTTTTCTGATTTTCGTAGTTCTTGTTATTTAGCCAATAGTGGTCTGCTGCTGGTTCATACATGGAAAATGATCAGCTGCTTCCAGTGACTCACTTGTGATCACCTATCAATTTAAAAGGTGATTTCTCAACCTTTGGCACCTCATCCACTATAATTTGGTGACCTATGTGTTCCATTGCCACTTCAGCTTTTTCTTTTCATAAGATAAACATTTGATAACAATCATCAGATCAATCAGTTTCCGCCAAAACTAGCTTTAGAGACTAAGCCGGATTGCCCGCGTTCAACTATGAAAGCTAAAACTAATCTTATGCAATTATAGTAATGTATTCAAATGATAGCTATAATATACCGAGCGACAAGATAACATCATCTTAAATGTTAAACATTCAAGGAGTTAAGTTTTGAACTTAACCCTTTGATACTTAGAATATTTGTTGGCCCAATTATCATAAGTCTTTACAACTTTTGGCTTTACAAGTGATGTTACCTTTTTTGTTATCTTGATTTTTCCGAAAAAATTGTTGCAGTCATCCCCCAATTGTGGACCAACCCTTTCTCTTAGTCGTTCTAATTAAAACGGTAGTTGGTTTCATGCATTCTATCTTCTTTCTCTCTCTTCTTTCTTAGTATTTAACCACGATCAGCTCAAAACTTTATATTCCTTTGGCATGGCAAAAATGCTCTCATACGTCTAATAAACGCTCGTCATTAGGGATCAAATGAACCTCAGTATTCGCACGCCGCCATTCCCTCTATCAGCACCTCGCGTTATCTTGAAATATGCATCCTTTTTTTCAAAACACGCGTATCTCGACGCTTCTCAAACTTTATTAAGCCATTATTAGCTATCTTAAATTAGCGTTATCGGCGCAATTTATTAACGTTTCAATGTTGCACAGCGTGCCGCCTCGCGTTATCGACCACGGGACTACTTGGTAATTGAAAAAGGAGCATTGGATGTGTAAAAATATGCGTATTAGCGCGGTATCATGTCTGATGTTTTAAAGACCAGACAGAGGGGTTAAGATATTAGGGGGGGTTAAAAGAGGCGACTGCTGTGAAGGATGACGTTAATGAATTGCTTTTATAACGACGATAGGTAGTTCTTTTAATTCAAAGCTTTATTGCAGGGCAAGTTCTAAAATATCGATGGGGTCAAAGATACCCAAATAATTATGTCAGTGAGGAGTGAAATCTGGCCCAGAATAGTTCTCGTGCTAGTTATGAGGATCTACTAAACACATAATTAGTATTTTTCAACTCAAACTTAAAACATAAACCTGGAAAGGATACCCACTAGAACCTTATCTCTAAGGAAGAGATTTCTAATAGAAACCCTAGAATTTGAGTAAAATAAAAGTAACGTAATAATGTAGGTCTTTGGAATTAAACCGACAATCCCAACTTAATCAACATACTTCGAGTAATAGCAAATAAACAACATAACTATTCGAGAACCAAGAATTCCTAAGACGTTAAAAATCTTTAATCTGTCATTTTCCAGCTTAGAATTTCTATGAATGGTATCACTAAAATCTAGAGGAAAATTCTCCTTGTATCATAGTTGCCCGCACTTACTACATTTTCGAGTACTATAGGAGTGTATAGGAGCATAACTAAAGACGTGACAAAAATGCTACATGCAATTTGACTACCAACCTAGGTTATTTTAATAATTTGAAAGATACCATCTTACTAGTAGATGTATATTGAAATGAACTATATAGTAGAGCAGTTATTAGTTGTTTGTAAATAAATAGCAAAGCCATAAAAGTTGCAAAACCCGATGCTTGCCTCACAGCGCCCGCAAGTAACCTGAATAAAGCTAAGCCACCAACCTGAGCTTATAATAATTATTTTATATATTTTGCAAACAGCTTTTCTACACATCTAAATACTGTTATTGTTTTTAAAGTAAGCCTATTTTACGAGCTGTTTTGTAGAATCAATTCTGTAACTGTAACCCCGGTATCTTATCTTCTCTATTAACCGGCTAGCGGACGCCAATTCACAATCGACAGTTTCTAAATCCTCACATTTTAGGTGGGCAGAACTTTACTTGGTTCACACAAGGTACCAAGTAAAGAAGCCGTAGAATGTCTAGAAACCTAGGGGGGCAGTACCCCCGCAGCATCAGGATTGAGGATTTGGAACCCAAAGTTTTCATGGAAGCATCTTGTAAAGTTTTTGTATCAATAAAAAAGAAAGATTCAATCAAGATCGGTTAAGAAATCACGGAGATATCGATATACATAGGTAGAAAAACACAACTTCTTCTCCTCCTTTTCGAAAGTCGGTTAAAAAAGTAGTATGTTACTCCCGATAACATCAGCTATCTATCAGTGAAAGTCGCGTCAAAATCGGTCCAGCCGTTACTGAGATTAGCGGCAACAAACAACTTAACATTTGGCCAAATACGATTTTAATGCTATCTTACTTCTCAGAAAAAAATTCTCTATCGATCCATCTAATCGGTATTCTTTTACTGCTGTAGTTTTTGATGTATAACTTTATGAAAAATGTCGTTTGTTAGTTATCAAATAGCGTAATTTTCTTTATAAATTCCCGCCTTTTGGATTCCCGCGTTTTGGTTGTTAGACACTTTTAGGTTCAGGATAGCAGCATTGTAGAGTGAACATCCGAAAACGGTTCGGTGTTGGAGTGAAACGTGGTGTATTTTAACGAGGTTTGTGGTGTTGCGTGTTTCTTGCTCGGTTATTTGTTCTTCCTTCGCTTTTAGTGGAGTGCAGGAGAGCAGGCGGTGCATGCGTGTTACAGGTTGAACTAAACAGTTTAACTAGTTATTTGGTTGATTATAGCAAAATAAGTTTGTTATTCCTTCTGTATCATGAAAGCAAGTAGTTTTCGACAAGTAACGCCTCCTATCTATTATCCAAAATCATATTTTCACAAACTGTCAAGAGGATATCTACGCATGTGCTATATGCCCAGGTTTTCCACCAAGCTCACCACTCCCCAGGTTGTGGATTGCCCAATGTTGGTTCAAAGGGGGCAAATTTTAATATCATAACCTGAGCGTGACTCGGCCCAGATCTGCCTAGTACGGAAACTATGGGAATCTGATTGTATCGACTGCTTCGTGCACTTGTATTGACTTGTAACTTGTGATATTTAGAAAAACTATATTTCATAAGCATAATATTATGTTGGGATCAAACTTCGTGTTGAATTATGGCCCTCACGTTCAGAAACTCAAGGTAGATGTAAAACTACAACGATTAACGATTTTTTCGCAATGGGAATGATAATCTTGGTCTGAAAAACTTATTTCAATTTTATTAAGGGCGAATTTCATCATCGTTAAGTAACATTTAATCGATGAATATATATGACGAATTGGCAGATTTCCAAACTGTCTGAACATCTATTATTCTTTGGTCGAAATTAGCCCTTGGGTTGATTTTATCACATCATAAATGACTTATCCATTATTATTAGAAATAGCTAAGCAAATAAAAAAAATTAATTCGTAAATTCGAAAGTAACAAACTTTATTAAGTGAGTACTCATCACTTAATAAAGTTTGTTACTTTCGAATTTTCATCCCGGAAAATAAGATTTCCCATGGGATTTTTCTAAAACTGATTATGTACTGAAATGTACGAGAATATTTGGATTTTTCTATATTACAGTTATGAATTTTATTCATTTATTTAAACAATAAATAAATAACCGCAAAGTTCTAAAAAAAACTCTCGGCAAAAAATAGCTCTATAATAATATTTATTCAACACCGCTTGTTGCGAAACTCCCAAAAAAAATGTAATGAAGTCATAAACGCAACCGAATTGTAGCTACTTACTCACGGCAGTTAAATAAAATAAGTGTTACGCTTACGCAATACTACCTCAACAAGATACGCCGTTCCGCGTACAAAAATTTCGCAAAAAAAAAATTACATGCAATAATTAAAACGTAGTTAGTTCATAGTTTTTTATTTTAAATTTCATATTTTTACATTTTCCTGAACACGCAAGGAATACATATATAAGGAAGTGTTTATATAGTTGTGATAGATTAGTAAACAAAGTACGCATTATTTATCGAATTAGCGCTTCCGCTGCTTGATTTTTAACAAGAGCTTAAAAAAGATCTTAAAAATATTTTATTACAAAGTATTATTCTGTATTTGCGAAAAGTGATCTAAACAGAGATCTGTACTAATATAATTAATGCAAAAGTGTGTCTATTTGTTGGTTAGTCAACCGCTACGACTACTGATCGATGTGATTTTTGCATAGGTATAGTTGAGGACGTGGATATTGACATAGGGTAGCTTTGGTCCCGGATAAACATGAGGTTCCTGCGGTATTTTTAAAAATTCCACGAGGTTGAAGTTGCGGGCAAAAGCCTGGCCTACTGACAGCGTCGTTATTATTATATTTATAGTGTTGCCAATAAATTATATTATTTGCGATACATTCAAAAATTCATTAGTTCCACTCTTGGCCACCGGGTCAGGTAAGTTTGTGGGACTACCTATACTCGTCACTTAAATTAGGAATTTTACGACTTGTAAAAGACTAGATTTGTCTTTTTACAGATTCTTCTTTATTTATATAAATTAAGGTCGAGAAACCGATATCATTTCCTGTTAAATCCCAGACCGTAACAGACAACAGAGGAAGTCCGACGCGACTATCTGGGTGTTTTTTATTAGTCTAGCGTCTGAGCTACCAAAAATCTTTGAACGAGTTTAGTCGCGGCCATGTTTCTTTTGAGACATTCTTCACACCACAAAAATAACACAAAAGTTCCGCCCGTTGATAATGAATCGACGAAGTTGGATTTAAATCAGGTCGTCCGTACCAAAGCGACCTATCTCTAAATTTAAGACAATTTTGGTTACCGTCGCAATAGCTTTGTTTTTTAAGTATTTTTTTATTTAAGGTTTTTGATACCCGCAGGAACTCTTTAATTTTCCGGTATAAAATGTAGCCTATGTGTCAATCCGGGGTATGAGCTATATCAATTCAAAATTTCAGTCAAATCGGTTAATTCCTTGTGGCCAGAAGGAGTAACAAACACACACATATACATACAAAATTTCGCCGTTATAATATTAGTGTGATAGTGTGATTATTTGGGGTTAAGTCACTATTGTTTCGACGGTCTCAAATAATCGTGGACACGCCGAGTATCAAAATGAATAATGACATTTTAATTCGTCGCGTCCCGGCCGGCGCCTGATTCGGTTTTTAGTTTTTATCAGCCGACAGCGCCGCTTTATTAGCATCTCATCAGATGAAATACGAGCGCATAAAATTAATTTTAATTCTAAGCAGACGATATGGATGCAAATTTTTGTATTGGAGCTGTTAAATTCATTAAATTGAAATGCAAATGTTATCCTAATAGCCTCTGTTAATGTTACCCAAGAATTCGTTATCTCTGTGGCCTGCTTGTTATTTATTATTTACTAGCTTACTTTTTCTTACGTCGTTGGTATTCTACGTGCACTAAGTGCTTAAATCTTCATCGTATGGAACGTTCTTCCGATATCTGTGTTTCCTAACACGTACAATTTGGGTATCTTCAAAGAAAGAGGGAATAGGCATCTTCTAGGCAATCCACGTACAATTTGGGTGTCTTTAAAACAAGGATGAATAGGCATCTTCTAGGCAAACGCGTTACACCTTAACTTCCAAGGGATAATACTGAGTAGAAACAAAATCATGTTTGTCCGACAAAAAAAAAATCGCGAAGTTAGGTCTAATTTGTTTATTTTCAATGTGTTGTGCAGTGTAGAGCCATAATTTTTAAATAAAATTTTTATAAATTTACTATCAAGAGACGGACCAGCCTTTTTTTTAATGAATATCTTACGAGTTATTAGAATACATGATGTATTTGGCGCTTACTACGTTAGCATCTGTCGCGTTTCACACGAGGTTTTGGGTATGTTTTATTTCATCTATCTGATGGATTTTTTCTGGCATGCTGCGTACTATTATCACTGATGCAATCATTTCGAGACAATCCCATGGCGGCTTCAAGGCTTCTAAATTAGACGGCAAACCCAAAGTTATTAACATAGAAATCGATAACCGATACAATTTCTCGTGATTGCGGTCTAGTTCTCAACTAAGACCTATATTACCGTGATGGAGGTAGCTTTCCCTGCCTCTTAGAAATTTAATACCTAATGTGGAGGGCGTGCGAGCCTAGGAATAGTAAGTATTATTATAATTGTGTAATTTGCGTGACCGTACGTTAAATAAACGCTTGTAAAATACTAGTGTTTTGCTTCGATTCTAAAATACTAGGTATAGGCAGCTAGTATTAGAGAAACATTTATTCGTTCAATGAGCGTTTAAAGCGTGTTAATAAGCACTAGCAAGCTAGTTAATTTACTGAAACAAGTAAAGTATTCTTGTGTATTTTTTGGGCATCTAAAAACAATTTTATGGGACCACCTCGCGAGTTTCTTCTTTTGATTAAAAAAATCACAAAATTACGCTAATCGGTTCTGAAATCCCGGAGAAATCGGTGGACATGCATAGAAAAAAATCGTCAGGTTAGTCCCATTTTTTGGTGAAGATCTGAGGAATATTTCGGTGATGGAGGATGGAGAACTCTTCAATTAATAAAAGCAATCGCTCGCGATTAGAGAATATGTAGATTGATTCTATGAAGCTAAACTAAAACGCTTAAAATAAAAATAAATAAAAATTCTACTTAAAAAACCGATTTCAAACGCCACTACAAAGTATAAAATAATTTTAGCTTGTACGCGTATATTGAAGTCGGGCGGGCCTAAATAGAAACGAAGAAACTGTTGGTAACCAGACTTCAACATAGGTGTACAAACTAAAATTATTTCATACTTTATAGTGGCGTCAGAAGTCGGTTTTTTAAAAAGAATTTTTATTTATTTATATAGACAATTCCACTGCAGATATTTTATCTGCCTGAAACAAGACACTCGATCTGTTGCAACGGTTCGCGTTGTCATTCTGTCTGTCTCCACATAGTAATCAGTGTTTAAACTGAACAAAAAATACGCCACAAAGAAAGTAGCTAAGTCAGAAATAGCTAAGAATGTATATGCACAAATTACAGCCCGTCGGACTCTGTCGGCGACCGCGGCGTGCTTCCGCATTGCGTGCAACCGCGCCGCGCAACACGCAAAAACGATGACTGACTAATACCAGTGCGCAGACAGACCGTCTGTCCGTTTATTGCGGAGCTGGGAAGTTCATTCTGTTCTGTACGGTTGGAACAAGTTTTTTCTCGACAACTTAGACACAAAGAACAAACTTATTTTGCTACTAGCTTCGTTTAAGTTCGATTTTTCCAACTCCTGTTTAGCTCCTTAGGGGTTTAATTTTCAAAAGATCTTTCTTAGTCTACGTCATAATAGCTACCGTATGCCAAACGCCGGAAGAAAAGCAATCTTTTTTTACTCGATAACATGATCTGCGATCTCACCTGATGGTAAGTGACGATGTAGTCTAAGATGGTAGTGGGATGGTACATATCCCTAGTCGGTTTCTACACACCATTGTGCCGGAACGCTAAACCGCTTGACGGCACGTCTTTGACGGTAGGGTGGTAACTAGCCACGGCCAAAGCCTCCCACCAGACAAAAAAATTAGAAACTGCTAGAATTAGTGACTACAGAGTTTCGCTTTAACATCAGTGAAAACAAAACCGGAAAATCACTAGTGTTGCAGAAACAAAAGGTACCTACAAGTAACCGCAAACTGAAATTGTGTTCCAACTTCGATATAAGTTAGCAAGGGATAAGTTAGCACAGTTCGAAATATAGTCATCTCTACGTTTGTATGTAAGTTATGAAGTTGTAACTTATGAATACAAATTTAACTGCACTAATAAATAGCCAGCGAAAGATCAACGCCCTACCCTTCCCTATAGACGTCGCGTCATGGCTATTTCCCATTTCCTATAATACAGGGTGTAAGAAAACTTTCTGAATAGGTTACACATAAATGCCTATAATGAAATTATTAATGCCATTCATCTCAGAATTTTTGAGCACGCAATGTATCACGAACAACCAACGCCGATACCTACACTCGCTTTAGGTACGGCGCGTCGCAAGCGCCGGTACTTATATTAGGCGCGCGCATTACACTACTTATTGCGTGCGTGCGTACGTGCGTGCGTGCGTGTGTGTCTGTGGCATCGTAGTAGCCGAACGGATCAACCGATTTTAATTTTTTTTTTTTTTTGTTTGAAAGGTGAATTAGTCAGGAGTGTTCTTAGCTATGTTTGATGAAAATCGGTCCAAGATGGCCGCCGCCACAAAATGGCGGATTACATGCGATTAGGATGTTGTAACATGTCGGGGGTGTTACACTTGTTACAATTAATTTGAAAAAAATTCAAAAAAAAATTGTCAAAATCATTGAAAGACTGATGAAATATTCCAACGCAGTGTGACTCAGAATCATGTACCTACAGAATCTCTGGTTTCAGTATTCACTACGGTGTCCCTAACTATATAAATGCAAGCAAATGAAACATCTCTACTTATATAAGTAGAGTTGTTTCATGTGCTTGCATTTATATAGTAAGGAATCTCAACTCATACTAGGTATATACCTAGTATGAGTTGTGATTCGTGATTGTTTTTTGTCGCGATGCTGGTCGTCACAAGTCGAATCCTATTACGGGTTCGAATAGGAAGTATGCTTCAATTACCACTAAGAAATGGTCGGGCGAGTGCTTAGCTTTACATTACGTGGAGGAAGAAAAGGCAAAATATATTTTTTTCTGAATTCATTGACGACTTTCCGAACTGTTGATAGTTTCATTACGAAAGGACGAGTCTTTAGTTATAATACGAGTACATAATGAAGTCACACATATAATAACGATCAAACTTTATTTGAGAAGTTCGTGTGATCCTATAGGTACAATTAACGTTAATACATAATATAATATAGGTTTTAATATAGGTATAGTATGTTTAATTTAATCATTCATTAGTTTTTAATTTACTCCAATTATTTTTGTATGTCAGTAATCATCTGACCGAATTTCAGCATCGTCGTATTAATTGATCTTATATTACACATTTTCTTACAATTAAAAAACATAACATTAACTTTAGTACTTGCATCATATATTTTCGCTCCACATATGTAGCTATCTTCAACATAGGCATCATTATAACCTTCCATAAGGTGTCGTTACATTTAAGCGAAAGTTCATTAAAAAATTAATTACTAATTGCTAAGACAACTTAGTTGCTAACGGCTAAAAAGAGTTTTCACTGCATCTTGGACATCGGAATGTTGATGTTGACACAGTGTAACTATAATACAGTAGAACAAGGCAAGTATGAGTGTAGAGAGATATAGTGAGGGTCCTTCAAAATACTCGCGTATTCCATGGGTAATGTATGCAGAGTTTTGCCACCTACCTTCAGTTTATTAAAGCGTTCAACTGTACGCTTGCTAAACCACGGTGTTACTAAGAAGAAGCAGTGAGAAATTCTTTAGGCTGTTCTTTTCAAATCTTTTATTCTTACGCAGCGCATTCCTCGAGATGATGTCTCTAAAGAACTTTAAAGCCAAGTTTAATCACTAGGGTCAGCGTCCCTTATAATTGCCTGTAATTTTTAAGTTTTGATTGAAATGCCGAGAGAACACGTCTCTGTAAAGAATGTTGGATGACTGACTTAATAAAATGCATAATATGTGTCTACCACATAATTAATACATTGTTGTTTTTTATGATGACTACGACTTCGTTCGAGTTTATATTAAGGTTTAAAGAAATAGAGAGTTATAATTATTTTATATAATTGTGAGCGAGAGTTTGCTCGCTCCTGACCGATCCCACCTAGGCTCCTGACAGGCACGCACACTTACTCAATATGCTTGTAAACAACGTAACCACAAGTAAAGCTTACGCGCCCTCGTGAGTTGAAAGAACTATATCATCTAGTTATTAACACATATTTTACAAACTTTTGATTTGTGTGTAAAAATAATAGTTATACAAAGTCATATAAAATTTCAGTGAAAACTTCAAACGTACAGTTGGTCCGTCGATAAACAGATACATAGATAGTAGATATATAAGTCAAAAACACCAGTACAGTTATTTAAGACTACTTATATGCGTTTAGTTGCGTAAAGTTTAAGTATATTTACCAAAACCATTTGACTCTATATGACAATCCATCGAATTTTACCAATGCTTGCCCAATAAGTTCTAATGGAAATCGATACTGGCGCAACCTTCAAAATCGATACAGCAAACAAAATACCTTTAACGAGACATACTTATTCCTTATACTAACTCGAAATTCCTGCTTACATCACAGTTATGCATTCTACATAGGTGGAACAACAACCATGTTGGGTCGTGTATATAGGGACAACCCAACTTGGTTGTTTCCGATATGGCTGGTCAGACTGCGTTGAATAATAAAATTATACGAGTATTACCACGATAATTGTTTAGTTGGAATTGTCGATATAAATAAGGAACTTTAATATTATAACACAATGTAATTTTTCTTTTTTTAATATCTTAACTAATCTCGAAAATATAGAGCTTTTAAGTTTCCTGTTAGAAAAAGGAGCGCTATCGCAACATGACGTCACGATTCAGTAGCTCCATACACTTTGCATACAAAATTTCGTTTTAGAAAGAGACGGATACAGTTACAGTAAAATAGATTATAACTTATAACTTATTTGTTTTTTAACCGATTTATTTTCTTTTTTTACAAATGTTATTCTTACATTTAACATTTTCTATTATAATTAATTAATATCCACATTTTGACATTCAGTCAAATGCCCAATCCTTCTCTGAGAGAAGACCTGCGCACAGTATTGAGCCGTTCGTTGATGTGTTTCTGATGATTGAACTGTAACGGCGAAACAACGCCCAAAACACGCGCCTAAACCGTGACATGCGTTCTGAGCCTTACATGCGTGCTCAGCGCATACATAGTTGGAGTGCCCGGATTATGCCGTTACGTTAAGTGCTAAGTGTTACAATTAACGCCCACTTATCTCGCATTATGAACCCCTCAAAGGTTTTTAGGTACAGAACCAAATATTTAGCTTGAGTGTTAGCGACGCCTCGGTTTCTTGTTCGCCGTAAATATTGACGGGTTTTTGTGCATTTGGAGATCATGATTATACTTAATTAGATGTCTTTTGTTAATTTTTTTTTTCGACCATAATGCACCGTTATGTGATGATGGCTTTATTTTTAACCGACTTCCAAAAAGTAGGAGGTTCTCAATTCGTCGGATTTTTTTAAATTATTTTTTATGTATGTTCCCCGATTACTCGAAGACTCCTGAACTGATTTGGAAAATTCTTTTCTTGTTTGAAAGGGTATACTTACCAGGTGACCCCATTGTCATGAAGTCATGGTCTGATGATGGGATCCTGGAGTAATCGAGGGAACAGGTAATTTGTATGGCCTACGATCTACCGCAACATATTATGTACCTATACTCCTAAGCTAAGTATGTCCTATACCTGTGTACGTACACAGTTACTTCACAGTTATACGGCTTGCACCTTAGCTAAGTCAAACCTGAGTACTTACAAAAAGGCGTCGCCAAACAAAGCATAAATCGAGTCGCTAATGTGGTCGGCACCTAAGCAAGTAGTGAGAAAGTGTTCGACACACGTCGTTCGGAACACGTCCAAGCGACTTGTCATACGAAAGAGCTTCACAGTTATACGGCTATAGGTACCTAGTACCTGAGTAGGTACGTACAAAAAGGCGTCGCCATACAAAGCATAAATCAAGTCGCCAATGTGTACGAAACCTTAGTAAGTAATGAGAAAGTGTTCGACACACGGATGTCTATGGTTCGACATGTCCAAGCGACTTGTCACCCGGAAGGGCTTTCACAGATATACGGCATACACCCTAATACCTTATTAGCTAAGTAGTACCTAAGTACTAAGGAGCGGCCGCTCTTGACGAGATTTATGGGGAAGCAGAAAGAATTTTATTGGAAAGTTTTCCGGTCTCTCCGTACGTTGAAAGTACGAGTAAGTTGGGTTCAGGCATCCCTGTAATTTCCTTTTCCGTATTTGTAAATAGCAGATAAAGATTTTCTATTTTGGTCATCGAGCTATCTTACGGAGAACGGACGACCTAGGAAAGGTCACAACGCTAGAATAGAATAGAATACAAAAGTTATTTATTCAAATAGACTTTTATACTTTACCATTAGGAAGCACTTTGCTTTCGAATAACCGTGTCGAACCGCGGAATAAAAAGTAGCCTATGTCACTCTCCTAGTCTTCAACTATACCCATGCAAAAAATCACGACGATCCGTTGCTTTGTTGCGGCGTGATTGAAAGACAAACCAATAAACCAACAAACACACTTTTGCATTAATAAGTAAGGATTAGTAAGCATGGAAAGGGATCACGACCCTCAATAATGAGGAATACGATGCAGAGAGAGAGGAGCACAAGCTAGTAACGCCAGCGCATCACCTAATCCTTATCGCTTGTAATTCGCGTCGCCGACGAATTTCTCTTATAACATTATCATGTCCATACCCGTTCCGCTGCTTTCATCGCTTATGTAAGCGGCTCATTACCGTCATCTTACTGTTGACGTCTGTCAATTATCGTGCCGTACGATTTGATAAGGATTATTATAAGTTGTACACCATCGTGTTAGGATTGGCTTTTGTATTTTTTTTTCGATAATAACTTTCTTAATGCTGCGGCTACATAATTGTGCGGAAATTCGTATCTCGTTGTCACGTTAAAATTATCGTGTTCGGTTATCCGCGATTTTCTTGTCTACATTTTTTTATTCGATGACAAGATAGTCCTTGACTGCAATCTCACCTGATGGTAAGTGACGATGCAGTCTAAAATGGTAGCGGGCTAACTTGGAAGGGATATGACAGTGAATATTCAACTCATACCCCTAGTCGGTTTCTACACGCCATCGTGCCGGAACGCTAAATGCCTTGGCGACACATTTTTGACATTAGCAGTTAACTTGATATTTACATGACCGACAATGTCGCGATAAGGATTCGTGTCCGTCCGAATACATCGCGATTCAACGAACTACTCGGCCACACTTGTCGCGATAAGACGAATATTTGCCGAATGCCGATAATGTAACCGCAGTATAAGAAAGATTTGATTTGTCGAGAGGAAAAAGTCTTCCTTTCTAAAGTTGTGAAAAACCCAATATCGGTAAAAACAATACTTGTGTCTTTGGTGTGTTTGTCTCTTTAAATTCTACAAAAGAAAATGGCACGCAGGCATTTCTTTTAGTTAATTATTTATAGCATAACCAAAATCTCTTTTTTTTTCTCTGTGGAAGATCTGCAATGAGTAGCGTCGTAGTATCTTGCGTAGAGGTCGATCCTCTGAAGGAGTAAAAAAATTTGACAAAATAGTAATAAGTATCAAGTTCAATGGCACTGCAGATTTATAGATAATAATCACATAACTTCAGGGTGTTTGCAGTCTCTTTAAAAAATTGAAGTTAATCATGATTAGGACACGCTTTCTAACCGCACTCCCGTCTTTATTCCACGGTGATCAAGTGAACTAATGATAATAAAGGCCTCCATTTGAGTTGTTTGAGTTAATATGTTTAAAATTGGCCACCTGCGCCGCCGGGGAAAGTCGCTATTTGTCAACACCGCGCCGGCACGCGGCTTTAAGCGATCACGTAATATATCTTGTTGCTGTAATTGCCGCACAGGGTTGCCGCCTTCGACTGTTGAAATAGAAGAAGAAAGAAAACACTTTTTTTATTTTATTCGATGACAAAATACCCCCTAATCGGTTTCTACACGCCATCGTGCCGGAACGCTACATCACTGGGCGACACGTCTTTGACGATAGTATGGTATAGTTACCATCCTAACATAGTTCACCATAGTCATAGTTACATGGCTAGTGGCGGCCAAAGCCTCCCGCCAGACAAATATTTACTTCAACCAACGGCGTTGAGGAAATTAATAAGCACAATTTGGATAACAACTCAAGGGTTATATGCTGGGTTTATGCATTAATGTGGGTACCACTGTTTTTATTTTAAAATAATAAAGATAAGTTTGATTGAAATGAATGTCTTTGACGCATAATCTATCTATAATTATATAAAAAGGCTTGTCCTGACTGACTGACTGACTGACTGACTGACTGACTGACGATCAACGCACAGCCTAAACCACTGAAGTTAGAAACTTGAAATTTTGACAGTAGGTTCCTTTTATGACGTAGGCGAGCACTAAGAAAGGATTTTTCGAAATTCGCCCCCCAAGGGGGTAAAAAGGGGGGTTAAAGTTTGTATGAAACTCCGTCATTTTTCGAGTTATACTCATGAAATTCGGTATTTAGGCTTTAAATTGAAAACAAAAAAGTACGTGTTTCACAGTTTTTAAAAATTCTACCCCCTAAGGGGTTAAATAGGGGTTGAATATTTGTATAATAGTCCTTCGTTCTTCAAGTTATTTTTCAAGTTACGTTTATGAAACTTGATATTTTGGCTCTTGATTAAAAATAAAGAATTACGTATTTTACATTTTTTTTAAATTCTCCCCCCAAGGGGGTAAAAAGGGGGGTTAAAGTTTGTATGAAACTCCGTCATTTTTCAAGCTATACCCATAAAATTCGGTATTTAGGCTTTAAATTGAAAACAAAAAAGTAAGTGTTTCACACTTTTAAAAAATTCTACCCCCTAAGGGGTTAAATAGGGGTTGAATGTTTGTATGATAGTCCTTCGTTCTTCAAGTTATTTTTCAAGTTATGTTTATGAAACTTGATATTTTGGCTCTTGATCAAAAATAAAGAATTACGTATTTTACATTTTTCGAAAATTCTCCCCCCAAGGGGGTAAAAAGGGGGGTTAAAGTTTGTATGAAACTCCGTTATTTTTCAAGCTATACCCATAAAATTCGGTACTTAGGCTTTAAATTGAAAACAAAAAAGTAGGTGTTTCACAGTTTTTAAAAATTCTACCCCCTAAGGGATTAAATAGGGGTTGAATGTTTGTATGATAGTCCTTCGTTCTTCAAGTTATTTTTCAAGTTATGTTTATGAAACTTGATATTTTGGCTCTTGATCAAAAATAAAGAATTACGTATTTTACATTTTTTGAAAATTCTCTCCCCAAGGGGGTAAAAAGGGGGGTTAAAGTTTGTATGAAAGTCCGTCATTTTTCAAGTTATACCCATGAAATTCGGTATTTGGGCTTTCAGTTAAAAATAAAAAAGGACGTGTTTCACGGTTTTCAAAAATTCTACTCCCAAAGGGGTTGAATGGGGGTTGAATGTTTGTATGAAAATCCATAATTTTTCAAGTTAATATCGAGCAACGGATCTACGTGATTCTTTGATGGGTATGGTTGCAGACAGTGTGTTATAGGTTACTTTTATTCGGACAAAATCAGGAGTCCGCACGGGATTTTCAAAGAACCTAATTCCACGCGGACGAAGTCGCGAGGGGACAGCTAGTTATTATATATTAAGTTTACCGATAGAACAATCAATTTATTTGTGTTCTTTCTTTTATTTTAAAACTTAAGTTATATAATATAATATTCATTATCATTTAATATTAAAACTAACTATATTGTTTATTAATATTGCACGCCATTAAATAAAGTATATATAGTAAGTAAGGTAATAAAGTAGTCTAACAATCTATTGTACCATATTATATAAGTTATGTGTATAATACAATAAATAAATTCTGATTCTGAACATATAAAACTCTTGCTTAGGCTCCCAAATCCACTGGTAAACAGCCTCTTAACAATGGAAAAAGTAAAGCTTATGTGCTTGAAAACGTGCAGATCTGAGGGCAGAGTCATAACCCATATAATAATATTCTGTCAACGGATTGCAGATGCTACAAGGGGAAAAAATAACTTCATATGACGATGGATACAAAATATGAAAATGAAGACGAAACAAAAATAGCAATTTTGAAATTCGCTTTTACGATTAGCTTCCGTAATACGATTTTTAGTAGACATTTTGCGACCGGTCGCGTAGTGATTGCTGTCGCGTTGCTACTGCTGTCGCTACTGTAAAGGAGGTGGGTTGATAAGGCAACAAAATCCGCCCCTCATACACTCGAAAAAAAAAGTTCCAGATTTCGACAAATTGTAAATGTATTTATATACTTGAAGATATAAACTTTATTTTAATATAAAGTTTAGGTGATAAAAAAAATAGTAAGTTACAGAAAATATTACCCAAAAAGAGAGTGTTTCTTTTACTTTTCTTACATTTTCATACATTTTAATCGTTTTTTAAGCTTTGATTTAATATTTTAGAATGAGGCGCTCCATGAACCATTGTAAACGTAACTGATAATGATGCTCCTTTTTATAAGCTTTTATATGAGTATTAATTTATTTTGGTTCATGGAGCGCCTCATTCTAAAATATTAAATCAAAGCTTAAAAAACGACTAAAATGTATGAAAATGTAAGAAAAGTAAAAGAAACACTCTCTTTTTGGGTAATATTTTCTGTAACTTACTATTTTTTTTATCACCTAAACTTTATATTAAAATAAAGTTTATATCTTCAAGTATATAAATACATTTACAATTTGTCGGAATCTGGAACTTTTTTTTTCGAGTGTATGAGGGGCGGATTTTGGGCCTTATCAACCCACCTCCTTTTATGTAATCAGGGTGAGAAGTGACGTTTGACAGCAACGATCGCGAGATTTATGCCTGTCGCAAGCCTGTCGCGAGATACGTAATAAGCCCGCAGGTCTGGTGAGAGGCTTTGGCCGTGGCTAGTTACCACTCTACCGTCAAAGAAATTAACGTTCCTGCATGATGGCGTGTAGAAATCCTATGTATGGGTTGAATTTACAATGCCATACCCATAAGTTAACTCGCTACCATCTTAGACTGCAACGTCACTTACCATCGGGTGAGATCGCCGTCTAGATCAATCTTGTCATTGAATATAATAAAAACTATGTATGAAACAGTTGAAGTTAAAATTGATCTATGGAAGCTTTTATAAATAAACAACGAAGTCATTCCCTTTGTCTTCGCGCCTTATGTAAAACACTCGAAACACAATTTAAATACAATTTAGCTCCACAACTTAGCCGGAATCACAATAAATCAGTTGGTTCAGATTTATTCACTCGCATTGATTTAGCTGCGGCCTCGCCCACTTGTAAACACGGGGAAAGTCGAGCATTCGGCTTGTTTATAATCGGGTGATCATTTACGACCGGCAACAAGTGAAAATTGCCATCGATTATACCTATGTAAGCCGTTAAGCAGAACGCGATGACGATTAATTAGAATTACTTTATTACCATTTCAATAGGATATTTTATTATCATTTATCTTGCTAGTAACTTTTACCAGCGACTTCAATATATTATAATACCAAAATAAAGAATAACTGTAAAGGGAAAAGTGTCCATATCCGAAAACTTCTCCACCGATTTTGATGAAAGCTTTACTGTTCCCTAATTTAAAGTAAATGTATGCAAATAAAAAAGGAATGATCACAATCTGATTACACAAACATACCTACACCCTAATTTTGTATACTTATTTGTTTAGAAGCCCCAATATACTATCATAATATAGTTATTTAGCGTTTCCATGTAGTATTGGGAAATATTAAGTACTATTTTCTCATTGCGCAATACTTTTGTTTCAGGTAATTTCGTGTTAACATGTTGAAGAGAAGATCGATGATACAATGTTCACCAACAAGAAAGGTAGATAAAGATTATCGGATTAAAGAAAGCCATCTGAAGTCAACGACTAATTGGTTTCCGGTGAAGGAACAATCGACAAAAAACGGGTAATTGCGAAGAATGCTCTCACTGTGTTCCTCGCGGCTCGATTTCGTTCGCAAGAAACTTAAAATTCTCTACGTGCTTTGATTTGTGAACAATTATTCCGCATTTTAGTTCGTCGTTTACACGTTTGAGACGAAGAGAATAAATATTAAAGACTGTGCCAACGTTGGTTTTATAACAAGTGTAAAAAAACTAAAATATACCCGGCGTGTGAATCTATGGCCGGACTATGTACGATATCCTAATAGATTTATAAATACATATCAAAAATTCCGAGGCCGGCGGGATTCGAACCCACATCTCTCTGGGAATCGCGCCCGAGTGTGTTAACCGTTACACCACGGCCGAACGGTACGTACGATATACCTGACATCCCATTACCCAGTTTTCTACTCACTGAGACCTTTCCCATGAGCCCAAACACACTAAATCTGCTGTCAGTTGCTGAGGAGTTAGGTATCCCGCAGGTTCCTTGATGCTGCAGCATCGTTCGGAATAAAAAGAAGCTGTCACTCTCCGCTCTCCAGATCATCTCCATGCAAAAGTCGTCGATCTGTTGCTCCATTGTTGCGTGACTGAAGAACAAACCAACTAATAAACACACTTTAAACAATTCGCATTTATGAAAATAAATGGAAAACTAGCAATCCGCTCTGACCTCACACGTTTTGCCAAAATATTCATATAGAAAGCTTAAATTTTTGAAAATTGGTACAGTAGTTTATATGTATTGTGTGTATTTTACGTATGGTGAAAATTACACCCACATCTTTTCTCTTTCTATTTCTGCTTAGATACATTCATAAATTGATGAACAAATGAGAAACCGATAAAGGGTATGGGTTGAATTTACACTGCTATACCCCTTCCAAGTTAGCCCGCTACCATCTTAGACTGCATCGTCACTTACCATCAGGTGAGATCGCAGTCGAGGGCTATCTTGTCATTGAATAAAAAAAAAACATAAAATGAGAATATTTAATGTTGCAGTTCAAGGTGAAAAACCTTTGACATAATCATGTGTTGGAAAGCTTTGAAACCTTGAGGTTATCTTAATTATGTAAGCGTAAAAATTGCCGCAAGGGCATTCTTAGCCTACGCAATACGTCAATAGAAACGAAAGCAAAATGCATAACACGAGTGAGTGGATGTAATTAACTGAGGGTGAAAAGAATAGTGAAATTTTCAGAAATTCAACTCTAACGGGGGTATTCCATCCCAAAAAACAAGCTATATTTTAAGAAAAGTTAAACCAACTTCAATACATCGAAATACAGATTATCTAAAAAGGGAAAAGTGTCCATAACATAAAAAATACTGAATCTATTTTGATGAAATCTTTACTGTCCCCTAAGTTGAAGTAACATCTTTCCGCACCGCTCTACATAATGCGAAAAATAGGACAATGTGGAAAAATGGGAGGAGGTAATCCGTGTCAAGGATCGCGACCCTCAGTAATGAGGATGACGATGCAAGGAGGGAGGGAAGTTGAAGTAAATGTAAGCAAATAAATTCCGTACAAAGCTAGGAGTACAATAAAAAGCGCGTAGGTAATTGTAGGGAAGCCGCTCTCCTTGTTTCAAGCTGCGGGTCAGTTTAATTCATGAGATATTTGATTTACAACTGACAAATTATATTGCTCATTTTGAACTCGTAAGATCAAAGAATAAAAAATTACCTTATATAAAAGATACTAAAATTAATTCTAAATAGCGACTAAGCGATTAATTATAAATTGCTTAACTAAATAGTTATAGACTGCGAATAGAAAAAGAAAAGAAAAAAAAGTATCAAAGAAGATATTATAAATCTGTAATATTATTATTTAACCAACATCAAAAGTATTCTTACGCTTTACACTTATCTACTACTATTTTTTTTGTAGAATCCGAAGTAGATGCGTCAAGCTATCAAGGTAGGTCAGCTTATTTAATTTCATGCAAATTCAATGGTTATTGAGCCAATTGAGCAGTCTTAATGCTTCCTTTAAAGCATTATTGTTTCCTTTATTAAATGACATTTAATTACACAGTACTTATTCCATGTGTAAGTAATACTTATTATTTTTTTAAAGGTCGTATAAAATTAAACCTTTTCCGATTTTTATTTGCTTAGGAAAAGTATATACTTATGGGGATCAGCATCACTACACTAAATATCTAAGAAAAAAATAAAATACGCACAGTACGAGTAGCTCAATTACGAGTAGTCAAAAATAATTATTTATCGGAAATCTTCTTTCAATGCCCCAGTTCAAGGATATTCTTCTTATTATCTTAATGGACTATATTACAAGCTTTATATTTAACATTGTATAACTATCTATTAAGATTAATTCACAAATCGTACGTGCAAATTTTAACGCACAGTCACGTCGAGAACTTGCAATAATCATTACGTAGAGAGCTATATTTACTTTTTTGTTGTACCCACAAAAGAAAACGTTTAATCACTGTTAACATCTGTTTTCTATTTAATCTATTGGCAATAGTGAATCGGATCCCACGCGCGGTGTTATCTCACAATCTATGCTTTTTGTCAAATCACTGTTTTTAGTAGGATGATAAAAGTAAAAGTGTAAAATTCGTTGCTTAGACTATAAAGTGCTCAATAAACGATGTCCGTGCTTTTATTTCGCTCAATTTATGCGTTCGACACACGTTCTTTTGGCACCAGTTGAAAAGTGTACCACCTACGAATGTTCCAGTAGCGTCTAAATTATTGAGCCGATTTTGATTTACAAGGTGTCAATCGATTTTCTATTAAGGTCCAAGTGACAGAGGCTACATTTGTTACGGAAAAAAATCAATATTACATATGTTAGGTGTATCAAACTTTCCGTAACCGAGTTACTGTTTTTAAACTTGCCTGGTAATTATGAAGATTAAGTATTTTATTTTGTTTTAATGTAGTATTTTATTTTGTTCTATTTAAGTGATCATGCAAACCCAATTATTAAGTTAAATTAAATTTTGTCTGTCATAGTTTAAACACATTTGTAACGGCTTGAAAATCAGTATCTTTCATCTGGGCACCTCTAAGATCTTTTGGGAGAATATGGAGGACTTGGAGGGTCGTATAGGCTACATTTCATTCTGGAAATAAATGGTTCCCGCGGTATTTTAAAAGACCTAAGTTCGTGCGGCCACAATTTGCTAGTCGGCTATGAATTCTCATAAAATCGGAACGTCTAGAGACTGCTTAGCAAACCAAGAGCGTGACAAGCAAGTAATCCCGAGCATGTGAAACGCGTTTCGATATAATTTATTCGAGCGGAATGGTTTATAATTAGCGGAATGTCTTAAAGATTGTTAATTACATTGTTAATGTCCATTATGAGATGGTTTATATTCTACATTTGTTTTTTAATTGTTTTATTAACTGGCTACTATATTAACGGCGATTTACGTCTACTTTCATGAACGTGCCACAACAATGTAACTAGTTGAATTATTAAAAACTCGTTAAGATTCTTAGATATATTTACTAATGAAATTATAACGATCTAATTAAATTCGAAAAACTTCATCATGTGATAAAATACTTGCGTGATCAAGGTTTACAAAAGTGACAAAATATAAACTCTAATACGTACCTGATTTTGAACTTGCATTGGTGCATTGCTTGGGTGCATTCACCTAAAATCGTTTCTTGGAATAAAAAATGTTCTAAAATCTTAATCTTAAGTTTTTGTAGTTTGTTCAGTTACACTCTCTAATATGTCCAGAAGAAGAAAAACGAAATTCAACTTATTAACTTAGTCATTAAGTGAGAGGTGCCACTTAGTATATAAATAGCCATCTACTTAAACCATTAAGTTGACTTGCATGTCCATAGTTGCACTTAATCAAAACAAACATTAGAAACCGATGGTGTTTGACTCGTTTCTCATTAACTTTCACGAATTACGCAGTTTTCCCTTTTTTCCGCATTTGTCCACCCGGTCGTGCCCGTCACTGGATTGACGCAAGAGTTGATATGGAAAAGCTAACCTTCTAAGAGGCTACAACGAAAGCGATGAACAAAAAATGTTCAAAAACGTTGCCAGCTTATCGATGTCTTGTAGGATCTATTTCGGTGAGTGTGCTCAGGAGCTCTCCGATTTTGCGTTTTACCGAACAAATATATATGTAGCCTTAATTAACGTATAGGATATTTCTTATCCCGAAAAACAGTAGCGTTCCTTCGGGATAAGAAATGAAAATTTTTGCAATTGAAAAATCAATAGTTAAATTAGTTTTTACTCTCGAAATATCAAACCTACCTGTGCGAAGCAGAGGCGGGTCAATTAGTTACATAATGAAAACATAACTTGAAAACAAAAACCTTATCTACATGGTTTCTTCAATTCACTGAATGGCTTTACCATTTAGATTAAAAACATGCTTAAACGTTGGCATTGTTGTCTTAATTGCGATTTTAATTCATTAATTCCGGTTAGGTAATGATTTGTAACAATGGCGACTAGCTAGTAATATTATTACAATGCCTCTGATAAGTTCTATTCAGTATGCTTAGATATCTGTGTATCTAGATTTTTGTTATGATCCGATATGAAAAGAGATTTACTATTAGGTACTACTACAATTGTATTTTTAAGTTTATTTGATTTTTGTGATAAAGTAGATGATTGAAATTGATATGTTGTTGGATGTTGAAATTGATAGAGATAATAATTAGTGTTAAAAAAACCCTTCATTGTCTACCTACCGGGTAATAACTTGGTCCAGATGTAAGGAAGCTTATTAATAAGTGATAAGAATTAGTCTTTCATCCAGATAGGTTCAGTGGTTATTCAGTACAAAAAGATAACAAACTGATATGGATTTATAATCGAGTACCGGCCTATATACATTTATTTATATGTTATTATTGCTTGAATACTTCATCAGCGCGATATAAATCAGTGCAACGCCATCTAGTTATGCGGCGTGCCAACTTCTGCACTTGATATAAATACGATAAGCATCGAAGATAAATCTGTTTTGCAAGGCAACGATTTGTTTATTACAAACATTAGCTCGCGGCAATTAAGCGTTTGAGCGGACTATAAATCATTTCGGAGCAAAAGCTGTATCGAAATCGTTGTCGGCACCAGTTCTAATTAGATTACTACCGGTTATCGCGTTCTGCTTTATTAATCGATTTGCGATAGGTCAGCTGTATGGTGTTTTTACTAAATTGTGGCAGCTGCGAGTACATCCGCGTATTTCTATTCTTGTCTGTTTTCAATCACCAGAAAAAGAGGGATGGACCGATTATAAGTTTAGATGGGCCGATATGAATGCAGTTTTTGAATACAAAAATGGGATACTTTTTAGATATGTTTCAGCAAATCTGTCCAGCCTATCGGCAATTTTCTCAATCGATGTAGAGATCATGAAATTGATATTTTTATTACTACCATTTATTCAATCGATTTTAAAGGCAAACTATGTATACCCGATAATAATGCGATAATATGGTAGCCTTGAACTGATGTGACGACCAGTGCAGTTTGCGATCTATCCAACTCCTCGACAACCTATAGCAGGTGGACCTCTCGTATTTGGATTGATAAATTACATTCTAATGAGTAGTTGGTTTGTAAAAAGTGAGCAGTATCATGATGGAGCAAGTAGATGGTCACAGAAACTCAGGTCTAACGTAGATAGACCCAGCGCGTTTTTACACGTCAGGTAACTTTACAAAGTTATTAAGAATAAGAATAGTTGATAAACAAAGGTAATGTGTGATGATGTAGATGAAAGTGGTGGTTAGCAGGATGTCGGGTATATCATTAAAAAAAGAGCAACCGTTGACTTTCTTGCTGGTTTTCCTGGGTTGGAACGGCATTTCCGATTCCGGAAAGTATAACTGAAGTTTAGTAGATTGATTTGACGATTCAAAACTTTGCACTTTGCTTAAAAGTTTATTTTATATGCAAAAACCGATCATTGATTCCTCATGTCAGGGATGAGTAAATTTTTTTATATGCACGTGTATTATAACTACCTATCTTGATAATATACCTTGGTGTTTAGCTGCAGCGTCCTTATTATAATTATACGACTCAAACGCGTCATTTGGCAGACCTTGAGCAGCAATTTAAGTTATTTTCTGTCTTTTGCGTAATTTTTTGTTTATTTACCGTAAATTGTACCTACCTACATAATTTGCGTAATGAGGGTCGACATTTTGCAAATGTTTCGTAATTACAATGTTTTCCTTAATAAATGCAAGTGGGGATGTACCAAAGTTTTGAAAACAATTTTTTCGGTGGACAATTTCAAGTTCTTTTATTGAGTAATTTTAGGTTGTCTGTGTGGATGGCGTGCATGAAATTAACTCTAAATACAGGATAGGCAATGCCTTTTCCTTCTATAAATTTTTGTTTTACTTTTTCACTGTTTTCTGATTTCTGGTCACCCAGTTAACCAGTTGCGCGATTTTCTAAAAACGTTTGCTACAGCGTGACGAATCAGTCGGCTCTGATTTGCCGACACTCACTCGCTACTGGTTAAAATGCATTGTTGCAGAAAGAACGCAATAAATTCAGCCAATCTAAACAATTAAGACTGTAGCAACGCTGTAGCTTTTTACAGAATCGGCCTTCTGGTACGTCCTGAACACGGTATAGAGGGAGAATGAAAAAACCAAATTTTTTTCGAACACCCAGTCCAGTTATTGCCATTAATTTTACACAAAAAACCAGTGTAATTTTATGCTATCTCAACTAGGTGATACTACTCTCCAATTTGATATGCTCTGCAGTCTACTTTGTAGAGTACCTAAAGTCAGCTCTTACAAGTATTTCAATTACAGTTTAATTCGAATTAACCCCAATTAATCAACTCTTGCAAAGGAAATCGAACCTGTGATACAAACCGGACTTAATCCATCTAGTGCGAAGTAGCCTGCACCGTTAGTTCACGTCAAGTTATGATTTATAACCACTTTATCACTTATTTATGTTCGTATTTCAAGGACCGAATATTTTAATGTCCCGAGTTTTGTATTTTTATTTAAATGTTTACCTACTTTTGAATGAAATTTCTTTCAAGCATGTGTTCCTCTTCTTCTTCTTTTTGTCCTGTCTTTTTCCCGTATTTGGCGTCGAGTCTCCTAGTCACTTTCTTGCCCTAAGTCGTTCGGTCTTAGGTAGTCGGGTCTGGCAATTCGGCTTGCTTAAGGTCTCTCAACTCTTTGATGCAAATGAAATAGAGCTCTTTGGGGCTCTATTCCCGATCCGTTTGAGCTGTGCGCTGATAGATCAGTCAGTAATCTTTTTCTTTAATGTATTTATTTACATTTTTTATTATTTATATATGAATAGCTTAGATATTACCTCATACTATCAAGTGAGATTGCACATAAAACTGTCATCAATGCAAAAAGGGAATCGAACCTGTGACATAAAGCGGTCTTAATCGCTCTAATACAAAAAGCCAGCACCGTTATTAAACGTCGAGGTATGATTTATAACTTATTCGTAGGAAGGCTCTTGAACACTTGAAGGCACCGTTTAAGAGCTTAGCTGTGTAGGTTGAGGCCCTTTGAGAATGCCCACATTACAGCAATCTTACAGTGTGGCAACAACTTTGGTCCTAAATTTTAGTATACTATAAAATAATTAAAGAGTACACAGTAGATAATTATGTAGAAAGACTTGAAATTTAAACATAGCTATGGTTTATAAATTGTCACATAGTATGGGATTTATGTAATTCATTGATTTGGTGAAGTAAAGAGAATCGTGCACTCTTACTAAAAGTTGACATTGATACTAGTGACTTGTGCCAGTTCATGCTAATCGATTTTGTCGGAGGCTTTAGCACTTTTCGGTCCTTGCAGTAGAGTAAAGGCCCTATATTAACGATTTATATATAATTATTCATATTAATAACATACAATTTGACTCAATTCAATTATTAAAAAGCATACTTGAGCTGGATAAAATCTGCGTTTTATGAGAGAAGGATTATTTGAAGGAAGAATTGAAACTATTTTGCACAACGTTGCCACACGTAACATCAAATTCTGATTTGCGGTGGTAAAGGGACATGGTTGCCAAACATAAGAAAAATCGTTTTCTGAACTGTATGATTCCTTATCTATGCCCAAGGCGAACAGACGTGTGACGTGTTCACATAAGGGTTATCGGTATATTTACTTCTAGTCATTCATCGATTTATACATAACGTTAAAGCTTTTTATAGAGAAAATTGTTTCCGATATAATTTTATACAAACTCTATTCCGCGTCTTTTTCCGAATAGATTTGAGTTTATTTTAATTTTCCGTTAATTGTTTTTCTTGGATAAAAAGGCACGTCGATCCGTTTTTCGGGACACACCAATAAATCAAAAAACAAATACACTCTCACATTTATAATATTAGTATTATAGCGAATTTAGATTATAATACAGACCCGATATATATGTAAGTACTTAAATATGAAAGTCATTGCCTTTATAGTTTTCAAGTTAAATAAAAATCGCATGAATTCTCAGCATGCCATTTTCCCACAGAGTTAACTTGTGATCAAAAGGTATTCATCTGCTATTTCTACCTGTCAAACATAAATTATATGTGACAGGCAGAATATAGAGAAATTTCACATTAAAATGTGTTTATGCCTGCGAGGTTACTCCAGGTCAATTCTCTGTACCTCACTTAGACAGATTTGAACTGGAAGGTTTACAAATTAGATAGCTGGGCACACCAAACCTTTCATTGGGGATTAGTGTTAATATTATTTTTTATTTAAGTATACTAGATGATGCCCGCGACTTCGTCCGCGTAGATTAAGGTTTTTTTAATTCCCACGGGAATTCTTTACTTTTCCGGGATTTCAGTTCACGAACCTGTAGGGATCATGTGAAAGTGGAAATTACATTAGGTAAGGGATTGTATTTAGAGGCTACCTATGTCATGAGACTCCTACTTGAGGGATGATTTAGGTATGGTCGGTAAAATGGTAGCGGACTAACTTGGAAGGGGTATGGCAGTGTAAATTCAACCCATACCCCTAATCTGCTTCTACACGCTATTGTGCCGTAACGCTAAATTGCGTGGCGGCACGTCTTTGACGGTAGGATGGTAACTAGCTACGGCCAAAGCCTCCCGCCAGACCAGACCAGAGACGATTCAGAAATGATAAATTTCCAAACTGACCCCACCGGGAATCGAACCCAAGACCCTCCCAGTTATGAGACTACTGGTCGTTTTATTTAATAATTGAAAAGGAGAAGTCCCGAAGCGGACGTAAGTGTGTTAGCTGGCAACACCGTCCTAAATGCAGAACACCGTTTATGTTCGCATGTTGGGAAACAATTACCGCGGTCCGTTTTAATGTCCTCTCATTATTGTACAGCCTCACTACAGCCTGACTACACACTCCGCGTGAAGGAGGTGCAATTTGACAAAATTGTATCGTACGCTCGCGTGTTTAACTGTTGGAACTTTGTCGAAGTTAACGAGAATCTATTATAGCGATGTTTCGCCTGTTGTGTATAGAAGAAACTGGACAAGGAAAAGTGTCAAAAGTTCTGCTTTTAAATTAATTGTAATTTTCGTCAATAACATTGTACTTATTGCCATTTTATGGTTATCCAATACTAGCTGATGTCCGCGGCTTCGTTCGCGTGGATTTAGTTTTCAAGAATCCGGGGGAAACTCTTTGATTTTCCGGGATAAAACGTAGCTTATGTCACTTTCCAGGTCCTCAACTATACCCATGCAAAAAATCATTATCTATCATAATCTATCCGTTGCTCTGTTGGTGTGTGACTGAAGGAAAAACCAACGAACAAACACACTTCCAAAATAATAAGGATGATGAAATGGTAATGGTAATGAAAAATGGTGTTCTAAAGCTCTCGGACATTTGCCGATATTAGATAGAAAAAAGTAGCCAATGTAATTCAATTGCCTTACGGAACAAACATCATGGATTTTAGATGTAGGACGCCGCAAATAGCCCCGTGTTGCATATAAAGATTTTTTTTTATATATGAGACCCCGCAATACACCGTGTGGATTCGCTGCAGAACAAGCTGCAGAATGAATAGGCGTTGTAATTAGATATTCACAGTGCGCAATGGAACTATCGCAACGCTTCTGCAACGTTGTCGTCGCGACATTGTCTCAGTTATGTACTAACACTTAGCCTAGAACAAACTGGGTCGGCAGAGGTCAACGACCTTTATTACATCAATAAATCCGAGTTTATTGTAATGATTTATTTATTGAGTGACCGGACAGCTCAGCGCAAATGTTTATATGACCTGGTTCGCGCGAGTTAAAGTCCATATAAAAATAAAAATTGTATAAATGCGGTAGGTATGGGATCAAGGTATCAAAATAATTCATAATATATTAGCACTTCATTCGTAAATAAGGTTGTAAAACAGTGTTAATAGCGTGCATTTATCGCAGATGATAAAAATGATAAACCATTTTGAATACAGTATTTAATGTGATTTTATACTTAAACGACTTTTCTCTGGGTTTTAAGCACTAATCTCTATAATTAATCAATGGTTAATGCTGGATTTGCTGACCCTAAACAAATGACAGCTTAACTATGGATCAATTCGAAGCACCACAGTTGACATACGAGTGTCTCAGGAACTAATAATATTGCAAATGACGCAGCGACCTCTGTAAATAATCTATGAAATCATACAACAACAATGAAATCATAGATTAATTAAGAGGTCGGTGCTCCATTTGCAATATTACCTATTAGTTCCAAAGACACTCACATCTCCTTAGTGCTTACAGCGCCAAAATGGCGTCAATCAAATAGGTCCAAACCCAGGTAGGACGGCAGCCTCTCAAGTATTAATCATAGCTTAATTATAGAGCACAGTGGTTTTAAGCATTTAAATCTGCTAAAACACGTCGCAAAAGTGTGCAAATCTACCATTCCGCACTTAGCCAGTGTAGTGGATTATGGAAGAGATCGCTGGGATGGTGATGGGTTGTGATGAATAAATAATATTTATATCTGTAAATTATTTTAATCGCATCACAGATTTGCAAAACAAATTCTAGGTATTTCTGCTACAAAGAAAAGAAGCGCGAAAATTCATTCACGTCATAGTTAAAGGCATTGCCCCACAAGGGCATTTGCTGAAACAATCGCCCTGTCGCGACGCGCATTACAATGAATCCCTATGGGAAGGGACACCAAATGTTTGATATCTTCTAGGAGTGTCTCTCTTTCTTGAGAAAAAAGATTTCTAATACCTAAACCATCCCCTAAGTAGAAGACTCTTTACGTTTGTAGCCCCGAAATACAACCTCTTACCCAATATCACTTCCAACTTCAGGTGTCCCTTAAAGGTTCGTGAAAACAAAATTGACAGAAACTGTCACCTAATCTGGCTTAGGTAGCCCGTAAAACTTAGGGAACGTTGGTGAAAACGGACGTTATATCAACTATGCGCTAGTAGACAATAATTTCTGGGATTTTTAAAATATGTAGTTAAGGGGAATGGAGCATAACAGCTCGCGTAGCAGCAACTTCGGACTACTTCAGAAAAACTGTTAAATAATCTTCATGATGATCTTTAAACAGGTATAATATAAATCGAGGTTCCACTCAAAGGACAGTTAAGGAGAGTGCAGCATAAAGACTCGCTTAGCAGCAACTTGAGATTACTTCAGAGAAACTATTAAATAATCCTCATGATGATCTTTAAACAGGCATAGTATAAATCGAGGTTCCATTCAAAGCACCTTGTGTCGATGATCTAGAAGACAAACGTGTAAATGACAGGAACGGTAATATCTGACGATACAGAGGGCGGAATAAGGTCAAACAGCTCATAGCATGTTTGTCTTTTAGACCATCAATATCATCGTATGTCCTGTTTCCTAACACCTACACTTGGTCACCTTCTGTAGCCCTTCGCGCTCCGCATCTCAATAAATCTAGCCGAGACCTGGGAACATGATGTATTATCCAGTCACATGTATTTTTGCAATTTTAAATACCTAGCATCATGAGGTGTCTGAAGTATAAATTAAAGAATCTGCATCTAATTCACACTTAATATTCTGACGCTGCATTGTCTTTATGTGTACCAAGGAAACAATCTATTTATATCATCGTCATCTCCATCATCGTTATCAACCTATACTTTTCCACTGACGAGCATGCCTGAGAGTTCTCTTTATTGTTCTCAAAAGTCTGCCAATGGCCAGCATGATAGACTATGAAGTAACTCCTTCTCATTCGAGTGAAGTCCTGTGCCGAGTAGTGATAAATAAAAACTTATGGCTCTTATCTAAACACGACTACCACTTACTACTTCCTAAGTTACTACTTCCTAAGTAACACCTTAGTTCCATAGAATTTATGAAGCATCGCTTTCTATTACATTAGTTTTTTTTCGTCCACCTATCATTTCCTTAATACTTCATCAAGGTCAAATTGATTATAAATTAGAATAATGCTGCGTAGATACTGGGAATATGACGAAGAAAAGAACTTCATTTTTCTCACTGTAATCTTTTAAATGATTAAAATCTTGAAAAATTATAGGTACAGTGCACTCAGAATGACCGTCCATATCTCCAACCAGCTAGATGAATTTTAAATTCCTTATATAACACTTCTAAAGTGACATATACGAGTATCAACTTTCTCTTCACACGATATAAAATAGCTTATTAATATTGTATTTATTAGATTTCAAATCGTACACGCCTTATGACCTTCCAATATCCTATCCACGGTATAAAAAGAAATCGCATTCTTTATGACTAACTTGGAAAGCACTTTGAGATGTATTTTACGATCTCTTGATATATTGCTTCCGTGGATGAATTGTGTTATAACAGGTCACTTGATGAACAATATGATATAAATTAGAGATAGCGTTGAGGTCTGACTTTTATCCTAAGTTTACATCAGTGTCCGTTCTCAAGAAGTGAAATGAGCTGTAATGAAATTCTCCGCTTTCAGTTTTTATTACAACAGTTTATTAGTTTCTGTGTATATCGTAGAGTATTTTTTTACTTATTGGAAATAATTTTAGATGCCACTGGAACAACTATTTCTGAAATTGTTAATTTATTTAATTCTAATTTTATTTCATTTAACACTTTATCTTTACAAATCCGTGCTTAGTTTAATGACTTATTTTAAACATTACGTGCAAAAACTCACTGAGGATACCTTATATAATATGTACTCAATCTCGAACTTTTTATAGTTTATAAACCAACCAGACCAGTCAGTGTTATTAAAAAATAAACATCCATAAATTTTCCTGTTGCCCCAGAAAAAGCGTATTAAGTACCATTACAATCGACGCCGCTTATTCACTAGTGTATTATAATTAGGTAGCTGGTAGAGCAATAAGAGGTGAGTCATCATCAAATGATTTGATTGTCGGTCGTGACATCTACTTGGCCTTGGTCGGTGCGTGACCCACGCGGACCTCATTGATTGAATGAGTGGATTGTTTTTTTTTCTTGTATTCTTGCCTTTGGGTCAATTGAAAACAAGCAACCATATAGGTATCTGTTCTTCGCTCTTCATCATCATATATCTGCTCTCGTTATTTTCTCTTTATTAACTGTCGCATTTACTATTTTATATCTTTATTTTAAAATGATCTGCAGAACTGGCTAGACCTTGGCTTTGTCAAACGACTGCATCGAAAACAGAAAATTGTGGTTTTACCAACTCGTTATCGTCATCAATCACATGAATCGCTACAGAACGCAATCTTGTGACGCATGTATCCAGCGGCTCCAAGCGACACAATTCCCAACTCTCAAAACAAAAATCCTGACGTCCCTTTTTACTCTTTCAATCAACCTAATTCTTCTTGAAAGGTTCTTCTTGAATTTTGCAATATTTACATTATACTGTAATACGCTTTCAGAATGTTAGTGATCTTTGTAAGTCACGAAAATTAACTTTTGTCGTAATTCATGTTGATATAAATGATAAAAATATAACTTATAAACTTACATATAAAATATTTGAAGAGTTTATTTTTTGACCTGTAAACGATCTACGTAACTGCGTACTCTATCACGTTCACAAAACAATGTACTTATTTACTTATATTTCCCAGCTGATGCATGATCAGTGATTACAGCATTGATCTAAACTACGGAATGACGCATCATATAATCATTTGATTTAGTCGTGATAACGATTCGGCCTTGGCTTATGCGTGACCCAGTCGGGTCAGCACTCAAGGACTTTGACTTCTTTCCCTTCGCTGCGTTTGGTAATTAGACTTAATGAAATAATGACTGTTTTTTTATCTCCTTTAATTTAATTATACATTAGTTAAGTGACTGATCAAACTACATAATTTATAAGGCTATAGTTTTCTTTTTGATTGAAGGACAATCCAAAAAAAAATTAACTATAATACACGCATTTATCACAGTGATAACGTTTACAGGCCAATGAAATTCTATATGATTATGATGTTTTTTTTTTATTTTTTTAGCAGACGGACTTCTGTCTATTGTAATTTCATGCCGTTCAATACTAGTCCTATTTATCCATTCAAGCATTATCTTATCTAATAAAGTCGTTTCGATTCGACAGCAGTTGTTATGAAATGTTTAATTGTATTGATATCTAGCCATGCATGACAGCTTAACGAATATCAATCAACTAATCTCATTGGATTAATTCTTAGGGTCGTGGGGCCCAGTTGACCTTCTTTAGTCAATGACGAATGGTTATATACCTGAAAAGTGATTGATTTTATTTATTAACTACCAGAAAAATAAGAATAAAACAAACATATAAAGGACGTGCATAACGATAGGTTATCTCTAAGTAAGAGATTTCTTCCAGAAGAAGATTTTTATTAAGGATAAAGATCTCTGTTTATTGCAACTGATTTCCAGGCCTTTGTGTCGAAACGCTAAATCTGACGGCATGGGTACTTAAGTAGCCACAACATAGTCTCCCTCCACACAAAATCTGTTTAGATAATCTTCCCCTTAATATTGTCTGTTACTAAAATCGCAATAAATTGACTAATTGATATAATGCAAGAATGTTACTCATATTATAAATGTGATACTTACCTACTAAACGCAGCATAAGGGAGAAAACCCCAAAGTTCCTGAGAGCTGTCTGAAGAATGAAGGGAGCAGCTTTCTACGTTCACTCTTCATGTATAGATATGTTTCTCTTTTTTTGTAGTTTAATAGGCGGTTATTTATAAATTCAAATTATAATCAAGCTTTTTATTGGACAATTTTTCTTTGAAACAACAGCACGATCAGACGTACGAGAGCGTCATTTTTCACGATGCCGGTGCAATTTTAAAACTGTCACATGCTCCCTTCGCGATTTGTATCGTCATTATCTTACATGCATCAGTTTGAAACCATTGTACTCTTTAAACACTTACCAATAAAGGTGACTTTGGTATTCATGAACTATAAGGTACCCTTGGTGTTAATGATTGAAGCGAGATTATACTTGTCCGCGTGAAATTCAATGAATTATTACTGTTCATGTTCATAATAAACAAAGGTTGGAATTATGCAGACGATTACGATTAATGAATTTTTTTAAACATGTGAATGTAATTTTCGTGTTGACGAGCAATCGTAATTGGGCGTTTAAGATGTGGGAGCAAGGAATTTTGTAAAATAATGTGTTTTGGAGTAATTATTGAAAGGAAACTTGATAACTGAAACTGTGCAAGCGTCGCGATCACAAATCAATATTTATCTTTGTCTAGGTGAGTTTATTCAGTAGTCACTAGTCTGGTTTACCATCTACGAGATCAATTTTTTAAGTAAAACACATAGTGTATTGTATTGTTTATTTCATCGATTTTGAATCTGCATAGTTCACCTTCATCCTCCTTCATCTTAATGAATTATACCTACGTTATGAACTCCCATCTTATTATACAGACAGTACTTGTCTACTTGTGTATTTGTATATTTGTGTGTACGACTGTGGTTGACCCTGACTCACATCACGAGATCTCCTAAAGTTGAGTTTACACTACAAATTAATGTCTCGAGACTTGCCACTCGTAATATCTTTGAAAAGTTTTAAACATTATTGTCATAATAAATCTGACATCATCTAGATTATTTTAAAATCCTTACCTAAATATTCAACTTTTTATTTTTGCGATCATGCGTAAAAATGCGGTGCTGATCAAGATTTCATGGACCGATATTAGTGATAGTTTTTTTTTTTTTGATAATGTGATTTAAAAAAATAGGAATAATAAATAATCAGCTAAGACCTGATACCACGTTATTATAAAGCTGACAGGAAATCGAATAATAAAGCTGATATTGTGGACAGTATAACTGAATGAATGAATGAACGAATATAGCAAACGAATGTAATATGCCGAACAGATTTTTGCATTCCATCGTGAACATAGCTTAACGTCATGAAGTCGCCTTCCCACAGTAGTGTATTGTTTAGCGCTATGAATAGTTTGTAGTGTTTTAATTAACAATATCTACTTGTAACTGATTAATGAATTAATTTTCTTGTCCTTACTTTCTATATTAATATCATAATATTAATAACATTCTCGTTTTGTAGCGCGTTGCGACACCAGCAGTAATAAATTCTGTGTTAATTTTTTTACATTTATTTAAAAACTGATTTGTTACATTTGACTAGTACTTTTAGGATTATAAGCATACTATATTGTGTTCTTTCGTTTTGAAAGGAAGTAAGTAGACGACATAAAGATAGTATTAGTATAGATCTAACTCAGAGAGTGCTTTATAGAACTATTATAAAAGCAATTAACCGTCTTGACTAAGATAAATCTAATACTAAATAGAGCACCGACTGTGTTGTTAAAATCACGTCACGAAGTCTTGTAACAAAAACGAATTCATGTCAAAAAACATGAAAAATTTCACAACTCTGACCTAAATTGAACCACCAATTGGAAGAAGGGAATAAAGGCCATTTTTTGCGAAATCGACTTATGCCCATTTTTGTGTACCTAAGACATAGCCCTACCCTGCGAGTAGAAAAATATAACTATATCACTCTTATTTCATACGGTTTTGTGCAATCAAAGAAACTGTTAGTTGGAAGAAAGAAATAAATCCGGCTTTTATTCCCTTCTTCCAACTGATACACTTATGTCCCTAGTGTTAATTTGTGATTTGACTGCTTAATTCAAATAAAAATAAATACAAATGAATTTAGTCACCATTGTTTTAAGTTATATTTGAGATATACGTGCAATTTAGAGATTGATAAGTTAATCATTTCGTATTTTCTTAAGTACGACTAGTGATAGTAGTTGTACCGATTCGTTTGATGAGGAGGTTTAAGATGAAACTCTAAAAAAGAAAAGAAGAGGTGTTAAAAATACTCATCAACACAAAAAAGAAATGCAAACGTCATCAGATAAGATAATCGCACTCACTATTTCACAATACAGAAGTTTTGAGTACAGCTCAAGCCAAAAAGTTTACTTGACATGTTCTAAGTTTATAAATGGCTAAGATAAAGAGCCTTTTATGCGTTTTATGCTTTAAAAAGTATCTGTGAACCCAGCACTATCATTAATTAAGGCATATATGCTTTTAAAATACCAATAAATGGGACAAAAAAAATGACATACGTAAAATAACTCAATACATTCTTGACGAATTTAAAAAAAAATTATAATATTAAGGTTTTGCCTACTACAACATCCGAAACTGCTGAAATCGATGAAGAATAGAATAACGTCACTTATCACTTACAGTATTTCAAATAAATAAATATATTTTCTCATTATTTTGACTTTTTTCATGCCAGTACTTAATCAATTGGAAGAAGGAAATAAATCCAAGAACTTTAAACGTGTATATCTTAGTTAATATTAACATATGTCGTTCTAATCTATCAGTAAATAATCATAATTAATATTACCTTCATTTCATTCATACATCATAAGAGGCTATGTGCCGAAAATTAAAAGTTAAGAAGTTTTTTTCGATTATCTCCGTTCCAAGTTTTTGGATTTATTCCCTTCTTCCAATTGGTGGTTCAATTATAACCGCAAGTAAAGCGTTAAAAGCAAATGGCAAAAATGAAAAGGTCCTTGGTTATCTAATCATCCGGAGCGGTCACGAACACCTTACTCTAGCATCTTTATTCAAGTTCATTATAATTTCACTCGTATTGCAAAAATATAAGGTTCACAACTGAATGAGTAATTATGATGTCCTGCTAGGTGATCTGATGGTCTTGGATTTCACTTCAGTGTCATCTCTATCTTTGGTGTTGACATCATGTATCCACGACTGTCATGGTCCAAGATGGCTGCCGCCACAAAATACTGACTAGCGACTGGGATGTTGTAACATATGTCGGGGGTGTTTTAAATTTTTAATTTGTAAATCATCTGCTATATCCCTTCCAAGATATCCGCTCTAACATGAATTGCTTGCTTATCAGGCGTGATCTCAATCGACAAATTCAATCAAATCAGTCAAATGAGTGAGATTTTCTAACACAATCGTATGGAAAGTGTCGATGACTTTGGTATCAGAAGACTATCATTTGCAAAATATATCCCTTTACGATGCTTTACGATGGCTGTCTCAAATATCGAACATTAACGAATATTCTGAAAAGACGTATATCGCCTTCTTAAACAAAAAACATATTGCTTCGGTTGAAGAAACGTTCTATAGTTAAGTTTTGGATTGTCACTGTAATAGCTTGGCAGTTAAATTTTTAGTTGACTTTTTATATTACTAACGTCGTGTTGGTCGTCATATCAAAATGTACAATTACAATATGTATGAAAACTACTTTGTCAAAATATAGTATCTACCTTATACATAAGTGTTAAAGGTTGTTTGTGATTTATAGTTTCCACGGGTATCTTCATAAATTAATTAATTATTATTGTTGTTTCTTTGACATCTACCTACTTTTTGAATTGATAAAATAAGCGGACCCTACCTTGTTTTCCTTTTTACTAATATTTTTATCATATCTGGTTTTTACATTACATTTTTTTCACCTTGGTGCATTTGTGTATTATATATCTACTGACACATCAAATAAAATAATTTATCAGTCATAAAGATGTCCTCACATTAAAAGTACCTTGGAATATCACGATTTTTTTATTGCAGTCGTGGATGCTCAATATAATTTTATATCTTTAAGGATCGGAACGCATGAATTGTTGCAAAAACGACCGGCCGTGGCGATCAAATATTCACCTCATCTCACATATGCCTAAATTGTCGCATGGCATTTGCACGCACTGATTTACAACTCGTTCGCCTTATGCTCAATCGAGATTATTATAGAACGCTGCAACCGGTCATTGAAGTTTCTATGAAGAAGTGCTTTCCTAGCTTAATATATTGATTCATTGTTACCTTTTTAAAAATAAATGCTGGCAGAAGACGTCTCTTTAAATTTTAAACTGTAAAAGCTCTTAGATAAGAGCTTTTACAGTTTCAGTTTTTGCGAAAAGAAACAAAAAGTTCAAGTTGACATTTTTATAGAGAAACGGGACGTAATAGCGCGATCGTGAATTGTTAAAAATAATTCATTTGATGTTGAATAGATCTCAGAAGTATCTGTTGATTTTTTTGCAAAAAGAACTTTTTTGAACTATTTTATTTTTTTTCCAAACATTTCTATGTACCACATTATCTTGTCACATCTCTTGTCTTCAAAACTACCTAAGTAGATTGAATATAAAATACGCCTAAACTAAACGATTGTTCTTGTCTTTAATTTTTCATTAATTTTGTTTAGCTACCGTACTCGTACGCTAAACGATTCAGATAACAGATAACCAGCATAAATGCAACAAAGCATAAATAACTATTCAAAGATGGGTTAATTACAGTCAAACTAACAATTGTTTTGTATATAAACAGTCGTTCAGTGCACCCAACCGCGTCAAAAATCTCTCTCACTATTGTCTTTTATCTTCTGTGATTTAGTATCATTGTGTTTACACCGAACGACAGAAAGTACCGATTACGCTGATATACTCGTTTTTTTTATATGATTACCATTGAAATGTATTTTCTCGTTCGTTTATGGTGTGCCGTATACGCTTTCCACTAGTATGAAATTAATATTCTTGGCCACAGCCACTATCAGCCACATGGTCTGTAATATTTCCAAAAAAAAAACTACTGTTGCGGAATTCTATAAATCAATTTTTACTAGAAAGAACTACTCTTTTTTCGTTAACAGTATTTTTTTCTGAAGCGACCGTTTTATGTGAGTTGGATATATCTGCCTTAGGCATGTGCTGTTTCGCACTTGACTAATTATTACCTTATATGGTTAAGTTAATGTGTAAATAGGCAAAAACCCCTCCCATCGCCGTATCGCCGTCGTTTGTAGACTCATATACATCGCCAGACGGTATTATTCGGAGGCTTTTACTTTCCATGTAACGTTATCTGCTCATATCTACAGCTTAGGATTTATGATCTTCGGGTAAAGGAAAGTTCTCGTCTGTCTGACGGCTTAGCTGCGGGCTTGAGAAAATCGGCCGTTGTTCACATTAATCATTAATATTGCCATTGTTATCGTGTGTACATTATTGCCTTTTATTTATAAGATAGGTAAGCTAGTATTAACTCTCGGTATTACTGGAATGGCTTTCATTTTTGTTTTATTTCCGTTTCCTTCTCTTTCATACATGAATCTATGTTTTTTTTCAGGCTTCATACCAACCGACTTTTTTCTTTCTATTTATTGTTTTGAACTATTTGGTCTGCAAAATTTAAATAAAGTCTGTAATTTATGTTTGAAGGGCAATTTAGGAGATACATTATGAGTTTTTCATTTTTTTTTTGTGAATTTAACTTAAAATCTTATACACTATACAATATAACAGTTTTAATAATCTTCTACATGCAGTAGCGGCATGTTCCCTTATTATATTAGCAAAAAGTTTGCGATAGAAATTGTATTGACTTCATGTCTATATTCGAAAAGTTCTTCTATTTAGCTCATTATCATTATTATATAATAAAATAAAAAAGTGTTCTTTGATTTTACATTTTAATCAATTTTATGCATAAATCTTCATCCGCGCGGAACATTTTGTAAATAAAAACGAGTTCGTGAACAATACTTCCTTTATTTCTTACATCACCGCTACCTGTGCGACTGTTCGCTCGGAAGTAATCAAGTAAAACTTCCAACGGTTTGCTAACACGTAATCAGTAACACATTGTTTGTAATAATCAATTGTTAACATCATTTATTATTCATCAACTGTTAACGCTTATTCAATTTGTATGAATTATCGTTTGTTGTTTTTTCTACTCTCGTTAAGTCATTTTTTTCTTAACCAATAACAAATCAGCCCTTGCTTACGATTTTATATTCACTGGTATCTTACGGTTATCTGATTCAGTAAGGCCTTTTAATAATAAGATCTTTCGCGACTAATCCTCATCCTCGAGTGGTTTTGGAATACGAATATTGGATGCTATTGAATGATTTTGTAAGTCATTGTCAGTTGTTGGTTTTTCTTCTTTTTCTGTCACAGTGCCGATTTCAGCACCGAAAAGAGTAAATATCGGTCGGTAAAATTGTAGTGCATTACTTTGGTGTATATCTTTTCGTACTTTTATTTGCGTTGTTATCCCAAAAGTAAAAACATATCGAGTCATCGTAGGAAGCAAGGAAGAAACAACGCATGCACGTATACGAGAATAAGCAGCGTGCTGAGTTTCTTGTCTCGATGGTAGAGTCAACAACTGTCACTTATTACGAGATTATCAATTTGCCAATTTCTGCGCGTCTTAATTATGCAACATCGACGCAGTAAAAGACGACGCCAATTAATTATTTTTGGCTAGAGATCAATGACCCACAAAGTGAAACATAATCATTGTCTTTTTCTGTACACCAACTACAAGTTTTAGGAATATCGACTCTATTCTAGATCGCGTTGGTGATTGTCGAACTATGTCTTACACCCAATACCTATGTGTCCCGCACATTGCCACTTCAGCTGCGGAACTCGTTTTTTTTTTTTATATAAATAGCGGGCAAACGAGCTGGCGGGTCACCTGATGTTAAGTGATTACCGCCGCCCATGAACACTTGTAGTACCAGAGGCACCACCAATGCGTTGCCGGCTTTTCAGGAACTTATTGGTTCGCCCCTTGAATAACCCACAGATGGTTCCACAATTTGGTGGTTCGTTTACTTGGGTTTGGTTTCTACGGATCTCCACATTTCTGATTTCTTCACTGGATAGACTTCCTAAAAAGAATAGATGGATAGCCTGGGATGTAGAATCCATTCATGAGATCGTGTCCAGCGGCGGACATCCGTTGCGCGAGGCAACACAGCGAATCAAGCATAGTTCAATCGATCGATCGCAACAGAATACGATCATGTGTTGCTTTTATCCAGCGTCTGCTAGCGGACGCCAGCGACACACTTGAGGTCTGGCGTCCACTCTTATTCAGTCCATAAATTCGCGCATCGCAAGTGACGTAACTGAGTCGGTGTTCTCGCGGCGACGTCAATTATTATATTTGGCTACCGGTCGTCGACCCGCGCAGTGAAAGTCGGCGCCGCGCCGGCTGGGGCACCCCTGCCCAGTGCCCTCTCGTGACCCACTGCCCCCTCTGCCCTAGGAGCATCCTTTGCTGATTAATGCTTTGTTGCCGTAAGACTCAACTGCACTGCTTTCGATAAATCGTCGCTTATCGAACATCACCACGCTAGTCGAAAATTGGCGGTTTTCACTTTTTTTGTCATTGAATAAAGCTACTTCTCCCGCGCATTGAAGTTAAAAAGTTCAATATTTACTTTTAATAGATGGCTGGAGTGAAGTCGTGGGTAAAAGCTAGTAAAGTATAAAATAGACAGATAATAATCACAGTCGAACTACGAGTAAGAATGTTTCTGCAGATTTTTGAGTACATAGATGCAAGGTTTTAAGAAGCATTTAAACTAGTGAGTAACTACATGCTAAAAAGTCATTATTATTTTAGAAATCAACAAGAAGTGGTACGTCATTTTACTCTTAGCAACTTCCAATAACATTTTATATTATGTACAGGTACATTTCACGCTAGCGTGCCCAGCCCCAAACGCTGTCTTCTCTAACGCGCCTGTCACACGTAGAGATAACCTCGATTCGGGAATTCCGTTAACACACAGTAAATTCCACCTTCCCACAATAAACCATCGCCTTTCTATTTTACGAGTAAAACAAAACGTCCATTGCACAACGCGGGCGTTAAAATCGTCTTTAATTAACACTGTCGGATTGTGTAACACGATCGAGATGCGTAAAATACTTTTAATCGAGATTCAGCTATGTATACAGGGTGTATGTGTGTACTCTACTGCGACAAAGCTAAAGGAAGGGTTATGATTTTAGCAGTTTATGTATATTCGTATTTTATGTACATTGTTCCACCGAAACGCCTAGATAGCTGAGACAATTTTGATGAATTTACATTTTATGCAAACAAACGGCTTCATTCACCTATGGCTACGGCCACATTTTATTACGAACGTGTTGTAGTAACAACATTACATTTTACTAACAAAATCAATACTCGTATGACGGATGATACGGGTTAGTTTTTAAAGTTTTTTAAGCTATTGCATAGCTTCTATCGCGGGCCAGCGTGGAGACCGAATCCAGAAATTCCGTAACGAAAATAACCTGACACGGGACTCCTCTACGATGAGCCGCTTGATGGCGCATTTTTTATCAACGCCATCTAGCGCTGAGCCGCTAGCTGGCATGCAGTAGCTTTACCGCGGCAGTCCCCGAGTGCCACACGTCTTTTTTTTTGTCTGAATGAATCTCAAGTTACTTGCTTCCATATACATAGTGTTATAGTTACTTTATTCCAACTACAAAATACTCGTAGTTTGCATCACCGAATGTACCTACACTCGTAACCCATATTGTTCTGACCCCAAAATCACGAATTACCTCATCCCGGAAACCTAGTTACAAGATGAGCTGCGTTGACCTGAAAGTTTTATGATACTTGGGTAATCTTGAAGAATTTCACCATAATGGTGATCACATATTAAAAGCAGAGCCGCAGGCGCCGCATGGTTCTATACTGGCAATTGAAATTCGTTAACACGATTGCATGCACAAAAGAAATGTGAATGATGCGATAAGCCTGAGCACTTGTGGCGTTTACTGATACCGGCATTGGAATTTTCATTTCTGAAAATTGAATTATTATCTGAAGCTCATGACGTAAAGCTTTATATCAGCTGTTACGATTATTTTTATGATATGTTATTCTTGAAAAACTTAATGTGGTTCATAATTACCTAATTACTTAGTAAATGTGAGACATAATTATTTAATTGTTTTTGGAGTAGTTGGTTAAATGCTTAAAGATTTTGTTATATTATATATTACTTTGGCTTAAGATCAATGCTTTGATAGATTCTTTGTTATTTGGCCAGACAAAATAAATATTAAGTAAATGTTTCCAAGGAAAAAAGTAATTTATGAAAAAAAATTAAATCCTCTCTTGAAGCAGTTGCAGATGCGCGGAACAGTTGGCGCACGAACTCTGTGGATGCGCAGTTTTATGTGTGACCACCATAAGAAAGTGTTGCGTCAAGTGTTAAGGCGCATCCAACCAAATGTCAGGTCACTCGTGCCTTCCGCCCTACGCTGCGCTGTGTGAACGTGGTATTAAGAAAGCTGAAACTATCTCATTAGACGCGTCTTACTCATCTTTGCATACCTCGTGGTGCTTGTACCGACTTCCTTGAAATCTTCGCGGTTTCATTTCTTGGGAGCGAAACGGTGTCGCAACTTGAAATGGCACGATTTATATAGCCTAAGTTTGTAGATTTGTTTATAATTTATGGTCTTGATTGCTCGTTGGTTTAACACTAACAGCTTAATTCTTACATTTCTCTGGAGGCAGCGATCCTATTTATTTGTCTTCCATTTAATTTCAAGTTGCCGTCTTACATTATCAATTGCAATACTCATACATTATTATTGATAGATTAGTACCTAGTGCTACCACGGGATTGTCCTAATATGATTGCTGAAGTATGATTGGTCGATACTCTAGTAAAAACACAAAGTCTTACAATATTACAGCTTAGCTGTTGATTAGACCCATTTAAATCCTTACTAATATTATAAATGCGAAAGTGTGTTGGTTTGTCCTTCAATCCCGCTGGAACAGAGCTACGGATCGATGTGATTTTATGCATGGGTATACTTGAGAACCTGGAGAATGAAACCAGCTACATACTTTTTATTTAGGAAAATCAAACAGTTCCTGCGGGATTTTAAATATTAAATCCATGCGAACGAAGTCGAGTTCATTAGCTAGTAAATTATGTGATCTAAAAATGTATTATTGCGGTATGAACGCCATAAATTCTGTCAATCGATACATTTAAGATTGTAGCAATGATCGAGGCAGCTTTTTTGCAAGGATAGGTTTAACCCTTCACGTTACATTTCAGCCTCAGCGGAAATTCCGACTTGTTTTCTTACTTAAAATCTCACACTCGCTCGCGACTCTACATTTCATCGATAAATTTAATTTCTAACACGTGTTAGTCGTATTCAATGATTCATACACTCGCGTACCCTTTGATGTGACGAAGGCGCAAATTATGACAATAGAAGATCGTAAATTCACAGCGAAAGAGCATGCAGCTGGTTCCGCGGTGAAATATTATGCCGTAACATGAAAGTTGACGGCTGCGGCGAACGGTTCACACATACTAAAATTTATTACATCCTATTATTGTTTAAGCATAGAATAATATGTGGAAGTGATTGTTTTGTCTACTGGTTAGAGGTGGCGCCCGATCTTGTTAAAGGATTTCGAATTTCACATTGTATGCATCTCAGGGGTAACTCAGCTTGCAATGGAGAAAACTATGCTTGGAGATTAAATCAGGAATGAGGAGATCGCTGGGACTAGGAGAATCAGAGTAACTGACATTGCTTAGCTAATCACTTTGAAGTTGAAACGGGTGGGGCACATTGTTCGAAGAACTGACGGTCGTTGAAATCTTAAGGTGCTGGAGTCGCGACCCCGCACCGCAAAGCGCAGTGTTGAAAGACCCTTCCAGAAGATAAATGGAAGAACTGGAGTCTTAAAATAGTAAAATATATACAAGACTTGTTGGTACACAATATTATTCTGAATGTGCTTCATAACAAAAGTCCGATATGAACCGGATGACAGATCTCTAAGTTCATGCTCACGCGTTGCGTCTTTTCACAACGATAGAGATGCAAAATGAGATAGCTTGTGAATAAGAGAGATAGAAGGAATCGGTATTAAGAATAGTATCGGAATCGATCTTCGTTTTAGCATTTTCAGACATGCCAACTTCGAACTCCGACATACGGTATTACGTAATTTTCGGTTTTGGACCAGTCAAGGAAAATAATCATTCATTCTGTTAAAGTTATAAAACACTGACAGAAATTTAGGCAGACAGATGGAAAAATGCAAATTCCGATTAGACCCTAAGACCTCCCTTCTCTCAGTTAACAAGCTAAGTTTACAGTAGATGTTTGGGCACATATACCTATCTATATATTAAAAAAACAACTATTTATGTACTGGTTGAATTTCTCGTTGTCTACGTCTTCTGTATGTTATTCTATCGTCTAGCAATCGAACTTTATTGTGTAAACAGTTTTTGGCCGCGGCTTCGCTCACATTAAGTTCGATTTTTCAAACCCTTATTTAACCCTCTAAGGAGTTGAAATTTCAAAAATCCTTTCTTGGCCGATGCTTACGTCATAATAGCTATCTGTATGCCAAATTTTATCCTGATCCGTCGAGTGGTTTGAGCTCTGCGTTGATATATTAGTCAGTCAATCACCATTTCCTGTTATATATTGTGTTATATGTATCACTTTAGCTTTAACGTCTTCGCTTGTGCGCATGTTTTTGTAACTTTGAGGTAAAAGTTCGGTTGGCTCATCTGTAGATGGCTTAAAAAGTAGTATCGGAATCGATCTTGATTTGTCGGGCGCTGACAAGCGATCAGTCAATGGCAACACAATGGTGGGTGCGGTTTCTAACGATATTTGATATGGGAAATTTAAATTGGCATTGAAATATGTTGACTATAACCGGGGTTATCCATTAAACGCACTCTATTTCAACGCTGACGCAGCGATGAAATCGGTGGTGAACCTAAATATAGTAATAATTAGTAACAATATCTTGGAAAAATGTAGGAATAAGCTACACTGCTTTCGATGGGTTCATAATTATGTTCGAACAAGTAATTATACAATACAATATATCCTTTAGAGTCAGCAATGTAAACGTCATAATGATTTATATTAGAATAAAGAATGTTTCTGCTTTATGAGTACATAGACACAACTTTTTCAAAGCAATTACCAAAATTACTCCACACCGGACTATAAGTCCCGCAAAGCAAAGCCTTTCAAGGCTACTGCCATTGTCGGGACTCTTCTAATAAAAAACATGACCGTCTGACTTATAGCCAGTAGTATAATAAAATAGCCAAAGTAAGAGCAAGCTCTATGGCGCTACTGCGATGTGTGTGCGCTGCTTCCATGCGAATTTTTAATGAAATTATTTCTTCAACGAATTCAACTACGAACACAGGGTCTTAGAGAATAGGCACACATCTGATAGTAAGATTGTGATAGGTAAGCAGCTTTGCGGATGAAAGTTAACTAGTAAGTACCCAAGTACTAGGGCATACAATACTTGATCTTGTAAGTCGTAGCCAAGTCGCATTAGGAAAATGTACTTGAATTGTCATAGTTACATAGCAGTTTATTGTGGTCTAGTCATAGCAGTGTTCATAATTGATACGATCGCAATTTTATGGAAATTACGATAACTGTTAATATGTAGATTATAATATGATAAAATAGTAAAATTACCGGTATGCATTAACGTAGGGCCAAGTTGCACGTTAGACTGTTAAGGCAGGTTTAAATTGATTCAGTGACTAGCGTCAGACACAGCATCTAGTGTACAATGTCAGTGGACTGCATTGCTTCTAGACCTGCCAGTTTAGTCGTGGGCTTCTTGTTCTACATACACTAAATGATACAAACGTAAAAATTCTTTTTACAAAACCGACTTCAAACGCCACTACAAAGTATATCAATTGTGCCTGTAAAATTTTAAGAGTTTCCTCGATTTCTCCACGATCCCATCATCAGATTCTGACCTGATGACAATGGGACCACCTGGGAAGTATACCCTTTCAAAAAAAAAAAGAATTTTCCAAATCGGTCCAAACGTCTTCGAGTAATCGGGGAACATCCATAAAAAATACATTAAAAAAAAGATTGAATGACAGACGGACGGACGGACGGACGACGGAAGTTTAGTAATAGGGTCCCGTTAGTTACCTTTCGGGTACGGAAACGTAAAGAGCTCGTAAAAACCTCTAATTTTGATCTCTGAGTTATATCACTCGAAAATCATCATTCACACGCCTTACATTGTACGCAAGGACTGCATTCCCTCACGTAATACTCATTACTCATTAACTCAAAATTCTGATCGAAATCGGTAAACGTCAACGACTTTCACTTTCCACCGGCCCTACTGAAGAATGCACCTCCCATTTCACCAGCTCATTATCAACCACACGGCGTATCTCTTCTGCTCCTATGCACTTTCACCAGATGCTCGGAAGGGATATCTACTTCCTTCAGGGTCATGGGTAGGTCTATTGTATTGATTTATTTAATAACTTTTTAACTTCCTCCACGTGGTGTTAGGTTTTGAAAAACTCCCGCTAAAGCCCTTTGTTTTTACGGGATAAAAAGTGTGTTCCCACTTAATTAGGTACAATATGGGGTTATTCAAGAGGCGGATCAAAAAATTCCTAAAAAGTCGTAAGTGAAGTATTCACTTAACCTCAAGTGACCCACTTGCATGTTTGCTCCCAGGTTGTCGACTATACCCATGCAAAAAATCACCTCGATCGAGTAGTCCGCTGATGCGATTGACACTCTACACACGTGTACTCCGACACAGAAGCATCTTCAGTTGTTTTGACTCTACAAGTGTGCTCAGGAACTTCACAACCTTGTGCCCCTCCCCCCCTGAATCCTTTACGTGGTTGAATCCAACCACCTCGTGCGAAACGCTTCAAGCATCTGAGTTTCCGGCCACGTATAATTTGAGTACCTTCAAGACAAGAGTGAATAGGCATTTTCTAGGCAAGTATGCTCCAACCTAGACCTTATCAGTGCTTTCCATCATTGTTTGTCGTCAAAATCAAGCCTACCTCGTAATAAAAAACAAAAAGAAAACTGTTTCACATAACACTGCTGAGATTTATAGAGCGTGCTCTCACTCAGCTCAGACGTAAGATAGAGTTAAAACGAGACACAAATATGCTCTGACATAAATCTGTCTCGTTCGTCTCTCCTCAAAAACTTTATGGCTCAAAATTTAGAGTATTCATTCATCTTGGAAAGGTCCTTATTCACAAAGCTGCACAACCCTATTACACTAAGTCGGTCTCACAAATATACGCGTTGCTAGATAATCATGTAAGTGCAATGGGTCCGTGATTGCGCGGCGTGTACTTTTACTTGTTACAAGGAAACTCCATACTTTCATTAAGCTATGAATCTTGTACGAACATCGTGTTGAAGCGGAATCGATTACAAAGTGGAAGAGTGGAGAGCCTTTTAACGCGGTTGCCGCGACTTAATTGCTTAATTGACTCCGTTGTCTAGTTTCTAGAAAGATGGAAACCTTGATACGTGTAATGGGTATTTGTTACGTGTAGATTGTTTGCTGAGATTATCTACATTGTGCGTACATTTTATTTAACATTTTTGCAATAGATAGCATCTAATAATGTTATTGTACCTGCATTTCAGTGAATAAATTATTATACTAACAATAACTTCGTCCGCGATTTCTTTTTTCTGGGATAAAAGTTACTTATGTCATTTTCTAGGTCCTCAACTGTATCCATACATTCACGTCAATTCATAGATCTGTTGCAACGTAATTGCAGGACAATGTTACGTACAATGGATACAACTTTTGACCAAATATTCAAATTTTGTGTAGTTAAACCTAAGTTTTAACCGAATTTTTAGGCGACAATCTAATCGATTTCGGTGTATACCGACAAAAACTTTTAATAACTAAACTAATATTTTCTTTATTATAATATTTACTTTTTCTTTTTCAGGTAATCAATCTTATCTTATCAAAGACAACACGTCCGCCATTGAAATGGTAATTTATCAAGTGTTACTCACTTTGTAGATTTTACTTTTATCAATAAATTTATCGGCTAAAAGAAGCCGCCAATACAATAAATCTTATAAAATTTAATTAACACTCAATGGTATCTTGATGGGATATCTGAATGAAACGGGAAGTGAGTGAAAGTTTTTTTTATTTACTGCAGATATCGATTTACAAGTTTTCGCATGACCTACGATTTTTCTTTATGTAGTGATGGAATCTTTGATGGAATGAATACAATGAGTTAGTACAAAAAATTGTGAGTTTTGCTATATTAATTGACGCCTACAACAAAGAGTTTCCTCGGCATTTTTAAAAACTTAATCCACGCGAGCGAATTCGCGGGCATGACTAACTTACTTACTTCGCTGGCTCAGTGTCCCAATGAGGATCTTGGCCTCCGACACCAGAAGCTGCCACTGGACAATTCGTCTACCCAGTGATACCTAGGTCGTCCAACGGGGTGTTTTCCTATTGGGCGACAAAAGTATGCTCTCCTTACAGCACGATCCTCTCCCATTCTCTCTAGGTGCCCGAGCCAGCGGGCATCGACTAGTTTATAATATTAGTAAGGATTAGCACAATGAAACGGAAAATTCACAATGACACAGAGGTCGTGCGGTAACTCTGATGGGCATTAGTTACGCTAATTGCATTAATTATACGCACAATTTGTTATAATCGGACCTACCTCTATGAGACGGGTATTATTCGAACGGGTGAATAGCACTTCGTGGGCGAAACAATTAGAAAATTAACCTTGTCTGCTTGCTTTATTGCTATAGAAGGAAACTTATCCTTGTTAATATTATAAATACGATAGGTAGTGTTCAATCACGCCGCATCAGAACTACGGATCGACGTGTTTTTTGCACTTTTGGCAACTACTACGTGGAACAACGATATATATATCGTTGTTCGCGAAGACGAGTCGCAGGCAAGCGCTTGATACTTGCGGCGCAAAACCGAGCCATGTGGAAGTCCAAGCAAGAAACCTTCTTTCAACAGTGGACGTCTATCGGACGATAAAAAAAGAAAAAGAAAGTAACCGAGAGTCCCATTTACTTACTATTCAGAATGTATTGTTTATATTTGACTCGGTATATTCCCATTTCTACCGGAGTTTCCATAAAGTCAATCATTAGCGCTATATTCTCGCTACTTGCGCATAAACGAGATGCGCGTGCGCACTCAACGTTTTTAGTGGGGTATAGATCAGGGTTTATGGGACGTATCTGGGGGACTTTAATGAAGTCCGACTCTTTATGGGCCCCGTGGGTCGTCAAATTGTTGTTTTCGATTTAAAGACAGCTTAAGGAGTGCTTCTGCTATATTTAAGGCTCTATCTATTATTGTCACATCATTTGCGTGAAATATTTAATGGCCTATTAATATTTTTTCAGGCTCGTTCACGCTGAGTCGTAAATCCAGTAACGTAGAGGCTATTTAATTTTATCTAAACTTTGAGCTCGATCTGATCTTTCAGTAGTCGGCTTTAGTTCTTTAGAGCGTCATCTTAGACTGAGATATACTATAGACTGATCATGCGTCGAGCTCGTGAACGGGTGCCGCCAACGGGAATGGGTCTGCTTTGACTTCCCATGCTGACATGTGTTAGATTATATGTATTGTATTTTTGAAGCTTCACTGTGGAAGCACTGTATACTTAGCTTAGTTTTGTTACTTATTGTAAAATTAGTTTATTTTATTTTTTGAAAAGAGCAACTGCTGAGTTTCTTGCCGGTTCTTCTCAGCAGAATCTGCATTCCGAACCGGTGGTAGATTTGTGACTTGTCATAGGTGCTATAAGGTAGCCTACATGAAATAAATAAATTTTGAATTTGAATTTGATATGATATAGATCGCACTCTTTCTTTGCTCAGACACAAGAAGGAAACGTATGTCCTCACATAAATCTTTCCCGTTTTAACTCTACCTTGAGTTTGAGCTGAGTGAGAGTACGACCTCTCGTCAGTGTCTCTCACAGGTCAGTTGCACGTCAGGCGGTCAAAGTAAAGTTACCGTTTCGAATTTTTTTTTTTTTTTTCCGTTAAGGTAAGTTTAACCTTAACGGCAACTTAAAAAAACAAGCTCAGGCCGAGGCAAGCCTGTCTTTCTGGACCTCAATGTGTAGTATTTAATGCCGACTACTATACATTATTCATCAACCAACAAACAAGCAAAACCTTGCTACCACAGTTATACAATACTCTACGCACCCATACTGTAACTGCAAATTGCAATTACAAAAGAAAGCAAATTTCCGTATAAGCACTTTTCCTCTTTAAAAATACAGGTTTTTACGTTATTACGTAAATATTCACTAAAGGTTTGGTTATTACACGTAAAAAAAACAATAATCCAGTCTTGCGCGAGCCGCGAAATTATTACCGACAGTTTAGGGAGGGCCCTTTCATGCTTTCAATAATAATCGATTCGAGTGAAAAAACGATCGTTTCATAAATCGTGGAATTCGTTTTGGCAATCCGAAGGTTGTTATTACGAGCGATCCCATCGATATCTCGATTGTAGATACGCAGCTGCAATCTGATTACGAATATGTATATCGTAATCAACGTACTAGGGTTGGTGAATCAATAAAATTTATCATTTAAAGAGAAAATACTTCGGATCTAAAGCGATTTATTAAGTAAAACTAAATTTATTGAGTATAATATGCATAGGAAAACTAAAAATGTGCGGCATTTTTTCAAAATTTGTCACCAAGGTGATTTCACCCCGTACGGTTAGAAAAAAACTTTATCACTTTTACCAAATATAATTAATTTTGAAACAATATTGAGATTTTGGAACAAATATCCAATATTACTAAAAGTCATCATAATATTCATATTATATTAAGGCCACAAAATCAACGTTAAAAGCGAATCCGATTTGCGCTGCAAGCGAAAGAAAGATTTTGATGGCAATATATGAACGAAATTGCACTCATTTGATTTTGCAATGCAGCTGCGAATATGCTTTGAGCGTAGCTATGTAGTATGCTTTGGTAAGCTCGTTGCTGGTTTTCTGCCATTGCTTACCTGTACCTCAAATGACCTCTTGGACTAAAACTATGTGTTGTGGCAGCCCTAACGCTACTCTTGTACGCCTTTTCATCGACCGCGCGATTAAACTCAACCCTTTGTGTAGATCGAACATTTAAACGGATTCCCTTTGATGCTTATCGATTGCCATACTTATTTCGAGAGTATAAGGAAAAAAAGCACTACAAAAGCACTTACGTGTAAAAGGACTACAAAAATGTAAGGTCAGATGTAATGAATACGCGTTGTTTTTGTATAGGGCTATAAATTCCAATGTAAATTTATTTTATTTGCGTTTTGGGACTTGTTTAGTTTGAGATTAGCCGATAAACTTTATTCAGTACATTTCTAAAGAAGGTCGAGATATAATTAGAGAGTGAGCAAATCAAGCCATTATTCATATATAAAATAGCCATAAAGTGAATAACAGTTGGAATTTTTTCAAAAATACGATATCGTCAGTATTTTCTATACCTATACAAAAAAACAATACCGTAATTGACTGACATCGTTTATTAGATAGAAGCTGGCGTCACTTTGCCAATGATCAACAAAAAAAAAAAAACTTAGTTTCCTATAATCCGCCGCGGATTCTAGAAGTTCACGAAAAATAAGTTGGTTGGTCCTTGAGATAGCATTTTTGCCACCACTAATGTCTAACCAATTAGATCTAGGTATGAAATTTAGATATCTCCAACTTAATTTAACACTAAGCGATACGTGTAAATGAAAATGTCTTTCAATAAAATCGATAAGCTACACAGTTTAAAGTTTTATTAATAATTCAATAAAACGTATTGAATTCCAAATAACGGCTAATAGATCTAATGAATTTAGAGCAAAATGCCGGCGATTTTTTCTCGCAATCGATTAAATATCGATATTCAAACATATCGATAGCGAACAGAAAACGATTGTAACAATTAATGTCCCACGCTCGGTCGCCTACATCCTTAGTGCTGCAATTATAGTGATTTGAGCTTTATCGAGTAGCAATAAGTAATAATAGTGGTAATTTTTTTGCGTGGCACATGTATGATATGGGTTTATAATTGTCGTTTTCGCCTCGCTCTAGATTGTAGTGCGGGATAGTTTAGTAGCGTTGCGCAAAATATCCGAGTTTCAGTTTCCTATACGAGATATTAAAAAAAAAATACGCGTCGAATTGAGAATCTCCTCTTTTTTGAAGTCGGTTAAAATCTAGATGATCCCCGCGACGTTGTCCGTGTGAATAAGGTTTTTTGATTCCCGCCGCAAGTCGCATTTTCCGGGATTAAATGTAGCCTAAGTGTATAAGCTATCTCCATTCCATGCCATAAACAGCCAAATCTGTCGAGTAGTTTTTCCATGAAACGGTAACAAATATACAAACACGCATACAAACTTTCGCGTTTATAATATTAGCCTGATGTGATGTGATACAATAGCAATATTATAAGAATGTAAAAGTGTATTTATTTGGTATCTTTACATGGTTCAACTACTGTGTCGATATTAATGAAATATTTGGCACTGAGATAGCTTACATTTCGGAGCAGACGTTGGAAATCTATACAAGAGACGTATATACAGCATTGGACGTCTACCAGTTGATAAAGAGGAAAAAGTGTTTATAAATAACAGATCGATCATATTATATTATGCTGTCATGCTGCGAGTACATCACTACAGTAACGAATATAATTTCCCAGAACATGGAAAGTGCTATGCGGGCGCTATTATGGCGCGCCATGGGAATTATTTTCTTGCATACATTTTCACTTGATTGATGAAAGTTATTGACTCGAGATACGTGATTCTCCTAAGGTGGGTTGCTAAACAGGCTGTTAAAGTTAAATTTAACCATCAAATAAATGCTATGGAAGAATCCCTGACAGATTTTCTTCCTTTAGTCCTGTCATGGCGATCGGAAACAGTCTAGGTCGCTACTAGACATGGCTTTTATTTTCCACTAGTTGATTCCCGCGACTTCGTTCGCGTGGATTAAAGTTTTTCATTCCCGCGGGAAGTCATTTATTTCCCAGGTTAAAAAGTTTATGTGTTATTCCAGACTATAATCTATCTCTGTGCCAAACAGCCAAATCGGCACCCTGATTACGTAAAAATTTGCAACAGCAATAGCAATAGCAACGCGACAGCGATCGGTCGCAAAATGTCACTAAAAATCGTATTACGGAAACCAATCGCACGACTATTGCTCACGTGTCGATACTAGCGCCACTCGCGATAGGACGGCAATAGATGTAAACAAAATACACAGTTTTTATCGTCGTCAGTGGTTGAATTGTTATATTTTTTATTTATTTTGTGTTGTGGTCTGTGGTAAAACCCTCTCGAAGTATTTGACTTCCTTTCTTCTCCATCAAGCATCTCTAAAGAAGAAAAGTACATTTTGCGATAGGCGAGCAATAGACGTGCGATTGGCTTGCGTAATACGAATTTTAGTGACATTTTGCAACCGATCGCGTAGTGATTTCTGTCGTGTTGCTACTGCTGTCACTACTGCAAATTTGACGTTTGACAAGTGACGTTTGACAGCAGAAGTGACGTTTGACAGCAACGATTGCGCGATTTACGCCTGTCGCGAACCTGTCGCGAGATACGTAATAACCCTGCGGTTCAGTCGTTGCGACGTGATAGGATAACAAACATCCAATCTTTCGCATTTATAATAATATTAAAAAATAGGATAATGGGATAATAAATTTTTAATAACTGGCTGAAACTTACAACCGTTTACAAATCGTTTTGTTTTATGTTTTACCAAAAGTGGTCAACTTTCCATCTTGAAAAACTAATACGGACTTTGTTCAACTAACTTTGATGGTGGGCGAGTTTAACCTCTGTAAATTAACTTTAACAGCTTCAAGTGCAACTGACACTTATTCATTCTTAGACATAATACGAGTGTCTACGTAATTATGTATTTAAAATCAACGTTAATAATATTCTACGATATTGTAATATTATACTCGTAGTGAGAGCTACTCGCTGTCATTTTGCATAAACGAAACTCGTTCACTTTAGCGTTTACGTGTGGGAAAGTGAGCAGTGCCCCTAGCTTTATATTGATTTTTAGAATCATCATGATCAGTCATCATTATCATCAATCATCATCATTATCATCAATCATCATCTCAAATCATTGCCGGCCCACTGTCGCCACGGGTCTCAGAATAAGCAGGGTTCAGAGTGAAATATATAGATTCCACTATGTCTGGCAAAGTACAGATCGGTAGATTTCAAATACCTTTCAGAACATTATATGTAGAACTCCAGTCAGGCAAGAAGAAGAATGTAACATTTTAAAATAATTAATTTCAGTACAGATTTAAAAATTGCTAAATATATATCAAACATTTTTTAAATTTAGATGTAGAGTATAGAAGAACTATTGTTAACTTCGAACCTCTGCTGCAACCCTGACCAAAACCTAAATCTAAAATTACCAATCACGCGAGCCGATATAAACAATAATAATTATAAAATTTCGAAATGTGAATATTAAAATGATATACCTCATAACATAAAGGTCAAACACAACTGTTTCGTAGACAGACGGTAATCAACTAGCTCTTTATACAGATATGCCCAATAGAATTGAAGGCGAATCGAAATACAAGGCAGTCTTATTAAATGCTCATTTGATTATAAGGCTTGGTTAATAGCCTTCGATATTTGTTGTCTATCTAATGGTAATTACAGATAACTAAATCCGATGGCGCAACGTCATGAATAGGATTTTGGCCGCTGCGAGTTGCAACTAAGAAACCCTCTGTGTTCCACAATTTTGCCAATTATTGGAGGTAGTTACGCAATCGGGTTTAACGTCTACCTTTAAAAGGATTTGTACGTCTACAAAGTTTGATGAAATTAAATCTAACCTTACTGTTCACAACCAAACTTACATCTAGCGACGCTAGCTTTTGCCGCTCACTTTAAATTCAATTTTTCAAACCCCTATTTTATCCCCTTAGAGGTTGAATTTTCAAAAATATTTTCTTAGCGGATGCCTACGTCATATTAGTCATCTATTCGTTAATAGATCAGTCAATTGTCAGTCAGTTAGTCAGTCAATCATCTTTTCCTTTTATATATTTAGACTAACTGAAGTCCGCGACTTCGTCCGCGTGGATTTAGTTTTTAAAATCCGGGAACTCATTGATTTTCCTGGATAAAAGTAGCCAATGTCACTCTCCAGGTCCTTAACGCACAGTTCTGATATAGTGTTATTGAAAGATAAACTACCAAACCGACAAACTTTCGTATTTATAATATTAATAAGGATTAGTATGGAATAGATTTTGCATTCAAGTTCCTTATGCATGAATGCAATAACAATACGCAATACGAGAATGCGGCGTATCGTCGAAAAATCATAAATCCATTCATTCATACCGACAGCGTTAAGTCATCTCGCAGGTATTGCGTAGGTGGAGACGGCTTTGTGAGCTCAAATATCCTGTCTTTGGAGTGTAGCTAGCTGCGAAGATTTAGTGGTTGAAACACCTGCACACTTTTCATAAGATTTACGGTTTCGAATCTGAATTAAATCAATTCTTTCTTCATTGCACTCAAAGAAGAAACAAAAATGAATACAACTTAAAACTATGCATGCAAAGGCGGTCTTATTGTTACAACAGAGCAAACTAACCATCAAAAAACTGAGAATTCTTACTTGAAAGGCTGTGTGAAAACCCGAAACGAAACTTAATTTTTGGAGTTGGTTTAATTTTCTCTTAATCCGATTTTAATTTCAACGATGGACTAAGCCACTGCAGGAACACTCAGGTTTTTTTGAACCGTCACTTCATCGATTTGATTTGATTAGTCTGCTGAGCACTTGCCTGCTGCGCTTCCCTTCAGTGCATACAGATCCTTATGTTTAGTAGGAGGGGTACCTATATTGCAAGCATATTTTTTATTTCTATTGGCCAATTCCCTTTCCCCAAGAAAAAACTTAAGGTTGTTTGTTTTCTCGGCGATACACAATTGCAATCATTTAAACCAAAACTTTGTGTTAAACAATTCCACAAAAACTTGTACGTAAGTTACTGTTAAGAATTTTTCAGTCAATTTAAAGTCCAAGGCGTCACATATTAAGAGCCTTGAGACAGATTAGGCGCCTTAATTGCCACCATGGTGTTTTTTTGAGAGTTATTTTATTCATGAGCTGCCATTCGCTTGCCGAGGCAAAGTTCCCAATACGGGCGATGCATTTTTTGCAAACGCACGCGCTGTTATTTAGTCGCCCAAGTAAGTAATCAGCTATAGGCTTAGCGCGCATTTTACAAAGAAAATGAACCAAACATTTTTTTTAAATGTCGAATGATGTTATTTTAACGTAGGTATACGAATTTCGAATAAAATAAAGTATTTGCAGTTATTGTTTTGAGAAGAGGTCGTTTTTAAAATCAGGTAAAACATACAAAAAAATAAAAATGATTGTGTTTGTTTAGTGGTTTGTTTTTTAATTGCGCACTACAGGAATATAATAGTCGTGCATCGGGTTAATTTTTTGCGTGCATAAGAATAGAAAAAGATGTTTTTTGAAAAAAGCTCGCATATTAAATCGCGTGTGAAAACTAGCAATTTATAATTACGCAAATGAACCTTAATCGGACAATTCGACTGAATAACGTACTTAAATGCCAATGTAATAGTCAATTCAAAATTGCGCAATGGATGCGTCCGGCGTAATTAACGCTCGTGTTATTTAAAGTGCATGAGAAACTTCCACAATAAATAATACCTACCTACCTTTCCAAAACGACAAAATTACAACACACGGTATTTTGGAGAGTATGACCATCGATATTATATTACTGCTTAACAAACGCATACTTTAGCATTAACAATAATAGTAGAGATAAGTACCAACAAATACTCGTATTAAAAATAACTACTAAGAGATTTTTATTTATTTTACGGAAATCAACAGCGAAATAGTGACAATTGTATGGCCAATTATAGATTTTCTCAAAATTAACTACAGAAAAAGAAACATTTATTGAGAGTGAGTAAAATAATAACTTAAAAAAAATTAGGACACGAAGCTTGGAAACAGAACTAATGAGAACAAAAAAATTACAAAATAATTCGTCTAGAAAGGAGATTAACTGGGCAGGGATTTTTCTTTTGACTTTGTTTGAGAGAATTTTTGTTGTTTATAAATCATCAATGCGCCGTAAGTTTTATTCGATTGCCATAAATCTTTTGATACATTCGTACGATCAGAATGAGATGACTTTTTATAGGATTGTACGTAGCTGGTACTTAGCGAACTCGTCCGTTGAAAAGGCAAGGGCGAGCGAGGTCGGAATGCTTTACAATTTGCAAAATCGTAATTACCCATTAATTCTTGTCTAAATCAAAGTTTAATTATCCTATTTAAGAGCTTTAGTTAATTACTTAACACAGGGTTTATTAGCTATCTCCTTTGAATCTTGTATCAATTGAACTTTGCAGAATTTTATGACATTGTTATCTACTGTAAAAGGAAAAGGTTTAATAAATTAGAGGTTTGCTTTTATTTATTGCACTCTTTGAAGAGTTACTGTATTATCTTATCTTATTTCATAACTGAACAAGTCATACTCGCTTGATATGGTGCCAACTAACGCGAAGAAGAGCCTGGCTAATCCTAAAATCACGAATATAAGAAAGATATTTATTATATCTTCAAATAAAGCGATGTCACATTTATCGAACTTCATTTAAGAAGTTTGTTTCATAACATAGATCATTTGGTAAGGAGCTTACTTAGTATCTTAAAGAAAGACAGGGCCACTTTTTAACCAGTAAAACTTTCCATTTTCATTCACTATGATCCAAGTTGGTCGAAATAAAATTGTTTTTTTTTTTACTTTTTTCCGAGATTGAGGTGAAGCGTCGTACTCATATATTATGATCTTTATTGAGCTGAAACTTGGAACAGACATGCCTTGCGTCTGCGATACCGATAAAGGATACTTTTCATCTCGTAAAAGAGTTTCACTGGAAACGAAGTCGCAGTTATCAGCCAGTTTATTATACATACTTATAAATCTCATCTGATCTTATCTTTCCTTCTTTTTGCTAGGCGTTTGTTCCGGCTTACGCCAGGGTCCGCATAAAGCTGAACTTACTATCGCTTAATATTCCGTCCGAAATTCCGCACCTGTTGGTTATTGTCGTAAACGTAACATTATCGAACAAGATTCCAATCTGTATGTAAATGTGCGAAGTTGCAGATGTGGTCGCGCTGGCTTGCGCGGGTGCAGCTCGGCGGTCTCTTATTTCAAAACCAAATACAGAAGGGACCGTATTATGCAGAAACCAGTCACCTTGTGAAAATCGAATTGTTTATTCGAATACAAAAAGATCACGCGATCGATAATCTCCTCGGAATTAGTCTAACCAGTTGTGGAATTTTGGTATAGTGTGCTGTAGCGGGCCTGCTGATGCCAGCGGTTTCGCCGAGATGCTTGTAAGAACGTTTGTCACTGGTATCAGATAGTTGTCCCTCGCCCGCCGTTCACACTAGCCACTTGTACGTCTTGTAATTTGTAAAATCAATTAAATATTTAAAGTCAATCTGTAAGCTCTCATTTAATCTCCAGTAACCTTGATAGTCAACACCGCGCTACACGAAGAGTCGACACAATCAGCTCGTGGAAGAGGAGGCACAATCAGCTCGTGTTTCCACATGTGCTATGTGACGATTATAATCTGATCTGCCGATTCCCTCTTGTTATTGGCATATTTACATTGTTCCATCAAGAAGACTATAAATTCGGCTAATCACATCAATTGAAACTGTAATAATGAACGAATTTCTGCAATCGACTAACAAGCATATTGGCCTTTCCACTTGCAACCGAATTTAAAAAAGCATAATGTTCTCTTCTCACAATGTTTTCTAAGAAAAATGATAGCATTGCTGTAAGACTTGTCAATTTAGGTTAGAGATAATGCACATCAGAATTAAATATAATATCAGCGTATTAAAGCCCCGGACGAAACTGGCTGAGCCAATTCTATATTACGCCGTCCCGTTTATCTGAGTTCAGTTTATTTTCGAGGAGAAAACAATAGCCCTTTCCATTTCTCTAGTCTAAATCAAACTGTTCGGCAACTGGCAGCTGTTATGAGTTTATAGCTGCGGATGATTTATTTTGTTTAAACTGCAATATAAATTGCTGCTAAAACTTGCTTGTGTTTCTCGATTTAGATACACTTTCTTGTTTATAATTGTTATTGTTGAAAGTGTTTGTTTCTTTGTTATGGTGTTTTGTAACACGATGAATTGCATTGTTTATATTTTCAACTTTCTTTAAAAATCGTTAAATAACGTCAATAAGAATGGGTATCAAATTCATTTTTCAGTCAAAAATTGCTCCTAATATCCTTAAACAGTTACTATAAAAACTAAAGTTAAAATAAAATAGGCCAAATCAATCAACGGATAAACTGGATATGACAGTAGTGGTAAAATTCGGTTATAACTTAGCATGAGAAACGTTTTTCATCCATACTAAATGATTTACTTTCAACCACATTAAGTCTAGCAAAGTCCTGTTAAAAGTTAAGAAGTTATACTGGGGCCTAGATGTAAAGAGAAGTTAAACAATACCGCAATACTGTAGCTATTACTTTTGTCACAGTTGATACTAAATAGAGAAAGTTGTTAAGTTCCAAATAGCAAAGCAGAAGTATATTCAAGTAGTAGTCAATTAACCAAACGAAAGTCCACTTCGTGGCCTGAAACACGCTCCCGATAAGGATAATAGCGAGGTTAACAATGTAGCGGCAGACAAATTCTATTAATTAGACGATTTAGCGACCGCGCCCCAATTCGATTAGTTTCACTGGACCGTAATAAATCTTATCGCGGCATTCCGAGACCGGACAACAGCAATTGTGATCGAAGTTAACGCTTGCCGGCCAAAACTGAAAACATCTTAAGAAAAAAACAAATCTGCATATGAAGATTTACCATTATAACGCGGTAATGGTAAATCTTCAGATGCAGATTTGATATTTACAGCAGTAGATCCAGTTATTGCTGTCCGAAAAAAAAAACAGGCTAAAATTACATCATAATTCCAAGGGACGATACTGAGTAGAAGCGCTTACTACACTGTTTTACGCTAGCATCTATCACGTTTCACACGAGGTTCCGGATATATTTAATTTCATCTATCGCGGGGTTTTTTCTGGCATTCTGCGCACTGTTAACAGTTAATAAGATTTTAGTTTTCTTTGAACATGATTTGAGCATTTGAGCATTGTTGGATCCTCTTATTATTAAAGATGACCTTAGCGTATCGAATACAGATTCAGGGCCTGTTTCAACAGTGCCAAGCAAACTCTAACCGACAAATATATTTTATTTTGACAAACCAATACAAAAAATATTACAACTTTATCACTTTATCCGACTAAAGTGGTAAACTTGGTAATGGTGGAACAGGGTCTTAAATAGATAAAATATATAGGACCTTAAGATACTACAAAAAGCAAAACAAAAAAAAATCCTACAAGGAGACACCCGAAAGATATCCAAGGAGCCGAAAAAGAGTTAAGAGAAACTTGAAACCTTGATATAGAGAATCAACGTTACAAGAAGCTGTTTAATAGTCAGTAGACAAGTTCAAATTGCGATAGCTCCTAATCCGAGCATAAAAACACTTTCATAAATAAACATAAGCAGTGAGCTTAACAAAATTGAAAGTTATCAATGCAGATAAGCATTATCCCAATGATTTGAAAATGTCGTCTGTCTTCAAATGGAACAGCGTAAGTTTCGAGATACATGACACTGGTGCTGAGACATATTTGATGGATTGGTACGAAGATGTACATTGATATTAAAAAGCAAGATGCACTGTTCTATTCATAAGTTAAAAGTGAAGTTTCATGATACATTCCGGACATTGCCGGACTACAGTATTGCATAACAAAGTTATAATTACGATAATAGTAATTCCTATGAATTCTCGTCTGGATATTTTTTTCTAGTTTTTTTTTTGGTACTATTTTTCTCACATCTAATGAGAGGTGTGCAGTCACCAGCCCAGCATCTTTGAACTCCATTTGCTATCAGTTTTTCGAACTATTTGACCTGCACATATCCACTTCAGCTTCGCGATCCGTTGAGCTATGCTGATGACTCAGGTTATACATACATTTTAGATTTGTTCAAGTAGAGAAACTTGGGGCATAGCTAAACCGCCCGCTAAGTATATTTTTTTATCAAGCCCATATTTAAGGACCATATCTCGGAAAAATCTTCAGTAGGTACCATCTATAATTCACTGCGTATCTGTTAATTGAATGTACATCAACGGATTGACTTTACTTTATCTGCGATGATGTCTTCCACGTCACAGTCTAACAACGCCTCCGCTGCCTGCTCATTTCCGTGCCCTGCGGCTGAACTTTCACTGTGGTTTGGCTCGGGAGCGAAGAGTTTCTAAACGAATACACTACAAGAATATAAATCGATATTTTTACTTCAATAAAACTGACTTGTGCACAAAGGGTTCAGTGATTGTCATTTTTATCTTAACCCATCGCTGACTTAATACTGGACACGGGTCTCCTCTTCGAATGAGGAGGGTTTAGGTAATAGTCCACCACGCTGGGCTAAGTGCATCATGAAAGCCAACAAGCAAGAATAGTTGACGGGCCTATTTGTTTGCTTATATGCTACACTACGTCATTAGTAATTACCATTTAAACTGCAAGGTTACATTCGTACCAGTATCAATTCCTTCATTATTTTCTAAAGCAACTATTTTTTTACATTATAGGGCACACGCTTGACTACAGTCACATCTGATGGGAAGTGATTTTCTGCCGTAAGATGGAATAAGTTAAGCTAGTTTCTCTTTTTAATATACCCAGACTGTAAATGGCAGGAAACACAGAACTTAGAAAAACATTGAAAACCATCGGTTTTCTATTGGATCTCTTGTCACAGGAACGAATAAACATATTATTATTCATTCATTCATAATATTAATAGCAATGAAAGTTACGATAAAGCAAAAGTCAACATTACACTCTACAATAAGCAGTAAACACTAAACACATTAGCAATTATCCTCGAACGTCCATGTCTTACAATTGCGTGCGCGGCTTACGATCGACAGTTGTAATTAAACCTCTGTTAAACCCTCGCAAGTCTTTTTAAGCACCTATACATAAATTACGGACCTCCTTACTCCATACTTTATGTTGGGTAGCTCTATTGAATATTTTATTGCTAGTTGCCCGCTTGTAATTTACTGGCGAATTTAACTCATCTCTATTACATGTCCGCTTTATTACGACTTGGATCGCCTGGGCGAATAAATAGTGTTTGGATTTATCCTTCATTATAAAACTGTTCGTGGTAGTTACAATCCACTCGATCAGAGCGAAGAATTAAAAAAATTCTGTGAAAAAGGCACTATAAAGATCATTTAGTGAATTTATACCAAAACCCTGGTGAGAATGCCTCAAAAGCCTAACGGTTAAAGGTGCGGACTGAAAACTGAAAGGTCACAGGTTCGAACCCCACCCGTTACACTATTGTCGTACCCACTCCTAGCACAAGCTTACCGCTTATTTGGAGGGGATAGGAGGATATTAGTCAACTTCAGCTTGGCTAATATTCTTTATAAAAAAATCTTGACTAAGATTATCCTATCAGCTCTTGTAAAAGCGAAAGCTAGAATGTATGGATAGATGTTTGTTACTCAATCACGCCGCAACGACTGAACCGATTTGGCTGTTGGCACAGAGACAAATTATAGTCTGGAATAACACATAGGCCACTTTTTATCCTGGAAAATAAGACAGTTCCTGCAGGAATTAACTAGTGGTTCGCCCCGAACTGAGACCTCGCGATATCCCATAATTCCCAAAAGTTTTAATTATATATAGTAATAATTAACTTTTAACATTAGACGCAATAAAAAAAAAATAGTTGACATAAAACTGTTTTACTGACACAGCGCCATCTATTAGCATTATAGTGAAGCTATTAGCTTCACAATAATGCTAATAGATCGCGCATTAAAATTAAATAATTTCGTTTCTTTATAACATTTATCTAATTTTAGTATTTGTTGTTCAAGTACAGGATATAACTGAATTTTCAACCAAGTTTCACGTTCTAATATTCAGTAATTCAGAAGTTATAGGGCTCTGACAGACACTTAGACGGACATACTTCTCTGTCTAGTAGGCAAGCGCCCTAGTTGACTCAGAGAACTCGCTTCGCTCGTTCAAAAATCTTAATCCACGCGAATGAAGTTGCGGGTATCAACTAGTGGATACATAAAACGTAAGTTAAAATGTAGTGATTATACACTCTTGAGAGAGATACTCATTTCCATCTGACATATATAAAATAATAAAAAAAGAGAAAAAAATAGTTGACACGCCGGTTATGACTCATGACGGTATTTATGATGACAGAACTGACATTTTTATTGTATTTTGATGAATGTTGTTTTAGATGTCTGTATAATTTTTATCAATGTTATTTTTGTAAAAAAAATATATTTTTTCTACACAAAAATGTCTTCAGGATCTTCAGAAGAAGAAGTAAAAACTGAGTATGTCTATATAGCACCTGTTGAGGAGAGCTCCGAGGAGCCTCCTATGGACGAATGGTCTTCACTGGTGATGGAGCTTCCAGAAGAAAACCGTAAGCGTATCCTTTACGAAGAGGGATTATATGATCCAGGCAGTGGAGAAATTTGTACTAAATATGTTTCCATGTCAGCCAGCTCTGTTCTTAGGCATCCCTATTTTAACTATCCGGCTGTTCTCGATCCCGGTATCAAAGAAGCTTTACTAATGCCAGAAGAAAAGATTACATATCCAGATGATGGGCAAGAACTATATTTAGCTACCTGCAAAATCATGAAGCAATGCCCTGTTATGAAGTTTCATAGAGGGTTACTCACAGATAAAATTGACTTGAAATATTACTGTGTACAACCTTTTGGGGTTCGAGCGATGGCTAAAGCTCTAAGTTACAATCGTAACGTGACTACCTTTGATTTAACTGACAACTATTTGAACGATGATGCATGCTTTCATTTAGGAGAAATGCTTGTTAGCAACACTACCTTGCAAGAATTAAACTTATCGGGATGTAAAATTGGGTCAAAAGGAGTGAAATTATTGTTAGCTGGATTACCGTACAATAGAGGTCTTCGAACTATGAATTTGAACAAAAACGCTATAGGAGATAAAGGTGTGGAACATTTGGCATTTATGATATTCCGAGGCATTGATGTGAAAGAAGTATATCTAAGCTACAATGATATTAGTGGTAAAGCCGCTAGCATTTTAGGAGAAGCTTTTGAAACTTATAATAAATTAACAATATTAGATCTTTCTTGGAATAATCTTTATGCTCCATTAGCAGGAATAATTGCTTTACTAAATCGATTATCAGAAAGTAAAGTTCTACAGGAACTATATTTATCTTGGAACGCACTAGCAGGTGGTCGAGTCGGAACTGCAATAAAATCAATATTTAAAGTTCCTACATTACGTGTGTTAGATTTGAGCAACAATAAGCTATCGGGTGAGGGGGTTCAGAATTTTATCGGGCTTATGGCTAAACCTAAAAAAATGGTGACACTGAATTTATCTTACAATCCCTTGACGCAAGAGGACGCATTGAAAGCTCTTCAAAAAATGAAACTTAATACAGTAAAAATTCAAAATCTATTCATGGATGGAGTATTAGTAGATGGAGCATTTTTAGTGCTTCTTGATCAACTTAAAGGCACGAAGACAAAAAAGAACACTGTTATAACTTACGGAGGAGTTAGTGGAGGTTTGCAAACCAAAGGCCCAGATGTGAGAGATTTGGTTCTTGATCGCGTTGAATTTCTGGCAATGAAAGGTAAGAAAAGAAAAGTCGATGTAGCACTTGTAATCCTACAAATGGAAAAGGATGATATTCACATTATGAATTCAAAAGCTTTTGAAGACGCTATAATTGCAACGGGAGCGCCATTAGACAGTGATCTTATCAATGAGATGGTTGCTGTGTTTCCTGGCCCGAAGAGTGCTAAATTTAAGAATATAAACATCGATCTTTTGGCTGATTTCATTCGGAGGAAATGGCCAGATCGCCAGTTGCCACCCACACCTCCACCCGAACCCATACCAGAGCCTCCAATGCCTGAACCTAAACCACAGAAGCAAGGAAAAGGCAAAGGCAAAAAATAATTTACTTCTTTTTACTGTTTTAACGCGTAACATTTTTTAATCTTATTATTATATTTTTTTACTTTGTTATTCATAAATATACTTTGATTTTATAAATATGCATATTGTTGTAAGTTTTAATTTTGATACATTTTCACAGCGAAAAGATATTTTAATAAATGCTTACATACAAGAAACCGTTTTTCTTTCTATAATATTATGCTACCAACTTAATTATTTATTTCACGTAGGCCAACAACAACACAGACAGATGGGCTCATGAAAGCATCTAATCAGATGAATTGGATAAAGTTAGACTACTTTGCTGCGGCACCCTGGAAAATAATCTTCAAAAGAGTATAGAGTTAAAACTACAGGTCGATTTTTTTTTGTTTATTAAGTGGATTAAGTCGTACTCTATGGTTTAAATAAATCGGCCAGAAACATATTATGAAAAGTAAAAACGAAGAAAACATACGAAAAAAAGAACCACAAAATTGATATTTCCTGTTCATGTCTGAGTTCATTGTCAAAAAACTGCAAATTTGCAAAACGCAAAACTTAAGCAGAATTCAAACTGTCTTAAAATAATTTATATAAAGCTTAATTTTAATAAATTGATCTTGTAGTCTGTAGTTAAAATGTCTTCCAGTAATAGTGAAGAACAAGCTATTCAGGATGTTAAAGTGCTTTATGAAGTGGAATCATTTTCTTCTGAAGAACCGCCGATAGAAGAGTGGTCATCATTGAACGCGGAAATTCCAGAGGAAAATGTGAAGCGTATCCTGTATGAACAAGGTCTATACAGCCCCGGAAGCGGTGAAATATGTGCAAAATATATACCACTGTCTGCGAGCTCAGTTTTTCGTCATCCGTACTATAACTATCCGGCTGTCCATAACCCTGGCATTAAGGAAGCACTACTTGATCCACCACCGAAGATTTTATATTCAGATGATGGTCAAGAACTTTACCTAGATTTATGTAAAGAAATGAGCATTTCTCCCATCCGAAGCTTCTATAGACAGCTCTTAGACCGGGAGATAGATTTAAGGTATTACGGAATTCACCCGATGGGGTTTCGAGCTATTGCAATGTCTCTTAGTAATAATAGAATAGTTAAAGTGTTAGATTTAACAGATAACTGGATCAGCGAAGATGGATGTTATCATTTAGGTGAGATGTTGGTCACGAATATTAGCCTGGAAGAACTAAATTTACATGGTTGTAGAATTGGGGCTGAAGGCGCAAGGCGTTTGTTCGCAAATATGCATGTTAATCGCACCCTACGTAAAATAAACCTCACCAAAAATTGTCTGACTGATGATGGTGTGGAACACTTGTCGAAAGCGATCGTATCTGGCTCTGATGTAACAAATATAAACCTTAGCTATAACAGTTTGTCAGCAAAATCATTAACTTCGCTTACAACTGCCTTTGAAACACACAACAAGCTGACTCATCTTAATTTGTCTTGGAACACTATATTTTCTCCTGCTGCCGTTTTTAATTTGTGCAACATGCTGTCAGAAAATTCGAAACTCGAAGAAGTAAATTTGTCATGGAACTCGTTGTCCGGCGCGCGTGTAGGAACTGCTGTTAAGCAACTGATGAAAGCTCCAAATTTAAAATTCCTTTATCTTTATAATAATAAATTATCAGCTGAAGTTACTCAAATAGCTCGAAGTTTACCTAGCAGCAAGTTAACAACTCTAGATCTGTCATACAATCCATTGACGCCGGAACATGCCTTGTTTTTACTATCATACTTAAAAAACCGTAAAGTGAAAATACAAACCCTTTTTCTTGAAAATGTCATAGTAAATGCTGAGTTTATTGAATTAAGGGATAAAATATTATCCTTAAAGTTTAGGAAAAACGCAATCATTACCTGTGGAGAAATTCTACCAAAGTATTTCTCAAAAAGTGGCGATATGCGTGAAATAGTGTTAAAAAGAGCCGAATTTCTGTGCAGCAAGTCTAAAAAATCTGCCGTAGACATAGCTCTTGTAATTTTAGAAATACACAAGTATAATAAAGAGCCTATGGAGGTAAAGACTTTTTCACAGACACTTAAACGGTCCGGTGCTACTGGTTTAGATGAAGATCTGATAGAAGAGATCGCCAATAGTTTTCCCGGCCCCAGTGTTAAAAAAGCAAAGACGGTTGATTTAGATAAGTTGGTAGATTATGTACATCGCAAATGGCCTGAAAAGAAATTACCTCCTACTCCCCCCCCAGAGGTTCCAGAAGTAAAAGATGTAAAGAAGCAGAAGAAAAAGAAAAAATGATTTGATTCATATTATGTTTTTATAAGATATGTTTTATTGTTGTTAGCTGTTTATTTTTAGAATAAAATGTTCTTGCAAGCCGCTTTCTTACTTTTAACATTGAACCGCATATCTCTTCTGCGAGTACCTCGTAGTCAATCTAAATCGTAAAAGATTGAGGTTAGGTAACCTCAGGTATATACTGATACTGGTATTGGTTGATGTAATTGTCAATAACTCTTTAAAAAGGGTTGCGCATCGCTCATCGTAAGATCTATAGAGCACGCTTTGACTCAACTCGAATTTAAGTTAGATTTAAAACGAGAAACAAATATGCTCTGACATAAATCTGTCTCGTTTTTACTCTACCTTGAGTCTGAGCAGAGCGAGAGTTCGGTCTTATAGATTTAAGTCTTAGATATTATGCTATTGACCTTCAAGAGCATCATTTCTGCGCTCGCGCACTTCACCCCTAACGATAGTGAAGTATAGTAAACTATTATTTTGTATCAAGTAGTTCTAGTAGGTATTTATTTGCGTCGTGAGGTTAGGCGTTCCATTTTAGAGAAAGAGTGATTTACATCGTGAAGACAAAGCCGGGCGCGAGAACTGTGCCCATTTTCCATTGTCCTATCTTGCGACTTGCACTATTACAATTACGATTATATCCTGTGATTCCTCTGTGGTACAAAAGCTGCAGGTTCTTCATGGCTTTCTGTGTTTGGCTTACTGCCTCTACAAGATTCCATGAATGACCTACTTATTTTACATCGGCTTATAAAAACCTCTTCCAGGTATTAGTTGGAACTTGGAATAACAGCTATGGGTTTGTTTTAAAATGATTGCTACAATGTGACAATCATAATCACCTCTGATAGGCTTGTACTGTCTCGCTATTACTCGTAGTTAAAATTTTGGTGCAGTAAGAACGTCATAAATTCAGCCAGGAAACGACGTGTTATTTTTTTACATGGGTCTAGTTGAAGACTTATGCTGAGATCTATAGAGCGTGGTCTGACACAGGTCAGACTTAAGTTTGAATTAAAACGAGACTCAAGATATGCTCTGACATAAATCTGTCTCGTTTTAACTCTGTCTTGAGTCTAAACAGAGTGAGAGTGCGGTCTATAGATTTTCAGCCTTACAGACATAGGCAACCTTTTCTCGAGAAAATAGAGGGTTTCCGTGAGTATTTGAAAACCTAACTTCACGTGGAAAAGGTGGTATTAGCTAGCTTCAATAGCTCAATGGTATACTCGTCAAATGATAAAGGTACCTCCTATACGTATGATTGTAAAGTTGTTCACGTGAATAATCTCGATAGTCCAATAACGGATTAATGTTTTGTAAAACTTTTTTTGAAAAAATCATTTTATCATTTTTTATTATTCATAGTAGCACTTGAGGATTTTCCTTAAATATTCTGATGGCGTTTTCGGTCTGCCGATGCCGTCACGTTTCCCGTACTACGAGTACAATGGAGACGCGTCTTCCGTCCGCGCGGCCGGTAGCGTGCGTCACGCAACGTGCGCGTGTCCACTTTATTATTATTTATTGCCGTCCAATAATCCGCGCCTAGATAATACCCTCCAAACGGAACACCGCCGTGTTACATTCTTAAGTCATCTGATGTAAGATTTCCAGAACACTTTATAGTGTAAGAGCTGGCGGAGGGAAAATTCGATTCAGCTTTGTGTAAAGTTCAGTCTTCTAAGCCTCAATAGCGAAAAGATGAGGAAGTGGACTAAAAATCGAAAGGTTGATGATTAAAAAAAAGAATTATCAAAATCGGACGACTCTGCGAAAAGTTATGCGTGGTCATATCTAAATAATAATGATAATAAATATACGCGAATTGAGAACCTCCTCCTTTTTTTTCGTCGGTTAAAAACATAGATTCTACAGAGTTGTGTAATTTATTAAGACTATGTCAAATGACTCCACAGTATAGTGTATTTGTAGAGTTTTCGTTGTACTCGTATATAAGTTTAAATAACGATACTAGTAAAGCTCTCATGTAGTTAGATTTTCAAATACTTAAATATAATTTTTCAATCAATTAACACTAAATACCAATTTCACCAACGCGTTGGTGCAACGTTGAGTGAAGTTTAATCGCGGAATATACTGGGCGTTCTGACAGTTTTTTATTGAAAATTTGCTAAAATGTCAAACTCTCGGTAAGTTTTTCTTGTAAAACCGGCCTTAATTTTTTATTAATCAATAATTTAAGTATGTAGTAGAGTTACAACTTTTAAACTTTTTTCTTGTTCAGTATGTAATGATGGCATGCAAACTGTATGGTTCACACCACCATCTCTCAGACTTTAAGCGTTCCACACTCACCGCCATATCTGTGAGTTGGTAGAATGCATGTCCACGAGTTACTGGTAAGCTGTAAAAAGTGAAGCTATAAAAAGCCGAACCGTACTCCGGCAACGGCACTGTAATCTGGATCTAGTGTTGCTGTACATGTACCTATTACAACTGCCAGACGCATTGGACTTATAGCTCTACAGTTATTTCGTTTGCTTGACGACATTTTTTATGATTTTATTGGGTCCTAAATTATTGTGGGATGGCTAATGTACTTTGCAGCTTTGAAGTAATTGAGAGCTTAGTTTGCTTGTCTGTAGTTTTATTTATTTGACTTCTTCAATTCACAATCGACAGTTCCTGAATCCCCACAATTTAGGTGGGCAGAACCCTTGCAGCATCAGGATTGAGGAGTTGGGTCGTGGAGTTAACTGATGCATAACCTATTTAATAGACCCATAAGAGAGGTCCATGCACTAGTGCACCATAGACTATATTTTACTGGGGTGCCTTAAATGTCTGCGCATTAGATGGTCCTACCCTAAAACCTGTTCATTCTATAAAAATTATTGCATCAGTGTAACGATCGCAATGGCCTCTGATTGGCTGAGTTTAAAGCGTTCTTGCTGCATCAATGCATTTTAACCAATAGCGGGAAGGTACCAACCAATCAGAGGTAATTACGATCGTTACGCTGATGCAATCATTTTTAGAGAATCGACACACAGATGTTTTTAAGATCAATGCGTACTTTTTTTTTTATAACAGGTTTTAGTAACAATATATTTATCTTGTTTCAGGTATGCATCGTACGGAACATTGCGAGCTATTTCAATGTCTAAGGTATAGGTATCGCAGTTGTAATAATTAACACATTATATAGTTTTTTCCTTTACCATTGTAGAGAAGGTATTAATGAGGAATGTGGTAATGGTGATTCTTATTAGTTATTAACTTGAGATAAATCAATCGTTATGATTTTTCTTGAAATTTAAACTAAAAAAAGGTTCTGCAACGAACCGCATTTCAACTATGGCACTGTAACTACGAAATTTTGACTGAAACTGCCTCGTTGGTCTAGTGGTTAGCATGTTCAACTACGGATGATGAGGTCCCGGGTTCAAGTCACGGGTCGGGCCAAAAAAAAATGTATTGAGTTTTTCTCTTAAATAAATTCTCAGTATTAGCCCGGAGTTAGGAAGTTGGCGGAGAGTCACCCCCGTGCTTTGGAGAGCACGTAAAGCAGTCAGTCCTGCGTCTGATCTTTCTCCGGTCATGTCGGATTTCCGTCCCATCGGACTATGAGAGTGAGGGATTAAAGAGTGCACCTGTATCACACACTTGTGCACTATAATATCTCCGCGCAAATGACCAATCTCTGAGGAGGCATGCAGCCGTGACCGGATTCGGTCGGGAGGACGTTGGTATTACGAAACCTTGAACTGTATTCACGACAAATGTCATCGGTATCCGCGGTCATCGTCACACATCTCGTCGAAAGTCCGAGTGCAAATTGAAAGTATTCGACGTGTGTATGTTTTTCAATAGAAATTTGGCGGGTGTACGCGTGGGCAGCAACTAGCCATGTAGCGGTCGATTAGGAATTCGGACGTTGTCGCTTCTTCGCCACACGACGCTACTTTTACTTTCAAATGCACCTACCCGAGCATCCGACCTGTTGCTTTATCTGATAACCATCGCTACGTAAACCACGGTTCGCGAGTTATATTCCCGTTTGTGGCAATATTGTCCTGTTCTGTTGTGGTCTCCTAGGCGGACTAACATATAGAGATTTAAATTTGTGACGATTGTCACAAATTGAAATCTCATGATTGCCAAGCTAAACTTGACTGATGTTCTCCTCCAAATAAAGCAGAAAGCTTGTGTTAGGCGTGTAAAAGACAATCGTGCAATGGGTGGGGATCGAACCTGCGACCTTTCAGTTTTCAAACCTGTAACTGTTGGGCCATTGACGCTCTAAAGTCTAAAGATTGTGTTATGGTTCTTTTTCTTGCTTTTTTTTAAACATTACAGAATCATGCTTGACATTTTCTCGTCGAGACCAGACATTTATTGACAACTAGCTGTGCCCGCGACTTCGTTCGCGTGGAATAGTGACTTTTCGGGGCGCGGCTCTCAGCGCGCTTTATATAGCCACGGACGCTCAGGCGCGAGGCGTGTAGTACGTACTCTGTACGTTAAAAATGTTCGCCGTGATTCTTTAAATTGACATAACTTTTTTATTTATGAACCGATTGACATGAAATAAACACTAAATGTTAAGTGAAGCTTACTACAATATATTACTGAAAACCGTATCTAAATCGAATAAGCCGTTTCTGATATTAGCGTGCATAAACACACAGACAAACAGACAAAAAAAATTAATTACAATTTCGGGTTCGTCATCGATATAATAACAACCCCTGCTACTTTTTTTTATATATTTCCATGGTACAGACACCACTTTTCTACAATTTTATTATATTTATATATATCTAATATATAAAAATGAATCGCTTAATGTGTTGGTAAGCGCATCACGCGTGAACGGCTGGACCGATTTCGCTAATTCTTTTTTTATTGTGTTTGTTATTGTTAGAAGAAGGTTCTTATGAAAGAAAAAATTAAGAAAATTGCGCGGAAAATTAGAAAATTTAAGAAATATTAACCACCATATTAAATTATTTCTAATGTAACCGCTTTTACAATTCAAACTTTTTTGATGTAACCTTATGGCGTTTGACATAACATAGACAGAATGCGTGCTGCCAATTTCGTCAAAGAGTTTCAATCAAAGAGAATGTAATCACTCCGTTTTAGTTTCAATATTCATAGTTAAGACAGGACAACGTCTGTCGGGTCCGCTAGTATAGAATAGATTATATCAAAATCATCTTCATGTCATGGTGGCTGCAATCATGTCTAATGGGAAGCAGTGGGGAGATATTGGAGGGCGTGCTTAGGAGATGTCTGTTATATTCACTCTTGTCTAGAATCTAGATAGATCTTAATGTGATAGAAAGCCAACCTACTCGGGCGGAACGCTTTAGTTCAACGTTTCTGATAAGAACCGCTAAAGTTAGGACATCCTTTCAGTAGCCGTGTTTCCTGCCACCTATAATTTAAGTAGGTACCTTCAAGGCAAGAGTGAATAGACATCTTCTAGGCAAACGCGCTGCAACCTAGACCTCTTCAGTACAATCTAGTATTGATTGTCGTCAAGCGCAAGCCTATTTAGGATAAAAAAAGATGTCACTCAAGTTATACGTTATAAACTTAATACTTAATTATACCTAAGATCGTAAAATTTTACGTAATAATATATCAGATATGATTTCGGGCAAAAAATGTGAAGAATAATTCACACGCATGTTTCAATTTACAACTCGAAACCGAAAGTTGGTACACAACATGCGATTTTCGTATGCCATAAATCAATACCAAAATATATTCCACGGTTTAGCTATCACATAGTTCGGATGGTCAGTATACATGCAATTCTAATCATTTCGATACGAACCAATGAATAAATGGATGAAATATTTGTAATGAAAGTAAAAAAAATAGTAAAATATGTAGAGTACTGGTATACCACTACATTAATCTATTAACAAAATACATAATAACCATCTTGCCCTGAAACTGAGGTTTGGCGGTAATTTTGCTAATAGTTTTCTGTTCAAGCCGCTTCTATTGGTTAAAGTCTGGTTAAAGTTCTTTAAGGTTTGGTTAGTTACAATTCTGATAGCTATGTTAGGGACGATTTCACCAAAGTAAAATAAGCCCTGGTGGTTGCCTTAATAAAGAATTGATTTATTTATTTATTGGTGAAATCGGCACTTAATATTGTAACTTATAACCTACACGCATATCTAGGCAACAAGTAACAACCCATAGTATACACCTACTATTATTACCTATAATAATTGGTTAGCCTATTTATCTTTACTGTTGCTCTGCGAAAATACATTCGCATTGTAACTGTACGATCACTAACCGGTGTCCACGCTTTGTAAACGTCGATGGTATAAATGAATTCAATTCTTTATCAGATCGCATTTTACGACGACCGAAAACGGCGTGTATGGGCAATTTACGAAAACCCCGTGGGGCTTGTGTTTTTTTATGAATAAAGCTCGGGGAAGCTGAACTTTAGAGTAGGGCTTTCTCAAAAGCATGAAAGCTTACAAAGTGGTTTTAATGCCAATTCCACCAACGCCGATTTTAACATTTAACCAAGTAATACTGTCAGTCTTTTCTCCTCGGTTAAATGTAACGTACTAAGTGATGGTTAAACTGTGTATATTTGTTTGGAAGCCCAAATAGATTACTATCAAATTATGTGAATGTGCAGTTCTAATAATATTACATACATATAGGTGTTGAATTGATAACCTACTTTTTTTGAAGTGGGTTAAAAATATTAGAAATCAAATAATTGGCAACCCTAACCTAAAGCTCAGTTTTACGGAATGCCGACTAAAATAATAAGGGTTTTTACATTATAAGCTTTAAATATAGTCGATTATGTAAATTGTGTATACGGCGGACACCTTCAAAAGTTTATACTTACGTTTATATTAAAGATACTTTGCAATGTCACGGCAAAGTTAATAATTTTGAAATCATGTATGTTAAAAGTTGTCCCAAGTTAAAAGCTCGTGCAATTTACGGAGGACCGCGCCGCAACGCATAAAATTCTACTGTATCATTTTCATACATTTTTTTATGAACCATCGCACACGCAACGCACTAACAGATAGATTTCTTGCTTGATAGGCTTGTACTTGGCGACAGTTATGCCCGATAGAAGCCAATGATGTCTAGGCTGGAGCGGGCTTGCCTAGAAGATGTCTCTTCATTCTTGCCTTGAAGGTACTACAGTTACTTTAGATTAGGCTCTATATTCTAATTCAGAGTTCAATGTTCTTAAGATGCTATGCATCGCTATGCAGATTTGCGCAAATCAGCTAGTTTTCCATATACAAGTAATTGCGATGTAGGTATTGAAAATTTTGCAATGGTTCGCCTTATTCAATTTGATATTACTTTACCGAACAGTTATTTCTAAGCTAAATTATAATTAGAGTATTTCGTCAACGGAAGCTAGGACAATTTTATCAAAGTTACAATTTATGTAGATTGATTTTCTAACTAGAACGCTAGAAGCAATGTAACGACATTGCTAATGACTATTATTACGTTGAAAAACACAGATGCAAAATTCACATTCGATCGTTGAGCATTTTTGGGTATAAAATTGTGGGGATCTAAATGAATAATAAATATGCATGTATTTAGAATGAAAATATTAAGCGCTAATCGCTGTATAAAAATCACTTTTATACTGCTGCTGGCTGGTTTTCGTAATCCTCAACTGTTTTTAGATTCTTTATGTACATTTCTGGAAAATGCAAAGTACAGACGCATTATTTTAACTGGAGACTTAAATATAGACCTGTTACCGGACAGTCACTGCTCTTATAGCCAGGAATACCAGAATATGCTAGCACTAAATGGTCTAATACCTGCTATTAATTATCCTACGAGAGAATTGCGTTGTCTTGATCATTTTGTTATCAAAAATATAATACACCCACGTACTTTTGTCTTTGAGCCTACTATTACAGATCACTCCCCTATTTTTCTAAACTTAAAACTAAATAATAAAATAAAAGACTCCTTGGCTAACGTCTTAACTAGATATACTTACAACTATGAAGCTATGGAAGTGAACTTAAAACAAATCAATTGGGATAACTTCTTTAGCACGACTGACACTAATTTGGCGGCAAATTTACTTGTCAGCAGTATAAAAGAAATAATTATAAATAATACGAATGTATTAACTGTTCCTAAAAAACTAAAGCCTATTAAACCTTGGATTACTTATAGCATTGTTAAATGTATGAAAAAAAGAGATCGTCTTCATAGGATTTTTAAGAGTTCTCCAACAGATCTAAATAAAATAACATACACGCAATATAGAAATGTTTGCAATTCTTTACTGAAATCACTGAAGCAACAATACTTACGTGGAAAGCTGGAGCAAAATGCTGGAAACTCTAAAGGAACTTGGAACACAATTAAAGAAATTTGTAATTTACCTACATCTAATGAGCCCCCTATAGATCTATTAAACATAAAGAGCACCCCTGAAGAGTCCCTAACATATGTAAATAAATATTTCACTAGTATTGGGCAAGATCTCGCAAACACAATAATAAACAAATTAGGTGAACAAAACAAAAGAAATAAGTATCTCGATGTTGCATCTATTCCTCCTCTAAATTCGCTCATGTTCTATCCCACTGATATTTACGAAGTTAACAAAATTATTTTAAAGCTAAAGTCTAGTAGTGCTCCAGGACATGACAAAATAAGTACGTTCTTTGTTAAAAGATTTAAAAACTTACTTCTCGAACCTTTAGTTCATCTTGTGAATTTAAGTATGTCTACTGGTGTCTTTCCAGATATATTGAAAAAAGCAGTCGTAACTCCAGTTCATAAAAATGGAGATAAAAAGACTGTCTCAAACTACAGACCTATATCACTGTTGAGTGTATTAAGCAAGATAGTGGAGAAAGTTATTAACTGTAGATTAATGAAGTTCCTTGAGCAGTCAAATCTACTTGCATGTAATCAATTTGGATTTAGAAAGAATAGATCTACTTTGGGCGCGGTATTAGAAGTAACTAATCATGTAACTAAATGCCTTGACAAGAAAAGGAAATGTATCGGCATCTTCCTTGATTTACAAAAAGCATTTGATACTGTGTCAATCCCTATCTTGCTTGATAGACTCTGCAGCATGGGTGTTAGAGGTATTACATTGGACTGGTTTACAAGCTACCTTAGGGGAAGGCAACAGTGCACTAAGATTGACAATGCTATGAGCGATTTCGATAACATTTCTTATGGAGTCCCTCAAGGGAGCGTTTTGGGCCCTACCCTATTCCTTACTTACATAAATCCACTTTGTAATTTTTCACTGAAATTAGGACGCATATTCTGTTTTGCAGATGATACTATTGTTCTGTTTGAGGGTAGCAATTGGGAAGAAGCAAAATTGTTTGCCGAAGAAGGGCTAAAACAAATAACAACTTGGTTAGAGGATAATCTACTTACAATCAACACCACCAAAACAAAATATGTGTGTTTCAGTATATCTTGTAAGAGCAACCCTGACAAGGATTTTAAACTTCCTATTCACACTTATCCTTGTAACCGAATAAGTGGCCAAATCGCTTGTAGCTGTGCTATTTTGTCCAAAGAGGCCAATATAAAATATCTTGGCATTACATTGGATGAACATCTTAACTGGACATCTCATATTATTAACACCTCTAATAAAATAAAGAAACTTACTCCCTTGTTTCGGAATCTTAGGGATATTGCCCCTATTGAGACTACAATAATGGTTTATAAATCTCTATGTCTTCCAATCTTGACTTACTGTATTAGTGCATGGGGTGGAGCTGGAAAAACATTTCTGCTGCAATTAGAGCGAGCAAATAGAGCAATACTTAAAACTATTTTTAAAAAACCATTCAGATATCCCACTGACAAATTATACGATGAGTGCAATCTACTCAATGTTCGACAGCTATACTTATATTCAATAATCTTACTCTTCCATTCAAAAATTGACCTCAGCACTATAGACCACAGCAAAAGGATACTCAGATTCCCAAAACCTTTATCAAACACTAGCTTCGCTAAATCACAGTTTGAATTTAATTCTTCATACGCTTATAACAAATTCAGTAGGGCTAACAAAGACATCATCACATTAAATAAACCAAATTTGATCAAAAAGCTTAGAAACTGGCTGACATCCAAGGGCTATGATGAAACTGAAAATATCTTAAAAATATTGAAATAGTATTTGCGAGCAATAAAATGTCAATTACATACTAAGTTAAAACATTGAATTTCTCCTAGAAACACACACACACACGCGCACGCACACACACACACACACACACACACACACACACACACACACACACACACACACACACACACACACTCACATACACACACACACACATACACATCATGCACCCAGTGTTAATATGTTATAAAATTAAATGTATTATATAAAATTATATTCTTGTATCTGGAAGGAACTATCCTCTGCAACACAGGTTGTCCTAGCGCAGAGGGTAGGGACCAAAAGAAATATGTATGTAAATCTTTATGTCAATAAATAAATTCTTATTCTTAATTCTTCTTATACCTTCAATGAATTATTTAATTAAATAATTTTTGCTTTTCCTTTTCCGCTAAAAATGTCCTTGTGCATACTTACCTACTAAATAGAAATAGAAATAGAAATATTTTTTATTCAAATAAACTTTTACAAGCACTTTTGAATCGTCAATGAATCTACCACTGGTTCGGAATGCCTTTCCCGCCGAGAAGAGCCAGCAAGAAACTCGGCGGTTGCTCTTTTCAAAAAAATAAAAATTTTACAATTGTTATTGAACACAGGATAGTTATTACTGTCTTATGAATCACTGGAGCGAATTATATCCACGCTTTTTTATCATTTACATAGTCTTCAATTGTATAATATGCTTTTTTCATGAGAGTAGATTTAATTGATTTCTTAAACTTGTGTAGAGGCAAGTCTAAGATTGACTGTGGAATTTTATTGTAAAACGTCACGCCCATTCTCACAAATGTCTTTTGGACCCTCTTGAGGCGCAGCCCAGGAAACATGAGCCTATTTGGATTTCTACTTGGTCTATCGGACAAATCACTCTTTTTTTTGTAACTCAAAATGTTTTGTCTGACAAATATTATGTTGTTATAAATATATTGTGAAGCTACTGTAAGAATGCCTATCTCTTTAAATCTTTCTCGAAGGGAATCCCGCGGCCTCAAATTATAGATTGCGCGGATTGCCCTCTTCTGCAAAACAAAAATTTTTCCAATATCGGCTGCCTTACCCCATAGTAAGATTCCGTATGACATAATACTATGGAAATATGCAAAATAAACAATTTTTGCAGTTTCTATGTCAGTCAACTGTCGAATCTTCCTAACAGCGTAAGCAGCAGAGCTAAGTTTGCCAGCAAGCGTTGCTATATGGGTGCCCCATTGTAGCTTTGAATCCAGGGTTAACCCCAAAAACACTGTGGAGTCCTCAGTTTTCAAAGGTTCATTATTTATCTTTAAATTTTTACTGACAGTTCTCGTGTTAGGTAATAAAAACTCAACACACTGTTTTTTTAGCATTTAAAAGGAGATTATTTGCCGTAAACCATTCAGAAACTTGAGATAATGCATTATTTACATCGTCAAAATTGTCTTTCATCCTATCGACTTTAAAAATTAAGGACGTATCATCAGCAAATAGTACAATATCGCAAGTATTTTGGACAAAATGTGGTAAATCATTTATGTAGACCAAAAACATGAATGGACCTAGAATAGAACCCTGGGGTACACCCATTACTGAGGCTGATCCGGATGATTTTACATCATTGACACATACTATTTGGACTCGGTTGCTGAGATAAGACGCAATGAGACTAAGTGCAAAATCTTTAATGCCATAGTGGCTCAGTTTAAGCAAAAGAGTCTCGTGATCAACGCAGTCGAATGCCTTTGACAAATCACAGAAAATACCAATGGCATTCTGTGAGTTCTCCCACGCATCGAATATGTGTTGTAATAGCCTTGCGGCTGCATCGGTTGTTGATCGACCCTTTGTAAAACCATACTGCTCAGTGTGTAGGAGTTTATTTAAATTAAAGTGTAAAAGCAGTTGGTTGAGCATTATTTTTTCGAATATCTTGCTAAGAGTTGGCAAAATTGAAATTGGCCTGTAGTTATTCGGGTCACTTTTGCTGCCCGATTTAAAAAGCGGTATTAGCTTACTACATTTCATAAGATCTGGAAAAGATCCAGAATCTACTGATTTATTAAAAATTAAAGCAAGATACGGCGCAATAATATCAATTACATTATGAATTATTTTAACTGATATCCCCCATAGATCTGCTGTTTTCTTATTTTGTAAAGATTTAAATGTTTTGACTATGTCATATGGGGTAACGTGTTCAAATTTAAATAACTTATTGCACTCAGAGACATTGCTTCTTAGAAGACGATAGGCTTCTGCCGGCGAGGAATTTAGAGAACTGGTTGTGGTAATTGGAATATTTTTGAAAAAGTTCTCAAATGTATTTACAACTTCTATATCGGAGTTAATTATATGATTATCAATTTTAAGCTCCAATTTATTATTATTATGCACCTTATGGTTACTCATTTCATCGCCGATGATGTCCCATGTTGTTTTAATTTTATTATCAGAATTGACAATTTTTTGTTTTATGTGAAGTGACTTTGCTTGTATGCACACATTTTTAAACAATTTAGAATAATTTCTTACATATTCAATAAACGCGGGGGAATAATTATATTTTTTTTCTGTATACAAGTCAAACAGCTTATTTCTACTTTTATAGATGCCGGCAGTTGCCCAGTCACTAAACTTAAGATCTTTAAACAGTCTTTTCTCCATCACCTTAAAGATAGAGTTATATTGTGAGCTTAACAAATCAAAAAACTTTGTATAAATTTCATCCGGATCATTCTGTGCAAGGTCAAGCGTCGGCAATTCAGCTGAGATGTTTTGTTTAAAATGCTTTACTTTTTTAGTGGTAACTGGCCTGTATTTTATTACTTTTGTTAAATTCTGTTCACTGCCTGGAATAGATATCATTTGACCGCAATGATCAGATCTGAGATAAGTGATAATAGATTTTTCGATAATGTTACAATCACAAAAAATGTTGTCAATACAAGTAGCTGAGTTTGCAGTTATTCTTGTAGGTTCAATAAAAATATTCTCTAGATTAAAGCTTTTAAATAAGTTAAGCAGCCTACCAGTAGAAAGAGTGTGAAGCAAAATATCAATATTAAAGTCTCCACAGACCACTATTTTTTTTGATGACCTACATAGCCGCCTTAGGGCATCCTCCATAACCTCCTCAAAAAGAACAAAGTCGCCTGAGGGCGGTCGGTACACACAAACTATAATGTATCGGTCCAGCTCAACACAAGACAGCTCAATAATGCGTTCTATAGAAAGGCTAACAATGTCTTTTCGCTCTACTAGTAAGTCGAAATGTTTTTAACACTTAAAATTTTCTGAAAAACTTTTCAAAATTACTTTTGTGATAGATAATAGATATATCTACTATTGAATAACCGAAATGACTAATGAACGATTTCATTGAATAATTACTAGAAATTTTCCGGTACGAAATTGATGGTACCCCTAGTAATATTATAAATTCGAATCTTTTTCTTCAATCGCGGTGCAATAGAGCCATTTTTTTACATGGGTATAATTGAGGACCTAGAGACTGACATTTACTTTATATCCCGGCAAAACAAAAGTTTCCGGCATGAAAGAAAGCCCGCCTATAAAACACCTACAACTCTTTCAAAACGCCCATCATTTTCATCAGGTGTGAACGCAGATACGCTGACCTGTCACTGCAATTAAACAGTTATACACCTGTATGTTTTCACACTTATGACCCTCCTGTTCACAACTTGTCGAGTGACCCCAACACACTGCAAGTGTAACATGTAGCGATCAAAAGTAAAAGTTACTTGTAAGAGAGCTCATCTGTCTTCATTGACCCGGATTAAGTACCTGCTCGAGTATTCTGGTACATGCTCGAAGAAATTGGGATTGCAATCAATTTTATCGATAATCATTATAATTATGATTTCGATCGACTTATGTTGTCTCACTACATACGAAATTAGCCTTTGCTAACGAATTAGCCCGCGTGATGTTTATTAAAAATACCTGAAGTACCCTTTGTTTTTCCTATGAATTCCTTTCCTAAAAAGTAGCCTCCGTGCCCTCAACCCATGCTAAAAACCTTTCCATCCGTTGCTGCGTGATTGAAAAATAAACCCAAGAAAGAAACACATTTTCGCACGTATAATATTAGTAGAGATAGAATGGCTAACTTAGAAAATTTAACAATACCAGAACTATTATAATATAAGAGTTGTTTTTTTTTAAAACGAGGGGAAAAATGCTTGATGAATTCACGGGCAAAGACAAGTACTACATACCTACTGTTATCTAAAAAGACACAATCAGTTGTAGCGCCAACTTTGTGTTGATTCCAATCATTTGCAAACAATAGCCGTAATTCGCGTACTAGCTACGGCACTAGACACCGGGCAGGTAAGTAAGTAATGAATTGAGATATTTCATGTCAGCCACCATCGATCACGCGCCTATGGGGGTCAAGGTGGTACCGTACCGTTGGCTATACAGATTACTTTCCATGTTGATTTATTGAAAACCATTATTTTCACTTTGAACTCTTTGTTTTTTGTAGTAAGGTCTGGTTTGATGGCTCAACGACTCGCAGTTGATGCTCTTAGTCTTTCCAACAAAGGAAAGCTTTGCCTCACTGTTTGAAACTATCTCGTGCCAATCTCTGACTTCCTCTTTCCTTCCAATGATGTCTACAATGACAATCAACAAATCAGGATTTCGAAACTGTATGAGTTCCATATCATCATCTGAACTCGTCATCGGCTCTTGGATCCCAAAAAAAGACAAGTCAAGTTCAAATTCAAAATTATTTAATTCATATAGGCCAACTTGTGACACTTATGACAATTCCAGAATCTACCACCACTTCGGAAAGTTGATTCTGCTGAGCAAGAAACACAGCAGTTGCTTTTTTCAAAACCAAAATGTTACAAAGTGTAGCTTATCTATCTTCTGTACAGCTGAATCAAAGCCGTTTGATTCGAAGCAACTTTGTCATTAAGAAATTCACTAACTTTATAATAGCCTCTACTTTTACAAACTGTTTAATTTTAAACAGTGTTAAGTCTTAAATTGTAGTCTATCTCTGATCAAAATGGTCTCTCCTTAAATATCTGCCATGTGAAATAACATCCCTCCTGTATTTAGAGCATTTAAATCTTCTGTATTAACAGTAGCAATTCGCTAAAAATTAATCCAATTTGCTTCGCCATCTTCCTTTCGGCCTGGAATAAACTGTAGTAAAATCAAATCTATCTCCATATCTGGACTATGGCAGTAAACAACTGGGAGTGTTAAGTCTGCTGAGTGTTTACGCGTATCGAACTAACTCCGGGCTATTATAAACTGCAACTCGGTGTTTGGTGGGCGGGCATGTAGCGGCATGTGGCGGCAAATATATCACATTCGCAGGCGAAAATTATGATTGGTATTGTTAGCTCCTCCGTAATTATTGGAAAGGGTAATTGCCTTTGTAAATCGTTCATATTGGTAGTATATGCAATACTATGTGTTTTGTTGTATTTTGCCTCAACGTTATGTTAGTCTTTGCACACTTCAGGATAGGATTTTACAAAGGATAAGAACTTATAGCAACAACGCAACTTCGCAATATTGGTTAGGTGGAAAGAATATGAGGAAGGTAAGAGAAACTAGTTTTTTTTTTTTGGTAAGAAGTATTGCAAAGTTTTTAAATTCGAAAATATCGTAAAAAATAGACCAAAATCTGCTTAATCAGATTACTATTGAGATTTAGTCAAAATAGACGGAAGAAAGTCAGTCTATCGCATTAAGTTTGATGCTAAGTTAAATATCATATTTTAATAATTGCGAGCTAGGTCCCTTGAGTTAGTTTTTAAATAAAAATGGAGCTGGAATGCAATGGAGGAATTTAAAACTATTCTAATTCTGTTAGTTATTTTTATGAGGAAACAAACTGCCGTAACAAGATTTCTCGCACGCACATTGGAGGCCATATTGTCGTAACAACCTAATTTTTATGTCGTAAGATTAATTTCCATAAATAATATTAAAATAATCATTTTTCTATAGAGAAATATTAAAAATAAGAAAACGCACAGCACCGTCCTTGAGAAATCAATTTAGCTTCAATAACTTGCAAAATGAAAGTGAACGATGGAGTTACGGACCAATAGATGTGGTTGTGGAGCGATTTTCCACACTGGCCGTAAGTCATTATGCAAATTTTATAATGTACAGTGTTTGGGCGGGTCGGAGCTCGGCTCCCGCGCACTCCTTTTTTGGTTTTATTAATTTATAACCCTATCTCCGGACGGTGTAATTACGCAAGACGGGAAGGCAACCGCGCTATTGGCACAGATTATGAAATATTATTTTGTTATGACGACTTTCTGCCCTTGTGTTTCAATTTAATTTTGCTTAAGTATAACATGTTACTGCACACAATACCGGCTTCGTACCGGACACATTCCATTTGCTAAATTCGGATTCTAATGAGAAAGTTTAGATCACCTAATTGTCCTGATTGTGAGAAGCGTTATTCATGTCTTACTGGAATATTATGTCCGCAACGAAGCCAAGAGATGGAATACTCTTGTCCGCTTTCCCATGCTCCGACAGATCGGCGATTTTATCAGCGCTGTGGCTAAACCTCTATCGGATGAGGCTAGTGCGCTGGTGCAGCTGTTAAGAAAGTGTAGGAGGCGAATTGCCTAGATTTTTAGTGAAGTCGTACAGAGTGAAGAAGTAAAAAAAAACATACTCTGCCTTTTCGGAACTATGTGCGTTTTGATCAATTAAATATCGCTTGCTTTAACGGTGAAGGAAAACATCGTGCATGCAATAAAGATATCAAAGGCGTGTGAAGTCTGCCAATCGGTACCTATTTAGCCAGCGTGGTGGCCTAAAATTAACCCTTCTGATTCTGGAAGGAGACCCTTGGCCAGTAGTAGACCGGTGTCTTTCACCTAATAGATAAGAGCCTAACCAGCTTTAGGCGTCATTTTGGGCTGTTGCGGCTGTAAATTGCACAAACCTGTTTATTGACAAAAATGTAGTCTCTTTCTGCAACATACGAGAAGTTTCATCAATTTATTTCAACAACTTATTGAGCATTACTTTAATTTAAACGTCACAGATACGTTTGCGGCTGAGCTGGCGCTCAAGCAGGTTATTTTACATTTATCTTACATTCTATGAATTTACAATTCATATCCTATCGGGTCGATTACCACGCGGAAGGGTAACTAATAACAAATGGGCCCGTGTCGAATCCAGCCTGATTTTATGTACCATTACTGGTAATAGCCCAGGAGTTCATAGGAAAATCTGAGCAAGTGCTGAATAAAATCTTAATGTTTGTAGGGCGATTGACGTTACGTATGAGTTTAAAGCTGGAGTTGTCAGACGGCCCGCGATAAGTTATCGAGTTAGGGAATTCTGAAGTACGTGACTGCGCCCGCTACACTTGAGAGGCAACAGTTGCAAATTGCTTTGTACAGAAATTAATGAATTTGAGGTGAGTGGCTGCGATAACATTCAGCCTTAGACAGCAGACGATCGCGCGGCACGGTGCGTGTCGCCGTCGCATACATTGAAGTTTAGCTTTTGTTTTCCAATAAACTTTTTTAAGTATAAACTGTATAAAAACAACGTGGCGAAAGATTTCTCCAGTACCTTTTTGTACTGCAGATGTGTTTAAACTTGCTTCTAAAAATAGTCAAGAAAATGTATGAAATATGATTAATAAATTTTATACTGCTTTATAAATTTTATAGTTGGTACTTAATAAAATTTATTAATCATATTTCACACATTTTCTGGAAATATAAAATTTGTTAATCACATAACAGCACCTGTTTAATATCATGAGGTGTTATTAAAATTGGAAAATGATTAAGACCAGTGGAAGTATCTGGGTGTTTCACATAAATTAGATAAAGTGAGAACTCACTATGAACCAACTGGCATAATAATTTGCCATTATCGTATCAAGCACCTGCTCAAAAATTTCTATCACCTCTCAAGCCATAAAGGATTAGAACGCCCGCGTCCCATGGCGTCTACAGTCCACCCGCTGCACCGAGGAGACAATTAACTATGGAATGTTGTAGGCATTAAATTTGATTGGGTATCCGATTGCCGCGTCTGTAATTACGCGCTCTTTGATTGAAATTTATCTTGTCCCTTGGGAGAGTTTAGATGACTTTTTCTCCTGTGCGGTCATCTGATACGTCCATTATTGTACATTTGCTAAGGGAATTGTTGTCATCGTCATCATTAACATTTCAACCCTGCACTAGGCATTTGTCTCAATGAGAAGGATTTAAAGCCGTTTCCACTACATTAGCTAAGTGTGGATTGGGAGACTTCATTGTATCATGTAGATTGCCCGCGATTAAGGCATGAGTGATAACTTAGTAATCTAAAGTTCTTAGCTAGTTTTTAATTTCTGTAGCGTTAACTGGATATGGGTACATGGCATTTTGCCGAGCTTGGACTTTCTTGCGGGTTGAGCTACACATACACATGTTATCCCGACGCTTCTGTTGCTTGAGACTTTTAAATCTAAATTCTAAAGTGGTGGTAGCGTTTGGGTACCTCATAGCAGCGTTGTGTAGCACAAATAAAAATGTTTTAAACTAGCTTGCTATCATCTTAGACTGCTTCACTTACCATCAGGTGAAGGGTTATCATTTCACCAAAAAAAAAAAAAAAAATTACTTCATCATATCCGGAACTGCCTATCACAGTCATGCCACATGACTCGTTTACACACATTTTGACCGTTGCCGTGAACCCACTTGTTTCACAACACGGCCTTCGCTCGTCGCGCCGCGCCGCGTGGGAATGAGCTGTGGTATTATCTCATCTTCTATACTTCGACTATTTGCAATGCACTTGCATGTGATACCGTATTAGGTGCGGGACCGAATATTTCTGCTTCTTCTCAGATCAGGGCGCGTTTGAATCCTCATGGCTTTAATTTGAAGGTATCGCTTAATAATTGGGTATTTGAATAATTTTTTTATATACTTAAAATAAATCTTTAATGTTATATCACTATGCCATTTTTCTTTTTTTAATATCTTAATTAGTCTTGCAAAAATAGAGCTTTTAAGTTTCTTGTTAGAAAAAGAGAGCGCTATTGCAATATGACGTCACAATTTAATAGCTCTTGGTATACACACTCCATACACGTTTTAGATAGAGACGGATACAGTCGCAGTAAAACAGCTTATAACTGATTTGTTTTTTGACCGATTTATTTTCTGTTTTGACAAATGTTATTCTTACATGTTACATTTTTGATTGTAATTAACGATTATCCGTATTTTTACAAACAGTCAAATACACAATTAAAAGCCCAATTATAACCTTCGCAGGGTTATTTAAAAAGTATTGGTATTATTATTTCACTAGTGGTATTAAAGTAGTCTTTTTTCACTCCAGGTCTTCAAGTTTACCCCGGTCTGTTGCTCAGTAGCTGCGTGCTTAAAAGATCATACTAAAAACTAAAATACTTTTGCAATCATAATAATAAAGAAGTCGGTTAATAAGAATTCTTAACATTACGAACCAATAGATACGAAAATAGTAAGGTATTTGTATCACCTAAATTACCAGGTGAAGACGACATACTCACATAATATTACTAAACGCTCAACAATGTATTAGTAAAAAAACAAGGAATTCGATAACCTATATGTCAATATTTCCACCAGCAACGGTATGGAATAACTCTTATAAACAACTAGGGCAAACCAACAAATAAACACATTTTCGCAGCTGTTAGTAACCGATAGAAAAGAAAACACTAAAAATATTTGTATCATCTACAATACCATTTATGGGATCGTCTAAAAATGATTGCATCTGCAGTGTGTCAATCGCGACACCTCTCATTGGCGGAATTTACGGCGTTTTTGCTGCATCAATGCATTTTAACCACTAGCGAAAGAGTGCCAGCCAATTGAAAAATGGAGACTGATTGCGATCGGCACACAGATCAGAGACAGACAATGCCACTGCAGGTGTGGACTAAATACCCACATATTATTGAACCCTTAACAATGTACTAGCAAAAACAAGGAATTCTATTGCCTAGATGTAAAAATTTTCATCGGCATCGGTATGGAATTACTCTTGGTACAACAATGGCGTCGCACGCGCACCGCGCTGACATTTGGCGTTCCGGCTCACCTGCGCTTGCGCAACCGGCAACAGCGAGCATCCCGAGCCGCCGCGCGTTGTAATTAAATTTAATAGCATGTATCGTGCATTGTCGGCAATCTTCGGCAATCATCAGCTACACGCGTAAGTTATGCGACCTATCAATAACACGTGAAAACGGTTCTTGCTAAACTCGGTATGAATTTAATTGAATGTTTTGCATGGTTTAGAACCGAGAGATACTTACGATCGTAGACAACATGATATGGGGGTGAAGAATCTTTAACGGCATGTCTGACGCTGTGGATTTACTTTCTAGGGTGGTTTAGGCCATAACCCAACACGCTGCTGCCAGTAGTAGTATCTATACAGACTTTACCTCTTCCGCCTTTCCTTCTTTAAGAGTACGTCATTCTTTAAATAAGAAACTCTGGGCAACCGCTAACTAACACCAGTAAAAAATATATAAAGCTTATTTCATCAGGTCTCGAATGTAGTTACATAGTTCCGTGTGGTAAATTATTCCGGAATCTTCGTGAGAGTGGACCCCATCTCGACTCCCGGGAGAACGATAGCTTGGGGTGGCTATATTACGAGTTTTTTGAAGACAGAACTGATCCGACCAGCAAACCTTTATTATTATTGAGTTGTGTGACATTGTACACTACGTCTAGTTTCCAACGAATAACTACTTTAACAAGCAAAATATTAAAATAGAATAAAAAAGACGTGTGGCACTCGGGGACTGCCGCGGTAAAGCTATTGCATAGCATTTTTTATCAACGCCATCTAGCGGTGAGAGGAGTCCCGTGTCAGGTTATTTTCGTTACGGAATTTCTGTATTCGGTCTCCACGTTCAAGGCCCGCGATAGAAGCTATGCAATAGCTTAAAAAACCTGACTGCTTTAAAGAATAGCAACTGATTTATAACTTTGAATTGTCATAGCTCGCAATTGGTCATTTGAAATGAAAAATGATAAGATAAACTTCAAAATTATTTTCAAATACCTACTCAATAATACCTCACTTAACATAGTTCGTCGACTTTCATTTTTTTGCTATTCACAACATGACATCTTGTGGTCGCCATATTTAATTTTAGTTACTGTCATGTCTTTAGTGACACTTGCAAGATTAACACAAATCGAATGACGTAAGATTCATTGAAATCGGCCCACGCGTTTGTTCTCCAGAGATACTGATAAACTCCTTACAAAAAAATTCAACTCGCTCTAATTCTTTTTTATAATTTTTGCCTGCCAGCTGTTACAAGAAATTTCACAACTGGCACTAAGTTTGTTAATGGATCTTCTTAGCAGCATCTGCTTTCCAAACCGGTGGTAGAGTCTCGACTTGTTAAAAGAGCCAAAATTGATCTACATGAAATTTTTAAATTTTTCAAAAATCATGGCCGCCGTACTCTAATCCTGTATTAGAAACGGCCGGCGCCTTTGTACCGTGCTCACGCGCATCCTAATCGCCCGGTGATACGCAATCATGTCCGTAATGGAGCCCGGGATCGGACGCGCCCTCTCCCCACCACCTTAACCACTAACCTGTCCAACTATAACATTTTAGCTTCTCTTCGTTAAACTTGGTAGTATTATCATCTCCTTTATGTTTGTCTACTGTAATGACGGCAGTCATCTCTTTAAATTTTTCATGCATGATAATAATAATAGCTCGAAATATTTCTCTTCCTACATTAACTTTTAAAGTAGGTACATTTCTCTGACTGCGAGCGGCCCTCGTCTGTGTACAAATTTTCCATTATTGTGTTGGTGATAGGACCAAAATGTCTCAGGTCTGATGTTACTGTTATATTGTTCCTGTATAAGTGCATCTCGATTATTGAAATCTGGTCATTAATTTTTTTTACTTTATTGGTTTTCAAGTTTCCTTTCAAATGGCTTATTTTCGAAACCTGTACTTTTATGGAGATCTTATTCTCGTTGCGGCACATATAACTAATCATCACTAATGAGTGATATATAATCGATTTTCTACAGTCTATAAAATTTTAACCCACATAATTATATAGAGCGATACAAATAGTGCATGTTGAAGGCGACTCGATGCGTCACAGTGCGGTGAGCGAATCTTTAATATTTTTCTCGCAGCCACAGCGTCTAATGCGGTTAGATCGCTATAACAAGAATATCGTGTTACTTGCACGTTGTCTATTATTTTTAAGGGTGTCGAGTGGTTGGTTGAAATCCTACTCCTTTATACGTTGCATCCGTTTCTACATAAGTTTTACATCTTCATTTAACTAATCGCTTTCGATTTTATGTGTAAGTTATCTCGTAATTTTTGCTTTAGGCATTTGCTTAAATGCCACTTCTGATTTGAAGGTTTCGGCCTTGTTTCGGCCGCTTTAATTCACCAATCATCATTACAGTTATTTATATTAATAGTGTGAATCCAGCATGAATGAGAAAGTGTGTCTAAAACTTTTAAAGTTATTCTGCTGAATTTGATGTTTGGCACAGATTAGACACAATATAGATTGCATTCTGAAGACAAACATAGGATATATTCAAAGAAAACCTTAAAAATTCGATTAGCCACTTCAACTTCAACAATAAACTTAATAGTTTTATAAAATACATTTGGTCACCGATAAAAATTCATAAACTTTCATAACGTTTCTGATTATTGAACTTTGTAGATTATTTTCTCTTACACAATATACTTCAACGATAAAACAATACGCATTGCTCATACTTAGCTCGTAAGGTGAAAAACCTTTCCTACGTCGTTACATGTAGTTACTTGAACGCGTAGGGCATTATGTAACCAACCGGCTCCATTGTCCGTGTTTTTTATCCGCTAACCACTTGCGGTCGCCGGAGGAAGTTTCATGTACGCGTGGATCTTTAGTTGGTACTTCACCTCACCGTGCAACTCCTGCGGTTTTCACGTGGATTGCATTTCCCATGTCTCCTTTTAGTTCAGTATCTTTATGTTTACACATTGCACATTATGTTTATGAATACCGTTCGTTCCGTTTCGTTGCTCGACATAAGACTTTTTGATATCATCGCATCTGCTTTCCTTCTTCTGTTCACACAACATCTGTGCTTCTTCCATTCTTCGAAGCCGCCTTTAATTTTTTGTAATATCTTTACCTTACATGGTCACTGACATTCTTAGTATCGTCGTCATTTCACATGATTCGCGTGAAGACGTCTACAATAACGTCGCTTGTCCCCTTTCAGAATCTAATATAGGTATACTTGCATGATCATCACTTCTGGTTACCCTCACTGTAGTTTTTATGCATATTATTTATCGCAGGGATAAAAAACAAAAATATTCGTTAAAAAGTGATTTTTACAATAACACTATTAGTTTTTGCCATCTATTCGTGCTTATCCTTTATCTTTTTCAAACACACAACAAAAAACCTTTTAAGTAATTAATATTTTAAGGTACAACAATCATAACAAAACTGTATTACCTATACTAGTAGCGTATTGTTTGCGTAATTTGTTCACGTCGGTTGAAAGGTAATTTGTCAGCATTCAGGTATCAGGACCACTGTATCAGAGGTGGTTCAATCTGGTTCACGATCAAGATCGGGAGCGATGCGTGACATGCTGGCACGAGGCTCACGCACGAACAACCCTTGCACTATGAACCTGAACATAATTATCACGCATGCAATCAAATCGATCATTTTTCATGTGTGTTGACGCCTTTTTAATTTGATACTGGCTATGGCGTAGACGCAATTATCGAACAATCGTGTTTTTTACTCACTCTATTCTTATTCAGTTTCTTTGAATTGCTTATATATATAGAATCTAATATACATGTTCCATATATATTACAGTATCCAGCAGTCAATATTACTGGCGCTTTGAGCTTCAGAAAGGGAAAATTGACCAGCTTTTCGATATCAACTTCATAGAGCGTTGTCCCTGACACTTATGTAAAATTTTTGTTGTTTCGGGTGACAGCGATGACGCTTTAGCTTAAAACAATCTCTGCTTCGAGTTCGGCCTTTGAGTATCAAGTTGGATAATGCTCAAAAGGCTTCTACTAATACGTCGCATTAGGAATGAAATGGTTTTCAGAAAAATTTCTATTTCCTAAACCATTAATGACTATAGTTTATAAGTATTGTTTAAAAGATCGTTAAAAGGCAGTTACTTAAAAATTATGAATATTGCTCCGACGACTCCAAAATGAAGGCGAGCTATTTTGGTGGTCCCAAACCAAGTGACTGTCAAAAATATACCTTCTCGTTTTTGAACACAATTTATAAGCCTAACTGATTTAAATTAAAAGTGAAAGTGTGTAAAATGTCGTAATCTTAAAATCATTGCATCCTTTTAGCTGGCCATATATTTTTCAAAAACGGAATTTAGAACGCTAATTGATTTAGATAGGAAATAAATTTTATGTGACAACAACATGGAGAACAATATTTTTTGTAATACATTTCAGTTATATACAAATTGATTGACTTTTGACTATTCACAAGATTTCAAAGTGCCCACAATTATATGAATTTAATTTTTACAGAGATGCTTTAAAATCTTCAACAGAATCATATACATATATTTGAATAGCATTTCTAACAAATGAGTTTCTAAGTGGCCTTTACCCTCGAGCAATGTCAACTCTGCTGCATTATCTCAAATTTTTTTGAGGTCTGTGTTGGCCATTAGCGTAGATACATCAGTGTAAGCCGCCTCCGATATTATCTCCTGCATTCCTACAGGACAGGGGTCATTTTAAAAAAATGCGGCCACATTACCTGGCATTACGAAGATATTTAAAGAAATGAAAATACATAACTTTGAGTATGCTTTACTGTTACATGTACTACGACGTTATTTGAGAGGTTATACACCTCACTCTTCAAGAATTAAAAATCCAGAATTGAATGCCAATTTAAAGGTACAAAAAATATTTAATAATATTCAAACCAGTCCGAAACAATTGCGTTCAATATATTTTGTATAATATCAAATGCATAAGGGTGATTACTAAACTCGTCTTATTCTAACGTCGAATATATTTAGCGAGGAGGCACTCGTTGTTTTTCAAAATAATTTCTTGATCTCTTGACAGACAACTAATGTGTTATGTCGAGGTCTAACATGAGCTATTTTTCTTTATTTCTATTTATAATAATCATCATATGCTGTAACGTCACCAATTTATACGCCTTATTCGGCTTCGTTTACGAATCATATTTGCTGTATTCGACTGGAAAGACAACTTTGTCTAGCAACACAAAACAAATCGGGAAGCAAAAATAAACATAAAGGTCTATCCCGAAATATAAGGTCCTTCCCTTTTATAATGCCTCGTTTATATCCGTATCGTCTGTTTGATTGATGGCCTCTGCTTTGTAAGGGCCCATTTTTAATGGACTTCTGACGTTGATTTAATAAAAACCCTTCATTACGCCATCAAATGCTCTCAGGGTCAACACCAAGAATCCAACGCAGATATAAGATACGTAATTATACGACGCTAGCCCGGCTTTAAAATACAATAAGAAGTTACTTAACTGAAATGAAAATGCATTGTAATGTGGTTTCAAATATAATTTAGAATCTTGAATAAAAAAGTTACGACTCTCGACAAAAGCTGACAAGCAGATCTGACTTTATTATTATTTATCAGGACCACCTCGCCAAAGACGCGCTAGAGAAGCAACTAGCAACTAACATCGGAGAGGTCAATGGACATCGCAATTAGAAGATGTAAAGTTGGCAGCGATCACTCACGGGCACGCACGACGGGGAACGGGGTATTGGCAGCCATTTTGAAAGCATTACCTCACAAATGGGGAGTCAGAGCGCATTCTGTTGCTGTATGCCCATAACCCAATCTCTTTTTCTCTTTGACGATTGAAAATGGATCGAGTCCCTAATAAACTGCAATTTTTTTTTCTTTATTTCGGCTACTGAAATGAAGGGCTACCTCGCACTCGGCGCGATCACCGTGGGCAATTTGAATCCGATTTTTTATTCTTACTGCACTTGACACGCTGTTGTTAACATTGAAATTATTCTCAGAAATCTAAAGCTTAATTAGAGGCTGTGTGCCCTGTAAGTTTTTTTCTTTTTTTTTTCTGTACAAAAATATTTGGTCATTCGGATGTTCGCGTGTTCCGAAATCGTGTGTATTTTTAGCTCTGTCCATTATTTGCTTAGTTTGTTTTCCAAGTCAACATACTTCAACATGCTCTTTTAAGTGACGAACTGTGTATAATTTAGAAACAACATATCGTATTTTGAACAAAAAATTAGTGTCGTATTTACCCAATTGATAGCTTGTAATACAAGACTTTTAGAGATGACAGCGATACTCTTGTTAATGAAGCATAGTTTAGTGTTATTTAATATTAATTTGAATACAGAAAATGTTAATTGTGTCTGTTGTCATCAAATACCAATGTTGTTTATGTAACTGCTGTGTTGTTTTGTTGATAATTTAAAACAAGTTTTTGATTGTGAATATTAATATTTTAATAAAATTATTCAATTTTACCAATTTGTATTCTGACCGTTGACCGAACTTTCTGTTTGACAGTTATGTCAACGTCTACGGCGCGTGCGCATTTTGACTAATGACTCGCCATAAGGCACGGATTGAAACCAGCGACCTTAAACAAATTGTCTCGTTTCTTGATTGAGAGACAGTGTGTAACATTATATTCAGTTCACAATAATATCTGAATAGTTTATTTAATTTGTACAGTTTCGGAGTTGGCCGTTTTAGATTTTGAGATGGCAGGATATTGTACATTTCCATCGAATGGGCTCTTAAATTTGATATCTAACCAAAATATTGTCGCATTATCATCAATTTATTCAAACTAATCATTCAGATTTCGCTTATTGTATGTCTGTATGTCCTTTTTCACTTATTTTAAAATAATCTAAACAACAATTCTACTAACTACTCTTTTTGCTACGTAATAACATATGCACATATTTACTGTAATAACAATTTAATTTTTTCATCTTCCCATTGTTCTCTTCCAGCGTAGCGTTTGACGGACGTGTAATTAAAAACCGTTTACACAAAATCTCTCGGTGAAAAATATTTAAGAGACAAGCACGATCAATCATCGCGAACACGTGCGTTTGACATTTGCGTTGCGTCATACATTACTCTCGAGTCTCGACTCGCTGCGAAATAAATGAACGATTATCAGGCCTGATAACTCCATGGTTTTATTCCTGCTCAAACAGCGATCTGTATCTTGACACTAAGTTCTAATCAAAAAGGTAATTTTCATCTAGATCACCCATCGTGTTTATAATTTGAACGATTGTAACCATAATCCTTAATTGATGCTATTTAAAAATCAATATAAATCTTGAATATTAGTATAGTTAATAATATAATATGTGAAGAAAACTAAAGTGATTATATCTTTACGGCCTTTCTTAAACTGATTATTAAGTTTTTGCTTTACGAAATATTTTCCTTATTTATTTATAACTTGATTTTTTACGTGTTTATTTTGTTCTTCATATTGGTTAGTAGAAAATTTCTTACATAGATTTTGTTTCTAATGCTTGTTTAGACTTGTGCTTAGCATGTTCTTTGTCTGTTTACTTTACTTGAAGAGTTAATATAGCTTGCGTAACCGCCTACTGTATTATTTCCAATTCAATATTATCCTGCAATAATTATGTTGACGTTTCCTAGTCATTTGCATTGTCGGTATTATTATTGTTACCAATTTGCTTTTCACCACTGCAGGCGCTATGTTTTCGTGTTCGGTTAGTAATAGATAATGACGTTTTGCAGCACGGTTGAGAAACTCGTTACTTGAGGGTAATTTAACAAATTGTCCAATTTTTGTAACTACCAATTATATATTGAACAACACCGAATGTTCTGACTATAATGGCGATAAGACTGTGTATGCTATAACTTGGCTATTTACTTGTTTATTGAAATTAGGAAATCTTGATACGTACATCAATAACGTGCTTAAACATACTTTAGGAGCGTGAGAAGTAGCGAATTGTAATGTTTAACAAACATTACCTACTGTTGGAATTTTTAATTTACTATTCTGTTTTATTATAACTATACGTAATAATTATACAATCTCTAAATACTTTTCATTTTGGAGTGACATTAGCAAAATGTGAAGATAGTTTTGCAAATAATAATTAACGTCATTAGACAGATCTGCATCTACGAGTATCTAATTAAAATCTGGGAGATCTAAATCTTACTTAACTCTTATTTTAAAGGTATAGTATATTTTGTAATAGTATCCAGCGACTCCCTTCGACTCGCCGGATTCAGGTAATGTAAGACTGAGGCATGTGGAAGATCTTTATCCTGCAGTGGTTGGTTGATAAAGAAGAACATTGTAATAGTCTTTACTCGTAATACTATTTGTAATCACGAGCACCTCAACATTAGGAATCCACCTTCCGTTACTCAAGTCTCGACATTTCGAGTTATTTACGTTCATTTTCATAAAAAGTTGTCTGAGATCACTTAACTGTGCGTGTGGCGTTTACGTGTAACTTGTGTGTATACGTATGTGTGTTGGCGTGTGTGGCAATTAAACTTCTGCGTATAATTACATCACGGTGTCGAAAGCTGTGCCCGAGAGCAATCCGCCATGCGTCTGGGTTTCTGGGATGAAAATTAAGAACGTTTCACATTCCATGACTTTATCCTGGAGTCATTCCTGCATGGAGTTATTCTTGGATTCATGGGAACAATTTTTTTTGTGATCTGAGGGTCTATTGGTATGTGGATGTTCCACATTTGATATTTTTGTAACAATCGTAATAGCGGTCACAACAAATTACTTATATGTGAAGTAGGAACATTTTCTAATTCCTAATAATCATTCTTACAAACTGATAAAAAGACGGTAAAAGAAAATAATAATGAATACCAATTTCGAAAAAATGATTTGGAATTTCAAAAGGTTACAATCCCAAGTTATTTAAACTGTTTTATTATTGGTAGTGAGAAAACACACATAGGTAGATATAGAAAATGAAGTAAAATAAAAACATCGGAATAATGTGTTGTAGTAATAATATGTATTAAAAGATTTTGAAACACGAAGATATCCTAATGCAACCAATTATAAAGCAGAGATTCAAGATTCAGAAAAAAAAACGAACCACAACTTTAAAAGCATGTGTATCTAAAAAAGTACTCCGGTGAATATGAGTAGTGTCTCGTTAAGGCCAACGGCCCAGAGGTTCGTGACTTGATTAATTAGACGGCAAGATGTCTGCTCTTCGGCAAACACTTCAGTGTTGCGTCGCCGCCCCACACGCGGCGGAACCCGGTATTGTCATCGTAAAGTAATTGATGACTTAATATACAGCTGTTGTTAGCCAATTGACATTTTAAGAAATATTGCCCAGTGTAAATGTTGTGCTCCAATAGACCTGTCTATAAATCCAGCTATGTACAGCTAAGTGGTATTTAATTTAGCAGTATTAAATGAGGAAAGACCAAGAAGGCGAGTAGATAGATTCTGCCCATTACAGCTTCAGCCTGACGTTTCGCAAGTTGAAACGTTAGGTTGGAGCTCGTCCCGCAGTTCCTTGCTTGCTTTATATTAGGTTAAGTGACATCTAAGCGAATAAGCTGCTCGAAATTCTTCTGTACGTGGATTAAGGTTTTTAAATTCCCGCGAGAATTCTTTCATTTTCCTGGATAAAATGTAGCCTATGTGTTAATCCTGGGTATGAGATATCTCCATTCCTTTCAGCCACACACACATGTTAGTGTGATTAATAGAATTACTCCCCACAATTAGTTTTCCATAGTTTTTTTACTTTTAGCTTTACATGTAGAGCTGTCCCTTTGATTTCGTGAGAGGACCTTTTGCATTGATTTTATAGCAATCACTACAATATTCATGTGCAATCAGGTCGATAGCCGTATTACTATACTTTATTGAGTACAAATACGCGGTTAGCAGCGTTTTAATTGATTTGCATTTTAAATGTTGTTTATGAGATACGGATTTAAAACGATTTTTCGATCAATTTTTTTATCGCTTTATTGTTTCCGGTTGTTGTCCTTTAGCGGTATTTTACACTGATTTGAATAAATATTATTTTAGTATTGGCAACATGCTAATAGGCTTTTGATTCTTGTATTAAGAGTGGAGTTGATCGTTATAAATGAGAGAGAGAGAGTGTCACAAATTGGAATCATGAAATAAATAAAATTATTGAAATTATTTTAATTCAAATAATTGAATTTGAATAATAATACTTACTAGATAATCAAAAATCCTCTAGTATTTCTCTTCTAATTCTCAAATCAACATCAAAGTTCTTATGATATATAAAAAAAACATTATTTATTTTGTGCGGATGAAACTAATTCAGTTCAGAAGTTTGATTGATACGATAAAATAAAATAGCATTTTCAACGTTGAAATGTATTTTTTTAACATACATATCAAATCGCTAAGAGTGTATGTACTTGTTTCATACAAAATTGAACCATAAGTCTCAATAAAAAATTGTTCTTCTAAGAATAAATTCAGAGATAAAAATGTTATTTATACTGCTGCGATGGATCGGTATAAAAACAGGAAGAGGTAATAGGTTAAAATAATGACAGCTTAATTACTTTAGAGAATGATAACGTATGTCTGATCTACTCAAGTACTTAACGTTTGTTGAGAAATCCAGACAGCGCAAAAAGTGATTTACATATTATTACAAACTAAGCACGGAATACAGATTGAATAAAAAAAATGCTATTTTGGCAGTTGCTATTACGTATCCACCTACCCTACCCACCACATACAGAAAACAAGCAAACCTACTATTAAAACTACTATTTTTGTTTTAAGATGTCATACAATGTCATCCTTAAAGTAAATTTCAAAAAAATCAAAATCAAAATTTATTTATTTCAGGCCAACTTGTAGCTCTTATGACACGTCATAAATCTACCACCGGTTCGGAATGCAAATTCTGCATTACTTCTGAATTACTTTAAGGTTAACAAAATTAAAATAATACTGCTATAAGCGTTGATATTATAGGCCCTGATTGAAAGCAGCAGTAGAGTTTACGCTATTTACCCATATTTAATGACAAACATGAGGCATTATAAGCTCTATTTACATTATTAAAAAACCTTAAGAGACCCGGAGTTCCAATTATAAAAGCCGTCCACCTAGGGTTGCCAGGTCTTCAAACCGAAAAGTCGGACAGGCCAGCCAGTTTAGCCGGACATTTGGGTACAAAGGCCGGACACCCTTATTTTTTAGACCTAGCACAAAATGGCAATTTTTTTAAAAGCTCGTTTGCGCAAGCGTAGCGATACAAGATGAGGCGAGCAGAGCGGAAATCAACACATGACAAATATGTAAAAAAAAATGGTTAAATTTAAAAAGCTTAGCAAAAGTCGGATAGGCCGGACACCGTCTAATTTGGCCGGACACTCAACCAAAAAGCCTGACTGTGTCCGGCTTTATCCGGACGCCTGGCAACGCTACGTCCACCAATAATGTACAAAAAGATCCGACACGACATAACACGCGTAGTCGTGTCACCATCGGCGCTCGTCTGTAGTGTTAACAATTGAGTTAATTAATTCTGATCTGTTAGCTCGGGGCCGGGAGTGACAATGATTGATGAAGTGTCAGCGTGGAGTGAGGAGTTGTAACCAGAAGGGTGGTTCGAATATGTTGAACCATTGGAGTGACAATGTTACGATGTGATGTAAGACGAGAAATTATAATAACACACAGCACACGTATTTATTTTTAGTAATCTATTACTATTCTGTGCCATCCTATTCTATTCTATTGGCAGACTTCACACACCTTTGAAAACATTATGGCGAACGCAGACTGAAATCTATAGACCGCACTCTCACTCAGCTCAGACTCAAGACAGAGTTAAAACGAGACAGATTTATGTCAGAGCATATTTGTGTCTCGTTGTAATCTTTATAGATCTCAGTATTAGGCATGTAGTTTCCTCGGTAGGTAGGTGTGTGCAAAAATTGCATATAACGCACAAAACTCAGAAAAGTCAGAGGTGAAATCGAACTTCGGATCTCCCGAAATGGATTGCGGAGTCTTAACAGATAAAACATATTTGGAGTTTAGTAGAATTCTTATAATTACGTCAAAATTTAAAAAAAAAATGTTATAGTCTTCACATTTATTTGTCAAGTTGTGATTACTGATTCAGAGTACTAACTGGTTCATAAAAGCTATGCAATGATCAAATTACCTACTGAATCGGTCGATTATGGTAGACCATTTCCATATAGGGCTGCAATAAAGTTAGGTTGCCATACGACATCAATAGATTTTATTTAAATAATTTTGTCAGTCATTTGGATTGATTACGCATTTACGCCTAGGTTCGGTAATTTGATGAAAATATTACGACTTGGCATGTCTACAAATCCGTTAAAAATAATCACTTGTTAACGATGACAGTTGCAATGATTTTACTAAATATATGAACGGTAAAATACTACATGGAGTTATTTTACAATTTCCTGAAAAGCTGGCAACGCATTGGTGGTGCCTCAGGTGCTACAGATGTTCCTGGGCGACGGTAATCATTTAACATCAGGTGACCTGGCTGCTCGTTTTCTCGCTAAAAAAAGAAAAAAAATTATGTATTTTTGTGCGAAAAATCGGATGATAACTTTGGAGGCAGGAGAATGAAAACTAAGTAAATATTTACGTTTAGGAACTGGTAACATTGGTTTAATAATTTAAAAGGTTTTTTGCATCTCCCGGATTTTTCAAATATACCGAACAATATCAAGCTGAAAAAGATATAAAAGATTGTTATCTAATCAGGAAAGAAGGTGTAGCTAATACAACTCAAGGTATCACAAGGTCAAGACCTTTGTACTAACGTTTTTTTTAAATAACCATTTCAAGGTGTGGTTCATTAATATTATACTAAGTACCAACTCGATAGACGTACGGATAGTATCAAAATCATTTTAGAAATCGATTATGTGCTGATTGGTCATTTGTTTTGTTTGCCAATGCATACTTACATCTGATATCGAAATCTTTTCAGGAATCGATTCTGATCGATCATTTGTTTTGTTTGCCTTCGCACAAAAGATCTAATGGTCGAAATTGAATTACGCGTATGTAGATGACATAACAATTGTTAATGATAACGGCGAGCTAGAATCGAAAACAATTATTGCGAGGTCGGTACGCCCCGCTGGTTTCGTAAGTAAGCCTCTACGTATACGGGCCACATGCAAAAACCACAAGTAGCCAGCATAGCCAACATAAAGCCAGATGGATAGCCCTTCCTAATAGCTAAATTGGGAAAAGAATATTTTATGACAAAGTGTTACCTAGCAAACTAAGACATGTATATTACATATATTAAATAACGTTTACTTCACACTTTACCTATAATTTTATTGTTATGTATGAATCGTCATTGATGATGAATATTTATTTATTTATTGTAAATAATGACGTCAAAAAATAAAAATTGTGTTTTTATGCCAGATTTATATGATATCCCATCCATTGTTATTATTAACCGACGAAAAAAGGAGGTTCTCAATTTGTTGCGATATTTTTATTATTATTATTTTCCGAGTGATACCAAGGGTGTTCAAAAAATAAGTGCTCCCATTCTTATCTATCTATACCTAATGATTAACTGAAGTGTATTGAGAGAGAGCTAAAGTGGTGTGGAAGGGATAATCGTTAGCTTATGTGTGCTTGTTGACGTTTGCTAGTAACGTGCCACCTGCCGGTCACTTAAGCGGAGACCCTCTTTTGGCTATGGCGAGTGGCCCGTATGAGTAGACCCAACACACACCTGATTGGAGATAAGCTCAGATAAATGCCTCACATTTGGTATGGCATTTAGGCTTCTTGACCAGGAAGTGTCAATCCAATACTATACCACCGTGGTATCTATTTGATGAAGATAACAGGACTACACGTGTGGGATTGGTATTTTCAAGTTCAGCTTGACTAATAATATTCTTGAAAAAAATACTTAGTCACCATGAGGTGTCTAATATGAGATTTTGTCAAAGTACCCAGGATACTTTCTTTGGTTTTATTTTTTCCGGGATAGAAAGTAGTAAGTATAGAGCAGATAGTAGTTATGTCACTCTCCATGTCAATCGGGTGATCATTTACGACCGGCAACAAGTGAAAATTGCCATCGATTATACCTATGTAAGCCGTTAAGCAGAACGCGATGACGATTAATTAGAATTACTTTATTACCATTTCAATAGGATATTTTATTATCATTTATCTTGCTAGTAACTTTTACCAGCGACTTCAATATTATATTATAACACCAAAATAAAGAATAACTGTAAAGGGAAAAGTGTCCATATCCGAAAACTACTGAATCGAGTTTGATGAAAGCTTTACTGTTCCCTAATTTGAAGTCAACTATACCCATGCGAATCACGTCGATACGTTGCTCCTATGCTGTGTGACTGAGGAACTAATCAAACAAATGCACTTTCATATTTATAATAGGTATTAGTAGCGATAATACGAGTACAGGCACTTTACACAATTTTATGGCGTAAACATCACGTCACATCACTCACATTAATATAATATAAAGGTGAATGTTTGTGTGTGTGTGTGTGTGTGTGTGTGTGTGTGTGTGTGTGTGTGTGTGTGTTTGAATGACCTATGCGCTGAAATTTTGAGTTGAGATAGCTTATACCCAGGATCAACGCATAGGCTTTTATTCCGGAAAATAAAAGAGTTCCCGTGGGAATTAAAAAACCTTAATCCACGCGGATGAAGTCGCGAGCAATGAGCATCATCTAGTAAACTATAATTTAGTCTAATGCAGGTACAATCTAAAAATAATGCTAACTTCTTACTAATTACTGCTTGTTAATACCTGCACCAAGTAGTACTTAATACCTAGTTTTGAAACATCATGTAGCAGGTTTCACTGCATAGTAAGTTATTAACGAGTCTTCAACTTTTTTCTACGTATTTAGTTCCCACCTTCCGCATGTATAGGTGGCGCTTGGATTGTAATTTACATTGAAACCTAAATTACTAGGCATCTAGCTAAACAACACGATGCCAGCCGGCTGTCACTCACTAACTAGGCTAGGCTGTAATTAACACGGGCCGGATAGTCGCGGATGTGATCCGACCGAAGCGGTTGCGCAGGTGATTTAACACTGAGATAACTTTGTTAGACTGTTAACAGCTTAGGGTTTAAATAAGTGTTACTAAAAAGAGCGACTGCTGAGATTCTTGCCGGCTCTTCTACCGGTGTTAGATTCTCGACTTGTCATAAGAGCCACAAGTTGCCCTGAATTTGACGACCTCCCTGGCGCAGTGGTGAGCGCTGTGGTCTTATAACTGGGAGGTCTCGGGTTCGATTCCCGGCGGGGTCAATTTGGGAATTTATTATTTCTGAATTGTCTCTGGTCTGGTCTGGTGGGAGGCTTTGGCCGTGGCTAGATACCACCCTACCGTCAAAAACGTACCGCCAAGCGATTTAGCGTTCCGGCACGAGTGCGTGTAGAAACCGATTAGGGGTATAGGTTGAATATACACTGCTGTACCCCTTCCAAGTTAGCCCGCTACCATCTTAGACTGTATCGTCACTTACCATCAGGTGAGATCGCAGTCAAGGGCTATCTTGTCATCGAATAAAAAAAAAAAATAATAATTTTGAGTTTGACTTTAAATTAAGCAGTTAGTCTAGTAGTTAGGACTGTGATCTCCTATTCTGGAGGGTCGCAGGTTCGATTCCGAACACGTACATCTGACTTTTCGAAGTTATAATATGCGTTTAAACAATTAAATATCACATGCTTCAACGGTGAAGGAAAACATCGTGAGGAAACCTGCACCCCTGAGATCGAAATGCTATCTCACCAAAGCCTACCTTTATAGTCGAACTCAAGATTATCCTCTATATAAATGTTGTAGCTCTATTCTTAACCCCCGACGCATAAACGACGGGGTGGTTATATGTTTGACGTGTCTTTGTGTGTGTGTGTGTGTGTGTGTGTGTGTGTGTGTGTGTGTGTGTGTGTGTGTGTGTGTGTGTGTGTGTGTGTGTGTGTGTGTGTGTGTGTGTGTGTGTGCGTGTGTGTGTCTGTGATTTTGATTTTGTTTTTTTTTCGGTTGAAAGGTGAATTAGTCTGGAGTATTCTTAGCTGTTTGATGAAAATCGGTCCAAGATGGCCGCCACAAAATGGCGGATTACATTTTTTTATTAATTTCACATGTCGGGGTGTTTTAAATTTTGAATTTATACTTGTATGTATAAATATTAATATGTCTGAACAGTGAACAACCTTGCTAAAAGATTGGTATGTTTATCGCTGATGACAATTTGCAAAGTTCAAGTAAGATAAAAATGAAAAGTAAAATTGTGCAAGTAAAAATGTGCAGTATTTATATAAGCACAGATGCGAAATTAAATTATTAACCAAAGGTTATTGCCATAGTTTTTACCCTAGACTCAGAATGCAGATTCTTTTATCGCCGGTGTAATTAACAAATTACTTGCAACAATGTATGCGAGGACCTCGTTAAATTAATTTAAAGAGTGCATCAAAGAGACTTATTAAAGAACAGAGCAGCTATTGTGAACATTTGATTTCAATAATTTAAGTAGCTGCTAGATTCCTCTAATATTTCTTATCAAATAAAAATAAATTTAAAATTTTCATTCTATAGAGCTAAAACATGAAACTTTTTAACCTTGACAACAAGTAAGACAAAATCTTTCTTGTAGTAAACTATTTGGTATTTCCAAAACCCGTTTTCCCGTTTACGAAAAATGAAAATAGTGAATTTTGGATTTCTCGTAAGAAATTGAAAAAATATAGAACAATGGCGTTTATTGGTACAAGCACTGTAGTAATCTGAGAGCGATAGATGAGATGGTGATTGATGAACAAAAATTGTGGAAAAATAGCCAAACGGACTGTTGATCTTCTTAATCTGTTACTTTGTCCTATCTCTAATGTTTTAATATCATTGGAGTACATCCTTAAAATAGTACCGCATGGTCCCTAATTAAGCCATCGTAGTGGTATTTTTAAAAAGCATTCTCCTGTTAATAAACTTAATTGTTGGTTATATGGGGTTTTATTCGTTTTTGGATTTTATTTTGTTTTATGATTTTACCTTAACATTTTTATAAATAGCGATACGAAATTGCCCGACATCTTTATACTTGGGTAAAGCAGGAAAATCCTAATGCCCCTCGTCGACTAGCATAATAAAATCTCTAACTTTGGTATCGTTTTCGCAATTCACGACGGCGCGTGACTCATGGTTGTGTGTGTGTCGTATCTGTATAAGTGTGAGCGAGAGCTTGCTCGCGGCTGACCGCTCGGCTAGTCCTGTCATCTTTAAAGGTAAACAATTAACAACGGTAAGAAAAAACCAGGTATATAGTACAGCTACGTGTAGCATTAACTCAATTCAGGTCACCAAGAAAACACCAACGTCACATTATCTTCTTTTGTTTCATTACAACACAGATTTGCGCATTACACTATTTCACTGCTACCTTGCCCATCTGGCTTAACCTTCACCGTGTTTCGCGTCCACTAGACTAATCCTCCTTTTACATCTTTCTCATCCAAAATACCTCCACACACTAGTCCTCCATTCCTGTCAACCCCACCATTTGTTTTCGCCATTCCATATTTAAAAAAATACTCAAATTAGCAACTATTTATTGAATGTTACGGAATTGATGACTAAAATGCAATACTATTTTTATAAAATACACTTCAAATTACATCACAAATAGCAACGTAACCTTACATACGTTTATTTCACGAAGTTACGGGCGCTTTACTTATGGTTACGTCGTATACATGCACATCGCGTAAGTGTGTGTGCCTGTCAGGAGCCTACAGCCTTTTACAGATACGACACACACACAACCATGAGCCACGCGCCATCGTGAATTGCAAGAACTATACTAAGTATAATATTGATAAGCTAACAGTCCATAGAATTTAATGGCGCAATAGGCCATGTTAACCAAGATCACCGCGGTAACACGAGCGGCTGTATCGGGGTGCTTGTAATAGGTTAATTGGTGTGGCATTAATGTTCACGAGGCGTCAGCATGCGCGATAGCGATCGTCGCTAATGTCGTATGTAGCCTTATAGGCTCGCTTCGAAATTACACGCGGCATAATTACGTCACATCACTGACAAACTAATGCTCTGTACTACTGTCTGTACACACCTAAACTGCTGAACTGTTTTCGATTAGTGTTTACCATAACTTGAATGAATGAATGAATGAATGAATGAATGAATGAAATATTCTTTATTGTACACCAAATAAACACTTACACTACTAACACATATAAACCATACAGAGTACAATGGGCGACCTTATCGCTGAAAAGCGATCTCTTCCAGGTAACCCATGAAGTCCTGAGGGTTTTGTTCAAGTTTGCAACAATTGAATTTACGATTATGTGTACTCTTAAAACATTAGAGAAGCATTTTTTTTAAACCTATATTGTCCAAGAAGTAGTACTAACTTTATCACAATACAACCCTTAATTGGACGCACACATGCAATAACGTTTCAACTCACAAAACTTTGTTAAATTAAATACATACATAATGTAAAGGAATAGCGTTAACTTTTTAATTGATAAGTTGTGTGGATTGACATTTTATTGCATATTATGTGCGTCCATTTTTGGAACACTAATTTTAACAGTTAGACCACAGATCATTTAATCACGATTATTTGTGTCGAGTAAGACCAAGGATACAAATATAATAATAATGTTCACCAGAGTGTTCTCTATAGTGCACAAATATGTGGGCAAACGCAGGTGCACTCTCTTTTCCTTCACTCTCATAGTCCGATGGGACGGTAATCCGATAACTACCGGAGAGAGATCAGGCGCAGGACCGACGGCTTTACGTGCTCTCCGAGTCATGGGGTGACACACCGCCTACTTCTTAACTCCGAGCTAAAATTGAGAATTTCTTGACAGAAAAACCCTGTTTGATCCGACCCGGGAATTGAACCTGGGACCTCGTCGTCCGCAGTCCGAACTTGCTAGCCGCTAGACCAACGAGGCAGTATACCAAGGATATTAAGACGTTATCCTCAGGAACTGTACCGATAAAATACATAACGGGACCGCGCCCGGTACAGATATCCTGGGAATTATTATACTGATTACAAAGCGATCGAATTATGTAAGCAAGCGGGTCCTTAAATCACCTTTAACTTAGGATCGACATGTCTCACGACAAAAAGTTGCCGATGACATTTTGCATTATGTTCTGGCTGGCCACAGCTTTTCACAATGTTAATAATTACCTTAACATTCTGCGGCAGTATCCACCGCAACATGTGAAAGAAAAATGGCATGACGAGTAACGCGTTTTGCTTACACAACTAACTCTTATTTTCCGGGATAAAAAGTAGCGTAGTAAAGTATGTGTTATTGCCGACTATAATAATCTATCTCTGCACCAAATTTCAGCTAAATTGGTCAAATTGCTGCGGCGTGATCTAGTAGGTAACAAACATCCATCCATCCATCCATCCATCCATCCATACATCTAAACTTTGCATTTATAATATTAGTAGGAATGATAATAAAATGTCTTGAGTGTGCAGCTAAGTTTGTTTACTAGCTGGCAAAGTCTAACGACACGCTTTCGAATGTCACTTGCGTTAGCACCTGTTCTGTTCTGATAACGCAACGGGACACCCGCTAGATACTGGAGCCTTTGCTCTGAAGGCTTTGTATGAAACAAACCAGTTTCGACCTACATTATTTTCGACGTAGTATGTTGGCCGTATAGACCAAGTTCTGGATATTCTAGGGTTTGCTTTGTGCTTAGATTATTCTTAAAAGCGTGCATTATATTAACTCCTAAATATATAAAAGGCAAAGGTGACTGGCTGACTGACTGACTGACTGACTGACTGACTGATCTATCAACGCACAGCTCTAACCACTGGACCGATCGAGCTGAAATGTGGCATACAGGTAGCTGTTAAGACGTAGGCATCCGCTAAGAAAGGATTTTGGAAAATTTCAACCCCAAGAGGGTTAAAAAGGGGGTTAAAGTTTGTATGAAAGTTCGTCATTTTTCAAGTTATATCCATGAAACTTTGTATTTAGGCTTTCGAATAAAAATAAAGAAATACGTATTTCACAGATTTTGAAAAATCCACCTTTTTCAAAATTCAACCCCGAAGGAGGTAAAATAGGAGTTTAAAAAATCGAACCTGACGTGAGCGAAGCCGCGGGTTAAAGCTAGTATTCAATAAACGTAAAAAATCTTTTTACGTTTATTGAAACCGAGTTCAAACGCCTCTAGTAGGTAGGTATATCAATTGTGCCTATAAAATTCGAAGAGTTCCTTGATTTCTCCAGAATCCTTAGCAGATGGAATAGCGGGTTATTGCTAATAAACACTAAATGTCTAGAACAATCATCAGCATTGGCTTGTGTCGCCCGAGGGAAAGTCGGTCGCTGTAACAGGACGCGCCTGCACGCTCTAATAAGATTACCCCTACCGCGCCCGCTCGGTGTGCAATTGACGAATGTCCCCAACTCCCCACTGCCTTTGCTTATCGCCGACTACTCATTATTAGACTATTCTAAGCTGCTGCCATACCACCACTGACCTCTATATTTAATCTATGACTAACACTGGACTTGCTGTCCCTATACAAATAACAGCCTAAATTATGGATCGATTTGAAACGCCACGTATGACATACGAGCGTCTTTGGAACTAATAATATTGCGAATTGTCGGTGCGCCATAAATTATTCTATGAAATCATACAACAACAACAATGAAATCATAGATTAATAAGAATAGAATAGAATAATTTTGTATTCAAATGAACTTTTACAAAGTGTTTTCGAATCGTCAAATGAATCTACCACTGCACCTGGTTCAGTTAAGGTAATTATAAGGTCGGCACGCAGACAAGTGCCTATATCACTAACGCGTAAAGCAGTAGGTATTTAATTATTGTTTTAAGATGTCATATTAGGTATACTTTAAGGTACCATTGTATCATAATATTGAAATAATACTTCTCTAAGCGTTAGTTGGTAGGCCCCAAGGTCGCCAACAGCTAGTGATTTCATAATTTTCTATGAAAAAACACCCATCCTGGTTCGATTTATATGCTCCAATGAGTATTTCCACCCGTCGTCATCGTCACGTCGTCTTCACGTGGTCGTGACGTGGTCGTCACGTGGTGGTCTGGCAAGCTGGAGAGACACGTCTAATGACGAGTACAATTCCGTGCACGTTAGTTATTCCGCCACATCCGCCGGCTCCTTTTGAACACATACCTACTATTGTCAATTAGCAAGGATGATGCTTTATTATTTTCGGATCTCGTTGCTTTAATGAGTGCCCAATGTAACCAGAGGTTGTATTAAGATTAATTTTAAATTAAGATTTTTTTGTCATCAAAATAAATTAGGATTTTAGTTTTTCTAAAACGATCTTCGCGCCGCGTGATGAATGCGTTTTCCGACCACAGCTGTTGTTTTGCTTTTTTTTGGAAAAAGTAAAAAAATCGTATCTCAGAGAGATACGATTTTTTTCTCTCTGCACATTTCTGAGGGTTTTGACCACGTTTTCACTATTTTTATGCATCACATAATAGTTAAGGTTTGATAATAATGCGATGAGCGCATGTTTCATCACTCTAATTAAAATTCGTGAGTTTTTCTTTAACATCACGAAATAATAGAGCTGTAGTAAGGTCGTTATTCAAATTGTAGGAAAATAGACGTTCTTTAATGTGGCAATACCATTGTATTATAGTGTATTGTTCGAAGCAAAAACTTCAATATGCCACAATCATATCGACGGAATGTGCAAATATGAGTGAAAGTGCCGTGTAGTTGGGCGTATTAAAATAATTATCTTGCTGTTTTACAAGCGGACTGCATATCTTTGACGGAGCGTCAGAAGAAAAAATTTATTAAAAATCCTTACTAATATTATTAATGCGGAATTGTGTTTGTTTGTTCGTTTGCCCTTCAATCACAGAGCAACGAATCGACGTGTTTTATTTTACATAAATATAGATAAGAGTGGCATAGACTACTTTTTATCGCGGGGTTACGCGAGATGTTTAAACATCTTATTTCATGCGGACGAAAGCCAGTAAATTAATAAATAATATAATTTATTCATTAGAATTTAGGCCCTTACTCATTCTATCATCTAGTTTATAAATATTTAGACAGTAATAATAATATTTTACATTTTTACTCATTTACAATATATCACAGCTCACGCAGCTATGAAGACATATTAAGTATAAACAAAGATTATCTTTATTAATCTTTATATTATAATTTGTAGATTAATCATCGACTAATTATAACGGTTGCAAATGACACAATAAACCAGCTGATCAAACTAAATAAACATAACGATGTCAGCTAAGTTTATTATATAGTACTAGTTTTTGCCCGCGACTTCGTTCAAGTGGAGTTTTTTAATAATCTTAATAAAATCATTCGTTTTTCCGCGATATAAAAGCCTATCTCGCTCTTAAAATCCTTAACAATACTCATGGATTATCGCGTCGATCCGTTACTGCGTAATTGTGAGAAACCCTTACGGATTTGTAATATTAGTGGAAACACCGATTACAGTAATTACTTTAAGGTTAACATTGTATGACGTCTCAAAATAAAATTGAATTAATACAGCTTTAATGTTAGTATAGGCTCAGATGTGCAATAGCGATTTATAGGTTTTGTATACGGATTTCTATTTAATTCCATGGCCCTGTGTTGCCAAAAAATCATGCAACTTTTTTTGTTGTCACTACCAAATACGCAGGGTGCCTTTTATAAACGATTGTTTCCGACCCCGCTGCGGAGTACGGCGAGCTAAAACAATGAAGCACGTGCGTTCTTTCGTAACAGTGACACAACTACAATAACTAAAATATAACCCGTCCGAATTATAAATTGCGTACGGCGACCGAAATAGGCTTTATTATTAGGGTGTTTTATTTATGTCTCGTAATACTCAACCGGCTATGAAAAATTAGTATCCTGTTACAGATATTATTATGTAAGAAGTAATTTAGCGTTTATTCAAGAACTTATTGTTCTTGCACCTACTTATGAGTAAACAATTTCATCATCTTGTTTCGTGGTCATTAGGTATCACGGTTGTGTGCAAAAGGCTTTCTTTCGCATAGTACTTACTATTTGTATGGACTGAGCCTTCGAACAGGTTGAATCGAATTTGATGGGATTTCCACAGGATATAATATTATACATGTGAGATATTATATATGTGAGACAGACTCTACTTAGACTATAGAGTTCCTTCGTAAAAAATACTGATGATATTGGCGAGTAGGGTATGAGATCTAATCATTGACGAATTCCAAAGGCAGTTACTTTTTATCCCGAGAAATCAAAGAGTTCCCACGAAATTTTTAGAAAAACGAAATCCGTGCTGACGCAGTTGTGGGTATCATCTAGTTTGTACACAGGTAGGTAGGATATTATACATGTGAGACAGACTCTACTTAGACTCTATAAAGCTCCTTCGTAAAAATACTGATGATATTGGCGAGTAAGGTAAGAGGTCTAATCACGTAACCGTCTTGACGAATATACGGTATCATCTAGTTTGTAATATATCTGAAGAGGATAATGTTTAAAGTGTCTATTTACTAAAGAAAAATATGGTAAAAAGTTCGCGCGATGCCAATAATTGCAAAACTGTATGGAATGCTATTCAGCGATCGCTACCGGACGTCTTGTTTGAGTTAACGTTCAAACACTCGCTGTTTGCTGTTCACACGAGGTGAACGTTCATTTGGGCTTATTCAAGGATTTCACGGTCTCATTAATAAATAAAACTTGTTGCGTTTCGGAACTCCACGCCGCACACTCGATAGTAAGACGATTCGTGTTAAAACCACGTTTACTCGTCGCTCATTCTACTGATTTGTGGGAATTATTCGTAATCTCTGCAACTTGTTCACGCTTATGACTGACGATTTAAGGAATTGTATTCCCAAGAATTCATACAATGACATGAATGGGTTAAATACAACTAACAGATAGGTACGAGTAGAGCACGGTAGTACTCGTATATCAATGTAAGGAACAACAAACTTCTGTTATAGAGCGCCAAACCAGAAAAAAATTTATGATAAAACTTGCCACTCGTACTGTACCCTCCCTCCTTTTAACTCTGTCTTGAGTCTGAGCAGTGGCAGTGCGATTTTCTATTTACTCAAAATTTCACTTGAGCGAATCCGGGGAGCACCAGCCAGTTATGTAAATATACATTATATGTAAATATATATTACGTTCATTATACATTGTATACAGAGTTCTAAGCTCCTTTCCCGTGCACCTAACACAGTTTGTTGGTTCTCACTCGCGATTACATTAATGAGCGTTGCGATCGCATAATGCATGTCAGACATTCCATTGTTCAGTTAACTTGTTGTGTGCTAATCCACTGCGGGTACCCTAACTACCTACCACGGAACTCGCGCCCACTACTGTCCCGATTTCGTAGGACCTATATGTACCTTATCTTACTACCTTACCTTAGAGCGTTTAAGCAATTAAATATCACATGCTTCAAAATCACCACCACCTTCACCATTTCAGTCTGCGGACGTCCACTGCTGAACATAGGTCATTCCCAAACAGCGCCACCACACCCAGTCCTCAGCCCTTCTCATCCAGCCACTTCCTGCCACTCTATTTATGTCGTCGGCCCATCTTGCTGGAGGGCGCCCTTCCCTACGCTTGCTTCCTTCAAAATATCGTTAGGAAACCTGCTCGCCTAAAAGATCTCCACAATGTTTTCAAAGGTGTGTGAAATCTGCCAATTTGCATCAGGCCAACGTGGTGGAATGTCCCTTCTCTGAGGATCTGTGCTCAGTAGTGAGCCATCGATGTGTTAATGATACTGATGATGGTATACCTTCATACCCACTAGGATTAACTTTTTGATTGAATTGGATAGGTTATTTATATCGGCGCTAGTGTATAGTCAAAATCAAAAGCTGTTATCTCATCTTCTTTTTTATGAACCGATAGACATCCGGCATTCCCAGGCTTCGGTCTTGCGCCACATGCCCCCAGCGGCTCCCTGCGACTCGTTTGATGTCGTCGGTATACCTAGTGAGGGGTCTGCCAGTACTGCGCTTCCCGGTGCGGGATCGCCACACCAACATCTTGGGACCCCAGCGACCATCAGCGCTTCGAACTATGCCCCCCACCATTTCCACTTCAGTTTCGCGACTCGCCGAGCTATGTCAATGACTGTGACTATCTCTTACGGATCTCCTCATTTCTGATTTGATCTCGTATTGTTACTCTTTCGATCGCCTGCTGAGAGATTCTTAGCCTTCTTATGAGTTGTCTCTAGAGACAATTTTATCTAGTAGTTAAACAGTTTTTGTTTTTGTTACAGAGATGGCAGCGGAGGTGGTTCGTTTTGTACGACGACGGAGAACTGACATACTCCCTAGACGAACACGTAAGTACCGAATATACTCTTCAAATGCCTTCTATCTAGGAACCAAAGATATGATTCACCGTTAACTCTATGTTAAAGTCATCGAATAAAAAAGAATACGTGTTCCTTAACTTGTTTGTTCAACGACAAATAGCATTTTTTTGGAAAAATTTTACAAAACCATTTTACTAATTAATGATATAGACCTGTCGTCTATCAGTATATATATTAACCACTTTTATAATATTATAGCCTTATAGGTCTCAACTCTCAGTTGTAAAAATAGTTATCTCACGTCCTCGTAAACTTCCTGTAGGCGGCAGGCGGCTCAAACATCTAGCCCGAGATCGATCTCGTATCTAACCTGTTAGGGTTGTCACAACATATAATCAAAATAAAATACAAAAGCCAAAATAAATTGTCAGTACCCAACGCAACGGTTAAAAGTGAGGACTATAAAAACTAAAAGTTCGATGATTCGATTCCCATCCGATCATCCGTCATTATTTGGAGGGTAGAGGAGAACAATAGGTACTCAAATTAGCTAATATTCTTCAAAAAAAAAAAAAGATTTTTTTCTATTTTCAATTTGTCTTATTTACATAATATAATTATTATTATAGTATGCTTCGTCAAAAAAAAAGTTTCACTTTCACTTTTCCCAAACGACTTAGAATGTTACAGAAATTAAAAAAAAAATCCCTATATTATGTATAAGTAGTATCACAAAATGATGCGTGCCACTTTGTCGGCGTGGATTAAGGTTTTTCAATTCCCGCGCGAACTCTATAATTTTCTGGGATAAAATACACACACATAATAACAAAAAATACATACACATCCAAACTTTCGCCTCTATAATATTAGCGTGATCTTTAAATTTCAAACATAAGGTTGCCAACCCTATTCTTGGTACTAATTCAAACCAGTCCTGCCCAGACTGGTGGACGTAGTGCGTAATTGACTTGTTAGTTGAAAACTATCCCATACGCAGCCCGTTCACCCCATGAATATGAGCTACTCGCGCGAGTAGCATTGGCAAGTGGAGTACTAAACTCTCTTTTGAAGTATAGTATGAAGTGAAGTGTGTACGTGTTTGACATCCCAAGACGCGCACTAAGCGCTTTGCTTCCTCGTTTCTGATAAGCATCGCTAAAATTTGGAATACCCTTCCGGATTCCATTTTTCCGACTAACTTAATACCTTTAAATAGGCATTTTCTTTAGTGCGGAGCAATGTTTAAATGCATTTTCACATACCATCAGTTCTTATCGCAGTCAAGCTCTAGTCTAGACTAGATTATTTAAAAAGATGATATTTGTATAACCTCGTGAAATTAGTTTTTCTATTTGCATGAATTTTACTTTGGCGGTTTATCCAAATATGATTTTGTCATTTAGGCTTATAGCAGACCGCCACGCTACATTAAAAAATTAGCTTTCGTTTCACCAGTCATACAATGAATAAGTTATAGACAGTGCCCTTAAAGCCTTAATCTGATCTGAAAAATGTTAGATAACTTCTTTTCATAACCACTATTAGAGATGCTCAAAATATCAGTAACGATCCCGCTTGTGATAAAAAACTTCTTAGTGTTGAAGATTACGTGAAAAGGTTTCAATCTCAAGTTTCGGATTTCCTCAAACCGCTTTTACTTTCGGTGGTCGTGACTCCGTTATCAGCAGTGAGATATGTAGTATCAATCTGCCTTAAAGGTGAAGAGAAATCGATAAGTGCGGAACTTTTTTAACGCCACTATATGAATGTAAATGTATCTTATGATCTTATGACATACGTTGAATTTAAATGTAATTTTATCCCGCCGCACGCTGCCCATACTAGTGTCAAACTTATCGGTGTGCTACAGGGTTGTCACATTTAGTATTTTTTTTTTTAATAATAAAAATCAACAATATTTCAAGATACTTTGGTGCTGCCAACTGTGAATATGACTTTACTATGAATAATGTAAGAACTTAGACTTGCATCTACACAAGTTTAAGAAATCTATTAAATCTGCTCTCATGGAAAAAACATATTATACAATAATTGAAGACTATATAATGATAAAAAAAAGCGTGAATATAATTCGCTCCATTCATGAGACAGTAATAACTATCCTGTGTAACATGATTCTATTGTATTCTGTTCTACAGTGTTTCCACTTTATTTGTGTCTCAGTTATGTCTTAAAATGAGTATCTTAATATTAATATTTAATTCGATGCCTTAACATGGGTAGCCTAAGTATGTCATGCTCACTTAAACATTTCTGTGGTGGTGTCGTGTGGTGCGGGTTGTTACGTTCCCTCAAATATGGTTGAGCGAGGCAATGGCTGGATCATGCGTCATGCTCGTGAACGGGTGCCGCCAACGGGAATGGGTCTGCTTTGTGTCTACCCATGTTAACATGTCTTTGGTTGCGGTAGGCGTACATTTTTGAAACTTCTGTGTGGAAACATTGTGTGCATAGCCTAGTTCTTTTTAACAATTGTAAAAAAATTTTTTTTTTGAAAAGAGCAACTGCTGAGTTTCTTGCCGGCTCTTCTCAGCAGAATCTGCATTCCGAACCGGTGGTAGATTTTTGACGTTTCATAAGAGCTACAAGTTGGCCTACATGAAATAAATAAATTTTGATTTTGATTTTTTTAAAAATTTTACTCATGCACGTAAAAATATATTCGCCGTCTTTATCAGTAGATGTTTACTGCTGGATATAAGGCTGAAATCTGTAAACCGTACTCTCACCCAGCTCAGACTCAAGACAGAGTTAAAACGAGACATATTCATGTCAGAGCATACTTGTGTCTCGTTTTAAACTCTATATTGAGTCTGAGCTGAGTCAGCACACTCTATATAGATCTTAGCATAAGTCTGTCTTCTGTCAGTGTTCATTTAAATGACGTATGTCTCTACTCTTTGTTGAGTAAGTAAAGTAGTATTCAAAAGTGTCAACCCTAAACTAAATCAGAGACAAAAACAAACATTGCCAATTTCGTAACCCGTCCCAACTGCCATGCCTGATGAGTAGGCGACGCGCGATGCCAACGGCGAAGCTATATCAGAATCAAATCATATATTTTTCTCTTCTCTACACATACATATTCATACACCCGGCAATTACATGCGTACAATCATGTACATGAATTTTAATATGCACCATATTTGGTGGCAACTGTTTTGCCTCTTACATGAGAAGTATTATGGCATGTAATGGATCCACAATTAGGGTTGACACTTCTAACAATAATGAAAAATGATACAACTCAGTAGGTGCGATGAATATTCGATTTTACGTCAACGTCGACTATGCAACTATGACATAACAAGAAAAAAATTTAAAAACGGTAACCCCAATTACGGTAAATTAAACGGATATAACATCCGTTGTTCATCATTCATCCAGTATAATATTCTTGCCGACTCTGCTCAGCCGAATTCCGAACCGATGGTAGAGTCTATAAGAGCTAGAAGGTGGCCTATATGAAATAAATAATTTTGAATGTTTTTGACTTTTAAAGAGGAAAAAACACGTATAATATGCCACATTATAAAATATTATATATTTATTTCATACAGGCCATCATATGGCTCTTCTTATGATAAGTTAAGACTCTGCCAACGGTTCGGAAAAAAATTCTACAGGCAAGAAACTCAGAACTCTGCTCTTTTCAAACCTCAAGGTGTTACAAATAGCTAATTAGCTATATTAATGTGACTTTTTTCATCATCTTGTTGACAGATATTGTAGATTCATCGAAACAACATGACTAGAGCATTGAAACAGTATGGCTAGTGAGCCATATTATAAACGTGTTCTCTTTCTGCTATAGCTAACGCTAAAGCAGGGGCTACCAAAGTTTTTTTTTCGCATGTCTTATACTTTCATAAGGGAAGCGTGATAAAAAACTCCGGGAACCGCTGCTCCACAGCGTTAGCGATCATGAAAAGAGAACACGTTTGAATATGGCTAAGACATCAGACACATAGTTGAATTTTTTATTCGTAGTTCGACTGAAAGTCTTTGACAAAGTGACATGTTCTTTCAAGGTATATTTTCCCGAACTCTGTAAAAATTCTACCCGAAGATTCTACCCAATAAGCTTCCCATTCCCATCTGTGATAAAATATGATCTCTCTGCGTGTCGCAGAGTGCCTGTAAATAGTAGGACGTTTAATGACGAACATAGCTCCTCGTACATTTAAAGTTATTTTTACCGCTAAGTAAGTAAACATTCGTTATAGCCTCTAAAGATGAATATCACACATTTATTTAATATACCTAGTTTTATACAGGATTAATGTTTATGAACGTTGCCTCGTTTAAGGAGCGAGACATCGATAGCAATCAACACTTTATTTACAGTTAAGCCGACCCGGCCCTTCATCAGGACACAGATACCTGCAGATGTGGAGCCGACTCATAAATTAATGTTAGAGTAAATGAGCTGCGTAGAACCGGAATGTTGGATGTAAAATAGTGCGACTTGACTCTGAGTTCTAGCTAGTACGCTTTAGTTGCTTTTAGGCTAAAATCTATAGACCGCACTCTCACTCTGCTAAGACTTTTGCTGCTTTTGTCTAGTGGACAAAAGCAGCCTACATAATACCTATTATATAAAAATAAGTCGGGTTTTCCTTCCTGACGCTATAACTCCAGAACGCACGAACCGATTTCCACGGTTTTGCATTCGTTGGAAAGGTCTCGGGCTCCGTGAGGTTTATAGGAAATAAAATTCAGGAAAAATTTCAACAATTTAAGAACGCGGACGAAGTCGCGGGCGTCCGCTAGTACCTATTATAAATGCGAAAGTTTGATGTATGGATAGATGGATGGATTTTTGTTACTCAATCACGCCGCAACGACTGAACCGATTAGGCTGAAATTTGGCACAGAGATAGATTATAGTATTTTTTATCCTGGTTTAAAAAACCTTAATCCACGAGAACGAAATCGTGGGCATCAACTAGTTTATTATAAAAACGCAAGCTGCTTTGTTGTGAAATCAAAGTAAATCTTTTTTGTGTAAACATTGGCAAAAGTGATTGTTTGCGTCAGATTGAAGCCTTAGTTTATATTGGATTAGGTCAGAGGACGCCCTACTAGTTCAACCTATGAGTGCGGCCGACCCTTACCTTCTTGTTTTGCACTGACAAAATGATCGTTCATTTTTTGAGTTCTGTGATTGTAGTTTAGCTACATAATGTCGATGCTGTGTAAACCCTATAAACACGCTTATTAATCTCTAAAACTGACGCCAAAAAAAAAAATTTAAAAATATACTTACTAATTTACCCATTAATGTGACTTTGGGGTCTTTTACTACCCCTAAAACTTCTTTTTGACAGAGTCTTTATAGCCTAAGCACGAACATATTAACAGTAACGCTCCTCTCATTTTCATATTTTCTTGCTGGCGTCAACTTAACCTTTACTATTTAAGTTTTTAAGAAAGTTAAAATGTTCGTTCTTAGGCTACAGATAAATCAGGATTAAGGCAAATGATCCTCTGAAAATAATAAGGCATTTCACTCGTCCCTATTATTTTAACCGAAAGAATAGTTTCTTCACTGTTTGATAAGTATACAGATAAGAGAGTATTGTGGTGATACAGACCCATCAGTCTCAGATTAGAACATCGGTTGTCTCCTACAAATCATTCAATACCACTTTTATTTAGACACCAATATCACAATTAAAGAACTCCAAGCCATCGTGACGGGACAATTAGTCAGTTAAGCAACACGCCAAATGCCGTGGAGCCATCTTTTGTGCGGCAATTTATAATAACTCTGCACTTTACGCATTGCTCAGAACGCCGAACAAAAGTAATTGTTACGCTAATTTGACGGCAATTTATAAATACGGCCGTCATGTTGCTTATAGTCAGGGAGCTAGTGGAAAGTGTTGATTAGGTACCTACCTACTTCTTATTTAGGGGTATAATGATAATGACTATAATTAAAACTGTCGTAACCCATTCCCACTTAGTCCACTGCCTAGTCTGATGTCATCTTAAACTGCATCGTCGCTTACCATCAAGCCAGATTGCAGTCAAGGGCTATCTTGTCATCGAATAAAAAAAAAAACTTTTATTTAACTTGATAAGTCTAAACTTATTACCTGTATCACACCTGTCGAATAATCTAAAAATGACAGTTATTGCTAAAATTCTTGCACTAGGAACGCCATAGATATAAATTGAAACTTTAACACAGCTGAACGTAAAAACATGGATTTGAATTCTACACAGATTATAATTTTTTTGTTTTACTTTCATCCTTTATTAATTTGTCACTGAGATAGATAATAGTCTGGAATAACACATAGGCTATCCCGGAAAATAAGAGGAAATTAAAAAATCTTACTCCACGCGAAATACTATAAAAATTTACTCTCTCATATACTCTTCCAGCACAAAACCTTTACGCGATGTCCAGGTACATACGTTACCTGGATAATAATGAAAATGCGCATACAAAAATGAATTAGCTTTTGTTAAGCACCTCTTTTAAAATTTACACCAGCTCTGATACCACTCTGACACGACTCGTCCGCAAGTATATAGTATAATAATTATTGTGCCTCAGGTAGCATCGAGCCGTGCAGCATTGCACAATGCTGTCGATTACTCCTCTGCTGGTATTCAATCTCTTACAGGTGTGTAAACTACAAGTGTTTAACCCTTCTTGAAACATATTGCAAAAGGTACTTTTCTGAACCTTGTGGGTTTTTTCGTTAAATTAATTATTCAATGTATATAATTGAATTAATCATAATAATAATATCCAGCCAATTTTTTGACCTGGGTGGCTAATATCGACGGAATTTTCAAGTTAGCCCGCTACTATCTTAGACTGCATCGTCACTTACCATCAGGTTAGATCGCAGTCAAGGGCTATCTAGTCATCGAATAAAAATAAAATAAAAATAAGTAGACTAGCCAACAACACTGGTGGAGATATGATAGTGCACACGTACACACACACCCACACACACATACCTACAGCGACACACACACACACACACCCACAAACACAATGTTCAATGGGATGAAAATCTGACTCCATCGGAGTGAGAATAGATGTAAGCATTACGTGCTCTTCAGACACGCAACTTCCCAACCCCGGGCAGTTGCTGAAAATCTCTTTAATTTTTTTTCAGACCAATAACTTTTTTTGGTCTGACTAAACACTCGAATTCAGTACTTCATGATCCGCTGCCAAAGAAGCTAGCCACTAAACCATTATAGATTTGGAAAACAGCAAGTAGTTAGATTGGTTACTTTGATATTCATCCACGGATAAAGCCATATAATGCGAGTATTAGCTTTTTACCTTTATGGGATTCTTTCACTTTTATGATAACTTTCACTTTTATAACTAGAAAGTACGATTTATAACAACGATTAAACATAGATTCATAATGCTCATTGACTTCTTAATAAAGCACCTTTATTGTAGCTTGATTAAACAGAATAATTAATTTTAATCACATAATTATGATGTCAATTGAATACGATTTTCGACTCAGTCGCACGGCAGGTCTTATTTATACCCATTAATAAGGTAATATTAAATCAGTAATGGTAAAAAATTTGTTTCGAAAAGAAAAGAGAACTAGAAATATAACTTCAAACACCATTTTAAAAAATGCTGGGCTATATTGACCCCCAGTTGGTTCATAGAGGGTTGTATTCATATCTTAAGCGAATTAATTTGGTAGCCTCAGGTGACGAATTCTAATTAAAACATAATCCATTCACAAGAGTGTATAGAGTACTTACCTTTAGCCTTAGGGATGCAATATAGCAATGTCCAAAGCAATTACAACTTGTGCCATTGGTAAAACGGCTCAAGTTCTTACTACACACGGAACCAAGTTCATTTACATTAGTCTACTCAAGCTGTCTAATACGGCTAGTGTTACTGCGAGTAGGTACTCTCCAAACTTCATGATAAATAAGTACTTATCTAAAAATGAAAAAGTCACTTTTTTTTAAAAAAAGGTCTGATGAGAGTCCAAAGAGTTTTGTGAAATAGCAAACCATATTCTTCAATCTTCTTTAGTGTTCTATAGTAATACATACAAAGAACTCTACCATTCCACCTATTTACCTAGTTGTGTACCTATTATAAAAAAAATAATCTTTAGATATGAATCTATAAAATCATCACATCTAAAATTTTTTCGAAAAATACCGTTTACGAAATCATGAGTGCCAAAAAGCATTTTACGATTATTATTTTTTTTCATCATATTGTGAATAATAGCAATGAGCAGTGACTTTGAGAGAATAGAATAGAAAATTTTTTTACTCGACATAACTTTTACAAAGTGCTTTGAATCGTCAAGTGAATCCTACCACTGGTTTGTTATGCCGTTCCATTTGAGAGAATTTCATTCATTCATTTTATTCACTGTTGTTCGCTCAAAACAAATTTGCCAATCTACAACCACAATCCACAAATGAATTTGTAGTTAGAAGTTTGCCTCGTGTGTAGAGACCTTTACCTAATTATTATCAATTGAGTTGGTAACGCCAGTTTATGCTGGTTGGAATTAAATTTGATATTATCTGGTGAATAATAATTATAATTATCTGATATAAACAAGCTGCTAATATCTATCTGTTGATCTATAGTGAAGTAGGATAATAAACATACAATTAAAACGCAGTTACTTGCTATCTCGATTATTTTATCAATCACACTAATAGATTTCAGAGATTGTCGTTTCAACATCGAAAACAAGCTGCTTTGAAGGTAATTTAGTTCTCGTCACATAAATTGAAACTGCGAGCTTTTAAAAATGTAGAGAAAAAATAACCGTCCTACTTATAAGCCTTTTCATTAGGTAAGTGATTTACGCTGAAATCTATATAACGACACTTTCGCTCAGCTCAGGCTCAAGAGTTCAAGACAGAGTTAAAACGAGACTTGATGTCAAAATGTATTTGTGTCTTGTTTTGACTTTGTCTCAAGTCCGAGCTTTCGTTAGAGCTATAGTCTCAGCAAGGCATCTACTAAGTAATGCCCTCAAGAGGCATTACTTGGTCCGGCAGAGTGACTTGTTTTGAATCTAATTCGATGCTGTTTTAGTGCAGTTGGCATAACTGCATTGCAATTTTTAGTATATCACGATAAATGGTGATTCAACTTTAAATCAAACCATGAAAATTCCTAAATAGTTAAATACCTACTTCCTAAATCGGCAAATCGTAAATTACGGAAGCGTGCACAGGTGAATCGCGGTGGGTGCGCCCGCGCATCGCACGCCAGTGCCTAGCGCTAGTACCCAGTTACTCAACGCGGCCGCATTCCAGCATCGAACTCGGGAGTGGACGCACGTGCGTATTGCAACAGAATATATTGCATGTAGGCTACTTAAGTTTCGCGTGGCGAGAATATCAACGCTTCCTTGCCATCCATATCTTTGCAAAATGATAGATTAGATAACATCAGGTGATAGATTGTGGGAAAGCCGAATCAATCATTGGTAAAATCTCAATTGTTATTTTGTGAGTGACTGAATTTTCTACGTGGAAAATTTTGTTATTCGTTCGTAATATTCATCTAACCTAAGCCTAATTAAGCGAGTCGCGAAGCTGAAATAGTAATATGTACCCCACTAGTAGGTGAATATTTTCTAATGCATGACCGAGGCTTTTGGAAGTCTATGCAAGACTATTTCTTCTATCAGTTAATAAAGAAGAAGTCTTAAGAAACCGTGGAGAGCATTGAACATTTTTTAATCTCCACTGATATGCAGAAACGCCTTACCAGTGAAGCCCTGGCCGTACAGTCAAATGATGTAACATAGCATACATATACAAGCGCAATCGCGGTCGAGCATTTCCCGCAATAGAAAATTGTTGAGAAAAGTTGCAGCAACGGCCATTGTGTCCGGGGTGTGTTACAACTTACGCTACACACGAGGTATACACGATTTCTTCATTCGCATCATGGCTCTTGCTCTAATTAAATAATCGTGGGTACTTAAGTTTTACAGCAAGCGCAGACGACAGGATTGTCCAATACTGAGCCTTATTTTGTTGTCTAACATTATGGATCACGGATTCACGGACTAAAAATACTACTTTTTTATTTTATTTTTTATTCGATGACTAGATAGCCCTTGACTGCGATGTCACCTGATGGTAAGTGGCATTACAGTCTTAAGATGGTAGCGAGCTAAGTTGGAAGGGGTATGGCAATGTACGTTTAATCCATGCCCCTATTCTATTTCTACACACCACGTCTTTGATGTTAAGGTGGCAACCAGCCACGACTAAAGTCTTCCACCAGACCAGACCAGGGACAATACAGAAATTATAAAATCCCAAATTGTCCCCGCCGGGAATCGAACTCGAGACCTCCCAGTTATAAGACCACAGCGCTCACCACTTATGTTTGTAGTCATTGAACAACATGCCTTAAAGTAGTGGCTGTCAGATGGAAGCGCGAGAAATATTTTCTGCCTAATGTTGAGGTCTCCGCAAATATATCCTTCAAGCCGCAACCCAAAGAACTAAAGACCAATCATCTCAAAAAAATTGTGATCTAGACTGTGACTAGAATTCCAGAGTTACCAATGTTTACAAATGATTTCCAAGATACTTCTGATTAAAAAAAATTGTACCATTGGGCAATATTACTATGAAAGTAAAAAACTTTAAATGATTTATAAATTTTATTAGTTTTTAAATGCTTACAATTAGGTACAATAATAAAAACTTATGTTTAGTGTCAATGTTTACATTGTCTTTTAATCTGCTTGAGAATTAACAATATCATATTCAGAACCAGGCGTCAATATTACACATAGGCTTAGCTTGTATTTCATAGGGTGTTGCCTGTGTCGCTCGAAACGACAAAACGTTACAATGCCATGAGTACAAGGGTTGCATAAGGTCTACAATGTTGACGCCAGCCTTGTGTCTTTTTCTGGGGCTTATGTGTAATATTTTCTACCGGGACTTACTGACATCTAAATTGTCTTTTTGTACCAGGCAGCGAACCATATTTTGTCCCTAAATACCAAGATATCAGCATCACCTATCATTGCTTCACTTAATTATATTTCTCACTCACTGTGGTTATTTACGAAAACTCATCGTTCAATTTGCTATCGAAGTCATTGCAATAATCTGGCGCCACCGCCTCCAGCAGCCACTGGTTAATCTTCCCTCTGAATTGCAGCTTCTGCACGTATGACAACTTCCTCAGAGTCGGCAGAAGACTGACCAGGAACAAGTAATCTGCGTCACCCGTCAGCTCCTCCTCTGAACTTCTCTCGTTTAGTGATTGTTTTGTTATGTTCTTTATCTTCCGATTTATCAGACTCTGATTGTTTGAATCAGGGTTTTGTTGATCAAATGCCATGCAAGTGCTTGAACTAGGAGCCGGAGAAGTGTTTGAATCATCAACGTGTTCTAGCTTCACCGTCAGGGGATCATCCGAGTCGTCATTTACCGGGTCAACACTGACTTCGATATCGGCAGGCATGTCGGATTTTCCTTTCGCGATCCCTTTCAATATTTCTTCGGTTATAAATGATAGCTCTTCGAAGTGTTGCCATTGTGATTGATCAATTTCCTTCACTATTATTCTCTTTAACTCCTTTCTGAACGCATCCTTTAGGTTCTTCCAGCGTTTTTTGAGGAATTCCTCTGAAAATTATAAAAATTCGTTTTTACCGTATAACAATAAAATATTATTTTATTGTCTATGGACATTTGAACCTTTGACGGGACTGCAACTCAGTTAGGCTACTTTTTACCTCGGGTATATTTAAGCTTCAAGTGCAAAAAACCGTCCGACTCGCATTTGACCGGTTATTTACCCATTAAAAATATCTAAGAACCTGCTCTGACCGCTGGAGTAATACTTGCATAATGTAAAAAGTTGCATCAAAAGTGGTTCATTAGTTTCTCAGAAAAAAAAAATGTAAAAAAAAACCACGATTCTCCATCCCCATCCTTATTTCGGAAGTTATTTGGCCGAAAACCGCACACCCCCTTACGCAAACAAGACAAAAAAGAAAAATCCCGCGTAAAATGTTTGTTTTTTTCAGGACAATCGAAGCCTATGACACTCAAGGTCCTAATTAAATCAAAAATACCAATGCCAAATATCAAAAATCGATCCGTTGCTCTATTACTGCTTGAAAAATCATCAGACAAACATACTTTCACATATATACCTAATATTAGTTACTTATGGACATGGTAACTGTACTGTGGTAGACCCAGCCTCGTCACGTGAACTGTCGGCGCGTGACGCAATGCGCGGCGCGGCAAGCGACGTCGCGTCGGTCGTGAAATCCCTCCTGCCGCCAACTTACGTAGTAGGTATAGAAGTACGTGAAACACATACCGTCTTTCCTAACCGCCTTTGCGATCGCTTTCCACGCCCGTTCCTTTGCTATCTTGTTCCTGTAAAGCCGACTCGAGCCTTGCCATATCTCAGGGTGGCATTTCACTTGCTGGATCAGTCTTTCGGACACCGACATGACGATTAGAGCGGCGGCAGTGAACTCACGAACAACGGCCGCGGGTGACTGACGCCCCGCCGATCGCAAGTCGCAGACGCGGTCGCCCCGCTCCCCGCTCCCTCACCGCGCGTCGCCGCTCCCCGCTCCCTGCCCGGCTGTGTTGTGTTCACGCTCAGCTGTCGCCCGCTCTGTCTGCCCCCCGCTCCCGCTCCACAGTCGCTGACTCGCCGCTCTACGCGTGATTCAATACGATTCAATTCACCTTTATTTCTGGGTACATTTCGTTCGCTGTGTACACAATAACTTCACGTCTCGGTTTTAAAATTTTACCTGAGTCAATTATTTTTTAAATAATGTACATGGTGTCTGTCACTTTATTTATGGCATTTTTAACCGACTTCCAAAAAAGGAGGAGGTTTTCAATTTGTCGGAATCTTTATGTATGTTCCTCGATTACTCGAAGTAGACCCATGGACGATTTGGAAAATTATTTTTTTGTTTGAAAGGGTATACTCTCCAGGTGGTCCCATTGTCATCAGGTGTCATCTGATCACGGGTATATAGTTTTACAGCTGTTTCCAGCTACTGAAAGCGCAGTACTATAGGTTTACAGTTTAACTGAGATGGTCCCTCAACGAGATTTCGGAGATAACTGTAAAGAGGGTAACGGCGATTTAACCTTCGCTTTCCACGACCCCTCTCTAGCTACCTACCTTTTATACTTAAGTAAGTATATAACTTTTTGACACTGTTAAGTAAAAGATATAACTTTAAAGACATAACTTTTGTCAACATTTACACGCCCATTAGTATTAATAGTAACGCTTTATTTTTAAGAAGATGTTAAAAACCGTCGTCTATCATCATAAAGAAGTAAAATTAATCTCTTATCTTAGACGCCATTAAAGCAAGCTGAAGTGCCTATCCACAGCGTTATGACAACATATTAAAGATAGAGCCATCTTATCAAGGGTCTGATGACTGTCTTCTACGAACTTTCCATTATACTCAAAAATACTGTTAGGTTTACTGAACATGATCAAAATCGGTCCAAGCAACTCAATTAAAGGCTTTGTACGCCATGGTAGTAGTGTAAGTTTCTTAACAAAATCGCTAGGCTATTTATTACAAAAACTACTGATCCAATTATGATGCGGTTTGCTTTAAATCGGCAGCCACATGTTGTGTTACAGTTATATTATGCTACCAAGTGACGTATGTACATTTAAATTCAAATTACATTCAAATTATATATTTCATGCAGGCCAACTAGTGGCTCTTATGACAAGTCAAGACTTCAGACAAGAAATTTTTTGGAATTTTACTATAATTATATTCTGTTTCCATACTATGGTTCCATACTAAATTAACACTTTACTGCAAAGTCTAGGCTGAAGATCTCTTAAGATCCATCAGGCCGTTTATGGCGGAACATAAGTTTCCGAGATTATATCGCGCGGACAGTTAAACACATCATGCTATCTATGAGTGGGCCACTGAAGATACTAATCAACTCGTAATATTTATGCTACAACCAGTCTACATCCAAAGATGCAATGACCCTTTTAGGGTCCCTTACCTCTAAAAGGGGTAACCAACGGGACCCTATTACTAAGGCGGCGCGGCTGTCCGCCCGTCCGTCTGTCTATCAGCGGGTTGTATCTCATAATCCGTAATAGGTAGAGATTTGAAATTTTTACAGAACGTGTATACAAATACAAATAATAAAAATAAATTAAAAATTAAAGGAGGTTCTCCTACTAAAAACTTATTTTTTCGTCGTTTTTTGGTACGACTCACATTTGACCGGTTATTCATGGTAGGTATATGGTTTGGGCTTGGCCACAAATGGTAAAAATAAATGTGCTTTAAATAATAGGTATGGTTAGAGGTGAATGGCAGGTGAATTGACGGTTCTCGGTTCTCCTTTCAAAGCATCAGCTCCCTTGGTGATAATCATGGAAGTACAGGGAAATCTAAATTCCACACATTGTTTTTACTGTAACATCAGTCCCTAAATAATCTCACGATTGCTGGTGGATTGGTAGTTCTCAATTCCCTTAAGTATCAACTCAGGTGATCATAGTAACGGCAGGAGATCGAAAGGTATTTATTTGCTTACCAATGTTCTATAAGTCTAGAAACCATAATTGCGTCGACAACTAATAGCTCACATTGTCATAATTGCAACGTCAATCTCCAATGTTCTCGCAATGGCAGGTGAATTGACGGTTCTCGAGGCCTCACATAAAGCATCGGCTCGCTCGATCGAAAGATTTGTAAGAAAATAGTTCAGGCGGAAGTCGAAAATTCATTTATTTACTTACCAATGCTCTAGAAGTCTAGAAAGGAAAATTGCATCGACCGCTAATACCACACATTGTCATAACTGTAACGTCAGTCCACCAATGAACTCGCAATGGCAGGTGAATTGACGGTTCTCGAGGCCCCATTTAAAGCATCAGCTCACTTGGGCATAATGGAGCATAGGGAAATAGTACAGTAGGCAATAAATAGTGATTTGCGTCGGCATTCGCTCCGAAACGTCATCGTTTGAACGGCCAAGGCGGACTGTGATGGAGTCCCTTTGACTGTGGGACAAGTTAACAGCGTTCCATTTGTTTTTACTGTATCGTTTCTTTATTTGTCTATTCAATCAACCGAAAATCATTTAGGTTTTAGGTTTCTGCCAACTAAAGATGCCGTGAAGATTAAATATCTTATGTTTTAATGGCAAAGGAAAACAAGTTGAGAAGACCTGCATGCCTGAGAGTTCTCCATAATGTTCTCAAAAGGTGCGTGAAGTTTGCCAATTTGTATCCAGCCAGCGTGGCTGACTATGACTTATAGCCCTATACCCATCTCTGAGAGGAGAGCTGCGCTCAGTAGTGATCCGTTGATGGGTTGATGACGATAATGATAATAATGATGAAATATGTCGTTCTTCTCTGCTCTGAATGATCGCTTTGCAATTGATGATTTTCAAAAGGTAAGCAAGTCAGCAAGAAGATTAGCAACCTGGAGTGGAAATACTGAACAGCGTGGAACGATGTCTAGCTCGCTGGACTGAAAAAAAACAGTAGTTTTTAAGGTTTTCGATTAAGGTAAGGGTTGGATGATTGATGGAGGCGATGCACGTGATGGTGGAATTGTTCAATCCTGTCAAAAGCTTCAAAAACGTTGGACAGTAATTGAACGTAACTACGAGTAAAACGATCAGATTTTGATATGAATTGGTTACATCCGCCTGTGCCTTGTACCACACATGATCAATCATTAGAGCCCGCAGCCGTTCGCGACGTATATTTTGTACGACGCTCGAATGCCATGTAAATGTTTCCAGGTTAATCTATGAGCACGAGAGCTTGCAACTCTTGAAAAATGATGCATCGATTTATATTTATAGGAGAAATTTACTCGAAGAAGCAAATGAGTGAAAGATGGTTCCACCTAGATTTTCTACAGAGATCCTAAACCCTCCCAACAAATAAAATTGGTTGCGAAGCTGAACTCATAAAAATTTATCTTAAATATTATGTATGTAGTATTTCGAGAAAGTTGACTCTAAAGTCCTTTTATCAGCCTTATCGCTTTATAGGAATCTTTTCTAGGCAAACGAAGGCTTCTTTTTCGTTTGATCAACCAAATAATTTTATATGTAGGTTAGAAAGTAGACACCTATCAAGACATTTAGAAGGACACCGCAATTTATCGTGGAACACTAAATAAATCCCAAAGCACATAAAATTAAAACTATTTCAACTTTGAAGAGCACATGTTTAGATAAGTTATCTAAACAATGAGTATAAAAGATTGCAGAAAGAACGCGATAAATTCAGCCAATCACCACAATTGATACCGTTGCAATGATTGATGCAGAAGTTACAAAATCGGCCTGCTGAATAACTTACGCGCGTAAGAATAAGATGCCTTTTATTAAATAAAATAACACGCACGTTTAGCGTTACGTAAAATAAATTGCAAGAATATTTCACGTATACTCAACTGAACTATCTTGCGTGTAAGCAATTTGTCACGCACAAAAACTCAAACCAAAGATATATTCTCAGAACTTAGAAGAATGAAATTGCCTTTTACGCAAGTCTATTTCAGTCGGTTCGTCGTATTGAATCTACATACTTCGTAGGCTTTAGTTTAAATTGTAGAACATTAACAAAGTTTTTTATCGCATTTTTTTAATAAAAAAGCGGGAACAAAGGTAGGGCAATGCATAATAAATTCTTCCCCTTCCATAGAGCATAGGAACAAAAACCTTTATTTATTCGAAGCTTGATTGCTTATTGTATTGTAATGGGACACAATGATCGAGTGTCGTCCGTAAAGGCGGCTCTACACGCGCGATTTATATCGTTATTAATTAGGAAAGTCGCGATAATATCTAATACAATTTAAAAGTATTATCAGATTATTTATCTGGAGGTAGCGTTGATGTCGTCTCGCCTTTCTTTGGACATTCATCAAGCTAACTTTAACATGGTATGGAAAGCGGGACGCAACAAGAGAAACTTGAAGTTAGGTACTTATCTTATTATATTCATCATAGTATTAATCATTCTAAAGACTGTCCTAAGCTGTGACAATAATTCTAAAGGCAGGGACTTTAACAACTGCATTATCTTCGTTGATCTTACGTCTGACGAATCGTTTTGATTTATTAAGCGTTTCGATAAAATTCCGTGTTACTTTAATATGTACTTGTTGGTTTCTGAAAGTTGGATATAGAAACCTCATTATGATATCCTTTTATTGTATAAAAACTGAAAAACTAGGTTTTGCTCGCGACCTCGTTGGCTTTAGGTTTAGTTCCCTCTTTGGAAAACTGTAGGAAAAGCTAGATTATGTCCTTAAGTTATTTGAGAAAAAACATATTTTATAGAACTATTCTCTTCTTGCACATCTATACGTGTTCGTACACAGATTGGAAGAAATCGGTCTACCTTTTGTACTACGTTGTGAAATAAAGTGAAAAAAAAAAAAGTTTTACCGCATGTTTAAGTTTTATGCCAATATTTTTGTAATAGGTAGAGTAGTTAAGGCTTAATTTAAGTGGCCTATGTAATTAGGTGAAAATTTACTTTTCTTCTTGTAATTGTATATTTGAGAAATCTTGCAACCGACAGGTTTGATTTCGTACTAGAGCAGGTTGGAAGTATGGCCATGCCCTAAGACAACATCTCACAAGTAAATACATCGCTCACTTAGGATAGATTCCAGATGGAATCGAAAGTGGGTCACATGACAATGCTGCGCGGTAATTACCGGCCACAATGGGGTATTGTGCTGGGCGACATTTCCGCTGCATGCATGCATCCTGCATGCCGGTCCGAGCTTCGAGCTGAGCGGGACATGCGGATGTGCTTTTGTCTACAATGTAATAACAATGTCCCCCCGACCGAATCCAGTCGCGGCCACCAATCTCCACAGAGATTAGGCATCTGCGCGGGAGATACTATAGTGCGCAACACGGTTGCACTCTCTATTCCCTCACTCTCATAGTCTGATGGGATGGAACTCCGACATGACCGGAGAGAGATTAGGTGCAGGACGGACGGCTTTAGGTGCTCTCAGAAACACAGGGATGACTTCCTATGTATGAATAATGAATGTACCTGTATTTTTGACCCAACCCGGGAACCCGGGACCTCGTCACCCGCAGTCGAACATGCTAACCTGTCGACAAACGAGGCATTTAAATAAGTTTATTGATTTGAGCTTTACGATGACACACACAGACCGTATTGATCAAACTTATAACACCTTCTTTTTGCATTGGGGCATAGAAAGACTCCGCAACGCACCGTTTGGCATACGAGTATCTACAAAGGGTTTTCAATTTCTTGGTTGCAGGTTTCTGTCGAGTAGAACAATCAATGGGCACGCTCCAGAGCCTACGCTTCCAGGGAGTAAACTAAATTCTGAGAACACTTCAGGTCGACTGCGCCTCAAAGATTTATAAAGTTCTCAATATTTTTATTCTCTTATCAAAACAAGCGATCGTATATCCACTCGGCGATAAGATCTTGATTCGCGAACTCGAGAATTGGAAGCGATTAACGATTCGACTTTTTAATCGATTCTGTTAATTATATGGACATTGTGTGCGGTTCAGTGGGCCGGTGATGTATGCGATACAAGGCTTGGCGTGCTGCTTTGTTTATTTTTTTAAGCGATTATTATCGCCCCTTTGTCTTTGTTGCTATCCGAACGCAAATTCATTTAACAAGTAGGTACAGAATAGCATCATTAGTCGACAAAAAAATTAGTATGAAGTCATGTTTAATCATTGTCAGTTAATCAACGCTGCGATTCATGTTATGTTCAAACTGTGATCAATGTTTAGTTGTTAAATAAGCTGTTAATTATGGGTGTTGATTTTCTACCGACCGAATATCACCATTATAGTGGACAAGTGTGTACGTAAACACAGGGGCTCTCTCTATTCCCTCACTCTCATAATCCGATGGGACGGAAATTCGACACGACCGGAGAAAGATCAGCCGTAGGAACGGTACGTTTACCAGCTCTTACCGAGGCAAGTAGCACAATAAATATTCTCTAACTCAGCCTAATCTAACTACCAAATCTATAGTAATATTATAAAGCTGAAGAGTTTGTTTGTTTGAACGCGCTAATCTCAGGAACTACTGGTTCGAATTGAAAAATTCTTTTTGTGTTCGATAGTCTATTCATCGAGGAAGGCTTTAGGCTATATATCATCACGCTGATCATAATAACAGAAATTGACGCGGACGAAGTCGCAGGCAACAGCTAGTATATTATACACAACATTAACCTGTGACATATATCATAGTGCCTTTAGGATCCAATCTCAAGCAATCTCTTCGTCTCTACGTACCTAATCGTTGCCAGTTTGCTTGTACACCTTGCAGGGTAGCGCGTCAGGCTGTAATTGGGGCTGTTCCGTGTCCGTGGATATAAAGGTATAATCTATTAGGACGCCGACACCGCGCCGTGCACGGGTCGCCTCGCCTAGCTGTAGCCGCTCTTTACTAATAAGGGCACCGACGTCGCTAGTGATTTGCATCCGTGCACCCACCCAGGGCTGCCACTTCATTTTTTTTTTTTATTTAATGACAACTCTGCGATCTCATCTAAGGGTAAGTGACGACGCAGTCTAAGATGGTAGCGGATTAACTTAGAAGGGGTATGGCAGTGTTTTACCTATACCCCTAATCTGTTACTACACATCATCGTGCCGGAACGTTTAATCGCTTGGCGGCACGTCTTTCACGGTAGGGTGGTAACTAGCCACGGCCAAAGCCTATCACCAGGCAAAAGACCTACCAGACAGTTCGAATGCAAAAGAGCAATCATTAGCACATAGCTGAATGAACTATTGAATGACCGAAAACTAATATTATGATCTTATGTTGCGTTCCCAACAGTGGCAGCCCTGCGAGCATCTCTGTCCGTCTTGTAAAGTAGAGCGCGTTACCGCACGTCACTACACGTCACCGATACGCGATAGTCGGCCCATTTCATGTGCGGTTTACGCTGCGGACAAATCAAGCGGATAATCGACGTGCGGAATTCTGCGGGACGAATTCCGCTCCAAACACGACGCGATGAATCGTCTAAGTTCTAAAATATTAAAATAGTGAGCGCGGAAAATCCGGCACGGGTCGACGGGTGCTTGTCAATATTTGACAAGACTGCTATCTAAATAAAACAGGAATAAAACAGCCCGTAGTTAAACACAGTCCCAATAGCCCAACGGTTAAAAGTGTGCACTGAAAACTGAAAGGTCGCAGGTTCGAACCCCACCCGTTGCACTATTATCGTACCCACTCCTAGCACAAGCTTTGCACTTATTTGGTAAAAGTTGAAGTTAATTAATATCCTTCTATCCCCTCATAGACACACACATATACATTGAAATTGAGATTGATTGATGAACAGGATTGAAATTGTACAAAGCATAGGATTACTTAGTACTATATTCCTTTATTGGGTTTTTATGGTACAAGATCTGCGAGAAGATCTAAGAGATGTATCTGCTAGAAAACACTTTTTGCATTTCAAGACAGCTAAGGAAAAATAGATTATGCATAGAAGTAATTATTATACATTATACCCTAATTTTGGATCAAAAATGAAATTATTAGGGAAAATGATTCTCTACAGAAGTTATTTAGGAAGTTCAATACATTTTACTAAAAGCACTGTACTAGGAAACGGTGTCGATTTTCTTTATCTTACCAGCTGTCAAGCAGTAGATAAGGGCGGGATATGCAGCCAGTGTACAAATACGTACCCTGCACTTGGAAGTTGGAAGTGAAGGCGAGAGGCGTTCTGACATTTACGAAGTGTTTCGCGAAAATTAGCCCCAACTCCGGAATCAGCATCTGTGACGGAGTGATTGTCTATCTTGAGACGAGATCAAGTCAAAAGATAAGCGCGTGAAGCTCTGAGAATCAGCCTAGAGAAATACCTAGTTTCTTGCCATCGGATACTGAAATGTTTGTTAATATTTGAGGAGTGTCGGAACAAAAACCAATAAAGCACATTTTGACCTTTTTTTGTTTTTTTTTTTATCTCAACAGATAGCGAACTCACTACTGTGACATTTAGGTTTCGAAACAGTGCTGCCAACACCAATATATTAATAACTATTGTTCATCTTTAAATTAAAAAGCCATAGACTTAGACACATTTTTTCAATTTCCCAAAAAAAAAATCTGAAGTGATTTATCGGTTTTTGTTCCGACGCTCCTCATTTAATAGCATCTTATTCGATGACCAACTGTTTCTTGACATTTCTTGTGAATAAAACTGTAAAACAAATGTAAAATAGGACTAGTGTTAAAACGTTACAGTATTTAGATAACTTTAGTGAACTCTAATAGGGTTGCGTTCTTAGAATGTTCTGCATCAGATTATGACGTGGCATACCGTAGCAGCGATTTAGTATAGTGCATAGAGTGGTCAAAGACCCTTCTCTATTACAATTATAGCTTCGTAGGTTCCAAGTTACTTTTCAGCTACTTCTTGGAAGGACTTTAACGTACTATCAAAGGTATTGCATTGCGGCTACTCACCTACCTTATTTCGATTGAATAAGTAAAAATATTAATTGGTTTTAAAAATCTCTATAATTTCTAGAAATTATATTTTCAACATTTTCCAAATTATTTTAATGAAACGCAGTATCTCGTCACTCACACCAAACGTAAATAGTTCACTTCCTACCTGCGGCTTTGTTTGCATTACTATTACGCCGCGGTGATATCGATGCTTTTTGTATCGAATAGCGGTGCTCGGGGGATCGATTCGGACCGACTCAAAACCGGGCTGCGGTCAGATTGACTCGATTGTCTGCGCTGCGGCTTTCTTAAGGTTGAAACAAACAAAACGATGCGAAGCGGCGGGATTGACGGGAACGGGATTAAGGTTTTTTGATTCCTGCAGGAACTCTTTAATTTTCCGGAATAAAATGTAGCGTATGTGTTAATCCTGAGTATGAGCTATCTCCATTCCAAATTTCAGGCAAACGGTTCATTCGTTGTGTCGTGAAGAAATAACAAACATACACACACACACATACAAACTTTTTCGCCTTTATAATATTAGTGTTATGTGATGTGATGTGCAGTTTGATGAAGTGTGATTAATAAGATTAGAAGGACTATCTGTAGTTGTTCTCCTTATCTACCCGAGAGATGATTTTTGATTGCTACAGTTTGGTTGGGTTGCTAAATTCAAGCTAAATTGGCGATAGTGGTGCCCCTATTTTCTTCTCAATTTTGCCAAACGATCATTGACTTGTCATTAGGTACGAGACTACCAATTTTTTACAATTGTGTCATTGAAGTGTCAGTGGAAAACCATCGGAAAACAATTGTGACGCCATTGAATTAGTAGACTACCAAAATTGCTAAAAGTAGCAATTCTGATGTAATTGACAGACAATTGAACTACAATTGCAATAGCAGACTTTGGCCCCTGTACGATAACTTACCAGTACCAACACTTCGGCTATTAGCCGTAATCGGACGCGCAGTACGCGACGCCCCTTACTTCGTCTTCACTATTTGTTACCGTGAGAAATCTTATAATGCTCATTTAACCTGTCGACATTTAAAAATATTTATTTCTTTTTTATTAAAATAACTTATTAAATATAAAATTTCCACATTAAATTATCCCTCGGATTTCCGTGGAGACTGCAATTGCAGGGTCAAGTGTGCCCTAACTCAATAAAATATATTAAGGTCATTAGATAGCTGACACGTTCAGCTTGTTTATGGCCGTATTAAGTTGATGATGCTATAATTCAGCCGAGATTAGGAATTCATGTGTCGTAAATTGCTCTTTATTCTCGTTAATTTCATATTTATCATCTTACTTTGTTTAGACTATGTTAACAGTCGTAATAATATGACAGTTTATCACAATATGCACTTGTGCAGTTTCTAGCTATCATACGAGTATTATTATTATGTAGGAGTCAATAAGGATAATATTTTACTTTTTTGTTCTGTGACAAGATAGCTTTTAACTGCGATCTCACCTGATCATGGTAAGTGATGATGATCTAGTTTAAGATGGTAGCCGGCTACGTCTTTAACGATAGGGTGCTAGCCTAAGTTCTAGTTAGTCGGAAAAGCATTCTTTTTAGAACTGCGTGGCGGATTTACCAGCAGATTGAGTAAGCTGGAGCCTACGGCGCGGGCGGTAAATTTTAAGGGCGGTAAATATGGGGCCAATTTTTTTTATGTCTTACAGAAATTTAAAAGATTCATATACATATACCTAAATGTTATTAGGTGGTAAATGTTATTAGGTAATATGTTTCACCAGTTAGATAATTTTTTCTACAATTCTCGCAGTAGCGTTTTTTTGGTTGGTCGGTAGCGGCGGCATTAAATAGCCTACTGAAGGCAAATCCGCCACTGTCATTCATCATTTAACAAAACTTTAACAGTTTTAAAATAATTAACATTTTCCAACACAATCAATTAATATTCCTCCAAAATGCCAAACAGTTTTCCCATACAAACGATTAATGGTACGGCAATTACAGATAACTCATTGACCCCTATCTTTTTGAGCCGGTGCGTGCGTGCGGTCCATAACTCGAGGGATAATCGCGACAACGCGTAGGCGACCCTATAACTGTTCAGCGCCTATATTTAACGGTGTTAGACCCGGCCCGGCGTTAGTGCGCCGTAAAACAGCTCTATCTGTATCGGTAGTAACTTTAAGTACAAATAAAAATGTCATAACCGGGTAATAAAATCTGTCCGCGCCTTAAATTATTCTTTGGGGACGCTTAAATTCGACGGTACTAAGTTCTGACTCCATTTCACGGTGGACCACAATTTACGGTCGGAAATAATCGTAGAGTCATCTAACGAAATGCTCTTTGAAGGAATATACCAACAGGTTTATAAAACCCGAAGAATATTTGTCCCTTTGTCTGGTGGGAGGATTTGGTCGTGGCTAGTTACTACCCTACCGTCAAAGACGTGCCGCCAAGCGATTTAGCGTTCCGGCACGATGGCGTGTGGAAACCGATTAGGGGTATGGGTTGAATGTACACTGCCATACCCCTTCCAAGCTAGCCCGCTACCATCTTAGACTGCATCGTCTCTTACCATCAGGTGAGATCGCAGTCAAGTATTACCCTGTCATAGAATTTAAAGAAAGCCCTACGACATAAATAAGGTAGGCTTCTTTGCTGAAGGTATACAATCTAGGATTCTCCTAACGTATCTCTATGTTATTGTTGCTATTTTTGTCATTTCCAGTAGGCACCTATGGAGAACATTGGAAAGTTGCCAACTAAGAACTGTCAAATCTATATTTCTTCACACAAATGCGAGTTTGACAGATGCGATCATGTTTCGTAAACATTTTAAATGTCAGTTAATTTTACAAGAATATCGTGTATTCACTGCCAGAGGAATCCTTTGTTTTTGTTACTTGTACGGTACTTCTGTGATATACTTTGGAGGTTTTCCGAACAGTTGACTCAAACAAAACATAAATATCATTGAACGAAGCTATTCGCTATTCCGTTACTAATCCTTAATGTACTTGAAGTTGACCAACTTCAATGAACTCCATTACCTATGTCTTCTATGTGGATGGAGTACTGTAATGGGGACAGTTGGGAGGTCTTTGCTTCTGGCTGCAGTGCTCAGGATTTGTTAGAGGTGCAAGGCTAATTGTTTCGTACGCGAACGTAAGATTTATGACGTCACGCAGCTTACGATGTACGAGTAAGCTTGAGGATTATAATTGTTGCTCTAACTTATCTCTATGCTTTATTGACGAGGTAAAATGGAGTCTTCCGTTAGTAATTATTTTGCTTTAAATGATCCTTCGAATTTCACTTTGAATTTTGCCCGTGACTGCGATCTCCTGGAGCTAGGATTTTTAGAATCCCGCGGATACTCTTTGTTTTTCCATAAGTAGCCTGTTACTCTCCAGGGACTCAATTATACCTATGCAAAAAACCATGTCGTTCCATTGCTCCCTAAATGCGTCATTGAAGAACAAACCAACAAACTAAAAACAATAACTTTCGCATTTATAATATTAGTAAGGATTTGTTCCTACTTAAATATTAGTAGGGATAAATTTTCTTGTACGAGTATGAAATATATTTAAACAATTTTGATCTCATAAATTTAAAATTACGGCCATCTCAAAGTTACTACGAAACAGAATTGATATGAATGATATGATTACTATCAACTTGCTGTCTAAAAATAAATATACAGAATTTCACATTTACCTATCCATTATTGCAATCAAATAACAGTTGTCCAGGAAATACTAGCAACATGTTCCCATGATTGTGCATCATATTATAAATCGCATTCAAATGCCAATAAGCATTAAAAGTTAAATTGCTAACTTTGACGCGCTGGGTAGCGGTTACTTTAACTTTACAGTTGAAATAATAATGTAATAACAGATGTTATTTATAAGTGGTGGAATTTAATGCCTGTGTTAGCATTTAGCAATGTTAAGTTAATTTCGATAGAAACTAGAAACGTAAATGGAACACTTATTTCAGTTAGCAATAACATTTCCTTAGTGAGTTTTTTAAAGAATTTCATTTCGTTCCTACATCGTTCTACTTTAAATTTTCTCCATAGTTCTTGATTGTTTAAATATGTAACATCCATACTAATATCTAATACAAGTCTTATTATAAGTGTAGATAACGAAAATGTGTGCGAAGCTGATCAACGTGTTTTTCATATGGGTATAGTTTAAAACCTGGAAAGCGACATAGGCTGTACGAAGGATCGGGATTTTTAAAAACCTAACTCAGAATAAGCTTGTAGTTAATAATATCTCAGAATGGTTCTTCCATTAATTAAAACGGCAGTTTAATTATATTCGCTAAATGTCCAGTACATGAGCAATTCGATTGGTTGCTACATGTCTCGCCATCAATTATATCCAGCTATTTAGTCCCTAAATCGCAATATAGCAAGGAATTCCGCCCATTCATGGTCCGGTTGAATGGCTTCGGACCGCTACAACGGAAATTATGGGCGCTGGACCATCGCATGGGAACAATTGCATAATCGGCATTCGCTGCCATATTACACTAGAGACCCATGCGACGTCATCAGGAAAGTTTCTGACTGCTAAATTTCCATTACTGACTTTACTTTAGTCTGTTATATGTTGCACCAAGAGTTCAGGCAATGCACACGTATATGAAATATCATTGTTAGGGTCTTCGGGTTATTTTGTTCCGGAATACAAAATGTTGCGATCCAATGTCAAATTAGACCATTTCGGGACGTAGGGAAAGTAGCATAATATATCACCCTGTCTGCGCGTCTCATTATGCGTGATTAATAAAGTTTGATACACGTTTATTGAAGCCCGACCGCTTCCATGTTTCGATCGTCGGCTTTTAATTGGTCGTATCGTTAACGCGTTTTTTCGCGAAATTTATTTTCACTTTTTTCAGTTCGTTCGTTGTCTTGGTATTGCGAATTTGCTTTCACTGTTATGTTCTCGTTTGATTTGCATGGTTTATGTTTTACCGACACAACTTTTTTGTTTGTCTCTATTTTTGATGCTGTTTTTTCCACCTTTATTTTCTCCCCATCGTAGTAATGACCATCCACCAGTTCTATATATATCTGTGTAAGTAATTTTTGCGTAGTAGTATGCGGTTCTAGCCTAGTGGCTAAGACTCTGTTCTGGGTTTCCTGGGGGTCGAGATCCTTCTCGGGGTTCGATTTTAGGCAAACATTTCTGATTTTTTGGAGTTATGTGCTTGAACCAACCAAAATCTGTATGCCTGAGAGTTCTCTTTAACGTTTTCATAGGTATGTGGAGTTTGTCAATCCACATTTGGTCAAAGTGGCGGAGTATAACTTAACTCTTCTCATTGGAGAGGAGAGGAGGAGGTGAGGTGAATGATATGACAGATCTTTCTGCATATTTAAGTTTATATGCACCGATACCAATGACATTATGGACATTAATTCTGTTATTATTATGATTGATGAGGTGATGAACGTGATTGTCTACTATGTATACATGACCTAAATGACCTGCGATGAACGTGTTATCTACTAATTAGTTTAACTTAGCATTATCAAGAACGATGTATAGCTAATGTTAAGCAAATTCCTATTTTCCTTGTTTATTAAATGAAGTTATCATAGCCAATTATTTTATATCTGACACTATCTTTTTAGACGAGTAAATATACCCATATATTACATTGAATTTTTTTTTGTTATTGGTTTGCTCAGTAACGGATATAGTCAAATGCGTTGACTTTTTGTTAACACATGGTTTTTTGCCAAAAACTTATTTCAGAGGACACTGAGTTTTCTAAAAAATCTTTGTTCGATAACTTTGAAGGAACTAAATTATTTGTTCCTCAATCATAGTCATCAAGACTATGATTTGAAAACAGCAACTTCAAAGTTTCTTGGTGACTCTTTTCAGCAAAATCTGCTTCCCGGAACGTGATTATCATAAGAAGCTCAAATTGTCTTAAATTAAATAAATCATTTTTTAATTAGATAAGACTTCATTAACGTACATTTACCAGATTAACAAACTAATCAGTGAGATACCTAATTAAGATTAATTATCCGTTTATTATGTTTTTCGTTCCGCCTCATATCTTAACACACGTCATATATTTTGTTGTTGTAGGTATATGAACTGATAAAAGCGATTAACCCGGCCAAGTTCAGGCCAGGGTCGTCAACGATTGCGCGATAATTGGCGCTTAGCGCTTCTGTAAACACCAGCTTCAGCTGTATAATAATATATCTCGCCTGTAAGATAAGATAATATACATGTAATATGTATAGTAGTTTCCTAATGACAAACTAGCATGGGAGCAATCGGCTCTGCATCCAACTGCCCACAAGATAGTGTTGTAACTTTTATATTGTAATATGTATTTTAATTTGAAAAGAGCAAGTCGACAGCCCAACCGAATAAAGGCCTAATCGAAAAAAGTTAACTTTACAGGACAGTCAAAAAACTAAAAATTATTTATTTATTCACCATTTCTTACATAAGCTTTACAGGACAAAAAATCCCAATTCGCTAGTGTATATACCTTAAAAATTATCATAATATCCAATGTATTATTAAAAATAACCTAAGCTTATTTCCGATCCGGAAGTAGAGTTTTGATTGGTCATAAGAGCTACAGTACGTGGCAACACAGAGATTTATTTTGACAGTGACAATAAATGTAAGTATATTTTTTTATAATTTGGTTAAGGTTAAAGTTTATTTTTTACTGATCCTATTAAATTACATTAATGTCAGCTTATGGCTTTTTAAACGATATCTTACAGCTGTTAACCAGTTTCACTGTTACATTGTAACTAGTATAAAAGCTCGTGTTGTAATAAAAGGCGGTTTAAAATACGTTTTACTTGTCGTTTTTCGCCCGAGGTGCAATCTCGCAAGTAATTCCTAGGAGTGAGCCCTTTAAGAAATAATCCGCGACCTTTACATGCTTTGAAAATAAGCGCTGATGAATTAAGCTTTTAAACTCTGCAATTACGAATGCCGAGAGTAATATTTTAAAAGGGTAATTCCAGAAAATTAGGTAGGTATACTTTCTACCAAACGATAAATCTCTGATATACCTATGTAAAGCTAACTAGGCACAAAGTATGGTAAGAATGTACTACGATATTAATTATACTCAGTTTGATATAATCTTAACTTACAAAATGTATGTTTTTTTAGGAGCAAAACAAATGATCCAGTGAATTCTTTAACCACAAAGTTCTTTAACCACAATTGGTCCTATGAGTCTACACTAAAAAGCTTAAAATAATAATATAAAAAAATTATTTTTAAAAAATCGATTTCAAACGCCGCGCCCAGCTTAAAAGTATGAAATAATTTTAATTTGTACACATATGTTGAAGTCGGGCTAGCGTCGCGCATCTGTTTCACCGTTTCTATTTAGGTTTTATTTATTTGTTTTCACACAGCTGTACCAAAGAAGTCGTGCAGTTAAGACGTCAGTTTGAATATGCGCGAGCAGGCTTCGCCCCCCGCGGAGTCCGACAGTGTAGCTAACTCGCCGCAATGCCGTTAACTACAATTTCCATGAAGAAAACTTGATTACAACTCTACAGCTGTGGGCTAGTTCAGACAAGCTGGAACGGCCGCGCGGATCTTTTTTGCGTACGCTCATTCCATAAAAGGATCTGGGAACGAGAAAGATACGGAAGGATCTGAAAACCGCATTATTATTACACGAGAACTCTTATCATTTTATAAATAACTAACTGACGCCCGCCACTTTGTCCGCTAGTGTTTAGACAATACAGCCTATGTTACTCCACTCCAGGAGCTCAAACCTGAAACCCATGCAAAAAATCACGTCGATCCGTAGCTCTGTTGCAGCGGGATTGAAGGACAAACCAATAAACAAACACACTTTCGCATTTATTGAGGATGCGAAGTATTCACAACCCTTATCAATGAGGAATACGATGTAGAAAGAAAAACATTCCAGAAAATAGAAGGATATTCACAAACATTACTTTGATCTTGATTGACGCATAGTATCACCCGGTCATAATATATTAGGTAGAATTAACAATTGTAAAACCAGGATTCACAAACTTGACTAAGAGGACTTCAGTGCGTTCGAACGCATATATGAACCGTTATATGAACCAAAAGTTTTTACTGCGGTCTGCATCCGCGCGTTTTTCACATGTATGAACTGACCCTTAAGTGTACACCGCCGCCCAAGCCCCGGCGATAACTGCACTTCCTGGGTCATTTGACGAGTGTAGAATTAGTAAGTTTCATAATTTGCTCCACCATTAAAAGTTACCGCTGAGATGTAAAGTATTTTAGAAATGTAGAAGTGCCTACTTGGTTTGTGGAAACGCTATGTTCTAAATAAATACTGCTTCTGGTAGGACAAAAAAAATTAATTGTTTTAAAGGTAATAAGAGTATACAATACGGCAATACGTGATCTCTGTCTGCTTTAATCTGTCCTCTGAAACAGTGCGGCCTGTCAAATGATGAAAATTATATGGTACAAGTGAGTTTTTTTTTGCTGATGCTACAATTACCAACTCCATTGACATTTTCGTACGAATTTTTCTGATAAGTTGACCAGGCTGCGTATCTGCATAAGAAGTAATATAAAAATAAATAAAAAAATATTTTTAAAATTTTTATTTAGGTATAAGAATCAATCTACTTATTCTCTGATCGCGAGCGATTTGCTGAAGATTTGGTGACGGATGATATTGATTAGATATTGTCCAAATTTAAATGGGACCAATGCAACCTGGCCATAATTATGTCCTTTCGAATAAAAAAAAAGTCGAACTGATAACATCCTCATTTTTTAAAGTCGGTTAAAAATCAGATAATCAGACGTTAACAGAACGTTTATCTTCTTTCCAGCCTGACACAGTCCCGCAGGCCAGCGTGGACATGACGACCGTCCTGGAGGTGAGCGACGCGGACAGCGTGACGGGCCACCCGCACAGCCTCGCCATCACGGCGCCGGAGCGCGTCACCTTCGTCAAGGGCACCTGCAGAGAGGAGGCGAGGTGGTGGGCTGACGTGCTCAGTGTGTACCCAAGAAGCAAGGTTAGTTAGTACCTCCACTTATTTTTTATTCGATGATAACATCTCATCTGGTGGTAAGTGACGATGCAGTCTAAGATGGTAACAGACTAAATTGAAATATGGCAGGTATATTCAACCCATACCCCAAAGTTCGCCACGCCATCGCGCCGGAACGCTAAATCGTGTGGTGTCACATCTTTGACGGTAGGATGGTAACTAGCCACATGTGCATGAAAAGTTATAATTTCACATCCATTATAAAGCCCCAGTACTTCTACAGTAACGACGTGCATTCCTCTCTTACTCAACATGAATACAAATAATGTCTGTCAGGTCTGAGGAGAATAAGACTTAATTCATGTCATTATTAGCTTAACTCCACGCTTTTTCCTGTTATCTCGCTAAATATCACTCGGTATGGAAACACAAATCACTTCCACATAGTACCGGCGGCTCTGCAATTTGCGCACGCGCCGCCGCCCGCCACCGCCCGCCACGCCGTCTTCAGGAAGTCGCCAACCGCCTCATTAAGCGTCACTTCTTGTTCGCTTAGAAACGTAAATACTATATTTCGGGCCCGACATTCCCGTAATGAGAACATGCATCCGCATGCGGATTATTGCTCGATAAATTGGCCTGAGGGGTTCATGGGGCAGTAATTATGCGCCAGCTAATGGCAGCAGATTGAGCGTGTTGCACTCGCGAGGAATGATAAGAACCTTCTCGATAATGTTCCATTTCCGGCGATAGGTAATGGAAGCGTTGAATGCTTGATAAGCATCTGAGGCGAGGATTCTCCGAAGGCACGCCACGCTTATTGCACACCTGTGGGAAATATTGCGGTTTAATAGATGCTGGATTAATTAAAGAGAATGTGTAGCGCGCATCGAGAATTGTGAGGACATTTTGAATTTCTTACGTCTTCGTAACATGTGGAAAGTACTTGTAATATGATAAGAATACGTCTTTCACGAGGAACTGTTTGTTTTTACAAATTTTTTTTATATACCTACTTGAAATAAAGGTGTTTAATACCTATTAATGCTATTTTTCTTTTTTTAATATCGAAAATATAGAGCTTTTATGTTTCCAGTTAGAAAAAGAGAGCGTTATTGCAACATGACGTGAAAGTTCTGAGTCACTAAATTAGAGTCTCTTATGTTAAACAGCTTCGACCATCAGAACGTCGAATAAACTCAAGCCAAACAAATCACAAGTACTGTTCAATTTTTTTTAATTTTTGATTAAAGTTGAAGAAGATTGGTCGGAGTCTGGATATGAGAAGACATTCGTCACAATCTGTCAAGTTGTTTTTGCGTAAAAGAAAAAAGGCGAACTATTACCATTTCACAACAGTAGAGGCACAGACAAGATTTACCGCGTACAAAGATAAACATCACTATTTTATCCAATCTCGTTGTAATATAAATTGCATTCCGCGTACATCTCGCGGCGCGGCCACGCCCTCAGCTACCTCATTATCGGCTAACAACAAGATGGCAGATTGTGTCGCCGCTTCCCATTAGTTCGGACTTCGGCACCGAGTTTGGGAGCAGCAGGAAATGCTCTGGGGGAAATCTGGGCCAGGCCTGACGTACGGCCTGATGAGTCACTGGCTGGACAGATCGGCTATGAATTACAGACGGTATCGATTATCTTATTAAAATTTATACTTGGAATTACATCCCATATTCGTGTTCGAAAGTCAGGATAATAATAGAGCTTGAAAGGTCATGCAAGTATAAACCGAAGGTATGGGACGAAAAAAGGATGCAACAAAAGATTTTGAGGAGGACATAATAAGAGAAATAACGTTTCAAAATAGGCAAAGTGTGAAGTCAAAGAGGAATCAGAAAACTCCCACCTAGAAATAATGTTAAACATAGTTAGCAATCCTTACTTACTTACTATACTAATATCATAAATGCGAAAGTGTGTTTGTTTGTTGGATTATATTATTCAAAAATATTTGTAGATGTTTGAAATAACTTCTAATCTAAGCGTGCAATTTTTTAGTTACGAGTATGACATCGATATCAAACCTTAACCTATATAAAGTTAGGACAATAGAAGTGCACTAAACAACAAGATACAAGTTGTAACAGAACACCGCGCTGTCCTGGATAAAGCGGACTCGGAACCGGATCGTGTCCTTGGCTTTTAATCTATGACATGTAACCCGATAGACAAGATTTCATTGGACATTTAACTTAACACCTCTGTTAAGTTACATGCTCATAGTTGCATAGTAACTGATACTTTACATTCTACGCACGTTCTAGTATAGTTCATTGCAAATTTCATCTATTGTTAAAAATGCTTGTCTTGAGTAGATCAGTTACCATAATCTTAGAATTTTTTACTAAAATAGCTTCTTCCGATGTGGCATCTTTCTTGTACTTTATAGGTAAGTGATGTGGTTATAAGAAGTTTTTATAATGTAGATAGCTTTAAAGCTTAGATGGGAAAAATTGCTTTTCGTCATTTCGGATTGTAGAAAACTGATCAGACTTAAGACAGTGCTAAAGCGAGACAGATTTATTTGTCTCTTTTCCACCGACTTAAGTCCGAGCCAAGTCAGAATACCTGCGCTCTATAGATCTCAGCCTGTCACTAATTAATCATAATAGTTGTCAATAACATTAGAGAACGTTTATAGTAATCAATATTTTCACCTTATTAATTATTATCAAATTATTTATTGCTGTATTTGCTTTTTGTAAGATTACATACGCGTTTGTGTGAACAAGCGTTATTATTATTCATGTATTCTCTTTTTCTTTCACTTTCGATTCAGCATAAATTAGTTGCGTACTCTGCGTTCTAATTTTTTTCGTTTTTACTTCGACATATTTGTCACTGAGCTTATTTATTTCATGAGAAATGTAGTCACATTGAAACCAATTACTTTAATAACTCATAACGAGGTTTTTATTATTTTGTAATTTTATAATGCTGTTAGATTGTGATAAAAATCAATCTCGATCTCGATCGAATTTAAAAAAAGGAGATTTTTTACGGCACAATTCTACCTATTTCTCTCTTTCTGTCACTCCGCATCGTATTATTCATTGATGAGGGTCGTACCCTTTCCATTATTCGTATAATGGTATGAATGAGTTTTCTTTAAATAATAATGCAGTGCATTCCTAGATCCTTCCACTTTTCGTGGCACTATACCTACCTATCTACTAGTGATGGCTAATATCTGCTAACATCTTTAAAATATGCATTAACTTTATGTGACGTTTTCCCTATTACTCTTAATTAACCAAAAGTCAGCTGATATCGATACTTTGAGACTTAACACTTCCCCTGTATTCAATCTTCGGCGTCATCCCATTCACATGACTTTTCTGGCTTCCACTGTTTTTGTACGTTTTACATCGACCACGACGATTAACCGCACTAACGTTTGATTAATCAACGAACTCAACATTTGTGTAACATAATCCTTTAATAACGTAATTTTTTTTTTTGGGTATCATACCCCGCGTTGCGGTTTTCGAATTTTTCTTGTAAGTATATGGATGTCAACTAAATTTTTTATATTTATTTTCATATAAAGGCTACGGTACTTAATAACTAAAACAGAGAGAAATTTTCAAATACGCTTAAATATCAATAAGTTAGATGTTTTTAATCTTGATGCAACAATTTTGTCCTATCAAAAATTTCAAGTTCTACCGGTGTGGGCTGTGCGGTGTCAGTACGTATAAGTAACGCTACTATTTTATAGTAGGAAAAAGTATGAAAATTATAATAATTAAATTCTGCAATATTGTTTGCTGTATAATGATACTAGACGATGCCCGCGACTTCGTCCGCGTAGTTCAAGGTTTTTCAATTCCCATGGGAACTCTGTAATTTTCCGGGATAAAATGTAGCCTATGTTTTAATCCTGGGTATGAGCTATCTCCATTCCAAATTTCACCCAAATCGGTTCATTCGTTGTGGCGTGAGGGAGTAACAAACATACACATACACACACACACACACATACACATACCTACACATACAAACTTTCGGCTTTATAATATTAGTGTGATAATCCCAGTTTAAAATTTCTCTCGGCCGGTGTTTGAACTAGTCTACAGAGCAGCTAGCCGGTGAATGAGTCAGTGCATAATTCGATCCTGCAGTAACTAGGCCCCGTCGAAACCGATCGAACAATTGCCCTAATTAGAAGATTGCTAAGCCACAAACAGACGCCTATTTCGCGATATTTGGGACACCGGTTCAATGTCCTTTTAGGTCAACGGTTCCGAGTAACTTTTTGACATGTGACGTTATTTTGGTAGTGAATTTACTATTGCTACTTACTACGAGGAAATCGGTATGGTATTTTCATAACATTGTACCTACGGCGCTAACTAGAAAGAACTGACAGCAACAAAGAACATGAACACTTGGACAGCGGAATCGAGCGAAATAATATTTTAAAACTAGCTTTTGCCCCCGCGACTTCGTCCGCGTGGAATTAGATTTTGGGGTGGAATTTTCAAAAACTGTGACACACGTACTTCTTTATTTTTAACTGAAAGCTCTAATACCAACTTTGATGGAAACAGATTGAAAAATGACGGAGTTTCATATAAACTTCCATCCCCTATTTAAACCCCATAGGGGTGGAATTTCCAATAATCCTTTCTTAGTGTGCGCCTACGTCATAAAAGGAACCAACTGTAAAAATTTCAAGTTTCTAACTTCAGTAGTTTAGGCTGTGCGTTGATATCTCAGTCAGTCAGTCAGTCAGGACTTTGAATTTTATAAATATAGATAGCGGGCTTAGTTCCAATTTTGTCCACCTGAACAGATAAGTTGTTGGCACTATATAAATGTCAGGGTCGTCATTTTGCAGTCAGGGTGTGCGACACAAGGCTTCGGATAGAGTTAATTAGCAGCAAATCTTTTTTATCATAACGTCACCATGCGGAAAGACATAAGACATATAGCATTACACCGAATAGCCACCATAAACGGCTGACGAGGATGCTTGTAGAAGGGGCGGGAGTAATTAATTGGAACTGTCGCGGGAACTGATTCAATTAGTATTAATGAAGCGACGGACACTGTGGCTAATTTGTCTAACTATCAATTAGCTCGGATGGCTAAAATGGGCTTGGTGTTGCGGGATCATTGTTTTAGCTTTGAAGCTGCTTGCGAGATTTGCTTTATAAATTTTGAATGGAAAAAGTTCGATTCTGCGAACTGCGTTATTTGCGGTGGGATGGCTGATGTCTAGCACGTACTTTTGAAGTGTAGCATATACACTTATATGTACAGCGTACAGAGGGAAGTGCTTGTGCAGAGATATAACATCAATAAATCCAGACTATAATCTACCTCTATGCCAAATTTCAGCTAAATCGGATCAGTCGTGGTGGCGTGATTGAGTAACAAACACATCCATCCATACATCCATCCATACATCCAAACTTTCGCATTTATGTTAGTAGTAGGATGAAATATTAATATTTCTTGCTCCCAAAGAATTCTCATAAATAACTCATAGATGATAGATATGAGGCAGCTACAACAAAGGCACATACCTAACACCTATCAAAAAGATATCAGTTCGTCGACCCTCGAGTAAGGGTGCGCTTCCACTGAAGCGAAGAGGAGCAGAGCTTTGAAAAGCTATGTTTTCTCACTGAACGAAACGGGTGAAACTAACGCGAATGAGCGGCTCTACCATTCTATCGTCTTTCAGTCAAATATACAAAAAAAAAAACTGGCACAATATACTTAGTTCTCGGTCCGAGTGCATTTTCTTATTTTATTAAGTATAACCATTTAACTTATGTTGGTAATAACCTCACCTATTTAGTATTATCGTTGTAAAATTATTAAAAAAAATAGTTTAGAATAAAGAATTTGTATCTTCTTAAATATCTAAAATCTTCTAGTGTTATGATAATATTTTCCCTGCTGGCATGGTCACTCCAGTCTTGCAAAGTGAAGGCATACCACATTGATCTAAGTAATGATCTACTTAAGTAATTTTCTCAAATAACTACATACTGTTGTGCCCTAGATCACTCTGGTTCTAACGTCGTCATATGTTAATTTTTCGTGGAGAAATAAAAACAATATCTATCTATTTAATTCGCACTGACAATATTGCTAACATAGGCTGTGCTCTGTGTAGTGTCCCACCAATTCGCTGGGTTTAAGTGAAGTTATTTCTTCTTCTTCTTCTAACTGTTACCTATATTACGAGTTCTGAACTTATCTTAGGCAGCTGTGTCTCAACCTAACAAAACATGGATAATTGTACTTACTTCAATAAATTTCATTTCATTCAAAAAAAAATTCATTTCATTCATTCAAAATTTCATTTCATTCTTCAGTAGAGACGTACCCTTAGTTCGGTAACGGGACGGCGCCGGCGCAGCGCCGATCAAATTGTTTTATGTTTTGACCAATTAATTCCATGCTCTCAAGACTGAACCTGATACGATGTGACTCATCAGTCATTTGTGCGATAAAATAATACCCGACCACTTCTAGGAATCCATATATGAAATTGCAGAGTGAACATGAGTGTTTCCATTTTTTGTTCTGTAAAGCTTAAAGCTATCTTGCTATTGCTGAAATTTAAAAAGTACTTAGTGTGTTTTAGTTTTTTGAAGGCGAAAACGTCATACTTTAAAATCGAATCGTAGTGTTTTTCTACGACCAAAAGTCTTCTACAAAAATTTAAACGCAAAAATTCTTTTTATTCTGATTTTCTTTAATATATAAACGAATAAATTGTCTTCAATAGGCAAAAGTTAATATACATTGTCCAAAGATTGCATAACTTTAATCCATACGTAACATACTAAAAATTGAGTCCAAAAATTATTGCCACGCCCGTGACAGTTACATCAAAACTTGCATAATCGTACGTAGACTTTGGCACGTACAAGTAATTTGCATTGTCTCCAATGACCATGTCACAAGCTATCCATGTGTAAATATGAAAGTTCCTGTAGCAATAGTTTCTAAAAACCATTTAAACTAAACTATAAAATATAAGAGTTTTTATAGAAATGGTGTTCGATAAAGTAGAAAAAATTGGGAAGAAAGATGTTAAGTCTATACTTTCTACATAATATCATGTTACCTTCATTTATCTTATTTACTTGCAAAATAGTGCTATTCGCTGTCGGTCTTTCTTTGTACAATTTTTTCAGAAGACTTTTTATTTAATAGACATAGTCTGTCATGCTCTCTTTAAAGTTTCTGTGGTGGTGTCGTGTGGTGCGGGTTGTTACGTTCCCTCAAATATGGTTGAGCGAAGCAATGGCTGGATCATGCGTCATGCTCGTGAACGGGTGCCACCAACGGGAATGGGTCTGCTTTTGCCTGCCTGTGTTAACATGTATTGAATTGTATTTATTTGTATTTGTATTGTATTTATTTTTACTTGTATTGTACTCAGGAAAATTCATCGTGGAAGCACTGAATACATAGCATAGTTTCAATAACAATTGTAAAATTTTAATATTTTTTTGAAAAGAGCAACCGCCGAGTTTCTTACTGGCTCTTCTCGGCAGGAAAGGCATTCCGAACCAGTGGTAGATTCATTGACCATTCAAAAGTGCTTGTAAAAGTTTATTTGAATAAAAAATATTTCTATTTCTATTTCTATTTCTATAGAAAAGTTTTTCTTATACAAACATACTTTTCTATTTCTATTAAGTGCTTTTGAATCGTGAATTGAGTCTACCAATTGCCATAAACTACCGGCTGGTATACAGCCGGTGAAAACATAAACGGAACTGAAACGGAAGGCGCAAAGATCACTGACTTACGAATACCCGGTAAATTAGCCAACGAATATCCAGTCCTATTTGCGCATGTACACCATCTACGGCCGTAATTCTCCTCAGTCCACAATTAATCAATTAACTGCTATCGACGAGGTATCAGTAGTTATGTGCTTTCGAACAATTAACTCGGGTTTCTAACCGCACGCTGCGCGCTGTTTCTCGTACTCGCCCAAACTTGGCTACCGGAATCAATTGGAAACTAATTAGGTACGAAGATTGGTTCGTTGTCACGATCTTGGTATAAAATGCTGTATAGGAAGGAAGCATTAGCATACCTTTTCCATTTGTAGTATGTCTTGGACAGCATCCGTAACATTTAAGGTGGTCATTAATTAATCCGTCACCGCTTATTCAACTTAACTATTTGTTGTAGTTTTAATACTTGTCTCTTAACTGGAAGGTTTCGGGTTTGATTTCCGGCGGGGGTAATTTGGGAATTTATAATTTCTGAATTGTCTCAGGTCTGGTCTGGTGGGACGCTTTGGGCGTAGCTAGTTACCACCTTACCGTCAAAAACGTACCGCCAAGCAATTTAGCGTTTCGGCATGATGAAGTGCAGAAATAGATTAGGGGTATGGGTTGAATCTACACTGCCATATCCCTTCCAAGTTAGTCCGCTACCACCTTAGACTGCATCGGCACTAACCATTAGCTGAGATCGCAGTCAATTGAATAAAAAAAGGTTCTATTCCCACTAGTGAGGTTTCGCGGCTGGCAACATTTTTTCTATCATTTATTGATCTATCAATGTCCATTTTTAAACTAAATAACTCAATATAGTTTTAATGAAGTTAGTTAATTTGTAAATTTTGTCACCAGGGGCGGCATAAACGAAACGCAACGTTCCCCGGAGGTCAAACAGGGAGTCTTTTGCAGTCGTCGACAACGAGAAGTATGTATAAATCTGAACCATTTCTTTTACAGCTTATAACACTGACTGCTTAACCTAACCCTGTGATTGTCGTTTTGCATTGGACACTCACGGCAGACGATGGAAACCCTTCCCTCACTTCTTTGCCACTGCAATGGGGAAGTTACGAGTATGTCTCACTCCACCGCAAGCAAATATCTGAATGGGTGACAACGCTTTTGCATGAACGCTATCATACGTCACCTTTCACCCCGCGTCTCTCTGTTCGAGGGCCTATTGCTTCCTTCTTAATCGCTTCTTCATGACTGAGGGTGTTACCCAATATGTTATGTACCCTAAGAGTGTAGAAAACCCTGGATGTTCAAGTTATTGTCAGCCCAGCGAGATGGGCGCTCTACCACGACTTCTCGTCCACCCAGTTATAATGTGGTCTTTTTTTACGGGGGGCGGGAGGAGGAGGAGGGGGGGGGGCAAATCGTCCTTAAAAAAACCAATATCCTGGGGAAGAATATCGAGTTATGAAGGATTTTTACCTACTAAAACCCCCTCGATGGCCACCCTCGGCCCATATTGGAAGGCTCCGAGATCTCTTATGAACAGAAACCGATGCCTTTCTTGCATGACGCCCATTGGGTTTGTCCCGGAGGAAATATCTCACTAACAGGTAATGCTGCCTGTGCCATAGCTGCCCTCTTCCCAAAATCGCATAAGAGATGGAAAAGTAAGCGGCTGAAGTACGTAATGAAGTATATTCCTAATGTGGCCCTATAGCTAGAATACTGAATTATATCTTTCAAAAATCGCTCGGGGAGAGGAATTTCTATACCATGTGTTGAAGTTTAAGCCAGCGATCTGATTCCAGAATACTCCGCAGACGCGTCGACGCTGCGGGACGCGGCGGACAGCGCGCGGCCGCGGTTCTGCGGCGGGGGCACCACCACGTGGCCGGGGCCCCGGGTGCAGCCGCCGCAGCCCGAGATCGCCAGCATGGCTGTCCCCACCAACGTCGACACCAAAGGTACAGTACCTTGGCTTGTTATGTTACACGCTACTGTAACTTTTTTTTACTCAATGACAACTGACAATAAGTGAGTTGTCGCAACTATCTGGAGTTGGCGTTCTATCTACTTGTATGGAGAACTTGAGATTTGTAATGGTTCCATTCCATGTACATACCTACACAATAGTTTTAAAAGTTCGCGACGTCAGTCAATGTATTAATTCATTATAGACACACGCTTGACCACGATCATACCTAATAAAAAATAACGATGTGACCTAAGATGAAGACGGGTGATGGATCTTTCAAAAAATCTAAACTTTTAAGTCAATCAGAGTACACTTTTATAGATTGTTGTGTCGAGGGCCCTCGATACCCCTGGGAAGCTCCGGCTCACGCAGTGGCTTTCATTGAGAGTCTATTCACAGACCCCTCCCACTCGTGACATCGGCCCGTATTTCATGAGCATGCATCAGATATAGGCGCTCTTGCAATACTACGGGGAAGTTATACACGTGTACGCAACGTCCAGTTGAGCTGATCTAGTAATTAAGTTTAAACATTTATTCATGAACATGAGCTATCACGAGAAAATGAGCAGACGAAATTTTCTGGTGGTGCTGTGACAGTTGCCTTCATTACAATGCATGATTTAGGATAGGCAATTTGAGAATAGGAAATAACAAACATCACTTTGGCCATTTAAAAGCTGCTATTTTCTTCTTCTCGAGGATTGTTTTCTGGTCTTGTTTTAGGTAAATAATAAAAAACGTAAATATATACGACCTCAAGATATTTATAATCATTTACCATAGCAACCAAACCAGAACCAAATTAGCTCGTTGATCAGGAACTCGTAAGTTTGACATGGCTTTCATTTAGAAAAATAAAAATTTCTTACTTAACTTAAATATGTAGAGCTCAGTGCTCATGCTCTTTGAGTTGAAATCATTGTCGGGAAAAACTTTGATCAGAGCTTTTACAACGTTCAAAGTGTAAATAGATCTAGTACTATTACTACTACTAGTACTAGTACTATAGTCGGAATTTTAATTCGATTCCAGATTTGACAATTTCAGTGTTGCAACGTTATGACAAGTACTAAATAGTGACGTTGCGAAATTATTCGATACGGAAATGGAATATTTCCGGATCGATTCCTCTCGTTTATAGTAGTACATCTAAACAACTACTACTTTAATAGAAACTATGTATATCAGGAAATTAAATATTTCTGAACGGATAATTTAGTTATGACGATTAATTTTATTAAGGATCTGAGAGTTTACTAATTAATAAATAATTATTATGAATAATTATGTATTTATTTAAATAAAAATCAATAATTTAGTCTTTAAATGGCACACCAATATTATGATTACATAAACATAAATCGCGATTGTTTATCGATTTTTGTGTTCATCACTACACTATAATATGTGGTATCATTATTTTACAAAATGACAGTAGCTAATGTCAAATGTGGAATCGAATTATAATTCCGAGTATAGTAGTACTATTTGCTGACAGGCGTCTAAGTGTAAATTAGCCCTTATGCAAACATGCCTTCCCACTTTAGATGGCGCTCATGCGAATTTGCATTTCAAATTTTGTCCCATAACTTTATAACTGTGGGTCTTATTAGTGAGCTCTAAATTATTTTGAAACTGAGATTTTGTAATTCAATTTAATACGCTTATCTGGTAGCATGAGTAACTACTTAGCGAATGACGTATTATTTTGGTAGGTCCTACTTACCTATTTGTAGGTGTAACTTGAAATTGAACTAATATATAATTAAAGACATATATAATAATCTGGACACAAGTGGATGATATTATAATCAGTTTTCTTAGCGCTTCTTAAAACTGCAAGTAAATTATTTAAAAAAAATAATGAAAGTATAACAAAACATGAATTAATTACACCTATAAATAAATAAAAGTTGTACCTACAGTTGTTCATGTTCATGCTACGCCAATATACTTATAAAATTATGCTGAATGCTTTCATATTTTGTACCAGGTATTAGGTACACAGAAAATCTTCTGACCTTTTCCACCCCTTCCAAAAAAATACGGACTATCAAAATAGTCTTTCCGTCGATTTGGATTATATTATTATTTATATCGTTAGTGGCATTAGCTCGGATCAGCAGCATACTTATTACATAAAATATTTTCTTTACGTTATTTTTATAACATAATTTACATTCATTAGTATGATGTTCGTTATTACATGTTCTTTACTTTCTGATATTTTTACTAGTGTCTATAAAATCTCAAACTATTACGTAAATTGAGTAAACAGTTAATGTTATGTAACTATGATGTTTTTAATATTACGAACATTTTACTGCCTGTGGACTTAACGTTAATAGAAATATTCAAGTATTTTTATTGAAATCTATAAAAATGCTGAGTGCAAGTTAAACTCTCATAAAAATTTCCGTGAGGGTCTTATGGATGAGAAAATATAAATTATGAAAAGTACAAAATCTATAGTGAAATGATTATATTTCACTACTTCATAACTTTTATTTTGTGTTGACCTATATTGATAACCTGACCTATATTGTAATTTCTTTTCGACTCATATGGTTTCATTTCGATGGTTTACTCATAATTTACTATGGTGCAAAAGTTTTGGATTAATTATAGGGCGATTTACATAGGTTTAGAATTATTATATTGATTTTTTATTTCAAAGCTCTTTGAACCAATAACGTGTCGTAGACCTATTATTATGGAACCGTTATGATTCGTCGTAACGTTATAAAGATTTAAACTCCTACAATTTACGTGGACGGCACTATTACCAGTAGATACGTTATTGGTAAGAGATAGTGTTCATGTTAAAGAATATTTCTAGATTTTTCTTAAATTTTAATCAACTGCAAACGCGTTACTTGAGAAGAATTGATTGATGATATTTGATTAACTTATATAAGATACTAGTTTTTTCCCGTAACTTCCTCAACTATACCCATGTAAAAAATTACGTCGATCCGTTGCCCCGTTGCTGAGGCTTGAAGGACAAACCAAAAACAAACACTTTCGCATTTATAATATTAGTAGGTAATAATAGAATATTATATTCTTGGTTTCAGTTATAATTTGTCCTCGTTCAATTTATTAAATAATGGCAACCCTGTCCAAACCAATCACACCGTAAAAATGACTAACACCGTTTCCAATACGATCGATAAATATTATATTCATTGCATGTTGCATATTACACTTGTTGGGAATAACTGTACTCTGTACGCATTGGATGCGTTTGCATAATTATACCCGATTATTAGATTGCACTTCATAGTTCCGATACAACAGGTATGCGGTATCCCTTTCTGGTTTGTTGGGATTTGTATGCTTTGTCTCGTTTTCGCGTAGTGCGGGACTTCAGCCAGGCTATAAATCGTGGTCGGTGACAACAAGTTAGGTTCTAATTAGAAACCGTTAGCGGGTACTAGCTGTATGGGCGACAGTGCGAGATACGGGTTAATACTAACTGACTATCAAGTACGTGCAGGCCATATTAAACGATTTCCGCCTGAGCATTATAAATAATTGACAGGGCACACAAAATTAAATGGATATTTGCGAAACATACTCGGTACAGCATTTATTACTGGGTGTCTGACAAGGTTTTGCTTGCAGAAATTCTAACACCTTATCTAGGTGTTAAGTTATGAAACTTTTATGACGATTTCACTGCTGCAGTGGTGAGCTGACCTGTGTTTTTATGTGTGGCAAGTCTCGAGTTCAATTCCCGGTGGGGGCAATTTAGGAATTTATTACTTTGGATTTACCCTGGTATGGTTTATGTTAAAAATTAGTTATTTCTTATTGATTAGTTATTATTACATGGTCTTCCAAAATAAGCATATACACGTCTACTGTTAGTTATAAGTTTGATTACGATTTTTAATTATCGATTAAGTTACCAAAACTTCGGTACATGTTTCTGACGTCACAGTTCATTTTACTTGTATAAACTTGTAGCTCTTATGATACGTCATAAATCTACTACCGGTTCGGAATGCAGATTCTGCTGAGAAGAGCCGGTAAGAAACTCAGCAGTTCTCTTTTCTTTTTTTTACAATAGGTAATAAAACTCTGCTATGTATACAGTGCTTCCACAATGAAGCTTCAAAAATGCATACGTAGGTACACACAATCCAATGCATGTCAAGACGGGCAGACAAAGTAGACCCATTCCCGTTCACGAGCATGACGCATGATCCAGCCGTTGCTTCGCTCTACCATATTTGAGGGAACGTAACAACTCGCAGTTAGGCAATATAATCGTGCGATATTGTCAAAATTAATAGACCCGAGCTCCAGTTTAATTTAATTTGACAACTTGCAACAAAATAATATGATAATCGTAAATTTCTCGAGCGATAACAATTGTTTAGTGCAATATCAGTATACAGTTTTGGCCACAGTGGCCGTTATCTGATCGAAAGTATCTCACTCAATAGTCCAAGTCACTCTTAATCATGTCTTAGTTATCATTTCTTGTCACTGACTCTATTATGGACATTACGGTTTGGCTTGTCTTCTATATTTTCTTTCAGATAAAAATGTTTTTATGTGTTTGTAAGTGTGACTACAAAATTTATTTATGGTCACTTTTAATAACTACTGTTTTGTCCTAGAAGCTGGGAAATTGTAAGCACCGTGTTCTTAAAGTTTTTCATAGAAAAGTTATTAAGTTTAATTTTAGGTACTTTGTACTACTGGGTATGACTGAAATTAAATATAAGCTTTTTATGTTAAGCCGTTTTTGAGATAGACCTGTAATAAAAGAGGTCTGAAAACAGCATCTACGGTGACATTTTGTAGCTATTTTTTAAGTCAAAAAAAAAAAACTTTGATGTATACCAAAGAAGTACCAAACCGTGTAGGTAAATTATGTAGACAGTTTATAGAGATCGCAATTATTAATGGGAGATATAAAGATAATAATCATCCGCTAACATTGTAAGCTGGGACTTACGACTTCAAAAAAAGACTACTTATACTGACATTAAACTACTGAGAGTAGTCGGCTAAGATAATTTATCGCAAGTTAACGCGCGCCATAAACAACAGAGCATTGAAGGCTCAACAGCAGAAGGTTGTATAGTGTAGGTACAAGGGCTGAAACAAACACGACGCGCGGCGGGAAAGTAATCTTTTGCACGTGGCTTCTATAAGGTGAGCTTGTTGAATTTTATAAAAAGTCTATCAACAAGTTTAAGTACATTTTTGTTATTTATGTGACTACTAGCTGATACCCCCGACTTCGTTCGCGTGGATTAAGGTTTTTTATTCCCGCGGGAACTCTTTTATTTCCCGGGATAAATAGCCTACGTGCTATTCCAGACTATAATCTATCTCTGTGCCAAATTTCAGCCAAATCGGTTCAGTCATTGCGACGTGATTGAGTAACAAACATACAAACTTTCTCATTTATAATATTACTAGCTGATACCCGCGACTTCGTCCGCGTGGATTAAGGTTTATTATTCCCGCTGGAACACTCTTATTTCCCGGGATAAAAAGTAGCCTTTGTCCTATTCTAGACCATAATCTATCTTTGTGCCAAATTTAAGCCAAATCGGTTCAGTCGTTGCGACGTGACTGAGTAACAAACATACAAATTTTCGCATTTATAATATTATTATTAACAAATTATTGGTGTGCAGCAAGTATTTATGCTTTTCCCACGAAAAAAATTTGAGAGATCGGGATTAAAATTAGTAGTAGTAGTAGTTTCTGTCCGCGACTTTGTCAGCGTGGACTTCAGAATTGGGTCTAAAGCTACGCTCGTTAACAATTTTTAATCTTACCACGGGAACTATTTGAGATCGGTATAGAAAGTACATGTCCTTTTCCATAGCATAGGTGACATGCATACAAAATTTCAAAGCTGTCTGCCCGCGGCTTAGCTCTTAAAAAATTTACAATTTTCCCTCGGGAACTACTTGAGGAATCGGGATAAAAGGTAGCTTATGTTCTTTTCCATGTGAAAGGCTACATGCATACCAAATTTCAAAGCGGTCTGCCTGCGGCTTAGCTCGTAAACAATGTTCAATTTTCCCTCGGGAACTACTTAAGGAATCGGGATAAAAGGTAGCCTATGTTCTTTTCCATGTCAAAGGCTATATGCATGCCAAATTTCATCCAAATCCGTTCAGCCGTTTTTGCGTGATTGAGTAACAAACATCCAAACATCCAAACATCCAAACATCCACACTTTCACATTTATAATATTAGTAGGATAGGATAAATAGGATTATTTTGTGATACTACCAAGGTTTCAGCTACTTTCAGCCACAACAAACTCTGCCGGGTATAAAGCATAATTATTATGCGTTTTGTGAATGTTTAATTGCGATGTCACATGCGGCTTGTGCTTCCCTCATACGCTTTCCTATAAACGAATGGGCTACAGTGTGGCATACCACGCAGTTTTCTATGTACGAATAAGACGCGGCAGCGGCGGTACAGAAACAACGCAGCGACACCGCAACGCGCTGTGGCCTGTGTGGCATCGCTCTTAGTTGTTAGTTGTGATCAAGGGCGAGCGGCGATCAATTAGCGAGCGAAGTGTTGCTAACGGTGCGAATTATACACACCATCTAGCCACGGCTGCGTTGGGCTTGTTCTCGCTCAGTCACTAAAAGGAGTGCTCCGTACTAGTACATTCAAAATACTGTACCTACTAGTTCAGACTACTACTACTATTAGTACAGTAATTCCGAGCCAAACGACAAAATCACCAACCAAATAGGTCCACAAAAAAAGATACCGGCAGAATTGATAACCTCGTCCTTTTTGGAAGTCGGTTAAAAAAGGAAGTACTAAACGAAAACGATGTACTATAATTTTCGGATTCTGTATTTCCCGCTCGTTCCAAGCCGAGCGAACAAAATACTATAAAAGAACGATGTACTAAGCATACGAACTAGTTGTTTCTCGTTCAGTGTCGGGAATTCATTCGTAATAGTACTAAGTACATGTACAACACAAGACTACACTGAGCTAGGCTTACATTGGAACTGCGTTATTAACTCTGTTACTAGAGGTCTAGAGCTTTATCGCTTTGGGTGGCCCCGTCATATAAGGGATCATTCGGGATTTTGTTGAGTGTTGGATAAAAAGCAGGCTTTATTTAATCCATCCCGCAGATAGTCTTGAGACTAGTAAATAATCGGTTCAATAAAATAAAACATTGGGATAAAGTAAGCAACAGTATTAGTAGGTACTTAATTGTTACATGAAAATGCCCGTTATCACCAACCATACCTAAATCATCCCCTAACCAGGGAGTCTCTTTACCTCGTCATTTGCAGTCGAACTTGCTAACCACCAGGCAGTCCATGTACTCATATTATAGTGTGGGCACCAACCTGTAGTCCACCTGTGGTCCCTTCTTCTCATAATATGGCCAGCCCAGTTATACATAACACTAAATACACTTAAGCAGCACTAAATATCGTTTAACGCACGTGAAACTGCGCACGCGCAGCTGGCCGATCGTAATTACAAATCTCATGCGGTTAACCCCTAATTAAAGATTACAGCCACAATTTATATTGTATACGGAATGCAGTCCTTTAAATGCGTTCGCGTTTCGTTCATTCGATTAAGCTGAAACTTTTTTACAATGATAGCTTGCATACTGGAAGACGAACGATACTTTGTATACAACCCTGGTATACCAGGGGAATAAAGTTGTAGTCGCGGGGATAAGTTTTTTTTAAAGATTCATACTGAGCATGACTATTATTCCGCTCTACCCTCTATGAAAGGTGACTGACTGACAGACTGGCTGACTGATCTGTCAACGCACAGCTCTAATCACTGAACGGTTCGGGCTTAAAGGCATACAGTTAGCAAATATGACGTAGGTTTTTACTAGGAAAGGATTTTAAGAAAATTGAACCCGTAAGGAGGTAAAATAGGGGTTCGTATGCGAAGCCGCTGGCAAAAGCTTGTTCAAGCACAAAGCTTGTTTTAGGGGATAATAGAGCAACGGGTAGGGATTGAATGCTAGACCTTTCAGTGTTCAGTGCACCCCATCACCATTGCGCCGTTGTGGCTCAAAATGTTCCAAACAATAGTAGTTCTTTACGATATTACGGTATAAGACGATAATGCGGTACAGCCAAGGTGTAAATTAAAAAAAAAGTAGCGCTAAGAGTTTAATTTATAACACGCACGCCTATTTCTGTTACGTATAACGTACGTTTTATAACGTATAATAAATGATGGAACGGGTAAATTGACGGAGACAATTTTATTCACTTAGTACTAACTTACGTGCTACGTATACTAGTACGTACATTGGTTATACTTGTAATGTACACTGGTTGTTGAAGTGGACAGTAAAGCGTTGCACAACACGCAGCTAATGCAGTTATCAGTTTCATAACAGAGTTAACCGACATGCGACAGCCGTTCACTATCGATTTACTTCGCATGTGGGTAGGTGCCATGTAATTCGTACTCTATTTGAGCAAGTAACGGCCATATGCTTTCTAAAGCAGACATGCGATACAAAAATGTTCTAATAATAATCTTCTTCTTATAGATAGAAATCAATTCCTGTTCCTTAGTGTGGCTAAAACTTAAAAACGGCTTGACTGGCTTGATTATTTTTTTTTTGTTTTATTCGCTTTAATACATTGGAGTTTGGAAATGAAAAAATTGGGCAAACCCAAAAGAACTGCTGAAAAATCGAAATAAAAATTGGTCGAAGATTCAATCTCGGCCCGTTGTCATACTAATTAGGATTATTTGGAGGCGTGTGGGGAATATTCGTAATTTTCAGCATGGTTATTATTCTTTAAAGAAAAAAAAATTAAAAATGTGTATGTAGGTAATAATAACTTATCTTATCTCGCAGGCTAAAATTTAAAATAATTGAATATTGTAATTTATAAATACACCAAAGTGATAGCTGTTTATCTTATTCGTTCTTGCGGCTCAACCACTGAACCGATTTTGATGCTCTACGACCTACGTACTTATAGGTACCTTATATTAGCAAAAACAAAGGAATTCCCTCGGGACCTTTAAAAAAAATTAAATCAATTTCAAATCAAACTAGTCAAAAATAAGCTAGAATTATGCGACATTTCTCAAAAGTACATGAATAGAATATAGATATAGGTTCAAGAATTTGACACTACAAGTTCTCTATCAAATGTTTCACAATATTAACATTATAATGTTATCTAAGTTAACGTTTATATGAATTATGGCGACCTTTAGCGATTACGGTTGAGCGTTGTCGATCGCGATTGAAACTTGTAGCTGCATTGACTCAATATTCAATACGATGTTTGCACAATTTATCAATCATACAGTTCAGAAACAGACTATCGCTGCGCGTCCGCGACGCACACCGCGAGTAAGAAAGAGTTTTCTTTGTACATAGATAGATATAGGAATATGAACTTTTGAGACTAGAGTTAGTAAATAATAACAATATTTGGATGAGCAAATTACCAGCATCATCGGGGCACCTGATGGTAAGTGACGATGCAGTGTAAATGGTAGTGGGTTAACTTGGACGGGGTATAGCAGCGTAAATTTAACTCATACCCCTAATCGGTTTGTACACCCATCGTACCGGAACGTTAAATCGCTTGGCGGCACGTCTTTGATGGGTGGTAACTAGTCGCGGCCAAAGCCTCCCACCAGACACTTGTTTCACATTGGCTTCCTTTCTGAAATTAAGTTTTAATCGTGGGTAAGAACTTATTGTATATGAATAGGTACTTTTTGGTGACCGATAACATATAAAATACATACAGTATTCATCGAAGATGGGGGTTGAAATATTATTGAAAAACTTACACAAAAAATGTTTTCGCGGTGCGCATATCCAATATTATGCTTATAGAAAATGCTCGATTCTATTGATTAATCCATAAGCAATTTTATTGGACATATCACGAAATAATTCGTATTCTAAACTGTATGATTGCTAAGCTGTGATATCAGTATGAATGATGGCCGAATTCCGATACGGTGTTTAGCGATTGTTGATGTTTGATTTGTGTAACCGACTTTAATAATAAATGATGTATGAAATGTTCCGCAATCATTATACAGTTTCACTAGTAATAACTAGTGAAACTTGACTTTAGGCTGATTTTTGCAGTAGGCGCTATATTTAATATAATAGATTTTTCTATAAAAGGTTTCTAAGTATAAATAAGTTTAATTCTGAAAAAGTAATATAATTATGTGTTACTAGATCATGCCCGCAATTTTGTCCGCGTGGAATAAGGTTTTTCAATTTCGGGAGAAAATGCCTATGTGTGTAATCCTAGGTGTGAGCTATCTCCATTCCAAATTTAAGCCAAATCGGTTCATTCGTTGTGGCGTGAAGGAGTAACAAACATACACACAAACACCTACCCACCCACCCACTCACACACACACGCAAGCACGCACGCATTCACACACACAAACTTTCGCCATTACAATATTACTGTGATAAACGTTATTATACGAGTCATGTTCAGCAAAATGCGGTTCCAACCAAGGTGAGAAAAAACAAATTATAAGTCTAAAACGTAATTATAAGTCGTAAGACTGAGTGAGGATAACTGAACAAAACAAAAAGAACGCTAACAAAAAATATATTTACACCGACCTCATAATTATTGTAACGTATTAAATTTAATAATATAATTTCGCAAGTGTTTTGTCAAAACCTGTTGATGTATTAAAACTTCCTGTTTTCATAATTATTTACTTTGCTCGGTACTTATACAAAACGCGAATACGTATGTTAAATTACACAATTATTATAAGTCGTTCATCATAATTGTGTAATTTTACATACATACATCTTTGTTTGCAGTTAACAATAAATTATTGTATATTCTTTCATATAACTTGAAATTCAGCAATCTTAATAAACGGATGGTTGTACAAATATTAACATTTTTAACCGGCATCAAAAAAAAGGAAGAGGTCTCAATTTGATTATTATTTGTCGTCCCATTTAAAGAAGAAAATACTCCTCTATGCTTACAGAATTAGGGTTTGAATCGAGTTTATTCAATTTCACGCGTTCAAATTCGATTTATTAAAAATTTTGTTTAGGTACCGAATTATTTCAATTCTTTAATTAAGATTTTTTTTTATTAATAAAAAGTCTATGTTCAAAAACTGAATTGTAATCAAGAACATACCTATCATTCCTTTTATGTTAAACAATATTTATCCTTACTAATATTATAAATGCGAAAGGATGTTTGATTGTTAGTTTGACCTTCAATCACGCAACAACGGAGCTACAAACCGACTCGAAACTACCTTTTATACCAGAAAAACAGAGGGTACCCGCGGGTTTTTTAAAAACCAAGCGGACGAACTCGCCGGCAAAACCTATAGGTTTTTTATAAGTATCAGTTTTCTATGTACATATTATATTCTGCCATATTTTAATAGTGAGCCAGTTGGGAACCTTCAAATAAATAAAAATACGTTCAACTGCCCCGCGTTGCTCTTGTACCAATATAATAGAACCGTGTCGCGGTGTCATATATGTCACTCGGGGGAGATTTAGCGAGGCCGGTGAAAAAGTGCCTCGACTAATACATATGAATGAAGGCAAATACCCGGCCCCGGTGTAAATCATTTGACACCCACGGCGCATTGTGTGTAGGCTCAGAGCTGGGGGACTGTATTCATACCAAGTCTTTCCATCTTTACGTGTTTTTTTTAATATATAATATAGTATATAGACTGCAATTTCACCTGATAGTAAGTTAAGATGCAGCCTAACAATAACAGCCCAACCTACATAGAACTATTTATTTATACCCTACTAATATTATTTAAAAATGCGAAAGTGTGTATGGTTTGTCCTTCCATCACGCTGCAAAGGTGCTACATAATCACGTGAATTACATGGGTATATCACGTCATATATACACGTCATCTTTCAATAAACTGATCGGCCTGCTTTGTGCGACTTTGTGCAGATAACAATATTAAAAAAATATATGTGCACCAACCATAAACACAGTAAATTACTAAACTGGTTTCAGCTATGCTTTTATCAAAATTCCCCAGCGAGATGATGGATGACTTCTCAGTATTTTGAACCAGCCCATCCTATTAATTATTAATATTATAAATGCGAAAGTTTGGATGTATGTTACTTAATCACACCGCAACGCCTGAACTAATTTGGCTGAAGTGGCACAGAGGTAGATTATAGTCTGGAACAGCACATAGCTTTATCCCGGGAAATAAGAGAGTTCTCGCAGGAATAGAAAAGCTCAATCAACGCCAACAAATCATCTAGTATTCCTATATGTGCAATAGTCTGTTATTTTTTTTTAATTAATGCTCTCATTTTGACCGGTATTAAGTCCTTAACAAAATTGTGCACTAGCTCTTTGTGTACCTGAAGGCGCTCGAAGGCCGTGGCGCGGGCAGGCGGCGCAGCGCACGGGCAATGGGGATTGATGGGGAACATATTTCCCATTGCTGAGCACTTGGCTGTCGGCTCGGTTACAGTGATTTATGCGCCGGGGAATGAACAATCGCGTAATTGGATGACTGATTATTTAGCTATTTTATGGTACTGTTGTTTAGGTTTAGTCTTCCATTAGATAGTAGGTAGCTTATCAACATCGTTACTTATCATGTGATGACATCGCAGTATCACGATCGCGTATTCAGGTACCGGGAAAAAAAGGCGTAAATATGGTGTTACTTCGCCGATTTTTCTTCTCTTTGATAATAATATATGTAAACGTAAAAATTCTTTTTACAAAACCGACTTCAAACGCCACTATACAAAGTATCCCCAAAGTCGCCCCAGAAAAGCAACCGGCCCATTCCACCTACCCATAGCTAGAACAAATTTAAAACAATTTTCTACAATATCCAGATTATCCAAAACATACAATTCCATCAGTACAGAAATAGACATATTTAGAGATACATTACCGAAGTTCAAAAAACAAGCCCTAAGACTTTTATAATACGAGATAGATGACCTACATCTAACCTTTAATTGTAATTTAGTTCCCTAGTTAGCTTAAGTTTCATATATATTTTTTTTTAATGTTTTGTTTTGACAGTGTAAACTTTTAATTTCTTGTGCTTTTTTGTATTACGCTTTCTTTATTGTTTATTATTATTTTTTGGCAAATGTTGTGGCACCGTCAATAGTTGTGCATTTTAATTAAGTTTCTGTGTAATTTTTTAAGTACTTTAAGAAATGTAACAATTTTGGTTGTCCAAATAAATAAATAAATAAATAAATAAATATATCAATTGTGGCTTGTGCCTATAAAATTTGAAGATTTCCCTAGATTTCTCCAGGATCCCATTATCAGATCCTGACCTTGGGACCACCTGGGAAGTATATATAAGTATACCCTTTCAAACAAAAAAAGAATTTACCAAATCGGTCCAGGCGTCTTCGAGTAATCGGGGAATATACTTACATAAAATATATTTAAAAAAAAGATTCCGACGAATTGAGAACCTCATTTTTTGAAGTCGGTTAAAAATATAAGAAATACTGTAATATATGTAATGTAATGTATGTAATGTAAAATTACATCTTCTGTCGAAAGATCTCCATTGATTTTGTGCCTTTGTGGAGCGTCTCACCTCTTTAGAAGTATCAGGATAATACAACCGTCATTGTGATATATGTAATTTGTAAACAAAATGCTTCTTTTGGCTTTTTGCTGAATTAACTAACTTGGTAGCCGGATTAACACGGTTTTTACAATCATATAGAATAGAAGTCATCGACCTTTCATCGTTAGTCATGTTGTATGAAATATGGAGTCCCCAGCAGATGGGGCTTTCGCCGAAACGTCAGGGATTCGTCAGCAACTTTTTGCGCAAACAGTCGCGTGAGCACAAGTTTAGCAATTATACAGTTGAACCGTTACTTTAATCACAAACGTCTGCCATACCACACACTGCACCAACTAAACTCTTGTCGTAGTAGTTGTACGCACCCACGTGCGCGCATAGATAATATCCGAACAGACTGCGTTTGAGATTTAACCGACGCATGGCTCCTCAAACTTTTCGTATACGTTTTTGAATTCTTGTTCTTCTGGAGATTCGATCATTGTATAGTCTGTAAAGGCTGAACATTTGACAACAGGCTCGACCTTATCCTGCACGCTCCCTGTAAGCTGGACAAAGAAGTTTCGTTGGTGCGACCCGCTGCGGTAGACATTGCTCTGAGCAATAGTAGAGTTGGTGGCCCTACTATATGATGGCTAAACTGTGGGATCTGTGGAAGTACGTGTCTCGTTTCTGCGAACCGATTAGCCATGGCAAATTACATAATGGCTTTGAACCTTTGGGTAGTGGCTTGTAATCAAAGGTGCCTGTTAATTACAATTTTGAAGGGCTTGCTAATGGAAACTCATTATTGCACTATATCGACATCATTGTTCATCGATCATCATAGTGTTTCGAATATCTTATGATATAACTAGGTTCTGCCTGCGACTTCGTTTTTCGGGATAAAAAGCCCAGCCTTTGTGTTATACCAGATTATTATATATCTCTGTGCCAAAGGAGACGGTCCATTTTGGGACTACTCGTGTACCATATACCACGAAAAAACAAAAAATACAAAGAGATCACTAACAATAAAATCAATTAGATAATCATAATAAATAAATTGCAAAAATAAAAATGTAATTTCAAGTTTTTCGGTAGTGTTCACAAGATGGCTACGTTTCAACCACAGAGAAGGCAGTAGGTAGGTACCCTAGACGCATGTCTGTCAAATGTCATTTCTGATTTATCTGACAAGTGACGTGATATTTTTTGTTTATTCCGAGTATTGTTGCAGAACTATCGAGAGTTGCGCTATCGATAGTTGACCTCGAAAATCAGATATATAATCGATAGTTCTACCGATACTATTTGCACGTCGTGATAATACTATCGAGAGTAATGCAATCGATACTATCGATAGTATCGAACCTATCGATAGTATCGAACCTATCGACAGACTAGTTACCTATACTATCGATACTATTGAGCTTGAGCGATATTACTAACTATCGATGACATAAAACTGTCAATAGTATCGATAGTATTGATACTTCAGTAATACTATAGATAGTATCGAACCTATCGACAGACTTGCGACCGTTACTATCGATACTATTGAGATAACTATTGATACTATTGACCAATAGTATTTACTCTTTTTTTTAAATCGATAGAATCGATAGTATCGATACTAATTGTCACGTGCAAATAGTATCGATAGAACTATCGATTGTATGACTGATTTTCGAGGTCACGATACTATCGATAGACTATTACTATCGCAACATCACTGATTCCGAGCTTTGTTGTGGTGTTGTGAACTCGTGAATGCGTTTTTTATGTTTCTTGTGGATTTTCTCTGGCGATGATCGTATCATAAAATAATAGGTAGGTATCCAATATGTAATTCACAAAGAACAGGTAGGTATTTATTATCTTCTTCAAATGCAGATCAATGACCTCTTGATATTTTGACAGCTAACGTCAGAAACATGAATCCGCCCGCCATGATACGTATGTTGCCTTACGTGCAGAAAATAAATAATATTTTGCATTGAAATTAACATGAGTTCGTGGATTTGATCGATCAAAAATGCTTTAATATTTTATTTTATTTTATTTTATTTTATTACTGGTACAAAACCTGTCCCACGCTCCATACAATTTTGGACCGTCTCCTTTCAACCAAATCGGTTCAGTCGTTCCGACGTGATTGAGTAACAAACATCCAAACATCCACACTTTCACATTTATAATATTGGTAGGAAGTAGGATGTATATTCCCCGATTACTCGAAGACGCCTGAACCGATTTGGTAAATTCTTTTTTCTTTGAAAGGTTATACTTCCCATCCTTAAAGAATTAACTAGGAAAAGAAGAATTAACTAGACGAAAAAACTGTCTTCCCGTCTTTTATACTGACTTTTTCCTAGCCATTTTACTTCTAATGAACTGAGATGTGAAACCTTGATGGTATATTTCCATGAAAGCTGCAGACGTTCAGGCCTTAATTGCTAATAAAGAATTAATATGCAAAATAATAGCTAGTGGCGTTTAGATCTATGAGTGCAGCCGTTTATGGCTTCACTCTTAATGATGATTTACTGGTGCCACAGATGGTATACTACATAATATCCCTATAAAGTACGTAGGTACGCCCATTAGATTTTTACTTGACCTGACAGCAACCTCGAAAGGAGCTGTTATGATATTAGTCAATTACACCGCAACGATTTAACCGATTTGGCTGAAATTTGACACAGACATAGATTATAGTCTAGAATAACACTTAGGCTACTTTTTATAAAGGAAAACAAGAGAGTTCGCGAGGGGAATTAAAAAACCTCAATCCATAGCCATCAATACATCCATCTTCACAAATTTTCCCATTTATAACAGGATAGGATAGGACTACACAGGACACATTAAATTTTACTTGTCTATAGGTTGCCCAGTCTATGGCAAAGAGGGATAAATGGTAACACACTTGCGCGCTCGCCGACAAAGCGCAGGAACGTGTTGACGCCATTTTGTTTGTGTTGTCGATTTATGCGTGCGCAGCCGTGTCCGCCGTTAAGTTAGGAAATGGGGGCAATTTAGTTAGCGCCATATCTACGGCATACATCTATTTTCTAGAAATTCAACGCAATTATATCAAGATATACTGAACAGGTCTCCGCGATGTCAGATGTGTTTTAATATCCAGAAGCTAAACGATTGTAATTTGAATACTTACTCATAGCGGGAGCGATGCGATGTTGAGAAAGTCTGAGGATTTTTGTTTTTTTTTTTTTAATTTTTTAATATCCCATCTTAGATTGCATCGTCACTTACCATCAGGTGAGATCTCAGTCAAGGACTATCTTGTCATCGAATAAAAAAAACAAAAATAGCAAACTTCACTCCACCCACTTCACTCACTCACCATTGTACGTTATAGAGAAGTGTCAGGTGTGCAGGTTCCCTCATCATGTCTTCCTTCACCGTGTAAGCATGGGATTTACACACATAACTTCGACATGTCAACAATGCCAGGAATGGAACCCGCGACCTAATATGAGACCGCAGTTCTAACTATCATTGCTAATATCTATAATGCTTTTATTAAATTGTGCGTTCGCTAAAATTTCGAATACAATTATTCATGTATAGTTTACACGATCGCGTGCGGCGCTGGCAGGTTAAATGTTTCACCGGAGCACCTTCTCAGTTTATACAATTTCGCATAATGACAGGTTCATTTATACTGTTTGATCGCCTGAGCGCAGATCAGCTCCGATAGCCCATCGTAAAGGTCTTAACACAATGGTTGAGGAAATTTATGCCATTAACAAGTGTAGACTGTAGATTAAAAATTTAAAACACCCCCGACATGTTACAACATCCTAATCGCTAGTCAGTAATCGTTAAAATAAAAATCGGTATGTTATCCCCCATTTTGTGGCGGCGGCCATCTTGGACCGATTTTCATCAATCATGGCTGAGAACTAATTCACCTTTCAAACAAACAAAAAATGGTTCAGATTTCTAAAATGAACGGACTTGTATCTGTTGTAATACCCTAATAAATCGGTTAAATAATAAGAAACGAAAAAAGTCACTGATTTACCTTCCTCGGTGTAAAGGTTTGGTGGTCCAACTTCCAATCTAATGTATTGACATTATGACATATTCTGTTTCTTGACTGTTTCTTAGGTCGTGTTCTAAAAGATCAAAATCTGTCAAGAAATCGGTGATAATAAATAAGGAACGGAATCCTATTATTACCAGTCAAAAAATCAAAATCAAAATTTATTTATTTCATGTAGGCCAACTTGTAGCCCTTATGACACGTCATAAATCTACCACCGGTTCGGAATGCAGATTCTGCTGAGAAGAGCCGGCAAGAAACTCAGCAGTTGCTCTTTTCAAAAATTTTTTTTTTACAATTGCTAACAAAACTAGGCTATGCACACAATGTTTCCACAAGTCGACAAGTCTGTTCGGTTCCTAACTTGTAATGTGAACGATCGTGTATAAGGACGTATATTTTTGCATTTTTCTCTTGTCAGTGACCTTGGCACGCGATCTGGTCGTTGGGACTCCTCCAATTATCTCGATCCGAGCCGCTCAGCCCAACCCAACGGCTCCGGAGTAATGTCAACCTACCTTACACTCTGATCTTGTTAAATAGACCACTATTTTTTAAATATATGAACATGTGGAAAGCCCCGAGCTATGTAAGCGGTCTACGGTTTGCTTTCATGGAAGTTGCCAACTATTTTTTTATACAGGTACATTTTTTTAGCAGAAACTGCTACTAAAGACTCTTAACCTATACACCTAGGCATTGTATTCTACAGACTCGAAATCTTGAAATCATATAAAAATATCAAATTTTTAGACTTTTAGGTCCGATTTCACGAACTATATATTTTGACAGATTTTTAATACAAAAACTGTTAAGTATCAAAATGCTTAAAAATGGATAAGACTTATTTTTTTTTTCTTCATGAATATATAAAATAAAATAAAAAACAGATGTTTTTGATAAACCTAAATCTACACGTACCTACTAGTTTTCACGCAGGTTAGAACTAAATTTTAGAACCGAAAAAAATTCTGGATATTTCTTTGTAACTACCTTATAATGACATGCAAGATTTATTACATGATGATTATAAACCTCTAGAAACTCTAGAATGAAGTTCAGGGTCGATAACATACTCATGATATAGGTGTAACATGAATAATGTTGCAGTGCAGTCAGTCTTTTATCATTTATCTATTCCGTTTAGACTGCCCACACACGGGATTTTAAGACCTAAACTACTACCAATATTACAAACTAAATAGCAACTTTCGACAAACAAGCCATTTTCGAATTAGTAAACTTTTTTTTTTCCTTATCTTAACTATCTTAAACTTATCTTAAACTTATCTATTTACTTTTTTTAAAAGGATTGCTTGCCACTTTTTACTACATATCGCTCATTTGCGACAAGGGTGACATAACTCAAAATTCACCAATTTTAGTGTCGAAAATTTATACCTACTTTTTGCTATAAAAACAACATTACGCTAAGCACAAAAAAATAAGAGCGAGAGCGATTGTGACTTAATGCTCTGTCGCTTTGTTGGCCGCTGTGTTGTTTCGAGACCGCAGCATCCACAAAACATTAGTCTCTAACGAGAGAATTCTCTCATCGTCGATTTTGAATTATGTCGCTGTTGTCGCAAATGAGCGATATTTTAACTAAATAAGATACAAATACTATCACAATAATAAAGTAACTTATCTATTATTGTAAGCGGCAGCAGCTCAATATAAAGAAGCTATTGTTCGGCCAGCCTTAATATACTCGTACATCTGCAATGTAAACTTGTAATTCTCTACGCGAAATGTCAGAAGCGAATCTTCATCATTTTTTTTTTCGCTTCTTCGCACATTCTTACGTTAACTCCCTCATACCTCAAGTAGTAAAAAAGTCTTAAAAGACTAATCCGTAAATCGTTCATACCAATATATAATGCCTTCTGGCAACCTGTATTGGGATTATTCTGGTATTTTTCGTTATTGATGATAAAGAACCTCAACGCAACGGGCTCTATTTAGCTACATATTTATTATTTTATCAGATTGTTCGCACTTATTTACTATTTTATCAGATTGTTCGCACTACTTGACAGTGTGTTATTTTTAATTGCAGTGTACACAGACCAGCCAGTGTCTTCCGCTTCTCCGCCGACGCGAGACAAAATCAATGGGGAGGAGAAGGCGAGGTCGCGGCGCAGGGATACCTGGCCTGAACCAACAACCGCGCCGTCTACTGACGAGGGTACGTTGTTCTTGCTGCGCTTGCTAAAACTTATTGGTTTCTTAGGTGAACAGGAGAGCTCAATAACACTTCTAGTAACAGTCCTCTCCAACCTTTTCGAATACTCTGAACATAATATCCACATTTAGAAGCGAAGGACTTTCAGGTATGAGCAGTGAAACAGCAGCATCAGTTGGTGTATAATGCCGCTAGTGTGAACTATTCACAAAGATCGGCGACGACAAAAACAGTACTCAAAAATCGGTATATACCTAACCTTCGAATAATATTGTAAAATTTCGCACTGAATTGTCTTCTCAACTTGCAGTAAACGTAGTCCGCTCGCCGCTGCTCCAACAGCAACACCAGCAGTACGACGAACAGCTGCGCGACATAGCAGCGTCTCTCACGCGGCCCAGATCGCGCCGAGCCTTGCCGCCGACCCTAGAACGACCCACAAGGCTGCCGCCGCCTGATAGACTGCCGGTGAATATAAATAGGCAATTGATATTCCACTAAGTGCGACCGGGAGATTCCATTTCTCAAATGAGATAAAATTCTGTTTGCAGGCAAGAGGTGCTCCAGACGGCGGACCACCTCCCGAAGAAGGTATAACCAGTTCAGCAAGCGAAGGCAGCGAAACAACTGACGCAGTTGAAGCCACCGAATCCACTGAAGGAGGCAGGGTAGAACTACCCGCTGAGAGACTCCTGCACGCAAGAGCTGGTTGGCTTCAAAGACGAAGTCCGAGTGGATGGTCACGACATTGGTTCGTTCTTCGTGGGGCAGCTTTATTGTACTTCAGGGACCCTCATGCGGAACATCGGGGACTGATGGATGGGGTGATAGACCTCAGTGGAATTTCGAGGGTCGTAGAAATGCCGGGGTCCGCCAATGGCTATGCTTTTGAGACAGTGGTAATTAAAATTTTTAGTAAAAATATCTGTGTCATATTTGGTCTTGTTATCTAAATAAAATTAAATTTTTACATTTATTTACAGACATGGGATGGCAAGCATATTGTTTTGTCAGCTGTAACAGCAGGTATACGTGCCAACTGGGTGTCAGCTATGAAAAGAACCGCCGGTTTACCTGACTCTGCACCGCTGTCTCTCATATTACGAGAAGATTCCGTTGATCAAGTTTCAGAATCATCCACTTCACCGATTACACCAGTGACACCAAATACTACTAAAGCGGGACCATTCTCATCGGATGAAGAATATAGAACTGCTTCTGAAGGCGGCCGCAGAGACAGTGCTGACTGGGGAGATGTGACTACCCAACCACCGCCTTCTCCTATTCTTAATCGTACTCCTATATCCAAAGTGAAAGAGAAAGTTAGGGCTAGAGCTTGTCTCCAACCGCAGACTAAACCTGATTTAAAAGTCGATAAAGATGAAATTGACTCTACCAAAGAAAAAGAAAACCTCCCTCTAGACGAAGTTGATGAAAACGAAAAGCCAAATGAACCCAGAAAACGCAGCTATATTTCAACTATAGACAAACAAACGATCGAAATCGAAGATTTACGAAAGCAGCTTAAACTAGCGTTGAACGATGTCAATGCAGCCGAATCGGAACTTGCGAGATTACGCAAATTAAAATCTGAAGCCGCGACGAGGGAAAAGAAAATGGAAGAGTTGGTGATAACACTGCAAAAGAAAGAAGAAGAGCTGTCGATAAGAACAAAAGAAGCTGAAAACTTGAATACAATAAAACAACTTTATAATACAGATAAAAATATGTGGGAAACCAAATTGACCGAGACTCAAAACTTTTTGAAAGAATCAACCGAGCACTGTGAACTTCTCACGCGGCAGTTGACGACAGCACAGGAAACAATTAAACAACTACAAAAAGAGTTGAATGAACTAAATGAAAAACTTTTGAGAAGCGTTAGAGAAAACGACAGCTTGTATTCACGAATAAGAGAACTCGAAAGTAAAGTCGTTGCTGAATCACCGACTAGAGAAAAACGAAAAAGTATTGGATCACTCAGTGATCTCAGTAATATAAACCAAGACTTAAATATTGAGTCTTTAGAGAAAAATAGACTGATTGAAGAGTATGTAGAATTAAGAAGCAGATTTTTAAAGGCTATCCATGAAATTAAGGCTATGAAAAGAGAACTTCGAGACTCACACAATATGTACGACGAGCTCGAGGTTACAAACACTAAACTTATAAATGAGATGAAGTTAAGGGAACAATGCAGTACAGCTGAAATAGACCTAATGGCAGCTCGCATTTTAGATTTAACTCAGAAACTTACTGCGTCCGATAAACAAGTGCGAACGTTAAAACATAAAATTCAAAAAACGGAGTCCAGGGAAAAGCGTCGAAGTCTGTCCTTGAAAGGAAGAGAATCATTTACATTGGGTAAAGAAGTCGAAGAAAAACTAACAGAATTGGAAAATAAAATTACTCTTTTAGAAACAGGAGAGTCAGTGCCTACTATCAATACTCCTTCTAAAAGCGCTTCGCCTGCCAAAGAAAAAGTTTCCAAAACTGACACTTCTACGGACGACAAAAGAATGAAGAGGTTGGCTGCTAGGCTGAGGAGGAAATCTTTAGATAGCGCCACGAGTTCAGAGCCCATGAAAATGCTAGTCCGATTAAGCTCGCTCGAAACCAAAGTAGCTTCCGCTTTAGAAACCCGTCGAGACTTAACTATATCTTGCGAATCACTAAGTCCGGCGACGAGGTCTAGTGAGAGCCCGCCCAGTAACGACAGCCCCGAGAGTTCCACGATGGGCACTCAGTCGCAGAGGCATCTCCTGGACAGACTGCAGAGCCTCGAGAACGTAGTGATCCATTCGAGAAACAAAGTGAACGAATGTCTGTGTCAGATGAGCGCGATGCGAGCGGCTAAATCGAGGCGCTCGCCCTCCCCGAGCCTGGAGAAGAAATACAGCATCAAAGCAATGGAAAAATGTTTGATGGACGTCAGCAAGAGACTACAGGAATGTTTCGACAAGTGCGTGACAGATCCCTCCGAGCGCAGCGCCGGGGACGACGCCGACGACGGCGTCGCGCAGGTGGTGGTGCAGCTGGAGGAGCAGCTGCGCGCCAAGCTGCTGGAGATCTCGCGGCGGAAGGCGGCGCTCTACGAGGCGGGCGAGCTCACGCAGCGCAAGAGCCTGGAGATCCTGGCAGAGAAACTGGCCTACGAAGCCGTGCTGGTGGGCCGCATACAGGAGGCGCTCGAGTCCTCCGACGGAAGTAGGTTCTTCGCCAGGCTGGTGAAGTCGGAAATAATCGAAACTAGTCAATTGATCGATAATCTTAAGTCTAAAATCAACGGCGATGGCAACGTGACGTCCGTCACCAAGAGCTCCCTCGACTACCTCGCTCGCATCCTGTCGCGCAAGATCGACGCGTCGGGCGGCCGCGAGCCCGGCGCGCGCCGCGCCGAAGTCATCATCCAGAGCGCAGAGCTCGAGGCGCTGAAGGCGTCGCAGCGCGAGGTCGGCGAGGCCGTGGAGCGCTACAAGCGCGAGAAGCTCGGCGAACTGTGTGCCGCGCTCGCCGGCGAGGCGCCCAGCCACGCTGCCAGCGACAGCGACGCGGAGCGCAGCGGCGCGGAGGCGGCGCGCGTGCGCGAGGCGTGGGCCTCGGCGCGCGACGCACTCGGCGCCGAGCTGGTGCAGGCCGAGGTGGCTCGGGCGCTGGGGCGCGCCGCGCAGCTGTGCGAGGACAGCCTGGGCGACGCGCGACGCGCGCGCCTCGCGCTCAGCGCGCAGCACCGCGCCGACCTCGACCTGTGGTGGCAAGCGGCGCACGACCACCTGCGCTGCGAGATGGACGCCGCCGTGCGTGACATCGCGGCGCAAGTCCGCGCGGACGGCGCCGCGCCTGCGGCCACGCCGCGCGCCGCGCTCGACAGCCGCGCGCTGCTGGCGCAGCTGGCCGACGTGCTGGCGCGCAAGGCGCTCGTGGACGCGCGCGTGGCCGTGCTGGAGGGTACGTACCGCGCGTCGGGCGAGGCGCAGGGCCGCGCCGACGACGCGCTCGCCTCGCTGGAGACGGACCCCGCGAGCGAGGCGGAGTTCGTGTTCCTGTTCCAGCACTTCTCGACCGAGTGCCGAGCGCTCTTCTCCAGTGACTGTTCGGGCAACAGTGACGACTCGATGAAGATCGGCGAGAGCCTCGAGCGGGTGGAGGCGGCCGTGGCGGCGGCGCGCCGGCGCCTGGCGCCCGACGACGACGCGCCGGCGGACCCGCCGGGCGAGCCGCGCACGGGCTTGGTGGAGCGGCTGGAGGCGCTGCGGCAGCGCGTGGAGGCGCTGCAGTGCCCGCAGTGCGCGCGCCTGCAGGAGGCGCTGGAGCGGCTGACGGCGGAGCGCGCGCGCTCGGAGTGCGCGCTAACGCAGCAGGCGGCGGCGCTGGCGGCGGCGCGGCGCGCGCGTGCTCAGCTGCAGGCGCAGCACGAGCGGGAGCGCGTGGCGCTGCGCGAACGTGCACGCACGCTGCAGCGTCGCCTCGCCGCGCTGGACTCCGAATATTCGGCGCAGTTGGACAGTCTGCGCGCCGCTTATCAGGTGAGTCCCTGACTCTCTTTCAGTTTTCATAAAATATTTCCTTAATAAAATTTTTGTTTTGTCGCATGTAAACGAAGAGTGTGAATGTGCAGAGCGCAGTGTCGGCGGACACGCACGGCGACAGCCTGCGCGCGCGCTACCAGCAGGAGATCGAGCAGCTGCGCGCGCTGTGCGAGAAGGGGCTGCTGGCCATGGAGAGCTCGCACCGCCGCATCGTGCGTGAGATGGAGGACAAGCACCGCGCCGAGCGCGACCAGCTCAGGTATTCCACGAGGATTATTGTTGTGATGTGGCAATCTCCCCTTAAGTCTTTAAACTGCGCGGAGTAGAAAGGGCGATGGTTGCGCTGTCGCAACGCGCAACCGTCTCAGGAAGCACCTCAGTTGAATGCCTAAAATTATTAAGCATCTTCCGGATGTTGTCTTTGATAATTATCTGTTAACTCTATAGGTTAGAAAAGGAGCAAGCTTTAGCTGAAGAAACGCGAGCGACGTTAGCCGCCCTGGACGCGATGCGAAAGGCGCACGAGAATGAAGTGCGGCGGGAAGTCGACAAGTTCAAGACGGAGTTCCTCGCGCGAGGCGTGCCCGAGCTGGGGCAGTTGAGCTCGAGGCACCAGTGAGTGGTTTGGATTTCTTAGCTGAGGATATAGTCATTCCAGCGTGTAAAGTTTACCCTGATCAGCGTATCTGTAGTGTAAAATTTTGGCTAGATTATTGAAAAATTATCACAGAATAATTGAGAGTGTCATCAAAATTATCGAAAAAATATGGTATCATCTAAAGTCGAGCTAGGATGATAGATAGATAGATAGAAAGCCATTTAGGGGAGATTATACGCTACAACTACTGCAAGCTTTTTAGTTAGGTATTTCATTTAAAAAAAATTTCGATCAAAACTTAACTTAAACTTGGGCGAAGGATATTTGAACATCCCTACCTAGCCACAGGCTACGGTCTAATTGGACAGCCAGTTGTAATCACCAGCCACAAGTTTTAGTCTAATGCTTTGGTCTATGAATTATGGTGTGAATTGTGTTCACTCTCTTTTTGTCTTTAAATAAATAAATAATATAAATAAAAATTTGACTTATTTAGTAGAAATAGGTATTTGTCATATATTATACTAGATATTATATTTTTAGGTCCTTCGAGCCGGATTTTGTGAACTTGACGTTTTTTACTTTTATGAATGTAGTTCATAATTATAAAGGCCTTATCTCTGAATTTCAGACAAGAGATGGAGGAGATCAAGCGCGAGATCCTGTCGCTGTCGGAGAAGTACTCGGTGAAGTGCGTGGAGTCGGCCGCGCTGGAGGAGAGGCTGGCGGCCGCCAGCGCGCAGCTCGCGCACGCGCACAACCACATCATGCAGCTAGACGCGAGGTAATCTTAATTATATACAAAAGAAGAAGATGGAGAAGATCAAGCGCGTGATCCTATCGCTACCGGAGAAGTACTCGGTGCTACATCGCTAATCGGTGCGTAACGATAGAACTCGCGCTCTAGCAGTACGTTACTTGCATTGAGCGATTGGAACATAAAGTGGGGTGCGTTTTCGTGGATTCGACCAAATAATATACTATGCTACAGTCACCCAGTTATCAGTAGTAGATAATAATTAATAGGCAAAAAAGAAGTTCACTCATTTCTTTTCTCATTTTGAAAGAAATACAGGACGATTTTTTATGTAGTGAACAAATTTTTTTTGGTGGTTCTATGTTAATAGATCATTGAGCTTATTAGAGCTTTATACGAGCGGCTTATTAATAAACGCTCCTTAAAACTAAGTAACAAGTTCTCATGTTATACGAAACTAAAATACGCACTCAGAGTTCAACGGCCGCCGCGCGCGCCTAGTGTATCAACAGCTGATAGATTACGTTTGTAGGGTGACCCTAACCATCTGTTTAAAAGTGGATCTCTTTGGTAAACGATAACTTTGTATGTATTCTTAAGTAAAATAAAAATACGTGTCGATTAAATTTCGTTTGTATACAACAAAAAAAAAAATTGTGCACCACCAAAAAAATCACCTATATAAATATTATTCGTTTTCACAGAAACAAACAACTCCGAGCGCACATAATGTCCGAAGCAAATGAAATGAAGAACTCTGAAGCCTCCACTCTCGCCCACCTCATTGACGACTCCCCACCGGTATGTTAAATAAACTTTTTCTTTCTTGGTTTAGCTTAGGGTCTTCACCCTCTACATCAACTGTACCATGATCGTTAAGTTAACGTCAAATGTACTCCTCGAAGCTTTTAAGTATTTGATATATACTGCAGAGTTTTCAAGTCAGAAAATTGTATTCTGTTAAATTAGTCAATAGATTTTATATCCTATCTGCCTAGATAAGTAACTTTTATAAGGATCTGTTTTTTTTTTGTTTATAACAGAGGATTCAAATAGCTTTTCCTGTACTGCTGCGTTACGGTTACAATCGTGGTCCGGTTCTGTGTAGTGGGTGTAAAGCTTTGTACAACCTAGGCTTAATATCTAGTGCTTATCTTGCGCTCAGCAGCCGCACCATGCTTGCATGACGTCATGCGCACGTAAAAATCATAATTACTTCACCATCATGTAAAATAAGAGTTTAATGTTGAAATCTATAGAGCGTGCTCTGAATTAGCTTGAACTCAGTTAAAACGAGACACAAATCCGACATAAATCTGTCTCAGTTTATCTCTATCTTAAGACTGAGTAGAGTGAGAGTGCGCTCTATAGATTTCATATACTGTTCTTAAGATTGAAGGAAACCTTTGATATCATCATTTATCAAAAAAAAAATCATCATGTAAAAATTTAAGACCACTGGCAACTTTTCTTAAGCTTAATGGCACCTAAATTCTAAGTGCTTTTTTTTGACGTTTGCCGTATGAACAAAATGTTTGTATCAATTAAAAGTGCCGTTAAATTGTATTAAGAATCACAGTACCCATTTGGTGCTGAAAAATCTTTTAGCAAATTAATTTTGCATCGTATGCGCACAAAATCTATTGAACACCTTTTTCTTATTTAGCAATAAATAACAATTTTCTTACGATTTCTTTATTTTGAGCCATCTATTTGTAAATACCTACTTTTTTCTTTCGCTATGCTAGGATATCTATTTGATCGCACGACTTGGACCGCGCTACGCTTTCTCATCAATTGGCTGAGATTTCAATCATTTTTGCTTGAAAACTAAAATAAACATTTTTTTATGTTATTCATTTATTGGCTTTAACTTTTTTTTTGAACTAATGAGTTACATTTTTTAATCATTTGAATTTGGAATTTAAAACTTAATAATCTTAAAGTTAAGCTGTCGTGTATATTATGTCATTTAATTTTAATGTTATTTGATATGAATGTTATTTAATTTTTTGAAAACTCTTAATCAATTCGCGCGATCATTAAGTGTTTGTAGTGTAATGCCCTTATTCAGAGACTCCTTTATTTTGACAGTTTCTTACCAACTGATACTTAGATGTTGTTAAGCCAGCAGTTGATTACTATTGGATTTCTTCGCATTTTCGTTCGCAGTTAAAACAATAAAATTGATAATAAAATTGATTGAAATGACAGGTTTTAAATTTATTATGCATGAATTTGAAGCGCCACATTTGACATACGACTGTCTGTGGAACTAGTAATATTGCAAATGGCGCACCGACCTCTAGAATTAATCAATGAAATCATACAATAACATCAATGAAGTCACAGATTAATTATAGAGGTCGGTAAGCCATTTGCAATATAACCAAGAGACACTCGTATCTACTTAGTGTAAGCTAGTGCTTACAGCACCATAATGGAATCAATGAAATCCAAAATGGCGTCAAACAAAAAGGTCTAAAAAAGAAGTCACAGGGGGAAGTCCAGTGTTAATCATAGATTAAATATAGAGGCCAGTGGGTCTGGTCTATGTCTCTGAATACGGGTGTTAGTATGAGATGAGTGACGGCTGGCGTGGTACATGTGGCGGGCACTAACAGCATGGGGCGGAGGCGCCGCTGTGGGCGCACCTGCGCCGCCTGGCCGCCGCCTGGCAGGGCTCGGACTCAGGTAACCATAAACCATACCACTATACATATACAATCTATTTTTCCTTAACTGTCTTAGGGCCGATTTCACCAACGTAAAATAAGTTTTATCCGAGGGTATATTTTGATAGATTTTCATCGCTCTACAACACGTGAGCGATGGCACCCTTACGCGGTGTTAATTCGAAATGCTTTAGTTCAACGTTTCTGAAACGTGGGTGAAGGTGTGGCGTTCCACACCTTAGCACTTCCAGCGACTGTGTTTCCGGCCACGTGTAATTTGAGTGCCTTTAAGACTAGAATGAATAGGCATTTTCTAAACAAGCACCTTACGCGTTTCGCCGAACTTTTTTCTGCTATTTGTTTACCTTTCAACACAGCTAAGGAAAAATAGACTTTACACGATATGCTCTCTCACACCAGGCTCGTACCTATATTATAGTAGGTACCACGTAAGTAAATAACCGAACAAAAACAAAGCTCAGGGTCAACTCAACTGTCAATTAGGTTACCCAGATGTAACGCCAATAATTTTTAATTTTACATATACCTACTGTTTTAATAAGTGTTCGTTTTAGAAAAGTATTCTATTGTATTAATAGTCTATATTAAAAATATTTTGCTTGGACAAAGCGAAAGGTTGCCGGTTCTAACATAACCCGATGCACTATTGTCTTATTTACTCCTAGCACAAGCTTTACGCTTAGGTGGAGGATAAAAGGATTAACAAATTAACCATGTTCAGCATCACATGGATAATATTCTTTTTTTTTAAATGTTATATACCCATGTGACAACGCTTTAAACCGAACCCAGAGATTTGATATTTGAAGTATTCCATAAGAACCCTAATTCTGCTTTGGGATTGAAAGATTATATATATATTATGTAGTCAATTATTATAGGTTCACATAAGTTATAGTTAAGAGTGCGAAGCGATTTCGTCCAAAACAAAAAGGTGAACTTAAGTATTACTTTTATCTCGTCCAAGAATAGTAATAAAAAAATTTAGAAAATTTCACCACCATTATTGAAATTTTTGCAAATCATCCAATACTATCCAAGAATGCCAACTCATGATGTTTACTTGATTTTCCTACGAATCAAAATTTGTCATTTGTTTTACTTGACTTGAGGAAATATTAATATCTTCCTTCTCGTAACATACCTAGTTACCGCATTGTTATAAGGTATCCTTTAATTATGTAAGTAAACATGTTAGTCGCATGATTTATCAACCATTTGAAAAAATTGCCGTTTTAATGAGTGATTTTTGTGTGTGTATCTGTATATGTATTCCATTTTGGTTAAAATTATGTTTGCATGGTATTCATCAATTTAAGAAGTTAAACATTCCATTGCTTAATACATAATACAAAACTGTTGCTTGATTGCCAGTCCTATGCGAAATAAAATGGGGAAGTTGGAGGAGATACGGGAATATTGGTCACGACTAGTATTATTTTACAAGAAATAAAATTATATCAGAGCTAATTTGGTACCAGAATTTGTATTTGTATTACATAAGTACATACAAGCTTCATACCAATAAAAAATTGTGTTGGATGCTTGGACATTTTGACGGTTCTGAAGCATACATTTATTTTGATTTGGAGGTGAACCAACTACAACTAATTTTTTTTTCTCCTGAGCTGACGTTTAATTTATTTTTCCTAATATTATACAATAGAAACACTTCAAACTAAGATTCGATGAATTCAGACATACGGAAAGTGAAACTCGCTTAGTTCTTGTTTACTTAAAAGCCATGCCAAACAGCCATGCAAAACCTTTCGGTGTCGCTGCGTCCTACATAAAAAAAATGCCGTTAAGTACAGAATTTTATTTATTCTGTGGAAAAAAACGCGTTAAGGAATCATACCTATCTACTAAGAAGCAATGTGTTAACCTCTTACGTATAAACTAAGGAAAAATATATTATAGTGGATAGTAGTATATTTATTTATCTCAAAATGATACAACTTATGGCTGTGTAGGGGAGGTCGCCCCGCTCGAGCGGGCTGGAGAGGTCGCGCGCGCCGCCCTCACCCTTCGGCAGCCCGGAGACCACGCGCAGCCTGCAGATGTCTCCCGTGCAGGTACACGCAGCTTCTTAATCTCTCACTCTCCCTCTTCTAATCTCTCTCGTTCTCTCTTCAGTAGAGCTAAGATGCGTGCCACGAGAAAGTTTTGTCTAAACTTCACTCGTGAATGTCTATAGAGATTCACATAGAGTTTACGAGTAAACGTGCAGACAACATTTTGTCGTTTTCTTCTTGTCATCAAGAAAAAATGTTTAATTGTTAAACTCGTAACTGGACTTAAGTAAATCCCATAGCATTGCTAGAAAGTAACTTAAACCTCCTTGTCCTCAGAACTAAGAGCCAATCAGCGCAGTGCGAGCGTGCGCGCCGGGACCCTCGCGGGCGTAGTCGCGGAACGCAAGAAGAGGTTCGAGACCTAGCAGCGAACACACGGACCGACACACATACATTACGACTTCCACCTTCACTTTGACTTCCACACCGTACGATGAACGAAAGCTTTTGCACATTGCAACATACCTAAGTTGTATGAATAGTGTTTATGCCTACTGATTAAGTTTTACTGTCGTACTCATTCATTAAATGACCTTTAATGAACAGTCAAAATAATTATCATTTAAATCATTAGATTTAATTATTTCGATTAAATATGAGCCAATCCAATTCCAAATAGCAATTTCCATCATGGATTATCGATTAACAAAAAAAATCTGTCATTTCCTTGTGACGAAACCGTTAATTTTTAAATCTAAAATAAAGAAATCCTTAAAGTAACGATTAAAGAGTGCGGCAGTAAACTAAACACTATCAAGATAAATTGATTTTGAACATGACGACGGATGACGACGAATTAGTCCTGCGTAAAATAAATACACTCTTAAATTACTCCATGATATTTCATGTTTCATGCGAGAATGCACACGGTGAACCTAAGTGGAACTGTATTTAGTATGTTGACATTAATAATAATAATTATACTGCATTTACACTTTCCGGTTTATCTTAAACTATTGGCGTATCGTTTATATTTATACCCTTGAACTTTACCTAAATTATTATAAAAATATGTCGATAAACCGTATAGAGTAAACGCAGTGTTGAAGCATTTTCACACTATTCAATCCGACATGTCGGACGCAAGACGTATCGGAACGAATGATTATTATGTAAGTGCCCTTAAGGTCGTATCTCACTTACACGACACCGCTCCCTTACTTCACCCGCATGGCTTTGCCTCAGAAAGACCGCTCGCTGAACACGCGCCGATAAGTAGCAGAAAGCTTGCTGTCTGCGCGGAGACAGCTAGCAGTAAGCTCGCGGTTCACACTCGGTCGGTGAAAAGTCAGCTTGTACCCTTGAATGGCCTACACTGTAGACGCGTGGGTTGCTTATTTGAAGCGCGCAGAAAGCGAGAAGTCAACCATCGAGTGGCTAGATTACGGCAAGTTCGCTTCCCGTGCTCTGTTTATTATTTTATATTGTCACTGTACTGTGTATGTACAGAGCACGACTGCACATAAAAGAATGCAAATGTAGACTAAGTCCACATTTGAATGTGCATTCTTTTACGTGCGGAAACGATGTCGTGTAAGTGAGCTATGTACCTTTACGCAACGAGTCACAAGAACGTCTCCCACCCACGCTAGCACCTGGCCACTTTGCTTGACGTCATCATAACCATATATTATATAAACTTATATAAAGTTAATCATGTTATATTTAATGTAATCAAAATCGTAAGATATTAATAAAATTGTAACTTTTTTCTAAAAAAAAGTAATGAAATATATAAACTAATATGGCGATAAAATAACGATTTTAGATTTAAAACTCATCGAACGTAGTTGATTCGTAACATAGGTTTTGGATACAGATTTTTCATTATACTGTTATTAATATATTCAGAGCATGTTTTAGTGTAGAAATTGATTATTTAAGTTAAGCTTAGAGCAACGAGACTTCCTCTACGAGAAGTGGCCAGAACTTATAACTCCCACCCACCACAAAACTTGTATATAACTTTGTTTGAATTGTTTTTTTTTTTATTACATAATTTTAATTAACTATAGAGTGTATATTACTTTCTAAACCCTTTCTTCTCCCTGTTATTTTTTGGAGTTATGCTACTTAATCGATTGTACACATTTTAATGTAAATTAACTTTTTAACAAAAGTACTGTAAATCAAAAGATATGTATGTAGTAGCATAGCTTTATAAAATAGACTCAGGTCAATAGATTTTCTCTGCATTGACTTAGGGCGTTCACACAGGAACAACGTTTGACTCCACTAGCTTCGTCTTGCGACGTAACTAATATCTAAGAAATGTCGTAATTTCATATGGCGGGCAAATATAGTGCAGACAAAAGGCGTTTGTGTGTGCGCTCCCTTTTATTTAGCCGTAGATTTGGGTTAGTGATGTATCAATTGTGTAAAATTGTAACATTGTGTAAATACTCAGGATCCGCTCTATTGTAACCAGTTGTTTGCTGTCCCTTTTATCTTATAAGGAGTTTGTTACCAAATATTTCTTATTTATGAGTTTTTTTGACATTTCGCGTTTTCCGCGTGATTTATTCGGGAGACACGGCTTTGTAGTTTCGGAGTGGAATGTCATGTTTAGTTTGTTTTTACTGCAAGGCGTAGTTTTCCAAATAGCCATTAGGAACGCTGTTCAATATTTTTTAATAACTACCTAGTTAGAAATGTATTTTGACGCACTCTCTAGTGAGTTATAGAACCATTTAAAAGAGGAATGGATTGGAATAAGGTATTTGTCATACTGAATTTTTCTTTATTTAATGAAAGACGTTTTTCATACATGAATTTTTTAAAGCTTTTAACAGCGAAGAGCAAAAAGTGAAATTTTTGAAATTATTTTTAGGTGAGTGCTAATAAGAAAATGCTCAGACTTGAGACAGAGTAGAAAAGAGACACAAATACTAGATGTCCTGATATGGATCTGCCCCATTTTAAGTCTGTCTTGAGTCTGAGCATAGTGAGAGCGTGATACGCAGCCTTAAACGAAACGACGAGAGAGATTAGGCGATACGCATCAATGAGAACTGATAAAAGTTGATAATTCTCCAGTATTTATTACATGACAGCATCAATCATCACATTAGACTGTAACCGTCTGTCAGTCACACCTGTGAACGAAAGTGTGACGTGACCGAGGCGAAATTAACAGCACAGTCGGTCGTCTGTCGGAGGCCTAATTTTGAAATTCTTGAGAAATTAAAATTAAATTGTTTCAATACACAGCCGTGTCACCTTTTAGTTTTGTATATCCCTTGTTTATTTTTTTGTAGATTTATAAGAATAGATTTATATACTTACATTTATGTATTCGGATATGGGAGATATTATGTATACGAGTTTAAAAGAGTTTTGAAGGCATGATTACAAAATATTTTCACTTTGTCTTTTGATGAAATTATTTTGTAATTGACATGCAGTGTGGAAGCATATTATTATATTTGTTTTATTTATAACATGTAACACGTTATGTTAGAGAGTTTAGTTTGACATCACCTTGTGTTTCATCGTAGTGGCATATCAGACTCGGCGAACTATTTCTTATACAGGGTGTCTGAAATGGAAATCATTTTTAAACATACAGCTTTTATTGCAAATTAACAATATATTTGCAATATCTTCTGTTAAAATCTTGAGCTTCTTTTACGAAACGGGCTTTCGAAAGATTTGCTCAAAAATGCTGCAGTTATTATGTTTTGAGTAATTATTTCGTGATGTATGGCGTGGGTTTGGAACACCCTGTGGTACGCTAGTATAGCTTGCTGGCTGGTATCCGAGTGTGGTAGGTCACTTATCACTGCGTGTGTTTGTTACCATATTTTCCGTACTGGGCATTTGTGTTGTCTTCCACTCATCATTTCACCTTGTTGTGTATAGTATCACTCCGCGTTCACGACTGTACAACATGCCTTTAGACGATCGCACATTGCAGCATCCGACGAAATCGTAACAAAAATCCGTACGACGTCATTCATGAATCGAAACTGCCGATGACGTAATTACTGAATGTTAAATTATTTGAAAATTGCTCTTATGTGCGGTCATTAATGTATCACAGAAAATACCACAATTGCTATAATTATCTTGTTTGAAATAAAAATTAGACGATCATCAATATTACAGTCCGTAGATTGCGAAAGGAAGGGCAACATGACTGAAAAAATGCTTAATTGAAACAAGGTACCTATAGGCTTTATAAAGTAAAAAAAACTAAATTCGTCTTAGAGTGCCCGCAACATCACCCGCCTATATCTACATACTTTGGGAAATTAAAATTGTATATTATCAAAACATTAATTACCTAATTAATTTTGTATTCAAAATGTTTTAACATTAGAATACAAATAATAGTGCTATTGGTAGGTACAGTCTGGCATGACCATCGCGAGAAGTGTCACAGATTTTAGCTACATTGAATAGAGAAAAACTGGTTCTTTCTCGCTAGAAAATATTGACGGTCATGCTGGCGGGTAGTTGCTCAATAAATCTACGCATATGCAATTTTGCTACACGATTTTGGTATTTTGCTTTGTACCGACAGACGTAATATACGCGGCTGAACGTTGTTCGTGTAATGGTAAATGAAAATATCAAAATTGTATTTTTAAAAAGAGTTAGGTCTATTTCTTTGTGAGATTGAAAATTGCTATTCAACAAGATCTTTAATCTTGCATTCGAAGTATCTGAACCTAGGTACTTCTAGAAGCGTAATTAATCTAAGTTATTCGCGGGCCGAGGCATTCATCATTCGATTTTAAAGGAATCGGTTAAAAATACCCGCAAGTGTATACTTGCGGGTATTTTTAACCGATTTTGACAAATAATGTTTTGACAAATAATATTTTTGTTACCATTACACAAATACCTCTTTTACATTATAATCTACGTATTATGTTATCGTATCTCCCCTCTATTGTACCTAGTAGTTGACGTTGTAAAGTGTTGGTTTATATAACAAAGATTTTTAAAATAAACTACTTAATACAAAAATAATTCGTTTTATTTTTCTCCCTATTACAAACATAAGTAGGATACAAAATAATATGTAGATATACATTTTTATATAAATTATATAAAATTATATTAATTAACTTATTATTCTACATTTCTCCTTAATAAAATTAAGTAACGAGCCTCATATCAAAATAACTGATAAAAATCTGCAAGTGTTCAGTCAAAACTTATATTTTCGTTTTATCCCACACTTCACACGGAAGAATAATATAATATTAACTCTACAATAGTAATTATTACAACAGACATTTCTAACACGAATTAGTTTAATTATCAACTCAAAAGTCCTCCCTTTTTTCGTTATTTTGAATGGCTTCTTTTTTGCCTTTTTTATGTTTGCTCTTTTTCATTGGTACTTGCTACAATAATTATTCTTTATAATAATACTCTTACTAATATTATAAATGCGAAAGTGTGTTAGTTGGTTTGTCCTTCAATAACGCTGCAACAGAGTTACGGATCGATGTAATTTTTTGCATGGGTATAGTTGAAGACCTGGAGAGTGCCATAGGCTACTTTTTATCCCGGAAAACCTAAGAGCGCGGAATTTTAAAAACTCGCGAGCATCAGCTAGTAACATTATAAAGAACTCTCAGGCGTCTTAATGTTTTCCTTCACCATTAAAACAAGTGATATTTAATTGCTTAAAAATCACATAAATCTGAAAAGTTAGTGGTGTGCATACCTGGGAATTAAACCGCGGAAGCTAGATCCCGCACCGCTCGATATACCTAAAAGTATCGTAGTCTGAAAGTAGCTTCACACAATAGGCAAGAGGAACGTATAATTTATGAGCTCAGTTGCTCAGAGCTGTATGAGTGGTTTGTCGCGCGTCTCCTCTCGCAGCTTGAGTCGCGCGCGCCACTCGCTACGGTCGGCGAGTATCTTGCGGCCGTGGGTCTTGTGGATCTCCCTGAACGGAACTTTCTTGCGTGGTAGCTCCGTTTTTACGCTTTCTTTATCTAGGAGAAAGGAAAATTATCATAAGAATATATTTTTATTCATCACCATCGGTTCACTGGGCACAAATCTTCTCTCGAATAAGTCTCATTATGACCAAAATTTATTATTTTATTTATTACTAGCTTTAACCCGCGGCTTCGCTCACGTTAGGTTCGATTTTTTAACCCCCTATTTAACCCTCTTGGGGTTGAAATTTTCCAAAATCCTTTCTTAGCGGATGTCTACGTCCTAACAGCTACCTGTATACCAAATTTCAGCTCGATCGGTCCAGTGGTTAGAGCTGTGCGTTGATAGATCAGTCAGTCAGTCAGTCAGTCAGTCAGTCAGTCAGTCAGTCACCTTTGCCTTTTATATATTTAGATTAGACACAACAGATTATAAGAATAAGAAACAAAAATAATACAGCCATGATTAAAACTAGGAGGCATCTAATCATAGTAGGTACATACGTACCTACGTACGTACGTAGGTAGGTAGGTACGAACACATACTTAACGTGATAATTATGTTATTAAACCTTCAACAAATCTAAAATCTTAATATCTTTCTATCATTAGTTGAACCAATAAAGTTTGGTAGTCAATTAACTGAACAGTGACAATAGTTAATATTAAGACTTACGATGTCTGCTCCCCGGCACAGTTTTGGTCTCGCCCTCTGGCTGCTTGTTGAAGGGGTTGTGCCGCTGCCCGCGCGGCGGCACCTTGGGCTCGTCCTCGGAGGCGGCCACTGCCACTAGACCCGCTGCTTCCGCCGCCTCTTCAGCTGTTCACAAAATACACTTTAAATAAATTGTTCAGAAATATGATGATGTTTTGTTTTGATAGATTTAGACAATCTGGGCAAAATGTGGGTCATTATCAATTCGGTGGGTTCGATTTTATCGATCCACCCTCTTTTCGTCGATCATTCGCGTCCGCCATCGCAAGCGGCGGACAGTTAGTTCTTCGCAAGACGCCGCGCCAGTAACGCCGCTCGCTGTCGAGTGCCCCTCGAAAAGCTGGACAACGTGTACATCGGCTCATCATCGTCTTCTCGTCGGTTTGAACTCTAAATTCACGTCAATGGCAGCTGCCTAGTGTGTGTGCCGAACGAACGGAACTCAAGATTTTGCATTCCTAATCGAACTATCTAACGGGACAAGGCCAACCAACATCTTCGGCCAGGCGGACCGACGGCATCAAAGGTGAGTGGATTCCTTAATTTCGTTCTCGCTGATCGATGGTGAAGGTTTGCCCAGAAATAGGAAGCTATCGAAATCATAACATCAACATATTATACAGTCCACTAAACATTCCAAAACCAGCGACCTACCGTGGGACTTACAACCCCGCGGTTACATGGTAAGTTCGTTCAGGTGGAATAAATAAAAATAAGCAGGTCATCTGGACAGAACGTGAACAAATAGGTCTAATTTGAACCTCTTAGAGTTCACCTATAATGAATGGACAGTGCTAAGTTGAACTGGGACACACTACCATCAAAAATGAGAAGTATAGGCCATAGTCAACTAATCTAGCCAAGTGTGGATTGGTAGACTTAAGACTTCACACACCTTTGAGAACATTTGACGATTCGAAAGCACTTTGTAAGTTTTTTTTTATTTTCTCCTGATTCTGAACACCAAAGTGGTGGTCAATAGAATTACAATCTAGCCTAACTTAGTTGGCTAGTTAGCAATTTTAAACTTATAAATTACTATCTTATATACTAAGAAATTGTCCAACAACACATCTTAGTCTTTCTTTATAATTACATGAACAAATTGTATCTTTAGATATATATCTAAAAGTTCAAAAGTTTGTTTGAATAAAAACTATTCTATTCTCTTATGAAGAACTCTCAGGCGTAAACTTGGCATGCATGGCTAGTAAATTATTAAAAAATATGGCAGACTGGGTTACCTTCAGCCTCTTCTAGCTGTCTCTGCAGCTCGGCCACCATAAGCTTCATGTAGTCGTAGCTGGCGCATGCCAGTGCCTTCATCCAGGCCTCCATGGACGCCTGAGCATTGGTGCACAGGTAGTATGTGCGCCCGCCCTCACAGTGAAACACTATCTTGAAACTGTACGTCTCTTCTTCTGTTAACTCTGAAAAATATACACAATTTACGACCTAGACCAAGGTACTAGAATGGCAACCCTATTAGCATGTTAGGAAACTCATTAATATTTTAATTTAAACAGTGTACTGTAATACAAAAAACCATACTTGAAATTGCACATTGAACCCATGAAACATTTATCAAATTAGACAAAATTATTATTAATTAAGTAGATTAGAACATTAGTGACAACTTTTTGTGGGTTGGATCCTGTTTGCTAATCTACGTCTAAGTATTTCAGTAAGATCTAAGCTAATCTAGCTATCTATCAGCCAATAAACCTACCAAGGAAATACTAATAAGAGCAAGAAAAATTTTATTTTATCTGAAAAATATGATATCTAACCAATTAGAATCCCAAACCAAACTGTTGCTAAGGAACATTAAACTTGTTTTCATCAAATGTGAGTAGTTCCTATCAAAGTGTGTCTGTTTATTGTCATTTCAAAGCTTAACAACTACCCCACTGAACCAATTCGAATGAAATTTGCATGATTTACAAGGTAGATAGATAGATAGATAATTTATTCACCAAAATGCAGGTACAATATGATGTAACATAAAAAAAAACGAGCCTAATACATTTTACCATATATTATAATAATTATACAACACAATTACAATCTTCACAAGACTGTCGAATGGACGGATATCTCACCAATAGTGCATCCCTCCAGTATAATAACTCCCACGGGTTCCTTGTCTCCTTTCTTGTCGAAGTAGAAGAGTAAATTTCCCTTCAAAGTGAACCATCTCCGCTGGTAGCTTTTGCCCACTTCACCCCTCATGTCCAACCAGCCCTCGCGGTCCACGGGGGTCGCTGACGACGCGAACGCGCACAGATTCTTCTCATTGATCTTCATTTTTGCTTCTCAATGCAAAAAGCAAACTAATTTAATGTTTTTGTTGTTATTGTGTTATCATAGCGTGTCGTTCCAGTCTGATTCACTATTGTATAGAATAAGTATAGCGATTGTGCACAGGATTTTCTATTTTTATGCTTTGTACGCTTTGTAGGATCACTTTCTGCCGTTGTTTATAATGGTAGATAGTAGTAAGTTCCTTGTTGTATACTCTTATATTATTCTCTATAAATTAATATTCCAATTAGAATTATTTACATTTTGTATTGTGTGCTAAGAGATTATACGTAAACCACAGAATGGAAATTGGAAACGTCAGAGCATGGTCAAAATGGTCGATTGCGGAAAAACTACATCAACCATGGCTACAATCATAGACCAGGAACAACTAGATAGACAGCCAATGTCAGGGGGGTAAACTATGTATGGAGCGAATTTTATACCTACGGGGGCGCAAATTGCCATTGCCTAAACATTCTAATAATATTGTTCAATTTTTGAGCATTGCAACACTAACATTTCTAACGCGTCATAGCTATGCTTTGTCAAATTTAGGATGATAATTTTGGCAGATCACGTCCATAAAGTTTCGTTTTATTTTCCGGTAAAATGTTATACAGATAATGTCGTACTTCATTGATGGGTACCGCCCACTTAGTAAAGTACCATGCGTATCGAACAACCACAGACTATCGAAAATCGGTTCTGAATTGAAATAGATCGAACATGTAAAAATTAACATTTAGGTAACTATATTATTTTTTATATATATTAAATCGTATGTGGGAATAATTTTATCATTAATTTATAGTAGGTTTGTATTTTAAGGTAGATCAAATATTGCCACGCGTATTCCTCGCTGCAAAGGTTGATGGATGAAACAAGAATAGGCACGAATCGAAATCGTCGGTGTGGGAGGGCTTTTATAATAATAAATTATTAATTTAATAGAAAAAATAGTTTGATTTGTAATATAATCTGACCATACAACATAATATCGAATATCCATGCACCTATCGATTCCAAGTTCTATGGGAATAATAATCGATAATCGAATAAATTCAGTAACGATTACACACAACCCCGTCCCTACTGTGAGTTGTCAAAATTATCATCCTAAATTTGACAAAGTATAGGGGTGAAAACGATACCACTCTTCCTTCGATAGTAGTACAGTGTGCCTAGTTTAAGATTTTTTACTACAATTTCGAGCTCCGTAAAGTTTCCTCACAAACTACTCACTGCGTGAATAGTTTATGTCACTTTGGTACCACGAGTCTGTCAAATAGCATACATGAGGAAACTATTACGACTATACCAAGGTCAAAATTCTGACATTTGTTGTCTCTCTTACACATTTGCAAAAAAAGCGAGACAGGTATACGCTGCCATCTTATCCAATTTGACATTTTTTGCATCGTTTTGTGACGTCATTGACGTCATCACAGTGGCAGCATAGACTATATATGTGCTGGGAAGTGTCAGTACATCATACAATCTATGGTATGGTTGTCTATGGTAATTTGACATAAGACCTAAGAGTTGATGTAAATGTTGTACACGAAAGAGATGCAGTATAGAAAAGTCAAACAAGATAGAATGAGACACAGTCACAATTTATTGTCTCTCACTGCGTGCCCATTGCAGATTCTATTTCTAATAAAGGATATTTTTTCTATGACCTAAGTCATTAAAAACCACAAACAGATTTAAGTGTCTGTGGCTCCCTAAATATCAACAAAAACAAGATAACGGAATACGAAACCGAAAAATGTTATATATATTTAGTGGTCATTTGTAATCAAGGAACATAATACTCTGACGAGTTTGTAATAGTTTTGTAAACAGTTTGTGTTTGAATTCAAAATTCGCCACCAATTATTTTCGCACTAATCCAGTACCTACTGTCCAGCCACCAAGTTAATAACTTCATAACCCTAGCTGGTTTAAAACTGTCCGGCCTTACGCAAACTGACCAACTGAATTGGAATTGAAAAATTAAAATCAAGCATCATCTTGTAAACTAATAGGTATGTAATTGTACGATTTTATGACCTAATCCTCTCATTTCGAGAGGAGACCCTAAACTTCGTTTGATTCTGTGACTCTGACGCACGGCTGTCCAGTTGTGTAGCTCAACACATCCTGTGTTGAGAAATGACTGGTTTCAGAATGTGTGGTAAAGAAAATAAACTATTGTATTTGTTGAAGTAAGCATACTTAATTTTATTATTAGACCTAAAAAATGTTAAGATTTCCTACACTAAAGAACAATGTTATGTTGTTTTGATATATTGTGATGTCATTCTCCGTACCAATCCTACAAATTTTTTTATAATTGTGAAAGTGTTATTGTTTGTTGATTTGTCCTTCAATTACGCTGCAAAAGAGCTACGGATTGATGTAATTTTTGCATGTATACAGTTGAGGAGCTGGAGAGTGACAAAGGCTAAACTTTTTATCCTGGAAAATCATAGTTCTGTGGGATTTGAAAAACTAAATCCTCACGGATGAAGTTGCTGGCATCAGCTAGTTACTAATGATTAAATAGCTTATGGGATATGTTTTTTTCTTTTTTTCCAGTATAACCTACGCAACTAGTGCCTACTACTATACCAGAAGAATGGGTATACATTTGCATCTCTCTATTCAGCTCTTAGGCTGGAATAGCCCTTAGGCCCTTAGGCTGGAAAAAGCAGCGCAGTCACCAGGTCTTCTGCATTTTCACCGCTTGTTATACCACTCAGGGGTACAGCACATTCCTACCTATACCTACTTTATAATCATTTTAGTGCAAGTATCCAGCGTTATAATGGGATGGAATGTAATTTTTACTTTGAGAATTCATGTCAGAGAATCTAATGTAATTTGTTATGGTTGCTTAATAAATAAAATAAATTGTTTATATTCTGTAATTGACCCATTCTTGTTTTATATTTATACTAATTACTACATGAATAAATAAATAAATTTATTTACAAACCATTTATATTCATTTATATGTACATTCAAGTTATTTTTATCTATACCTACATACAAAGTCTACTTAATTATATTATACAGGTAAATTGATGCTGAACAAAGGCATTTATTTTGAAATGGCAGTCTATCTATAATAAATAAACTGTCTTAAACATTTAAGTTTAAATTTTTGTGTCTGTTGGTCATGGTTAAAAAAGGTCAAAAGGCTGAACCGACTTTGATAATGCTGTTTTGGCAGATGCACTGCAAGTAAAGTATGGATGCTATACAGTTTAATTGCTAATGCAGACCATCTGACCAGACTATCCATAAGTATTATATGAAAGTTTCTACTAGGCTACTTTTCATACAAGAAAGGTTCCTAAAAACAATATATAAATCCACATTAATGAAGTCAAGACCCTATATCTACTTAGTGAATACAACATATGATTTAATTATATTTATTATCATTGACATTAGTCAATCATGTTAGTATATTAGTACTAACATATTTATTACAGAGAATCCTGCTAATAATGTAAATGCGAAATTATGGATGGATGTTTGTTACTCAATCACGCCGCAACGGCTGAACCGATTTGGCTGAAATTTAGCACAGAAATAGATTAGTCTGGATAACACATAGGTTACTTTTTATCCCGGAAAATAAGAGTTCCCGGCGGGATTAAAAATGCGAACGAAGTCGCGGGCTTCAGCTAGTGTTTCAAATATATTATTTCTTTTTAATAGATAAATAAGCTAAGTAGGTATGCTATAAATTATACATTTTAGGACAGAATTGGGCAGTTAAAATGAAAATTGAAACAATAAAGATTATATTTATTTTTACATTTGGTTTGGTAATTATTGTCTTATTACATATATAACCTACCTATCTTTTTATGAAAATCTTGATAATATTTAAGTATGATTCGAGCTCCACCTAGCACCTGCATACTTGGTATTAGTTGACAGCTTATATTGGTCTATAGTGATCCTGTAATAAGTAACATGGTGCAACCTGCATTTTTCTTCTTTATCAACCGACAGACGTCCACAGCTGGACAAAGGTCTCTTGCATGGACTTCCACGGGTTTCGGTCTTGCGCCACCTGAATCCAGCGGCTCCCTGCGACTCGATTGATATCGTCGGTTCACCTAGTGGGGGGTCCGCCAACACTGCGCTCCCCGGTGCGGGGTCGCCACTCCAGCTCCTAGGGACCCCATCGACCATCAGCTCTTCGAACTATGTGCTCCGCCCATTTCCATTTTAGATTCGTTTCGCTGAGCTATGTCGGCGACTTTGGCTCTTTTACGGATCTCCTCATTTTTGATTCGATCTCCCAGGGATACTCCGAGCATAGCTCTCTCCATCGCCCGCTGAATAACCCTGAGGCTTCTTGTGAGGCCCATAGTTAGGGACCATGTATCTTCAGGCACTGAGGAATTATTAATTATATTATTGCAACCTGTAATAAGTAAGTAACAATTTATTAATCTGTGGAACTATCCTGACAATCCTGAATGAACTGGCTGAGCGATTTATATAGTTACTCAACGGAACTGGCTACGGCTTAGGTACTTATCTTCGTCACCACTCACCAGTGATACTTTTTGTGAACTTTATTAGGTTGTGAGAGTTAGAGATAGCGCTAGATTCTCTTGACGATTCTAAATCACTTTGTAAAGTTTATTTAAATAAAAAACTATGTTATTCCATTGAATAAGCACTTTTCGGGATCCGTTGGGAGTTTTTGCACAAAATGCTTCATCTGAGATTCTTTTCGTCTTCGTGACACTCTGGCCAGAGAGGTGGTGGTCATCAACGAAGTGACGTCTTTAGCGGCAGATGTGAGTCGCCTCACGAGCTTTCGCCACTTCTCCCTGCTGGCCGACAGCCTCGTACACTTGTGCAATTGACCGCCCATCGTAGACTTTATTTGATGGGTCCATCGCATAGGTGATTTTCTTCGTCTTCTGGTGCCCTACACTTTGTCCGAGAAGCACAACACCAACACTATTAACGCCACTAAACTTTTCTCCTCCTCTTCCCGGCGGTTAGCTTTCACAGCCTCTGTGATCATTATTCACGTCTTCGTGGGTCCTAGAACTCTTCAAATTAATTATTTTTCAACATTTCGTTCGTATATCACCAAGCTCTCACGGAATATTTTCGGTGAATTGCAATTCGAGTATCGTCTCGTGTCACAACTCGAAAATGACGTCATTTTCGGGTTGTGAGATGTCAAACATGTAACTCATACTGCCAAATAGCAATACTTTCCGTATCTTTGTTCGAAGACGTGTTTAATTCTCGATGGTGACGTCACACGTCTGTAACGTGTAAGCTCATACTCGGAAATACTCGATCACTTTTAGGTCCGCCGCTCGCCGCTTGGGGCGCTGGCTGTAGATGTATGAAGAAGCTCGATGTCGAAGATTCGATGAAGTATACTATCAAAACTTAAACTAACCACACTGACACTATATCGAATGAAAGAATCGATACCACATTCGATACTACATATATCAGAAAATGCCTAATAGTACTAAAATTACAGAAAATTAACTCCGGAAAATCATTTAAATAAACAGCGACTCTTGGTACCTTACAAGAAAGTGCAATTCAGGTCGACACAGTGCTTATTACCTACCGTCATATTTATCTAGAATTTGTCTCCGTTTCTATCACTTAACACTTATCCCTTCGCACTACGTAAGGGTTGCTTCTTTTAAATATGAATACTCTATTACCAGTTAATGCTATGGCGTGCCTATTAGTCTACTTTTGAACAAATGGCATTTCAAATAAACCTAGGCTAGGTACCTACTTAGTAGTAGGCCTGTACTTAGATCAGAAAACTTTTATTTTTATTTATTTTAATTTACAATGCCTGCATTGGTACTTTAACCTAAAAATGTTAGTGAATACCTTTATGAAATCTCTTTTAAGTAGGTAGGTACATGCGTGTCAAACCTGAAATGATATACGACCTTATAGTACGACCCTTACAAAAGTATTTCCTTAGCTATTGGTCATTTATAATTATTTTAATACTACAAAGCAATTTGCTTAGTCTCTATTATATATTATTGTATACGTTGTATACCCATGTATTACCAAAAAGAATGTGTGAGTACCCTGTTGTTTACTTCACCAAATTCTTACTCTAACTTAGTTAATAATAATATTATTTAGTTATAGTTAATCCATAGTAGGTACCCACCAAAACAAAAATGCTAATATGTATGCAACTTAAATAGGTACAAACTACTACAAATTTTCCTACCTTTACTTAACAAAGCTAAATCTTTTGTTTTATTTTTTATTAATTTGTAAGTAGCTAACTTTACTCTATAATAATAATTAACATTCTAATTACATAAATAACATCAGATACGTGACATAAATAAGAATAACTAGGTACCTTACTACATCACCTACCACGTATAATTGTTAAACGAGTATTCAGGTTACAGGTTCTATTACATACCTATTCCTAGTTAGTATCGAATAAGAAGTATCGATGCCGTATGAGTACTCTAGTTTCTCCCTAGTCTATGACTATTTTGTTTTCAACATGCACGGCCAGTTCAGTCCCATACAAATTTCCATAGCCTTACAAAATCTTTTCCACTATGATGCATGACAATTTTTACAGACATCTCTATATCTACATTAGGTACCTATATGTAGTATGAAGTATTTATAGATCTACAGTAATCTATGATTCTCCTGATGGCTGACGCCCAATCGACGCCATTATTATTGTATTTGGTTTTTTTAGTTTAATTTTCATATATTTCTGTCCCAGAATAGCAATTGTTATTTCAATTTATTGAAATATAGTGCAAGTGTTATGTGCCCGTTATAATAATTCGCGTAAGGACGCTTTTTTTTTATAAGTTTCCACAGTGTGAGAAAAGACAAAGTTTTATGGTTTATATTATAAAAGTGTTTAGGATCTTATGTGTTTACCAGTGTGTTGTAATTTGAAAAACGTTTCGTGAAACAAATTATTAAAAATATGACGTCTTAATTGGTGTAGGGTGTATCTAATAAACAAAATTAGGACATATAAGTATATATTAGACAAGATCATAAAGACTTACCTGAAATTCCAAAAATGTGTATAACAAAAGCGATAGGTATTATGTTATTTCAAAGTGAATTAAACAAATATTTTTAAAAAATTTGTTTCTTTATTTCCTATTTTTTATAAATTATAACCTATAATTATTATTATGGGCAAGGATGGCAATAGGTAGATACCTACGGTACATACCTGTGGTAGATACCTATGGTACATACCTATGGTAGATACCTTCATAACAAAAATAAAAATCCATAGACAAAAATAGAAAAAAAAATTGTTATTACGCCATTGGTTACAGCAGTTTTCCAAAATGATACATTAGCCAATCATGGGCCTTGATTTCGAGGGTTTAAAATTTGTAGGGCACTGAGCCATCTGATACGTAGTATCATAGTAATCTGTGTCAACATGGCGTCTTCTGTATTGTTTTGTAACAATTAATTAATTTCTTACATTTCTTTATACTTTTCCGTCGAATTATTTATATCACTGAGTATGTAATCACGTTTAAATGTGTTTAAAAGTGCAGTGCTATTCGTATTGACTGTTTCATACGGACAAGTCTAGCGTTTGTTTTTTTAAAATGGCTGTGAAAGAAATCAAGACAAAATGTTTTAAATGTAGCTGCTTGCCGGCCGAAGACAACATTAAATTGTTTCAATTCCCTTAACCTGCTGTATGAAATCTTTTGTGGTAAGTATTTCTACCTAAGTTCTAACATGCCTGCCTAACCTAACCTAACCTACCTATGTTAAAACTCATTCTTATTATCCTTTTACAAAACAAATATCTTTTGATATTTAGAGTTTAGAGTAGGTAATAATATCAAAAGGATAAAGATTCGCATCTATAGTTTTCTTATGAACTAAGTTGTATAGTAACATTGTACCAACTATGTCCCACACATTACAGATTCTATTAGGAAAAAACTATTAACTAGTACAATAGCACATTCTATAGAAAGTGTATAAGTTACCAATAGGGTAGTAAAAATGCTTTCTTTTATATCTTCTTTATCAACTGATAGACGTCCACTGCTGCACAAAGGTCTCTTGCATGGACTTTCACACTTTGGTCCACTTCGATTTTGCGCCGCCTGAATCAGCGGCTCCTGCGGCGACTTTGGTTCTACGGATGTTCTCATTTCTGATTTGATGGTATATAGTTGTAGTTACTAAAGTTAAAACTTGTTTCATTTCAGATGTGAACTATGGGCTCAGTACATTTTTCCTGAACAAGACTACTCTTCATCGTCTCTGCAGGAGAAATTATACAGTGAATATAGAATGCGACATCAGAATGCTGTGAAAGAAATGTCAGCCACTGCACTCAAAAGAAAAAACATCATTACACATAAATAAATATGAAGTTAGAACAAAAAAAAGGTTTTTTTTTTAATCCTAAGTAAAAGCATAAAGATAAGGTATTTTGACTCGAAAGAAAACTTGATACCTATTCAAAAATAGGTAGGTATCAAGTTTTCTTTCGAGTCAAAATATCTTATCTAGAAAATTAATTTGAATATGTATAGTCTGATTTTTAATTCGGTGGAATTCTGACAGTTGTCATTTTGTAAACAGAGCGAGTTATTTGTATGAAAAACAGTATTACCACCTGTAGTTCGATTTTACCCCAAACTATCTGTCAGGCATTTGTCATAATATATATGTATGTGCGGCAATTGATTTTTATTTTTATAGGTTTTTTATTATCTTTTTTGTGGGATTTTTTTAATCTCTGGTAACATTAAGATACGTCAGAATTCCACGCAATTAAAAATCAGACTATAGGTATGTTTCCATATTTGAATTCTCCCGCCGTAAGAGTTGCCGAGGGCTAATTCTAGATGGCGCTAGTGTGAACTGTCTCGTGTTTTTTACTATGGAGTTTGCATTCTTCTCCGTTAGGAGTATTAGTGTTCTGTGGCCAATGTCCATAGACACGAGTGTGCCTAGTAACGACTATAGAAACCTACACCTACCTGGCTACAATCTCAAAATTGTGATGATTGACTGAACTTATGGCATAGGTACTTATTGTAGCAATTAATTTTGGCTAATAGGCCAATAATAGCCAATAGCCATATAGGATCGGCCCACATCGGCCATTCCAGAGGTGACTACGATTGTCACACGGTGTGACATGCTGCCCTCGTAATTGAAAACACAGTAAGTGTTTTCAATTGAAAACACTTACTGTGTTTTCAATTACGAGGGCAGCATGATTGTCGTATTCGTAGCAGGATTGTTGTAGTTTGGTTACCCGGCGTCTCCATTACCTTGAGCCCGTGTGACAATCGCATGCACTTGAGTAAAAGCGGGTTCACACGGTTCGATTTTAGTTGATCAACTGCCAAATCGCATACGGCGTACCATTTGAACCGTCTGAACGTGGTCTGAACAGACGACAAGTATTGAACAACCTAAAATCCCTCTTTTTACACACATACAATATCATAGCTAAAATCGAACTGCGAGAACCTGCAACATACCTCTGACTGACCAAATGACCATGTCTTTCGCTTTATCTGGCTAAATAAAATATGTAGGTATTGCGTTTATTGCACAGGCCATAACGCTTATAAAATTATTTTTATAATTTTTCGGCAATCAGTGAAACCTAAGCCAGAGGAGGTAACTATGTGCTATGCTATTCATTGATATGTATTTTGTTTTGAAAAGAGCAACTGCTGAATTTCTTGCCGGCTCTTTTCAGCAAAATCTGCATTCCGAACCGGTGGTATCGGTAGGTAGGTAGGTAAGTACAAAATAATTTTGAATTTGCAGAGCATTTTAATGTAGAGCAAAAACCGCCGAAAAAAACACGTTCTTGTATGGGGATCCCTTTATTTTTACTATTTGTTGTTATAGCCGCAATATACTTACAATTATACACATTCTGTGAAAATTTCAAGTGCTACGGTTCATGAGATACAGCCCGCTGACAAACAGACGGACGGACAACGGAGGCTTAGTTATGGGGTCCCGTTGGCACCCTGACAGTATAAATTTTTCTTGTATGAGGAGTTAAATAAAATCATTCTGTAAATATGTAATATTTTATTCATAATTATTATTACCTATTTTCACAGTTATTTATAAAGTTATATTAATATCAAGTATTACACTAACTTTTGTTTACGAATTTCTAATGATTGCTCCGTTTAGAAAATTTGATTTCCATCTCAATCATCGGATTTGTCCTCTTACAGACTAATATATGACAAAATGGTGAGGTCTATATACAGTACGATCCCAATTCCCTAAAAAAATTGACAAATTCACAATAACAAAAAAGTCAAAAACAAAATCTTAAAAATAATTCATTCAACTACGAATCTCGCTTAACAACTGTACAAAATATTACGAGTGGTTTCTTTAAAATGTGCTCCTTATACATCGGCAAAGTGGGCGAACCACTGGCGCGGTCCGATCGCCTCGAGCCTCGACCCTATTTACAAAGTGTTTTACAAAACAAAATATAAACTATATACAACATCATTAAATATTCTCAAATGCTGTAACACATTTAAAATATTTTATATTCAACTAGCCATAATTCAGTTTAACCGCGGGTAGGTCATCGCTACAATTAAATAATATATTATGTACCGGCGTGCGCCCCGGCCGCCGAGGCCTGTACAATTTGTCTACATCAGTTCCTCACACTGATCCTAAAGGGTTGCAATTAAAATTAATCAGGTAAAAAGCAATGTAATAAAATTATGAATTTTCATGACTCTGTTCAGTACATAAAAACATGTCATATAAAAAAAAAGATCCCGACGAATTGAAACCCTTTTTAAAGTCGGTTAAAAACCAAAATGTACAAAATGTTACTGCCAATGCGAATACAAGAAACTCCCAAGTTGAACAATGCGCGTTGCTCTTACATATGCATTAACGTTAACTGTATGACATTTTTTACATACTTATCATTATTTTATATTAAAATAGAAAATTTTATATATCTACCAAAATGTAAGAGATTCGACAGATCAGCACTGTTTTGGTATTACAATTTATTTAATTCATAGTTTTATAAAATGATCCCTAAATATACAAAAATGCTATCATCGAACATTGTTTTTGTTTCTCTTTACAACTATGTAACTAATCGTAAACTATTGGTGTCTAATTGTTTTTCAGTTTAAGGTTAATTATCATAAGAAAACGACATCACTAGAAACACTGTTTTTTTAGAATGGTATACTTTTCTTACCATGTTCACTTACAACGCGGATTCTTGGCAGTTCTCTTATTTTACAGTATCTTTAGTAGCAAAATTTTGCACTCATTAATATTACTTTGAAGAAGTATGTTCTACTTATGTCAACCAATGTTGAGCTTTTGTTCCCTGGATATAACTGTACAGTGGGTGCACGGCACAAAAAACTTGTGTTCACCGTGAACGATCAATCGTCCGTACAACACAGTCAACCATAGACAATCTGCCACATAACAAATTACACCAAATACTTCTGATTTGTGTTGGCTGATCATCTCATGTATTTGATTCATAAGCATAACAGTCAGACAATTACAGTTGAGAAACAAGCGGCGCAATTTCTGGTCTGTAGAGATCTTATATGTCATTTTGGATCACAAAAAAGATCGACTGTGTACCTACAGAAGCCTAATTGTTTATTGATCTAATGTATAATTGCCACTAAATGTAAAGCTACGTGTTAGTCAAGTTAATTTCAAAATATTTTAAAAAACTATACAAAAAAATAATGTGTAAAGTAAAGAAATCGAATTTCGACATCTTTAGAGATAATAGAAATGAAAATAAAAACCCTGTCAAAAAAACTTTTAAGAAAATAAGTGGCGGTAAAAATATCTAAATCACTATGTAAATAGCTAACACCTTTGGTAATTCATACCGGTTTGAAAGGTCAAATAAAAAATTATATATTACTTTATACATAGCACAACAACATTATAATATTATAACTGCAATAAGTAACTTGTGACATACTTTTTTCAACTAATGTAACTCTATAGGCAAAAGATGAAGATAAAAGATGAGAGTTCGTGGCGATCACAAAACTATGACTACAATTAGTATCCTGCTAAGAAAACTACCGACACTACTCCCGTCTATTATGCATAGACCGAGCACTTAAAACGATTCCAAAATACTAGCACTATATATTATCGAGTATAATAGTAACTACGTTAGTTCTGGTAAAAAAAGTTTATATTCAAAAGATGATTCAATTCAAAAGTGATAAATATTGATTTGTACTCAAAAATACTGCATGACCTGTATACCAGCATTGTAACTAAATACGTAGTAATGAAATATGTGCCTTGTCATAACAACATCAGTTTAATTAATTCATGGTATTTTTTGATCATCAAATACAACAAGAGATAAGGTTTATGTATTGTGTATTAGAGGCTGGATAAAATCTTACCAAACTCTACTTTCAAGATGCTTTTCAATCTTTAAGGGCACAACAAAAATATACAAATCATGCAATACAATACTACATACTTAAAACATTCCCTACTGATTTAAAAATTGTTGATATAAAAATTCATTGGATAAAAAATTATAATAAGAAAAACGTATAAAAAGGTAAAATTACAAAATAATATGATTTTGGTACTATAAAAGTGATATGAAGGTCGCCAAAAACAAAATGTAGCAAAAAATTATGTTTGATACTAAAGAAAATGAGGTTTTAAATGGAGTATGAGATCAAGGAAGAATGATTTGATTCTGAAAGACCATAGTGGAAGAAACCTTTTTTCCCTCAAGAATGTAAATGGAAATGAAATGCCCTCATCAACGAGACAAATCTCGATAGAACTACAGCTTTTTATTATAAAACTGTGTCTTTTTACGTCAAATTGGACCTTTGTTGAAGATTAAACTTAATATTAATATACCTCCCTGGCTTATCAACATCTTTTTTATAAATTTTCTATGTTTTAATATAACATTTCGATATTCACACAAGTCTGTGGTAACTTTCAATCAGAGTGAATGCCCATTTGTTATAAGGTATTGTAGGAATAGCTCCAAAACCAATAAAAAAACTTATTAATAGTTTTGAAAGGAAGGATGTAATGTTAGAGAAAGCGCAAGGACACCAGTTTACCACTAAATAAAAACTGTGACAAAGTTTTTATTTGATTTACTTTTTAAAATCCCGCGGGAACTCTTTGATTTTCCGGGATAAAAAGTAGCCTATGTCACTCTCCAGGTCCTCAACTATACCCATGCAAAAAAACACGTCGATCCGTAGCTCTGTTCCAGCGTTATTGAAGGACAAACCAACAAACAAAATCACTTTCGCATTTATAATATTAGTAAGGATGAAATACAATCGCGCGCGGAAAGTTTGAAACTGCTTTGCACATTGCTATGCTTTATTTTCAAGTTTCACATATTACGTCGATTGGTTATGAAAGAACCTATGAATACTTATAACAAAGTGGTCTCAGGCTAAAATCTATAGAGCATGCTCTAACTTGGCTCAGATTACTTAAGGGTTGCCTGGAGGAGATTTGCTTTTGCAATAAAGATGCCTATGCACCCTATACTTAATACTTTTTTCACTGTTTCATTTTAATTTTAATTTCTTTTTTTTCTTTTGGTGTGCGAATAAGAATTTTGTATTCTATTGTCTCGTTTTAACTCTCTCGAGTCTTAAGCAGTGTGAGTGTGATGTATAAATCTCAGCCTAACAATCAAGTTACCACTCACTGTCCGCACATTGACTATAACTATTCAATAACCATCTCAACAACCCCCGTAAGGGTTGAATGCCATACTGTGATAACAATAACTTCTCTCTAATCAAGCCATCATGTACATGCCATACCATTTAATTAATTTACCTAAGTACTGCCTCCTAATTCTATCAATGCATGCAAAGATTTAAATTGTTAGATTCACGAAATTATGAGAGTACGCTAGCTAACTATACCCTTTTCATAATAGATGTGGAAAGCATTACCAACTTTATTTAGCTCAAAACCACGCGCATATAGATTGCGAAAGCAACGATACAGTAGACATTACTTGGTAATACAAAGTTATGTCACACCATGTTCACATTTTAGTTACAATTTGTTTTTGGACTGAATAAATAATGTAGATAATTTTTTACACATTCATTTTGAACAAGGCGAGATGGGAGGTGTAAAATAAGGTTGGAGAGAAAGAGACAACACTTATATCTCAGGTAATGCATTTTTGGTTCACCTGTTTGGCTATCACCATCAATACCAGCCTATAGAGCTGGAGTAAGGGTCTATCTGGCAGTTTAAATCTTTGCATTTGTGTAGAACTTTGCTTGTAGTGTATTTTTATTTATTGCAAAAAATTAATAGAACTCAATGTCAAAATTAATAAATATACACTACACACAACATTCTACTTAAAAAATCTCATGTTTACAAATTGTCCAGAAGGTTAGTTCTGCGGGCTACCAAAGTAACCTTGAATGTCTACTGACCCTGAGTAATTCATTTTATGGAACTAATTTAGCTAATTTTTAACAAAGTCATTTATTTTTTAGCCCAAATCTGTAACAACAATCTAACGAACCATACATAAAAATGCATTGAGAATAACATAAGTAAAGCAAGAAATAAATTAACAAAAAAGTTTTGTAAGAACATTAAATTACAGAGTTCATGATAAATATTAGCTGCGACTGATATTACAGACTTGGGACTTGGTTTGCGATGACTCCCAATAAATAATTTAAATTACGATAATGGTAACCAACACGGATGGTCCTCACGCCGACATTACCTTTACTACCCACAATGTCCATATATCACTATGTTACACTACACTGCGCCCACTACGAAACTTCACAATATAAAAACTTTAACAAATACAAGTATATAAAGACTTGTTTGGATATTTCTTGTGGTTTGGTGCACTTCACTTTGAACATTTGGGCAAACTTCGACAACCGAGCGACGTGACCTTAGTCGGAACAGGCATTTTAGATATAGCCGGACATAGTTGTCACTATGTATGGTACGAACTCATCATGGAAGTGCTCCCCATCCAACGTTACTTAACCTGAGTTTACACCTCAGTTTAGTAATGGAGATGAGGTGCGATCTTCAGACTGTTCTCATGGAATGAATTTCTGTATATCTGTTCTGTGTTTTTGTATTTTTTTTCAATCTGCGAGGCTCAGATTAGGCGGAATTAACTCCTTGTCCCGACTCTTGTCAATTCCAGCTTGTGTCGGTCGTTCGCGATCTTCCAGCAATGCTAGCCGGGGCCTCTCGCTCTAGCCGAGCGCGGCCGCCGTGTGGTAGAGCTGCATCAAGACTTGCACGTGCAGCGGCAGACACGACAGTCGGTCGTGAGTCGTGCCGTCCAGCGCGAGCCACGACAAAGCGTTGTACCCTTCCAAGACGTACCTGTAACGAAAATCATTTTTATTTTTCAGTCCCATTCTAAATAAGCGTGGTCTTTACATAATAATATTGAGAAATGATACATATATTTAATGTCTAAAACAAACAAAGTTAAAAATTTCAGTGTGATATGCACATTTTTCAGAACTTTTATCGTCAATGTTGCTTAACTATAAATATCTGCAAAAATATTGTGTGTATTTTGATTTAAATAAAAATAAAAAATTGGTCCAGCAGTGGACGTCTATCGGTTGATGAAGAAGGGATGCAGGTAGTTGTAGAGCATATATAGAGAATGGAAGAGAATAAGTATACCTGAGTACGTCAGTGGTGGTGGTGGAGTCCAACGGATGCGCATTGTGGTCTCGCCGCTGCGACAGCGAGGTGGTGTAGTCGTCCTGAGCGGCGCACTGCAGGTGTAACGCGTTCTTGAGGAAGGCGGGGCACGCGTCGCGCAGGTGCCGGCAGCTCGCCCACCACCAGCTGGGCATGGCCCCCAGCGGCGCCGTCGACACCAGGTAGCCGAGGGCCAGGGGCTGCTGGAGGACTGTGCCCACGTTCTCCTGTGGAAACATGGTGGTAATATGTTAGAGTTGGAGACAAAAAATATATCACCTGTTTACACTGCTTTATCTCGAAAATCCCATTAAAAAAAAAAGATTTCTCAAGGTTTGAAATGCGTGTTTGTGATATTACTGTATGAGTTATCTATACATATAATAAAATTGTAGAAAAGTGGTGTCTGTACAATGGAAATATATAAAAAAAAGTAGCAGGGGTTGTTATTATATCAATGCCGAACCCGAAATTGTAATATTTTTTTTGTCTGTTTGTCTGTGTGTTTGTGCACGCTAATATCAGAAACGGCTTATTCGATTGAGAACCGGTTTTCACTAATATATTGTAGTAAACTTCACTTAACATTTAGTGTTTATTTCATGTCAATCGGTTCATAAATAAAAAAGTTATGTCAATTTAAAGAATCACGGCGAACATTTTTAACGTACAGAGTACGTACTACTACACGCCTCGCGCCTGAGCGTCCGTGGCTATATAAAGCGCGCTGAGAGCCGCGCCCCGAAAAGTCACTATTCCACGCGAACGAAGTCGCGGGCACTGCTAGTTGTTAATATATTTCGCATAGAGCATGAAATTTTTTCTAAACTAGCGGACCCGACAGACGTTGTCCTGTCTTAACTATGAATATTGAAACTCTTTGACGAAATTGGCAGCACGCATTCTGTCAATGTTATGTCAAACGCCATAAGGTTACATCAAAAAAGTTTGAATTGCAAAAGCGGTTACATTAGAAATAATTTAATATGGTGGTTAAGTTTTCTTAAATTTTCTAATTTTTCGCGCAATTTTCTTAATTTTTTCTTTTTTAAGAACCTTCTCCTGACAATAACAAACACAACAAAAAAAGAATTAGCGAAATCGGTCCAGCCGTTCACGCGTGATGCGATGACCAAGGAAATAGGGATTCATTTTTATATATATAGATTAACCCCTTAGGGGGTAGAATTTTTTAAAAGTGTGAAACACTTACTTTTTTGTTTTCAATTTAAAGCCTAAATACCGAATTTTATGGGTATAGCTTGAAAAATGACGGAGTTTCATACAAACTTTAACCCCCCTTTTTACCCCCTTGGGGGGAGAATTTAAAAAAAATGTAAAATACGTAATTCTTTATTTTTAATCAAGAGCCAAAATATCAAGTTTCATAAACGTAACTTGAAAAATAACTTGAAGAACGAAGGACTATTATACAAACATTCAACCCCTATTTAACCCCTTAGGGGGTAGAATTTTTAAAAACTGTGAAACACGTACTTTTTTGTTTTCAATTTAAAGCCTAAATACCGAATTTCATGAGTATAACTCGAAAAATGACGGAGTTTCATACAAACTTTAACCCCCCTTTTTACCCCCTTGGGGGGCGAATTTCGAAAAATCCTTTCTTAGTGCTCGCCTACGTCATAAAAGGAACCTACTGTCAAAATTTCAAGTTTCTAACTTCAGTGGTTTAGGCTGTGCGTTGATCGTCAGTCAGTCAGTCAGTCAGTCAGTCAGTCAGTCAGTCAGGACAAGCCTTTTTATATATAATTATAGATTATGCCTATATGCTAACAAATTATGCCTATATGCTACAATAACAAAATTGGCAATATAGGCTATTTTATCCTGTAAACCAAAAGTACCAGCGGGATTTTGTAAAACATCAATGTTCAGTCAATCAATCGTGGGCCACATGAACATCTGCTCGTTTACCTGCTGGTGGTCGTCGTCGCGCGAGTAGGCGCCCGCGAGGTGCGCGTGGCGCGCGGGGCTGCCCTCGCGGCTGGCGTCGTCGTCGTGGCGGCGCGGCGAGGCGTGCGGGCTGCGCGTGGGCCACATGAACATCTCGTCCAGCAGGTCCGTCATGTTCTCCTCGCCCATCTCCTCGTCGGGCATCTCCAGCCCCATCAGGATGTCGTTCTCCTCGCCATTGGCATTGGGAGGCTCGAACGGCATCTGGTTTGACTGGAACAAAAAGAACATTAATTAGCTTAGGGTACACAATACATCAATCATACAAGCCTGGAGATAATGTAGCTTAAGTATTAAGAAATGGATTGTAGTGCTCCATACTCCGTATAAACATATGAAAGTGGGGTGGAGATAAGTTTATGACAAAAATAAAGCTACAATGGTTCTGCATGAACCATGATGATGGCAATTGTAGAAATCTATACACAACAGTAGAACAGTACAAACTGGAGCCAACGGATCATTATGTACCTTTTTATATTTTGTTAAAATTCATGCAAAAACGTTTGAGTGGTGAAATCTCACCTGTGTAGTGGCAGACGTGGGGAAGACGAGGATGTGCGTGGCGGTGACGTCGCGCGGCGTGTGCAGGTGGGACTGTATGGAGGCCTGCGAGAACCGCTCGTCGGGCGTGAACCGGTCGGCCATGAGCCGCAGACAGGAGTCCGGCTCGGTGGACACCAGGCAAGCCGACAGGATGCACGGCGCGCCGCTGCGGTACAGCAGCGAGCAACTGCCGCACATCTCGCGGAGCATGTTCGACGCTCGGTTCAGGTTCGGCCGCGAGAGAAGCCAACTCCAACCTGACAAAAAAAATTTACGTAACCGAGGCTCACGCGTATAACAGTATCAAAGCTTAATAAGCTCTATGTATTAAGTTATAGAGTCTAATTGATCCGCCAGTGTGTTGCATTGCAGCCTTTGATAAGTTTGTCTTACATCAAGCCACAGTATCGGGTGGCGTAAAGAATCAAAAGTATTTTTAGTAAAGGCCACAGATACATATATAGAAGTTGCCTTGATTCTTTTTCTCAGAAGGTACGATGTTAATCTTTAAAAAAAGTATTATGTGTTTAAATCATATTGTAAGGCTACAATCAAATGAAAAAAAAAAGGGATGGAAGTCCATACACAATGACGTCACGACCTATACGATGCAGGCGTGAGATGGAGATAGCGAGATGCTCTCAGTAAACCTCCACTTTACCGCACGCATTCATTTAAAACATTGATTACTGCATATTTTATATGAAAATTTTGATTATTTCCACAGAAAGCTTTCGTTTCTATTGTATTGACCATTTTGTCTATAAGTATACCGATCAATAGTTATTTAAAAAGCCTTTAGTAAAACTAACCTTTTAGTTCCCCGTGGCCTATCCGACCCACGCGGCCGACGACAAGTCGCCACGGCTGAACGGATTGCGACATGATGCCCAGGGCGAAGTCCATCAATTTGGTTAAACCCAGTCGCCGCGCTGGACCGCCTCGCTTCCGTCGCGATCTGTAGATTATATATCTTAGTTAAATACGCATCGAAAATAGTTCAATCGTCAATCATTCGTGTCCGTCATGTAAGAATGAATATAAAATCACACTAATATTATAAAGGCGAAAGTTTGTATGTGTGTGTAAGTGTGTACAAGGATTTGACTGATATTTAAAATGGAGATAGCTAATACCCAGGATTAAAACAAAGAGTTCCCACTTCCCATGGGAATCAAAAAACCTTAATACACGCGGACGAAGACGCGGGCATCATCTAGTAAAAAATATAAGTATGTATACAATATTTTGTAAGAGTACACTGCAGGGTCGTTTCAGCGACTGTTGACATTTGTGATGATTTGTATTACAATTTAAAAAAATATATCAACTAAGCTGAACTTTACTTATATTCTCCTCTCCCCTCCAAATAAGCGAAAAGCTTGTGTCAGGAGTGGGTACGACAATAGTACAATGGGTGTGGATCGAACCTGTGACCTTTCAGTTTAACGATTGGGCTATTGAGGCTTTTTGAATGAATACTTGTTAAGAGTGAACTCGGTGCGCCCTCACCTGGCAGGCACGTGTATGTTGATGGCGGCGGTGTCCAGCAGCTCGCCGCGCGCGTCGGTGGCGGCGGCCAGCAGCCAGCGTTGGTCGTGCGACAGGCAGTACGCCAGGAACAGCACGGCGCTCTGGTCGCCGCACGTCGTGCCCCACGTCTCCGCCACCTCCTTGAGGGCGCGGGGCGGCGCGAGCACCCACGCCGGTGAGAACAGCTTGTATGGTGCTCGGTTTTTCTCCTGTAATACGAATTCAACTTTGTGTATCTCTAATAGCTAATATTAATACAAATTAAAGTACCTAGGATCTGTTTCGACCGTTCCGTAGAACAAAGTCTCATATACTAAATTCATAACTTGAGATTCAATTGAGCCTTGCAGATGTGACTTTTAAGGCTCAAATTTCAAGTTGTGAATTTAGCAAATGAGACTTTGTTCCACCTTCAAGTAAATTTTAACTGACGAATAAATTTGGCAGATTACCCATACAAAAACTGTTAAAGCGTCAAAACGTGTCTGTCTTGTGCCGCCTGCCGGCTCCCCGCGACTCCCCCGCTATGGTCGGAACACTCACGTCTTTGGAACTGAGGAACAGGTTGGCGTTGGCGGCGGTGCCGAAGCCCGTGAGCGACTTGCCGGTGGGCGAGTGCGACAGCAGCCGCCGCGCGCCCGTGAATACGCTGAAGGCGAGCGCGCGCACCTCCGACCCGCACCCGCCGCGCGCGCTCCACGTCTCGCACACGCCCTCCAGCGACACTATCTGTGAACCGAGACGATTTGTTGGAGATAACAATTTAAGAGAAATATACAAGAAAAACCTGTATTCCAGAAATAAGATTTGGAGTGAGGAGATCCATAGGAAAACCATGGTCACTGTCATAGCACAAACCATTAATAAATTGAAGTGGTAATATTGTGGGAAATGAATGTTAATGGGGAGTATTAGCCAAGTTTAACTTGGCAATTTTTTTTGAATTTTTCAGTCCTAGCACAGGCTACGGTCTAATTGGGCTGCCAATTGCAATCACCAGTCACAAGTTTTAGACTAATGCTTTGGTCTATTAATTATGGTGTAAATTGTGTTCACTTTTTTTTGTCTTTAAAGAAATAAAATAAAGGACATCATCCATTTTGGGCTTAATCTGAAAGTGCCGGCCAAAAAAAATTTTTGCTGTATTTCGTTAGAACTTGTCCCCTTAAACATTTTTTATTATGACACCCAAGCTGTAGAACCATTGACCTTGGTTTTATTTAAGTTTAAAAATCTGTATTTTTTCCTACCAAATGAAATGGTTCTAATAATAATAATAAAAACTGGAGTACCCAGCAGTCTGTTCTACCTCTCAGCAGCCGAGCCCGGCTGACCTCATCGCCTTTTGGCGAAGAGTGTGGTCAAGAGAGATGGAAGATGAGAGATGGATGGATGGATGCTTGAGGAGGGCTCTTGGATTGTGGCGGTAGAGGAAGCATGTGCCTCAATATAGCCGATGAACCCAGTCGCCATCTCTCCAGAGGATGTACTTAGTGCGGTGCGCCGGGCCGCGAACTGGAAAAGTCCTGGATGGATGTTGGACTGCATCACTTCTGGTTTTTCGTTCTGCCATGTTATCTGGCTAAACAATTCCAAGAAGCTCTCGAGCAAAGGGCACTCCTGAGCCTTTTCACCAACGGAATCACTCATTTAGCTCCAAAGTCCACCGATGCCGCTGACAAGTACTGCCCCATCACATATCTTACTAGCATCTATAAGACATTGAATCCGTTTTGAGCATAAAGATTTCCCGTCATGTAGGCGAGAATAGTATAATGTCTGGGGCTCAGAACGGATGTCGGTACAATAGTCGTGGTACTAAGAAGCACCTTCTCATCGACTCCGTCGCGTCTGGTCAAACTGGTCAAACTAACTTGCCGGAATTTCCCCACAGCCTGGATTAACAATGCATGAAGGCATTCGACTCGGTGCCCCATTCATGGTTCTTGAGGGTCCTTGAGCTGTACAAAGTCGATAGTGCAGTTCGAAACTTCCTCGGAGAGTGTATGGGGCAATGGAGCACGATCCTTTGTCTTCATGATGAGCGGTTGACAGCTGCCGATGATCGGATAAGGATATGGCGGGGTATCTTCCAGGGCGATTGTCTGAGTCTACTATGGTTTTGTCTCTCTTAATGAGCCTCACGTGGATAAAGAAGCGTCCGTGCAATGGTTGCGTTTCGTTGATCTCTTTAGGGAAACCGAAGTACATCCTAAAGGATGGCACTATCAACATTTGTTGAGCTTGTCGCCATTCCAGTGAGTCACTTAGGCATGTGCAATCGGGATTTTCGGCTCTTGCTAGCACTGAGTATTTCCACAGGCACAATCCAAGCAGCCAAAATCCTTCACCAAGAGCTTGAAGCTCTGAAGTACGGTTTCCTGGATGAAAGACTATAAGTACACACCGGTGTCAAAACTTAAGCGTGATGGGGTACGGCTCTACTGGGGCCGGTCCATCATCACGGACAGGATAATTCTGGTTAATAAGCTTGATATCGTGCTGATGGATCGGGCACAGTCGAGGGTGTTTTTAGTGGCCATCACCATCGAACATGGCGAAAACCTTGTGAAAGTGGAGACAGAGAAAAACGAAAGTATCTAGATCTGGATCACGAGGTTTGTGGCATGTGGCAAGTGGAGTCCACTGAAACCATCCCAATCATCATTTCTGCAAATGGGTTGATCCCACTCAGCCTTAATCACCATCTGAGATGGTGTTTTATCCATTCCACCATCTGGGGTTCCGTGGTAGTTCCAGCCAAGATGCACAATGTGGTATTTTTAGGTGTGTGGTCAGGATCGGATAGGGAGCACTTAACAAAACTCCAAAAAAGTAAAAAAATTGCCTTATAATCTCTTCCATATATATGGAAAAAATGCAGATTTTTAAACTTAAATAAAACCAAGGTCAATGGTTCTACAGCTTTGGTGTCATAATAAAAAATGTTTAGGGGGACAAGTTCTAACGAAATATAGCAAATTTTTTTTTTGGCCGGCACTTTCAGATTAAGCCCAAAAATGTATGAATCGTGGAGGATCTCCTTTGTTACCTTGATGAGTGGATTGTGGTGGTGCAGCATGGTGTGCGCCTGCGCGGCCAGCCGCAGCAGCGCGGCGAGGGCGCGCGGGCGGTGCGCGTGCGCGGCGGGCGGCTCCACCACGTAGATGACGAGCGCGGGCGCGCCCGCCTCGTCCTCCTCCCACGCGGCCGCCGCCTCCGCCTCGTGCTCGCCGCCCGCGCCCGCCGCGCCCGCCGCGCCCGCGCCGCCGCCCGGCGTGCCCGGCCGCTCCGGCGCCGCCGGCGGTCGCATTGAACACGAATTGCCTGTTTTCAAAACGAATATTAAAATTCTATTCTATACTGCACATCAAAGATAAAAAAAAATAACAAAAAAAGCATTAAAGCGTGCATAGGCGGCCTTACTGCAAAAATATTCTCTTCCAAGCAACCTTTATAATTAACCCTCAATATTGTTACCAAGAGCCAAGAGGACCCGTCCAATTAGTGCGGTATTATCTATTTTTGTCATTTTCAGTGGCACTGGTAAAAAAAAAAGTTGCCGACTTTCAAAGAACTGTCAAAACCACATTTCTTCATAAAAAAAATATAAAGTAAAAAGAAACCTTCATTTATAAAGGTACTTACTTTCAAATAAGGTCCGGTCCACGTTGAGCGACGCGAGCTGCGGCACGAGACTCGTCCGCAACGTCTCCGCGTACGCTCGCATGTACTCGCCTAGTCTTCCCGGGGGTAACTCGCCCGTCCATTCTTCCGAATTTGAGTCACTGAAAACGAAAATGTATGTAACATTTCAATGGTCTATTATTATATTAGATTTGAGTATATGAAAAATAATTTTAGAATGTAAGAAAAATCATCATGATTTTTATATAGCGCCGTCTTATGCAACTTGCGATAGTTCATCGTTTGCCCCTTGTTTACTTTTTTTTAACCTTTCTTATAAACTTTTGTAGATCACTCACATACACACTACATAATTACAGTTTAATCACGTAGCTCGATAGACTTGGGGCTTATTTCTCAATCGTCAATCAAATAAAAACGTTTTGACATTGTACACGTCACCCTGCAACATTAAAATAGGCCCTCAGTGAGATATTTTCTAGTGGGATGGTAGTGGGGTCGCAAGGAGTGGAGTGGCGACCCCGCACCGGGAAGCGCAGTGTTGGCGGACCCCCCACTAGGTGGACCGACGACATCAAACGAGTCGCAGGGAGCCCCTGTGGATGCAGGAGTCTTATGTCCAGCTGTGGACGTCTATAAGTTGACAAAGAAGAAGAAGAGATATTTTTGTCAATTTACCGTTCACTTTCGCTGGGCGCAGTCCGTACGATGCCGTCCCGCGCTATCCTCGCTATGGGTTGGTGTCGCCCCAGCCTGCACGCCTCGTACGACGTCGACAGCTCCCTGAAGAACGTCTTGATGGGGTCCGCGAGCGCGTCGCCGTCGGACGCCAGCACCACGTACGCGACGTCACGCGCGTACGAGTACGGTTCGAGGGACAGCCGTTCCCAGTGTCGCAACGCGTACGGCGAGAGCGATATCCAGTCCCGGTCGTGGCCCACGAGCAGCGGCGGCACCGGCTGCGGCTCGCACAGGTCCTCGTTGCCGCGGCCGGCCAGCCGGTGGAACTGCCGCCACGTGAGCGGGCCGGTGACGCCGTCCCACATGCGCGCGCCGCAGCAGCGCTTCTGTATCGCGTCTTGGAGCAAGGGTCGGAGGCGGCGCATCAATCTGTGCACAGTGTCGTCATTGTTAGAACGGGGAATGAGGTTTATGGTAAACTAGCTTTTGCTCGCGGCTTCGCTCACATTAAGTTCGATTTTTCAAACACCTATTTTACCCCCTTAGGGGTTGAATTTTCAAAAATCCTTTCTTAGCGGATGCCTACGTCATAATAGCTGTCTGGATGCCAAATTTCAGCCCGATTTGTCCAGTAGTTAGAGCTGTGCGTTAGATCAGTCAGTCAGTCAGTCAATCAGTCAGTCACCTTTGACTTTTATACTGGGTGACTTTTTCCTGCGTCTTGAAAAATTTAGATCATACTATGTAAGTGGAGTATAAGATATACATGGTATTATTAGATTAATATCTCTTGTTTTATTATAGTTCATCATATCCAACATACTACGTAAACGTAAGACATACTACTCAACCAGACGCGCGAAAAATGAATGAAAATAGGTAGGCGGCGTCGGCGGCGGCGCGTGCGATGGCAATATGCTCGTAGCCTGAGTGAGTGAGACGGAAGAGCGCTGTTTTCGCGCATTGTTTTACGTAACAGGACTTCGTAGGTATCTACTCAAAATTATTATTTTGATGATTTCGATTTTTCCTTCATACTTATACGGGCTTAGGACCTTAGTAAAGAAGGTAAGGGGTTCAGCATACCTACAAGTTAAACTTTTGTTTTACAAAACTCGTAAATTGCAAAGAAAAAAGTTTTTAGGTATGAATTTTAGGTAGATTTGTTCTGCCAATCATAAACTAGAATCTACAGCATCCTAGGCGTATTTAAAAAATCGAAATCAACTTCTTTACATCCCTACTGATTAATAAAAGTATACTTACATAAATAAAAAAATCCTTCCTAATGATATCGTAATAATTGTTCAAAATGTCCGGCGCATGTAAAGCTTGCACGCGGGTGAATGATATGGATGCATGCTAGACATGTTTAGCAACTTTTCCATACATGCATGGTCAAGCTACCTTTTATACTCGTATGTTCTCAAGATCAATGCCGTGCTTGGAACTCGCAATGCCTGTAAATTGTTTGGATCTGCGTACATTCTTCGCGCACCATCTAAACTTTCACCTGACTGAATGTAAAATCTCACCATCGCTAAATACTCGGTATTAGAATATTCGTATGCCATATTGTACACTTATTTTATTTACAAAGTATTTACACTTCAACGCGACGTCACACGTGACACGACCGTAAATAATCGAAATTCGCATCCGACTAGTGTCCTTACTCCTAGGACCTTAAACAAAAACTGATCTGCGCGGGTTGCGGGGAGAGCGCATCGCGCAGAAATAGTGTAGCGCGGGTGCGCAGGGGCGGTAAAAGCAGGCTCGCCGCCTAGAACAGTGCGACTGTCGGCGGGCGCGCCGCGCCGACAAAGGGCGCCGACAGAGGTTGCCGACAGCCTTCCCGCCGACAGCCGGCTACGAAAACCACGCGGAAAATTGTTCGCGTATTTGTTAGGGTGACTATGATTTACAATTTTTGTAATTTAACTCTTTTTTTTAATTCTTATTTTTTATGTTATAATATGAAAAAAATACTTTACATGATTAGTATTTATTGATAGAATAAAGATCACAATAAGTTAGTAAAACCAAATAAAAAAAAATGTAACGATGCCATGAGCTTCTATTGCATTTACTTATCAACCCCTAATTTTTTCAAGACGCTGAAAAAAGTCACCCAGTATATTTAGATGGAGAGTGCTGCGAAAGTTTGATAATTGATTAAATATTGAACTCAATTGTAATTTATCTCGTTTGCATTTACTAAATTATACAATTTATAGATAAATAGCTTTTGTCCGCGATTTCATTGTATTTTGGGACAAAAGGTAGCCTACATAACTCTCCAAGTCTCAATAATACCCATGAAAATAATCACATTGATCCGTTGCGGGGTGCTTGAAAAGACAAACCAACAAACAAATACACTTTTCCATTTATAATATTAGCAAGGATTATGAAGCCCAGACTATTACAAGACTTAGTATTGATAGAAAACAAAACACGAACGATTCCGGCGCGCCCCTTTGTTTCTCATTTGTCTCTGCTAGGTTAAAGTAAACGAAGCTTTATCTCAGCTTGTTAGGAAGTGTTGGCGCAGTTTACCTGACGACGTCCCTGGATGACCTCGGCGCTCGCGCGCCAATGAAGGGCCAGCGGTGCACGGCGTCGCTGGTGGCGGGAGCGGGCCCGAACGAGCCCAGGCCGCCCGCCGCCGCGCGCAGCGCTCGCTCCGCCGCCGCGCCGCCGTCAGAGTACCTGATGGCGACACAGTGTCATAGTAATATTTGTAGCGAAATAACAATTAAAAAGAAATATATAAACCCCAAGCAACTTGAGCTCTTTTGGTTTTTGGATACAAGCTGTACAATCAACTTTACAATACTGACACGGTTTAAAGAATTCACAGCGATTTTCGAAAGAAAAGAAATTGGTTCCGAGCAGTTAGAGAATCTTCTGCATACTTTATCAACCGATAGAAGTCCACTGCTGGATGAAGGTCTCTTGTATCCACATATCCCGATCTTGTACCGCCCGTATCCAGTGACTCCCTGCGACTCGTCTGATGTTTTATTTATTTAAAGACAAAAAAAGTGACATAATTTACACCATAATTTATAGACCAAAGCATTAGACTAAAACTTGTGGCTGGTGATTGTCTAATTGGCAGCCCAATTAGACCGTAGCCTGTGCTAGGGCTGTCCAAAAAACATCCTCGGCCCAATTGTATTTAATTTAAAAAAAAAATTTTTTTTTTTGATATACCTAACTAAATTTAATTATATTTAATTATTATTAGCTTACCTTGATTATAATAATATGAATAAATGCAACAAAAATATATATATATACAGGGTGTCCCACGGCTACGCCACATGGAGGGGAAGCACCTCAAATATTGTAGATGGAACATTTTGCTGAAAGAAGACTTCATTCCAATCCAAAAAACAATTTAAACTGCATTCATAGATTTTCAAACAATTGCCTGGTTGAACCGGGACTCGAACCCGCTATACGAGAAAAAAAATTAACCCGTATCTCCATCATACCGATCGGTCGGATGTAGGTCGGTCTACTGTTTTAGGGCGCCACTCACTCGAGTTGGTTGAGGCGCAGATGGTCGGGCGGGCCGGCGGCGGCAGCGGCGCGCCTCGCGGCCCGCGCCACGGCCGAGGCGCCGCCGCCCGCCACGGCCGCGCACTGCGCCACCACCAGCCCCGCCACGTCCACCAGCCCGCCGCCGACCCCGCCCCCAGCGCCGCGCCCGCCCGGCTCCTCCGCTATACCGGTGATTTCCATTTCGTCCTGTTCACAACAAACAAAACGTTATGTTACTCGTTATTTCTTATTATCTAAAATTTTCAGTGTTATTTTAAAGAATATTCGCCAAGCTAATCTTAACTAATATTCTCCTATCCCCTCTAAATAAGCGGAAAGCTTGTGTTAGGAGTGGATACGACAATAGTGCAAGGGGTGAAGATTGAACCTTTCAGATTCCAGTTAGCACCTTTAACCGTTGGCCTATTGAAGCTAATTAATAATTTGTTAATTTCCTGAAAAATAAATAAGTTTAAAGCCTTAAAGTAAGTTAAGACTGTAGGGACTGTCAAGATTCCAACTCTAAAGAAGTAAAGAAGTAAATAAGTTTTACAAAGAATTTTTATAATCCCAAATGCACGAGACATCAGCTAGTTTCATATAAGAACACTGTAATATCCGTTTTCACTAATGTTTCCTAACTTTTACGGGCTACCTTATCTAAGTTAGGTGAGGCTGCTTTCTGTCAATTTCGCTTTCACGAACCTTTAAGGAACACCTACTTTAAGAAGAAAATGTCACTGGGTGAGGGATTGCATTTAGGGAAAAAACTCCTACTTATGGCTTGATTTAGATTCGGTTGGTGAAAAAGAATATAAGCCTGGTTCAGCAGCGGGTACTCACCTCGTAGAACAGGCCGGCCCGATGCGCCAGGCGGCGGTTGACGATGGCGCTAAAGCCGCACGAGCACCGCGACGGCTCGTCGTCCGCGCTGCCGCCCCAGTCGCCGCCCGGCAGGTACGTGGCCGCGTCCGCGCCGCGGATGTTGCCCACCACCTGCAAACGTCACCATCGCGCTTACTTCCAACAGTTCATACTTCGGGAACACGAGCGTACAACCCTAGCGTAAATACATCGCTTTTTTATTGCGAGATAGGTTTGCGCTTGACGACTATCAATAATGGAAAGCAATGACGTTGGAGGGCGTGCCTAGATGCCTATCTACTCTTTCCTCGAAGGTACTCGAAACGCGGACGCCGGAAGAGCGTTCCACACCTTCGTGGTTCTTTTCTGAAATGTTGAACTAAAACGAAGCATTGTCTTTTTTACTTTCACAATTTTGAATATTTTCGACCGTACACGCACATCGTGCCAAAGTCACTCATACGTTAAACGTTAAAATACTCTACACAAATAATTTTTGATTCAAATAAACTTTTACAAAGTGCTTTCGAATATTAAAATTAATATTTGTTAATATTTGCATTTAGCATTTCTGTGTATGTTAACAAGAACCTTTCTGTGTATATTAGAGAAAAGATTTACAGTTCAGTTTCTTTTTATGATAATTCGATCGGTTGTTAGTTTTTATCGTACATTTCTCGTTAATATGGCGAATAAAAAAGCGAGTATTTAAGCTAAGGAGTAATGCACGCGTTCCACAGGAATGCAAGACTACACGCACTGCGCTATACTCCAGGTCATCTTTGCGATGAGATGGATTTATTGAGTGAGGCTGCGGTGCAGCTCTTGAGGCGGATCTGCTAGTGGAAATAGAACATTTTATATACAAGATGTTATTATTTAATAAACATAATAAATCATTTTTTTTTTCAAGCACACTAAATATTAAAAATGTTAAGTATACTGTAAATAATAACGACCCATGTTTCGTTCAAGTGTAAGTTAGTGTGCGCGTGCGTGCGTACGTTTGCATGTGTGAGTTTTGTTCTTTATGTGAGTAGAGTAATTCTGTTTATAGTTATATGGAAGGGAAGAATCCGGTAGGCATATAAGCGATTGCGATGCACCGGTGACATGAGAAATCATATGTATATATCATATTATGATGGTACATTGATTTGTTCATTGGATTCAAACAGTATAGACAGTTTTATTTTGTGCCAATATACAAGGTGTAACGGATACTAACGAAAACTAAAACTAGGGATTCAGTACGTGATTCCGAGTCGCATGAGTATAGCATGTCCAGCATAGCTAGCATGGGCAGCAGATAAAAATTTTATCCCCCGATTTTATCCACTCACAGGGGATAAAATTATCTTTGTCCTATGCTAAAGCATGGCGACAGAGGAGAAGGCGATGTATATTCCTACAAGTATATCCACTGAGTGTTATTTCCACCGCTGTACCCATGCTCGACGGATGGATAAAACTAAGCGAGGAGATAAACATTTTATCCTTTTCCCGGGGATAAAATTTCTCCCGTCTATGCTAGCCCTGCTGCATACTTCTATTACTAGAGGTCAGTGGTATTATTAAAGTTAAGTGTATTAGTAGAGTATTCAGTGTGTGCGGTTCACTCACCCTCGTGCCACTGTCGTTGCACACGCAAAGCGTACAGCTGTCAAAGTTGTGGTCTCGGAACACGTTGAGCACGGTGTCCGCTAGCAGCACATTCAGCAGCAGGGGGCAGGCGGGGGCGGCGGCGCGGGGGGACGCGGGGGAGGCGACCGATCCCCCCATAGGCGGGTTCCGGAGCCGCGCCCCGGGCGACGGCCGCGACTCCACGCTCGCGATCCCGGAAGCGTTGACTCGTTCGTTGCTCGTTGATATTGAACGTTTCACTCCGCCGCTGTTGTTTGTGGTGTTGGTGCTGTTGTTCGTTGTGTTGTTGCTGTTGCCTGCGGAAATGTATGAGGTTAAAATGGAGTTCGTTTGTAGTAAACTAGATTCTAATTGGCAATATAGTCTAGGGGGAAACGCGGGCCTAAACTGAATTTGGCAGATTTTTCTGTAATTTAAATTTAAATTCTAAAATTGACCCAGTCGAGAATCGAGTATAGGATGATCTTGATCACTGGGGCTTAATTAAGCAAGGCACAACTGTTGTTTAATCGTTTTCTGCGGTCAACTTGTCCAAATAGTATAGAGCTCTCGCTCTGACTTGGCTCAGACTTGAGAAACAGCGTGAGGACATATCTGTTTGGCGTTTTAGTTATATCTTTGTGGCGACTACGGCCAGTGCCACGTGCATGGGACAGGAAATCACTTAGTGTACAGTTAGGGATAGATCCCGTTAGAGGACGAATCTTTTGCACAAGTTATTGCCATTGTTATTTGTGTACTTACAGTTAAGGATGGATCCCATTAACGAATCTTTAGATCCTTTGCGCAAGTAATTTTGTTAACGTAAATTAGTATTGCTTCTATTGTAAAGATTGTACTTAACCTATTGTTGTAAGCAGGAACTAGGCACTAAAGCTTTCCATTTTATTGTTAGCCAGTAACGTTTATTTTTTAAGTTATTCCCATGTTCCCCTACTCCTCAACTCATTGTACAATTTTGGATATAAGCCTCAACTTTGAATTGTTAAGGGGATACCCGAAGAATACTCGCAATATACTCACGGCAACACGCATCGAGTTACGAACACGCATTTCATTTTCTCTCCGCATCAACCCTAAGTGTATAACCCAGCCAGAGCGCCGACATCTTAAGTCTGAGCAGAGTGAGAGTTCGACCTATGGGTCTGAGCTAATAGATTGGCAGTGAAAGTCGAGGCTATGCATGTATGCACCTTCGTTAGGCGGCGGCTCGGTACGGTGCGGCTCAGTGCGGTGCGGCTCGGCGCGGTGCGGCGCGGCCGGCTCGTGCTTGCGCTGCCAGCTGGGGCGGTAGGTGGCGTGCGGCGGCAGCGCCACGGGCGGCAGCATCTGGCTCGGCAGCGTCGTCAGCGGCTCGTACTTGGACGAGCCCACGTACTTGTATATCGTGGGCGGCTTGAACACGTACGACCAGTCCTGCAACAACGAACATTAATGTGACAAACATGTATAGATCCCCTGAAGTCCTCGCTGAACTTGGTGGCCTGCTTGGATTCTGGAGAAGTTCAGCTGGCTGGAGTGATCTAGTAGGGAGCCGTAGCTGTGGACTCACGCAAAACGGACGGACTTCGCCTACTTCTGGATACAAATCCAAGGAAGAAGTTTATATGTACTACTGTAGGAAATGTTGCAAGAATGTTTCTATTACTGCAATAACACCAGATGCGTTAATGTGGTTGTGTGGACTTGTATTGTGTGGGCACCAGTGGGCTTTCTGCGTGCGGTTTTAGCAGCCGTGCTGCTAAGATAGACTTGCGCTAGGAGAATCTCAGCGAGGCCCACGGGCTAGACGACGTAACATGTTCCTTAAAGATGCATCACTACAGGGGGCCCAAGTCTGCTATTACAATTGCAGTTCAATTATCTATCAATGACATCCCAATTGCTACTTTTAGAAATTTTGGTAGTCTACTAATTCAATGGCGTCACAATTGTTTTCCAATAGTTTGCCACTGACACTTCAATGACACAATTGAAAAAATTGGTAGTATCGTACCTAATGACAAGTCAATGATCGATCGGGGTTTTTTGATCATTTTACTTAATGCTTAATCTTTAAAACATAAATCGATAACATTTATAATCGAATCTAGCTTAAATAAACGCTTTTAAAATGTAGTTGTTTTTGAAACTCATTTCGGCAAACGCTTTTTAAGCTAACGGCAATACCGAGGTATCATTGAATTACAATCCAATTACAAGACGACCATTGTGAATTTAGTAGACTACGAAATTTTGGACCAATGATAATTGAATTGTAATTGTATTGCGGTTCAATGACAATGACATGTAAAATAGCAGACTTGGGGCCCAGGTCGTTGGGTCAACAACGGCAGCCGCCCACTTGCCTCGATGGGGTCCGGCGGGGGCGAGCCGTGCGCGCGGTGGTGCGCGTGCACGTGGTGCAGGTGCGTGTGCGAGTCGTCGGGCGGCGAGAACCCCGGCGAGGCCTGCGCGTGCGCCTCCATGCTGGGCGGCGTGGGGAACATCTTGCTGAGCTCCTCCGCGCGCACGCAGCGCCCGCCGCCCGCGCCGCAGCGCGTCTCCTCCAGCGACTTGTTGGAGTCCGGGGGGGTTTGCACTTGCAACTGCCGAAGAAACACTTTTTGACTAGGCTGCTCTTTTTGCACTGGGTTACATATACGACATAAATCATCATCGTCGACTGAGCAATGCAACTTATGGAAAAAATCTCGAGCGAATTTTAAATAATCCAAAGATATGAGATAATACGACATCTTGGCGTCGCAAATCGCAATAATGGTACAAACTAAGTTGCTTTAATCCACACTGGATTAAAAGATTTTAAGTGCAAAAGTTTGTTTTCCTGTCACCTTTTCACGCTTAACTGCGATCGATCGCTTTTCTTAGCTAGCAAATTGGAGATGAAAGAGATATTTTTTATCCCAGACAAAAAAAAGTTATTACAGAAACACACAAAAAACTAACTAAAACAAATGCCACCTACCATCACTTTTTCAACTTACAATCAAGTTTTTTTATCATTAGGAAAAGGCAAGACTCACAGTCACAACTCACTATTGAGTGTGTTTAATTCGTACATATTATTGTTCGTTAAAAAGTCTAAACAAAACTGTTAAAAATAGTTTTAAAATGACACAGTAATTAATAATTGATCATTAAATGAACACAAAAGTGCGCATGCAACAAACGACATAGAAGAATAATATAGAAGGGTACACTCACAAGTCTTACCGTCTCGTCCCCGCTGGCCGCGTCGTCCGAGTTGTCGAATATTTGGTCCAGGTCCTTCAGCGTCGGACACAGGCCGTCCGACGTGTATAGATTCTTGTACTCTTTTGAATCGTCCTACAATTAACACAACACCAATGAAATATTTTTTATTAAAGTGTTAACCTACACTTAAAGGAAATATCCTAATAGATTTATAATGCATATCAAAAATTCCGAGGCCGGCGGGATTCGAACCCACATCTCTCGGGAATCGCGCCCTGAGTGTGTTAACCGTTACACTACGACCAAATTGAACCACACGTCAGCCACGAAATTAGTGATATGTAATTTATCAATCAGTTTTTATAGCAACTGTTAGCGACACATTACAGTTGCCGATCTATTTATTCCAAGACCCCATGTTACAATGGAGCTCTTAAGAAACTAGAGAAATAACCACGGTTACAGGCTCAAAGAATAGCGAAACTGAAGTGGCAATGGGCGGAGCTAATTAGAAGAAATGATAGTCTCAAGACAGAGATAAAACAAGAAAGAGATTTATGTCAAAGCATATTTTAACTGTATCTTAAGTCCGAGCTAAGTCAAAGCACGCTTTATAGATCTCAGCATTAGACTTTGGCACTGTATACATAGCAGTTTTTTTTTTTTTTGAAAAGAGCAACTGCTGTCGAGTTTCTTGCCGGCTCTTCTCAGCAGAATCTGCATTCCGAACCGGTGGTAGATTTATTTAGACGTGTCATAAGAGCTACAAGTTGGCCTACATGAAATAAATGAATTTTGAATTTGAATTTGTCAGTCCGTTGAACCGTCTCACGTTGGTCATATCGCTCTCTGCTACTCTTCTGTTGGGTGTATCGCTGTACTCACGTGATCCTGTTTCTCCTGCTTGATGTTCAGCAGCGGCGGGCGGTAGGCGGGCGTGGCGGGCAGGCGCGTGTGGTCGTGGCCCGCGTACAGGTCCACGCCCGCGCCCGCCCCCAGCGCCAGCTCCTCGCGGAACGCGCACTCCGAGCTCTTGAACCGCTTCACGGGGTGCTCCAGCCTGGAACATTCCGTTAAATCAGCTTTCCAAATGTCACTAAATGTAGGAAAGGAGGAGAGAAATGTAGGGGGAAAAAAATAGACTTGTTGGTCCTATTTGGTCTTTACTTGACTGTGGCAAAGCCAAAACGAAGGGTTATAATATTAGCAGTCGACGTAGACTGCTAAAATCTACTGTTTAATACAAAATGCATAAGTTAGATGTTATGACTGTATATCCAATTTTCCATGATGGAGTTACAGTTTTTAAACTTTTTTATCAAAAGTTTACGTTACTCGATATCTAAAGAAAAATAATAAGTTAGAAGTTTGAATAAATAAGTTTTTAAAAACTTGTCAAAAAACCAAGAGATGCACAAACTAACAGTGACGTCATCGCTATTTAGACGAGGGCGTGCGAAGGAGCTGTTATAATTATTATGATTTCACTGCAATTAAATTGTAACCACTAACGAACACAAGACATCGTAGCCTAAAAAGATATTGCCGCGCACGTGGTGTTCTTATATAGCGAGTTAGTAGACCCACATTGAACAAAACTGAATATCAATGTGGTGGTGGTTTAACTTGCTACTCGCTCTTCAAAATATCGTTAGATACTGATGCGTAATTATTTTTAAGTAATTAATCGGCGCAAAGATGTTACTACCCTCAACTGGTGACGTCAAACAAAAACCTACTTTAATTATAAATATAATTCACTTCCGCTCGCGCAGTCAGGCAGTACGGGTCTTTTATCAGAACAATAAAGTGAAATCCGATAAATCAGTTTGATTCGAATGGATGACGATGTCCTTCCATTTCCTAAAATATAAGTCTGAAGCAAGGGTCTCAAAATTATACATATTCACAAGGGATTAAAATCTTTTTCTTTGCTATGATGATGTAAAATTAAAAAAAAAAAACATGCACAATTAAAAATTCTACTAAAATCGACATAACTGACTTAAAATGTAGCGAAATAAAATGTACCAGTACTGAAAACAAGCAGTCGCAAGCTGAAACGACGTTTATACGGGCTAGGTATCGGCTTAAACTTAATATCGCGAGACAGTAGATCCACATTGAGGAAAGCTTACAATCAATGCGGCCGTGTACGCTACTCGCTGAGAAATATCGCAATCAAACGTCAAAGATAAGCAGAAATCAAAAGAAAAACTTTTAGAAAATAATTCAGGTGTCCTTAAATATTTGAAATTGTAAAATTACAATACCTGTTCGCCACATGTTAGCGTTGAACATAGTTAAAAAATAATTCTTAGACACGAAAATTAGTTTGTAAAAATTTTAGGTTACTGCAATTTGTATCACCATTCGTGATGCAAATTGCGCACCAAGATTATAATTAAAAATGTGATAAAAATGAGTTTTTTATAGGGCATTTTTATTTCAGATCAACAAAAGGTTCCCGCGAACTCGAGCGCGCACAAACTGACGGGCTTAAGAAACAAGATAGGTAACTCTGCATGTGTTGTGGTGAATACAGCGACTTCAACCTGTTTTGACTACAGCATAGTCGGTCCCAAGCCTCCAAAAAAGAGTGAGGTTCATCGTTGGGATAATCAATCGACAAAGATATTATGGAAGAAAATTCCGTACCGCCTTTAAATGAAAAAATAAACTGTGATTAGATTCTTGGCCAATTAAGTGTGTCCAGTCTGACACACACACTTTGCATACCTTTTCGTACGTAATTCGAATACGTACCTACAAAATATACTAATCAGTATAAGTACCAGTAACGCACACCCAGCCTGCGCGCGAACATAGTACTTGAAATGTCGAGATCGTTCATGCTTGTTCGTACGTTTTCGCACGAGTAAAAAAAAAAAGTCCAAAGTGCGACCGGCCTATGCATGACGATGATGACAGACAATGCTGAGGTAGTGGGTGTCCTGCACGCGCATGTCTCACTCACCATGCATGCACGGAGGTGTAGTCGTACAGCATATGCAGCGAGTGCTCGTCCTCGAGCGGGTCGAGCCGCTTCTCGGGCGCGGGCAGCGTGGGCCGCCGCACCAGCTCCGGCGCCGGGGCCGCCACACCCGCAGCGGTGGCCCCCGCCCCGCCGCCCCCCGCCCCGGCCGGTGACCCGGTGTTGGTCGCGCCGCCAACGCCGCCCGGTGACTCGCCCTGGCACAATGGAAATACAAAGGTTGATATCGCACAATAATACATAGATTTCCAATATACTCTGCACCCACATGACACATACCTTGTATCTGTAACTATGTCCCTATACGCGTTTTGATGCTCTCACACAACAGTTATAAATTGGAATAGAATATAAATATTTGTTATTCAAATAAACTTTTACGAGTAGGTACTTCTGAATCGTCGATGAATCTACCACTGGTTCGGAATGCCCTTCCTGCCGAGAAAAGCTAGCAACAAATAAACTCAGCGGTTGCTCTTTTAAAAAAATTTTTTTTTACAATAGGTAACAAAACTATGCTATGTATACAGTGTTTCCACAATGAAGTATCAAAAATGCAAAACAATCCAATACACGTTAAGACAGGCAGACAAAAGCAGACCAATTCCCGTTGGTGGCACCCGTTCACGAGCATGACGCACGAAGAAGACAACATTAGAAGTTAAAGTTTGACAAGACGATGTTGTTATATTTTTAAAAAAATTGCTAATATTCTTTTGATGATTATATTTATCTGTTGTAAAGGTCGGTACCTGCGCGTAGTTCTTGTGCGGCGGCGCGGAGGGCGGCGCGGGCGTGGGCGGCGCCAGCGGGTCAGGCGTCGGCGCTGGTGTATGCAGCGCGGTCGGCACGCCCGTCACCTAAGGACAAATTGTTTTTATTTCATCTATTTTTTTATTCGATGACAAGATAATATAAAATTCGGTAAAGATATTAGTACTTAATTACTACTAAAGATTTAGTCCTCTTGGGTGAGTTTTCCTATCAGGAGTTCCCCACAGAGCTAAAATGAGACACAGATCTCTGACATAAATCTGACTCATTTTAACTCTGTCTGCACACAATGATGAAATTTCTTGTCAACCTTAATGTTTTTCTTAGAGATCTTCTTACTTTTTGTTTTTCTTTTGCAGTGAAAAAGGCTTGTGCTTGACGATAAAATCAAGATCAATAGTCCTAGGATGAGGTATAGGTTGGAGTGCGCTTGCCTAGACGACGCCTATTCACTGTGGGTAAAACCGTCGTTACCTGGTGCGCGGTGAGTGCGGAGAGAGCCGCGTGGGAGTGGTGCGGCGAGGGCGCGCCCGCCGGCGACGCGCCGCCGCAGCTGCCCGGCGAGCACGCGCCCGCACCGCCGCCCGCGCAGCCACTGCCCCTGCACAGACAACGCCGCTCGTTAGTTAGTATCTACCACAAATATAGGCCACTAGCCCCGTATATAGTGTATAACTTAGCCAAACTAGAGCAAAAACTTTTGTTTCATATTGAGGGCGAACCTAAGGCCTCTACCTCTACAATTAAGCCATGAAATCATAGACTAATTTATAGACGTCGGTGCGCCATTTGCAATATTAATAACTCCAGAGACACTCGTATTTGCTTCTAACACCAAAATGGCGTTAAGTAGGTCCGAAAAGAATGACAGCAGCCTCTCCAGTATTATCTATTTTTTACTCGATGTCAAGATAGTCCTTGACTGCGATCTCTCCAGATGGTAAGTGACAATGCAGTCCAAGATGGTAGCGGGCTATCTTGGAAGGGGTATGGCAGTACATTCAACCCATACCCCTAATCGGTTTCTATACGCCATCGTGCCAAAATGTTAAATCGCTTGGCGGCATGTCTTTGACGGCAGGGTGGTAACTAGCCACGGCTAAAGCCCACCTGACAAAACAATATTGGGTCGGGCGTGGAGACGGGATACCACTTTTTTATCCAACCCCAAAGGCTCATTTAGGCGTAAGTTCAGTCCGTCACTATGACCAAGTGGGAACTAATGGTCAGTCTTATTTGTAACATTGTAATATGCTTTTAAACCATCACCCCTTTACAAGATCAAAGGGAACACAAAGGATCTGATAAGAACAATGAATATAGTCCAAAAAACCCAAACTCTTTTGTACGTACACAATATACTTTAGGTACACTGTTAATACTTGATACTGATTTTAGATGTTCAAAAACCATGAAATGAGAATCGAGCGAGTTAAAGATTTCGATGGAAGGTAGATGTTATGATGCATGTGTATGAGAATTAATTGAGGCACTGTCACCTAACTTTTAGGATGTATCTAAAAAATATTTACAAATATTTAAATTTAACGATAAGCTCAACTTTATCTACACCTGTACAGGTTGTAAATTTTAGTAGTAGTAAGTTATTCACTTAATTTGTACAGTTTTCCCATACAAAATGTTTTTCAGATAGTTTTCACTTAAATTGAAATTATGAGACTTATAAGTAGGTAAAATAGTTTACATTAAGAAATTTACATTTTCATAAATTTTTTAAATAGATAAATCATTTGGAATTGGAAAAAATCAAAACATCAGATTTGTATATTTAGTAAAGGAAATCGAATCATATTTATTATTTATAATTAGTTTAGTATTACATTAAAATCCTTTTCGCTTTACACTTTAAACAATGATTCTCTATTATTTTTAAATTGCAGTTAAAAGAAGACTAATTATTTCTTTATCTTTGTATAAAATTCCTCAGGGCGCAGAAAAAAGTAAAAAATACCTTACTTTATAAATGAACATACAAGCTAATAGACACAAAACATGCAACATTGTTCATACATAATAACAATTAATCAAACATGCGTTTATATTCTACGAAACAGTATATAACATACAGGCGATGTAAGCATGCAAGAACGCATTATTGCGTTATTTGTGTTCATGAACGTATGTCGTTAGTAGCAATGTTCGATGACATGGTTTGCATTTCCTCAACGTATCAATACTTACTTTTATACAGCTGGTCTGGTAGATGCCTTATTTAATAACGTCATCCTTACTGCTATTATAAATGCGAAGATATATTTGTTTGTCGGTTTGTCCTTCAATCACAGCTCCGGATCGATGCGATTTTTTGCATGGATATAGTTGTGGATTTTAAGAGCGACATAGGCTACCTTTTATCCCGGAAAAAACATTTCGGGGTAAAAAAAAGGTAGCCCCTATGTCATAAACGAGGGATTTTTAAAAACCTAACTCCACGCGGATGGTTTCGCGAGTAAAATCTAGTCCTACTAAATTATCAATGAGAGATTCTTTACTGACGATGGTTCCACTATCGTCGGTGGTGGGACAGGGTCGTGTGGATGTGACGGCTGGGGAACTACTCACAGATGGACACGGACAGGACATCACGTGCGTTACAAGTTGGTAACGGCGGCAGTGACTGAAGTGACTATGACACGGACGAAAATATATCGAGATAGAACTGATTTAGCAAGGGTTTAAGCACGCCTATTGTTGGACAAAACCACCCTGTCAACCGTGATGTTACAAAAACTTTCAATTGTTTGGTAAATATTTTTTTTGTTGTGACTAAACACCTTCCTTCTTTTAAGAAATCCTTCCTTCCTTTAGGAAATGACTTCTTTTTCAGCTTTAATTTTCATATTTAATTCCCAAGGACTCCACAAGTTGGCTTATATAAATTAATTTTGAATTAGAAGCCTTAGAGTGCATATTCAAAAAAATTGTGTTTAGTATTTTTATTGTTAGGAGTCACCATTTTTTGTTTTTTCATATGTTTGTAATTTTATATAAATTTTAGTTTTAAGTTCTCTATAAGTGAGCAAAATGTTCTTTTGGAGAATAAAAATTTCTTTAAACCTAACCTAACCTAAGCCTAATTTAGAGTTTTCACGGGTTATTATTGAAATGTGAAAAACTGTACCTACTGCAAACGGCCTGTAATCCTTATCTGAAAGAAAACCTGTGCCGTGAAAGGGTCGCTAACGATGACTGCAAATTGTAAGCACACTTTTTGCCTTCCACTTGCCCCGCCCACTATTCCATTCTATCTTGATATATTTCTGCGGTGCCAGCGGTCGCCCAGTGTGCGGTTGCGAGGGAGGTACTCACGGGTGCCTCTGCTGCGCGTCGGGGGCGGCGCGGCGGCGGGGGTGCCTCGCGCGGCGGTGGAAGGGCGGGGGGCGCGCGACGCGGCGGCGGCGGCACCTGCACAACACAAGGCTAGTGCGCGCCCCGCGACCTCGCCCGACCGCTGCCTCTGTCACACCGCGCTACACTACCCGGCTACGGGACACCGGCTACCGGCTACCTCTACTCTACCCGCGCGAGCACAATTTATGCTTTGACTTTCCTACAATATTTCGTTCTATTTTTATTATAATAACACACAAAATCTATAGTAGTACTTTTAATTCTCCCAATTTTTACACCCATTTTTACACCTAGCCTGATCAGCACAAAATCCTGTCATTATTATTTATATTACTGGCGTATTTTTGAGCCGGTTCCTTGTAGAACGTTGCATTTATCAAAAAATGTTTAAAAGTTATACATTCCTTCAGCCATGCTACGGGACAGAATATACACTTAGTGTATTTTTTTTAATTTCAGATATTGACCAATGTATTAAGTACCAAAATACTATCCAAAGTAGAAAGCAAGTCACAGCATGAATTACACTTTTTTTACATATAATATGCAATACATATTTATAAATAGGTACATACAGCAATAACACCCCATCCTAAACTACTAGAAAGCACAGCCAAAGTCGCCGTACCTACTACGTGTACTACTACGTAGTGGTTCAGAACGCATCGAATGTGACAGAAGCACGCATCGGGATGTCTAGACTAGGATGTTGAAATATTTTAGAGATAATATTCATCGCATTATCATAAGTTTCATGGTAATTTTATTGGTACAGGACCAGGAGAGTGACATAGGCTAATTTGTATCCCGGAAAGTCAAAGAGATCCCGCGGGATTTTAAAAAACTAAATCCACGCGAGCGAAGCCGCGGGCATCAACTAGTTTTAAATATATCAACATCCCAGCCTTGCTAATGCTAAGTTATTAATAAATAAACAAATGAATATATCTTCTCCTATACAGGGTGTAAGGGTCATCCTAACTTAAATTGAAACCAGGGATTTTTCATCGGTCTTCACTTGATTTTGGCATTTTTTTTTCGACATGGAGTCGTGTTTGTAACTTGATTTATTTGAAAAAACAAGAAATAATAATATTTAACACAAAAAAGCGATGTAATACGCGCGCGATCACCTGTTTATCAAAAATCAAAACAATCGGCCTAACTACCTAAAAACCGCCGCATGCGACGCGCCGTATCTAATGCGAGTGTAGGTATCGGCATTCGTTGCTCGCGATACCTACACATAAAAATTACAATATTGGTAACCCATCATTTCCGAGATGAGTGACATTTGTAATTTGATTATAGGAATTAACTGTAGGAATTAACATTATAGGAATTCACAAAGTTTTTGTTAGGGTGTCCCTTATTCCCTGTGCAAGATGTATTCATTGTTAAAGCTTACGACCCTCTACAGATAAGAGAAAATAATATAAAAAATAAACTATGTTCATTCGTTCAGAAAACATTCACATACATAGCATCTACCTAATGAATATTATCTACAAATCTACACCCATATTATATAAGTCACTTTTGCTACTAACTTATTTAAACACATTTTTAGAATGTGTTAAATTATCATACACTGCATAACATTAATTTTGTAATTTTTCATACATTAAATTACACATATAGTACATAGAAATAAATGCAACACACAACTTTCGTAATATATTATCTACTGCTATATATGTATTTGACTACTGCATACATAACTATTTTGCTTTTTGGTTGAGAAATATGCATTCAGACTGAGGAATAATGTTTAAATAATTAGTAAAAATTATACTGTGAATAACACTTAGAAAGCTCGAATATACATGCCCAAAAACAATATATATGTATATTTTAAATTGGTGCTTGTAGACCAATCAAATTATTTAACATTTTAGTGTTGTAACCAACGGGACCCTATTACTAAGCCTCCACTATCCATCTGTCTGTCTGTCAGCGGGCTGTATCTCATGATCCGTAAAAGGTAGACAGTTGAAACTTTTAAAGAATGTGTATTTCTATTGTCGCTATAACAACAAACAATACTACTACCTAACCTACTTAGAAATGTCTTTTTCGCCTTTTTTTGGTACGGAACTCTTCATATGCGAATCCGACTCGCATTTGACCGGTTATTTGGTATAGTTCACAATAATTAACAAAAAATTAATAAGTAGGTACATGATGGTACCGGCATAAGCTCTGGCTCTAAATTTTAGTACAGCTTCCGAAGTAACTTTAAAAATATTTTGAGTGTTTTTTTTTTCATACAGAGAATGCATTTTTCTCCACAGAGCAACAATAAAAGGAATCTACATGTATAGCACTGCAAGGAGTGTGTATGTGAGACTTACTTGGCGCAGGTACAGGGTGTCTTTCTGGTGGGATCGGCGAAGTCGTCGTTGACGTCACCCACAGCCTCCGAATAGCAGAGTTCCGCGGGCTGTGAACATGAGTGACATCGTTAAGAAAAAAATACAGATTTAATCTAAAATTCAAACAATCTAGTGTCAATTTTGTTATAAGAAAGATCTTGTTTAAAACTTTAATTTAAACTGTAGAAAACAAAATATGTTGAAGTAATGTCTTAAATACTTCAAAATAAATGCGTTGTTTCCTATACTTATAATATTGGAAGTTTACTCAGAACTCCCTATGTAGTAAAGGGAGCTCTGTTTCCCACTTCCTGCATTTTATAATGGGACTTGTGCGTGGCCAGCGTGCAGTTGGCCATAACCAAAGAAAGAGTTAATAAACTAACAAAAGTTCTACCACTACCCGTTACACTATTGTCGTATCTTCTCATAGTACAAACTTTACGCTTATTTTTAGTTGAGAAGAGAAAATTAGTCAAGTTCAGCATAGCTGTTGGCTAATCCTCACTAATATTATAAATGTGTTGATTTGTCTTTTAATCAAGCAGCAATGGATCGACAGGATTTTTTTACATGGGTATAGTTGAGGATTTGGATAGGGATACACATATTAATTTCAATGTCACCCAAAATGGTCATTATAAAGGTGATCCCAAGATGATACAGCACGCCAGTTGTCTGGTGCGGTTGCCAGTTACCTGGTGCGGTTGCGGCGTGCAGAGCGCGGAGAGCGTGCGCGCGGCGAGCGTGGCGGCGGCGGGCGGCGCGCTGCGCGGCGCCTCCATCTCCGTCAGCAGCACGTACGGCACGGGGTAGCGCATGCGCACACCGCCGCACTCCACCTGCCCAACACAAAGATATTGTAGGGAGTCAAGAAACCGCTCCGGGAAACACGCCAAGAGCGAGTACCGGGCGCTCTCCCAAAGCTTCGGCCCATATAACCGTGAGGTTGGAGGGGCCATGGGAGGTGGCGGGTCCTGGCCAACACAAATGCAATTCAAACTCGTGCACAGTTCGATATGTCCTCTCGATCCAATCCTGTCACGGCGGCCTATCTCCACAGAAAATAGCCATATACGCGGGAGATATTATAGTGCACAACTGTGTGCAAACATGAGTGCAATCTCTGTTCCGTCACTATCCTAGTCCGTTGGGACGGAAATCCAACACGAGCGGACCTACTCTCCGAGGCATACTTCACCCCCAACTTACTGATGAAATAGTTATAGACAGAGTAACACACATGCATCCAGCAGCTGCACGTGACTCCCTTGTTGTCCACTGCTGCGCCTCCTGGTGCACTCCATTTGAACACTTTGCGATCCCAAAGTCTATTCTCCTAAAGGTTCCTCGTACTATACTGCCCTCGTAATTAAAAACACAGTAACTTAAATGTAACTTCTATTTAACTTACTGTGTTTTCAATTACGAGGGCAGTATATGTCCCACCCATTATAATAATACTAAGCTTCGACTTGGTCACCATTCGAGCATCTTGAGAGCCCGGGGTCTATCTATGGTGAAAGCGGGCATGTCTTGGAAGAGTAATAAATTGGTCAGTCACCTCGACGGCTCCGCAGCCCTGCTCCAAGGGGTACAGGTGTCGCCAGGCGTCCAGCAGGCGCGCGGTGGGCGCGTCGCTGTCGCTCCACTCGCGCCCGGTCGCGCGGCCCTCCAGCCCGAACGGCGCCAGGATCACTGTCATTCAAAAAATAATATGAGTTATTATTATTCACTTTTAATTCTTACAATTCTTAGTGCAAATCGAGTATATAATTGAGCTTCAATAGCGCACCGCTTAAAGCTGCAAAGAAGTCGATTAGATCCTCACTCGTTGTTGCACTATTGTCGTACCCACTTTTTGTTTTTTTTTTTCCTTGGGTCTGTGATCAGTCCATTGACTGCAAGCAGATTTAGTGATCTTTAATGACTTTACCAGACTTAAAGTCCGCTGTCCTTAAATCTGTACATTATCGAGCATGTTAACTCGGTTTAACCTTTTTAGTTTTCCACTGTTAAAAGCATGTTTGCCAGTGGTTTAGAATGTACCTACTCTTAATACAAGCATAGAAAATATGACTCAATATAATCTTTAAAAAAGTCGACTTATGTACTGCTTTAGTGAGCAGTACTGCTTGATTTATTTTATCTTATCTTGCTAGCGGTATACAAGATGTAATTTTTACATGTGCTTATCTATGTTGTTTGCTTTGTTTATTGTAGCTATGAAGTGTATGAACCTTTGTTGTCCCCCTGGGTGTCGGCGGCGGGCTCGTTGATGCGCGCGAGGCGCTTGGGCGTGAGCGTGCGCACGGGCGGGTGCTGGCGCACGTCCACCGACGCGCACACCGTGCTCTCGCCGTGCAGGAAGAACGCGAACGAGAACGACAGGTGCCACGGGCTGGAAGCACACGAGAACCATGTCAATAACGGCCGGATCATGCGTCATGCTCGTGAACGGGTGCCACCAACAGGAATGGGTCTGCTTTCTGTCTGCCCGTCTTAACATGCATTGGATTGTATGTAGGACTTAGGAAACTTCATTGTGGAAGCGCTGAATACATAGCATAGTTTTGTTACCTATAAGAGCAGTTTCTTGCCGGCTCTTCTCAGCAGAATGTGCATTTCGAACCGGGGGTAGATTTATGACGTATCATAAGAGCTACAAGTTGGCCTAAATGAAATAAATAATTTTTGATTTTGATTTTGAACTTGCAGGCCGATGATGTAAAAGCCGCGCCACAAATCGCAAACACAACTTTAGTATTATTTAACATGCGTAAATCAAAATTATTATTTAAAGATTATTTTATTTAAGAATTTCACAACAATAATTCTAGTAGTGAATGTTTGAAGGTGAACGAAGTCACACCCTGATGCCTTAACGGGTTCGACACAGAGATCCTCATTTAATCTTGGAAGTGGCCTTCGTGTTTTACCACAAAAGCATATTTAAACCGTGCCATTAAAGAGCAGGGTTAAATAGTAACTTCCGATAAACTTATGAATAAAATTACCAGTAACGAATACAGGTAACCAGTATAATTTTGACAAAAACATTTGCATTATTCCTTAATAATGGTCTACATTTTGAGTTGGACTCTAAGAGCCCATTCCACTAACGTAAAATAAGGCTTCTCCGATTGTAAACTTGATATTTGGGCAGATTTTCAATACAAAAACTGTCAGCATGCCCGATTTATTCCTCAATTTAACATAACTCGACGTTAGTGAGATCGGCACTAAAAGGACTAATAAATCGGCTCAAAGTATCCTCTGCCTAAATAGTGTAGGCTTTGTTTAGCCAATTAGCTGATGCCCCTCAGGGTGCAGAGATAAAGTATAAATGGAATGTCTTAAGGGATTGAAGACATTTAATTCGTAAAATCAACTACATACATACAGGTTCAAAGAATGTTTTTGTTGCACCTTGGAAAGAATTTTAATAGCTCTTAATTTTTCGTGTTTCTACTCTGGTTGGTACGAAATAATAATTATTTCGTGACGATGCAGTCTAAGATGGTAGCGGACTAACTTGGAAGGGGTATGGCAGTGCAAATTCAACCCATACCCCTAATCTGTTTCTACACGCTATCGTGCGGGAACGCTAAATCGCTTGGCGGCACGTCTTTGACGATTATTATACACACCTTTTGCCAACATCCTCTTCGTCGCCGTCGTATGGTTGGACAAACCACTTGCCCAACCGTACGAAGTCCCGCGACAACAGGCATCTGCAAAAAGAAGAATTTTTTTTTAAATTAAAAATCATCAAAGAATTGAAATGCAAATGTAAAACAATCAATATTGGTGATAGAATTGGACAGAAGATCTAAGGTTTTTTCAAAAGCAAAAATTAATAATTGTTATTTGGTTTTTAACCGACTTCCAAAAAAGGAGGTTCTCAATACGTCGGAATCGTTTTTTTATTTTTTATGTACTCAAAGACGCCTGGAGTCTGGACCGATTTGGAAAAATATTTTTTGTTTGAAAGGATACTTCCCAGGTGGCCCCGTTCTTATCAGGTCAGGATCTGATGATGTGATCCCGGAGAAATCGCGGGAACTCTTCAAATTTTATAGGCACAATTGATTTACTTTAAATTGAATTTTTACGTTTAAATTATTTATTAAGGAGACCTCTCCAGTACAAAATCCGGTTGTTGTTTGCAAAATTTAGTTCGAACCTCATAATGAGTTGGAACCATGTCCCATACCAAAAACATACAGTTCCCGCGGAATTTTACAAAACCTGACTCCACATGGATTAAGTAGCAGGCAAAAGCTAGTAAGAATTAAGTGTACAGCAAAATCAGAAGCAAGTTGACTAGATACGCATTTTATCGTCGTCGGTGCAAATGCACTGTCCAAGTGCGCATAACGAGCGCATACCAATTACCTTATACCTATTGCCGTGGCGAATTTCTTTGTTACAACCGTCTGACTGATCGGACAAATAAGTGTAACCTTTATTGATGCAATCCATGCTTGACAATTTCATGCTTACGAGTGAGTTACTTTGTAAAACATTGATGACTAAACTAACAACAATAGAGGCTAATTTTTTTTTTGTATATTATATACTAGTTTTTGTTCGCAACTTCGTCCGCAACTTCGTCCGCGTGGAATGAGCTATCTCTATTTCAAATTTCAGCCAAATCGGCCAAAAACAAACATACACACATAAACCAACTTTCGCCTTTATAATATTATAGTGTAAATCGTAAAAACAACTAGTCGCCAGTCGCCGATTGCCGCAACAGGCGTCTTATCGTACGACGAGTCGTGGTAGAGATCGCCGCTGCGACTTGCGCACCATGTGTGCCATGCACCTGGTGGCACCAGACCTGTGCAGTGTGCAGCCGGCTACAACTCAGCGATCGTTACACTACCGAAGGTCGTTGTAACTTAACCCCAAAACTTTAAGGCGCTTAGGTACTAATAAAGAATTAAACACCTCTAATATTTTATATTATAAAATGGCGAGAGTGAGTTTGTTGTCTGTCCTTCTTCCGCAGCCACGGATCGACGTTATTTTTCCCATGGATATAGTTGGAGACCTGGAGAATGACAGGTCATAGGCATAAATAATTACCGGGAATCCTCCATGTATGTTGGTTTGTCGATTTGTCCTTCAATCAGAAATGCAACAGTTATGGATCGATGTGATTTTTAGCATGGGAATAGGTTGAGAACCTGGCTACTTTTTATTCCAGAGAATCAAAGATTTAAGCGGGATTTTAAAAGCTAAATCCACGCGGACGAAATCTCGGACATCGGCCAGTTATTAATATAGCACCTCATAGGTAATTCTTACCCCAATCTTAACTTGCACGGTTTTACGCGGATTTTCTTGTATTATTGCTCGTAAGAGTTTGAGCGATATCTAAGGATTACACGAATAGCAGTGTTTACTAATACTTAAGAGTAGTAGTGAGTACTTAAATGCGGTGTTAGTAAGATATAGGATTGGTAATTTTTATCGCTAATGTTGTAAACGCAATTTAATTTAATTTAGAGTGCACTTCGCGTGTAAACCGTATAAATGGTCGGCGGACGTACGGTCGCTACTCGCTACAGTTTTATTCATTGACCGCCAAGGTCATTATACCTATTAATTCATTTTCCACCTATAGGTTATAGGTACTTATGTAGGTAAAATGCACTTTGTATTTGTATCTAATAATCGCGTAACAAATATAATGAAAAATGTTTTTTTTTTTTTTTTTTCATTAAATGTGTTGACTTATTTTCAAGGTCATTTACTTAGGTAACATTATTTTCGGACAATTATCATTTTTTATCCCACCGCTTAAGGGCTCAACATGCAAATTGCGAGTAACAATAATTAGAAAATTGACGATTTCTTTGTTAATCTATTACTCTTAGTTGATTGTACAAAAATATTTATTTATATAAAAAATATTATATTCCACACTAAAAAAAATTGAAGATTAATAAAAAGAGCATTTTCCGAAGCGACTCCCTGGCCGCCAGGACGGAGACCGACGAATCTCGGACATGAACGAAATCCAGACGGGTCATTGACCCCGGCGGCGGCTCGTCAAAGAAACAATGCGTGCGTCGACCATCGCGACAGTTTACGATACGCGTTGCAATGAAGGGACGAACGAACGTTTCAACTTTTTTTTTTTTTCACTTTATTTTTATTGGCTATTAACATCGTCCGATCCTCATTGCCGGTTGTCGCTTCATCGTGAGGTTATGCTGCTCAGAGGATAACGTCTCTTTAAACAATGTTCTTATAGTAAATATTTATACGTTAGCCCCGGGCATCGAAGTCGTATAAAAGCGGTCTTCATCTCGTTTCAGATCATTCCGGTGTTTTTTTTTTTACTCCAGTTTTATTATCAAATCTTTCATTGCTGCGTTATTAAAAAGGGGTAGGTGTAAAACATTTCGATTAACATGTTTAGTGTTTTTTGACTAATCTTTGGTAATTAAGCTGTTTTAAATGATCGTAAAACTTTTTATAAGAACTGTAGAATCATGTAATAATAAAATAATGAGAACAGTTGCTTGTCACTTCAGTGTTGTAAGTTATTAAGTACCTATAATAAAATAATAACATCCAGTATTTCTTCCCACGGTTTTTCCGGTGCTTTGCTTTCAGTTTTACTATAGGTACTAATATTATAATGAGGAAAGATTTGATTGTTTATAATGGATAAGCTCTAAAACTGAATCGATTTTCAAAATTCTTTCACCTTTAGAAAGCTACATTATCGACGAGTAACATAGGCTACGTTTTATCTTCAAAAAATTAGAGATCCCTACTAAAAATGCAATAATATAACCCAAGGTATCAAAAATCCCACACTTTTAAGCCCCCCGTGTTTCGTTCAGACTAATCTCAAAAACTAATGTACGGATTTTCATACGGTTTTCACCGGTACTATTGGTACAAAAGAGCTGTAATTTCGCAAGATTACGCATATTAATTACGCCAAAAAAGTTGTCCAATAAAATTTTGAAAAAAAAAAAAACCTGTTATATTGGGTACCTCTCCTACATGTAAAGTGGGCGATGATATTTTTTTACTCGTTTATCCCATTGTGGGTATCGTTGGAAAGGTATTTCAAAAGTATTAATCTGAATACTTGGATTATGATCTATTGAAAGTGCTATGTAGTGTATGGAAAAGCTAGTCATTACGTAATGAGCGGTAAGATTCTCGCGTTCTTCACCGCCGGCAGTGTGAAACCAGAACTCGAACCGGTATGTTGGCTCCAATACCAGATACCAGTTACGGGTACGTGCGGCTGTGCTCCACATCTACACTGTTTGCGATTGTTCTTAGGAACTCTTACCTCGTTTAGGAATATCCGTATTTTATAGTAGACCCCTCATCCATGCACATTGTTATGGACCGTGCTGTCCAAACTTGGCCCGATGACCCGAATATTCTAAGTGTATGTGGTCAAATCATCTCTTTGTTTGTAAGGGTTTCATACCCGAAGGGTAACCAACGGGACTTTATTAGCCTTTGCTATCCGTCTGTCTATCAGCGGGCTGTATCTCATGATCCGTAATAGGTAGACAGTTGAAATTTTCACAGAATGTGTATTTCTGTTGCCGCATGTATGTGGCCGCATCTTCGCTTAGATTTCGAATACGAAATTTTATTCGCCAGAAAATGGTCGAGCCAAGTTAAGCCAGTCCATTAGAGATATAAGTCATAACTCGTAACATTATCTGTGACATTTTATAGTCAACCCCATCCAACCATTGAAGTTTTGGCCGACCAATAACCCTACGACTGTCTGGGTCTTACGACTACTTGAGGAGGGCAGTATAGTTGCCGTAGCCGAGTAAAAATAGTTGAATGCATTAAAATGTACCTTTCGATCAAGTTGTGCAACGCCTTGAACAGCAGCGATCGGCACTCGTAAGAAAGCCCACTCTCCCAGGAGCCTTGGTCGCCTTCTGCAAATAAAAGAAACATATTTTTAGAAAATTACTTTATGGATACTTTTAAATTATACTATCTAAGTAAATGTAAACCCTTACTAATTCCTAACAAATGTATGTTTGGTTGTTGGTTTGTGCTTCAATCACGCTGCAACAGAGTTATGGATCGACGTAATTTTTTCATGAGTATAGTGACGATCTGGAGTGACATAAGCTTTTATTCCGGAAAATCAAAGAGTTCCCGCGAGATTTTTGAAAAGTAAATTCATGCGAAGTCGCGGGCATTAGCTAGTAGTATTATAAATGCGAAAGTGTATTTGTTTGTTGGTTTATCCTTCGATCACGCCGCAACAGAGAAACGGACTGACGTGATTTTTCGCATAGGTATAATTGAGGATCTGGAGAGTGACATAGGCTTCTTTTTATAGCGGAAAATCAAAGAATTCCCGTGGGATTCTTAAAAACTAAGGCATTAGCTAGTTCTGAAAGATTTGTGAAATCTGCCAATCCGCATTGGGCCAGCGTAGTGCACTATGGCCTAAACCCTTCTCTGACAGAAGACCTGTGCCCAATATGGCGCCTGCGATCAGTTGAGGTTAATGAATATACAATAAACAGGAAACTAGAAGGAAACCAACGATGCCTTGATATTGTTGACATCTGTAGGTATATCTAAAGCACGGCTAAGCCTTTGTCTGAGAGGCGATTAACATCAAGTCTCTGGTATCTATTCAGTCCTAATTAGAATTCATCGTGGCGAACGTTGCCATAACATTTGATCTCTCAATGTCGACACGATGTCAATGGAACATAAACAATGATGCTAATTCAGTTGTATTGTACATCAATCTCTTAGGGAGAGGGCAGACTGGCTACTTTTAGCGACTGCGGTCGGCGTTTTTATAGCTTTTAACGCTAATGTGGGCGCACAGCGCAGATACCAGCGACCGAAAATCGTAGAAATCAGCGTTCAAAAATCGCGAAAACGCGATGCAGACTCAAAAGGCCAAAGAAACGTCGATCACTGCCGTCAAAAGTATACAGTCTGCCCTCTGCTTATAGCATCCTCCTCCCTACTGCCGCACTCAGAGACATTTCTTATTAATTATTATATTTAGCTACATTAAAGAACGAAGTCGCATAGAGTATGAATATTTTCGTATTTTGAGAAGGTAGGTACTGGTTGCGAATGGTGTTAAAGTGAATGTAGTGTCAGTTACGCAAAATATCCGGATTGTAATGTATGACCAACCTATTTATGAGATATAGTCTGACAGTTGAATAAATGTTAATACCTATTGAAAAAGGTAGGTATTGAAATAGCTTTGATATATTGATTTATTATAATCGTGAGGAATCCTGCATACTTGAGAATTCTCCATAAGTTCTCAAAGGTCAGCCAACCCTCATTGGTGGATGGTCTATGACCCTAAACCCTTTTTATTCTTAGAGGAGACGTACCAGCAATGGGTCGTTTATGGGTTGAGATGATGATGAAGAAGAACAAGACTAATATTCTGATTACTCTCCTACTAAGTGTCAAGTTATAGTGGGTGTGGAAATATTGGAATCGTTGACCATTCAGTTTCTTACTCCGCGCGCTGACCGTTGCGATATTGAGGCTTCAAAAGTGATCAGTTCTTGCTTTCACTCGTAAACCCGCCCTATCATTAGCGTTCCACACCTGTGACTACTGACTAGTGTGAAATGTGATCATTGATCAATGATGTGTGATGTGATTAAGATGTGAAAACAAAACGCGGCCGCGCGCCGTTGCCGCCCCGCGCCGTCCTCGTCTCACGGCGCAGGGCGGGGAGAGCGGGGGGAGCGCGGGGCGCGGGGACGACCCCGGTGACGTCACGGCGCTGCATGTCCGCGACGCACGTGCTAGTGTTTGTGTCGTGCGAGCAACGACACACATGCGACCGCCAGCGCCGCGCGCTCGCTCACATTAATTGACATTGAATTTTCCACTTTAGTCTTATCGTAATAGAATGCGTTGAGTAAACAAGCTAACTTTGCTACCATTTTTATTATAGGAACCTATTCTTATATTAACATTGTAAAGATTGTTTCTTATGAGACGTGGATGGATGCAAAATGGTACTGAACACTTATCCTACCTAGCTAGCATTGATATCTAATTATTCTAAACGCCTGAGTGGTCCGATGAACCTTTAGTTTCAAAGAAAACTCACTTATCAGTACAATTCTAGTAAAGGGATTCTGTTTGACAGTAGCAGAAGTAGGTACCTATTTTGCGCCGCGCCGCTACAAATTCGCAGCGGAGAATTATGCTAAGGACTAAAGTATGCAGTAAGGTAGACGTCAACTAGGGATGTATGCAAAAAGCTTTGAACTAGATGAAATCATCTTCCTATCATCGATTTAAGGTTTTCTTAAACATTTCTCATAGTGAAAAACTTTTTAGCGTAATGAGTTGACATGCTAGGTAGTAGGTAGGTAAGGTACCTACCTGCGTAGGAGTGGAGGCGAGTACAGGCGGAGGTCTCTAATTAATTAATTTATTATGCTCATTCTACGGATACCGCTTTGTTACTTGACGCCCTTGACTATCTCAACTGCTCGTGTATAAGTACCAAGATATGTACTCTCGCTCCGATCGCGATGTTGTGTTGCACACGAATTGTAAACTATGACCGGTTTACAATCTTGTATTCTGTATTTTGGCAGTGAATTTTTTTAACTAGATGACTTCTAGGTTCTAATACAGAACATTCATCTCCTTCAAAGTTAACGAAATAACCGAGACAGAAAGATACCAAATATGTAGTTGAAAACCTAAGCAGAGTAGGTACAACAGCGACAGTACCTAGGGTATCTGTCCTTGGATTTTCTCAACTCGTTAAACCTAGTTATCGAGCTTATTTGGAGCTACGTAAGTAGGTACGTACACAGCTCTCGGTTCCGATTTCCGAACCAGTGCTGGTAGATTCACTTGATAATATTATTCTTTGATTAAAAACTTTTTCTTTTTCAAATCTCTCACTTAGGTGACTTAGGTTAACTTACGATACTTCCCAACTTTCTTTCGAATAGTTCGACGTAGTTACACAAAAAGGATCCAACCCACAAAACTTTTCAATAGAAAAATCAACCTTCATTGATCATTCTAAGCTATGCCCGCGGCTTCGTTCGCGTGGATTGAGGTTTTTAAATTCCCGCGGGAACTCTCTTATTTTTCGGGCTTTAGCTTATGTGCTATTCCAATCTATAATCTATCTCTGTGCCAAATTTTAGCCAAATCAGTTCAGTCGTTGCGGCGTGATTGCGTAACAAACATCCATTACATCCATGCATCCAAACTTTCGCATTTATAATATTGATAGGATAATAGGAAGTATAGGAGAATAAGTATGTATTAACTTTGACAAAATAATAATTATACGTAGGTATGTTGTGTGTACCTACGTCCAGTTTAGCTTGAATCAAATAAGTATGTAGGTAGTGTAGCTATTATAAATATGTAGTTTATCAAGATGTAGAAAAATTTCCGAAACAGCTGTAGCAGAACTATAATAAAGTAAATGAATTCGTCATTAAGTCAGCATGCGCTAGATAGTGGAAAAACTAGTTCAGTCGCGGCGTTTGGGATGGCGGCGCGACGCGGGGCGCGCGCACCTGGGGCGCGAATGTCAAGGCCCCGCGCGCCGCGCCGACCGACTCCAGCGGCGCGCGCACGCGACACGGCCGGAACGCGCCGACATCTGGCCCGGCCCTTACATCTCCGCAACGGTATGGTGTGGTAAACCTTTATATTACCACTAACTGATGCCCATGATGATGATGCTAGTGAAAGAGTGACGCAACCGCTACGAAGGATTTTGATAGAAAAATTAGGTTACGATACTTCTCAACTTTCTTTCGATTAGTTCGATGTAGTTACGCAAAAAGATTCCACAACCCATAAAACTTTTCATTAGAAAAAATTAACCTTCATTAACCAATCTAAATTATTTAGGTAGATACCTACCTACTAGCTGATAGTCGCGGGCATCAGCTAGTTTATTATTTGTAGGGATTCTGGATAATGGTATTTGGTGGGTTTGTTATTTGATGGTCTGTATTACTAGATATGCAGCGTATAGGTAGGTAGTTACGTGATTTGAAAAATGCTGCTCTCATAAAGATTTTAATTATACCATCCAAGTCCTTCTACGACACTCTATCCTGGAACTTGTCGTAAACCGTCGTAACTCGTAAGTAATGCGTCAGGTAAGTGATACATCCATCGAGTATCGATCGATAGTGAAACATTGAGCGAGACTCTATCTCGATGGCACCGCGACCCCAGTCGTGACCGGCTTTACCGCTTTATTATCCAACTATCGGTACAAGAGTACGGTAATGGGGACCGCTCGTCCGGTAACGAACGGCCTTGGAAGATACGATGATCGGGCCCGTTCCACGCTGACGCGGTTACGATCGCCCTCGCTCTCTGAAGTTGCTTCGTATCACGTCACTAACTTTAATTTGGCTGTTGTTGTTGACTTTTGTGTGTATGAGGTGAGCCATATTATTTGGACAATTGACTTACAATAACTAAGTCGGCAGTAACTTTTTGTCTTGTGGGAAGCTTTCACCGTAGCTAGTTTAAAGAAGCGATTTAGCATAGCGTTTTAAAAAGAATATCAAACAAGCTGAACTTGACTTATATTCTCCTCTCCCCTCCAAATAAGTGGAAAGCTCATGCTAGGAGTGCGACTTTTGAAAAAGGAGTGATCCGTGATTTCTAAACCGATTTGCGCGACTTTGCGAGATTTCCCATTGAAACCTCGGATTCCAACTCCTCAATCCTGATACTGCAGGGTTTGTACCCAACTAAACTGGAGAGATTTAGGAACTGTGTCGATTGTGAATTAAAGAAGCAGACGAAGTGGTAGGCATCCGCTAGTTTAGGCTATAAAAAGAGTTTTGTAACCGATTAGGGGTATGGGTCAAATGTACACTGCCATACCCCTTCCCCTATTACATTAGGGACTTCCTCTTTTAAAATTAGTATAAATGCTACTATTCGTTGCCGACAATGTAGACAATGATTGATATGTACAGCCAATAACCCTTGCAATACAAAAGAGCTTATCACGATGCGATAGCGGCACACTGCATATAGCCGGCTGATACGGTATCAGTATTGCATTATAATCACCATTCACCACACATTTCAATATTAAAACTCAGGCTATAAAGCCCAAATTAGACGGTTCACTTTTCGGGGTTTTTGCTTTCATTTTCGAGGCTTCGAAAACAAACCGTCTAAACGCCGACCGTTCACCGTTCACAGGCGATCGTGTATCGTTCATCGCAAAAATGAACGATGAAGGCTGGCGTCCTTTAGGGACGGATCGGGGCGGGTCGCATTGGAACGGGCCGCGGTTCTGTGATGCTCTTGCGTCCATCTGTACGGGGCGCGGCGGACCGCCTAAGCGGATTTGATCCAGACGTGCTTGGACTGACATCGCGCTACCATGGACAGCTCAGACGAAGAGATGTTATGGTTTCAAATCCTTCTTGAGGAAGAGCAAAAAAATAAAAAACGACGACGAGTACACAAGGTGTGGGTGCATTCAAAATCTGTGCTATTTGTTGCCATATATCCATGCGCCGCTGCTCATCGTGATATCTAGGGTCTCCTAGATCATACAGTTCTCTATACTTTTGCACTAAAGAAATAAGCAGTTCTTCGTTCATTTTCCTTTATTTTTATGAGCACGGCACGTGCGCTCACATCCGCCTGCCTGCGTCGACTAGCCGCGCTCCGATCCGTCGCTAATAAACGATATTTCATACAAAACATAGCCAGGCGTATTTTTGCGTTGCGATGCGGCCCGACCCGATCCACCTAGTGGACGCTAGCCTTGAACGGTGCACCGTCTAATTTGGGCTTAACGGAATTAAGTCTGTGAGAGAGTGAGAGAGTGAGAGTTTTGTCTGGTGAGAGGCTTTGACCGTGGTTACATACTGATTAGTCACAAGCCTACCGTTAGTACCAAGGACACAGTGTTTCCGTACGATGACTTGTATATAACACAACCGATTAGGGGTAATTTACAATGCCTTCTGACTTAGGCCGCTATCTTGTTAGACTGCATCGTCACCAATCATCAAATAAGATCGGAGTCAAGGGCCACGAAGTTATGGAATTTAAACAAAATCTGCGTGTGACTTGGTCAATCTTTAGTTTAGGTCTTAGAAGATCGAACCGAGTCACGCAGCAATGCAGCAACGGATCGATGTAATTTCTTTCTTGGGTATAATTGAGGGCTTGGAGAGTGACCTTTTATCCCGGGAGACATACATCTACTAGCTTAGCGTCCACGTGGAGCTGTCCACGCGGACGCTAAGCTAGTAGGTCGTACATGTAACAAAATTACGTTGAGTGCATCTTTACTCATATTATAAATGCGAAAGTGTATTTGTCTGTTGGTTTGTCCTTCAATCATGCCGCAACAGATCGACGTGAGTTCGTGCATGGGTATAGTAGAGACGTTCCTCGACCAAACTGTCGAAGATTCAGAAGTAGCAAGTGGAGGTTGGAGTGTTATTCGCCGAGATCGCCGCACGCCATGCGGAGGAGTGATGATTCTCGCGCGCCATGGCCTCACAATGCGCCGCCGGCAAGACCTCGAGACAGAGGTTGGTGAGGACCTCTGGGTAGTCTTTACATTGCGCAATCGTCCTATTTATGTTTGTGTCGTTTATATCAAACCGAGTGCAAATGACACTGATTACTTGGAGTGGTTTTGTAAAGTAGAATCATTTATACATGACTTACACGGTTTGGTTTATATATTCGGTGATTTGAATCTTAATAGTGCCTCTCAAAATATTAAGAATTATTTCTGTTACTTTTTGTCATTTTGTAATCTTGTTGAGAAAAACCATATTGTAAACTCACATGGCTCAATATTGGATGTAGTATTGGTTAGAGAGTCTGCAAATATTGTTACAGTGGCAACCACCTCTTTGGAAGCCATGGTCAGCCCAGATGCCTATCACCCGCCCTTGGAGATCTCGTGTAGCTTTGACACAACGTCTCGCGATGATCGGCTAGAGCCTACTAATATTAACAGATCCAAAGATTGGAACTTCAAAAAGTGCAATTACGAACTATTATCGCAGTTACTCTCTGAAACTTCTTGGGATACAGTCCTTAATTCCAGTGATGTAGACACTGCGGTGTCTAACTTCTATGAAATCCTTTATAGTCTGTTTGACATCTGCATTCCCAAAAAATTTAGGCCCAAAAAAATTCATCGATATCCCGTCTGGTTCACGAAGGAGATAATCAAAAGTTGCAGACGTAAAATACAGCTCCATAAAATATGGAAAAAGTCACACTGTGACGATGACTACATAAGATTTTCCAATGTAAGATCTAAGTTAAAAGAGGAAATACCTCTGGCATACGATGCCTATATCAGAAATATAGAGACCGAAATTAGGAAAAATCCTCAAAAATTCTGGCATCATGTCTCTAGTTTGCGATCCAAAGGTGGGTTTGATCCCACTGTAGAATCTAATGGTGAGCGCTTGTCGGGAACTAAAGCAGCAGCAGCATTTGCTAATTATTTTTCCAGTGTATTCCTTCCTGATGTTCCAAAATTGGATCCTGAGAAGGATTACACTGGTGACTGTTATAGCAGTATTATCATAAGTATACAGGACCTTTCACCTGATCTGGTAAAGCACGGTATCCATAAGTTAAAACTTAATAGCTCTGTGGGACCTGACCAAATCCCACCCTTAATATTTAAAAAGTGCAATCAACTTGTACTCCCCCTTTATCACATATACAATCTTTCTTTGAAAACCAGCACTTATCCTACACTGTGGAAACTTTCAAGAGTCACCCCTATTCCTAAAATTGGATCAGCCACACGTATCGAGGACTACCGCCCAATAGCTATCTTGTCTTCCCCGGCGAAGATATTCGAAAGCATTTTGCAAGATTTAGTAAATAAACAAGTGAATACATACCTTTCAGACGAGCAACACGGCTTCAGAAGTAGACGATCAGTTAACAGCAACCTGTTAATACTAGTTGACTTTATTGCTGATTGCCTGGATCATGGCGGTCAAGTAGATGTCTTGTATTTTGATTTCCGAAAAGCATTTGATAGAGTGAATAATGACATTCTATTAACCAAGTTAAGCAAAATTGGTTTCGCCCCTAATCTTCTACGCCTCATATCAAGCTATCTACGTGACCGAAAGCAATTTGTACGTCTTGGCTTGTATGAGTCGGAACAATATCACACACGTTCTGGAGTCAGCCAGGGCTCGATATTAGGACCTCTTTTGTTCTTGATAATGGTTAATGACCTACCTGCTGTCCTCAGTACGGCCCGCTGTCTGCTATACGCAGACGATCTAAAGTTGTATAATGAAATTAAATCTGAAGCTGATTGTGTTGCTCTCCAAAGGGATCTTGATGCGGTTATTCATTGGGGTGAGGTTAACAAAATGGAGTTTAATATAAACAAATGCTCAGTAATGTCCTTCGGACGTAAAAAACATCCAACTCACTTCGCTTATAATATGGGTACAGAACGCTTGCACAGAGTAACAATGGTGAAAGATCTAGGTATTACCTTTGATCCTAGACTAACTTTTCATAGCCACATTTCAATGATAGCCTCCGAATCATTTCGGCGGCTGGGATTCGTTTTACGCAATACCCGCGATTTCCATGACCGATGCACTATAAAACTTTTATTTGTTTCGCTTGTACGAAGTAAATTAGAAACTAGTTCCTGTATCTGGAATCCGTACGAAAGCACATATGCTCTTTTGCTCGAAAAGGTTCAAAAAGCTTTTTTGAGGTACCTGTACAAGCGTCTCCATGGTTACTACCCATACCTTTATCCCACAAAATTCTTGTTGGGTCACTTGGGATTTAACTCCTTAGAAACCCGACGAGCTTGTGACCAACTCATTACCATCTGCAAAGTCCTTACAGGGAAAATAGATTGTCTCGAGCTTCATAATAAGGTATGTCGCATCTCGGTACCTAATAATTACGTCCATCTGCGTCAGTGCCGCTGCCGCCGACTTTTTGCTGTCCCGCCTAGCCGCACTGTGTCTCGCGCTAGGTCTCCAATACCGCGCACACTATCTGCACTGAATACGATGCTATCCGAATCTCCAGCCTGTGACATATTTGCAGACCAATGGAGCTCCATTGTGAGTCGGTGCCTGCAGTTTTGCGAGGGTTTCGCCTCGCAAACCATGCACCTGGCTTAAAAAAATTTTAAGTTTTTGACTTTTGTTTTTGTTTAGTTTAATTTAATTTTTGTTTAATTTTTGAGGTTATTTTTATGTTATCTTTGTCATGTCTGTTATTGTAATATTGTTATTGTAATGTAGTGTAATTGTCTTAATTAGTGTAATTGGAGGTTTCCGTACTAATTAATAAATAAATAAATAAAATAGTTGAAGACCTGGGATCCCGTGGGATTTTTAAATACTAAATCCATGCGGACAAAGTTGATCAGTAGTTAGTACAGTAGGAAGCTAGTACAATATTCATTAACAGGCGCCACGGTAGTAGTCCAGTCATTACGTACATTCAAAAAAGAAAATGAATTTGCGCTTCTAATTTTTTAATATGTTGTAGGGGATACCTAGAAAAGCTTAACTTGAGATTGTCGACCAAGCTTTCCTAGGAGCTTTCGCCGCCATGTTGAAAAAAGGGGTAAAATTTGTTTTTCGGCAATAACTCGGCTATCCGATGAGATTTCGAAAATTTTTGTAGGACACTTTTTGTAGCTTTCTTTGTGCTCTACAATAACGCCTGAATCATTTTTAGCGTATCATGCATCGTTATCGAGATATCGATCGATAAAGTCAAAAATTTAGGACACAATTTTTGTTTTTTGCTTTTTTTTTCTTTGGGTCTTAATAAATATGAAAAATTGTGGAATTCAAACTTGTAGAGCATATTCAGACCTACAATTTCCTTCTTGGATTTTTTTATGTTGGACAAAAATTACGATCTCCAGCGCGCCGCAAAGTCGGTGAATCCACACTCAGCGTCGAGCGAGCTGCTCGCTCGGTTGTGTCTGGATGTCGAATCGAATGGGAAATTGTTCAGGAAATTGATGGGGTAAAAAATAAGTACATAGAGCAACAAATTAAGGATCACACAATAGTAATTTATTAAACAAATAATTTGTTTGTGCAGTAAAAAATATTATTTTTTTACAATACAAAATAAAGAAAACAAAATAAACGGAAAGAAAAATATTTTTTTCTGCACTCGAGACACGAACGATGGACTTTTTTCATGTCTTTTTTCGCTTGGATGGTCCAGGCTGATGATCTTCGTCCTCCGTAAACTCTTCGAGTTGTTGTGTCTGTTGAAACGTTGGAAATGATGCTGATTCGATGAGAGCATCGTCATCATCATCGTTACAGACATCGTCGTCGTCGTCAAGCAAAATGTCGACTCTGGCGACGTTACTGCATGTTTGTCCACTGCAGTGCATGCAAATAACGGAGCAACTGATTCCCGCTTTTCTGCACCCACAGGCGGCCTCACAATTACCTTTACACTTACTTAAATTTTTGCCCAGAATATCGGAACCCTCGATTTACACTACGCACAGCAAAAACTCAACACGATACGATATACTAACTTGAGCGCGCTCGACGCTGAGCGTGGATTCACCGACTTTGCGGCGCGCTGGAGATCGTAATTTTTGTCCAACATAAAAAAATCCAAGAAGGAAATTGTAGGTCTGAATATGCTCTACAAGTTTGAATTCCACAATTTTTCATATTTATTAAGAGCCAAAGAAAAAAAAAGCAAAAAACAAAAATTGTGTCCTAAATTTTTGACTTTATCGATCGATATCTCGATAACGATGCATGATACGCTAAAAATGATTCAGGCGTTATTGTAGAGCACAAAGAAAGCTACAAAAAGTGTCCTACAAAAATTTTCGAAATCTCATCGGATAGCCGAGTTATTGCCGAAAAACAAATTTTACCCCTTTTTTCAACATGGTGGCGAAAGCTCCTAGGAAAGCTTGGTCGACAATCTCAAGTTAAGCTTTTCTAGGTATCCCCTACAACATATTAAAAAATTAGAAGCGCAAATTCATTTTCTTTTATTTGCCTTTTTTTCGGACGAAATGACTGGACTATAGATGCAATTAGATAAGTGAAGCGATGCAACGGTCGGGTGGCGGTGGCGCGAGGATCAGGCGGTGGCGGGTTCAAGGTCGCGGTGGCGGTGTAACGGCGCGGGTGGCACCACGGACCACGGCGCGGCACCACCGCGGGATCGATAGCAGACGCGCCGCCGCGCTCCGGGGCCCGTCCGATGCTGTTGCCATGCGAATATCCCTCGCAAGTCTTGCAAGGAGTGGCTGCATCAACAGCTTGTCCTCGTCTCATTTACGACGAGCCCATCACGTTTGGACAATAGCTTCATCAATGTTAAAAATAAATAGCCATGAACTAATCGCTCGTTTGCTATAACACTGTTCGACTCAAAAATCCCGATTCCGATTTTTCAAAAAAAAAAAAAAAAGGTTTCAAACTGTTTAAAATCTTAGTTTTTGTCAATTTTATAGATATGATGAAGTACAGTGTGATGAAGTGAGCTTACTTTTAAATTAATGTAGTTTTCATGGAATGCCAATTTTCTTCTATAGACATTGCTGGGTAATATCACTTTTTCAAAAAAAAAAAGGGGGGATGCGAGTTCTTACATCGAATTTTTGGTTGAGACTCTATTTTTTTAGTTTAGTTATTTATTTAGAAGCTATACTCTTGCCGTAATTTTTCGTTATGTGAAGTCCGAGATTACCGATGCACGACACCAACATGTACTTGTATAGTACAGCTATAATTGCATGCGTACATGTTTTCGCATGCGCTACAACAGCGAGTTGGCGATAAGACAGTCGAAACTTGAAACATCTGAAGCTAATGGGCTTAATAAAGTGAATCACCTTGCGGTTCCCGCTACGAAATATTTCCGCTTACGAAATATTTGTGAGTACAATACAGGCTCGACCTCTAAGTACCAATGACGCCTCAACCCGCCTGGAGGTGACATCGCCCGCATGAGACGATCCATAACTTTCTTTTCAAATTTCTCCGTGCTCCGGTCTACATACTTGCAAAATGCCATACTTACATAAAAAATAAAAATTTATGGGTATGTATATTGTTGTCCTCCCGGACGAACTCGCGAAAGGCGAGTTTCTAGTTCCAGATATTATGAGATCGGAGGTGGCTTGCGAAACCTAAATGCAGTTTGAAGGTCCTGTCGCTTGGTTCAGAGTTATTCTGCTGGGTGCTATACGACACTATACATGTTAAAGAAAGTAGGTTTTTTCTACAAGAACAATACAAGAATCCTTGCCAACTGCCCGGGTCAATATGCCCAGGAAAATCGGCTGTTGTTAGGACGGTCCTGAATGATTGCGCCGCGCGTCGGTCTACGGACTAGTTACGTTACCGTAAATATTATGCAGGTACTTATTTATGCCTTTTGTATGTTTTGGTTTTAGGTTCTTAACATTGTTAATAAATAATGTATTTAACGCCACATCGTATTCGTAGAACATCATTGTTATTGCCATCCATGACAACATTTGCTCAGGGCTTCTTCCAGTTTTCTACCAATAGTAAGATTATTTTTTATCAATCCCAAGAAAATATCAAAAATAAAGTTTAACGTGACGTTTTCATCAAAACTTTTTACATGAAAAAACTAAGTTTACCACCCTTTTAACAAATTGAGGATAAATCCTAAAGAAATAGGATTATTGATATTGCTGCATTGTAATTTGCATGAAAAATGACTGCACATTTTTTACATTTTTTCTAAAAACATTTACTAATGTTAATTGAAACAAGTGTGCACTCATTTTTTTTTGTCTCATAAAATTAATACCCGTAGGTATTTCAGGGTTCCATAATAAATGAATTATCATTTATTATGGAACCCTGAAATAATAATAGACGCAGTCGTGGTGTACTATGTTCAATATGTCACGAATTCCTACAAGCTAAAACACGTAGAAAAACAAGATTTGTATACAAAGCCTGTCTTATTGCATACAAAATCATAACTATGGACCAATTACATCCGGCTAATCGATTGTAAAAACATATTTTATATTTCTTTTATTTTTAGCCCAGATAAACTTCGCTACGTGTTTTCAACTGATCTATTTCTACAGCTGGATAAGTGACATACGTGTCTTGAAAGGATTTTCATACTTCAGGGAGCACAAGAGAGCTGCTTGTGACCCAGTAGCGGTTCACAGAAGCTCGTTTGATGTTCTTGTTCCACCTAGTTGAGAATCTTCCAAAATCAGAAAACGCAGTAATGTTGATAGATTCCCAACTAGGTGGAACCCCATTTCAACTTTTTGGATCTCAAAATCTATAGTGATACCTATATGCCCCGACTTGACTAACGTCCTTCAACCTTGCTCCTTTAGCTTTAGTTGAGTCGTTCTAAGGATCTAATTTCTCACTGATCATGATTTTCTGCATCGCTCGCTGATACAACCCTATAGGGTTACAGTTATAACTACGCAATTTGTAAAGATGATTAAAAGTGAAGGTGAGATGTTTTAGCTGGCTGTTAACAAACTTATAACAATGAGTAAATCCTTACCAATTCATGTAGTCTACGAAAAGTATTATTTGGAATGGTAAGTGCAACCATTTATAAACACAACTATTTATAAGCTTAAAATTATTTAAAACAAAAAGATTTAAATAAAAACTAAATCTAATCGACCTTGAATTACAATGAAGAGCCAACATAAAATTATGCGTATTTTTTAAGTTTGATGCGAGACTAAGTTGAGACCAACCTTCTTACTTTAGTATGTTTTTAATGACACATTTTTTGTAAATTATAAATAAAATTATTATATTAAATAAATAGATAAAGTTATATATTTTGAGTTTATATTGTTCAGCGTATGAAAAATTAAACAAAAACGTATAAAATATATTCCCAAAGCAAAGTAATGTAGGCTTTTAGGGCAATATCGATGAAAATTTACCAAAAGTATAAGCAATGCAGAGATCGGTAGTCCATGCCCCCATACCTCACCCTCTCGCAAATGGGGACCTGTTGAGGCGGGCTTGTTACACGCTTAAACAAATAGGTACTTTTGCTGCGTGAAACTAACAATACCCCTTATTCTGTAGAACAAGAAATAAACTAGATTGATAACACTAAAAGTAGAGCATTTTATAGAAAAGATTTCATAGTACAGCCTAAGCCACGAAGTAATTAAGCTAATTTAGTTGCCAATATAATAGTTAATCCACAGTACAGTCTGATTTAAACTTTATGACTTCGCGAACTTCGTGCGTTTCGATGCGTAGAACTCAATATTAGGTATCAGCCGGACGGTTTCACTTAGTTACCTGCGCGAACCTACACTCGCGGCTAACTTCCGTGAAGACGTAAAGTTTGAATCGGACTGTAAAGCAATTAAATTAATTGTTTCGTAGGGCTATTAGGCCCAGCTAAATCCCCTGGGTTAATTAATTATTAGAACTTTGATTCGATAGTGAAACAGAAAGTTACCAACGGAGCAGGTCATCTGGACATTTTTGTATCTAAAATAATATCAGATCAAGGATAAACGGGCAGGTCAAGAGGGCTTAGCTGTTTTAGAGATTCAAAAGTAAACCAAAGATAGACAAAAATAGAAGCAGCTGCACTGATACACCGACAATTGGTAAAAAGCGAGAAAGGTTTTTCGCCATCGAAAAACTTCGCCAACAAAGTTGCCATCTGCAGAGTGAGTTGACTGTGGTGCGTTGCTAAAATAAAACAAAGTAAATCATCAATTTACAATTTACTTTTTGAAATCATATCTTTCATTTACGGACATATCTTTCGTTATCAGCGCGACTGAAACTGAAACAAACAGAGCTAATAACCATGAAGGCCCCGAAGGAACGTGTTTCTACAGATTTTAAGATCGCAATTTTTCTAAAATAGGTTCGAGCAGATATTTATTTGAAATATCTTGAAATAGTAAAAATATTACTGTGATAAGTGACGTTTTTAGGGCGATAGTAACAGATGCTGGCTAGTATCTAGTAAACACGAGCGAGTCGATGGGCGGGCGGCCGGGGACGGGGCGGCAACGTCGCTCGCTCGTGGTGCGCGCGCTTTGTTTACAGTTTTATGCCGCTCGCGCTTGGCGCGGCTGCCTGGTCGCCACTAGCGCTAACCGTTGTTTAGATGCCAACAGAGCGGTGAACCGCAATCTAAACATTTTAAACAACTTAGCGAGGTGTGGATGATACTAAGTGGTCAGTTGCAAGTTGCAACATGCAGCGCGTTTATTAGTTGATATCAATAAAGTTTCATTCAAAAGATAGGATAACTTGCATATCGACTGTTCCGTAGAACAAAGTCTCATCTGCTAAATTCATAACTTGAGTTTTGAGCCTTGCAGATGTGACTTTTAAGGCTCAAATTTCAAGTTGTGAATTTAGCAGATGAGACTTTGTTCTACGGAACAGTCGATATATTTGTTTCCTCTACCAATAAAAGAGACATTGGAGTAAAAAATATATTTTATTTGATAAAATCAGCTTTTGAACAGAATTCAATTAGATTCATGTAGTTAACTTAGATTCTCTAAATATTGGTAACTTATAATATTATTGTACTAGCTTTTGCCCCCGCGACTTCGTCCGCGTGGAATTAGATTTTGGGGTGGAATTTTCAAAAACTGTGACACACGTACTTCTTTATTTTTAACTGAAAGCTCAAATACCAACTTTGATGGAAACAGCTTGAAAAATGACGGAGTTTCATACAAACTTCCATCCCCTATTTAAAACTCTTAGGGGTGGAATTTCCAATAATCCTTTCTTAGTGTGCGCCTACGTCATAAAAGGAACCAACTGTAAAAATTTCAAGTTTCTAAGTTCAGTAGTTTAGGCTGTGCGTTGATATCTCAGTCAGTCAGTCAGGACTTTGAATTTTATATATATAGATTAGTCTAAAACTATAACCGTAGGAATAAAAGAAAAATATTCAATTTAGTTTAAAATTTAAGAGAAGTAGCTATTTCCTGTATATAACAAAAGATTTTGAATGATTTACAATATCAAAATAAGGTCAGGTGAGTGAAAAAAAAGAGATTAAAAACAACCACGAACCAACCATTCGATAGAACAATAATAATATTTTGAATCATGAGTTGCAAAATCATATTGCGGAGGCGGAACGTACACGTAGGCTCGATCAACACCGCGACCCGCAAAATTTTCTACTATACTGCAGAGTTCATTAGTCTGCAACGATTGTCAGATCCATTACCACAGTGCAATTTTGAAATAATATAGTATCTGATAGTAATATATCCGATATTGATTGACGAGTGCTTCAAAAAGTTATAAATAATATACCTACTTACTAATATTTTTTTATTAAGTACAAGTATCTATTTAATTAATTTTATTAATTTATCAAAAACAAAAAAATAGTTCAACTTATAATAACGCTTTTTGTATTCGTAGGAGGCAGGGTATCAACCCAGGATATTTGACAATATTTAGATCTAATCAACTAATTAATCGTTCAAACACAATATACTGGGTAAAATGCAAATAGCATTAGGGCTCAAAAATTATTTATGGCATCGCTTTTAAAAACAGTAATAAAATTTAAGATTTCATTTACCTACTTATTTTGTTTCCTATTTATTTATTTTGTACATCTTTAACTTAAAATCTTAACTAATATAGAACGGACACACATAATATTATCGCTACAAAATGTGGATTTCTTCCAGGTGCCCTTTTATTATTTAAGTTTCAAAATATGTAATAAATAAAATAAACATTCCAAAGAACAAATTCAAAATTCCAAATTATTTAGTTCATGTAGGCCATGCAACCTGTGGCACTTATGACACTTCAAGACTCTTTTCTCTGCTGAGAAGGCTTATTTATAAACATCCCTTAACAATGTAAGTCTGGACACATTTAAAAAGCAGTAATGATTGTCACCCTACACGCGATTGGAGATACTATCGAGCGCGTGGAAATCTGTCAATTCGCGCGCGCCCTCTGCCGTGCTGCCGTCCCGCTCGCACACGCCCACGTGCGCGTGACGTCACAGCGCGTCGCGTCGCCGACGTCACGGCCGCCCGCCGCAGCCTGCAACTCGCAAGTACGACGCGATCGCAACGGGCCCCGCTGCCGGTGCATCCTTCCCCTAGCGAACATTTCTTTGAAAGAAAACTAGGTAACTTCCTGACCAACTCTTTACTCTTCAGAGAAATTGTGCTACTATTAAACAATTTTAATTGCCTTTGTCTCTGTTTCCTGACTTTGCTCGAGTAATTTTTGGGTCGGTTTTATAATAATCGAACCAGAATTTGACTATGATGCTGACGAAATGCAAAGTTAGGTACTCGTACCTACATTATTTTTTGCTCTGAAAATATTTTATTGTTAAAATACAAACAATAAGCAGATTGTTTTATCACGTTTTAACCTTAGGGTTTATCGATGACATTGCCTGTATAAAAACCGCAATTTAAAATTATGACAAGAAAAATTACAAAAAAAAACCCTACTACAGAAAAACTAACAGGAAATATTATGTAGAGCTCCTTATACCTATGTCAATTTCAGTTAGTTCAGTAGGTAATTCTTAAACGGAGCTTATGATTTATGACTACAGAAAAATACTACAGAATAAACTAAGAAACATCCCTTTTATTTTGAAACTAGCTGTTGCGCGCGACTTCGTCCGCGTCAATTTCTGTTATTATGATCGCGATTAAGAAGTTTTTAAAAGAATATATTTTAAATATGGATATTTTCCCCAGTTTTTGCAACATTTTTCACTGATGCTTCACTCCTATTGGTCGCAGCGTGATGTTATGTAGCCTAAAGCCTTCCTATGGCCTATCCAACACAAAAAGAATTTTTCAATTCGAACCAGTAGTTCCTGAGATTAGCGCGTTCAAACAAACAAACTCTTCAGCTTTATATATTAGTATAGATATAACTGTTACGTTGTCGCGCAATCGGTTGATGATATCTAATCAAAGTAAACATAGATACAAAAACACCGTTTATTGATTATGAACACAAACAATCTTAATGTATACTTTAAAAAAAAAATTTTTTTGAATATTAAAAAATATATACATATAAATTATGGCTTAAAACACGTTATATTGTTAATATTGTTTTCCTCGTATAAAACTTGACACCTCTATGGGTTGAACTTTGACTTTTCTATTATGATTCACCTATTGCGGTTCAGCGTTGAGTTGATGAATGACTCAAGTGAGTCAGGGCTCAGGATGTCTTTGTGTGTGCATATTTTGGACTTACATAAGCACAGCAGCATAACTGAAAGGGAAAAGTATCTTGAAAACTATGAAACCGATTTTGATGAAATATTTATTGATCTCTGTTTAATATAAGTTGGAAAAATGTAAGGAAATAAAAAAGAATGATCATAATCGTCAGTCAGTCAGTCATCTTTTCCTTTTATAAATATTAAGAAGATACAAGCATAAAAAATACATTCTTTTTTTATACATTATAGGCACGACCACTATCACCCGATGGAAAGTGATGATGTGGTCCAAGGTGTAACGCGTTTGTCTATTCACTCTTGTTTTAAAGATATCCAAATTGTACGTGTTAGGAAACACAGATCTTGGAAGAGCGTTCCAGACCCTAGCCGTGCGGCTCATGAATGAAGACTTAAAGCGCGCGTAGATGTAGAGATTTTTCTAATATAGAACGATTTGTTTTAAAAATGACTCCACACACGACAAAAATAACATAAAGGAGAGATGTTATTGGAAGCAGTTGCGGTAACCAATCGATCGGCAATAAGCCGCAGAGCCGCGGTGCGCGTGCGCATCAATAAATAGCTCTCGATCGCGCCCGTCCATACGTCACTGAAGAGGTTTTATTAATAAAACTCCTAATGCGGTAGACGCCACCGTTCAACAACCTCGCGCTTGCAAACATTGCGTTCCTGTGCTATTAACAAGCTTTGTTTATGAAATCCCTACTATACAATACGAAAGTGTGTTTGTTTGTTGTTTTCGGAATCTATACAATAAGAGATTTGGTGTAACACCTAACTCAATAGATTTATTTCAACTTTAATTATATTCTTGACATAATATATCAGTACAGATTGTTGTATTCCTTGTTTTTTAAGCTATTGCATAGCTTCTATCGCAGGCCTTGAGCGTGGAGACCGAATCCAGAAATTCCATAATGAAAATAACCTGACACGGGACTCCTCTACGGTGAGCCGCTAGATGGCGTTGATAAAAAATGCTATGCAATAGCTTTACCGCGGCAGTCCCCGAATGCCACACGACTTTTTTTTTAATTTATCACGACGTTATAACCACATAACCATGTGGTATACTCACACAAACGTAAATGCCAAACGTTAACCATAAAGGAGACGACAAGTAACAACAATTCTCCAAGTAACAGTAGCACCGTTATAAAATAAAATTGTCTGCGCGGAAGCCTTTCCCACGGCCTCGGCGTCGTTCCGCCTAATTTCTCAGAGTTACGAACATTGATGACATAGTAGGGAATCCACTATCACATTATTGTGAGAAATTCTGCAACGGACGAGCTCTTCCATGAGATAACGTAGTCTGAGAATGCTACATCGCAAACCACCGTAATATCGCCAGTACACATTATTTTAGTCGATAGATCCAGTAATTTCTCCCTGGAAGATAGATAGAGTAATATGTACATGAACCCGTTTGGTTATAAACATTACAGCTTATAGAAGATTCCGTTCAGACTCTCAAGACTACAGGCTTGTCGGCTCTTCTCAACAGAATCTGCATTCTGAACTGGTGGTAGAGTCTTGACGTGCCATAAGAGCCACAGGTTAGCCTACATGAAATAATTTTGAATTTGGAAGTGTTGGATTGAAAAGTTGTCGAACTGGCCCTCCAATTCTTGTATCGCTAATTTTTCTTCTGTGTCTGTGATGAACGCAGTGTTTTTTCATTAAAAAAGTCCACATTAAGAAATAATTAAAACAAATAATACTAATAAATAATAATCAGATCTCTGAAATCCAATGCTCACTAGAATAATATGAACCAGCCAATATTAATTCGACGCATTATATTTGTCCTAATTGACTACTTGGGCGTTCATTAGTTAGTTGCACCGTTTGCATCTAAAGCTTTGTCGTATTAGAGTCAGTTGTTTTCTAAAGACTAAATGTAGTCCATTAAAGAGGATCACCAGCGATGGCGGCGTTGTGCGCGTGCGCATTCGACCCACACAGTCTGCGGCCCTCGCAACTAATTAATGAGCTAACGGAGCGCTTCCACACTCTGATTTGTGTGCCCAAGCGGCAAGATGACTGAATTGATGGGGGAAAGTGGTACATGTCAACTGTGTATGTACCTAATAGGCAATGCTAGTAGATATTATAATATTTATTAAACAATACTGCATTATAAAGTCGACATCTCCTGTGGATGCTCCGGTATCGGGGCGAAACGTGCGTCGTGAGTAGTATAAAAGTCTTGTGTGGTGGGGGCATTGCTTCTTTGGGAACTTGGTTTTTTTGCTTGGTTGGGAAGGTAAGCGGTGCTTAGCTTTTAACTGCATGTTTGACCATACAGATTTTTTCTGTTGCCGGATTATAGCAAAATAACTCTAACCTTTTCTTGATATACCTAATATTTGCGTTATGCGTCAGGACACAGCAGAATACGAACGAGATTATTACTAGAGTACCTAATCAGAGTTTGATCTGAAAACGGTAATAAAGTTTCGTTTAACGACAACGTACATACAACGTCTGCTGATATAAATCGTAAAGCAACAAGCCAGAGAGTACACGAGTGCGATTGTATAGTATCTAATTATACGGCCGTATGTATCTGTTAGGAGTCGTTTACCGCGGACCTTTATTTTACTGCCGATACTTAACATCTAACGGCTGTAATTGTAAAGAATTCAGGCCTGTAGTTACAAGCGAGCAGAGAGGCGGAAGTTTTTATCTGGCCCATCTCAAACAGATCATTTGCGATGAGATAATATTTGAATTAGATAAGCGCACCAACATAAAAGTGACTTACGAGAATCATTTCAAAAGATAATAAACAGCAAAGTCGTTTCATTAGAAACGATAACAACATGTTATGATAACAAGTGTCATTGCAACATACGTGTGGCTGGAAATGAAACAAAAGCTCGTTGAACATTAAACACATTCGGGATGAAGTGGTAAAAAAATAATGTTGCATTAGGCAAGTAATGGCACTTTGATGAGGCATAACAAAAAATCTGTAAAAATACTTAATATTTGCGTTCATATAAAACGCAGATATTTAGTCAAAGTTACTGCATTCGAAACATAACATGCAGTTGCAGTGTAAATGCACAAAATCCCTTTACGAGTAGACGATTGATAAAAATACGGGAAGTTTTTACAACAGCTACAATAACAATGTTGTTGTACACTGTTAACACCGTATTAATGAAAGGTATCTTGATAAAATTAATTAATTAAATATTTCTAGTAGGTACTTACTAAAAAAACTAAACCCTAGCCTAAGAATTTAGGCTATAGAATGTGTCACGGGCCTGCTGTGGGATTACCTAAAAATGATTGCATTAGTTTGACGATTGCAATGACATTTGAGTGGCTGAATTTCTTGTGTTCTTACTGCGTCAATGCATTTTAACCAACAGCGAGTGTACCATAAATATGCTGTCATTTGTGTAGGGTCAGCAAATCTAGTGTTAATCATAGATTAACTAATGATCAGTGTCTTGAAGGGACACTTTCTATATGAACTAATCTATCTTCTTCAGAGCAGTTACGAGTAGATAAGAAGGCATGTCTGAGGGCGACAGGGCGTCATGGCGGCCCGGCTCGCGGCCGTGGGTCAACGACTGCACCCCGATGGCATGCCGCGTACTCTAATATTTCAACGGGAGTATTCGACGCGGGACCACGAGCGCGGCTACCTTGGGATATATGGTACTCTACGGGAATCGTTCTAATGTATGATACTAGTTAATCACAGTCTTACATTACAGTTTTATGACTCAAGTAGAGTGAATAGATTAACAACCGGTATAACAGGTCACGCGTGTAGGGTATAAGGTGGCATTCCATAAAGGAAACTTCTTAACAATTATCCGATTAATTTGTATTATAAAATTCAGTAACTGAGCATTAACTCGGTCGGTTATAGCTAGTGAGCTAGTTCATCCGGTGACATTGATTACCATTTTTCACGGAGTAGATATATGCTCTAGATTTCAGAATAGCTGATATCAGCCCAAACTTTATTCGCGTAGATTTAGTTTTTCAAAAACCCGTAGAAACTCTTTCATATTTCGGGATATCAACTGTATTCATGTAAAAATTAAGTTGATCCGTTGCTCCGTTGCAGCGTGATTGAAGGACCAACCAACAAACAAACACATCTTTGCATTTATAATAAAATTATTAGTAAGGATTTTTCAATGCAGTGCGTACAGTAGCTAGGAGCGACCTATATAGCCAATCGAAAGGAATATGGACTTAATTCGATTAAAACAGATCGAAACGGAAAATTTTAATGCAGGTCTTCCAAAGGTGGAATTTTATTCAACACGTAACGATCACAACGATAATATTTACATACAACAAGTCACGCGTTATGGCTGGGAATGAATTAAATTCAAATCTTTATGTAAGCCCCGAACGAAAGGGCCCTTTGTGAGGAATCCGGGCGGGCGATCGACACGCGCATGCTATGCTATTCATTTATCGTCGGCCATTTAAATTGGTCTCGGAATTCGAGGATACGGAGAAATCGAAACGGTCAATTTGCAGCCGTCGCTCCGATCGCACCGTTCGACTATCGATATAACGTTCATTAACTTTTGTGATGTACTAAAATAGATGTAGAGGCTTAAATGGTTGGGCGTTTGCGCTAATAGCACTTACACACATGCCAACTTTCAGCGATTGGGCCTCCCCTTCGATTCGTTAAATGGACAAAATATGCTGTCCCATAATATCATGTCTTCTTATTCTGGAAGGAGCTAATGGTGGGCAGCCAACACAGTAATGATGTTAGAAAATCTAACTGAAAGTTGTTCGTGAAACATAAGATCTCAAAAAAGGGGAACTGTACAAAAATATATTTTCCTTCCTTAAACGTAAGAATAATAACATTTAAAAGCATACTAAAAAGTGGAATTTTCACGGAAAATAGGTTCACAATTGTGTATGACAACTTATTTTTTACGGACACATTTTGGCGACCGAAAGCCATATAATCAGGATATAATACATTTGTTGTTTGTAGCACCTTTTGAACGCTTATTCTACTTTTATAATAGGCGCTTACTACTACACCTACTTGTGAAGAAGTAAAGAAGTCCAAGCCACAGAAAATGGAGTCAAACGTAAGATTAAAAGAGACTAAACGATTGAGAGTTTTCGCTATCTAACGCCCGTGCAGTGGAATCGGCTTCCCCATTCTGTCCCCTCGGTCTCCGGTAGCCCTTGAACATCTGTCCACACAATGCCTCAGTGCTCAGTGTTTGAGGACATGTGCAGCGGGGATCAGGTGTCGTACTGACCGCGGGCAAGCCCGGCGCGGCGGAACGGGTTGTCAAACCAGTTGCGCAGACCGTCGGCATAAGAAAGTAAAACCTAATGTTTCAGTATATCACGATTCACGAGATGTGATTCGCAGACAGCGGACCATATTATTAAATACTACAATAATAAATAATTACTAGCTTTAACCCGCGGCTTCGCTCACGTTAGGTTCGATTTTTTAACCCCCTATTTAACCCTCTTGGGGTTGAAATTTTCCAAAATCCTTTCTTAGCGGATCTCTACGTCCTAACAGCTACCTGTATGCCAAATTTCAGCTCGATCGGTCCAGTGGTTAGAGCTGTGCGTTGATAGATCAGTCAGTCAGTCAGTCAGTCAGTCAGTCAGTCACCTTTGCCTTTTATATATTTAGATAAGTATTTCACTATCGCCGTATACGTTTCGATGGATGTACGAAGTATAAATGTGAATTTTAACAGATTTTCAGTACAAAAACTGTCAGAACGTCGAATGTATCTGGATTAACGTTACTCGGCTATGGTAAAAAAAATAGTGTTTAAGGAAGTTCATACGTTCAGAAGATTCAAAGTTTAGATACATTTATACGACTTAGACTAACGTTCTAATAATCATAATTATTTTTGAGCTTAAATCTGTAAGTTGTGTTATTGTAGAGCGCCGATACGCATTTCAAGCTACCCAATAATGAGCTAAATAAAACGTCAAGAACTCTTTACAATACACATAAGCAAATAACTATAAAATTTAACGCAAACACTTCGGTAATCGCTGTAATGGGTTTCGTGAAAACCGATTTAAACTTTATTACAATTGACAAAGGTTTGAGTAACTAAGACGAATGCATTGCAATTATTATTTGTATTGTAGGCTAATTTTATTGTGGAATCGATCAAATAGTTTCTTTTCACATTTGCCTTGCCTTGGAGATTACGCTGTTTGAGCGAGTGAGCCGTGTTACTGTACACTTTTTGTTCACGCACCATTGCACACTCGGTTCCAAGTACTCAGGTCTACCGTTTTACGTTGTCCTTTTCGGTTTTTTGCCTATTTCTATCAAGATTTGCATTTAATTATATCCAAACCATAGATAGTTCGGGGAACCGAAAGATGTTAGTACTCCCAAGGTGCTCGATCCAATCCAATTAGGAGTCGGAAACAAAGCAATTTTGTTACAATAGGGTGTCACTTATAGATCACTTATTATAAAGCCAAAGTTTGTGAGGGTGGATAGATTGATGTTTGTAACCCCTTCGTGCCACAACGAATAAACCGATTTGGCTGGGAACTGAGATAGCTCATACCCAGGATTAACACAATGGCTACATGTTATCCCGGAATTAAAAATTCTTAATCCATACGGACAAAGTCGCGGACATTTCTAATAGTTAGATAAACATGTACGAGTACCTACATCATGATACTTGATAGCACGGCATTCACGAGGCGCATTGCGCACTTTAATCGTCTACTAAGCTGTCTTCGAGCGAGTTATACCGTCCAGACATATTCCGGCTTCATCTTTAGAGACGAACCGTTCATAATACCAAAAATATGTAAGTATTCTACATATATGAACTTTTGTTAGAGCATTTATTACGGATTTTGAAATTTTCTTAGAACATCTACTATATAAAAATAAGTCTGGTTTTCCTTCCTGACACTATAACTCCAGAACGCACGAACCGATTTCCACGGTTTTGCATTCGTTGGAAAGGTCTCGGGCTCCGTGAGGTTTATAGCAAAGAAAATTCTGGAAAAATTTCAACAATTTAAGAACGCGGACGAAGTCGCGGGCGTCCGCTAGTTTGTTGATAAAACCAAAGTACTCCGGACTTTAAAAAATACTTAATTGAATAAAAGCTTTCAAAATAATCATCTTTACCGCTCCATAGAACTAACTATGGCTTAATATGATAATTGGTGAATTTGATTGATTCAGAGAAAGTGATGAACACTATACACCTCACTTTAAACCATACACAGCCTTCGGCTTTCTTTTTCCCAATCATTGATTTCTCCATATCGATGACCTATTGTCTATCCTACCAATTATTTATTACTAGATGATGCCCGCGACTTCGTCCGCGTGGATTAAGGTTTTTTGATTCCCGCGGGAACTCTTTAATTTTCCGGGATTTGTATATGCGTATCGGCGAGAGCTGCATAGCCTATTCTAATACTGATGCTCACGACTTCGTTTAAAGTTTTTAATTCCCGCGCGAATATCCCGCGGGACCAGGAACACATAGGCTACCTTTATCCCGGAAAATCAAAGACGCGTCTTTGATTTTCCGGGATAAAGGTAGCCTATGTGTTCCTGGTTATGAGCTATCTCCATTTTAAATTTCAGCCAAATCGATTCATTCGTTGCGACGTGAAGGAGTAACAAACACACACACGCACACACACATAACGTACAAACTTTCGCCTTTATAATTTTTTTTATTTTATATTAGTGTGATTAGAAAATAAAAATGTCTGGTCACAAGATAGGTAATTTAAACTCCTCGTTAGAATAGGTAATCTTAGCAGCCGTGGCGTCGACCGCCTCAGTTGTCGTTTACGATCTTATTTTACGCGACTAGAAATGTTGTGAATGTGTTTCAATCACTGGCGCAGATTGCTTGATCGTTAACTTCGGTAACGATTTTGTTGCGAATATTCTAAGTCTTACTATGTTCAATGTTCCATGTTTTATTTCTCAATTTAGCTCAATTAGTTTTTGAGATATATTTTTATTAGTATATCATATCTCAAGGTCAAAAAGGAATTCGGCCGCGAAACCTACATAGATCGTGTTGGAATATCAAGCCGATATTACATCAGAAGTTTTGATATAGCCATTTGGGGGCAGATTCGCTATACTTATCCGGCCAAACCCTTTCAGCCAAATCGGTTCATTCGTTGTGACGTGAAGGAGTAACAAACACACAAACCTTCGTCTCTATAATATTAGTGCGAAAGCGTGACGTAATTGGACATAAGCGTCGTTAAGCAGTGACACACAATACTACGGTAGAGAAAGATAGATAGAAGACGCTTGTAAGTGTAAATCGGTTTTACATAGAGGGGTGCAGGGCAGGTACGGGGTCCGGGCGTGTTCGGCTGGCTGGCTGCACGCGGCGCCGCGTATCGATCAGCGTGCGGCGTGAGCGGGACGCGCGCCGGTACGTGTGGGTGCCACTTATTGCCGTCTTCGCGCCACTTCGCACCTAATTTATCGCGCCACCATCGTTTGTACGGCGCGGTTATGACGCCGCGGCCGGCTATCAATACTTTTACGATGGTGCTACCGAAACTTAGTACCAAGATTTTTATCGCATCGAAATTGGAACGAAACGATTTTTTAATAATATCAGATTGTTTTTATTGGAAGCGTTTCTTTAAGATTACGACACAATCTTTAAGAAGCTTTCGGGCTTCCTTTCCATACAGAATTTCTTAACACCTACTGATCTCAAACGTTTAAAGTGAAGTAGGTAAGCCTCTTTCACATATACCTACTATAGTTTGTTTATATTTATTTTATCAGATTGCGACAAGCGCGTGGTTGTAGATGGAAAAAGGTCAACCTAACATTTTTACTAGAGGTAGAGGTAACTTTCTCACATTCGTAGCACTCGCTACGCGCGTACCTACTTACTATCAAATATTAGTCTTCATGTGGTGAACTAAGTACCTATAATACCTACTTATGACCAGAACAAGAGGAAAACCTGAATACTAGGTAGTGTATTTTTTTTGGTATTTTTTTTAAAACAATAAATATGCCGAGTTTTTTTGCTGATTCTTCTCGGTTAGAACAACATTCTGAACCAGTGGTAGATGCACTTGAAGATTCAAAAGCACTTTGTAAGAGTTTATTTGAAAAAAAAAAAAAAACGCTAACCAATTACAAAGTTTATTTTAAAAAATGGAAGTTCCATATAATACCATTTAGAAAACAAACAAAACAGGAGTCAGGTCAGGCCAAGCAAATAATAAAGTTGCAGTGTAAATTTCAGTGGGCCAGCGTGGTACGTGAAAAATGAATGATTAATAACATTGCTCGTCAGAGCGGAAGGTAAGCGGATCGCAGGGCTCGCGGCGCCACTCGAGAGCTTCGCCCTAAAGCCTACTTACTCCTGCATTACGGTACACGTAACACTGTAGCACGAATACATTGATGCCACTATTCAAAATTCTTTCTTCTGACTGAGTGGTTTGTCGGTTGGTCCTTCAATCACGCTACAATACAGCTACGGATCGAAGTGATTTTTTGCATGCGTTTAATTGGGAACCTGGAGAATGGCATGGGCTAATTTTTGTTTCGGAAAATCGAAGAGTTCCCGCGGGATTTTAAAAACTAAATCACGTGAAGTAGCGGGTAGGTATCAGCTAGTTTACAGATACGTATACCATACTTCTATCAAGTTAGCCCGCGACCGTCTTAGACTGCAACATCACTTACCATCAAGTGATATCGCAGTCAAGGACTATAATTAGATAAAAACTTTATTGCACCCAAGAAATAATCAAAATTGAATACATCTTAAAACTACGAATGTAAAGGTGGCCTTTATCATCGACAAAAAAAAAAGTTTTAGTAATAGTATCCTAATGTTTTAATTTCGATAGTAACAATGTACGCGGTCACGTATGAACCAGGCGGTCAAACAGTGAACGCAGTCCGACGCGCCATCAACGCCCATCTGTGACAATATGGTTTCGCATAATGAATAAATAACCGCGGTCGAGACTCCGCGAGCACGGGGGGCTCGAGGCCGACACCCCAGCCCGCCCGCCACCTGCTCGACACCGCGGCTTAGCAATCTTACAGGTAGCAAGCGAACAATACAAAGCTGCCGTCCTCGAGCTATAATGTCTTTAACTACTATTTGATCAAATACGATTTTTTAATGTTATCTTACCTATAGTATTTTTGTTAAATTCAATTTTTCAAGCGCCTACTTTACTTAATTAGGGGTTGAATTTTCAAAAATCCTTTCTTAGCGAATGCCTACGTCCTAGCTAATAGCTATCTGTATGCCAGATTTCACCCCGATTCACCAAGTGGTTTAAGCTATGCGTTGATAGATCAGTCAGTCTGTCACTTTTTCCGTTTATATTTACATTTAGATTCTCTGTCGATCCATCGAAGCGGTATGTGTAAGCTCCTTAATGTGTAAGCTCCTAATGTGTAGTTTTTGATATAACAATATAAAAAACGTAACACTTTTTTATTTATTTATCAAATGGCGTCATTTATTTATAAATTGCCGATTTTTGGATAACAGCTGGAAATATGGTCTTGGTAGTTAACGGCTTGAGGACAGCAGAAAGTAAGGTAATATAACACTTCGTCCGCTTTTAATGAGAAAATGAGTGAAAACTCAAGAATCCTTAATTTTTCGGGATACAAATAGTCTATGTCATTTTTCAAGTCCTATACCCAAACTAAAAATTCTCTCGGATCATACTATAACGTATATTGCGCAAAATACGTATAGCACAAGTTCAGAACCTGTTCTGTTCCCTCACTGTATTCTCGCTAAACTGTGGCCACAGACCTACTCGAACCTACGGCCTCTAATTGTTGCGGCCTGCGGGCACGACCAACGCAATCTTGTACCGAAAACTTCAGAAAAACAATATCGTTATATCGAATAGTTTTTGAAAATCGTTCGAAACTGATTAGGTAGACGGTAGAATTATATTATCGTCTAGCAGACTGATGCCCGTTTTTACCAAAATTCCCTAGCTTTTACGGGCAACCTAAGCTAAGACGCTTTCTGTCAATTTCGTATTCACGAAACTTTATAGAACACCTTAGGGTGAAAATGATAAGGGTAAGGGATTGTATTTAGGGGCAACCTAAGTAAAGAGCTTCTTACTTAGGAGATGATTTAGGTATGGTTGATGAAAACGGGCATCCTTCTTTTTATTAGCCCTTGACTGCGATCTCAACTGATGGTAAGTGACAATGCAGTCTAAGATGGTAGCGGACCAATTCGGAAGGATGCTAGTATTAAATAAACTCATCCACTAACACACGAAATCGGTTTCTACACCGACATGAACATTAATCGGCTCCTTGCTTCGGAAAATTTCGACACGAATGAAGTTCCTTTATCAAAGACATCAACGAGTAACGATATTGATATAGACATTTGTACTATATGTACAAAAAATATATTATATGTACGCAAATATAGCTTCATCCAAATCCACTGATACAATTATACGTTCGATGATCCCAATTTATTATTTACTAGCTGATGCCCGCGACTTCGTTCGCGTGGATTGAGGGTTTTTTAATTCCCGCGGGAACTCTCTTATTTTCCGGGATAAATAGTAGGATGGATGTCTGTTACTCAATCACGCCGCAACGACTGAACCAATTTGGTTGAAATTTGGCACAGAGATAAATTATAGTCTGGAATAACACATAGGATGCTTTTTATCCCGGAAAATAAGAGAGTTCTCATGGGCATTAAAAACCTCTATCCACGTTAACGGAGACTCGGCATCAGCCAGTAATTCATAGTCGTACTAGTATCGACCAATAAAATAATTGGCATTATGAAACGGTTAATCACATATCGTTTACAGCTATCGGTCTGGCTTCTACGGCGACCTTTAGTATATTCGTCAGGAGCAAAGGGTAGGTACGCCCTATCCCCAGGTGTGGGTGTTATACAGGGTGGTGCGACATTTGCGCTGCCCCGGTGTCGCCGCCCGCCCACGTGCTGCCACGAGTGTGAAACACGCTGCGGGGACAAATTGCGCGACAAAGTATCTCGCGGGTCATTATTAACACTATTCGGCTGCAGAATTAACAAGCTACAATTTAAGAAAAATTAAACCGACTTCAATATACCAAAATACAGAATAACGGAAAAGGGACAAATGTCTTGAAAACTACTTAATCGATTTTATGTCACTCGCCAAGTCCTCAATTATTATAAATCTATCCATAAAAAAATCACGTTCTTTTTACAAAACCGACTTCAAACGCCACTACAAAGTATGTATATCAATAATGCCTATAAAATTTGAAGAGTTCCCTCGATTTCTCCAGGATCCCATCACTGGATCCTGACCTGATGACAATGGGACCACCTGGGAAGTATACCCTTTCAAACAAAAAAAGAATTTTCCAAATTGGTTCAGGTGTCTTCAAGTAATGGGGAAACATACATAAAAAAAGATTCCGACGAATTGAGAACCTCTTCCTTTTTTGGAAGTCGGTTAAAAATGTGTAACAAATAGCTCCTAATCTGAGAGAGCTCTAACACTTATCTATACGGCTAAAGTTAAATCCAATCATACAACCCACGAGACTCAATTTTGTATTACATGGATTCGAAGCTACCTGGAGTAAATTACATTTACAATTCACGAGAAAGGTGGAAAACGTAATTTACACTATGCGAGAGCAGTTTAAAAGGTGTTGTCGACTTTTCATGTAGGTGGAGTGCACTTTTGTAAATAATTTAATTATGTGGGTCGCAGAACTTAATAGGGAGGTCTGTCGACACAGGAGTAGTGAAAGTATGCCATCTAGATGATGGAATCTTCAGTCATTCAGTGGAATCGTCAGTATGATGCTTATCAGCGCTTATAAAGTGGATCCGAAATTTTGGAATAAATAGGCAATACAAAAAATGTTTAGTTAAATTAAATCTTGGTTCTCTAGCCTAAAAAAGTGAAAGTGTTAAAAGTTAGTAAGATGTTCTGTGTACAGATCGATTCAAACTTTATGACTTCTCGAACTTCGTGCGTTTCGATGCGCAGAACTTAGTATTTGGTATCAGCGGGACGGTTTCACTTGGTTATCTGCACGAACCTACACTAGCGGCTAACTTCTATGAAGACATAAAGTTTGATTCGGACTGTACTAGCTAACTATGTCAGTCATTGCGACAACATCAATTTAGATGTTTGAGTGTTTTATGGTAATCTTACTGCAACAATGCAAGTGCATTTTAGGCAATAGTGAGTGTCGGCCAATTAATTTTATTAGAGGCGATTGCCATTGTCATACTGTAGAAACTTAAGAGAGAATTTTTTTTTATTTATTTAAGGCCTGGATTCTTGTCCTTTGAAAGAATTCTTTCTTCTTTCGGGCGGTAGAGTTAGGTCACGTTAGAGTAGGCGATATGACATATTCGGGGTAGGAATAAGCCATAAGGTACAGCAAATTAGCCAGTTCAAAATAAATAAAATTAGGGTCGAGCCAAGTAACACGCAAAGTGTGTGTCGCAGCTCGTAGTGATGAAAGTTTCAAAGCATAAAAATGCCCGCCACGTGTTCATACACCGTTGACCCGCATTCTGATAAGCGCACAGAAAACAAGCAGAGTAGGAAGGAAATCCATTGATTTACTAAACACTAGATGCAGACTCGGTTGGAAAATTAATTTTATCAATTTATCAATTCATTTTTTGAAACACGCACGATTTTTTTAACTACGTCACAAACAAAAATTAGAATATCACAGAAAAAATAATTTGCGATTTTTACATTTTTTAATTTTTTTATTTTAACAACATTATGGTTAGCAGTTCACAAAAAGTCATTACCTTAAGAAACGTTTTAATTGCAAGTAATAGTAAGACCAAAAATTATTATAAAAGGTCTAAATGCACAATTAAATATTTTTTTGGATCTATTTGTGTTTTTTAGGAGGTACACCTACAAGAAAAGCGGAGATTTTATATGAGTTACGTCATTGGCTCTGATTTCAACACTCACTCCCTTGAAATATGATAACACTCAATTTCATCCATCACGCGGAAAATTGGGCATAATTTATTACGAGCGTAGCGTAAAATGTGCTCATTTCTGATTGCACAGAGCTTGTGCAGAGATTCTGAGTGACTGATACATTTCAAATGTTCAGTGTAGCTATGACTTTTTATTATTATATCAATGTTCACTCCCTCAAAATATGATACCACTCAATTTAATCCATCACGCGGAAAATTTGGATTAATTTATTTCGAGCACAGTGTAGGTATGCATTCATTTCTGTTTGCGGAGAATTTTAGCGCAGATTTTAAGTGACTGATTTCAAACGAATGTTCTTTAATGCTTTCAAAGTTAAAAATATACCTACTAATTACACTTTAACGACTTCTTTCAACAAAGTTTGGACGTCTGATGCTGCGGCACATAGTCATTGGAATAAAGGTAAAACGAATATAATATCAATAACAGGAAAGAAAAAAAACTAAAAAACTATTAACTTGCTCACCTACTTCGTCAATCACATTGTCGTTCGGACTCAGTAAATAATAATCACAAAGAAGATGCATTTTTAGATTGCCGAGCTACTAGCAGCTAATAACAAGGAAAACTCATGTCCGTAGTACCTACTACAAATGAATCGTTTAACGTATGACGTTGTTGCATATTGATGAATGGGATGGTATGATGCTAGTCGCGCACGTCTGTACGTACCTACGTAGGTATAGCAAAAAGCGTTACTATCATCCTCTATCCAATTTTATTAAAAAAAAAACGTTTTGAGTAACTAGATTTTTTTGAATAAGTTTGACACTGGTTTCGTTATTTATTCACTTTACTAGACGATGCCCGCGACTTCGTCCGCGTGGATTAAAGTTTTGTGATTCCCGCGGAAAATCATTAATTTTCCGGGATAAAATGTAGCCTACGTTTTAATCCTGGGTATGAGCTATCTCCCTTTCAAATTTCAGCCAAATCGGTTCATTATTTGTGGCGTGAAGGAGTAACAAACATACACACAAACACACATACATACATACAAACTTTCGCCTTTATAATATTAGAAGTGTGATTATACATCTGATTTCAGACTACCTTCACGTGTAGGGTGTGCAAGAGAATAGAGTCTTTCTTACTGAGAAGAAAATTTTGCTTTTATTGCAGCCACATTAGCAGTTTAATTTAGTTCATAACGGCATCTGGCGGTAAATAGATCGTCATCGTAGAGCGTCGTGTCCACTGCACGAAAGCGCCAAAACATCACAGATAGGTATGCGTGACAAGAACGACGCTCAACGATTCCGAGGCTATCCAGTTGTCTCTTACTGGGGCTCGACCTGTGATATTAAGTTTGCCGGGTTAGTGATAGGTTTTTGTTATTTTATTTATTTACCGACCGCGTCTTTACGATGGACCTGGATCGCAACGACGTAACGTTACACATAAATTAATACGTCATTTGTAAATAAATATGTATTATATAATAGAATCTTTTTCGGCGAGGTGAGAAGCTCTAACACTAAGGAGACCCTGAATACCTTAAAACAGGTCTCACACGCCTGGTTATTCAGGACGTACGGACTGAGGCTAGCCGGTTATGCCGCTTATAAAATATGACTGTGACTTTTAATTCTAATTATAAAATTCCTAAATACCTCAAGCTTAATTAAGACCGTACGTCTATGTATCAAAACCAGTACAGACCAGCTGCATGCATATACCTCGCCGGCTTGTTTGAATGCTATTGACTATGCAGTGAGATCCACTGACCAATAAATGAGCCCTAATTTATGCATGGGTTTATATGCGGATACCTGACGATTCACAGCACAGCATTCAAAAAGATTTGCGAAGAACTTATCCCGTAATCTATATATATAAAATTCAAAGTCCTGACTGACTGACTGACTGAGATATCAACGCACAGCCTAAACTACTGAAGTTAGAAACTTGAAATTTTTACAGTTGGTTCCTTTTATGACGTAGGCGCACACTAAGGAAGGATTTTTGAAAATTCAACCCCTAAGGGGGTAAAATAGGGGTTTGAATAATCGAACTTAACGTGAGCAAAGCCGCGAGCAAAAGCTAGTATGAAATAAGTCGTGCGTGATACAACAAAAGTGCAATACAATTTTATTCACAACTGAAAGTTTTAGTATGAAGAGCAAGATCAAATAGGTATTTTATTTTATTTGTTAACTATCATCACCTTGCGATCACCGTGATTTTCGCCTTGCATAATATACGTCACATTAACGTCACTAAAGTAAAAATAAAAAATAACAATTTTTTTGTTTGCCCTGCTTCTAAAGTAGAGATAGATAATGGCTCATTCTCTCTAGGTAAAGGTACAAATGATTACAATTCAACCGTCGAATTAGTGAGACTTCTTCCCCAGTAGTTCAACTGCATCAAAATCCTTTTAAGAATATTGAACTACTCGTAGTTATGGACAGTTCTGATGTGGGATGGTTACTTAAATTTCCACCTCCCACTGTTGGTAGAGGGCTGGTCATCGCTCCCCTCCCCCGTGTCCTCACGGCCGCGACTTCGAGGATGGCCTAAACAGATTATCCGCTGTCGCATTCGCCCGCCTCGCGGTAATCTTTCGCAAATAGGCTCACGTACGACGTTCGCCTGGGAACCGGAACGAGGAGAGGTTTCCGAGAAAATTGTACAAGCAACATGTCGATCGTCGGTTATGTAAGTGGGTTATTAAAAAAAAAAAAAGAATATTAGCCATACTGCACTTGACCAACATTCTAAAGCTCGTGTTAGGAGTGAGTGCAACGGTAAGGATTGAACTGCCGACTCTTACGCTGAATCTATAGAGCCTGCTCTGACTTAAGACAGAGGTTAAAACGAGACACAAATATGCTGACATAAATCTGTCTAGTTTTAACTCTGTCTTGAGTCTGAGCTGAGTAAGAGTGAGGTCTATAGATTTCAGCCTTAAGTTGCAAGTTGGGCTATCGAGGCTTCAAACAACAACAATTTCAAAGGCATTTTCTTCAACCATCATCAAACATCTCAATTTATAATCATGTGTAAATGTAGCCAGAACGCGCCGCTAACTTCGCCAATGACGTGTAAAATGGAGGAGACACGTTTATGAAAATCGCTGGTGAGAACTGGGAATAGTTTATCTTGAGTTTGCAACGTGTAATCTTGACAATGTACCTATAAATAGCATGCTCTACCGTCATAGCGTCTATTATACTTTTTAAATGCATGCAGTGTTTGACACCTTCCGCTAACTTAACTCATAAAAATGTTGGTAGCTAGTGATGAGCGAAGGTAGCAAGGTGGCGGTGGCAACTGTTTGGTATGAGAATCTTGCGTTAAAGAAATGTACTCAAAGCAGATATCTTCACGATTTACACAAAATTAATATGGGAAAAAAAAATTCTGTAATGTTTCCACACAAGTTAATAACGAGATGTCTTTGACCTTTATGCAACTAAAAAAAACTTTTAAATGGTAAAGCAAGTAAAACAACTTTTTTTATATGATGGACATTTTCAGATGGCAGTGATAGGTTCGATCGGAGGGGAAATTGCCGTACGTTCGGCTATTTCCGTTCAGTCGGCCGCGCCGCGTGCGACCTTCCATCGCTTGCAGTATCCACCAATCTAGACGGCTTGTTTACAATTTTTCGCTTGTAATACAAGACCGAGGTTACAATGTTGCACGCTTAAAGCTTGCCGTACCCAATTTTGTTGGGAAAATAATGAAATAGCACATAATAGACACATCGAAACGAGGTAATTAATTAGTGATGTTGTCTTTGTAGCCATTTCGAAGTTCTATTGATCATGTAAATCCTTATTCTTACTAATATTATAAACACGAAAGTGTTTGCTTGTTGGTTTGTCCTTCACGCCGCAACAAAAACAAGTGATTTTTTGCATGGGTATAGTTGAGGATCGGGAGAATGACAAAGGCTAACGCCGGAAAATAAAAGAGTTCCCGCGGGATTTTAAAATTAAATCCACGCGAGCGAAGCAGCGGGCATCAACTAGTATGAAGTATTCTATAATAGTCCGTTTGTTTTACAACTTTACATTGCTATAGATTTGAATCGATAATAGTATTATGAAAAGTCAACATCAAAAACATTAGAATTATTCATAAAAATTCTTTTAGACTAGATGATGTTATGGAATTGTTTTATAAATTTTCCGGGAAAAAATAGTAGCCAACTCTTACCTTTAGGCCTTTAACGAAGACCAATCAGTTGTTAGGTCATGTATAAGATAGACAGACACACTTTTCTATTTAATATATTATTATTAGTAGGTATGGAAAGAATAGATTTACTAAACCAACCAAAGATACAATTAGAAAGTAATGTGTAGTAACTAAGTACTATATTTGATTTCTTCACAAAGAGTACCATCCACCTACGCGTCTAATTGTGTACAATAGCTACGAATAGCATTGTTTTGAGTTCTATACTACACCGGTTTAACGCAGAACAAGTAAACAATCCAAGGATATGGTTTCTAGTTTGGAGGCGAAGGGTTTAGTTAATTTGTATGCAAAATACAGGTTTTTAGACGTATGTATGGACTAGCCGATGGCCGCGACTTCGTCCGCGCGGATTAAAGGCTTTTCCCGCGGAAATTTATATGCTATTCTGATGTATTATCTATATCCCATTAAAATATACATGTGAAAATGAGAGCCAAGTTCAGTATGAAGAATATGGGTGGCTGTCGACTTCGCCGACAAAAGAAGTCGACAACCACCCATATTCATCGGACTATGAGAGTGAGGGAATAGAGAGTGCACCTGTGTTTGCGCACACACTTGTGCACTATAATATCTCCCGCGCAGATGAATAATCTCAATGGCCGCCGTGGCCGGATTCGGGCCGGGAGGATTTTTTATTTTATATCTCGTTGAATTAATCAGATAGTCTTGCGAAATTGAATATTCTGCGTGTAGACGAATGTATCGTCGTTGAGCGAGGCGGCGGGGGAGGCGACATGACACCGCGTCCTTGCCCACCCCGTTTCGCCTTATACATACTCGGAAGTGGGTGACCGGGAGATGTGTCGCGCGCGATCATTTTATTTTCTCTTATTTTTAAGTTTATTTGCTTCCTTGTGAAACGCATATCATGTCATATTCACACCAACAACCGCAGCGAACGTGATGGATTGGAATACAAATGAGATATTTAACAATTTTATTTATGAAAGCATTTAAATAAAATATTAAGTTCATAACAGTTATACCTATATTTTTTACAAGTACCTACTACAAAAGCTATTTGAACTTAAAATAAAACATTTTTTTAAAGATAATCTCCCACTATTATTAGGCATCACTTTACTACTTATGATTTATGAATGAAATAACAATAGGTCATTTTTCAAGTAATAACCTAAGGTCTTTGACACATCTCTGTCATGAAACAATACGCTGCCCAAGATAAAATTCAAATTAAAAGCTATTTATTTATAATGTATAATGAAGCCAACCTGTGGCTCTTATGACTGTCCAAGTCTACCTACAGGACAGGGATAGATGCGCAGTCGTATATCTCCTTTAGAACTGGCAGTTTCATTATGGTTTCGCTTCTGTTTGATACGAGCGGAACTACTTTTTTCTAACCCAGACATGCTATGCATCTGTCCCACTTGTTCCGATGCTATTGTTTCTCGGCAGAGATGTTCTAAAGCCCTAAATTAGACATTAGGACCCAAGTGCAGATGACCGTTTCATAGTAGATAGAACGCCACACTTAGCGCCACGCGGTATTCATTCACGTATCGGCGTAATATTGTTAAGCTCAATTTTCACCTAGGTGCGACATTGCGCAACTCTGCCTACCTGATACTCTTTAGCAACTAAACAAGCGAGTACTTGACTTGACAACGCATCTTACGAGACAAAATTGTGAACTAATTTCCTTGAAACTTTTTCCAGCGGATTGTATTATTATTATAAACTAGCTTTTGCCCACGGTTTCGCTCACGTTAAGTTCGATTTTTAAACCCCTATTTTGCCCCTTTAGGGGTTAAATTTTCAAAATTCTTTTCTTAATCATTGCCTACGTCGTAATAAGTATCCGTATGCCAAATTTCAGCCTGATCCGTCCAGTGATTTAAGCTGTGCGTTAATAGATTAGTCAGTCACCTTTTCCTATATTTAGAAGATAAACAAGAATCACCAGCCTTGAAAGAACTAAACTTGAGGCATTTGCCAGCGGATTGTCTGAAAAATTGTATTGAGAGTTCAAGTTGAAGAAAGTGTGCTAGCAGGCCTTGAAAACTCGAGTAGGTAATAGTTTCTTAACGCACTTTACGAGACAAAGTTATTATAAAACGATTTTCTTGAAAACTTTTTCCAGTGTTTGTTTTTCTGCCTGAAAACTCATATTTAGTGCCAATTTCAGAATCGCTGAGTATCCGAGGAGTAGCAGGAGGAGGTGTATAACCAAGGAGGTTTAATGATTTAGCAGTTCTTCGATACAAAAACTGTCAGGACATCCAATTTATTCCTCGATTAAAAGCTACTCGGCAAGTGAAACTGGCACTTAAACTTCAGTTGAATCCCAAGAAAGTGAACAAGCCATGAAAACTCGAGTGAGAGTTTCTTAACGCATTTTACGAGACAAAAGTTTTTAAATGAATTTTCTGAAAACTTTTACTAGCTGATATTGTTCCTGAAAACTCGTATTAAAAATTCAAGTTTATAATAACCAGAAACTAAAATCGCCTCAAAAACTCAACAAGAAGGGACGAACTCTAAAATGACAGTGCAAACAAGCTGTTGCTTATTAAATTGTGAAAAGGGAAGTTGTTTTTATAAAAGCCTAACACAAAAGAAAAATACTGCAATTTTTTTTTAAAGTTTTGTATGAATTTAAAACCTTTTTCTCACAATCTTTTAATGAGCGAAACGAATTTTAGCATAAGCTTATGAAGAAAATCTTTTACAGATTTTCAATTTCGTACGAAACTGCTACCAAATGTTTCCCAGCTATATGGGTGCACAAGGTTAAAACAATTGAAGCGACCAAACCGCGGCCACAGCAGAAGTACAACGATACTGCGCAACGTTCAATGCGTGATCTACCGCGTTCAAGGGCAGTTGACTTTAGATTGAAGGAAAAATCTCACATAGCAAAACACCTTCAATACTGAGCGACCCTCATAAATAGTCGACGTGACGAAGGAAAAGTACCTATCACACACAAAGGTTAAGAGAACATTAGAAGACATTGGAGGTTATGCCACTACTCTCGGTTACAAAAACTGATAGACGAACCAAAAGCTCGGCAAAACAGACGTCGCAACTAACTTCGTACTAAAACACCGTACATATACAAACATACATAAATCAAACATTACGCAGATTCAAGATCAGAGTTATTTTTTCAAGAAAATGGCATTTGTTTTGAAGTCCTCAATAGTGTGTCTGTGTGTATGATTTCTAACTTTAAATCTCTGGATGTGAACGCTTAAAGTGATAAGACCGCCTTTGCGTTCTTTTTATACCTACATATAACGATTTCATTTGTAAACATCAGTTCTTGTGTGTAGCAATAAAGAATTTTCTATCTATCTATCTGTCTAAATATGTTCATTGTACAACATTTAAAAGTAAAACCTCTGGTACAGATAGTGACTTTATGTGACTTGGAAAGTCGAACATTTCTAGATGACATTATGACTAAAGACTGACATTGGGCTGGATCACATCTGCATCCCATGCCAATGTAAAACCACAACGCATTTCGTTTGACACTGTGCCTTGACTCCAAAGTGGATTCATCTCGGTTTTAGTTACAAGCACGACACAAAAACAAACAAAGGAACCTGTGACATTACGACCGAAGACGTGTGACGCGAGGCCGTCACAATGGGCAACAGCTAAAACAAGGACCGTTTATGTAGATTTATGTCACGTCCTATTTTCGGATTCGGTCGCACTCGCGTGAACTTGCCCGTCGGTGCGCCCGCGCCGGTAATCGGTAACATTTGAATAAACACACGAGGAGGAAAACTGTTACTGAGAATTCTATTCAACTATAAAGACTCCATTGCTCACCATCATTTTCATGAGAAACGTTTCAATTGTCACCGTATTGGCGACAAAATTGGCACTGTGCCCGACCAGGGCTAATACGCAATTCTTCTTCACTTTACGCCGCCATTACACCTACTTACTACTTTCAGTATTTTCATATATCGAGCTTATATGTACTTACTTTTTCTAAGCATAATATATAGCTTCATAATGCCAGAGGTTGGATGCGAGAATAGTTTTAATACAAAACTTGTTTGGGAAACCTTTTGCTAAGAGACATGTCAAGCGTTCTACTATTCATGAAGAATGATAGAACGCACTTTCTATGTAATTTTTATCTAATAAATATACGTCTGTACCTAATGATTTATCTATTGATACTGATGTGATTTATGCTTACGGCACTCAAAACTTCCATAACACATAATAACTATTTTAAAATCCTGCAAAATGACAAAAGGGTATGATTTAAATGAGGAGAAATTGATGATAGGGACGTGAACTACAAGTGCATTCGCTACATACGTACGTACTCGCAAGTGAATGCTGTGAAAGCGGTGTAAAAATAAACGCATCGACAAAAGGCGGACGGAATGTGGTTAAATATGGAGCAAGATCGGTTCAACGCTCAATCCTCTACGAGCAATAGATTATGCGGGCTTACTTTACTTTCGATATAAACTTTTGTTACAGCTTCACAAGAAATTTTTGAATACCAAACACTTACTGTGCGTCCTGGCATTTTCCACTTAGTTACGCTTCATGAGTATTTTTACGAAGTTTTTCATACACAGATGTTAGTGATTTTCATAAAAAATACTGCAATTGCCATGATTTTTACTTTTAGAAACCTTAAGGTCGCACCTTTACACGAAGTGTTAAGAACCTAATACTATTGAAATACCTACGGGTTTGATTGTACTTTATAAGCTGTCAAACAGAGTTGAGATGTCGGATAGAAATAGGTGTTACTTTGCGAAAGTCCTTGATATATTATGTACAAGGAACAACAAACTTATTTTGCTTTAATCTGACAAATTAGGAAAGTCTGTATGGTACTATGTGTCGCATATTGGTTTTCCGTTTCTTAGTTGCTTGTTCTTAAGTTTTTAGGGGCGGGAGGGCAGGCGGTGCATAGCGCGCGCTACACGTTGAAAGATACAGATTTTTCTAGTTTGGCAGTTTATAGCTTCGATGACACCGGCGGGAGAGAGACGACTGCGGTGGTTCGGCCACATACAGAGACGCCCTGACGACCACATGGTGAAGCTTGCCCTCGACCTGCCAGTGACGAAGCGTTTGCGTGGAAGACCACCCGCCACTTGTTGAAGACGGTCGTAAATGCTCAAATAAATAAAATAAAACCTGGCACAAAACTGTGTTCAATGGAAGAAGTGCATAAGGAAGGCCGATCCCAAGTAAATGAGAAAAGGTCTAGGGCAAAGAAGAAGATGACATCGGTGGGAGTAGTGCATCACACAAATCAGATCTTGCGGTTTAAGAGTGGAGACCGGCCCAGCAAGATGGAAGAAAAGGAAGAAACTATGAAGGAGAATGGCATACTATTAGTCTATTCAATTACAAGTCCACTTAGCAGTTCGACGTCTACGTATCGTGTCTTCCAACAATTAGTAGATCTCGCGCCATTGCTCAACACATTGTCAGGTTTATGAAGTTTCTAGCGATTACGATAACTGTTACAATTCGCCGCGGCTGTTACAAGTGTTGCCAAATTGTTGTATTGATTGTCGAGGATAGCTTGTGGCATTAACTTTATCACTTCGTTTATGTTATTAACATTAGAGCTGAGTTCACTCATCAGGGCCAAAAAAATATATAGACAATTCAAACACGATACGCCTGCTGTAAATTGTTTAGAAGTTGGGTTTTGCGCAGACGGCCCTAGTTGCGGCATCAGGTCAAGGTTTCATATTATAGCAGAGACATCGAGTTTACTTCCCCTGCTACAGCTTGATTAAATATGAATGACCAAGATCGCTACATCGGCTTTAAGAAGAGCTGACACCTATTCCTTAAGACTGAATCGATTTTTATTATCAAACATAGCTAAGAACTCGTCCGTTTTAAAGCCGCTTGCGAATAATGAAAACAGCATTCAAATGAGACCATCCTTTTAACTCCTACAATGACACAGTCAGACAGACAGATATGCAAAAATTAATAACCCTTTTTTTAACGTCACGGAATTAAAGGGTTGAAAATGACAAGTAGAATAATACCGGTATCGGGTAAAGCAGAAAAAGCAGAGGATAACCGAGACCATGTTCATCAACAAAACTCTCAAAACAAAGTAAGTAAGGTGCTACAAATAAATATTCCATTACACCCAACGTCTACAAATAAACACAAGATTAATATGACTCGGAAGTGTTAACACTCATTCTGTGGGTTTACGAAACGAAACGATTGTTTCGCGTGTAGGTACTCATTCAAAACATACGTAAGTATTTATTGCAACAAAACAGTATTCGCAGACGCTAACTGTATCAAGAGTAAGCACCTGTTGCACTCGGAAGGCGAAGTAGAACTATGCTTCGACAGCGCCTCAAAGTTTTCTTGACACCTAGCCAACACTTCTACTTGGGACTTGTTACATGTTATGTCTGGAATTTTATGAACACTCATTGTTATCGGCGAACGTTATTTTATCTCGATAAGCAGCATCTGTTTACCGGAGAGTACTTAAAGAACTATAGAGAACACTTTGTTAGTAGCCGAAAAAGAGGTTATGGGAAGGAACTTATATCTAGTTAAACAAGTGGAAAAATGTGGGAGATAACCGCGACATAATATGGTGAGTGAAGATTTTAGGGATCATCTACCACCTTGCAAGTTATAAGTTTATACAAATTAATAATTATTTGTGGAAGATATTTTTTACACAATATCTACCCTAAGTAAAAAAATATTTCTTAGTCACATAATAAGAACGAGTTGTGAGCTATAAAAGCGGAGAAATAAGTTTTTAAACTTGCCTGGTTTCAACATCATTCGATCAGAAATATCTTTCGAATAACACAAAAGGAACCATTTAGCATTACAGAATGACGAAGACAGAAAGAAGTTACAAAAGAGGAGAAGAACATTATATTTTTTTTAGTTTTAGGGTTCCGTACAGTAGTGTACACTTGAAAAGGCATAATAATATATCCAGCAAAGCATTAGAATTGAATAGATATAGATACAGTAATATTTGACGAGTGGGGAAAGTATTTTATACGTCGCGTCGTCGTATGCCGCTTCGTAACATGGGCAGGCAACCGTTAAGGTGGATCGACGACCTGGTTAAAGTGACGGGCAAAAATACCATGATACTTACCACGCAAAATTGATTATACACTATGGAAGAGACTTTACAGTTGACGAGTGTGTAAAGTTCAACAAGAGTAAATTAAATAATATAAACGTAAAAATTCTTCTTATAAAATCGACTTCAAACGCCACTACAAAGTAAATCAATTGTGCCTGTTTTGAGAGTTTCCTCGATTTCTCCAGGATCCCAACATCAGATCCTGACCTGATCACTATGGGACCACATGGGAATTATACCCTTTGACACAAAAACAGAATTTTCCAAATCGGTCCAGGATACATAAAAAAAAAGAAAAATCGTTAACATTTACATTTTACAAATTGTAAAGCTCCGTGCGATACTTTAGCATGTACATTTACAGGAGCAATAGAGTCAGATTTGTACGCAGCCGCATTAGCATCAATGTCGCGTTTAAGCATTTGATTTCATAATAATGTACGAGAGCGAAATTTATGAGATTAATATTTAATCCCGAGTTCGCTCGAGCTCTCGTCGTTAGTCGCTACTGGCTGCGGATAGAATGACGTCGCGATGTTAATCTTTCGCGTAATTGTTACCGTTGATACATCTCCCCAGGGCTTGTTAAACGAGCTGTTAAGTTTAGCCATTAAGCTGCCTGCGCGGCGAAACGCTGTGTACTAAGCTCTTAGGATACGTACAGAGGATTTAGTGAAGTTTTTGAGTCAACAAAACTCGTACATTTAACGCCTACTGGTCGACTACGGAAAACTCAACGTACAATCTCATTTGTGGTGATTGGCTGAAATTAGGGGACATTATAAATTCTTTCTGCTACAATACAGTTACACTAGTGCGTATTGGCCAATCATAGGTGACTGCGATCATTTCACTGTAGCAATCATTTTTGACATTTTTTTTGCCCTGTGTTTGACAAAGATGTCAGAAATGATTGGCTGGACACCAGTAGAATCTTCGGACACAGATTACACGGGGTGTTGGGTGGAGTGGTCCAGGCAGGAATATAGGTACGATGCTGTTAATCAGATATTTCCTCCTACGTCTATGTCGCATACTAACTAGTGTAGTTATTTCGTTTACTCATCAGTCCAATACCATTCAAGGGCTAACTTGACAACGGATAAAACTGCAGTGAAAAATCCTTGAAAACGGTGTAGGGGAAAATATGGTTTTATCTGAACGCTGCTTTGTCATGAAAATACATTGCTATATTTAAGCGTACAACCGTGAAATTTCAACGACAACAACGTTTACTGAGAGTAAGATTAATTATTCTACTAATTACGAGTTATGCCGACTGTACGTGTTTAGCTGACCTCACCTCGTTTCAGCGACTAATAGTCTCTAGTATTTGAGAGCAATCACTCAAGTTAATCGTTATCAATTAGAAGATCATAAGTATTCATCTAATGGAGCGGCCACACTTTGCTCGATATTCCCGCAAATAAACGTCTACGGCCACAGCAATGTGGTCATCCTACTAATTCTACTATTTACGTTGCTCAGTATCTACTGGTACCGGATAACGTAACACACAAATGTTTCAGCTTGTTTCAACTACATGCACTTCTCATGTACGAACGCAGTTAACTTAGCGATTGGGCTCAAAAATAGCAGTAGGTATATGGCGCAAGTAAAGATCAAGTGACAGCGAGTTAAAGGCGTAGGTAGCCTGTGTACAAGTTTTAAACGCACTTATCTATACCGAAAGTGCCTCAACTTGCGCCAACTGCATGCATCTTCAGACAGTCAAATTATGTTGAAACTATTCAAACAATATAACCAAATAATCTTAAAACTAGTAAAAAGAGAAACGTGACTCACGGCTCGCGATGAGTTCGGGCGCGACCAAGCCGTTGAGGTCCGGCTCTTCGCCGTACCAGAAGATCCAGAGCTCCTTGGAGGCGCGGAGGGAGAGCGGCGGCGGCGCGGTCATGCCGATGTCCAGGTCGAGCGGCGCCGGCGCTGGCACGCGCCGCCACACGCACAGGATGTCGCCAGCCAGGCAGCGCGCGTAGCTGGAGATGACGGGGTCGGCGAGCGGCGCGGCGCCCTCCTCGCCCTCGCCGCCGATGCCGCCGCCGCCGCCGCTCGACTCCCCCCACACCAGCTTACGCCATTTTATGCCATACAGCTCCGTCTGGAAAGAGGGATAGCAGTTATACACACATCGAAAGCGGCTTAACTCTACCCGACTCCTAACCGAAGGAGAACCAGTTACCGACAATAACTAGCAAAAGGCGCCATTCTACATAGCTCAAAATACCAACAGAAGACGTCAGGAAGCGTGAGTGGTTGACGGGTACAAGCGACACAAGATCACGCGATCATGCCAACATTCATAGCGAACGAAGGTACAGCAGCTGAAGCTGAGAATGTAGGGACGACTAAGCGAGTCTTTCTAACGTAGACCCTACCCAGACAGTTCTGGATAGGTCTACGTGAAAACGAGCAGTCCAAGTTTATAATTTTATTTCGGATTAGGTATTCTTAGTTTACTCTACTATTAACCTAGGTTTATATTGTTTTCCTAGAATTAACCGTAACGCTATAGGTATTGTATCTGATACTATATGTACAATGAAAGACGAATCAATTTGGTGACCATTTATGGGATGTAGTTTGTTGGATGGTCAGACGAGTTGAATCCGACCAAGGTAGGTAGTGCCCATCAGTTTGGATGTTAATTTATATACTCAAAGATAGTCCGGTTTCAGCAACGTTCCCTAAGGGTAACCCGTAAAAGTTAGGTTAGGTTAGTTTTCTGCCGATTTTCATTTCATGAACCTTTAGGAAACACCTAAAGGTAAAAATGATGATTGGGTACGGTTTTGTATTTAGGGGCTGCCTACGTAAAAAGACTCTTACTTAGGGGATGATTTAGGTATGGTTGGAGAAAACCAGCATTATTTTCCTTCCATCATTAAGGAAAACAGTGATCATAAATTGCTAAACAGCTTGCCTAATAAATTAAAACAAGAAATAAACGCAAAAAACATAAAGGCTAAACTCAGATCTTATTTCTTGCAGATTTGAAAAATTGGATCAACCTGTATATAACTCTGGTAAACTGTGCAACGAACTTGGTATGACGCAAAACAATAATGTAATTGCTGTAGTGAGCCTACCGTAGCATTCAAAATATATTATGAACCCACCCTCACATTTTGAATGTGGCGATGGGTTCATTATAGTAATTACATAATAACAATAACATTACCTATAGTACTAAGTAAATATAAGTAGCATATTTTACATGCCTAAATGTCCCTATAATGTAAGTGTGTCTATCTGTAAGCATGCATTGTGTATACCTAAATATGCATAATGTATGATTCAGGGCGCTCACATGAATACCTACTGGTGAACGGACAAACCTGATTAGGTTTTTGATTCACCAGTATTTAATTTTCATATTGTAAATATAAAATGTATAGTTCCTTTAAAATAAATAAAATAAATAAAATAAACTTAATCGCAATCTATTTAAATAACATATTATAACTTGAAAGACAAGTTAAGCCAAATTTAAGTATAAAATGTACTTATTAATATGGAATGTTGGCTTCCTTATTGCTACAGCCTGTATTGTTGATTACCTTGCCACTTACGTAAAACGCGCACACGTCATGTATTACAATTCATAATCTCGTAAAAAGTGAAAGAAATGTTTGCGCGTCAATTTAATAGACCCTATTTATTTCGAAATTAATTTAAAATTCAAAATTATTTATTTCATGTAGACGACCAACCTGTGGCTCTTATAACAAGTTAAGACTCTACCATCGGTTTAGAAAGCACATTCTGCTTGAGAGTCGGCAAGAAATTCAGAAAAATATTGAATCTCTGATTAATTAGTTAACCGGCTTAATAAGTTTTTTCCCATATCTCAAGGTCAAAGAGGAATCCAACCGCGAAACCTATATAGATCGTGTTGGTATATCAAGTCGATATTATAAATTTGAAAGTATATGATAAAAGTACGATGGGGCTGTCATATACTTATTGTGTAAAAGCCCTATATAATAAATAAAGATTTAAAAAAAAAAAAGTCGATATTACAATAGAAGTCTCGATATAGGTTCCCATTTGGGGGCAAATTCGCTATACTTATCCGGCCAAACCTTTTGTATTCCGAATTAAAACTCTATAGTTTACAACTGTGTAGTGTTTATTTAGATTTGAGACTCAGTGCAGAGGTTTTGCACGCTGTTGTGTAACGTTCGATATTAGCAACACATGTTGGAGGCGACCTTGTGCAAGCAAATATACAGCGTCGGGTCAAAAACCCTGCGCCGCGCTGCGGAGACGAGTCAAAGGACTCTTATAAGAGTTATAAGTTCTATAACAAACATGTAGGTAAAAGATACGTCTTTTTAAGTGACTTCCAAAAGGAGATTTTCAATTCGTCGGAATCTTTTTTTTTATGTATGTTCCGCGATTACTCGAAGAAGTCTGGACCGATTTGGAAAATTCATTTTCTGTTTTAAAGGGTATACTCCCTAGGTGGGCCCATTTTCATCAGGTCAGGATCTGATGATGGGATCCTGACGAGATCGAAGGAACTCTTCAAATTTTATAGGCACAATTAATTGTATCTAGTACCGATATAAAAATGCCACCACGCAGCTAAGTGCTGGCAGACTGAGATTTGACAAACCTTTGGGAACATTATGGAGTATTCCAGAGATTTACAGGTTTTGTCGCGATGTTTTCTTTCACTGTCAAAGCAGGTGATATTTAATTGTTTAAAAAGCAACTCCGAATAGTCAATACGTGCCTGGCATTCGAACTCCGGACCTTTTAAGTCTTAATCATTAAACTAGCACCGTTTAAGCGCGAAATGCAAAATGTAAAACAAGGAATATAGTCGGAGAGCTTGACAACTAAATACCCACCAATCGGAAGGCGAACATCTTGTTACTAAGCGGCGTACAAATATTAATAGCCCGTGAGAGGGTCAACGTCTTCTTCCCGCCGAACCATCTGCAGCGGAAGGGGTCCAAAGTTCCACGCACCTGGCTGGCGGCGGCGCGCGTGGGGTCGCGTGGACCTAACGCGATAAGGGGAGACGGCCTCGTATTCGATGTTAGTTTAAGAACATACCTTTTTGATAAAACGCCACGTCTGCGATGGTTACGCTCGCTTATAGCCTTAGTAAAACAAAACATTCATAATCGACCGAGCCGGAGTAAATTAGCGAGCGAATTAGGCTAAATAGCCTAAATGTTTTCTAACTTCTGATGCGATCTCGTCAATAACAGCCCAAATCTGCAATGACACACAAAGTTCCAAGAAAATGCGAGGCTTTATAACTTCATCGTCATAATCTGCAGTACCAGGAAGTTGTGGGCGCAGTATGGAGGTTTTTTAATCCGTAGGCCAAAGTGGAGCCGAGCATGCCGCCGGTTGTGGCATCCATGAGGACTGTTCGTCCTCCAAAGGGGGAAAAATCATAATCTCAACCCTTTGCCAATCCACTTAGCAGGGTCTTCCCTTGAATCAGAAGGATTGTAGTCGACCACGCTGGCCATCTGCAGAAAATTAGGGATATTCTTATATTGAATTGCTTGCGCTTAAACGGTAGATAATTTATTTTTATTTCATGACAAGAGAGTCCTTGACTGCGACCTCACCTTATGGTACGTAACTATGCAGTCTATGATGGTAGCGGGCTAACTTGGAAGGGGTATGGCAGTGTACATTTAACCCTTACCTTACCTTATCAGTCTCTACACGCCATCGTGCCGGAACGCTAAATCGCTTGGCGGCACGTCTTTGACGGTAGGGTGATAACTAGCCACGGCCAAGCCTCCCCAAGAAGGGAATTTAATAAGCTAATCGGTAATAATTTACGAGCATAATTATAACGGGCGGTAGGTTAAGAAGAATGCGCGGGCGCTGGGATCGATCGCCGTTTAGGTGGTCGCCTGACGCCGGCCGCTTTCTAACGCCCGATGCGTTCGCGCTCAACAAACTCACTTTCTATCGTTAGTTAGTTACTTCTTAATAACGCTACCGTGGTATTCAATACTCGAGTAATCCAGATATTACTGAGCAGGTTTTTGATCAATACTTCTCCGCCGTAAATGTCTGTCAAAGAGCACGCGCTGCAGGAGTAGCTCTATCGTCTACCTAAACGGTTAACGGATTTTAATATTTGAGGTGTCCTTAGATTGGTATTTATTGTGGGAATGACAAAGCATATAAAATTCAAATATGGCCTCCGCAAAAATCTATCAAATCTATATTTGAATATATTCGGGTGATATTTTTAATGCAGGCGAGTTTTTTATTCGATTATCTTCTGTAGGACCTTTGTATCCCAGATCGGAATCATCTGGGAAATGAATTCGGTTGTCATCAATGATAATAAAAACAGTGTCTGTTCAGTCATTACAAACCGCAGTTTTTCGGTTTCGGGTGGGATCCTGAAGTGCAATGTAGAGCTAAGAAAAATTGATTCGGTTTTAAACCGTTTCGGGAGGGTTGAAGGGCTGAATTTCCAGTTCCAGTCGCAACGTGCTTGGTCGGACGTCTTTCGAGACCGTCTTTATCTTTACAGATTTGCAATTGATGTCGATTACACCATGCATCAGCCGGGAGAAAGAATGGATCCGGGTGCTTTGAATGGACTATTGGTTACGTGTGGAGCACGTAGGTACGTGCTCCAGTTTCTCTTCAAACACTTGGCCCGACGAAGTGGAAACTTACCGTAGCTTTTCCAAACTTCTACTAGTTATAGCTAGCTTTTGCCGGCGGTTTCGCTCACGTTCAGTTCGATTTTCAAAAATTGTTTCTTAGCGAATGTCTACGTCATGTATCTGTATACTAAACAGCCCGATTCGTCCAGTGATCACTTTTTCCTTTTATATATTCAAAAGAATAATCATCTAGATGTTTAGTAGATATTCCTATGCAAATGAGGGTAGTTCGTCAGAGTCACTGTATACAATCTTCTATATTGTAATACAGAACTTGTTGAAATTAATAATTATTAAAGAAATTAGGTATATTTTCCACGCGATTTCTGAAAACAGACAAACGTTGAAGTTTCAGTTTGACCACTGAAACGACCGCAGTAGCCTTATTATAGAGAAATGAAGGAAAATTTTAAAACACTTGAAATTTTTCATTACCTTGTAGTATTCTAGCATTTAATTCAATAATTATCAAAAAAATCTATAAGATCGGAGATGAGTTGTTTATAAGTATTGTAGTACTTGAAGTACCTACTTGACTAGAAATCTTGTAGGTGATGTCGTATGAGACGAGAAAAGTAAATAAAATATGCACAATCGAATTAACAGTTGACTGTAAACAATGTAGGTCCGTAAAGCGAGCATAACCGAGAACGGAAAAAACTGCATGTCCAAAAAAGTCGAACACCGCTAGCCGAGAGTGGGACGGGTGTAGCGCGTGGGAGAGGGACGGCGAGTCGCGAAAGTGAGAGGAAGCGCATCGGCGCGGCAACCTCGCACGGTTACGTTACTCGGGTAAACAATCGAGGATGACGGCGACCCGCGGGCCGTGAGGTGCGCGTGCGGCGTGCGCCGTGCGGCCGTGCACTTCGCTACTGCATTTTTGTTTTGTGACGTCACCGTTGTCTGTTTTTTTTTTAATTTTGCGTAACTAGATGATGGTACTAATTCTGTGTAAACTAAATCGAGTGCTCTGAATTTATTGTCGTAGACCTGTCCATAAAATTTTAAAGATGGTAATCATAGAATTTTGGTAGGTACTTACTGACATTGGTAAAAAAACGTTAAAAAATATGAAAAGATTATGAATTTACTTAACACCTCAGTGAGTACTTTAGTTTGCGTAATCATAGATTTTTACTAAGAGACAGTTAAAATTACTCACTTACCTATCTTACGTGTAAAAAACTATATTTAGATTATTTTTTTAAGTACCTACATCGATTGCCGTGTTTATTGCATTACGCAGTACGCTTGCCAATCTTGTGTGCACGTTTTTTGATATCGAGAACAATATTACAATATCACACTTAGAATCATTTCCCCATTTCCCTGTCGTAACCTGGCGCGTGTCACGAACTCTGCATGTCGGCCACTTCCGCGGCCGCCTTCGATACGGATTGCGCGTATCATTTCATATTCACTAAGCTCACCATGTCTTTGGCACCTTGTGAGATTATCCTAGAGCGTTATATTTTTTCCCCCATTACCCGTTCCGCTACCGCTTTATATTACATTATAATATATAATAATATATAATAATTTTTGTACATATTTACAAATCGAATTTATAAGTTATAAATTTTCATGTAATATGGGCTAATTAAAAAGAATTGTATGTAAAGAAAAGTTGCTCGTCATTACGATGAACTTTTAAATCTTACTTTATTACTTACAAAACATAATTGCTTCAAAATTAAAATGAAGTACGATTCAATATTAATAAATTTTCATCATTTATGTATGGTGTAGCCAACCATATAAGTATCCAATGTATAATTATCGTGACTTTTTTTTCTTTCTAGTAACCCTATCTGAAAATCTCAAGCAAAACTCAACTCTAATCCGATAAGATACCGCTTATTGTCGTATATTTAAATGTCATTCCAACGATTACACTATAGTGAAGGTATAGTTAGTACGCGTGAAGAAACTATAATATTCTAAAATCAATGATCGAGATAAGACATGTACGTGAGTTGAAGAAGGTAGTGTTTGTTTTGTAAAACGTTGTCCAGTCCAACTTTTATTTGGTTTAAACTTCTGTACGTGACTGATTATATTATTATAGTTGCTATTCGGTAGTGACGTTACGAAATCGTAGGTGCTGAAAAGCGAAAAATCGATTACATATTTGATATTACGAGTTATAGGACTAGAGTCGCAAATTACATTATACAGTATTGGTCAATGCAAATGTAAAAATTTTTGATAGAGGTAAGGCAAAGTGATAAAATAAATGTATAAGATGTAGAGGCACAGATGTAGGTACCTACCATTTTATTACCAATATTTTTATGTAAGGACGTCTAGTTGACAGTTTGGTTTTTATAGCCTATAGGTTATTCTTTCTTGACCTTTAACAGCTTGTCCTATCAGCCAAAAATAGGTAGGTACAATTTAAAATCCAGTAAACAGGTAAAGTTGTGTACTTTTTAAAGTAATTCGAAACAATTTTAGCCACAAGCAAAAGACACAAGGTCCTTCCATAGCAGACAACGTAGTTACGAGTACTATAACAACATCACGGAACATTACGTAATTCACAACTTAAAACTTCATTAAAATGTCTTACAAAGCGAACTAAATGTAAACTTTTACCAAGTAGGAAAGAAGTGTTTTTAAGCTTATTCTATTAATCCAAATACGTATTATAAATGCGAAAGTGTGTTTGTTTGTCCTTCGATCACGCTGCAACAGAGCTAGGTACGGATCGACGTGATTTTTTTCATGTGTATAGTTGAGGACCTGGAGATTGACATAGGATACTTTTTATCCCGGGAAATGAAAGTTTAAAAACCATCCACGCGGTCGAAGTCGCGAGCATCATCTTGTAAGACAATAGACTAATGAGACTGTTATTTCAACTTCTAAGAAAAGTTGCAGCTCATATCTATCTTTGTGTGTGTGTGTGTGTGCACACCGCACACAAACACATACACACATTCATACACACACGATTATCTTTTCGTTAGATACAACTTGCATACATAACTGGTCATGGTCACCCTAACATTATTTCACCAAAATTGTATGACAATGTAGAGAAAATTTTCCCAATGTCTCTATCAGTAAGCGGGAGTCAAACACATTCCTCCGACAACTACATAACATTACTGGATCGACATTACCAGGGGCGGTGTGGGCGGTAACGACTTACGATTTACATCTACACTTCTCACTCTCTCATAGGTGTGTTATGACGTGAGCGACCGAGAAGGGGATAGATGATATTCAAGCGGTTAGTAAATTATACTGTTTATCTGAGCAGTATTACATTGATAAAACAGTTACCTCTGACCCGCGGTCTCTTAGCTTTGTAATAGTGACAAGGCAATATTTATTTTCATTTTTTAAATCATGATTTTTAGTATTAGTTCTTGATAGGAAACAATAGATAGGTCCCTAAAAAAAGTTTAAGAGTAGTACAAAGTTTCCATTAATTATCTATACTAATATACTTATAAAGCGGAAAAGTTAAGTCAAGGTTACCGTACCATGGAAATTATCCGAAGTAAACAGTACACCCTTCAAATAAAATTTAAAAAAAAAATTAGTTCTATGAAAATAGCTCTACTAACAGAATCCCGAATAGTCTGTACTTAGTAATAACTAATAAATCTTCTAATATATAAAAATGAATCGCTTAATGTGTTGGTAAGCGCATCACGCGTGAACGGCTGGACCGATTTCGCTAATTCTTTTTTTATTGTGTTTGTTATTGTTAGGAGAAGGTTCTTATGAAAGAAAAAATTAAGAAAATTGCGCGGAAAATTAGAAAATTTAAGAAATATTAACCACCATATTAAATTATTTCTAATGTAACCGCTTTTACAATTCAAACTTTTTTGATGTAACCTTATGGCGTTTGACATAACATTGACAGAATGCGTGCTGCCAATTTCGTCAAAGAGGATGTAAAAAAACTTAAGACAGGACAACGTCTGTCGGGTCCGCTAGTTAATAATACAATCAAAGGCTGAGGTAATTTGAATGATATGAAAGCGCTACAGCCGATGATTGTTATGCGTGGGACGCGAGTCGAGGCACGCGCCTCCGACCGGAGAGGTCAGGCTAGTTGTATAGGGTTCCCACTTTCCACCCTCTTGTCTATGAACTTTTTTGACCCCCGACACAAAACTGACGGGATGCTATAAGTTCGACGTGTCTGTGTGTGTAGGTCTGGGTGTGTTTGTGTGTCTGTGGCATCGTAGCAGCTGAACGACCGATTTTGATTTTGTTTGAAAAGTACATTAGTCGGGAGTGTTCTTAGCTATGTTTGATGAATATCGGACCAAGATGGCCGAAGCCACAAAAGCGAATTATATATTTTTTCACAACTCCCTCAATATGTATTCACTCAAAGACACTCGAAACGGGAAATCTTCAGATGCAGATTTGATTTTTACAGAAGAAGATCAAGTTTTAACTATCCGAAAAAAAAAAAAACAAACAAAAATGACATCATATTGAGTAAAAACATAAAATGATCGACAAAAAATCGCTAAGTTATATCTAATTTTTAACCAATTTGCATTTATTTTCAATGTGTTGCATATTATAGAGCCAAAATTTTTATATAAAATTCCTAAACACTAGAGATGATTGAGCCATTAAAAAAAAAAAGACGTGTGGCACTCGGGGACTGCCGCGGTAAAGCTATTGCGTAGCATTTTTTATCAACGCCATCTAGCGGCTCACCGCAGAGGAGTCCCGTGTCAGGTTATTTTCGTCACGGAATTTCTGGATTCGGTCTCCACGCTGGCCCGCGATAGAAGCTATGCAATAGCTTAATAATATTTCACGAAAATACATGTTATATTTGGCGATTACTACACTCCTCTTCGTGTAGTAGTGTAGTGTGTTTTGTGCGTTGAACATTTTGCGTGTAGATGATATACAAATCTGTGACTACGTTCGTCCAGTGGCAGCCCTAGGGCCAGGTTCCGCGATTCTACCGACGCATAGCGCGGGCGTCGCGTCGGCAAGCGCTGCCACAATATCTACCATTCAACTGTCAAAATCTAATGTCAAATGAAGGAAATGGAAAACCGTGTATCGAATGAAATGACGAAAAAAATATCAAAATCGATTTGATTACCTACAAAAAGTCACACAATATCTTCATCGAATGGCATTACAAAACGTGCCAAAATGACTTACGCGCTGTTAGAAATTTATTGACGCATTGTGACTTGTGAGCTTTTGATTGTATTCAAACAGCCTGACTTAACAAACTACCGGACTGAGTTTGTTTATTACTCGATTGGTCGATTGGTGGTTAAAATTAATTGCTAGTTTAACAGCTCTTTAAGGTCCTTCATAGTTAATTTTTATATGATTGTTAGGTAGGTGCTTAACGCCTATAAAACATGCCGTATCAAATTATACAACTGTTTATTTATATATTTTTCATTGAGATAATGCGCTAGTCTGGAATAATAAAACTTTAGATGAGGCCGCCAAATTGTAAGGGTACATTGTTTATGTTGTTTTCTATGTTGTGGTTTATAATATAAATAAAGTAGCTGACGCCCGTGTCTTCGTCCGCGTGGATTTAGTTTTTAAAATCCCGCAGGAAAACTTTGATTTTCCGGGTTAAAAATTTGTCTATATCACTCTCCAGGTTTTCAACTATACCCATGCTGAAAATCACGTCGATCTGTAGCTCTGTTATTAAAATGTATTCCCAATCACAGCTGTCAGTTACCAATGTGCAATATTTTGATTACGAGCCTCGCATTGTGTTCTATTGTTCGCACGCTTTTGTGATGTTGTAATCGAGCGGAATTAATAACTTAGCGCAAGGTCGCCCTGGCGACTTGTTGGTTTACAAAAAGTCGCGAATTAAATGGAAAATAATTTAAAAAAATCACGTTGATCACCTGCTGCGTGATTGAAGACTAAATCAACAAATACATAGACTTTCGCATTTATATTATTTCGTATTTTATTTCGTAGGGATGTATGACACTAGTCGCTTATGGACCCCGCATTGGCACAAACATTTTGTTTAACAACGAGTAGCGGAAATATCTCGAAGCAGAAATGTCGCTAGTAGGTACTGCAGTCGCTAGTGCGGTCTAAAGCTTAGCCACCGCACCGCGGACGTTGAACTGGGGTATACAAAAGGCGCTAATTAAAAATTGCGCCCAAAATTTGGCTTCGCACGCGAGTCGTCAACTCGTATTAACGTCACATTGCTTTATATGTATAGTTATTACATTGTTTAAGCTCCATAACAGAAACAAACAGAAAAAATTCATAAAACCCCAAAAAATTTTGGCTTGAAGGTGGCTTTTTTAGTAGTAAACTTACTTAGAATTAGATATTATGTAACTGGCCCTTAGAGTGATGCAACGCGGTACGAAGCATCGGTACGTTGATTTTTCGGCGTCCTACTGCGTACCCTTGGTCAGCGGTACATGCCAAATTTCACTTGCCACAAAATAATTATTATCACTTTTGACGCCACACCTTACCAACCGCGTTGCATACAATCTGGAGAAAAATGCGTTGTGGCATTGTAGACTGCGTGAAGCACGCACCTACACGTGTACGCGCGCGTTCAGTGTGACAACTGCGCAATTCCAACGCAGCGCTATCGTCGCGGTTTGTTTTTGGATACGAAATCAATATAAATTTTTAGCTTTTGAGGGCATACATTTGTCACTGCGGTCCACTTTTATAAACATGTAAAGCGAAATGCAAATAAGGGCCAGGTTAAAGGGTTTCTGTTTAAATTCATGTCCGATTGTTCTATATTTAGCATATTATAATAAATAGTTAGTGTAATTTAGGTACAAAAGAATCTTTTTTATGGGTAGTACTTTAAATACTTTTTTGTTTCCATTTAGTTTTTAAGTAACCTAAAACTTAATGTTAAATTATTCAAACACTAATTTTACGAAATGATAATTTTTTGTTAACATTTATATAACTCTTTAATTATTTATTTATGTACCTACATGGTTAACAGAGGAATTTGCTAATTTGCTTTGCTTTTTACACGCTGACTAGTAGTTCTACACATAAATTAACACGTTACGTTAAAGTTACTTCATATTATAGTATCCAATTAAGTATTGTGGTTTCTTACAATATATTTAAATGTGAAACTCTGTTAATTATCTTTTCACTGCTCAACTAAACTAAACCGATCCAGGTCCAGAGAAAATCTGAATTCTAGAGACAGAGATCATGTACTTTTTATTCATAAAATCAGTTGCCACGGGATTTGAAAAAGTTAAATCCACGCGGACGAAGTCGCAGTCACCAACTGGCTATATAAAATTATAGTTTTTTAATAAAATGAAAGAATATTTAAGCCACGCTGAACATGACTAGTGATCCCCTTTCCCTACCAATTGAGCCTCAACAGCCAAACAATCAATTTCAAATCAACAACAAGTTTTGAGAAGATTGAAAATTGAAAGGTCACAGGTTCTATCCCCACCAGCAATATTGTCGTACCCACTCCTAACATAAGCTTTACGCTTATTTGGAGGGGAGAGGAGCATATTAGTAAAGTTCAGCTTGGCTACTATTCCTAAAAAAACTAAGTGAAAAGCTTTATTTTATTCGATGACAAGATGGCCCTTGATTGCGATCTCATCTGAAATGTCCGCAATGAAAAGACCGCACTCTCACTCTGCTCAGACTCAAGACAGAGTTAAAACGAGACAGATTTATGTCACGTTTTAACTCTATCCTTAAGTCCGAGCTAAGTCAGAGATAAGATGGTAGGATGCGACAAAAGTGAAACGTCGACCTTTCTTTTTTAGTCCGCCACCCTGACAGTTGAGCTATTAAGACGTTTATTATCTACGTATAAGTCTGTTCTATGTACACGAAGAAACAGTGAAGGACCCAGACACGACTTCTTACAAAATCGTGTAGTAAAAGAGTAAAACGTAAAGGTTCTTTTTCGTTTTAAGATTAACGAGAGACGCTCGCACCCCGAGCAGGGGTGAAGGGTATACAGGGCACACAGGCTAGGGAACGCTCGCTAACGGTAAAGTGTGAAGGCAGGCGCCGCGGTCAACGAACCGTCGCGACTCTATCTAGAATTTTGAGGATTTGCCCCAGTTTTTTTTTCTTTAGCCGAGTATTGCGTAATAAGACGTGTTGTGCTTAAAAAAATTCTACACGATTGCGGATATGAGTTCTTACACGTCTCGGTGCGATCGCGTAGCGGCATTCACTCGAATTCTACATTCGTTACACTTACCGAGGATCATACAAAAAATAAATACATGTATATGGATCTGGATGGAGCCCCTGGAGAGTGATAGACTACTTATCCCGGAAAAACAAAGATTCCCTCATCGAACTATGAGCTTAGAAGTGCAATAGTCGATATGGTGAGTAGCCATTTTTAGTAAGCCTTTAAAGGCTGACCACGCAGTAGAGTCGCGTTGGTACGACAAGCTCGCAGAATATTGTTATAAAACGACGTACTGTGCTGTAACCATCAAAATCGTAAGAACCAGAAAAAAAAAATTACATTCATTGATTGTTTTGAGCCTGCGTTGGAGCGGAACTTTGTTAGAAATTTCCGTACTGAGCGCTTTAGTTCGATGGGTTCCCTCAACATTGTTAAAAAACCCAACTCCGTACAGACGAAGACGCGTGCATAAGCTATCTAGTAGTTTATACTACAAGAATAATAATCTTGTATTGTAGTATATAATTTACTAATAATAATTATTAGTAGTTTTAAACAGAGACGAGGGCAAAGAACTTGTAACTACTAACTAGCCAGGTAGGTAGCTACCTATTCCGTGACATAATGCAGATGCCGATGGAAGGGCCCGCGAGTACGCGCATTGCGTAAACAAAGCAGCCTACATATTGCTGCTAGCTTTGATGTGTACAAAGTACAGAGGTAATGTTTCCCTGATACATTGAAAAAAAAAAAAAAACCTAAACGCCTCTTTTTTAGGCGATACGATTGTAGTTATGAACGGGTACTACTACTCAGCGCAAGTCTCCTCTCAGAGAGGAGATAATACAGACCATAGTTTTGTCTGGTGGGAGGCTTTGGCCGCGGTTAGTTACCACCCTACCGTCAAAGACGTGCCGCCAAGCGATTTAGCATCCGGCACCATGTCGAGTAGAAACCGATTAGTGGTATGGTTTGAATGTACACTGCCATACCGATTCCAAGTTAGTCCGCTACCATCTTAAACTGTACCGTCATTTATCATCAGATGAGATCGCTATCAAGGACTATCGTGTCATCGAATAAAAAAAATAGTCCACCACGCAGATCCAATGCAAACTGTCAGACTTCACACACTTTTGAGAATATTATGGACAACTACGAGTATCAGGCATGCAATCATACCAAAAACAATGCACACGAACGCTACAACGAGTATAAAAGACTGAGGGAATATTATCTTACAAGTTGGAAGAAATATCAATGCGCGTAAACGGAGTTAAATCGTACTACATAACGTTTTCCAACCACGCTCCTGATATGTTAAGATGTGGAACGCTCCAAGCTCCACACCAGTGCCTTCCATCAAGCATACTTATTGTAGTCAAGCTCAAACATTAAGCAAGCAGTGTACCTACATAATTACGGGGCCCTACTTACACTGTGACATAATGCGGATCCCGATTGATGGGTTGCCAGCATGGCGAAAACAAAGCAGCCATTACTCGAAAGCTTCCAGGGATACAAAGGAATAGAGGGAAAGGGAATATTTTTTCCGTTTTTTACCGTAGGAAGTGCATATGTTGGAAACATCACAAAAATCTAAGTGAGAAAACATTGTATTGATAACTGAAAGAGCATTTTTAATTAATTATATATGAATTATGAAAATGTATGGGTCAGAAATTTTAGCTATATGACAGGATTAATTATTTTAATTTTAAAATTAGGACTCTTTCCGAATTTATAACGTTAAAAACTATTTTAGACCACTTTTGGTACACTAATAAATGGGCCCTCGATATGTATAAATATGTAGGTTTTTACTAGTGCTTGACTGCAATCTCACCTGATGGTAAGTGAAGATGCAGCCTAAGATGGAGCCGCGCTTGCCTAGGAGATGCTTAAGGTCAAGCGGAAAGGCCGCAAGCGACATTCTAACAATTTCTCTTTAAATACCCATTTTTTCTATTTAAATAATTAGCTTTTATAGCTGGCGATATGCATACTAAGGAAAATATGTGTTTCTATTATTATAGATAGATATTCTATTAACATTTTATGGCTCACTCGCTTGTCTTGACGAGGAACAGTGATATCTTGCGTCCTAAATACGGACATAGACTTTTTCCACAGGAATACAAAGTGTTATTACAGGATTTTTTTACCTTATCGGTACACTTTTAAGACAAGCTGCTCTGAAAGAGCTCTAGGCCTATAAACGTAGGTACTAACATTAGTCCGTATATTGCTTTAAGTTCTCACTGATAATAAAATTTGCAGACGTCCACGCTGCTAGGTCACTTGCACTGTGTAAATACTGGCGGCAAGTCAATTTCTACAAGTTCAGATAGTGGGGAATTCTGCATAATGCTCCCAGCAGAAAGGATAGCACCTTGACTTGATTGTGAAAAACAGAATTCGCTACAACACAACAATACAAGGTACAATTATCCTCAATGGTCGTCAACCTCTGATAAAAGAAGAACAATGATAATCAGTCAGTAAAAATAATATAAGTGGATCCATTTCATACTGCCTTGCTTTAAACTATGGTGACACGAAAATTGCATGTCATGCTCTATTTGATAAAAGGTACACGACACCAAGACACAATACTCAGTAGTCAGTACCTACAATATTGATTAGCTAACTTTTTCCGCGACTTTGGTTTATTTTCCCATTACTTAAGTACTTTAAAACAATGTGGAGTTGAATGGGTATTTTAAATAACGTGATCACGGAATGGGTGACATCAAACCATTTTAACTGCTTGGTCGTGATAATGGAACAGAAAATCATAAATTTTCCTGTTTTTAAAATATTACGTATGAACATCAGAAGTGGGATAACCTAAACGGCGTAATTTTCTTTAAAATGCATGGTAATGTAATGAGTCATTAATATGAATGTTGGAATGGGAATTTTGATTTTCCTATGCAAAATTACAACAAAATGATCTAACGGAAAATTACGTCTGATACAACAAGAGGGTATACAGAAAATACCATATAATTTACAATTAGTCACAACTCAATCCACGTAGAATCAAACCTCATTTAGAAAATAGTAATTTTCTGTTAATTTTTATGCTCGCAAAATACGTGAAAAAATTAAGCCCTTATAGGACCATTCTGTTGACCGTCGACTGTTCATTTGTCTATAATATAAATAACTGTCCCACGACTAGTGCAGTCGGTCAACAGCATCTTAGGCTTGGATTGTAGTCCAAGTACAGACAGACCATCTGTATAAACCTTAAGAGGCCAAGTTTAGATAGACTAGAAACTATTTGTCCATAACAAACGACATGGACGAATTCATCGAGCGCTTTCTTGATACTAATCTCGAATAAATTGGAGTTTGCAACTTGGCGAATTGACATTATTGATAAGAGGGACAAATATCAGAATAAGAGCAAATAAAAAAATGAAACGCCTAAAATATGATGCTGAAATAGAAAAACCTACTAACGAATGGAGCATAGTAAAACAACCCATTTAAATTGAAAATTTCGAAATATTTCCTATTTGCCTTTCAAAAATCACAGTAAACAAAACGAATGAAGCGATAAAATCGAGTGCAATCTTTGACACTGATCTTAGATAGAAACTAGTTCGCAAGTTTGCTATTTACAACAGTGAGAGGAACTAACCATTAGAGGGGGGATTTTAACTAAATTAAACATTTCTCAGAAATTAAGCTAACTAGCAGTGAATTGTCTATGGTGAACAAAACCAAGTTAGGATGCCCCATTGACTTGAATCAATTACCTACAAGTAGACTAGTCCGTTGATTTCCGTAGTAAACAAATCGACTTCTCGATTCATCGAGTGCAATCTACGACACTGATCGCAGACAAAAACGAGTTCGCAACTTGGCGTCTCGGCACCAGTGGGGGGAGACTGGGTTTCTGAACACCGGGGGAGGGGACACTGAGTGAAAGCGTTTTAAATTTAATCACATCGCCTCCAGTCTGACGCGGCATTCGGCCGAGTTTCCGAGTTATATCGAGAGGCCCTTGTTTACAAGCTAACACATAATACCTAATTGCGCAACATTGACCCACACAGACAATCTTACAAGTTTACTTATCTGACAAGCTCTTTGGCAATGCGATGTGCGTTTTGCTGACATTATAGGAGGTTAGGAATGGGTTCAATCTCCGACTGGATCCATTTTGGAATTTAAATTTTTTAAGTTAGGTACCTACCCACTCAGCAGCAGTTTTCTTGTCTGCATCTGCTTGAGCACATTATGTGCGATACATCTCTTTCGCGGCTTTTGCAATGATTTTCACGTCACACTGATTGTTATTGGGCTGTTTGTGCAAGGCTTGGGCTGCGGCTAGTTACCAGATTTACTGTGCAGCGTAACAAATACGTTCTAACAAGTATCAAGTTAACACTTTTACTTAAAGTCACAATTAATGACTTGTGGGCTATAATAGGCAAGTAAATGTGCTCGCTATTTATTCTAATGAGGTCAATTTCGGAACGATACGTGACAAAACATTATACAAAACTAGCACAACGGCTCACCATTCAGAAGTTGTACCTACATAATATTATTTACGAGGTAAGTAGGTATATCGATCATATAATATTTAGTCTAGTTTCTTAAGAAATTAATATGGCTGAATTTTGTGTAAGTAAATTGTTTTGTTAAATTATACGTAATTTTATATAATTTATTTCACTTATTAAAACTCGTTTTCCGTGAGTACAGGGTCACAGAGAAGGATCAAGGCGATAAGAATAAAGTGGCTGTGTTAAAACTTTATTATTCAAGTAAAATGCAATTTCCCGAAAAAGGAAATTATTGAAACCTATCAAAATGTCATCAATCATTATTATCACCAGTACCAGAGAAGCGTTGTAAGCCATCGCCCACTCACAAGCCCAATGCAAATTGGCAGGCTTCACACACCTTTTTTTTCTTTATAAAGAATATTAGAAGTTGACTAATATCCTCCTATCCCCTCCAAATAAGCGGACAGCTTGTGTTAGGAGTGGGTAAGACAATAGTGCAACGAGTGAGATTTGAACCTGCGATTTTTCAGTTTTGAGCCCGCACCCTTAACCGTTGCGCTATTGAGGCCTTTGGGATTATAACCCCTCTCTCAAACATGGTTTCCTCACGATGTTTTCCTCCACCGTTGAAGCACGCCTTGCCTTGACATTTGGCTCAGAGATAGCTTGTATCCTTGAAACTGACTTAAAGCATATTTTTATCTCTGGGAAGCAAAGAGTTGCCACTGGACTTTTAAAACCTAATTCCGGGATAAAAGGTACTAATATCACTCTTCAGCTCCTCAACTATAATTCTGGTCAGCGTGATTGAAGGACAAACCAACAAACAAACACACTTCCCCACCCTATTAATTCCTATTCCTATTATAATATTATAAATGTGAAAGTTTGGATGGATGGATGGATGTTTGTTACGCAATGACTGAACCGATTTAGCTGAAAGGCACAGAGATACAGAATTACACATAGGCTACTTTTTATCCCGGAAAATAAAAAACTTCCCGCGGGAATTAAAAAACCTAAATCCACGCGAACGAACTCGCGGGCATCAACTAGTCTATAATATTAGTAAGATTAACAGATCATTCCACCTTTTTAATTAATAATATGCACATTTGATTTGATTTGAAACTGAGTTAAATACTAAGTAAAGAGGGCATCATCAATGAATACCCCAGCATCATCGAAGGAGCCTTGACCTCCATCGCATACGTCCTTTTCCCTTTACATTATCATGAGTAACACATACCGGGTCAAGGTGATTTTTTGATGTCTCTCGCAGGGAAAATACCTACTACCATTTTTTTTCTCATTCGTTATGCAAACACTTTCTGTTTCAACGTCTCATTATATTATATTTTTATTTTTATGCTCCTTTTCCCGTTTCGTTTATGGAGGTCGGTTGGTATTAAGTTTATTAATAAATCGATATAAATAATTCGAAACGATATGAGACTTTAAACAGTTGAATAAATGAGTGTTTATTTTCATGTTTGCCGGATTTCCTAGTGATTACAGAGCAAAGGATCCTTCAATTTTATTATAAAAGATGCAGATTCGAATACATAAGAGATTTATTGGTTAAAGTTGACTATAGTTAAACTATGCTTTTACTATATGACGACGACTGTTTTGTCGTGTTGATGGCTATATTTAACCGATTTCCAAAAAAGGAGGTTTTTAATTCGACCGGTATATTGAGGAATATTGAGGAAACCGACCAACTTATAAAACTGTCATCTGTCATACTTAGTCCAGGTAAGTGTTGTTCCAACTGGTTCTTCATCATCATTAACCATTACGGCGCGGTTCAATCAAGTGCAAATATGTCATCTATTAATCTATCATTTCCTTATTCTAAGCAGCAAAATGATTGATTTCTCGAAGTAGTTACTATGTAATCTGGTCAAATTAAGAACCGTTACAGCTTCTGTGTTTGGCACCGCAAAGGGAAGTGGGTGATCAACTAATCACTCATCACTATTATTAAGCTAGAAATGTACCCAATAATTACATTGGGTATTAGAAACAGTTGTTGATAATTGTATATATAAGAGGCGACTGACAATTAATGCGGTACACGAGATTACTGCGAGTGGCGCTTCGTGCCTCTGCACTGTTCATATGTAGGTCTAGATAACAGAGGATACCATATCTTTAAATAGGTACTTCTAAGCCTGGAAATACACGTCCGGTTTTTTCATCCGATTGTCTGATCCGGTAGCCTGATCAGGCTACCGGAAGGCGTTGAAGCCATTACTTTGTATGAACAGTCAATACACGTCCGATCCGGTGGCCGGATCGGACGTCCGAGTCGGAAACGGGCGCGAGGCGTTTCCGATTTTACTGTCGGTCCGGTTGCCTGAAGGCGCGGTCTACATACTTCTAGTATGAGACAAAATAGACATCCGGTTACTCCTTCCGATTTTGCCAGTCAGGGTTCTCAACTTAGGGCTTTTAGCCCCAAATTTAGGGCGGAATTATGCTTATTGGTATTTTTTTAGGGTTCAAAAAAATTTAGGGCTATTTTTAGGGGCATAAATAAATTTTCAAGCGTCACATAATTGACTGACCAAAACGAGTAAATAAAGCAAAACGTCTACGGTATTCCGGAATAATATGCTTAAAATCGTTTTATAGCTAAAGCGTTTTGAAAATATTTCAATACATTAGCGTTGAACACGCTTTTTCGATAATATATACCTAATTCCTTTTTCATTTTAAAACGTGATGGTGGAACGTTACTTTTACTCCATCTCCAAAAAATGTTACAGTTATAATGTAAACATATTGTATGACTATAAGAATTCCGAATAATGTAATTAAAATTAAGTTATATTATTTTTATTTACCTCAATAAAACGGGAAACTTATTTAAACATTAGCCTTGAATGGTAACAAGATACAGGGTTTTTTTTGGGGCTTTTGAATATTGCCTTTAGGGTTATTTCATGTTGATGTTAGGGCTAATTTTTTTTAGGAGTTGGTAACCCTGTTGCCAGTTGAATCTAGCGCTGACACTGTGTGGACGCCTAGTTGTGGTTCGAATAATGGGCGAAAATTATGAAAAAAAATAAAAAAATAATAATAAAAAAAAATTCATAATAATAAAATTATTATTAAGTATTATGAATTATTTTGGATGTTTTAAATAGAAATGACTCTCAGTAAGTCTTGTCAAATTGATTAGATGAATCCAATAGCGACGTTTTTTCTTCTTTCTCTTTCCTCTCTTTAAAATTTCTGTGGTGGCGTAGTGTGGTGCGGGTTGTTACGTTCCCTCAAATATGGTTGAGCGAAGCAATGGCTGGATCCCGCGTCATGCTCGTGAACGGGTGCCACCAACGGGAATGGGTCTGCTTTTGCCTGCCTGTCTTAACATGCATTGGATTGTTTTGCATTTTTGAAACTTTATTGTGGAAACACTGTATACATAGCATAGTTTTGTTACCAATTGTAAAAAAAAAATTTTTGAAAAGAGCGACCGCCGAGTTTATTGCTGGCTCTTCTTGGCAGGAACGGCATTCCGAACCAGTGGTAGATTCATTGACGATTCAAAAGTACTTGTAAAAGTTTATTTGAATAAAAAATATTTCTATTAACTCGTCATCCATCTTCTTTTCTTCTGCTTTGCTCCAAACGCAAGCACTCGGGATGATAGCTCGGCAACGACTGAGTTCAGAAAAAGCCTGACGGAAAAATCGGATGTGTATCGAGTAAATACGATCCGGTTGCCTGATCAGACAATCGGAAACAAAATCGGACGTCTATTGCCAGGCTTAGAGGATACCTAATCTTTGATACTTTTGTTTAATTCTCGCTGACAGTTCTTACTTTCAGCATATGAAAATCTCTTCATTCATCAGACTTTTGCCTTTATGATATTAGTGTGATGCGAGAGTGTGTTTGTTTGTCCTTCAATAACGCAGCAACAGATCGACGCGAGGTTTTGCATGGCTTTAGTTGAGGACCCGAGAGTGACATAGGCTACTTTCTATATCGGAAAAACAATGGGTTCCCGAGGGATTTTAAAAACCTAACTGTAAAAGTAGCGGGCAAAAGCTATTTCATTATAATCCTACTAATATTATAAATGAGAAAGTGTGGATGTTTGTTACTTAATCACGCAAAAACGGCTGAACGGATTTGGATGAAATTTTGCACAGAGTTAAGTCTGGAATAACACATAAGCTACTTTTTATCCCGAAAAATAAGACAAATCCTGCGGGAATCAAAAACCTCAATCCACGCGAACGAAGTCGCGGGCATCAACTAGTATTAGTAATATTAAATTGATTCGTTTGACTTCTACATGTTTATAAGCGGCTAGTGACAATGCGGTACTTAGATTAGCGAGAGTGCCGGTTGAGTCGCGGTCACCGATATGTGGGTCAAGATAAGAGAGGAGCGCGCCTCTCCCTCGCGGACGGCCCGCGACGTCGGGCGCCGAGGCGCGCTAATTACCGTACCTACTCAGCGTACCTTGACGGTATACGCGAGTCCTGAAGCCGGCTGCAGACCAAGTACACAACAAGTACATTTTTTTTTAAATCTAAATATATAAAAGGAAAATGTGACTGACTGACTGATCTATCAACGCACAGCTCAGATCACTGGAAGGATTGGGCTGAAATTCGGCATATAGATAGCTTCTATGACGTGGGCATCCGCTAAGAAAGGATTTTTAAAAAATCAACTCCTAAGGGTTTTAAAAAATCGAAATCGCGGGCAAAAGCTAGTCATGATATAGGCTTGCGCTACGTTAAAATCGATTTCATTAACATCCTAATGCACTGTTGTGAATAAACTAATTGTCATAAATTGATTAAGGTTAATTTCCGTTCCCGATTGAGTAGGTAAAAAGGACCCCCGATTGAGTAAATATTAGCATGCCGATTATTAGGCAAAACATTGTTCTCATAACCAATTGTTTACACCTGTATCTCACATGTTTTATGCAAATAAATTGAATTGAATTGAAAAAAAATTGAGTAAACACTTAAAAAGGATAGTCCTTTTTATGAAACAGAATCTCGCAACTATATTTGCTAGAATACGGTGAAACAGAATCTTGTAAGTATTTGTTTGAATACGGCAAGGATCGTAAAAAGCTCCTGCTTGTTTATACAATACACTTTGTGCCCTCGATAAAATGCACTTTAGCATTGTTGTATAAATTATGTTGACACCAGCGAGTAGGTATTCAGTAACGAGGTCGTCCTTGATAACTAACTCAGATTGTGAGAAGCGTCCTTCACCTATATCCTGGCATGCCTAGTTATTATTTACCTAGTTACGATTACTGAAACAGCTATCGCTAGGTATTATTAGGTATTCTATGCTTTCGCTCGCAATGTTTTGTACTCGTAGCTCATTCACGCCACAACGAATGAACCGATTTGGCTTGAATTTGTAATGGAGATAGCTCATACTCAGGATTAACATATAGGCTACATTTTATCACGGAAAATTAAAGAGTTTGATTTTCTTCAAGTCTACTTCTGGAAGTTAAAAATTTAAAAGAATTATACGCCGCCGTGTCAAAAAGTAAGAATGAGAATTTATACATTCTTCTAATCATGAATATATTATTATTAATTAGTATTAATTAACATTGTCATTTTACACTTATTGCCCTATACGTACGTACGTAAACAAGTAGCGAGTAGCGTTGTATCGAGTTGATAAGGATCGCTACCGCCGGAGTCGAACCTTGATACCGAATTACGACGCGATACATTACCTGCGCCAGATGAACACCGACATTACAAGCTATTTAAGTAAGTATACATAGTATTTAAGTACTTATGTGAGTGATACCTATATGAGTTTTAAAATAATAATTGCCAACTCGATTTTGGTAGTAGTATATTGCAAGAGTCAGGTTAATGGGTCAAGTTAGGGGAATCTACCCCTACTGGCACTTAAAGCAATACGCTACAAAAACTCCTTAACTACAAAATGATAAACATTTACTACAGATATGGAATTATGAGGAAATTATATTTAAATATTTCATTAAAGTATTTTATGTTTCAATAATTCTTCTTACTTTTATAAACAGACCTAACAATTAAGAAAGAAGTACCTAGTTCTTATTAACCTGCTACCTACTAATTACGTGTATATTAACGTGACTTTAAATTGAAGCTCTTCATCTCAGACTTTATAGCTAGAGCCGTCAGTAGGCCTCGTCAATTTATTACTTTTATATAACAATAGATTTATGAATTTTAGTGAACAATTATGTCATTCTCACGTAATTAACCTACTGGTAACAAAAAGTAAACCGAATAATAACTAATATTGAAGACGAGTGACGACCGTGGAAGGAAGTTGATACATACTCGTAAAACACAATTTTCGCACGATAGTTACTGATATGCATGACCACATAAGGTTACCGCGTCAGCTGATAACAGCCGTTTATCTACGCTCCTAGGTAATCAACGCTGGCAGTGAACGTCAAGGCGTTGGAAAATTTGTATTTGTTGTTTTGTACTGTAGGTTGTTAAGTAATTAAATTTATTGATAAATAATTAATTATTTATTAATATTTATTGATGTACCTACTGCATACTAAGAATGGGGAATTTATGCGGGACAATTTAGAATGTATTGAGTATTTTTTAGAATGTTTGTTTGTTTTTTGAAAAGAAACAAGTTTATAATTAAATATATTACTGTAGAAAAAGTAATTCATTTTTGGTCTACCGGAAGAAAAGTCTTACTTTGGAGAACGTCAAAAGATTTCCATGATTTTGACCATTTGATTGATTTGGTTTTCCGTGATATTTCGAGATTTTTACTCGATACTATGATATCTGTGCCGAGTCTGAGAGAAGTCGACATAGATCAATTCTTGAACTGGGTACACAACTTTTGATTTCGTCAAAATATATCTGTGTACTATGGTGATATTTTATCACAGAGAGCATGTTTCGATGATATTCGATCGATATCTCGTAATTAAGAATTAGTAATTAAAGGTAAAGAATAAACCCTGTTTCGGTGCAGGTTTGCAGAACTGTTCTCGTTTTTTTTACAGAATGTTAAGGGCCATTATGAATAAAAGAAGAAAATCCGGGCCGGTCGGTCAGCGCACAGCTTGTCGGCGCCAAGAGAACGCCCTGAAATATTAAGCTGGCGGAATTTTCAGACACCATCCGAATATTTCGCGGCGCGCAATATGCAATACTTACATGATTGCGGGGTTTTTTTTTTGCGGCGTTAAAACTCTATTCCACTGTTTTGCACAGAGTAATGGAATCGTTACTAATATTATAAATGCGAAAGCGTGTTTGTTGGTTTATTGGTTTGTTCTTCAATCACGCTACAACAAAGCAACGGATCGACGAGATTTTTTGTAAGGTATAGTTGAGGACCGGGAGAGTGACATAGGCTACTTTTTATGCCGGAAAAAGAGATCCCGCGGGATTTTTATAAACTAAATCCACGGGCATCAAATAGTAGTGGAATAAACGTATTTTCAAATAATGAAATGGTGCAGGAAAACTAGACGGAAGTTTAAAACATTACGAAACATGTGAAAGAAAGATTGACATTTTTATCAATAAATAACTTAGGCAAAGAGAACATTCAATGTTAGAACTGTAGCCTGTAAAATATGTACCTATTTAAATTAATTTGAGAAAACAAAGTAGGTAGATCTATGTTTTTTGGGTCTACAATTTTACAGTTGGAGATTTATAAATCTATACATCTCTGTCTTTTTTTAGAAACTGTTAGGTACCAAAAAGAAGTCAATGTCAAGCAAATGTTTATAGATCTGTCTGTGCGTGGTATTCGTCATTGTTGGGTGTAATGACCCTAATCAATAATAGTAGGAGTTTCCTTGAGATAATTATGCGACGGGCTTGATAATAATGTTTCCGCCATGTCATTCCTGAAGCTGTGAGATTCTATTCAGCGGGAAAATTGAAGCCGCTCTTGTTTGCTCAGAGATGAAGAGTAGGTTGTGCGCGGATGGACCGTGCCTGAATAATTGAACGAATTCGGACAATACCGTCATGTTGGCGCCTGCAAACTACCGCTGGAATATTAGTCTTGCGTAATTTCTGGACTGAAATGCTATGAAAGATAGGGTTCAAAGATGTTTCGCTCATAAAAATTAAAGAGGGACATAGGTAAACTATACGACAAAATATCGCAATTTCTGAGTGGCTGAAACTTTCGCTACAATATTAATGGAGCGTAATTTTTGGAATAAAGTCCTAGGAAAGATGGGGGTTAAAGATGATTCTCTCACAAAAAGGAAAATAGGTAAACTAAAACAAAATAACTTTTCAATGATTGCAATTTTTCTGAATGAACGAAACTTATGTTGAAACACAATTATATATTCGATTAGCATTAAAAGTTAGAATATTAATCATAACTTCGGAAACACTAACTAATCAGTTAATCATGATATATTTATAAAAGAAAATTAAAACTTGGATTATGGAAAAGTGTGCTTTCATCTTCACACAAACAAATGAGTTTATTAAAATATTCCAAAGTTTATTGGTCAAGAAATAATAACTAGAGAATAAACTAAAATCTAATTCTGAAGTATGTCCAGTTAAATTAACATAAATATCTAAAACAGTTATTTAATACATAATAAAGCATGCGTCAACGAAATTCGAGACTATTAATTCGTAATCTAGGGCATCGAATAAACATTTTAATCATAAAATCTAGTCGACATTTCGGACAGCTTCGTCCGTAGTAAATGAATAAATAAACCTTAGATTATGTACGTCTGTCTGACTTAGTTGCGGTAAACTAACATACTGATACACAGCTCTACTTTCACAAAATAGTCGGAATTTAAAGTGCCTATTAGTGCCTACTAGCTGATGCCGACGACTTTGTTCACGTGGATTTAGTTTTTAATAATCCCGTGGGAATTCTTTGATTTTCCCGAATGAAAAGTAGCCTTCGGTACCGCTCTTGTTCGGATCTCGTCGGATGACCGCCCTCGACCACCGACTCACCGCCCGCGCTGTTACTTTTTTTCTCTTTACTCGGCTTCTAAGGGTCGTACCTTGATGTTGAATAGCCTATAACCTTCTTTAAGAATCGGGCTATCGAATACAAAAAGAATTTTTCAAATCCATCCGATCTGATCCGATCCATAGATATTATCGCATTCAAACAAACAAACTTTTCCGCTTTATTATATTAGTATAGAACTATAGTTAGATAACTTCTACTTAAATAACTTAATATGCAGTTCTGTACGTCGACCATACTTGTTGAATTAATTATTATATGAGCAAAGAACGCAACTATTCTTACATTGCATCCCAAGAGATTTTTGTTTTTTATTATATTATGTAGTATTATACTAAAAATGTTTTTTACTATTATTTAAGTCAATAAAAGAAACTTTAATATGTAGGTTAAATAAGATGAGGATCGAGTCAAGGCTTATCTAAAAATCAGTATGCATTTTTAGAGATTCTGTAATAAAATTTTCTGGTTCTGATAATGTAGTAATAAAAAAGTGATTATTCTAAGAACGTTAAGTTATTACAATTACGCATAAGACAGCCGTTAAGAAGTATGGGGTTTTGGATTCGGAAGGCATGCAGAGTACTGCATGCCTTCCGAACTCGACAACTACTCGAGTAATACATGTATGCATAGTAATGCATACATGTATTACTCGAGTTACTTCAAGCGTCGGTGCCGTCAAGATTTTTCTGATAGTCAATTTCTGGTAGGTAGGTAATATTATGAGGTCAGCCTAAGATATCACGAGCATGCGAGCCGGTAGGTAGTTAGTTCAAGTTTGGGAAAGTTACTATTACACGGCCATTCATAAACTGTTGAATGAGCACAAGAACGCCCGCGCAACGTTGCGCCCGCGCGACCGATACTGTTCACGTCACCGATTTCATTCTTTTATCTCGATCGTGTTACGTCTTTAACAATACCCTTTACAATACTCTCTTGTAAGTTACATTCTTTATCTTAATATATAGGTAAAACAAAGTCGGGTTTGTTCGAACACTTTTGATAAGTGTTCGAACTCTAGAACGGCTTGACCGATTTTCATGGTTTTTGATTTGTTGTATTTGTCTCCGCCCCGAATAGCAGAATAACAATTAAAACATTGGAAAATTGAACAAAAATTTTCTCATAAATTTTGTATTGAACGGGTTTTTCGATGGCAAGGAAGGTGACCTTTTACCCCGGAAAAACAGTAACCTAACTTAGGTTACTGTTTTCCGAGGTAAAAGGTTAGGTTACATATATCGAAATGAAAATCGAAATGCGAAAGTGTGTTTGTTGTTTTGTCCTTATCACACAATCATCCAGCAACGTAGCAACGTTATCTTCTTCAGGGTATAAAATTAATGAATTCTCGCGGAAATTAAAAAAACCCAGACGAAGTCGCGGGCATCGTCTAGTGATTATTAAAACAGGAGGAAGTCTCCAGTATTTTTTTAGATAAGCAGCGAACAAACAAGCATCCGGGTCACCTGGTGTTAAGTGATTGCAACCGCTTTTAAACATTAGCAGCCAGTATCGGCTTTGGATCAATTTGTCTATCCGCCCCCTTACACTTGACGCATAAGGATTTCGAGGTTGTGTGGGAACCAATTTTAAACGCGACAAGGATTTTTTTTTTTTTTTTTTATTCTATGACAAGATAGCCCTTGACTGCGATCTCACCTGATGGTAAGTGACGATGCAGTCTAAGATGGTAGCGGGCTAACTTGATGGATGTGGCTGTCCATCTATGATAGTTTTTTTTTTCTTAACGTAGAAATAATAATTATATGTAAACGAGTTAGATTTACCGCTAGTTTTCGTAACAACAATGCCTCAACAATTATTATTATTGTTTTGTGACAAAAGATTTTATTAGTTTTCCGATTATCAATGCTAAAGACGCGCGAAAAGAAGCCGTCGTCTATCTCTCTTGCACGCAACGGCACATGGCGAATGAAAGAGATAACAAGCTCGGTCATTAAGACCCATAATAGGAATGCATCGGTATTACAAAACTACGGTTACCTACCCGCTGCAGTTATGGAAGCATGTTTGTTTTCTACACAAATAGCTACGTTACACTGCCGATTGCTTTGTATTAGACGGTCATTGGTAACTTAATATGTTTCTATTGTAATTTGTAACATTCTAATAGAATCGCCATTACCTACGTATTAGTATGTAATAAAATAAAATATATAGTTCGCTCTTGTTGAAGTTCTCTCCACTAAACGTTAACGAAGGTCATCAAATAAAAACGTATTTAAAATGTTAAATGACGTGTAATATTATTAGAAGTAGGTCTTTAGGTCGCTATAACTAAGACACTAGTAGACACCTACAACAGTGTAAACATTAAAAACAATAATGGTCAATTTCTTTAAACAAATAGGTACGACATCCATGCTTGATCATCGACTAGCTAATGCCTTCGACTTCACCTGCGAGGATTTAATTTTTTTAAGACCTAAAAACGCTTTGATTTTCCTCTTCGAGGATAAATATACAACGGTAATGGCATACAACATACAAAGTAGCCTAGATTATTCCTTGGGTACCTGATCCTCTACCTGCCTCTGAAAGTCCCATCAAAATCGGTTCAATTGTTCCGAGGATTAGGTTATGTTATCGCTGATCATTATGAGCTTACATACACTTTATGTTTATTTATTTGGTACGTAAAGGTGATTGGAAGAGAAAACAATGCAAGACACTTGCATTTTGTTAAAAAAAATCAAGCCGTCTAAAGTGTATTGAACCCGGCGCAATGTCAGCCTAGTGGGTCGATGCGTCAGCGGCGACGTCCCACGATCGGGCGTTGTAAACTAAAGCATTCCTCACAACAAAAGGAGCTCTGTGTCCGCGATCGTCGCATAAATAATAATTAGACAATAAACAGGCAGGGCAAGAAATCGGTAATTTGTATCGCTCGAGAGTCGAGATAGGCGGAGCGACCAGCGATCGGCGAGTGGCGACGGTCGAGGGAGACGGCTGCAGGCGGCAGGCGCGCGCCGCGCTCAGAGATGTGGCAACGCGTCAGCCGTCAGGTGGAAATGGCGCCGGCCTGCTCTCCGTCTCCGCGCGAGGACGACCGACCGCCCCCACCCTCCCCACACCCCGACCCTCGATCCCCCCCGTCTCCGCTACACCCGCCGCTAATCCTCGACCGAACACAATCTGATAAAATTCGCGCCAGCTACGAATGTTACGCAAAGCGACTCCACACTACAACACGACGATAATGAATGACCCGCCCGGCCCGACCGTTTCTTTATACATAAACATTAACACTATCACACAATATTATGTCGCAGTATCGAACCGAGCGTAGAAGAATGCAAGTAATAAGAAAGTTATTTCCTCGACCTGGCGAAACTAGTCTCGCGAACGCATTACGGTCCGCGTTACGGCCAGGTGAATTCAAAATGACCTCTATGGGCCTGTGGCTTCTTGTGGCCTCGCTCGTTGGATGCGATGACATTTTGTGGGTTAGCAACATGACATGACTCCACAGCTGGGAATACGATGCCAGGATGACTAACGGTAGAGCGTCATTGACAGACTAAGCATGGATTCTTCCATACCAAATATTTAACGCAATTGATCGATTCCATTGCTTTATTATCATTAGGGTGATTTTTGTTTAACAGCATCGTGTAACGATAATTGGATCGTTTGGATCGTAGATTTATTGTTGACTTACAGCAAAATGGAAGAAACGATTGCGTTAAACGAAAGCACACAATATCATTACAGCGATATTCATAATGATTTCGAAAGAAAAGTACCTACGAGTTCTTTCATCAATGTAAAAGTGACTTACCAAGGCGAAGAAGTTTGTGTGGCAATCCTCGAGACTTGCACCGTTTGTTTGGTGATTTTGATGCGTCATGGTAGTCCGGGACACTTCATTTTCATTTCACAACACTAAAAACTGATTCAATCTTAAAGAAACCACTCAAAATCTTAAAATCATCACCGACATTTAGTGAAGTTTTCACCTTTCAATGGCGACTGGAAAATGGCGGATAGGAAACAACAACCCAAGCCGATGCTAGCGCACTACACGGCATCTAGAGGAACTAATTTCGTCCAGAAATTTTCGAGCGTTTCTTTCTACGCATGGAATAAGACCACGATGAATAACTGTTTGCAAAATTTTTCAAACAATACATTATAAAAAAACAAGTAACAATTTATTCTTTTTTTATTTTTATTAAAAGAGAAAATAGCCATTTTATTGTTAAATAAGTGTTAGATAATTAAATAGCAAGCAATTTGTATATTTTGATTGTGCGCTGTATGCTTAAAACGAAAATGCATTTATTATATTTCACTTATTTATATTGTGATTTTTACTTACGTCAAATTTAATTTAGTTTATTTAATATTGAATTCAAATTGAAATACAAAAGTGTTTTTAATTACCACTAGCGCGTAAGGAGGGAGTTCTAGTTATAAATCCATAATGTTAAAGAATTTGTTACGCACTACGACATGTAAAAATTTTCAGGTTATAATTTGTGTTACCTTACGTGATTTTTCATTTTATTGTGACTTATTTACTTTATCTTATTGCAATTCCAGATTATAACCGTTAGAAATAAACAAGCTAAGTATCCCAAAACAGATAAGAAGTTACAAGCTGCAGCGGAATCACTTGCGTCAAGAGGGTAAAGAAATATTTATCACTTAAATAATTGATTTCTTATTTCTATTGATTCATTAGATATGGTCCAATTTGAGTCATTGTTAAGCCTGAATAACCCAACGGTTAAAGGTGCAGACTGAAAACTGAAAGGTCATAGGTTTGAACCCCACCTGTTGCATTATTGTCGTACCCACTCCTAGCACAAGCTTTTCACTTATTTTGAGGATTATAGGTAGATATTAGTTAAGTTCAGCTTGGTACTATTCTTTTTTTAAAAAAAATTGTTGCTTAAAACTTTAAAAAAGAAGAATCATCTTAAATGTAGGTACCTAAAAACCAATTTAAAAAAAAATTTCTGTTTTCTAAACTACTACATATATTTTCAGGTTCCTTCGTCCAAATAAGCCATGGGATCCCCCAACAGATATTGCTGAGACAATAGTTAAAATATGCTCAGATAATGGACTTAAAACTGATAGCGAGTTTGATACTCTGGAAGTCAAGTATCTTGTACTGAAGGCATGCTTTGATGAAACAGGACACAGTGTACCTAACTCTTTATTGCATACAATTGAGACTGTGGGTGGGTGGTTTCTATTTTTTACACTATTGAACAGCCTGAAACCTCTTGTTGACTTAAGTGATTGTTATGTGCAAAAAATTTAATTTGAGTTATAAGCTAAAGCATGGGAAACAATATTTAGAAATTTGGAACAGATACAGATTTTTTTTATACAAATAATTTGATTATTTATAAGCTTTCCTTTATGTTGTAATATTTTTTGTAATTAGACACATGTGAAGGGTATAGTACAATATTTAGATCTCTGAATTCAGTTTAGTTTAAAGATGTGTACAACAGAATTAGCCACTGTTCTGAATTATGAACAACATAATATAATTTTAAATCATAAACTTTCAGATGACCTGAAGCTCTTTTATGAAACCCCTGTTGATACAAGGACTCCATTTGACAGTTTGAAGAAAATGGACCTGCCAAAGAATCTACATGTTCAAGAGGACTATGTTCGTTTCCACCCAGGTAGGTCTACCAACAAAAATAATAATAATAGATGGCACTTGGGTTTCTCTTCACTACAAAGCAGATGTGGGCAACAAGTTTGCCTGTGCAGAAAACTATTTCCTACTATTTAAAGTGTAGATTGCCATTCATAAAAATTAGTTGGTAATTAGTTGGTTTATTTTATTTGTTTTTAAAAAAATAATATGAGCTATAGGGTTATTTCCTTAGTTTAGTGATAGCAATTTATACTTGTTTTGTAAACATAAAGCTTCCACTTGTCTCATACACTTTTGTGCATTTTGACTCGGTAAAATTAGGCTTTGAACTTAAGTGGTTTTTCAAACAGCTGTTCATGCTGCTTGCAGATACCATAGTTTTAAATCTATTTCTTTTTAAAGTTGATTCTTATTGCTTTTCACAACTGTTTGGGAGATTCTCTTTAAAATTGATGGCAATTTTTCCTCTAAATTCAAAATCCAGTGTTTGATATTGAGATACTGGGGTAGTAAAATCAAAGTATTATTTGTTTCAGATAAGGATACCCTCTTCAATGGAAAATCAGTATTTCCAAAAAGCTCTACTATAGTGTCTGGTCTAAAAACAAGAAAAAAATACGAGGGTTACACTGCTAAGTCATCATGGCCCTGAACTTATTAATTATGTGTTTATTAGTTAGAAAATAATATAATATGTAAAATAAAGTTTTATCATTACAATAATTGGAAGTCATTTTTCATCAACAGTACCCATAGACTTAATATATTACTATGCACCTGTTTCTGTAGTTTTTGAATAAGACTATACTGAATATGGATTTTTTACTCAATATTTTACCAAACTATTATGTACCTGTCGGTACCTATTGGTTATCTTGACCACTGACCAGGGGCCCAAGTCTGCTATTGCAATTGTAGTTCAAATGTCTATCAATGACATCCCAATTGCTACTTTTAGCAATTTGACTTGGGGCCCAGGGGTTCAATTGTCTATCAATGACGACAATTGCTAAAAATAACAATTGTCATGTCATTGATAGACAATAAAACTACAATTGCAATAGCAGACTTGGGCCCCAGTAAGAAGGGAACTTTGTAACGAAATGGGAATGGCGTGGGCTGTGGCGACAGGTTGAACATACTCTGCTGGAAATTGGAGTGTTCTTGGTCTATGCTGCACAAGTAGCGCGATGTGGCGTAAGTCTAAGGAGAGGAGATGATGTCTAAAATATACATTCTAGAAGCTAATATAAAAAGAGTTATTCCTTCGTTAAACAAGAAAAGCGAGCAAGTGAATTTGCTCTCTACTACAATACCTACCACCTACCTACCTACCTAATAGGTACTTTCTTATTTATACAAAGTACTTGTGCAAAGTACTCTGTGATAGGTACCTAATACTAAGCTTTAATTGCTGAACGATTCCTTAAAAATCATAAATATTTCATGACGTTTTTGACAGTGACAAATTGACTTTGACAGTTGACTTATCGTACGAAATCAAAAAATCAAAATCGTGGTTTACATTTTGTTGCAAAATAAATATTAGAAAATGATTGTATCTAAAGCAATAATTTAGTTGTTTATTTAAAGGAATGATCGCAGCATATAAAAATGAATATACTACTAATATTGTGTTTTATTTTTATCGTCATATATTCATGTGTTTCTTGGTAAGTCGAAGTTCGCTTTCAATGTTTTTGTTTTACTTTTATGCTTAACAAAAAAAATGCCGGGTGTTGTAGAGTAATAGATGTACACACATATCCTGGATTTATTCTTAATTATTTCTCCCATATAAACATGGAAGTCATGGCTTCAAAAAGTCTGAGTTTTGTTCGTTTTAATCAGAAGGCAGTGTGAATGATATCTACCTTGAAATCATCTAAATAATTCGACCTACAATTTTTATCGTATCTAAGACTTGGTCAAATTACGTACACAATACATTATAATTATATTGTTTACTGTTAAATAAAAATAAATATTTTAGGTTGTTACCAGCATTGCTGTCATGGCTTTTCAAAAGGAAATATCACATAAAGCTAAAAATTGGTAGAATAGCTGTACCTAAATTGATTTTACGAGATGTAAGCCTCTCCAAAGAAGGATATTCTATAGTAAGTATTATTTTTAATAAAATACACAGTTTATTATTATTCTATTTCATAAATAAAATTAATAGAACACTAGATTGGCTATAGAGTTAATTATTCATTCCTCTCAACTTATCGCTAGCCCACAAACTGGACAGAGGTGTCCTCTGAAATGAGAAGGGTATAAACCATAGTCAAGTGTGGATTGGCAGACTTCCTACACATTTGAGAACATTATGGAGAACTCCCAAGTTTGTAGATTCCCGCACTATGTTCCTTCAATTTTAAAGCAAGTGATATTTCATTGCTTAAAGCCACCAAACCATCTGTAGTAATACAGGAATCTCTTGTAGTAATACAGGAATTAGGAAATGCCAACACACAACATCAGAACCCTCCTAAATACACTATATGTTTTACTCAAGCTGAAATCTATAGACAGCATTCTCATTCAGCTCAGACTCAAGACAGAGTTAAAATGAGACAGATTTATGTCAGAACATATTTGTGTTTTGTTTAACCTATATCTCGAGTCTGAGTATGCTCTATAGATCTCAGCGTCAGACAGCAAATCATCTACAGAAGATGTTGACTCTACAGTGCAATACAAACCTGGACACTGGCTGTGGATGTGCCCGTGACAACTTAGTGCACTATTAATATAAATACTGTATTGTTTTAGCACATTGAAGAAGTATCTTTCAGAAGCAGTTTCTTCAATTCTGAAATAAACAAATTGTTATCTGTTGTTATGAAGAACCTTGAATTAACCAACAATGCAGAGGAAAAAAGGAGTGCTGTGGTCGAGACTATTTTAAAGCCTCTCCTATCCAAACAAAATTCTAACTCTAGGTCAGATGGGTTTAATGATGAAGCAAATAACTACAACAGTTTAAATAGAGATTTAGCTGCTTTGGGAAAAAGGAAGTTATTGGATTTCAGGAATAAGAAGCTACCACCAAGCCTTATTATGTTTGCACAGGTATAATAGTTATCACTGGTAACTTTTGATTTTTAGTCGGAAAGTTCGGAGTCGGAAGTTCTGTCTGTATGAGTTAGAAAACATTCTGTCTGTCTTTAGGTGCAAGCTACCTCTGTGTCTGTTAAAAATTAAAATTGGTAAAACTGCTTGAGCAGTTAAAAGCCAATAGACATACAATCAAATGCCACCAAGCAGAGCGATTGTTTTGAAGCTGTCTTATGTCTATCTTTTTATTATTTATTTTATTTTATTTTTTATTTTATTTTTATTTATGTCTATCTAAATATAAAAAAGGAAAAGGTGACTGACTGACTGGTCTACCAACAGACAGCTCAAAGCTTTGTCTTTACTTGCAGTTTATGGGGGTTCACATATTTAGCGCCACAGTGACAATAAAGGACACAACCAATAATGCATGGTCCCTGCACGCATCGGCATCTGAGTTACACGCGGATGGCGCGGCGGGCGGCCCGGCAAGGGCTCTGGTGTTTTCTGCCCATGTAGTGGACGCTACAGCGAAGGTTGTGAGTGGTACAAAGTGTCTCGCTGAGGCGTCGTGTGGTGTTCTTATTGAGGGGACTGTGAAGGCTGATGGACCATTGAATGTTGAGGTTAGTAGTTTTTCTTATTTGCAAAAGTTAGAAAATAATCATTTCTAAATAAGCACAAAGCTATTGTCTGATGATAATAATTTATAATGTTGGAAAATTTATATTCTGATTTTCCAACATTATAAATTATTATCATCAGTCATAGTATAATGATCATATATTAGTCATAATAATATAGTCTGAATAAGACATTCATACATCAAATGAATTAATTCAAGATCATTATATATAAAGATACTAGCTAGAATATATTTTAAATATGCATAATTTTCCCCGTTTTTGCATCATTTTTCACTCATGCTTCGCTCCTATTGGTCGCAGCGTGATGTTATATAGCCTAAAGCCTTCCTCGATAAATGGACTATCCAATACAAAAATAATTTTTCAATTCGAACCAGTAGTTCCTCCTCCAGAGATTAGCGCGTTCAAACAAACAAACTCTTCAGCTTTAAAATATTAGTATAGATTATTAAATAGTCAAACAAAACCAGTGAGCAATAAAATGAAATAAAATGTTTAATTCATAATTTTAGTAAGGTAATTTTATTAAAAAAATGTGTGAGTATAATTCTACCACATACACAAAACTAGAGACCAATTTTGAAAAATAAGGCGATTTATTTTAACTTTGTTATTTTTTTTTGCAGAAAATTCACACGGTGATTAGCAATCCCACTTTATGCGTGCAAGATGAACTCTATAGCTTTTTACAAAAGAACAAAAAGGGGAAGCGAAAATCTCTGGCATATTTTGAAGAAGATCATTACACTACTCTTTTACCAAGACTTTCACCAGCTATACCAAAGGTATGCTTGCATTTTATTCAAACACTAGAGAAGTAGCCACTGTGTTAATTGTGTTGTACACAATCTTTTTTTTTTTATTCAATTCGAAGAGTTGTGGCAGTGTATATTCAATCCATACCCCAAATCGGTTTCTACACGTCATCGTGCCAGAACGCTAAATCGCTTAGCGGTATGTCTGACGGTAGAGTGGTAACTAGCCACGGTCAAAGCCTTCCACCAGACCAGACGAGAGACAATTTAGAAATTAAAAATTTCCAAGTTGCCCCGCCGGGAATTGAACCCGACACCTCCCAGTTATAAAACCACAGCGGTCATCACTGCGCACGGGAGGTTGTTAAACTAAACTAAATTGTGCTACTAGTGCTATCCTTTTCTTCAAAGAGCATCATTAAAGGCAAAGCATTTTGTACAGCAGTGTGCCGATTCTCTGAAAGTGAATACATTACTCTCTCTCTCTCCTTCTTTTAAGGCCTCTGATTGGCTGAACTTGTGGCGTTCTTGCTACATCAATGCATTTTAACCAATAACGGGAGTTTACCAACCAATCAGAAGCCATTGAGATCATTACACTGATACAATCATTTTTAGAGAATTGACACACAGAATTAGACACAATATTATTCTAACTTGCATATTATATTTTTTACTAACTCGTCTATTTTACAGATATTTAGTTTAAAAATCGACACAACTAAAATTACGTGCGCAGACAGCTTCACCAAGACGAAGTTTGAGACGACTGTACAGAGTTTACAAGTAAGGGAAATGTTAAATATTAGAATCCTCTTCATCTGTGTGTTAAATATCGTGTACTAAGTCTGTTAAGAGACTTTGCATGCAATAGATTTGGCACATCTCTAGAGTCTAATTTTCCTTAGTTGTCATTAAAGGTAAATATATCGCAGAAAACCTTTCGGACCAACATGTTACCGACAAATGTGTAATGTTGAATTTTATTCTATTCTATTATATTTCTCTTCAAGGTAAACTCCCGGTTCAGTGCTGCGTCTGTGGTGGTCGGGCCCACCGGAGCAGAGGTCATAGGGCTTCCCCAGGTCTACGTAGCTTTTCAGATGGACCAGGTGCAACTTATAGCGAGCGACGAGACTCTAATGTTCCTCAACAAACTGAAGTTAGATGCCAAGGTATACATTATTACTAGCCGTAATGAATGGGCCATCAGATTTCCTGATAATCCAATCTCTACTAATATAATAAAGTGCAAGAGTTTGTTTGTTTGAACGCGCTAATCTCTGTAACTACCAGTCGGATTTGCAAACTTCTTTTTGTATTGGATAGCCCAATTCTTGAGGAAGGTTATAGACTATTCAACATCTCGGTACGACTCTTAGAAGCCGAGCAAAAAGAAAAAATAGCGCGGGCGAACAATGCGATGCGGTGAGTCGGTGGTCGAGGGCGGTCACCCGACGAGAACCGAACCGAAGTCTATTTATTATTAATTCGGAAGATCAAACAGTTCCCAAGGGTTTATTAAAAACTAAATACACGCGGACGAAGTCGCGGGCAACAGCTAGTATCCTATATCAGGACGAATGTGTGTAGATATGCTTCTTGTCGTTTGATTTATGAATAAAATGTCATGAGGTAGATGGATTAATGAGATATTAGGTACCTACATTTTGAAATAAAAAAATAGATTACCAAAAAAAAAAAAACACTAAAGTTCCTTTACCCAGTTTGGCAGTCTGTAAGTGCTAATCTCAAAAACCACTGAGAGAGACTGGTTCTTAAAGAAGAAAAAATAAAAAAATAAAAATCTTATAAAGGTCAAGTGTTAATTGGCTGAACTATGGTAATAATAACTTTCGATTAGGCCAAACAATCTTACAGGTTTCCAAACATATATTGCAGATTTGTGAATATTTTGTAGTAACCCGTGCAAAGCCTGGTCAGGTTGCTAGTCCTGGATTACTTATTTGAAACTTGCACAAGAGCAATAACAGTATTCAATTCAAAATTCAAATTTAAAATTATTTATTTCATGTAGGCCAACTTGTGGCTCTTATGACAAGTTAAGACTCTACCACCGACCCTAAAATCAAAAAATCAAAATCAAAATTTATTTATTTCATGTAGGCCAACGTGTAGCTCTTATGACACGTCATAAATCTACCACCGGTTCGGAATGCAGATTCTGCTGAGAAGAGCCGGCAAGAAACTCAGCAGTTTCTCTTTTCAAAATTTTTTTTTTTTACAATGGGTAACAAAACTATGCTATGCACATAGTGTTTCCACAAAGAAGTTTCAAAAATGCTCACCTACCACAACCTAACACATGTTAAGACTATCTGCGCCTATAAAAAGACGTATATTTTTCTGATTCAAAAGCACTTTGTAAAAGTTAATTTGAATAAAAAATTATTATTCTATTCTACTCTATTTCATGTAATCTAATTTTCCCTTTGTAGTTGGAGAAAGGTGTTCTAAACCTGTACCTCATAATCAGCACGCTGAGTCTAACGTATAACCACAGCAACGCCTTCCAGTGGTACGAAGCCTGGCAGCGGATGAAGAAAACTCACCCTCTGCAAGTTGTAGAGCCTACTGAAACAAGTTAGTAAACTTTCATAATAATTTTCTTGTCGATTGCAATAATTATACCTGATGAAAAGGGATGTGGATGTTGTTTAAGACAGGATGCATTTGAAAAATGAAAATGAAAAATTATTTATTAATAAAAAGTTTTCCAAAACATTAATTCTTCGCTGGGACATCCTTTTAAGTAAGTATTATACATGTGCCAGGATGTCTAGAAGATGCCTATTTATTTAAATCGTTTATCTCAAATATATGTGTAAATGGAATATCGAAGATTTAAAGATAGTAAAAAGGACAGATTGTATTTAACGTTGGTTTTGATTTTATAATTTTTAATTATCCCAAAGTGCTTTCTGAAATGATGAATTGAAATAGAAATAGCATAATTTTTTATTCAAATAAACTTTTACTTGACCGAGGCTTGTGGAATTCCATGCAGGAGACTTATGTCCAGCAGTGGACGTCTATTAGTTGATAAAGAAGAAGAAGAAGAAACTTTTACAACAAAGTACTTTAGAATCGTCAAATGAATCTACCACTGGTTCGGAATGGCTAATGAAGCTATTTATGCAATCCTTGATGCGATTACATGTAGGACTCAATACAAGACGCTCTTAATATACCTTACAGCCCGGAATGTCCATTTTCCCGAATGTCCTATATATGCCTGTTAGGTCTATAAGTTGAAAAAAAAATTACTCAATACACACCAATATTTGAATAGGTACACTAGGATTATGGAAATGAAATGGTAAATCAAACTTTGCAGCTTGGGACACGGATTCGTGGTGGGCGCGCATAGCTTGCAGTTGCGCAGTGCAAGGTTGCGCAGAGCTGCGCGGCGTGGCGTTGCGGGCGATACGTTCCAACACGCCGGAACACGCCGCCACCGCGCTGTCGGCTGGCTGCAGCGGGTTGAAAGTCAAACTGGACCAGCTATTGGATACTAGAGGTATCGTGGTAAAGTCTTTCAAAATAAAGGAAATATTTCTTTAGATTTATTACAAACTAGTTGGTGCCCACGGTTTGTGGATTTAGTTTTTAAAAATCCCGCGGAATCTCTTTAATTTTCCGAGATCAAAACTATGCAAAAAAACATGTCGATCCGTTGCTTTGTTGCGGCGTGATTGAAGGACAAACCAACAAACAAATACACTTTCGCATTTATAATATTAGTAAGGGTTAGTAAGGATTCTCAAAATGGGGGATAGATTTTTTGGGTACTTGTGTTGTACAGTAGTGTCGTGGATGACACTTTTAAATTCTGCAAAATATGCCACCATGACACACACACACACACACACACAGCAATACACAAGTTAAAATAGATATGGTAGGTATATGGTATTTCTTTAAATAATTTACCTAGCATAGTTTAGACTATAGATAGTTACTAATTTTATTTGTCAAACGTGAAATTTTTGTTCATAAATATAGGGAAGACACTGTCTCCTGTAACACAGTTTTTACTTCCACAGGAGACAGGGCTTCACATTATGTTATTATGTACGTTTATTGATAAATAAATAAAGATTTATTATTTATTTATTTTATTTATGACGATATCGAATAGTTCTAGCGGGCTAAAGGTCAAAATGAATCAGGTTTTGGATACTATAGGGGTTTCCAAAATTGGAGAAGTTCATCCTTGATAGGTACTAACAAAAATGGCTTTCGTCGAAATGGTGAATGGATTGAATGCCCAGCAGAAAACAGTAGTAATTGTACGAAAAATTCCAAATAAATTCCAAAACAAATACTTTTTGTTGAAACTCCTATAAAACCATTGTTCTAATTCTAAGATTACTTTCGACGTAGTCAGCAAAAAATAGGTACTGAAACAGTTTGTTAAAGTTATACTTTTTATAACGAATATTAGCCAAGCTGAAGTTGACTTATATCCTTCTATCTCTTCCAAATAAGCGGAAAGTTTGTGCTAGGAGTGGGTACGACAATAGTGCAACAGGTGGGGTTCGAACCTGCGAACTTTCAGTTTTCAGTCGGCACCTTTAACCTTTGGGCTATTTAAGCTTTTTGGAGTATAATCAAATTCAGATTCAAAATCCATTTATTTCATGTAGGCCAACTTGTAGCTCTTATGACACGTCATAAATCTACCACCGGTTGGGAATGCAGATTCTGCTGAGAAGAGCCCGTAAGAAACTCAGCAGTTGCTCTTTTCAAAAAAAAAAATTTTTTACAATAGGTAGGTAACAAAACTATGATATGTATACACATACAGTGCTTCCACAATGAAGCTTCAAAAATGCATACGCAAATCCCACACATGTCAAAATGGGCGGACAAAGCAGACCCATTCCCTTTGGTGGCACCCGTTTACGAGCATGGCGCATGATCCAGCCGTTGCTTCTATATAATCTTTGGCTATTTTTGGAGTATATCTTTGAGTTTGTTTTAGAGGAACCATACAAGTGGGTGGTCGCGCAACTAGTGGTCGGCTCTCGGCACTGGAGCGCGGAGCTGCTGGTGGACGGCGGCTGGGCGCGGTTCGGCGCCATCGTCAGCAACAGCAGCAGCAGCGGCCGGGAACCACCCCCGCGCCGCCATCACTCGTGGGAGTCGGCTTTACTGGCCGTCGCGCTTGTCAAATGGGGTACCCATGGCCCAAGGGACTCCAAGGTAAAATACAATCCTCTTAATCGTACAGATATAGCTCTCTTGGGTAGGCTTCAACATGCCTGAGCCTTAATACAGGAGGTATTGAGCGATTCCCTGCGACTGGTGTGATGTCATCGGTCCACTCAACCGCTAAACCGATTTTCATGGATGACAACAGGATACCTACTTTCGTCCTGGAAAATCAAAGAATTCCAACGCGATCTCTAAAAAATCTAAATCCAAAGTTGTGGTCATGTAAGTATTCAAACTGGAATAACTCCAATTTTTTCACAATACAAAAGTATATATTTTTTGGCAAATGTTCAAGAAAAAAACAAGCTATCAAAATGTAGGCGTAGGCCTGTATTAAAATTTTGCGTGCAAGAGAGGTCTTATTATTATTTTTTTATATTTTATCGAGCAATTGAGCAGGCGGGTCACCTGATATTAAGCGATTACCGCCGCCCATGAACATTTGTAGCACCAGAGGCACCACCAATGCGTTGCCAGCTTTTAAGGAATTCGTTGGTCCGCCCCTTGAATAACCCCATGTAATAATTCAGTGGGAACATCGTCGCAGGAAGTTGGTTCCAAAGCCAAATAAGCCAAATGTAGCCAAATTGTTACAGATCGAAGCAATGATGGACTGCCTCCGCCTGGAATGGAGCGCCGCGATCGCAAAAACCGTGATATCCTTTATCGATTGTCTGAACGACTACAGAACTACCTCAACCGCGAAACCTCAACAAATTGTTCCTGAATCCACTTGCAGTGTAGCCGTCAACGTGGCGCTGTCGCATATTAACATGTTCTTCATAGTTAACGATAATATGTGCATCATGACGAGGGTTGATGCTGTCACGTTGGAGAAGAGTGTGGTGAAGTCCGGCGCCGTGGTGTCCGGGTTGAAGATGGTGGAAATTGTGCCTTATCAAGGTCAGCATCTGATAATTCTTCTTTCTTATTTCTTGTGCTCTAATGTGTCCTCTTCTGAAACCACGGATACATACCTTAACAATGTGCCTTTTAGACAAAATGAAAGGACATACCCGAAATTGTGGCTTGTCAAGGTCAGCACTGATAATTCTTCTTTCTTATTTCTTGTGCTCGCATTTGTCCTCTTCTGAAACCAAGGATACATGCCTTAACAATGTGGCTGCCTTTAAGACTAATTGAAAAAAAAAAACCTGAACTAAAATTAATCAGAAATGAGGAGTTCCGTAGGGAAACCAAAGTCATCGACATTTAGCTAGCTCATCGGCACAGCGAGTCGTGAAACTGAAGTGGAAATGGGCGGGGCACATAGTTCGAAGAGCTGATGGTCGATGGGGTCCCAAGGTGCTGGAGTGGTGACCCCATACCGAAAAGCGCAGTGTTGGCAGAACCCCCACTAGGTGAAAAATTCCTTCAGTCGAGTTTTCGCTATTAGAATTCGTATTAAGTTCATTATTCTAAAAGAACTTTTTCTATCACTAGTTTAACCCGCGGCTTCGCTCACGTTAGGTTCAATTTTTTAACCCCCTATTTAACCCTCTTGGGGTTGAAATTTTCCAAAATCCTTTCTTAGCGGATGTCTACGTCCTAACAGCTACCTGTATACCAAATTTCAGCTCGATCGGTCCAGTGGTTAGAGCTGTGCGTTGATAGATCAGTCAGTCAGTCAGTCAGTCAGTCACCTTTGCCTTTTATATATTTAGATTAACAAAACTTTCCTTTCAACAGGAAACGTGCATTGTCAGCGGTCAGATGAGATCCTAACAACGTTTTTCCACGTAAAACTAGCAAGGATCGAGCACGTGCCTTCGAAAGAGAGAAACTCAGTTTTGTTGGATTTCCAGTTTCTAGAATATGTAACTTTCGAATGGAGCGCTAACTTGCACTTGAAGATACTTACTTTTGTAAGAGCTGTCAAGAGTTTCAGAGAAGAGCTTAGATTGAAGCGAAACGGGAATAATGTAGTTAGTAAGAGCAAGAGTGGGAAAGCGAAAGATTGGAAAGTGTCGTTCAAAAGTGAGACAAATCTCAGTTTAATATTGTCGGAAGATAATAACATGCTGTTTACTACAGGTCAGTATTTGAGTTACATTTCTTTTAACTGAATAGTTTTCTAACAATTTGATAGTCATGTGACAAAAATTCTAGACGATACAATCTGTTCTCTTGTTGAATGTTTATCCTGTTCCATTGCCAAGTTACGTAAACGTAGATTTTTAATTAAAACATATTTTTACCTAATAATTATGATGCGTTAGAGATTGTAATATTTGTAACATTATCATATATAGTAAAAAATTATGCGTGTTCAAGTTTAGATTGCGGTCTTCTTCCGTTCCGATCCGTTCCGTTCTTGTTCCGATTTTGAGGGATTAGCGAATGCGCACAGCGTATCACGGGAGACTGAAAATTGTTGGATAATCATCCCTTTTCCTTCAGCAATTATCCAATGATATAGAAGAAAACTAGACCACACTATTAGCAAGTCTCCCTGTATCAACTCGGACAGCTTTAACATTTTTTTTACCAAATAAATAAAATTAAACCCACAATTATTTATATTCAGACGACATGACGATAGCCTACGACCACGAAACCGGTCTTTCAATACTTTGGAGTCAATTAAAAATGGTGCTGAACGGAGATGAGATTGTTGACGTAGAAGCCTATTCCATGGAACGGGCTAAAGATGATCCGGACATCAGGGTTGAAAGGAAAGCCAATGAGGGATTTGTTCTCGCGTGGAACAAGGTTTGGTAAGTTCCGTTTAGAAACCTATAATGGGCATGGGTGTTTAAAACCAGTGTTCTTCGTTGAAATTCGTTGTGAAGTCCACATCACAAATCCCCAACTATTTGCCCCTCCCATTTCCAAATGGGAGGGGCAAATAGTTGGAATAGCTGATGGTCGTGGAGGTCCCAAGGTTCCGGAGTGGCGTCCCCGCAAGGGGAAGCACAGTTTTGGCAAATCCCCTTCCCTATCCTATAATGTCTCCTGCGCAGATGCCTAATCTCTGAGGAGGTTTGCCGCAGTGACCGGATTCTTTCGGAAGGACATACTGAATAAATATGAATTTTTTCTTCCTAAAAAATCTGCCATACCATTTTCGGACTACTGCGTTTTCATGTCGTAATACAATGTAATAAAAATTAATCTCAAGGTATTCATGATGGTATTTGTAATTTGCTGGCGGTGAACCAGTTCAAAAGAATAATTAGAAAAATCGGTGGGCATACACGAGAAAAAAAAAGATACAGGCCGAATTGATAACCTCCTCCTTTTTAGAAGCAAAGTCCCTTGGAACTAAAATTGCTGTCCAAATCTATTCTCTTTCTAGTAGTCAGAAAGTTTCTTGTTTTCCTACCCTCAAATGTTGTTTTTAGGGCTGTAAACATTGGTCTAGTCCGTGTAATATTCCCATACAAGCACCGCTGGGCGGAAGCGGTGCAAGGCGACTTTGTGTCGCTTTTCAAATGGATCAAGATTATACACGGGATCAAGAAGAAACCTTTCACGTCAGACAGCCCATTGCCTAGCGACTTACATATAAAGGTAAAGATTCTCAAATGGCGTTTTTTTTCTTTATGTAAGTTATTGTAAAATCTTAATAGATTGGGAGTTCCATTTTATGTTTGGACAAAGTGAGTTCAATATTCAAAGGGTTGAATTTTCAGTTGCCAAATAATCCTCAACTTAGGAATAAAGATGTTTTGATAGTTTTCATACAAAAGATATCTGTTATGATTGAAGTTATCTAACCATAGGAAAATCATTTAATTTATGGGTATATTATTTCAGATAGATGAGATAATCATAGAAATGAGTGATGATCCGTTTGAAGTGAAACTTCGAGACAACTACGAACTTCTAGAAGACGAGTATAAGGAGAGCGAAAAACGACGGATAATGCTGGATGCAAAGGTAACCTCTTACTTACGCTATTCCATGTATAAATAAACAGTCACTTTCACTCAGACAATGTTGACTCTGCAATACACAATGGCAAAGACTTAAAATTGACTTCCGGTGTAGAAGTGAAATGTGCGTTGATTGTATTATAAGTTATTAGTGTCTTTACTAATACTGTAAGTGAGAAGTTTGTTGATTTGTCCTTTAATCACACAGCCAAGGAGCGACTGATCGTCGTGATTTTTAAATATGGGTATAAGTTGAAGACTGGTAGAGTGACTTAGGCTACTTTTTATTGAAGAAAAACAGGCTTCCCGCGGGAATATTAGAAAGCTAACTTTACAAAGGCGAAGTCGCGAGCAAACGCTAGTATACCATATTTGTATTGGCGGATTATTGTATTGTATTGTATTGTATTGTTTGTTTCTTCGATTTAGACTTACAAAAGCGCTTACGAAAAATGAGTATTGTAAAACTTTTCCTTTTTCATATAATGTGAACAGGATAGCAATACGATAGCAGAAATTCTCTTTCGAACGCAGGTTCAAGAGCTATGCAAGCCCCACCTGTTCCTGCCGGCGGGCAAGGTGGAAGAGTTGTACGCAGCCTTGCGACAGAAGGACGTGCAGATCTACGTGCAGCGCTGCAGGGCTGCGCCGCCGCCGCGCACGCGCCTGGTGGCCTGCTGCTTGTCCGCGCTGCGCATCATTTCACTGGCCGACCCGTCTATACACGGGGCACACAATGCGACTAATCGACTTCGGGAAATTGACTTTGATAGGTGAGTTTCTTTATGTCGGGAGTATCAATTCTGCTACTCTTGTTTTATTTTATTTCAATTATTTGAAAGTTCTATAAGTCAGTTTTTTAGCAGGTAGTCTGAACATATTATCAGCGCCATCTATCGGCAGCTTAGCAAACTAATATTGGAAACAACTAGTGCCCGTTTTCCGCCCGCGGTGCGGAGCCCCACGGATTAGACAGACCAAAGGCTCCTGGCCACGCCAGTGAGCCTCGGCCATTGGCCGAAACCATCACGGGGAAGTGCTCTTCCCCGCGCCCCGCCCGGGTAATGAGGCCATGCCTCGACGCCCGTACCCCCTCAGGCCTCGGTTCAGCGGACCAGCATCAGTGCCCGTTTTCACCAACGCTAACTTTTACGGGCTACTCAAGCTAAGCGATTCTTTTTCAAATCAGTTTCGTTTTCGAGAACCTTTAGGGAACACCTAAAAATGGAAATGACAGTTTTTTTTAATTCTTGCCGCTCGCATTTGAGAAACTTCTCATGTAACTGGCACCTTAAAGTTCAAAATATTGGCGCAGTCCTTGGCCCGAGGACGGCATCGAGTTCACGACGCTGTGGTGCCGCTCGGTGAGCGTGAGCTGCGCGCTGTGGCAGCTGCGGCTGCGCGACTTCCCGCAGCCGCTGCTCAGCATGAGCGAGCTGCGCCTGTGGGGCACGCTCATGGCTGCCGAGGAGCAGCCGCCACCCAGAGGTATTTCACATGAAACAAAGCAACTATCACACTACAGTTTTCAGCCAACCACAATTCTAAGATTCTAATGCGAGACGTCAACTCACATAATACACATAACGGCAGTGCTGCAAAACGGCGGCGTTTGAATCATCCGAATTGAATGTCAGTTCATAACGAAAATTATTACTATTTTACAAGTACCCACGTTTTCAAGTTATACGATTTTAAGCGATTGCTGTGCTATCCCTTAAAGGTCTTTTGGTTCCTAAGAAGGAACATTAAACTATTTTTCATTTAGATTTAGTCATTCACAGAAGTTTGTGATTTCCATGTAAATTTTAAATAACAACGCAACTTGTTCTCTTGAAGCCTAATCTTAAAAACTCTGTTTTCTAGAAGCAATGCTTAAAGTATCTGCTTATATTATCATTAATTCTTACCACGCCATGTAATCTATTACAGCGGTTCGAACAGTGTCAATCGAGCAAGGAGAGCCGTGGGGCAAGTTCGAGCTGGAGCGAAGTATGATGCCGCTCAAATGGTACTACGACCTCTGCTGCGAGATGACGGAGTATAGCTACGCCTTCGGACCTTGCTGGGAGCCTGTTATCGCGCACTGTAACTTAGGTACGAGTATATGATCTAAATATATAAAAGGCAAAGGTCTGACTGATTGACTGACTGATCTATCAACGCACAGCTCAAACCACTGGGCGAATCAGGCTGAAATTTTGCATATAGATAGCTATTATAACGTAGGTATCTGCTAAGAAAGGATTTTTGAAAATTCAACCCCCAAAGGGATAAAATAGGGGTTTGAAAAATCGAACTTAACGTGAGCGAAGCCGCGGGAAAAAACTAGTTCCTTATAAAACCCTTATACGTTGAGCAAGTTAACTAACTTGGATAGTTTAATTTCAGTTCAGTTTAGTTACAATTTCGGGCAGGCCTTGAAACGGATTCCAGTTTATTGGAAAATGTTGGTAATTACTGGGCAAAAATATTCGAATATCGAAATGGAAATGGTTCCTTCTGGTGGTTGAAATCTGCATTCTGAACCGGCGGTAGGATCTCGACGTGTCATAAGAGCCCCAGGTTGGCCTAATGAAATAAACTAGTGGTTCGCCCCGAACTGAGACCTCGCGATATCCCATAATTCCCAAAAGTTTTAATTATATATTGTAATAATTAACTTTTAACATTAGACACAATAAAAAAAATAATAGTTGACATAAAACTGTTTTACTGACACAGCGCCATCTATTAGCATTATAGTGAAGCTATTAGCTTCACAATAATGCTAATAGATGGCGCATTAAAATTAAATAATTTCGTTTCTTTATAACATTTATCTAATTTTAGTATTTGTTGTTCAAGTACAGGATATAACTGAATTTTCAACCAAGTTTCATGTTCTAATATTCAGTAATTCAGAAGTTATAGGGCTCTGACAGACATTTAGACGGACACACTTCTCTGTCTAGTAGGCAAGCGCCCTAGTTGACTCAGAGAACTCGCTTCGCTCGTTCAATAATTTTGAATTTGAATTTTTCACTCTTTAACCGATTAAGCGAATGAAACCGAAACCTTAACCGAGATGATTCCGATAGCCTTAATGGCTTAAACCGGTTTTTTCTGGTTTCTATGCACTGTTTTCGGGGTTTTTATTTGATTTGTCCATTAAACTGACAGGACAATAATTTTTTTAACGTTTTTTTTAAATTATCATGTATCCATTCGTCCTCAGCCTTCGACCAAGTGTCACGTCCATCATTGGACCCGTCAGCTCCACTGGCGTGGTGGGACAAAGTCCGGCTGCTGTTCCATGGCCGATTGACGGTGAACTGCTCCAAGTTCACCTGCTTGCTGCACGTGTCTCTCGACCCTTACAACACCACCGAAGAAATGGAGGTCACGTGGAGCGATCTCGTTCTGGACTGGACTAATGGTTAGTTATCGATTTCAGGATCATTCAGTAATTTCGGCCGTGGTGTAACGGTTAACACACTCGGGCGCGATTCCCAGAGAGATGTAGATTCGAATCCCGCCGGCCTCGGAATTTTTGATATGTATTTATTAATCTATTAGGTCATTCAATAATGCTTGATACATACTACAAAACATGCATAATAGTTATAAAAATACTCTCAAAATCCATAAACACTCAAATTATACTATAAAAACTTGTTCTCGTTCATTGTTCTTTGAAATCATCGAGTAAAACCAAGCCACTTATCGGTTTTTTGATTTATTAAAGCTTTGTACTAAAATTTTGTGTAAAATAACCCCAAGTTTTCTCTAAGTTCTCGTTCGGGGCAAATTCATTTTGTGTGTAAAGCTTACTGTAGAAAGATGTTAGATTTTCCTTAGTTGACTTTATTGGCGTTCGGAACACCTTTAGAAAATCACTTAGATCAAAAATTCACCCTTCACAGGCAAGCTCGGTTTCTTGGGAGAGCTGAAAGTATTCGTACGCACTGCGAGCAAGTACGACGATTGTCGCGTGCTGCGCGTACCAGTACTGAGATTGGCCGTGAAGATGGGCTGGCAGTGTGTTGGCGACCCGCGGGACCACCACGCCGTGGCGCCGTGTGCTCCCACTCGCCTTCCAGAATATTCTAGTAACCAGGTAGATCGCCAATTCATGTCTATTTTTGTTTTTAATCCCTGCTTCTAACGGCTAAATTTTAATCTCCACCATGGGGTTATTTTTTTAACACAGACTTCCTTACTTAATTTATTCGTAGGTGTCAACCTGAATTGCACTTTATTGTGTGGTAACAAGAGTGGCTATTTATTTAAAACATTTTGCAGAGTGAATTCTTCTGTACTACCTTTAGGTATCTGTAACAATACTAATTACTCCACAGGAGCACGACTCGTACAGGGCGTTCCGTTCGCAAGGTGTCGACCTACACTTGAGCATGGACACCAAGCCGATAGATGGCGATGGTCCAGTACTACTCCTGTACGGAAGCACGCTAAGGTATACAATTTTAAACGATTCATGTTATTTTTATAGAAAGCCTTATTTGCTATTAGAAATGCGAATTACATATAATGCGAACAAGATGGCCGCCTCGTCAAAATGGCGAATTACATTTTTTTTAATTTCACATGTTGGGGGTGTTTTAAATTTTCAATTTACCCTTGTGGAATTTCTTACATCATTCATGTCTTGCTGCTAAAGATTTTTCGTTGTAGCGTGGCGCGGGTCAATAAAACGAAACTAATTTTCCGCCATATTTTTGCAATCGTAAAGTTATTCACTCCATATGTTGAGACTGTTATTATTTCAAAAGCCCATTATCGTAATTTAAACCTTATTGTTGCGTTAATATGGTGCAAAATAAGTTACTCTACTTTCTGTGACATAGGTTAATTTGTAGCGTTTAATTTAAGTTTTTATATAGGTGGTTCGAAAGCCTGAAGCTCATCTTATCGGGTACGACGCGACCAACGCGTCGCGGTCGCGTGTTCAAAAACATGCGTCCTCGAAAGCCGCAACTGTCGCGACACTATCGGAACGTTGCCATGTCCCTTACTCTCCATAACTTGCAGGTTTGTACATATCTTTTGTAAATGTATTTAATTTTTTGAAATTTTAACTATTCATGGTAATATTCGATGATTTAGTTTTCAGTGGAGACACGCTAAAATTCTTTTCAATATATTAGAAAGAGAATAAAAAGCTTTTCACAATTTTGTCTTGATATATCTCTTGAATTTTAAATGCTTGGTGATATAAACTACAGCTGAGCAAATGCTCTCTCTAGTTTCTAATTTTTTGTCATTTTTAGTAGCTATGGAAAACAACTGAAAGTTGCTAATTAGGAACTGTCACACCCGCATTTTGGCATACAAAAATTTGGGTTTGACAGAATCTTAGTTAGGAAAGTCTGGAACATCGGCGCAAGGTTGCCTGTCTGTCGGTGTTCTACAAGATATATTTCGCAGAGTGTGCCCAAGGACTTCAATTTAGTTCCTCCATCACCTTTCTACCACCGAACCGCAAGGCATCGTACGAATCTGCACCGCTACGTGGTCGAAATTCCACGATCAAGCGCTTTGCTTCCTCGTTCCTAACAGGCACCGCAAAAATTTGGAATGCCCTTCCGGCTTCCGTTTTTCCAACTAACTATAAAGTGGGCGTCTTTAAATCAAGAGTGAATAGGCATCTTCTAGGCAAGCGCGTACCGTCTTAGGCTGCATCTTTACTTACCATCAGGTGAGATCGCAGACAAGCGCTAGTCTATATGTATATTTAAGAAAAAAAACTTTCGATAGCTGCTGAGATAGAGAATAGCCCAGCTAGTCTGAGAAGCCTATCTTGCTGGATATTCTGTCCCTAAATCGACCCCTCTGTAGAACAGTCTCATCTGCTAAATTCACAAATTGAAATTTGAGCCTTAAAAGTCACATCTGCAGGGCTCAAATCTCAAGTTATGAGTTTAGCAGATGAGGCTTTGTTCTACGGAGGGGTCGGAATACTCTGTCCATTTTAGACATGGTCTCCATGTCCAGGTATTCTACTGGTCGTCGTCGTCAATGCAGCGCGGCATCGAGATGCTGGGCGTGCGCGTGACGTGCGGCTCGCGGCACCGCCTGTCGCTCGTGGCGGGCTCGGACGCGCTGATCCGCCGCGCGCGCGCCGTGTGGGCCACGCTCTACATGAACTGCGACCTCAACGACGCGGAGATCTGGCTCAAGACGCCTGCGCAGAGGGAGTCCTATGAGGACAAGGATCCTGACGAGGTAAGGATACATCGAGATGCTGGGCGTGCGCGTGACGTGCGGCTCGCGGCACCGCCTGTCGCTCGTGGCGGGCTCGGACGCGCTGATCCGCCGCGCGCGCGCCGTGTGGGCCACGCTCTACATGAACTGCGACCTCAACGACGCGGAGATCTGGCTCAAGACGCCTGCGCAGAGGGAGTCCTATGAGGACAAGGATCCTGACGAGGTAAGGATACATCGAGATGCTGGGCGTGCGCGTGACGTGCGGCTCGCGGCACCGCCTGTCGCTCGTGGCGGGCTCGGACGCGCTGATCCGCCGCGCGCGCGCCGTGTGGGCCACGCTCTACATGAACTGCGACCTCAACGACGCGGAGATCTGGCTCAAGACGCCTGCGCAGAGGGAGTCCTATGAGGACAAGGATCCTGACGAGGTAAGGATACATCGAGATGCTGGGCGTGCGCGTGACGTGCGGCTCGCGGCACCGCCTGTCGCTCGTGGCGGGCTCGGACGCGCTGATCCGCCGCGCGCGCGCCGTGTGGGCCACGCTCTACATGAACTGCGACCTCAACGACGCGGAGATCTGGCTCAAGACGCCTGCGCAGAGGGAGTCCTATGAGGACAAGGATCCTGACGAGGTAAGGATACATCGAGATGCTGGGCGTGCGCGTGACGTGCGGCTCGCGGCACCGCCTGTCGCTCGTGGCGGGCTCGGACGCGCTGATCCGCCGCGCGCGCGCCGTGTGGGCCACGCTCTACATGAACTGCGACCTCAACGACGCGGAGATCTGGCTCAAGACGCCTGCGCAGAGGGAGTCCTATGAGGACAAGGATCCTGACGAGGTAAGGATACATCGAGATGCTGGGCGTGCGCGTGACGTGCGGCTCGCGGCACCGCCTGTCGCTCGTGGCGGGCTCGGACGCGCTGATCCGCCGCGCGCGCGCCGTGTGGGCCACGCTCTACATGAACTGCGACCTCAACGACGCGGAGATCTGGCTCAAGACGCCTGCGCAGAGGGAGTCCTATGAGGACAAGGATCCTGACGAGGTAAGGATACATCGAGATGCTGGGCGTGCGCGTGACGTGCGGCTCGCGGCACCGCCTGTCGCTCGTGGCGGGCTCGGACGCGCTGATCCGCCGCGCGCGCGCCGTGTGGGCCACGCTCTACATGAACTGCGACCTCAACGACGCGGAGATCTGGCTCAAGACGCCTGCGCAGAGGGAGTCCTATGAGGACAAGGATCCTGACGAGGTAAGGATACATCGAGATGCTGGGCGTGCGCGTGACGTGCGGCTCGCGGCACCGCCTGTCGCTCGTGGCGGGCTCGGACGCGCTGATCCGCCGCGCGCGCGCCGTGTGGGCCACGCTCTACATGAACTGCGACCTCAACGACGCGGAGATCTGGCTCAAGACGCCTGCGCAGAGGGAGTCCTATGAGGACAAGGATCCTGACGAGGTAAGGATACATCGAGATGCTGGGCGTGCGCGTGACGTGCGGCTCGCGGCACCGCCTGTCGCTCGTGGCGGGCTCGGACGCGCTGATCCGCCGCGCGCGCGCCGTGTGGGCCACGCTCTACATGAACTGCGACCTCAACGACGCGGAGATCTGGCTCAAGACGCCTGCGCAGAGGGAGTCCTATGAGGACAAGGATCCTGACGAGGTAAGGATACATCGAGATGCTGGGCGTGCGCGTGACGTGCGGCTCGCGGCACCGCCTGTCGCTCGTGGCGGGCTCGGACGCGCTGATCCGCCGCGCGCGCGCCGTGTGGGCCACGCTCTACATGAACTGCGACCTCAACGACGCGGAGATCTGGCTCAAGACGCCTGCGCAGAGGGAGTCCTATGAGGACAAGGATCCTGACGAGGTAAGGATACATCGAGATGCTGGGCGTGCGCGTGACGTGCGGCTCGCGGCACCGCCTGTCGCTCGTGGCGGGCTCGGACGCGCTGATCCGCCGCGCGCGCGCCGTGTGGGCCACGCTCTACATGAACTGCGACCTCAACGACGCGGAGATCTGGCTCAAGACGCCTGCGCAGAGGGAGTCCTATGAGGACAAGGATCCTGACGAGGTAAGGATACATCGAGATGCTGGGCGTGCGCGTGACGTGCGGCTCGCGGCACCGCCTGTCGCTCGTGGCGGGCTCGGACGCGCTGATCCGCCGCGCGCGCGCCGTGTGGGCCACGCTCTACATGAACTGCGACCTCAACGACGCGGAGATCTGGCTCAAGACGCCTGCGCAGAGGGAGTCCTATGAGGACAAGGATCCTGACGAGGTAAGGATACATCGAGATGCTGGGCGTGCGCGTGACGTGCGGCTCGCGGCACCGCCTGTCGCTCGTGGCGGGCTCGGACGCGCTGATCCGCCGCGCGCGCGCCGTGTGGGCCACGCTCTACATGAACTGCGACCTCAACGACGCGGAGATCTGGCTCAAGACGCCTGCGCAGAGGGAGTCCTATGAGGACAAGGATCCTGACGAGGTAAGGATACATCGAGATGCTGGGCGTGCGCGTGACGTGCGGCTCGCGGCACCGCCTGTCGCTCGTGGCGGGCTCGGACGCGCTGATCCGCCGCGCGCGCGCCGTGTGGGCCACGCTCTACATGAACTGCGACCTCAACGACGCGGAGATCTGGCTCAAGACGCCTGCGCAGAGGGAGTCCTATGAGGACAAGGATCCTGACGAGGTAAGGATACATCGAGATGCTGGGCGTGCGCGTGACGTGCGGCTCGCGGCACCGCCTGTCGCTCGTGGCGGGCTCGGACGCGCTGATCCGCCGCGCGCGCGCCGTGTGGGCCACGCTCTACATGAACTGCGACCTCAACGACGCGGAGATCTGGCTCAAGACGCCTGCGCAGAGGGAGTCCTATGAGGACAAGGATCCTGACGAGGTAAGGATACATCGAGATGCTGGGCGTGCGCGTGACGTGCGGCTCGCGGCACCGCCTGTCGCTCGTGGCGGGCTCGGACGCGCTGATCCGCCGCGCGCGCGCCGTGTGGGCCACGCTCTACATGAACTGCGACCTCAACGACGCGGAGATCTGGCTCAAGACGCCTGCGCAGAGGGAGTCCTATGAGGACAAGGATCCTGACGAGGTAAGGATACATCGAGATGCTGGGCGTGCGCGTGACGTGCGGCTCGCGGCACCGCCTGTCGCTCGTGGCGGGCTCGGACGCGCTGATCCGCCGCGCGCGCGCCGTGTGGGCCACGCTCTACATGAACTGCGACCTCAACGACGCGGAGATCTGGCTCAAGACGCCTGCGCAGAGGGAGTCCTATGAGGACAAGGATCCTGATGAGGTAAGGGTGCAGAAAACACACGAGTGGAAAATATTGCTATTTTAATGTCTGTATGGCTAAATTGAATGAATTTGCTGGGAATCACATATGATTCCCCTAGGGTTTTCTTTAAAACTGTGGAACCAACTTCCTGCGACGGTGTTTCCGCTAAATTACAACATGGGGTCATTCAAGGGGTGGACCAACAAATTCCTGAAAAGCCGTCATAACTAGAATCCATACTCGCTTTCTTGGTCTTTTGGAGGAACTTCATTTAAAGTTCGGCAAAAAACACTAACATCACTTTTTAAATTAGGTGCTGTGTACGACGCTTTTCTGGTTTGCATAATTCTACGGCTGGATTCCACATGCTAGCTGGTTTAAACCAGTCTTCCCGATTGAAATTCTAGTGTTTACGAATTTCAATCGTGGTACGTTCTCGTATAATTTTATCATAATTATGTATAGGCTCGCGTGGTATGGGCATGTAATGAGAAGGGAAATATGCATGTAGAAGGGCAAAAGAGTAGAGGAAGACCAAAAAAGAGATGGATGGATTGTGTGAAAGAGGATATGCGTGTAAGAGGAGTAGATAATGAGTTGACGAATGATAGAAGTGAGTGGAAGAAAAAGACATGTTGTGCCGACCCCACATAGCGTGGGAAAAGGACAAGGACATGATGAATTATGTATTGAACTAACTTTTGCCCGCGGCTTCGCTCACGTTAGATTCGATTTTTTAAACCCCTATTTTATCTACTTCGGGGTCGAATTTTCAAAAATTCTTTTTCAGCGGATGTCTACGTCCTACGACCTATATGCCAAACTTCAGCTCGAACGGTCCAGTTAGAGCTGTGCGTTGATAGATCTGTCAGTCAGTCACCTTTGCCTGTTATATATTCAGATTATCAAACTCTATCGGTCGTCGATGATTTCCTAGAGCTCGTCCATGCTGAACCCGCCCGCGATGGAGAAGTGCTACTGCCTGTCAGTGCGGCGCGTGTCGTACGGGCGCGAGGCGGGCGGCGGCGGCTCCACGCCCGCGCCCACGCACCGCCTCGCCGTGCACGACCTGCGCGGCGCCTGGACCAAGCTCAACAGGGACCTGGCGTTCGCGCTCATCGACACCTACATCAAGACTCAGGTATGACTCTATTACCCAAAAGTAAAGCAATAAGGACTGTGATGTCGCTCGTTTGCGACAAGAGTGACATAACTCAAAATCGACGATGAGAGAATTCTCTCGCTAGAGAGTAATGTTTTGTGGATGCTGCGGACTCGAAACAACACAGCGGCCAACAAAGCGATAGAGCATTAAGTCACAATCTCTCTCGCTCTTATTTTTTTGTGCTTAGCGTAATGTTGTTTTTATAGGAAAAGGTATAAATTTTCGACACTAAAATTGGTGAATTTTGAGTTATGGTCGCAAATGAGCGATGTGTATATGTGTGCGTGTATGCGTTTGTGCGTGCGGGTGTATGCACGTATTTGTGTGTGTAAGGGGGTACGTATGTGCTTGACGGCGGGCGGGCGGTCTTGAGTACGTGCATGCGTGGTAGAACGATCCAGAATGATGTGGTGAAAATGTCACTATACTCGGACTTATAATTCGATTCCACATTTGACATTAGCTACTGTCATTTTGTAAAATAATGATACCACATATAATAGTGTAGTGATGAACACAAAAATCGATAAACAATCGCGATTTATGTTTATGTAATCATAATATTGGTGTGCCAATTAAAGACTAAATTATTGATTTTTATTTAAATAAATTATTCATAATAATTATTTATTAATTAGTAACCGCTGCTTTATTTTATAAAAAGTTAATATTTTTGTTTTTTATATTAAAAACAAAACTTATAATAAAAGAGCCTATATATCCCATGTTGTCAAAGAAGAGGAAAAAATGAGTAGGCTAGATATGTTAATTGACAATATCACAGACACATTTATAATAAATGTTACAGAAAGTGACAGCGATAGCGATGACGGCGACGATTTATAAAATAAAATATTACCATAATACATCTATTTGTTTTATTTCTCATGTTCCTTCATTTTCACATTTATTTATTTATTTCACACACAATTATTAAAGAAAACTCTCATATCCTTAATAAAATTAATCGTCATAACTAAATTATCCGATCAGAAATATTTAATTTCCTGATATAGTACTTAGTTTCTATTAAAGTAGTAGTTGTTTAGATATACTACTATAAACGAGAGAAATCGATCCGGAAATATTCCATTTCCGTATCGAATAATTTCGCAACGTCACTATTTAGTACTTGTCATTACGTTGCAACACTGAAATTGTCAAATCTGGAATCGAATTAAAAGTCCGACTATAATTATTGTCTTAATCATTTACTTAGCAATCATTATTATAATACATTGAGTTCTAGAAACTAACAATTCAATGCTAGATTGCGAATAGTCTCTTAAGTCCTTAATTACTAAGTATTACCAAAGATCATCTTAACATACTAGATTGCTCACTCCATACATTCAATCAAAGCTACTGAAATACGCATTATTCTCGCTGGTACCTTGTAGTTCCACTCATTATCTGTGGCGGCGACACTGAGCAAGCTATTCGCTATTGCCATCTAGCGCATAGTAGTTGAATCACCAACTATATCAAACTAACCTCACTAGGTTACCTCACTAGATGGCACTCCATCTAGTAGGTCAACTAATCACCTTGGTAGGTGATTCGTTGACAAACCTAGCCAAACAAAAATTAAGATAATGTTATAGTTTATTTTACTTTGAAGCTTTACGCTGGCCTGCTGATTTGCATACCTCAAAAAGTAGTTTAGTAAGGTAGGGTAGTAACAAAGGTTTGAGTCTAAATAATATATTTTTAACGTATAGGTTTTTTTTCAATTCTTTAAATAAAAGTAGTGTCATTTTTGCGATAGAATACTTAGCTTAAATAATTTTCGTTTGTACACGTAGGTATATTGAAGTTGGGCGGGCCGAAACAGAAACGATGAAACCGATGCGCGACGCTGGCTGGACTTCAACATACGTGTACAAATATTACACTTATTTATTCATTGAGGAGTTCCATCCTCTATCTCTGAAGATATTCATCAGATCTTCACGAAATTTAAATGGGATCAACCTGACGAATTCAAATTTAAAAAAAAATATTGAAATCTGTACAGATTTGAAATTTGTTTTCGGCGACGAATTGGAATTCTCCTCTTTTTTTGACGTCGGTTAAAAAAACAAGTTGGTACCTTTTTCATGCTTTTGAATAATTGTCTTGTCTAAAGCAGATATGTATATTATCTATACAACTAAATAAAATTGTAGTGTCTGTTTGTAATATCAAAAGAACGGCTTTTTACTAACTGCATACGAAAGTAAATACGGTAAGTACTTATAACCAGAAAACAATTTTTAAAATTTTTGTCTGTCTGTCTGTTTGTTGTCGCTAATCTCGGGAACGGCTGGACCGATTTTGACGGGACTTTCACAATTATCGGGCATGTTATAGGCTACATTTTTAACCGACTTTCGAAAAAGGAGGAGAAGGAGTTGTGTTTTTTTACCTCTGTATATCGATATCTCCCTGATTTCTTAACCGATTTGCGTGAATCTTTTTTTAATTGAAACAAAAACTTTGCAAGATGCTCCCATAAAAATTTCGGGTTCCAACTCTTCAATCCTAATGCTGCAGAGGTACTGCCCTTCTAAACTGTGGGGATTTAGGAACTGTCGATTATGAATAGTTATTGTAGGTGCCAAGTTAAGACTACATCGATGAATTCCAGGACCCAACTCCTCAATCCTGATGCTGCAGGGTTTCTGCCCACCTAAACTGTGGGGATTTAGGAACGCGGACGAAGTCGCGGGCGTCCGGTTAGGTAAATAAAGTGAATATGTATAGCTAGGTGCTTACCAAGCACTGCTATTTCTAGTGTAGGTACATTGTACACTGTATAGTTCGTGTCAAATCAAATGCGCCTCGATTCAAGATCCAAGTTCTATCCCGATAAAATGGGGAAAAACTGTAAAATTATGTCAATAATATAATAATATAAATTATAATATTTTACTATGGTGCTTTCAACTGTGTGTTTATATGTCTGTTGTTGTGTTATCAAAGTTTGCAGAAATTACAAAGGACGGTTAAAATCAATTAAAAAAATCTCCTACCATACGTAAGTAACTAACAACTAATACTAATATACGAAAGCAAAACTAATAATTTGATACTTTTTTTCACAAGGCCATCGCGTCATTTTGTGGTGTTGCCAGTCTTGGATTGGAAATTTCCTGGTATAGTTGTCTTTAAAGCCGTTGTATATTGATTTATTACCCAACTGCACCAGCAGGATGTTGCGTTTTTTAACATCGGCGTTTTTATTATTATTATTTCCGCGATTTTAAGCATCGGGGTTTTGCGATTTGTGAAGCTCTGTACAGGGGTTGAATGCTACACTCCAATCACATTCAAATGCCGCTAAGTTAATAATAATAATGTCCTCCCAACCGATTTCGGCAACGGCAACCAATCTATTATAGTGCTCAAGTATGTGTGCAAACACAAACACAGGTGCACTATTCCGCCATGTTGAAATTCTTTCTTATTGGATCGATTTCGTTCAAAATCGATATTTAGGCTTTCCTGGGGCCAAGAAAGAGGAAATGGTTGCCAAAATTTTAAAAAGTCACCGCCATATTGGAATTCTTTGTTATTGGACCGATTTCGTTCAAAATCGATATTTAGGCTTCCCTGGGGTCAAGAAAGAGGAAATGGTTGCCAAAATTTTAAAAAGTCGCCGCCATATTGAAATTCTATGTTATTTTACCGATTTCGTTCAAAATCGATATTTAAGCTTCCCTGGGGTCAAGAAAGAGGAAATGGTTGCCAAAATTTTAAAAAGTCACCGCCATATTGGAATTCTTTGTTATTGGACCGATTTCGTTCAAAATCGATATTAAGGCTTCCCTGGGGTCAAGAAAGAGGAAATGGTTGCCAAAATTTTAAAAGTCACCGCCATATTGGAATTCTTTGTTATTGGACCGATTTCGTTCAAAATCGATATTTAAGCTTCCCTGGGGTCAGGAAAGAAGAAATGGTTGTCAAAATTTTAAAAAGCCGCCGCCATATTGGAATTCTTTGTTATTGAACCGATTTTGTTCAAAATCGATATTTAAGCTTCCCTGGGGTCAAGAAAGAGGAAATGCTTGCTAAAATTTTAAAAAGTCGCCGCCATATTGGAATTCTTTGTTATAAGACCGATTTCGTTCAAAATCGATATTTAGGCTTTACTGGGACCTAGAAAGAGGAAATGGTTGCCAAAATTTTAAAAAGTCGCCGCCATATTGAATTTCTTTGTTATTTTACCGATTTCGTTCAAAATCGATATTTAAGCTTCCCTGGGGTCAAGAAAGAAGAAATGGTGGCCAAAATTTTAAAAAGTCACCGCCATATTGGAATTCTTTGTTATTTTACCGATTTCGTTCAAAATCAATATTTAAGCTTCCCTGGGTCAAGAAAGAGGAAATGGTTGCCAAAATTTTAAAAAGTCACCGCCATATTGGAATTCTTTGTTATTGGACCGATTTCGTTCAAAGTCGATATTTAGGCTTCCCTGGGGTCAAGAAAGAGGAAATGGTTGCCAAAATTTTAAAAAGTCACTGCCATATTGGAATTCTTTGTTATTGGACCGATTTCGTTCAAAATCGATATTTAAGCTTCCCTGGGGTCAAGAGAGGAAATGCTTGCTAAAATTTTAAAAAGTCGCCGCCATATTGGAATTCTTTGTTATTGGACTGATTTCGTTCAAAATCGATATTTAGGCTTCCCTGGGGTCAAGAAAGAGGAAATGGTTGCCAAAATTTCAAAAAGTCACCGCCATATTGGAATTCTTTGTTATTGGACCGTTTTCGTTCAAAATCGATATTTAAGCTTCCCTGGGGTCAAGAAAGAAGAAATGGTTGCCAAAATTTTAAAAAGCCGCCGCCATATTGGAATTCTTTGTTATTGGACCAATTTCGTTCAAAATCGATATTTAAGCTTCCCTGGGTCAAGAGAGGAAATGCTTGCTAAAATTTTAAAAAGTCGCCGCCATATTGGAATTCTTTGTTATTGGACTGATTTCGTTAAAAATCGACATTTAGGCTTCCCTGGGGTCAAGAAAGAGGAAATGGTTGCCAAAATTTCAAAAAGTCACCGCCATATTAGAATTCTTTGTTATTGGACCGATTTCGTTCAAAATCGATATTTAAGCTTCCCTGGGGTCAAGAAAGAGGAAATGATTGCCAAAATTTCAAAAAGTCACCACCATATTGGAATTCTTTAATATTGGACCGAATTCGTTCAAAATCGATATTTAGTCTTTCCTGGGGCCAAGAAAGAGGAAATGGCGATGACTTTTTGAAATTTTGGCAACCATTTCCTCTTTCTTGACGCCAGGGAAGCCTAAATATCGATTTTGAACGAAATCGGTCCAATAACAAAGAATTCCAATATGGCGGCAACTTTTTAAAATTTTAGCAAGCATTTCCTCTTTCTTGACCCCAGGGAAGCTTAAATATCGATTTTGAACGAAATCGGTCCAATAACAAAGAATTCCAATATGGCGGCGACTTTTTAAAATTTTGGCAACAATTTCCTCTTTCTTGACCCCAGGGAAGCCTAAATATCGATTTTGAACGAAATCGGTTCAATAACAAAGAATTCCAATATGGCGGCGACTTTTTGAAATTTTGGCAACCATTTCTTCTTTCTTGACCCCAGGGAAGCCTAAATATCGATTTTGAACGAAATCGGTTCAATAACAAAGAATTCCAATATGGCGGCGACTTTTTGAAATTTTGGCAACCATTTCTTCTTTCTTGACCCCAGGGAAGCCTAAATATCGATTTTGAACGAAATCGGTCCAATAACAAAGAATTCCAATATGGCGGCGGCTTTTTAAAATTTTGGCAACCATTTCCTCTTTCTAGGCCCCAGTAAAGCCGAAATATCGATTTTGAACGAAATCGGTCCAATATCAAAGAATTCCAATATGTTGGTGACTTTTTGAAATTTTGGCAACCATTTCCTCTTTCTCGACCCCAGGGAAGCCTAAATATCGATTTTGAACGAAATCGGTCCAATAACAAAAAATTCCAATATGGCGGTGACTTTTTAAAATTTTGCCCACCATTTCCTCTTTCTTGACCCCAGGGAAGCTTAAATATGGCGGTGACTTTTTAAAATTTTGGCAACCATTTCCTCATTCTAGGCCCCAGTAAAGCCGAAATATCGATTTTGAAGGAAATCGGTCCAATATCAAAGAATTCCAATATGTTGGTGACTTTTTGAAATTTTGGCAACCATTTCCTCTTTCTTGACCTCAGGGAAGCCTAAATTTCGATTTTGAACGAAATCGGTCCAATAACAAAAAATTCCAATATGGCGGTGACTTTTTAAAATTTTGGCCACCATTTCCTCTTTCTTGACCCCAGGGAAGCTTAAATATCGATTTTGAACGAAATCGGTAAAATAACAAAGAATTTCGATATGGCGGTGACTTTTTAAAATTTTGGCAACAATTTCCTCTTTCTTGACCCCAGGGAAGCCTAAATATCGATTTTGAACGAAATCGGTCCAATAACAAAGAATTCCAATATGGCGGCGGCTTTTTAAAATTTTGGCAACCACTTCCTCTTTCTAGGTCCCAGTAAAGCCTAAATATCGAAATTGAACGAAATCGGTCCAATAACAAAAAATTCCAATATGGCGGTGACTTTTTAAAATTTTGCCCACCATTTCCTCTTTCTTGACCCCAGGGAAGCTTAAATATGGCGGTGACTTTTTAAAATTTTGGCAACCATTTCCTCATTCTAGGCCCCAGTAAAGCCGAAATATCGATTTTGAAGGAAATCGGTCCAATATCAAAGAATTCCAATATGTTGGTGACTTTTTGAAATTTTGGCAACCATTTCCTCTTTCTTGACCTCAGGGAAGCCTAAATATCGATTTTGAACGAAATCGGTCCAATAACAAAAAATTCCAATATGGCGGTGACTTTTTAAAATTTTGGCCACCATTTCCTCTTTCTTGACCCCAGGGAAGCTTAAATATCGATTTTGAACGAAATCGGTAAAATAACAAAGAATTTCAATATGGCGGTGACTTTTTAAAATTTTGGCAACAATTTCCTCTTTCTTGACCCCAGGGAAGCCTAAATATCGATTTTGAACGAAATCGGTCCAATAACAAAGAATTCCAATATGGCGGCGGCTTTTTAAAATTTTGGCAACCATTTCCTCTTTCTAGGTCCCAGTAAAGCCTAAATATCGATTTTGAACGAAATCGGTAAAATAACAAAGAATTCCAATATGGCGGTGACTTTTTGAAATTTTGACAACCATTTCCTCTTTCTTGACCCCAGGGAAGCCTAAATATCGATTTTGAACGAAATCGGTCCAATAACAAAAAAATCCAATATGGCGGTGACTTTTAAAAATTTTGGCTACCATTTCCTCTTTCCTGACCTCAGGGAAGCCTAAATATCGATTTTGAACGAAATCGGTCCAATAACAAAAAATTCCAATATGGCGGTGACTTTTTAAAATTTTGGCAACCATTTCCTCTTTCTAGGCCCCAGTAAAGCCTAAATATCGATTTTGAACGAAATCAGTCCAATATCAAAGAATTCCAATATGGCGGTGACTTTTTGAAATTTTGGCAACCATTTCCTCTTTCCTGATCGCAGGGAAGCCTAAATATCGATTTTGAAAGAAATCGGTCCAATAACAACGAATTCCAATGTGGCGATGACTTTTAAATTTTTTTTCAACCATTTTATGGCCCGAGGGACCCCCCCTATTCCTTTTTACTGTTATAATTTTTGTAATAGGTGCGGTGGTTCCAAAGTTTGCTCCGGACATACATACAAACCCACAAAATTCGCGCTCTCTCTTTATTATAATAGTATAGAAGTATAGACTAGCTAATGCTCGCGACTTCGTCCGCGTGGATTTAGTTTTTAAAATCCCGCGGGAACTCTTTGTTTTTTCGGGATAAAAAGTAGCCTATGTCCTTAGCCTATGTCACTCTCTAGGTCCTTCAACTATACCTATGCAAAAATCAGGTCAGTCCGTTGCACCGTTGCTGCGTGATTGAAGGACAAACCAACAAACTTTCGAATTTAAAATATTAGTAAGGATTAAGATTAGTAAGGATATTTATTAGTACTTAAGGATTTCTCATTAATTCCTCTCAACCAATCGCAGGCCCACTATAGTCTGATTTTTAATTGCGTGGAATTCTGACGTATCTTAATGTTACCAGAGATTTAAAAAATCCCACAAAAAAGGTATCAAATTTAAACTTAGAAAAATAAATATCAATTGCCGCACATAGATATTTATGAAAAATGCCTGACAGATAGTTTGGGGTAAAATCGAACTACAGGTGGTAATACTGTTTTTCATACAAATAACTCGCACGATTTATAAAATGACAAATGTCAGAATTCCACCGAATTAAAAATCAGACTTTACCTACTATTTCTCTCGATGAGGCCACTACCACCAAGTGCGGATTGGCAGACTTCACACACCTTTGAGAATAGGTATTAGTTCTGAATTGAAAATATATGTTATCGTACGGTAACAAACCGAATCGATCGCTAAATAAGTTATCGGAACGTTCTTAATCGGGCTGCAGTATTGAGGAGGATGACCTGGAGCTCTATGATCTAGTAGCAAGTATACCAATTCGTAAACAACAGTTCCTAAAACTCCATAATTTAGGGGGAAAGTATACCCCTGCAGCATCAGGTTTGAGGAGTACCTTCAGGTAAACATTTTTATGCACCCATTTCGCAAGCTTCTTTTGTCGATTAAAAAAAATCGCGTGAATCGGTGGTGGACAATAGTGGACATACATAGAAAAACATCAAAAACAACAAAAACACGATGGCGTGTAGAAACAGATTAGGGGTTTAGGTTGAATGAACACTGCCATACCCCTTCCAAGTTAGCCCCTACTATCTTAGACTGCATCGTCACTTACCATCAGGTGAGATCGCAGTCGTAGAGAAAAGAATTGTATATTCTTTTGTCCCACCCGCGGCCTGCTCGAAACGTGTCATTTGAATTTGAACCATATTTCGATACATATAAAAGTAACGCAACGTGCACTCTTTTTAATACATAGAAATATGATTCAAATTCAAATGACTGACACCAGAATTATTTAGGCAAACACGAGTGCCTGTCGCGAGTTTTAATAGTATAGAAATAAGGTTCAAATTAAGGGTGCCGAATTGTACAAAAATATATTCTGTCCTTTTTTAACTACACGATTCCGCAGTCTTTCCGTCTTTGTCTTTCAATACTAGACTAGTCGGAGCTTCAACGAAATAGTGTTATTCTTCATCTATGATAGTAGGCAGATTTTGTGATTTTGTAAACTTCATAAACTAGATGGAACAGGTATTTGGATCGAGTATTTGTACGGAACTGGACTCGGTGCAGCTAGTACAAAATTTACCTAGTAATTAAAGCTAACAAAACAGAGATCGATTTATTTTCAAATGTTAAATATTTGTTTTTGTTATGCCATCTATCGGAATTCGGCAAAACTTCGGTGTACTATGGGTTCGCTAATCAACGAAAATACAACAACCTCAAACCTTGCTAAAATTCTAAATTAGTTGAAAGTAAATTAGCTCTTTACGTGTGTGATTTTATGAAATTTTTGTATTTTGATACTATAAATAAATAGTAATAATTAATTGAACGAAGAAAATGCAATAGTTCGCCGATTTTAGTTTAATCTTACGTGGATAGCGACTAGTAGCGACACCTAGCGATGGTATAAGCCTATTTCAATTTTTATAAGGCAGTTAGAGTTCTTGGTCTGTATATTCTTTGGTATTACATACAACAAACAAACAGTTAATCCTTAAAAAATACCTAGCGTTATTCTCATTCTTAATAGCAACTCCACAAATATAATTTTTGGAATTGTAATTATGTTCATATTCCTATTAAATGCTGATGAAATTTACAGCAACTCAAGAAGAATCTATCAACGAAAGCCTTAAAGGAAGAAGAGAAGCCCACCACGTCTCCGAAGCATCAACGAGAATCTGACGTGGTGTCACCGCCCCCGGCACCCTCACAGGCAAGCTATCTCATCATCACCATCATTTCACACCATCATCATCATTTCACACGTCAGACAGCACACTATAGTCTATACTATACTCGTTCTGATGTATAGCGTTATCTCCCTCGATGGGTTGGAGTTTCCTAGGTATCGAAGCAAAAGTATCGATCCTTTTTTAGAATCCCTAAGCATCATGCGAACTTGATCGTATGTTGTCTAAAAAAAAAAATTAGATCAAAACTTTAATAAAAATTTAATACAATTGGGCCGAGGATATTTGGACAGCCCTAGCACAGGCTGCGGTCTAATAGGGCTGCCAGTTGCAATCACCAGCCACAAGTTTTAGTCTAATGCTTTGGTCTATAAATTATGGTGTAAATTGTGTTCACTTTTTTTTAAGTCTTTAAATCTATACATATAATAAAATTGTAGAAAAGTGGTGTCTGTACAATGGAAATATATAAAAAAAAATAGCATGGGTTGTTAATATATCGATGCCGAACCCGAAATTGTAATTAATTTTTTTTTGTCTGTTTGTCTGTTTGTCTGTGTGTTTGTGCACGCTAATATCAGAAACGGCTTATTCGATTTAGATACGGTTTTCACTAATATATTGTAGTAAGCTTCACTTAACATTTAGTGTTTATTTCATGTCAATCGGTTCATAAATAAAAAAGTTATGTCAATTTAAAGAATCACGGCGAACATTTTTAACGTACAGAGTACCTACTACACGCCTCGCGCCTGAGCATCCGTGGCTATATAAAGCGCGCTGAGAGCCGCGCCCCGAAAAGTCACTATTCCACGCGAACGAAGTCGCGGGCACAGCTAGTAAATAAATAAAATAAATGTGGCCTCCATTAGGGCTGCAGCAGCGCAAACAGTAGCGGTGGCGGCGCCCAAATGCTGGCGACTTTGGTGGCCGAAGCGGGCGAGGCGGGCGGCGACGCGCCCGTGGTGTTCAGCGACGAGCTCGCCGGCGCGGAGGCCGACGCGCCGCCCGCGCATCCCTCGCACTCGCACTTGCGTCACGTTCTAGATGACGACAATTCGCACACTGCCTGTCTGAGTACGTCTGACGTATTATTTTTACTTCGTGTTTTTTTAAAACCTTTGAGGAAGTAGAAAAAACATCGTCATAATTAGGTATGTGACTGAAATTTTTTTATATGCTTAAAATAAAGTTTTTTAATGTTGCATATAATATCTTTACTAGTCTCTAAAATATAGCGTTTTAAGTTTCCTGTTAGAAAAAAAGAGTGGTATTTATAACATGACGTCACGTTTCGTAGCTCCGTACACTCCCCATACAAAATTTCGTTTTAAAAAAAGACGAATAAAAACGCAATAAAACAGCTTATACCTTGTTTGTTTTTTTACCGATTTCTTTCTTGTTTTTACAAATGTTACATTTTGAAAATGAGTCGAATACCCAATTAACGGAATTAAAAAAAAATATTTTTGCCAGTCGAGCTGGTGAACTCGCAAGTGGTGCTGAAGGGCTGCGAGACGCGCGGCTACGTGATCCTGTGCGCGGCGCGGGCGGAGGTGCGGCAGCGCGTGCGGCGCGCGCCCGCCGCCACCGCGTGGAGCGGCGCGCTGTCCGCCATGCAGTACTACGCGACCGTCAGCGCGGCCGACCGCGACCAACTGGACGGTAAGGCCGAACCGGCTGTTGGATGTGGGAATTATTGCTACATTTAGACAATTGGGTATTACACTAACATTCTGTTAAGGTGACATTTGTCTAAGTAAAATCAGTACCAAAATTTTGTACTAGAGGGCGCTGTATACTTTTGCCTCGCGCTCGCCGCCTTGTACGGTTAAATAGATATACTATACTCTGAATTATAATTCGATTCCACATTTGACATTAGCTACTGTCATTTTGTAAAATAATGATACCACATATAATAGTGTAGTGATGAACACAAAAATCGAAAAACAATCGTGATTTATGTTTATGTAATCATAATATTGGTGTGCCAATTAAAGACTAAATTATTGATTTTTATTTAAATAAATACATAATTATTCATAATAATTATTTATTAATTAGTAACCGCTGCTTTATTTTATAAAAAGTTAATATTTTAGTTTTTTATATTAAAAATAAAACTTATAATAAAAGAGCCTATGGGATACCATGTTGTCCAAGAATAGGAAAAAATGAGTAGGCTAGATAATAATATTATGTTAATTGACAATATCACAGATACATTTATAATAAATGTTACAGAAAGTAACAGCGATAGAAAGCGATGACGGCGACGATTTATAAAATAAAATATTACAATAATATATATTCTATTTCTTTTATTTCTCATGTTCCTTCATGATCACATTTTTTTATTTATTTCACACACAATTATTAAAGAAAACTCTCAGATCCTTAATAAAATTAATCGTCATAACTAAATTATCCGTTCAGAAATATTTAATTTCCTGATATACTTAGTTTCTATCAAAGTAGTAGTTGTTTAGATATACTACTATAAACGCGAGGAATCGATCCGGAAATATTCCATTTCCGTATCGAATAATTTCGCAACGTCACTATTTAGTACTTGTCATAACGTTGCAACACTGAAATTGTCAAATCTGGAATCGAATTAAAATTCCGACTATAGTTATTGAATTCAATAAAGGTGTATCCATACGAGTTCCAGCCGTGTGTATTATTTTGGCCGCCACCCAAACACGTGATATAGTGAGTGAACACATTCTCTCTCTCTCTCTCTCTCTCTCTCTCTCTCTCTCTCTCTCTCTCTCTGCATCGTCATCCTCATTACTGAGGGTTGCGATCCTTGATACGGATCACCTTCTCCCAAACGATGTTTTTCCACTTTGTTCTACTTTATTATTTAGAGCGGCGTGGAAAGATGTTCCGAGTGCAGTGCTGATCTGATCGGACCAACGCATAGGGCTACGTCCTCTTGGCCTTTTCTCTTCTACCTTGCCCTTTTCTAGGTTTTTCTAGGTCACAGGGAAGTATTCCAAAGTGCGCTTGAGACATATAATATTCTATCTAACTACATAAAAAGAAAAGATAACTGACTGACTGATCTATCAGCGCTAAGCTCAAATCTCTGGACTTTGGCATACAAAAAGCTATTAGGACGTAAGCATCTACTAAGAAAGGATTTTTGAAAATTCAACCCCTAAATGAGTAAAATAAGGGTTTGAAAAATCGAACATAACGTGAGCGAAGTCGCAAAAGCCAATTTTTTTAATACCTTGCCTGACCGATTTGGAAAATTATTTTTTTGTTTGAAAGGGTATTCTTCCCAAGTGGTCCCATTGCCCTCAGCTCATGATCTGATGATGGGATCCTGATCGGAAATCGAGGGAACTCTTCAAATTTTATAGGCTCAATTGATATACTTTGTAGTGGCGTTTGAAGTCGGTTTTGTAAGAAGAATTTTTACGTTAATTGTAGAAAACATCCAGTGGGTGTCAGTGGAAGAGATCGAGGAGCGCTGGCAGGGCGCGGAGATCAGCACGCTGCCCGACGTGCCGCGGCTGGTGGGCAGCGGCCACTCCGCCGGCGGCGTCATCGGCCGCACCGTCGGCCCGTCCGCGGACGCGGGCTTGGCTCAAGTGAGTCACTGACAAAAGATAAACCAATCTGTACTAATAAGTGTTTATACACTTGTGCTGACTGACTGATCTATTAATGCACAGCCTAAACCACTGGAGTTAGAAACTTGATATTTGGATAATACGTTATTTATTACGTAAGCATCGTGCGTGCGTGCGTGAGTGGTGCGTGCGTGCGTGTTGGCAAATTATTTATTTATTATTATTTAAAAATAAAATACATTTTAAAAATTACATTGTAATATTGCAAAAATACGGTGTCACAAAAACCCAACCGAGTTTATCCGTATACCATCATTCGTCACAGAGCGCTCGGAATTTCTGTAGTTTATGCATAAGTGTATAAATGGAAAATGGAAATGGCGAATCACGTTTTTTTTTTATTTCACATGTCATAAACCATGTTGTACCAAATAAACGAATTATTTCCGTCGAATTGGTGGTCAGTATTTCGGGGAACTGTCACGCGTGTCTCGTGTCGCCAGCTCCAACGTATCGTGTCGCGGTGCGCGTGCGAGTTCTACTACGTGTCGCACGAGGAGAACGAGACGGGCGGCGGCGGCGCGGGCGGCTGGAACGCGGCGCCCGAGCCCTACGACTCCTTCACCCTCATGCACCACGACCTGGACGTGTGCACCAACTCCCTGCAGGTAAGCCACACGCCGTGCCGTTCCTACAGTTGTGGGTTCGAATCCCGTCGGTACCGGGAAAGTTTTTTTTTATTACTTGACATGATAGTCCTGATGGTAAGTGACAATGTAGTCTAAGATGGTAGCGGGCTAATTTGGAAAGGGTATGCGAGTATAGATTCAACTCTTACCCCTAATCGATTTCTTCATGTCATCATGCTGGAATGTTAAATCGCTTGGCGGCACGTCTTTGATGGTAGGGTGGTAACAAGCCACGGGCAAAGCCATCCACTAGACCAGACTAAAGACAATTCAGAAATTATAAATTTCCACATTGCCGCCACTGGGAATCGAATCCGAGACCTCCCAGTTATAAACACAGCGCTCACCACTATCTACGTCTATGTAAGATATTTCACTTATCTTTATTTTTATTTTGCATATAAAATATAAATATATTTTATCTTTATTTTTATTTTGCATATAAGCCTGTTCTTCGCCTCAGTTCTGTGGAGAAAATATTAAATTATTTTTCTTATCCCATCCTCGTCGCCACATGTAGTATCGCTAATAGCGCCGCCCCGACACTGGCTGGGCAATGCACACGAACACCTGTCGCACGTCTACTCGCACCGGCGGCTCGCGTAATACTGACGTTGCAACAATGCTCATGAACACACGTGACAGTGTACCTACGTACACTACAGTCTATATATTTAAAAAAAAATGCAACTCTGTTCCCCAGTACGCGATGCTCCTGGACGTGGTCAACAACGTGGTGCTGCACGTGGAGCCGGAGCGGCGCCGCACGCTGGAGCGCCGCGCGCGGATGCGCTTCCAGCTGCAGCTGCACCGCGACACCGACCCCAGGCATCTCATCCACAAATTACAAACACAAGTTAGTTTAAACATAAAGATAGATAGATAGATAAAAACTTTATTGCACACAAGAAAGAAACAAAAATTAATACAACTTAAAACTATGCATGCAAAGGCGGCCTTATTGCTACAGAGATTGCTCTGTAAAAATATCTTTGAGATTGCTCAAAGATATTTTTATTTGCTCAAACATGGGTACAAAATATATGTAAATTGTGATGTCATTTCCAAACATATTCTGCCATTCCAGCGTGCAAATTTTATACATGAATTAATTTTGTACATTTATTCTAAAAAATTTAAATTAAAAAATTATTCAGTCATTGCGATCGTCACACTAACAATCATGTTTTGACAATCCCACAGCTGACATGGAAAACCTCAGGATAATGCATGTATTTTAACCAATAGCGAGAGATTATTGGCGTATTTTAATAAATAAAATTATTTTATTATATGTAGTTCCTATAGACTCCCTGGCATCTGGTACAAGTTATGTAGCAATAATTTTATTTTTTTTAATTGAATATTGCTACTTCTCACTATTTCGAAACTATGGGATAGAAAACTTAGTACTCCAGGAAAAGCATCGAATATGAAAATAAAAATAAAAACAATTCCAAAAGGGAACAGGACATGTGCGTAGTAGGAAAAAAATTAAAAATTTGAAAAGTATAAATAAAAAGTCTCCCCGGCGGGGAATCGAACCCCGGTCTCCCGCGTGACAGGCGGGGATACTTACCACTATACTACCGAGGATGTGTCTGTGGTGACGGAATAGTTGACTCATTTCAAAGACCTTGAAACAACTTGTTATCTGATGATATCATTTGCTTTATTAATATTAATAACTTCAACACCTATGCAAATTATTTTAGTAAAACATATTGTTATAATATTATGCATAATTTTGTATTTTTAATCGATTTTCAACTTCCCACAAGATTTTATAAGTTGATTCCGAAATAATTGGTAGATTTACCATTACACAAAATTAAAAAGTGTGTAAAGAAACATTAAATAAGTGAGGTTATTACACGGCTAATGAATTCTTTAATGACAAAGTTGCTTGGAAGCAATCTGCTTTGCTTCAGCTGTCCACGAGATAGATAAGCTAGTAAATGTAACATTTTTTGTTTTGAAAAGAGCAACTGCTGAGTTTCTTGCTGGCTCTTCTCAGTAGAATCAGCATTCCGAACCGGTGGTAGAGTCTCGACCTGTCAGAAGAGCCCCAAGTCGACGTACATGGAATAAATAATTTTGAATTTTTTTTTAACTAATCGTTTTTATGCAGGTCAGAGAATCTCTTACAAGACTTCGGCGTTTAGAAAAGGAATATTACCTCAAGAACCGATCAATTAACGGCAACGATCCAGTGGCATTAGCTGAACTGAAGGCTCTGGATGATCAGGTAGATATTTAATAGAATAGAATAATTTTTTATTCAAATAAACTTTTACAAAGTACTAAAGTAGTTTATTAAAGGTAGGTTTTAGAAAATATAATAGACCTACCTAAGGTTATTACATGAAAATATTTTAATTACTGCCATGGAATATTAACAATTCTTCTTCTTTATCAATGTATAGATGTCCACTGCTGGACAAAAGATTCTTGCATAGACTTCCTCAGGTCTCGGTCTTGCGCCGTCTGTATCTAATTCGTATGATGCGCGAGGCTACACTGTATTTATTATTATCTAGACGATGCCCGCGACTTTGTCCGCGTGGATTAAGATTTTTTGATTCCCGCGAGAACTTTTTAATTTTCTTGGATGAAAGCCATTAATCCTGAGTATGGGCTATCTCTATTCTAACTTTCAGCCAAATTGGTTCATTCGTTGAGGCGTGAAGGAATAACAAACATACGCACACATGTATGAGTGTCATGTACACACATACAAACTTTCGCGTTAATAATTTATTTATTTGCCAAATATCAATGTAATATTAGAGTAATATAAAATTATCTACCCGAAAAAAATATTCTTTTATCTTGGGAAAGATTTTGACCTATACCACTCTATAATTTCACCTTACTCACTTTCAAGGGAAGCTGGAAGAAATTTCTTTTTTTAGAGATAAGCTTCACCTATGTCTACTTCTAATATATGTTGTCTTGTAATTCTTTATGTACATAAAAAATAAAAATAAATAAAATTAAAATAAAATAAGCGATTATGTATATTGCCCGTAATTTTTCTCACAATAGGTGAACGAATGCAAGGAAGCGGCGTGGTCGCTAGGCGAGGAGCTGGACGCGATGGTGCGCGCGTGGCGCGAGGTGCGGTGCGTGGCCGCGCCCCCCGCGCCGCGCGCGCACCACGCCGCGCCGCACCGATACAACGAGATCTGCTTCAAGTCCGCGCGGTGGAGGCTGACGGACGCGGACGGACAGCTGGGCATCGCCGATCTACTGCTGACCAACTTCTTGTGAGTGCTGCTTGCCTGGTACTTTGCAATTTTAAAACAACCTGTGTAAGGTTAGATGGTGAGTTAGATTCGATGGTGCGAGCGTGGTGCGAAGTGCGATGCGTGGCCGCTCTCCCGAACTCACCACACCGCCCCGCACCGATACAACGAGATCTGCTTCAAATCCGCGCGGTGGAGGCTGACGGACGCGGACGGACAGCTGGGCATCGCCGATCTACTGCTGACCAACTTCTTGTGAGTGCTGCTTGCCTGGTACTTTGCAATTTTAAAACAACCTGTGTAAGGTTAGATGGTGAGTTAGATTCGATGGTGCGAGCGTGGTGCGAAGTGCGATGCGTGGCCGCTCTCCCGAACTCACCACACCGCCCCGCACCGATACAACGAGATCTGCTTCAAATCCGCGCGGTGGAGGCTGACGGACGCGGACGGACAGCTGGGCATCGCCGATCTACTGCTGACCAACTTCTTGTGAGTGCTGCTTGCCTGGTACTTTGCAATTTTAAAACAACCTGTGTAAGGTTAGATGGTGAGTTAGATTCGATGGTGCGAGCGTGGTGCGAAGTGCGATGCGTGGCCGCTCTCCCGAACTCACCACACCGCCCCGCACCGATACAACGAGATCTGCTTCAAATCCGCGCGGTGGAGGCTGACGGACGCGGACGGACAGCTGGGCATCGCCGATCTACTGCTGACCAACTTCTTGTGAGTGCTGCTTGCCTGGTACTTTGCAATTTTAAAACAACCTGTGTAAGGTTAGATGGTGAGTTAGATTCGATGGTGCGAGCGTGGTGCGAAGTGCGATGCGTGGCCGCTCTCCCGAACTCACCACACCGCCCCGCACCGATACAACGAGATCTGCTTCAAATCCGCGCGGTGGAGGCTGACGGACGCGGACGGACAGCTGGGCATCGCCGATCTACTGCTGACCAACTTCTTGTGAGTGCTGCTTGCCTGGTACTTTGCAATTTTAAAACAACCTGTGTAAGGTTAGATGGTGAGTTAGATTCGATGGTGCGAGCGTGGTGCGAAGTGCGATGCGTGGCCGCTCTCCCGAACTCACCACACCGCCCCGCACCGATACAACGAGATCTGCTTCAAATCCGCGCGGTGGAGGCTGACGGACGCGGACGGACAGCTGGGCATCGCCGATCTACTGCTGACCAACTTCTTGTGAGTGCTGCTTGCCTGGTACTTTGCAATTTTAAAACAACCTGTGTAAGGTTAGATGGTGAGTTAGATTCGATGGTGCGAGCGTGGTGCGAAGTGCGATGCGTGGCCGCTCTCCCGAACTCACCACACCGCCCCGCACCGATACAACGAGATCTGCTTCAAATCCGCGCGGTGGAGGCTGACGGACGCGGACGGACAGCTGGGCATCGCCGATCTACTGCTGACCAACTTCTTGTGAGTGCTGCTTGCCTGGTACTTTGCAATTTTAAAACAACCTGTGTAAGGTTAGATGGTGAGTTAGATTCGATGGTGCGAGCGTGGTGCGAAGTGCGATGCGTGGCCGCTCTCCCGAACTCACCACATCGCCCCGCACCGATACAACGAGATCTGCTTCAAATCCGCGCGGTGGAGGCTGACGGACGCGGACGGACAGCTGGCATCGCCGATCTACTGCTGACCAACTTCTTGTGAGTGCTGCTTGCCTGGTACTTTGCAATTTTAAAACAACCTGTGTAAGGTTAGATGGTGAGTTAGATTCGATGGTGCGAGCGTGGTGCGAAGTGCGATGCGTGGCCGCTCTCCCGAACTCACCACACCGCCCCGCACCGATACAACGAGATCTGCTTCAAATCCGCGCGGTGGAGGCTGACGGACGCGGACGGACAGCTGGGCATCGCCGATCTACTGCTGACCAACTTCTTGTGAGTGCTGCTTGCCTGGTACTTTGCAATTTTAAAACAACCTGTGTAAGGTTAGATGGTGAGTTAGATTCGATGGTGCGAGCGTGGTGCGAAGTGCGATGCGTGGCCGCTCTCCCGAACTCACCACACCGCCCCGCACCGATACAACGAGATCTGCTTCAAATCCGCGCGGTGGAGGCTGACGGACAGCTAGGCATCGCCGATCTACTGCTGACCAACTTCTTGTGAGTGCTGCTTGCCTGGTACTTTGCAATTTTAAAACAACCTGTGTAAGGTTAGATGGTGAGTTAGATTCGATGGTGCGAGCGTGGTGCGAAGTGCGATGCGTGGCCGCTCTCCCGAACTCACCACACCGCCCCGCACCGATACAACGAGATCTGCTTCAAATCCGCGCGGTGGAGGCTGACGGACAGCTAGGCATCGCCGATCTACTGCTGACCAACTTCTTGTGAGTGCTGCTTGCCTGGTACTTTGCAATTTTAAAACAACCTGTGTAAGGTTAGATGGTGAGTTAGATTCGATGGTGCGAGCGTGGTGCGAAGTGCGATGCGTGGCCGCTCTCCCGAACTCACCACACCGCCCCGCACCGATACAACGAGATCTGCTTCAAATCCGCGCGGTGGAGGCTGACGGACAGCTAGGCATCGCCGATCTACTGCTGACCAACTTCTTGTGAGTGCTGCTTGCCTGGTACTTTGCAATTTTAAAACAACCTGTGTAAGGTTAGATGGTGAGTTAGATTCGATGGTGCGAGCGTGGTGCGAAGTGCGATGCGTGGCCGCTCTCCCGAACTCACCACACCGCCCCGCACCGATACAACGAGATCTGCTTCAAATCCGCGCGGTGGAGGCTGACGGACAGCTAGGCATCGCCGATCTACTGCTGACCAACTTCTTGTGAGTGCTGCTTGCCTGGTACTTTGCAATTTTAAAACAACCTGTGTAAGGTTAGATGGTGAGTTAGATTCGATGGTGCGAGCGTGGTGCGAAGTGCGATGCGTGGCCGCTCTCCCGAACTCACCACACCGCCCCGCACCGATACAACGAGATCTGCTTCAAATCCGCGCGGTGGAGGCTGACGGACAGCTAGGCATCGCCGATCTACTGCTGACCAACTTCTTGTGAGTGCTGCTTGCCTGGTACTTTGCAATTTTAAAACAACCTGTGTAAGGTTAGATGGTGAGTTAGATTCGATGGTGCGAGCGTGGTGCGAAGTGCGATGCGTGGCCGCTCTCCCGAACTCACCACACCGCCCCGCACCGATACAACGAGATCTGCTTCAAATCCGCGCGGTGGAGGCTGACGGACGCGGACGGACAGCTGGGCATCGCCGATCTACTGCTGACCAACTTCTTGTGAGTGCTGCTTGCCTGGTACTTTGCAATTTTAAAACAACCTGTGTAAGGTTAGATGGTGAGTTAGATTCGATGGTGGTGCGAGCGTGGTGCGAAGTGCGATGCGTGGCCGCTCTCCCGAACTCACCACACCGCCCCGCACCGATACAACGAGATCTGCTTCAAATCCGCGCGGTGGAGGCTGACGGACAGCTAGGCATCGCCGATCTACTGCTGACCAACTTCTTGTGAGTGCTGCTTGCCTGGTACTTTGCAATTTTAAAACAACCTGTGTAAGGTTAGATGGTGAGTTAGATTCGGTGGTGCGAGCGTGGTGCGAAGTGCGATGCGTGGCCGCTCTCCCGAACTCACCACACCGCCCCGCACCGATACAACGAGATCTGCTTCAAATCCGCGCGGTGGAGGCTGACGGACGCGGACGGACAGCTGGGCATCGCCGATCTACTGCTGACCAACTTCTTGTGAGTGCTGCTTGCCTGGTACTTTGCAATTTTAAAACAACCTGTGTAAGGTTAGATGGTGAGTTAGATTCGATGGTGCGAGCGTGGTGCAAAGTGCGATGCGTGGCCGCTCTCCCGAACTCACCACACCGCCCCGCACCGATACAACGAGATCTGCTTCAAATCCGCGCGGTGGAGGCTGACGGACGCGGACGGACAGCTGGGCATCGCCGATCTACTGCTGACCAACTTCTTGTGAGTGCTGCTTGCCTGGTACTTTGCAATTTAAAACAACCTGTGTAAGGTTAGATGGTGAGTTAGATTCGATGGTGCGAGCGTGGTGCGAAGTGCGATGCGTGGCCGCTCTCCCGAACTCACCACACCGCCCCGCACCGATACAACGAGATCTGCTTCAAATCCGCGCGGTGGAGGCTGACGGACAGCTAGGCATCGCCGATCTACTGCTGACCAACTTCTTGTGAGTGCTGCTTGCCTGGTACTTTGCAATTTTAAAACAACCTGTGTAAGGTTAGATGGTGAGTTAGATTCGATGGTGCGAGCGTGGTGCGAAGTGCGATGCGTGGCCGCTCTCCCGAACTCACCACACCGCCCCGCACCGATACAACGAGATCTGCTTCAAATCCGCGCGGTGGAGGCTGACGGACGCGGACGGACAGCTGGGCATCGCCGATCTACTGCTGACCAACTTCTTGTGAGTGCTGCTTGCCTGGTACTTTGCAATTTTAAAACAACCTGTGTAAGGTTAGATGGTGAGTTAGATTCGATGGTGCGAGCGTGGTGCGAAGTGCGATGCGTGGCCGCTCTCCCGAACTCACCACACCGCCCCGCACCGATACAACGAGATCTGCTTCAAATCCGCGCGGTGGAGGCTGACGGACGCGGACGGACAGCTGGGCATCGCCGATCTACTGCTGACCAACTTCTTGTGAGTGCTGCTTGCCTGGTACTTTGCAATTTTAAAACAACCTGTGTAAGGTTAGATGGTGAGTTAGATTCGATGGTGCGAGCGTGGTGCGAAGTGCGATGCGTGGCCGCTCTCCCGAACTCACCACACCGCCCCGCACCGATACAACGAGATCTGCTTCAAATCCGCGCGGTGGAGGCTGACGGACGCGGACGGACAGCTGGGCATCGCCGATCTACTGCTGACCAACTTCTTGTGAGTGCTGCTTGCCTGGTACTTTGCAATTTTAAAACAACCTGTGTAAGGTTAGATGGTGAGTTAGATTCGATGGTGCGAGCGTGGTGCGAAGTGCGATGCATGGCCGCTCTCCCGAACTCACCACACCGCCCCGCACCGATACAACGAGATCTGCTTCAAATCCGCGCGGTGGAGGCTGACGGACAGCTAGGCATCGCCGATCTACTGCTGACCAACTTCTTGTGAGTGCTGCTTGCCTGGTACTTTGCAATTTTAAAACAACCTGTGTAAGGTTAGATGGTGAGTTAGATTCGATGGTGCGAGCGTGGTGCGAAGTGCGATGCGTGGCCGCTCTCCCGAACTCACCACACCGCCCCGCACCGATACAACGAGATCTGCTTCAAATCCGCGCGGTGGAGGCTGACGGACAGCTAGGCATCGCCGATCTACTGCTGACCAACTTCTTGTGAGTGCTGCTTGCCTGGTACTTTGCAATTGTAAAACAACCTGTGTAAGGTTAGATGGTGAGTTAGATTCGATGGTGCGAGCGTGGTGCGAAGTGCGATGCGTGGCCGCTCTCCCGAACTCACCACACCGCCCCGCACCGATACAACGAGATCTGCTTCAAATCCGCGCGGTGGAGGCTGACGGACAGCTAGGCATCGCCGATCTACTGCTGACCAACTTCTTGTGAGTGCTGCTTGCCTGGTACTTTGCAATTTTAAAACAACCTGTGTAAGGTTAGATGGTGAGTTAGATTCGATGGTGCGAGCGTGGTGCGAAGTGCGATGCGTGGCCGCTCTCCCGAACTCACCACACCGCCCCGCACCGATACAACGAGATCTGCTTCAAATCCGCGCGGTGGAGGCTGACGGACAGCTAGGCATCGCCGATCTACTGCTGACCAACTTCTTGTGAGTGCTGCTTGCCTGGTACTTTGCAATTTTAAAACAACCTGTGTAAGGTTAGATGGTGAGTTAGATTCGATGGTGCGAGCGTGGTGCGAAGTGCGATGCGTGGCCGCTCTCCCGAACTCACCACACCGCCCCGCACCGATACAACGAGATCTGCTTCAAATCCGCGCGGTGGAGGCTCACGGACAGCTAGGCATCGCCGATCTACTGCCGACCAACTTCTTGTGAGTGCTGCTTGCCTGGTACTTTGCAATTTTAAAACAACCTGTGAAAGGTTAGATGGTGAGTTAGATTCGATGGTGCGAGCGTGGTGCGAAGTGCGATGCGTGGCCGCTCTCCCGAACTCACCATGTAGTGGAGAGAGTATTTAGTAAGTAGTATTAAAGGAACCTTTGGCAAGATCGGTCGTTCTCATTTATACGTCCCTCACCTGTAGTACCACACCTCATGGCGACCCTGCCAGCGCGGGCGCGGGGTTCGCGCTGGGCAGTACCTAATTAGACACGCGGCAGTACTTACGTGCCTACAACAGCCTACAAGCTATAACAACATATATATTAAAATGGGGAAACAGTGTTCAAAATGTGTGTGTGAAAATAAAGAGACCATAGTACAGCACGGAGATGCAAGTATAGAAAATCCTATACACATAAATAATATTTTGGTGGCTACAATTTTGGCTATGTGTGGAGTAGCACTTATATATATAGGACTATCCAAATACAAGAAGTGTCATAGAAACTGGGTGAATGAAGGTCTGCGCGCTGATTTTATAAGAAGGCTGCAGGAGCGGGTGTCAGCGCGTGGCGTGAGAGGACAAATAGAGGAAGATAGAGTTTGAAGATGGAGTTGGCAGCCTGGCAGCCGGGTGTTAGTGTGTTAGTGTGTTGGTGAATGTGAAATAGTGATTAACGTAAGCAAAATGAACATAACTTCGTGAATATAAATTAACTGTTGGTTGATCTAATGACTTTAATTAATGGAAATACATTTAAATAGTTTATATAATGAGTTAGAACATATAAGGGTGAGTCTTAGAAAATTAGGTCCTAATAGGAGATTAGAGGAAGTAGGAAAAAGTAAAATTAGAAAAAGTTTTCAAATATATGAGGATTATAAATTATATATTAAGTCATTTGATGCTAAAGAATTAACAACTGAATATTCAGGGTTACTCATAGAAAATTTGTGTAAGAATATAGAAGAAAGTTATCGTAAAATATTAAGTTACAGTGAGTCTAAGTCATCATTAGACATGGCAGGTTTTGATTTAAAAACGGCGAGTGCCTTGATTCCTGTTATGGATGGCAAGGAAGAGACTACCGAAAAGATCATACAGGGTATAGAAATGTATAATTCGTGTTTGGAGAGCCTCAATGATAAGAAATTGTTAATTTCTTTTGTAATTAAAACGCGTTTAACTAAAATAGCTAAATTAAAACTAAAACCTGAATACAAAACGGTTGATGATTTGATCTCGGATATCAAAAAATTTTTACTAACGAAAAAATCGGCAAATTCCTTATTAATTCAGATGAACAAATTATCTCAAAATGAATTATCAATAGCAGAATTTGGTAATAAATTAGAAGAACTTTTTGTTGAATTAACAATTTCTCAGGCAGATTCCAATCACACGGCTAGCGAAATTTTAAGACCAATAAATGAAAAGTTGGCCATAAAACATTTTTCAGACGGACTACGTAACAGAAGGCTAGGTACGATCATAGCAGCACGTGACTACAAGGAGCTGAAGGATGCAATCCGTGCGGCAGAGGACGAAGAGTCGTCTCAACCAGCTAATCAAGTAGTAATGCATATGAGAGGTAGGTCCCTTGGCAGAGGAAGATGGCAGCATAACCCAGGTCGAGGCAGTTACGCGAACAGAGGTCAGTACCACAACTCACGTAACTATTCTCGTAATTATAACAACTATAATTATTATCGAGGTAATAATACTTCTAATTACCGTGGACGAAACAATAGGGGTTATCGCAGGCGTGGAAATAGTTTTCATGGTTCCCGAAATCAAAGTCGTGGCATAACCCAGCATAAAGCTTATGTTGGTGAAAATCAAATTCAGACAGAACACGAAAATCGTGAAATAAACGAACCGTGTCAGTTTTTTCGAGCATAAAATATTATCTTCGTGTGATGGTTTAGATATCTTAAAACTAAGGTTAGGAAACATAGAATATTCATTTTTATTGGATACAGGTGCCACACTATCAATCATACATAAGGATAGAATACCTAGTAACATACAGCTTTATAGTAACGAAACGAAAATTTGTGGTTTAGGAGGTAAAATATGTTCACAAAACGTAGCATGGTTAGATTTAGAGACACATGACAACATATTATTTCGTCATAAGTTCCACGTGTTGGACGAGATGCCGTGTCAGGCGGATGGAATTATCGGGTTAGATTTCTTACGAACTTACAGTGCAAATATCAACTTACAAACAAATCAGCTAACTTTGTATACTCGTGAACAGAAGTGTTCGGTTCCAATTCATAAGAGTAGTGAAAATAAAATTTATTTAATTTTACCAGCTAGAAGTGAGTCGATACATTTTATTTCTATAGATAAATCATATCATACAGGAAATGAGTATGCTTTGAGCGCAAAACAATTTTCAGAAAATATATTTTTAGCAGGAAGTTTAGTGAAAGTTCATAATGGGAAAATACCAGTACAGTTACTTAATACTAGCGAGACACACGAAAAATTAAATATATTCAAACCAGAATTAACTTTACTAGAGGATTATAGAATATGTACTTTTGATAGGTTAACTCCTTCTACTGAACGAGTTAAAAAATTATTACAAACATTAAAGTTGGAACATTTAAATTCATACGAGCGAACCCAGGTTGAATGCATATGTGCTAAATATGCCGATGTATTTTTCTTAGAAGGTGATAAGCTAGGAACGACAAACATAATGGAACAGAGTATCAGCATAAAACCGAACACGAAACCTGTTTATGTTAAACCATATAGAATTCCTGAGTCATTGAAATCGGAAGTTGATAGGCAAATTAAAACATGCTAGACGATAACATTATAGAGCGGACAAATAGCGATTGGAATAGTCCAGTACTTTTGGTTCCTAAAAAATCAACGGATAGTACCAAAAAATGGAGATTAGTTATTGATTACAGGAAGGTAAATAATGTCATACAGGACGATAAATTTCCTTTACCCAATATAACCGAAATTTTAGATTCCTTATCAGGAGCTATGTACTTTAGTCATTTAGACCTTCAGTCTTCATATTATCAAGCAAGTTTAGATCATAATAGTAGAAAAGTCACTGCTTTTACAACAGATTCAGGACAATATCAAATGATGCGACTACCAATGGGTCTCAAAATAAGCCCTAGTGCTTTTTCACGTGTCATGTCTATAGCGTTATCAGGACTTACATGCGATAAGGCATTTGTTTACATGGATGATTTAATAGTCTATGGGCGTAATTTAGAATCTCATAATAAAAATTTAATAAGTATATTTGAACGACTCCGAAAGGTAAATTTAAAGGTAAATCCACAAAAATGTGAATTCTTAAAAACCGAACTTTTATATTTAGGTCATGTTGTTACGACAGATGGCGTTCTTCCGGATCCAAATAAAATTAAAATATTACTAAATTATCCTATTCCAAAAAGTCCGGACGAGGTGAGACGTTTTGTTGCATTTTCGAATTATTACTGAAAGTTTATACCGAAATTTTCTGAAATTACTGTACCATTAAATAAACTTTGGAGGAAGGATTCAATTTTTGAATGGACAAAGGAATGTCAAATAGCTTTTGAAAAATTAAAACAAAGTTTGGTTTCTCCACCTATTTTACAGTACCCTAATTTTTCAGAGAACAAGTTTGTTTTGCAAACCGATGCATCCGGTATAGCTATCGGGTCAGTTCTATGTAACAGTAATATGAAACCCATTGCGTACGCAAGCAGACCATTGAACAAAGCAGAATTAAATTATCCGACTATTGAAAAAGAGTTATTAGCAATTGTATGGAGTGTTAAATACTTTAGACCATATTTATTCGGAAAAAAATTCACCATTATGACAGATCATAAACCACTTATATATTTATTTAGCATGAAAGATCCCTCTAGTCGATTATTAAAATTTAGATTAAAACTCGAAGAGTATGATTACAATGTTGTTTACATTAAAGGGAAAAATAACGTAGTAGCTGATGCATTGAGTAGGGTGACCATTACTTCGGACGAATTAAAGGATATTAATCAAAAAATTATGGTAATGACGCGAGCACAAAAGAAGAAGTTAGGGAGTAATGTGAATAGTAATTTAGGAAACCCAAGTTTACCTAATATATCTGACAACGATAGGTCAGGCCAACCTAGAGTAGCGGAAATATTACGTATTCCCAGTGGTTCCGTAGAAATGAAATTAGTTGAAGGAAAATATTTAGATAGATTACGGGCGAAAAGAGAAATAACTGCGGAAGAGCAATGTTTTGCATATGTAGAAAATCAAATGATAATTTACATAAATCTCGATTTTATGTCGCAATTCACGCGAGACGTATTTGCGTGTATGTTGAGTAATTTTTGTAATAAAATAAATGTAAAAGAGATATGTATTATAAAAGAAGTGTATAACAGTTTATTTTTAAAAGAGTTATGTGAAGAAATAAAAAACAGAAATACGGGGACCGGTCCCCAAATTCATATATTGAGAAACGTAAGGAGAATTACAGATAAAGACGAAAAAACAGTCATACTTAATGATTTTCATTTATTACCTTCGAGCGGACATGCCGGCGTTCGACGAATGGTAAATAACATTAAGAGTAAGTATTACTGGTCAGGACTAGAAGCAGATGTAAGAAACTATGTGAGTAAGTGTAGTAAATGTCAGGTAATGAAACATTCGCCTAGTCATAAAGAACCTATGGTTATAACAACGACTGCTAGCTCAGCATTTGAAAAAATATTCTTAGATCTTGTTGGTCCATTAGATAAAGATGAAGCAGGTAACCAATACATACTTACCATCCAGTGTGAACTTACCAAGTATGTGGAGGCATACCCATTGCCAACAAAGGAAACAAAGACGGTAACTAGAGCATTAGTAAGTAATTTTGTATTGCGATATGGTGTTCCGAAGGTCATTGGAGCTGATCTTGGAAAGGAGTTCCTGTCGTCAACGATGGAGGAAACATGTAAGTTATTAGGGATACAAAAAATCCATTCCACAGCATATCATCATCAAAGCATAGGAGCGTTAGAGAATACCCATAAGCACCTACGAAACTTTTTTACGTATTCAATGTGAAGAAAATACTTACTCATGGAGCTATTGGCTACCATTTTGGTGTTTTGCTTTTAATACAACTATACATACATCAACTCAATATACCCCATATGAACTTGTTTTCGGTAAGCCGTGTAGTATTCCAAGTCGATTAAAGGATGACGTAGAGCCATTGTATAATCCAGACAATTACGCTCTAGAGCTAAAGTATAGATTGCAACTTGCGCATAAAGATGCAAGAAAAAGATTGATCGAAAGTAAGTTAGTTAGAAAGATAGTTTACGATAGAAATAAAAATCCAGTTAGTTATAAGAAAGATGATTTAATTTTAATTAAAAATGAGAGTGGAAGTAAAATGAAACCTTTATACGAAGGTCCATATGTAGTAATTGAAGATGTTGAGCCTAACGTAAAGATAATTAAGAATAATAAGGAAGTGATAGTTCATAAGAATCGTACGAAACATTTTAAAAGGTAATTTTTCTGAAAAAAAAAAAAAGAATTATATAACATTATTATTATATAATTACATAGTATGTAAGTGACATAGATAAGAACTTAAGTAGAAATAAGGTAAAGAAAAAAAAAAAAAACATATTGTCGTTTTATAAGCATTTATTCAAAAAAAAATTACTGTTTTGTATTTTTTTTTATTTTTAGGGGGATGATGTAGTGGAGAGAGTATTTAGTAAGTAGTATTAAAGGAACCTTTGGCAAGATCGGTCGTTCTCGTTTATACGTCCCTCACCTGTAGTACCACACCTCACACCACACCGCCCCGCACCGATACAACGAGATCTGCTTCAAATCCGCGCGGTGGAGGCTGACGGACAGCTAGGCATCGCCGATCTACTGCTGACCAACTTCTTGTGAGTGCTGCTTGCCTGGTACTTTGCAATTTTAAAACAACCTGTGTAAGGTTAGATGGTGAGTTAGATTCGATGGTGCGAGCGTGGTGCGAAGTGCGATGCGTGGCCGCTCTCCCGAACTCACCACACCGCCCCGCACCGATACAACGAGATCTGCTTCAAATCCGCGCGGTGGAGGCTGACGGACGCGGACGGACAGCTGGGCATCGCCGATCCACTGCTGACCAACTTCTTGTGAGTGCTGCTTGCCTGGTACTTTGCAATTTTAAAACAACCTGTGTAAGGTTAGATGGTGAGTTAGATTCGATGGTGCGAGCGTGGTGCGAAGTGCGATGCGTGGCCGCTCTCCCGAACTCACCACACCGCCCCGCACCGATACAACGAGATCTGCTTCAAATCCGCGCGGTGGAGGCTGACGGACAGCTAGGCATCGCCGATCTACTGCTGACCAACTTCTTGTGAGTGCTGCTTGCCTGGTACTTTGCAATTTTAAAACAACCTGTGTAAGGTTAGATGGTGAGTTAGATTCGATGGTGCGAGCGTGGTGCGAAGTGCGATGCGTGGCCGCTCTCCCGAACTCACCACACCGCCCCGCACCGATACAACGAGATCTGCTTCAAATCCGCGCGGTGGAGGCTGACGGACGCGGACGGACAGCTGGGCATCGCCGATCTACTGCTGACCAACTTCTTGTGAGTGCTGCTTGCCTGGTACTTTGCAATTTTAAAACAACCTGTGTAAGGTTAGATGGTGAGTTAGATTCGATGGTGCGAACGTGGTGCGAAGTGCGATGCGTGGCCGCTCTCCCGAACTCACCACACCGCCCCGCACCGATACAACGAGATCTGCTTCAAATCCGCGCGGTGGAGGCTGACGGACAGCTAGGCATCGCCGATCTACTGCTGACCAACTTCTTGTGAGTGCTGCTTGCCTGGTACTTTGCAATTTTAAAACAACCTGTGTAAGGTTAGATGGTGAGTTAGATTCGATGGTGCGAGCGTGGTGCGAAGTGCGATGCGTGGCCGCTCTCCCGAACTCACCACACCGCCCCGCACCGATACAACGAGATCTGCTTCAAATCCGCGCGGTGGAGGCTGACGGACGCGGACGGACAGCTGGGCATCGCCGATCTACTGCTGACCAACTTCTTGTGAGTGCTGCTTGCCTGGTACTTTGCAATTTTAAAACAACCTGTGTAAGGTTAGATGGTGAGTTAGATTCGATGGTGCGAGCGTGGTGCGAAGTGCGATGCGTGGCCGCTCTCCCGAACTCACCACACCGCCCCGCACCGATACAACGAGATCTGCTTCAAATCCGCGCGGTGGAGGCTGACGGACGCGGACGGACAGCTGGGCATCGCCGATCTACTGCTGACCAACTTCTTGTGAGTGCTGCTTGCCTGGTACTTTGCAATTTTAAAACAACCTGTGTAAGGTTAGATGGTGAGTTAGATTCGATGGTGCGAGCGTGGTGCGAAGTGCGATGCGTGGCCGCTCTCCCGAACTCACCACACCGCCCCGCACCGATACAACGAGATCTGCTTCAAATCCGCGCGGTGGAGGCTGACGGACGCGGACGGACAGCTAGGGCATCGCCGATCTACTGCTGACCAACTTCTTGTGAGTGCTGCTTGCCTGGTACTTTGCAATTTTAAAACAACCTGTGTAAGGTTAGATGGTGAGTTAGATTCGATGGTGCGAGCGTGGTGCGAAGTGCGATGCGTGGCCGCTCTCCCGAACTCACCACACCGCCCCGCACCGATACAACGAGATCTGCTTCAAATCCGCGCGGTGGAGGCTGACGGACAGCTAGGCATCGCCGATCTACTGCTGACCAACTTCTTGTGAGTGCTGCTTGCCTGGTACTTTGCAATTTTAAAACAACCTGTGTAAGGTTAGATGGTGAGTTAGATTCGATGGTGCGAGCGTGGTGCGAAGTGCGATGCGTGGCCGCTCTCCCGAACTCACCACACGCCCCGCACCGATACAACGAGATCTGCTTCAAATCCGCGCGGTGGAGGCTGACGGACAGCTAGGCATCGCCGATCTACTGCTGACCAACTTCTTGTGAGTGCTGCTTGCCTGGTACTTTGCAATTTTAAAACAACCTGTGTAAGGTTAGATGGTGAGTTAGATTCGATGGTGCGAGCGTGGTGCGAAGTGCGATGCGTGGCCGCTCTCCCGAACTCACCACACCGCCCCGCACCGATACAACGAGATCTGCTTCAAATCCGCGCGGTGGAGGCTGACGGACGCGGACGGACAGCTGGGCATCGCCGATCTACTGCTGACCAACTTCTTGTGAGTGCTGCTTGCCTGGTACTTTGCAATTTTAAAACAACCTGTGTAAGGTTAGATGGTGAGTTAGATTCGATGGTGCGAGCGTGGTGCGAAGTGCGATGCGTGGCCGCTCTCCCGAACTCACCACACCGCCCCGCACCGATACAACGAGATCTGCTTCAAATCCGCGCGGTGGAGGCTGACGGACGCGGACGGACAGCTGGGCATCGCCGATCTACTGCTGACCAACTTCTTGTGAGTGCTGCTTGCCTGGTACTTTGCAATTTTAAAACAACCTGTGTAAGGTTAGATGGTGAGTTAGATTCGATGGTGCGAGCGTGGTGCGAAGTGCGATGCGTGGCCGCTCTCCCGAACTCACCACACCGCCCCGCACCGATACAACGAGATCTGCTTCAAATCCGCGCGGTGGAGGCTGACGGACAGCTAGGCATCGCCGATCTACTGCTGACCAACTTCTTGTGAGTGCTGCTTGCCTGGTACTTTGCAATTTTAAAACAACCTGTGTAAGGTTAGATGGTGAGTTAGATTCGATGGTGCGAGCGTGGTGCGAAGTGCGATGCGTGGCCGCTCTCCCGAACTCACCACACCGCCCCGCACCGATACAACGAGATCTGCTTCAAATCCGCGCGGTGGAGGCTGACGGACAGCTAGGCATCGCCGATCTACTGCTGACCAACTTCTTGTGAGTGCTGCTTGCCTGGTACTTTGCAATTTTAAAACAACCTGTGTAAGGTTAGATGGTGAGTTAGATTCGATGGTGCGAGCGTGGTGCGAAGTGCGATGCGTGGCCGCTCTCCCGAACTCACCACACCGCCCCGCACCGATACAACGAGATCTGCTTCAAATCCGCGCGGTGGAGGCTGACGGACAGCTAGGCATCGCCGATCTACTGCTGACCAACTTCTTGTGAGTGCTGCTTGCCTGGTACTTTGCAATTTTAAAACAACCTGTGTAAGGTTAGATGGTGAGTTAGATTCGATGGTGCGAGCGTGGTGCGAAGTGCGATGCGTGGCCGCTCTCCCGAACTCACCACACCGCCCCGCACCGATACAACGAGATCTGCTTCAAATCCGCGCGGTGGAGGCTGACGGACGCGGACGGACAGCTGGGCATCGCCGATCTACTGCTGACCAACTTCTTGTGAGTGCTGCTTGCCTGGTACTTTGCAATTTTAAAACAACCTGTGTAAGGTTAGATGGTGAGTTAGATTCGATGGTGCGAGCGTGGTGCGAAGTGCGATGCGTGGCCGCTCTCCCGAACTCACCACACCGCCCCGCACCGATACAACGAGATCTGCTTCAAATCCGCGCGGTGGAGGCTGACGGACGCGGACGGACAGCTGGGCATCGCCGATCTACTGCTGACCAACTTCTTGTGAGTGCTGCTTGCCTGGTACTTTGCAATTTTAAAACAACCTGTGTAAGGTTAGATGGTGAGTTAGATTCGATGGTGCGAGCGTGGTGCGAAGTGCGATGCGTGGCCGCTCTCCCGAACTCACCACACCGCCCCGCACCGATACAACGAGATCTGCTTCAAATCCGCGCGGTGGAGGCTGACGGACAGCTAGGCATCGCCGATCTACTGCTGACCAACTTCTTGTGAGTGCTGCTTGCCTGGTACTTTGCAATTTTAAAACAACCTGTGTAAGGTTAGATGGTGAGTTAGATTCGATGGTGCGAGCGTGGTGCGAAGTGCGATGCGTGGCCGCTCTCCCGAACTCACCACACCGCCCCGCACCGATACAACGAGATCTGCTTCAAATCCGCGCGGTGGAGGCTGACGGACAGCTAGGCATCGCCGATCTACTGCTGACCAACTTCTTGTGAGTGCTGCTTGCCTGGTACTTTGCAATTTTAAAACAACCTGTGTAAGGTTAGATGGTGAGTTAGATTCGATGGTGCGAGCGTGGTGCGAAGTGCGATGCGTGGCCGCTCTCCCGAACTCACCACACCGCCCCGCACCGATACAACGAGATCTGCTTCAAATCCGCGCGGTGGAGGCTGACGGACGCGGACGGACAGCTGGGCATCGCCGATCTACTGCTGACCAACTTCTTGTGAGTGCTGCTTGCCTGGTACTTTGCAATTTTAAAACAACCTGTGTAAGGTTAGATGGTGAGTTAGATTCGATGGTGCGAGCGTGTGTGCGAAGTGCGATGCGTGGCCGCTCTCCCGAACTCACCACACCGCCCCGCACCGATACAACGAGATCTGCTTCAAATCCGCGCGGTGGAGGCTGACGGACGCGGACGGACAGCTGGGCATCGCCGATCTACTGCTGACCAACTTCTTGTGAGTGCTGCTTGCCTGGTACTTTGCAATTTTAAAACAACCTGTGTAAGGTTAGATGGTGAGTTAGATTCGATGGTGCGAGCGTGGTGCGAAGTGCGATGCGTGGCCGCTCTCCCGAACTCACCACACCGCCCCGCACCGATACAACGAGATCTGCTTCAAATCCGCGCGGTGGAGGCTGACGGACAGCTAGGCATCGCCGATCTACTGCTGACCAACTTCTTGTGAGTGCTGCTTGCCTGGTACTTTGCAATTTTAAAACAACCTGTGTAAGGTTAGATGGTGAGTTAGATTCGATGGTGCGAGCGTGGTGCGAAGTGCGATGCGTGGCCGCTCTCCCGAACTCACCACACCGCCCCGCACCGATACAACGAGATCTGCTTCAAATCCGCGCGGGTGGAGGCTGACGGACAGCTAGGCATCGCCGATCTACTGCTGACCAACTTCTTGTGAGTGCTGCTTGCCTGGTACTTTGCAATTTTAAAACAACCTGTGTAAGGTTAGATGGTGAGTTAGATTCGATGGTGCGAGCGTGGTGCGAAGTGCGATGCGTGGCCGCTCTCCCGAACTCACCACACCGCCCCGCACCGATACAACGAGATCTGCTTCAAATCCGCGCGGGTGGAGGCTGACGGACGCGGACGGACAGCTGGGCATCGCCGATCTATTGCTGACCAACTTCTTGTGAGTGCTGCTTGCCTGGTACTTTGCAATTTTAAAACAACCTGTGTAAGGTTAGATGGTGAGTTAGATTCGATGGTGCGAGCGTGGTGCGAAGTGCGATGCGTGGCCGCTCTCCCGAACTCACCACACCGCCCCGCACCGATACAACGAGATCTGCTTCAAATCCGCGCGGTGGAGGCTGACGGACGCGGACGGACAGCTGGGCATCGCCGATCTACTGCTGACCAACTTCTTGTGAGTGCTGCTTGCCTGGTACTTTGCAATTTTAAAACAACCTGTGTAAGGTTAGATGGTGAGTTAGATTCGATGGTGCGAGCGTGGTGCGAAGTGCGATGCGTGGCCGCTCTCCCGAACTCACCACACCGCCCCCGCACCGATACAACGAGATCTGCTTCAAATCCGCGCGGTGGAGGCTGACGGACGCGGACGGACAGCTGGGCATCGCCGATCCACTGCTGACCAACTTCTTGTGAGTGCTGCTTGCCTGGTACTTTGCAATTTTAAAACAACCTGTGTAAGGTTAGATGGTGAGTTAGATTCGATGGTGCGAGCGTGGTGCGAAGTGCGATGCGTGGCCGCTCTCCCGAACTCACCACACCGCCCCGCACCGATACAACGAGATCTGCTTCAAATCCGCGCGGTGGAGGCTGACGGACAGCTAGGCATCGCCGATCTACTGCTGACCAACTTCTTGTGAGTGCTGCTTGCCTGGTACTTTGCAATTTTAAAACAACCTGTGTAAGGTTAGATGGTGAGTTAGATTCGATGGTGCGAGCGTGGTGCGAAGTGCGATGCGTGGCCGCTCTCCCGAACTCACCACACCGCCCCGCACCGATACAACGAGATCTGCTTCAAATCCGCGCGGTGGAGGCTGACGGACGCGGACGGACAGCTGGGCATCGCCGATCTACTGCTGACCAACTTCTTGTGAGTGCTGCTTGCCTGGTACTTTGCAATTTTAAAACAACCTGTGTAAGGTTAGATGGTGAGTTAGATTCGATGGTGCGAGCGTGGTGCGAAGTTAGATTCGATGGTGCGAGCGTGGTGCGAAGTGCGATGCGTGGCCGCTCTCCCGAACTCACCACACCGCCCCGCACCGATACAACGAGATCTGCTTCAAATCCGAGCGGTGGAGGCTGACGGACGCGGACGGACAGCTGGGCATCGCCGATCTACTGCTGACCAACTTCTTGTGAGTGCTGCTTGCCTGGTACTTTGCAATTTTAAAACAACCTGTGTAAGGTTAGATGGTGAGTTAGATTCGATGGTGCGAGCGTGGTGCGAAGTGCGATGCGTGGCCGCTCTCCCGAACTCACCACACCGCCCCGCACCGATACAACGAGATCTGCTTCAAATCCGCGCGGTGGAGGCTGACGGACAGCTAGGCATCGCCGATCTACTGCTGACCAACTTCTTGTGAGTGCTGCTTGCCTGGTACTTTGCAATTTTAAAACAACCTGTGTAAGGTTAGATGGTGAGTTAGATTCGATGGTGCGAGCGTGGTGCGAAGTGCGATGCGTGGCCGCTCTCCCGAACTCACCACACCGCCCCGCACCGATACAACGAGATCTGCTTCAAATCCGCGCGGTGGAGGCTGACGGACGCGGACGGACAGCTGGGCATCGCCGATCTACTGCTGACCAACTTCTTGTGAGTGCTGCTTGCCTGGTACTTTGCAATTTTAAAACAACCTGTGTAAGGTTAGATGGTGAGTTAGATTCGATGGTGCGAGCGTGGTGCGAAGTGCGATGCGTGGCCGCTCTCCCGAACTCACCACACCGCCCCGCACCGATACAACGAGATCTGCTTCAAATCCGCGCGGTGGAGGCTGACGGACGCGGACGGACAGCTGGGCATCGCCGATCCACTGCTGACCAACTTCTTGTGAGTGCTGCTTGCCTGGTACTTTGCAATTTTAAAACAACCTGTGTAAGGTTAGATGGTGAGTTAGATTCGATGGTGCGAGCGTGGTGCGAAGTGCGATGCGTGGCCGCTCTCCCGAACTCACCACACCGCCCCGCACCGATACAACGAGATCTGCTTCAAATCCGCGCGGTGGAGGCTGACGGACAGCTAGGCATCGCCGATCTACTGCTGACCAACTTCTTGTGAGTGCTGCTTGCCTGGTACTTTGCAATTTTAAAACAACCTGTGTAAGGTTAGATGGTGAGTTAGATTCGATGGTGCGAGCGTGGTGCGAAGTGCGATGCGTGGCCGCTCTCCCGAACTCACCACACCGCCCCGCACCGATACAACGAGATCTGCTTCAAATCCGCGCGGTGGAGGCTGACGGACGCGGACGGACAGATGGGCATCGCCGATCTACTGCTGACCAACTTCTTGTGAGTGCTGCTTGCCTGGTACTTTGCAATTTTAAAACAACCTGTGTAAGGTTAGATGGTGAGTTAGATTCGATGGTGCGAGCGTGGTGCGAAGTGCGATGCGTGGCCGCTCTCCCGAACTCACCACACCGCCCCGCACCGATACAACGAGATCTGCTTCAAATCCGCGCGGTGGAGGCTGACGGACGCGGACGGACAGCTGGGCATCGCCGATCCACTGCTGACCAACTTCTTGTGAGTGCTGCTTGCCTGGTACTTTGCAATTTTAAAACAACCTGTGTAAGGTTAGATGGTGAGTTAGATTCGATGGTGCGAGCGTGGTGCGAAGTGCGATGCGTGGCCGCTCTCCCGAACTCACCACACCGCCCCGCACCGATACAACGAGATCTGCTTCAAATCCGCGCGGTGGAGGCTGACGGACAGCTAGGCATCGCCGATCTACTGCTGACCAACTTCTTGTGAGTGCTGCTTGCCTGGTACTTTGCAATTTTAAAACAACCTGTGTAAGGTTAGATGGTGAGTTAGATTCGATGGTGCGAGCGTGGTGCGAAGTGCGATGCGTGGCCGCTCTCCCGAACTCACCACACCGCCCCGCACCGATACAACGAGATCTGCTTCAAATCCGCGCGGTGGAGGCTGACGGACGCGGACGGACAGCTGGGCATCGCCGATCTACTGCTGACCAACTTCTTGTGAGTGCTTGTAACGTTGTGGTTTTTTGATATTTAGGTTACTACTAACGCCATCTGTGGGGTCATAGTGGCATCTTTACGTATTTACTAGTTTTGGTAGTAATTATTCGTTGGAAATGGATCGTCAAGAAGTTTTTAATATTTTCAGGTTGAATCGTAAGAATAGGTAAATTAAATAGTGTCGATTAGATATATTTTTTAATCCGTTTGGTAATGTGATTTAATCTGTATTTAATCTGTGTTAATCTGTGGCTTGATTGGTATTCATTTTTTTTATTCTGTTACAGATGCATTCAAGTTGTGTTCTGTGGGATACCATTGTAATAATTTTTTGTCTATGGTCAGGATAAACTAGGATTTTTCGTCCTTAATTTTGACGGATCTGTTGCCTCCTAGGAGGATAAATCTTACTCTGTTTAAATCTAAATTTATTTTTTATGTATAGGCCTGGATATGGTATTTTTATTGCAAAATGTTCGACTATGTTTTCTTGATGATGTTATCCCTGAATTCTGGGTGTGTGTCACGATATATAAACCGCGTCACAAAGTGATTAGTTCTTTTTTCCTGAAATTTCCTTGAGGGCTGTGCATCGTCGGCTCGTGTGAAGGCTGATGGAAGCCATGGAGTAATGGCGTAGGAGTGCACTAAATGTGTTTACGTTCGACCTTGGAAATGGTGAGTGGTGAATTTTCTCAAAGGTTATTTAGTGTCGTGCGTGATCGATTCCGTAGGATTGGTGTTAAAACAGTTTCCGTATCTTGTTCCAGCCTTAGAAACTTAAATGTAACGTGGAGGGTCGTGGTGTGCATCTCGAAAATACGGTATTTATATCCACAATACGTAGTGAGATTTGTCTTCACTTTTTGTACATCATAACATGGGTTCCTTTTCTCTTTTCAGGGAGCACATGGGTTTTTTTTTTTTCTTTCTCTTTAGTTTTTGTCCTCTTATAATGATTATGTTATAATGAATATTACTTTTGTTTTTATTATCATGAGAACATGATTTAGGGGGGGTTTAGTTCCTTCATGTAAATAACATGACATAACCTTTAAGTGCCAACGATTTAGTTTGGATTTCATTGCCCTTCAGGCTTAACCTAATGTAGAAATTTAAATTTAACGAGGGAGGAAATATGGACTCGGTTCCCCACTTGAACCTAAGTACATCGGGGACATCTTCCTAGCGACGTGGGGTAGAAGCGGACGGCGTGCCTAGTTCAGCGGCCACCACCTGGGACCAGGGGATATTTGGTACGAGAGGACTCCTCAGTGAAGACATGCGGTTCCGTCTGCGTCGGGTACGCGTCCACACCAAATAATCAGGTGGCTTTCTTCCTTGTTACTATATTTTCATAGCAACTTAGCATCATTTTGATATTTATCCTTCTTTTCAATGTAGTATGATGGTATACACAAGTTGATAGCTTAATTTAATATGAATAGGGAAATTTAATTTTGTAGGAAACTTTTGGGTACCTCAGGTACGCTTATCTCATTAATTGTACATGTTTATTCAGGGTTGTGGGTTCGGTTAAATATTTAAGTGCGTTGTTCTGGCAAGGACTCATGCTCTGAGGTCCGAGAGCTGGTCGGGGCATTTAACCGAAGCCTCAATTAGGAATCAAACTACAGTTAATTCATTTAATATTTATTTATTTTTGTAACCTGTACAAACATTATCAATAATCTTTGCAAATAAATAGAATTAAGTATTTTTTCTATCAGGTTATCTTTTATTTAGACGCAAGACACCAACCCCTGTGTACAGGAGCAATTCTGCTAACAATCCGGGTTCTTCAACGCACAACTAGATATTCTGAACCTAGGAATGTTACATGCTGCTTGCCTGGTACTTTGCAATTTTAAAACAACCTGTGTAAGGTTAGATGGTGAGTTAGATTCGATGGTGCGAACGTGGTGCGAAGTGCGATGCGTGGCCGCTCTCCCGAACTCACCACACCGCCCCGCACCGATACAACGAGATCTGCTTCAAATCCGCGCGGTGGAGGCTGACGGACAGCTAGGCATCGCCGATCTACTGCTGACCAACTTCTTGTGAGTGCTGCTTGCCTGGTACTTTGCAATTTTAAAACAACCTGTGTAAGGTTAGATGGTGAGTTAGATTCGATGGTGCGAGCGTGGTGCGAAGTGCGATGCGTGGCCGCTCTCCCGAACTCACCACACCGCCCCGCACCGATACAACGAGATCTGCTTCAAATCCGCGCGGTGGAGGCTGACGGACAGCTAGGCATCGCCGATCTACTGCTGACCAACTTCTTGTGAGTGCTGCTTGCCTGGTACTTTGCAATTTTAAAACAACCTGTGTAAGGTTAGATGGTGAGTTAGATTCGATGGTGCGAGCGTGGTGCGAAGTGCGATGCGTGGCCGCTCTCCCGAACTCACCACACCGCCCCGCACCGATACAACGAGATCTGCTTCAAATCCGCGCGGTGGAGGCTGACGGACGCGGACGGACAGCTGGGCATCGCCGATCTACTGCTGACCAACTTCTTGTGAGTGCTGCTTGCCTGGTACTTTGCAATTTTAAAACAACCTGTGTAAGGTTAGATGGTGAGTTAGATTCGATGGTGCGAGCGTGGTGCGAAGTGCGATGCGTGGCCGCTCTCCCGAACTCACCACACCGCCCCGCACCGATACAACGAGATCTGCTTCAAATCCGCGCGGTGGAGGCTGACGGACGCGGACGGACAGCTGGGCATCGCCGATCTACTGCTGACCAACTTCTTGTGAGTGCTGCTTACCTGGTACTTTGCAATTTTAAAACAACCTGTGTAAGGTTAGATGGTGAGTTAGATTCGATGGTGCGAGCGTGGTGTGCGAAGTGCGATGCGTGGCCGCTCTCCCGAACTCACCACACCGCCCCGCACCGATACAACGAGATCTGCTTCAAATCCGCGCGGTGGAGGCTGACGGACGCGGACGGACAGCTGGGCATCGCCGATCCACTGCTGACCAACTTCTTGTGAGTGCTGCTTGCCTGGTACTTTGCAATTTTAAAACAACCTGTGTAAGGTTAGATGGAGTTAGATTCGATGGTGCGAGCGTGGTGCGAAGTGCGATGCGTGGCCGCTCTCCCGAACTCACCACACCGCCCCGCACCGATACAACGAGATCTGCTTCAAATCCGCGCGGTGGAGGCTGACGGACAGCTAGGCATCGCCGATCTACTGCTGACCAACTTCTTGTGAGTGCTGCTTGCCTGGTACTTTGCAATTTTAAAACAACCTGTGTAAGGTTAGATGGTGAGTTAGATTCGATGGTGCGAGCGTGGTGCGAAGTGCGATGCGTGGCCGCTCTCCCGAACTCACCACACCGCCCCGCACCGATACAACGAGATCTGCTTCAAATCCGCGCGGTGGAGGCTGACGGACGCGGACGGACAGCTGGGCATCGCCGATCTACTGCTGACCAACTTCTTGTGAGTGCTGCTTGCCTGGTACTTTGCAATTTTAAAACAACCTGTGTAAGGTTAGATGGTGAGTTAGATTCGATGGTGCGAGCGTGGTGCGAAGTGCGATGCGTGGCCGCTCTCCCGAACTCACCACACCGCCCCGCACCGATACAACGAGATCTGCTTCAAATCCGCGCGGTGGAGGCTGACGGACGCGGACGGACAGCTGGGCATCGCCGATCTACTGCTGAACAACTTCTTGTGAGTGCTGCTTGCCTGGTACTTTGCAATTTTAAAACAACCTGTGTAAGGTTAGATGGTGAGTTAGATTCGATGGTGCGAGCGTGGTGCGAAGTGCGATGCGTGGCCGCTCTCCCGAACTCACCACACCGCCCCGCACCGATACAACGAGATCTGCTTCAAATCCGCGCGGTGGAGGCTGACGGACAGCTAGGCATCGCCGATCTACTGCTGAACAACTTCTTGTGAGTGCTGCTTGCCTGGTACTTTGCAATTTTAAAACAACCTGTGTAAGGTTAGATGGTGAGTTAGATTCGATGGTGCGAGCGTGGTGCGAAGTGCGATGCGTGGCCGCTCTCCCGAACTCACCACATAGCCCAGTCATTAAAGCCAAAACCCGAAAGTAATTAGTAACTTGATAAAATTTTAGGGGGTTTTTAAAGAAGGTAAAATAACTTACCGTGTGATTTTGCAGCGTTGTGGGGTGTACGGAAAGGGTTGAAAAGGGGTGAAAAGGGTTTTTTGTTAATAACATTGCCAAAAAAATTAGTAACACGCTGCAAATTTATAATAAGGTTGTTCTTACCGTTTTGTAACGTTTATTAAATTTGCAGCGTTTTGCAACATACGGAACATTGTTTATTATTAAAAAACAATGAAATTTGTTATTAACAAGGGTAAGAAAAATAGTAACACGCTGCAAATTTATAATTAGGTTGTTCTTACCGTTTTGTTACGTGTATTAAATTTGCAGCGTTTTGCAACATACGGAACATTGTTTATTATTAAAAAACAATGAAATTTGTTAATAACAGGGGTAAAAAAAGTAGTAACACGCTGCAAATTTATAATTAAGTTGTTTTTACTCTTTTGTAACGTATATTAAATTTGCAGCGTTTTGCAACAAATTAAATTCCGTATGTTGCAAAACGCTGCAAATTTAATAAACGTTTGGAAACGGTAAGAACAACGTCATTATAAATTTACACCGAGTTACTAATTTTTTTACCCCCTGTTATTAACAAATTTCATTGTTTTTTAATAATAAACAATGTTCCGTATGTTGCAAAACGCTGCAAATTTAATACACGTAACAAAACGGTAAGAACAACCTAATTATAAATTTGCAGCGTGTTACTATTTTTCTTACCCTTGTTAATAACAAATTTCATTGTTTTTTAATAATAAACAATGTTCCGTATGTTGCAAAACGCTGCAAATTTAATAAACGTTACAAAACGGTAAGAACAACCTTATTATAAATTTGCAGCGTGTTACTAATTTTTTTGGCAATGTTATTAACAAAAAACCCTTTTCACCCCTTTTCAACCCTTTCCGTACACCCCACAACGCTGCAAAATCACACGGTAAGTTATTTTACCTTCTTTAAAAACCCCCTAAAATTTTATCAAGTTACTAATTACTTTCGGGTTTTGGCTTTAATGACTGGGCTAACACCGCCCCGCACCGATACAACGAGATCTGCTTCAAATCCGCGCGGTGGAGGCTGACGGACGCGGACGGACAGCTGGGCATCGCCGATCTACTGCTGACCAACTTCTTGTGAGTGCTGCTTGCCTGGTACTTTGCAATTTTAAAACAACCTGTGTAAGGTTAGATGGTGAGTTAGATTCGATGGTGCGAGCGTGGTGCGAAGTGCGATGCGTGGCCGCTCTCCCGAACTCACCACACCGCCCCGCACCGATACAACGAGATCTGCTTCAAATCCGCGCGGTGGAGGCTGACGGACAGCTAGGCATCGCCGATCTACTGCTGACCAACTTCTTGTGAGTGCTGCTTGCCTGGTACTTTGCAATTTTAAAACAACCTGTGTAAGGTTAGATGGTGAGTTAGATTCGATGGTGCGAGCGTGGTGCGAAGTGCGATGCGTGGCCGCTCTCCCGAACTCACCACACCGCCCCGCACCGATACAACGAGATCTGCTTCAAATCCGCGCGGTGGAGGCTGACGGACGCGGACGGACAGCTGGGCATCGCCGATCTACTGCTGACCAACTTTTTGTGAGTGCTGCTTGCCTGGTACTTTGCAATTTTAAAACAACCTGTGTAAGGTTAGATGGTGAGTTAGATTCGATGGTGCGAGCGTGGTGCGAAGTGCGATGCGTGGCCGCTCTCCCGAACTCACCACACCGCCCCGCACCGATACAACGAGATCTGCTTTAAATCCGCGCGGTGGAGGCTGACGGACGCGGACGGACAGCTGGGCATCGCCGATCTACTGCTGACCAACTTCTTGTGAGTGCTGCTTGCCTGGTACTTTGCAATTTTAAAACAACCTGTGTAAGGTTAGATGGTGAGTTAGATTCGATGGTGCGAGCTTGGTGCGAAGTGCGATGCGTGGCCGCTCTCCCGAACTCACCACACCGCCCCGCACCGATACAACGAGATCTGCTTCAAATCCGCGCGGTGGAGGCTGACGGACGCGGACGGACAGCTGGGCATCGCCGATCTACTGCTGACCAACTTCTTGTGAGTGCTGCTTGCCTGGTACTTTGCAATTTTAAAACAACCTGTGTAAGGTTAGATGGTGAGTTAGATTCGATGGTGCGAGCGTGGTGCGAAGTGCGATGCGTGGCCGCTCTCCCGAACTCACCACACCGCCCCGCACCGATACAACGAGATCTGCTTCAAATCCGCGCGGTGGAGGCTGACGGACGCGGACGGACAGCTGGGCATCGCCGATCTACTGCTGACCAACTTCTTGTGAGTGCTGCTTGCCTGGTACTTTGCAATTTTAAAACAACCTGTGTAAGGTTAGATGGTGAGTTAGATTCGATGGTGCGAGCGTGGTGCGAAGTGCGATGCGTGGCCGCTCTCCCGAACTCACCACACCGCCCCGCACCGATACAACGAGATCTGCTTCAAATCCGCGCGGTGGAGGCTCACGGACAGCTAGGCATCGCCGATCTACTGCTGACCAACTTCTTGTGAGTGCTGCTTGCCTGGTACTTTGCAATTTTAAAACAACCTGTGTAAGGTTAGATGGTGAGTTAGATTCGATGGTGCGAGCGTGGTGCGAAGTGCGATGCGTGGCCGCTCTCCCGAACTCACCACACCGCCCCGCACCGATACAACGAGATCTGCTTCAAATCCGCGCGGTGGAGGCTGACGGACAGCTAGGCATCGCCGATCTACTGCTGACCAACTTCTTGTGAGTGCTGCTTGCCTGGTACTTTGCAATTTTAAAACAACCTGTGTAAGGTTAGATGGTGAGTTAGATTCGATGGTGCGAGCGTGGTGCGAAGTGCGATGCGTGGCCGCTCTCCCGAACTCACCACACCGCCCCGCACCGATACAACGAGATCTGCTTCAAATCCGCGCGGTGGAGGCTGACGGACGCGGACGGACAGCTGGGCATCGCCGATCTACTGCTGACCAACTTCTTGTGAGTGCTGCTTGCCTGGTACTTTGCAATTTTAAAACAACCTGTGTAAGGTTAGATGGTGAGTTAGATTCGATGGTGCGAGCGTGGTGCGAAGTGCGATGCGTGGCCGCTCTCCCGAACTCACCACACCGCCCCGCACCGATACAACGAGATCTGCTTCAAATCCGCGCGGTGGAGGCTGACGGACAGCTAGGCATCGCCGATCTACTGCTGACCAACTTCTGTGAGTGCTGCTTGCCTGGTACTTTGCAATTTTAAAACAACCTGTGTAAGGTTAGATGGTGAGTTAGATTCGATGGTGCGAGCGTGGTGCGAAGTGCGATGCGTGGCCGCTCTTCCCGAACTCACCACACCGCCCCGCACCGATACAACGAGATCTGCTTCAAATCCGCGCGGTGGAGGCTGACGGACGCGGACGGACAGCTGGGCATCGCCGATCTACTGCTGACCAACTTCTTGTGAGTGCTGCTTGCCTGGTACTTTGCAATTTTAAAACAACCTGTGTAAGGTTAGATGGTGAGTTAGATTCGATGGTGCGAACGTGGTGCGAAGTGCGATGCGTGGCCGCTCTCCCGAACTCACCACACCGCCCCGCACCGATACAACGAGATCTGCTTCAAATCCGCGCGGTGGAGGCTGACGGACAGCTAGGCATCGCCGATCTACTGCTGACCAACTTCTTGTGAGTGCTGCTTGCCTGGTACTTTGCAATTTTAAAACAACCTGTGTAAGGTTAGATGGTGAGTTAGATTCGATGGTGCGAGCGTGGTGCGAAGTGCGATGCGTGGCCGCTCTCCCGAACTCACCACACCGCCCCGCACCGATACAACGAGATCTGCTTCAAATCCGCGCGGTGGAGGCTGACGGACAGCTAGGCATCGCCGATCTACTGCTGACCAACTTCTTGTGAGTACTGCTTGCCTGGTACTTTGCAATTTTAAAACAACCTGTGTAAGGTTAGATGGTGAGTTAGATTCGATGGTGCGAGCGTGGTGCGAAGTGCGATGCGTGGCCGCTCTCCCGAACTCACCACACCGCCCCGCACCGATACAACGAGATCTGCTTCAAATCCGCGCGGTGGAGGCTGACGGACGCGGACGGACAGCTGGGCATCGCCGATCTACTGCTGACCAACTTCTTGTGAGTGCTGCTTGCCTGGTACTTTGCAATTTTAAAACAACCTGTGTAAGGTTAGATGGTGAGTTAGATTCGATGGTGCGAGCGTGGTGCGAAGTGCGATGCGTGGCCGCTCTCCCGAACTCACCACACCGCCCCGCACCGATACAACGAGATCTGCTTCAAATCCGCGCGGTGGAGGCTGACGGACGCGGACGGACAGCTGGGCATCGCCGATCTACTGCTGACCAACTTCTTGTGAGTGCTGCTTGCCTGGTACTTTGCAATTTTAAAACAACCTGTGTAAGGTTAGATGGTGAGTTAGATTCGATGGTGCGAGCGTGGTGCGAAGTGCGATGCGTGGCCGCTCTCCCGAACTCACCACACCGCCCCGCACCGATACAACGAGATCTGCTTCAAATCCGCGCGGTGGAGGCTGACGGACGCGGACGGACAGCTGGGCATCGCCGATCTACTGCTGACCAACTTCTTGTGAGTGCTGCTTGCCTGGTACTTTGCAATTTTAAAACAACCTGTGTAAGGTTAGATGGTGAGTTAGATTCGATGGTGCGAGCGTGGTGCGAAGTGCGATGCGTGGCCGCTCTCCCGAACTCACCACACCGCCCCGCACCGATACAACGAGATCTGCTTCAAATCCGCGCGGTGGAGGCTGACGGACAGCTAGGCATCGCCGATCTACTGCTGACCAACTTCTTGTGAGTGCTGCTTGCCTGGTACTTTGCAATTTTAAAACAACCTGTGTAAGGTTAGATGGTGAGTTAGATTCGATGGTGCGAGCGTGGTGCGAAGTGCGATGCGTGGCCGCTCTCCCGAACTCACCACACCGCCCCGCACCGATACAACGATGATCTGCTTCAAATCCGCGCGGTGGAGGCTGACGGACGCGGACGGACAGCTGGGCATCGCCGATCTACTGCTGACCAACTTCTTGTGAGTGCTGCTTGCCTGGTACTTTGCAATTTTAAAACAACCTGTGTAAGGTTAGATGGTGAGTTAGATTCGATGGTGCGAGCGTGGTGCGAAGTGCGATGCGTGGCCGCTCTCCCGAACTCACCACACCGCCCCGCACCGATACAACGAGATCTGCTTCAAATCCGCGCGGTGGAGGCTGACGGACGCGGACGGACAGCTGGGCATCGCCGATCTACTGCTGACCAACTTCTTGTGAGTGCTGCTTGCCTGGTACTTTGCAATTTTAAAACAACCTGTGTAAGGTTAGATGGTGAGTTAGATTCGATGGTGCGAGCGTGGTGCGAAGTGCGATGCGTGGCCGCTCTCCCGAACTCACCACACCGCCCCGCACCGATACAACGAGATCTGCTTCAAATCCGCGCGGTGGAGGCTGACGGACGCGGACGGACAGCTGGGCATCGCCGATCTACTGCTGACCAACTTCTTGTGAGTGCTGCTTGCCTGGTACTTTGCAATTTTAAAACAACCTGTGTAAGGTTAGATGGTGAGTTAGATTCGATGGTGCGAGCGTGGTGCGAAGTGCGATGCGTGGCCGCTCTCCCGAACTCACCACACCGCCCCGCACCGATACAACGAGATCTGCTTCAAATCCGCGCGGTGGAGGCTGACGGACGCGGACGGACAGCTGGGCATCGCCGATCTACTGCTGACCAACTTCTTGTGAGTGCTGCTTGCCTGGTACTTTGCAATTTTAAAACAACCTGTGTAAGGTTAGATGGTGAGTTAGATTCGATGGTGCGAGCGTGGTGCGAAGTGCGATGCGTGGCCGCTCTCCCGAACTCACCACACCGCCCCGCACCGATACAACGAGATCTGCTTCAAATCCGCGCGGTGGAGGCTGACGGACGCGGACGGACAGCTGGGCATCGCCGATCTACTGCTGACCAACTTCTTGTGAGTGCTGCTTGCCTGGTACTTTGCAATTTTAAAACAACCTGTGTAAGGTTAGATGGTGAGTTAGATTCGATGGTGCGAGCGTGGTGCGAAGTGCGATGCGTGGCCGCTCTCCCGAACTCACCACACCGCCCCGCACCGATACAACGAGATCTGCTTCAAATCCGCGCGGTGGAGGCTGACGGACGCGGACGGACAGCTGGGCATCGCCGATCTACTGCTGACCAACTTCTTGTGAGTGCTGCTTGCCTGGTACTTTGCAATTTTAAAACAACCTGTGTAAGGTTAGATGGTGAGTTAGATTCGATGGTGCGAGCGTGGTGCGAAGTGCGATGCGTGGCCGCTCTCCCGAACTCACCACACCGCCCCGCACCGATACAACGAGATCTGCTTCAAATCCGCGCGGTGGAGGCTGACGGACGCGGACGGACAGCTGGGCATCGCCGATCTACTGCTGACCAACTTCTTGTGAGTGCTGCTTGCCTGGTACTTTGCAATTTTAAAACAACCTGTGTAAGGTTAGATGGTGAGTTAGATTCGATGGTGCGAGCGTGGTGCGAAGTGCGATGCGTGGCCGCTCTCCCGAACTCACCACACCGCCCCGCACCGATACAACGAGATCTGCTTCAAATCCGCGCGGTGGAGGCTGACGGACGCGGACGGACAGCTGGGCATCGCCGATCTACTGCTGACCAACTTCTTGTGAGTGCTGCTTGCCTGGTACTTTGCAATTTTAAAACAACCTGTGTAAGGTTAGATGGTGAGTTAGATTCGATGGTGCGAGCGTGGTGCGAAGTGCGATGCGTGGCCGCTCTCCCGAACTCACCACACCGCCCCGCACCGATACAACGAGATCTGCTTCAAATGCCGCGCGGTGGAGGCTGACGGACGCGGACGGACAGCTGGGCATCGCCGATCTACTGCTGACCAACTTCTTGTGAGTGCTGCTTGCCTGGTACTTTGCAATTTTAAAACAACCTGTGTAAGGTTAGATGGTGAGTTAGATTCGATGGTGCGAGCGTGGTGCGAAGTGCGATGCGTGGCCGCTCTCCCGAACTCACCACACCGCCCCGCACCGATACAACGAGATCTGCTTCAAATCCGCGCGGTGGAGGCTGACGACGGACAGCTAGGCATCGCCGATCTACTGCTGACCAACTTCTTGTGAGTGCTGCTTGCCTGGTACTTTGCAATTTTAAAACAACCTGTGTAAGGTTAGATGGTGAGTTAGATTCGATGGTGCGAGCGTGGTGCGAAGTGCGATGCGTGGCCGCTCTCCCGAACTCACCACACCGCCCCGCACCGATACAACGAGATCTGCTTCAAATCCGCGCGGTGGAGGCTGACGGACGCGGACGGACAGCTGGGCATCGCCGATCTACTGCTGACCAACTTCTTGTGAGTGCTGCTTGCCTGGTACTTTGCAATTTTAAAACAACCTGTGTAAGGTTAGATGGTGAGTTAGATTCGATGGTGCGAGCGTGGTGCGAAGTGCGATGCGTGGCCGCTCTCCCGAACTCACCACACCGCCCCGCACCGATACAACGAGATCTGCTTCAAATCCGCGCGGTGGAGGCTGACGGACGCGGACGGACAGCTGGGCATCGCCGATCTACTGCTGACCAACTTCTTGTGAGTGCTGCTTGCCTGGTACTTTGCAATTTTAAAACAACCTGTGTAAGGTTAGATGGTGAGTTAGATTCGATGGTGCGAGCGTGGTGCGAAGTGCGATGCGTGGCCGCTCTCCCGAACTCACCACACCGCCCCGCACCGATACAACGAGATCTGCTTCAAATCCGCGCGGTGGAGGCTGACGGACAGCTAGGCATCGCCGATCTACTGCTGACCAACTTCTTGTGAGTGCTGCTTGCCTGGTACTTTGCAATTTTAAAACAACCTGTGTAAGGTTAGATGGTGAGTTAGATTCGATGGTGCGAGCGTGGTGCGAAGTGCGATGCGTGGCCGCTCTCCCGAACTCACCACACCGCCCCGCACCGATACAACGAGATCTGCTTCAAATCCGCGCGGTGGAGGCTGACGGACGCGGACGGACAGCTGGGCATCGCCGATCTACTGCTGACCAACTTCTTGTGAGTGCTGCTTGCCTGGTACTTTGCAATTTTAAAACAACCTGTGTAAGGTTAGATGGTGAGTTAGATTCGATGGTGCGAGCGTGGTGCGAAGTGCGATGCGTGGCCGCTCTCCCGAACTCACCACACCGCCCCGCACCGATACAACGAGATCTGCTTCAAATCCGCGCGGTGGAGGCTGACGGACGCGGACGGACAGCTGGGCATCGCCGATCTACTGCTGACCAACTTCTTGTGAGTGCTGCTTGCCTGGTACTTTGCAATTTTAAAACAACCTGTGTAAGGTTAGATGGTGAGTTAGATTCGATGGTGCGAGCGTGGTGCGAAGTGCGATGCGTGGCCGCTCTCCCGAACTCACCACACCGCCCCGCACCGATACAACGAGATCTGCTTCAAATCCGCGCGGTGGAGGCTGACGGACAGCTAGGCATCGCCGATCTACTGCTGACCAACTTCTTGTGAGTGCTGCTTGCCTGGTACTTTGCAATTTTAAAACAACCTGTGTAAGGTTAGATGGTGAGTTAGATTCGATGGTGCGAGCGTGGTGCGAAGTGCGATGCGTGGCCGCTCTCCCGAACTCACCACACCGCCCCGCACCGATACAACGAGATCTGCTTCAAATCCGCGCGGTGGAGGCTGACGGACAGCTAGGCATCGCCGATCTACTGCTGACCAACTTCTTGTGAGTGCTGCTTGCCTGGTACTTTGCAATTTTAAAACAACCTGTGTAAGGTTAGATGGTGAGTTAGATTCGATGGTGCGAGCGTGGTGCGAAGTGCGATGCGTGGCCGCTCTCCCGAACTCACCACACCGCCCCGCACCGATACAACGAGATCTGCTTCAAATCCGCGCGGTGGAGGCTGACGGACGCGGACGGACAGCTGGGCATCGCCGATCTACTGCTGACCAACTTCTTGTGAGTGCTGCTTGCCTGGTACTTTGCAATTTTAAAACAACCTGTGTAAGGTTAGATGGTGAGTTAGATTCGATGGTGCGAGCGTGGTGCGAAGTGCGATGCGTGGCCGCTCTCCCGAACTCACCACATCGCCCCGCACCGATACAACGAGATCTGCTTCAAATCCGCGCGGTGGAGGCTGACGGACGCGGACGGACAGCTGGGCATCGCCGATCTACTGCTGACCAACTTCTTGTGAGTGCTGCTTGCCTGGTACTTTGCAATTTTAAAACAACCTGTGTAAGGTTAGATGGTGAGTTAGATTCGATGGTGCGAGCGTGGTGCGAAGTGCGATGCGTGGCCGCTCTCCCGAACTCACCACACCGCTCCGCACCGATACAACGAGATCTGCTTCAAATCCGCGCGGTGGAGGCTGACGGACAGCTAGGCATCGCCGATCTACTGCTGACCAACTTCTTGTGAGTGCTGCTTGCCTGGTACTTTGCAATTTTAAAACAACCTGTGTAAGGTTAGATGGTGAGTTAGATTCGATGGTGCGAGCGTGGTGCGAAGTGCGATGCGTGGCCGCTCTCCCGAACTCACCACACCGCCCCGCACCGATACAACGAGATCTGCTTCAAATCCGCGCGGTGGAGGCTGACGGACGCGGACGGACAGCTGGGCATCGCCGATCTACTGCTGACCAACTTCTTGTGAGTGCTGCTTGCCTGGTACTTTGCAATTTTAAAACAACCTGTGTAAGGTTAGATGGTGAGTTAGATTCGATGGTGCGAGCGTGGTGCGAAGTGCGATGCGTGGCCGCTCTCCCGAACTCACCACACCGCCCCGCACCGATACAACGAGATCTGCTTCAAATCCGCGCGGTGGAGGCTGACGGACGCGGACGGACAGCTGGGCATCGCCGATCTACTGCTGACCAACTTCTTGTGAGTGCTGCTTGCCTGGTACTTTGCAATTTTAAAACAACCTGTGTAAGGTTAGATGGTGAGTTAGATTCGATGGTGCGAGCGTGGTGCGAAGTGCGATGCGTGGCCGCTCTCCCGAACTCACCACACCGCCCCGCACCGATACAACGAGATCTGCTTCAAATCCGCGCGGTGGAGGCTGACGGACAGCTAGGCATCGCCGATCTACTGCTGACCAACTTCTTGTGAGTGCTGCTTGCCTGGTACTTTGCAATTTTAAAACAACCTGTGTAAGGTTAGATGGTGAGTTAGATTCGATGGTGCGAGCGTGGTGCGAAGTGCGATGCGTGGCCGCTCTCCCGAACTCACCACACCGCCCCGCACCGATACAACGTGATCTGCTTCAAATCCGCGCGGTGGAGGCTGACGGACGCGGACGGACAGCTGGGCATCGCCGATCTACTGCTGACCAACTTCTTGTGAGTGCTGCTTGCCTGGTACTTTGCAATTTTAAAACAACCTGTGTAAGGTTAGATGGTGAGTTAGATTCGATGGTGCGAGCGTGGTGCGAAGTGCGATGCGTGGCCGCTCTCCCGAACTCACCACACCGCCCCGCACCGATACAACGAGATCTGCTTCAAATCCGCGCGGTGGAGGCTGACGGACAGCTAGGCATCGCCGATCTACTGCTGACCAACTTCTTGTGAGTGCTGCTTGCCTGGTACTTTGCAATTTTAAAACAACCTGTGTAAGGTTAGATGGTGAGTTAGATTCGATGGTGCGAGCGTGGTGCGAAGTGCGATGCGTGGCCGCTCTCCCGAACTCACCACACCGCCCCGCACCGATACAACGTGATCTGCTTCAAATCCGCGCGGTGGAGGCTGACGGACGCGGACGGACAGCTGGGCATCGCCGATCTACTGCTGACCAACTTCTTGTGAGTGCTGCTTGCCTGGTACTTTGCAATTTTAAAACAACCTGTGTAAGGTTAGATGGTGAGTTAGATTCGATGGTGCGAGCGTGGTGCGAAGTGCGATGCGTGGCCGCTCTCCCGAACTCACCACACCGCCCCGCACCGATACAACGAGATCTGCTTCAAATCCGCGCGGTGGAGGCTGACGGACGCGGACGGACAGCTGGGCATCGCCGATCTACTGCTGACCAACTTCTTGTGAGTGCTGCTTGCCTGGTACTTTGCAATTTTAAAACAACCTGTGTAAGGTTAGATGGTGAGTTAGATTCGATGGTGTGAGCGTGGTGCGAAGTGCGATGCGTGGCCGCTCTCCCGAACTCACCACACCGCCCCGCACCGATACAACGAGATCTGCTTCAAATCCGCGCGGTGGAGGCTGACGGACGCGGACGGACAGCTGGGCATCGCCGATCTACTGCTGACCAACTTCTTGTGAGTGCTGCTTGCCTGGTACTTTGCAATTTTAAAACAACCTGTGTAAGGTTAGATGGTGAGTTAGATTCGATGGTGCGAGCGTGGTGCGAAGTGCGATGCGTGGCCGCTCTCCCGAACTCACCACACCGCCCCGCACCGATACAACGAGATCTGCTTCAAATCCGCGCGGTGGAGGCTGACGGACGCGGACGGACAGCTGGGCATCGCCGATCTACTGCTGACCAACTTCTTGTGAGTGCTGCTTGCCTGGTACTTTGCAATTTTAAAACAACCTGTGTAAGGTTAGATGGTGAGTTAGATTCGATGGTGCGAGCGTGGTGCGAAGTGCGATGCGTGGCCGCTCTCCCGAACTCACCACATCGCCCCGCACCGATACAACGAGATCTGCTTCAAATCCGCGCGGTGGAGGCTGACGGACGCGGACGGACAGCTGGGCATCGCCGATCTACTGCTGACCAACTTCTTGTGAGTGCTGCTTGCCTGGTACTTTGCAATTTTAAAACAACCTGTGTAAGGTTAGATGGTGAGTTAGATTCGATGGTGCGAGCGTGGTGCGAAGTGCGATGCGTGGCCGCTCTCCCGAACTCACCACACCGCTCCGCACCGATACAACGAGATCTGCTTCAAATCCGCGCGGTGGAGGCTGACGGACAGCTAGGCATCGCCGATCTACTGCTGACCAACTTCTTGTGAGTGCTGCTTGCCTGGTACTTTGCAATTTTAAAACAACCTGTGTAAGGTTAGATGGTGAGTTAGATTCGATGGTGCGAGCGTGGTGCGAAGTGCGATGCGTGGCCGCTCTCCCGAACTCACCACACCGCCCCGCACCGATACAACGAGATCTGCTTCAAATCCGCGCGGTGGAGGCTGACGGACGCGGACGGACAGCTGGGCATCGCCGATCTACTGCTGACCAACTTCTTGTGAGTGCTGCTTGCCTGGTACTTTGCAATTTTAAAACAACCTGTGTAAGGTTAGATGGTGAGTTAGATTCGATGGTGCGAGCGTGGTGCGAAGTGCGATGCGTGGCCGCTCTCCCGAACTCACCACACCGCCCCGCACCGATACAACGAGATCTGCTTCAAATCCGCGCGGTGGAGGCTGACGGACGCGGACGGACAGCTGGGCATCGCCGATCTACTGCTGACCAACTTCTTGTGAGTGCTGCTTGCCTGGTACTTTGCAATTTTAAAACAACCTGTGTAAGGTTAGATGGTGAGTTAGATTCGATGGTGCGAGCGTGGTGCGAAGTGCGATGCGTGGCCGCTCTCCCGAACTCACCACATCGCCCCGCACCGATACAACGAGATCTGCTTCAAATCCGCGCGGTGGAGGCTGACGGACGCGGACGGACAGCTGGGCATCGCCGATCTACTGCTGACCAACTTCTTGTGAGTGCTGCTTGCCTGGTACTTTGACTAAAAGCTTGAAACGACCTGCGTAAGGTTTGCTGATGAGTTAGATTCGATGGTGCGAGCGTGGCGCGAATTGCATGCCCATAGAGTCCTCTCGGTCCATAGAGTCCTCTAACATTATCATTGCTCATGATTCAAACTTTTTTTATAACTGACTGACATTGTATTTTTTGATACCCCGTTGTATTTCAATATACATACGTATATTGTACGTGGTTTCTGTTTGACACAGGTACACGAAAACATCTCGCTCGGACGACTCGGTGGAGCATCAACTTGAAGTGGGATACGTGCGGGTCACCAATTTGCTGCCGAATGAGCCCTTCCCAGAGGTTTGTTACAAATACCCTTATCTGAAACAAATGCCCCGTCTCGGAGAGCACGTTATGTTGGTTTTTATCTTTAACGTTAACGGTCATTAAATCTTTTGCGGCTCTGAAAGTCTAAATCTAACCCAAACCTAACCCAAACCTAACCCAAACCTAACCCAAACCTAACCCAAACCTTATCCAAAGAAAACCCCTACCATTATTGGAAAAGAGTCACGACCGTTTATTGTAATTGTTGTGAGAGAAGGAGAGAGAGAGAGTTTTTTGTGGCAAATTGTAGTGTTTGTACTATTTTCGTTGTCAGGTGCTGGCCCCGCAGGCGGCGTCGGGCCGGGCCCCCGTGGCGCGCCGCGCGGCGCTGCGAGTGTTTTGCCGGGACCGACCGCCAGTCGGTGGGATCTCTGTGAAAGAACATTTCGAGGTCAACATTGTGCCTATTCGGATAGGTCTGTGTCTACATTTTTATAAACTGTTCTGTTTAGCATAGGGTTGAAAAACTCCACGACGCATTCGCGTAAGTAAAATGAATCTTAGCTATAGCGTTTTAAAGTCTCAAATTCAGTGCAACCGATTTGAATTTGGAGCATATTCCTATACGAGAACGTATAAGAATGTTTACATGAAATTGAGCTCTAAATCAATGGTGTTATGGTTCAATTTACTTTGTTAATGAATACAAATACGATTCTATCGAAATTTTATACTAACCCAACTGCTATATACATTATACACTCATATACTTCAGAGTTTAACATAGATACTTCTCGTTAGGTCTAACAAAGAAGTTCTTCAACACGATGCTCAAGTTCTGCTTCCCGGAGCGCGACCCCGACGCCATGGAGGAGGGCGAGGACGAGGGCGAGGGCTCCACCTCCACGCTGCGCTCCTCCGGCGGCTCCAAGAAAGTGAAGAAGAAGAGCAAGGACTCCAACTCCAACTTCTACGTCAAGAGGGACAAGAAGGACAAGGACGATGTGGAGAAGATGAAGGTAACCCTCCTATCTAGGGTTTATTAATAATAGGTATAGTTTTTGCAATTCAAGAGGGCGCGTGAGCTTTATTTATGGTTATGTCGTGTACATGCACATTGCATAAGTGTGCGTGCCTGTCAGGAGCCTAGGTGGGAGCAGTTAGGAGCGAGCAAGCTCTCGCTCACACTTATACAAATACGATACACACACCACCACTATACCAGGTTACCCGCTTCGATCTTAAACGACATCGTCTCTTACCACAAGGTTGTAGGCAATTAATTTGTGATTCTTTCGAAGGTGTATCCTAAGAGAACTTTAGCTTCTGATACGAAAGGCCTGAGAAAGTCCTTAATGTCATCAAAATCGTGTGAAGTCTGCCTAAGCCCTTCTTACTGTACGAGACCTGTGTTGAGTATAGGATAATAGTCATCATTAAGTATGGAAGGGCAGATTAAGGCATCTCTGTTGTTAGGTTTTTTAACCAACGAAAAAAAGGAAGAGGTTCTCAATTCGCCGCGTATATATATTTTTTAATAAAAATATATGTCCTAGCGCTTCACTACGACCATACCAAATGGTAAGCGAAGGTTGCCTAAGGTGGTAGTCGGCAAAATAGAAGCCGAAAGAGCATCCTAAATTTTAGCGTGTGGTGTTTAAGCAGGCAAACTTAACATTAGCGTTAGTTTTTACTATGACTACATTGAATTTTAGCTAATAATCCAAATAGATTTGCGATTTAAATCTCTATTCTATTCTATTCTATAGGAGAGAGCAGAAAAGAACAAGCTGTTCATTTACATCAAAATCCCGGAGGTGCCCGTGCGAGTGTCGTATAAAGGCAGCAAGGAGAAGAACCTGGAGGACGTGCGCGACCTGCCGCTCGTGCTGCCGACCCTGGAGTACCACAACGTGACCTGGACGTGGCTGGACCTGCTGCTGGCCACCAAGAGTGATACCAGAAGGTAGATATATTACATACTCTACGATTTATTAAACGAAACGATGCTTGAAATACCGGGTTTTTGAAATATCTTCGGCGACGTCAACCTATAGACGTCCACTGTTAGAAATAATTCTCAGGATTCTAAGTCTTTTTTAGAAACTTTCGTACGTCACCTTAAGATAACCTATTTCTTGAACATAAAGACCAAAGTAGACGGTTCATTTTCGAGGCTTCACCAATGAGTCATCGAAAATGAACCGTCTAAAAACCGACCGTTCACAGATGATTTTGTATCCCGCGACTAAAGGTTCACTGCATCGTTCATCGCAAAAATGAACGATGAACAGTGCACCGGTATCCCGCGACTAAAGGTTCAGTGCATCGTTCATCGCAAAAATGAACGATGAACAGTGCACCGTCTAATTTGGCCCTAAAGTGTGTTATTTGAGTGTTTTGTCTGGTTGCGTGCAGGGTGATAGTGTCGCAGGCCATCCGACAGAAGCTGCAACTGCACCGACGCGCCGCCGCCGCGCCCGAGCCGCTTGAGGAGGACAAGGCAAGATTACTACTCGGCGATCGCACTGTAAGTCACTCAACGACTTCCAAAAGACACTAACATCAAAAAAAAATTTTTTTTTGATGTTAGATAAAAAAAAAAAAATTTTTTTTTTTTTTTAATTATTCAAATAAACTTTTACAAAGTGCTTTCGAATCTACCACTGGTTCGGAATGCCGTTCCAACCGCGAGAAGAACCAGCGAAGAAGAAACTCGACGGTTGCTCTTTTGAAAATGATATGTAAGATGTATATGTTAAGAACAACAAAGTTCAATCAGGGTGTTTCTTGAACAATAAGAAAAAAAAAAACGAGTAAACACATAGGCTACATTTTATCCCGGAAAATTTCCCGAGTTCCCGTCGGAAAACAAAAACTTTAATTCACGCGGACGAAGTCGCGGACATCATCTAATCTAGTAATATATAAAAATGTAGTGAAACAAACATACCCCATCCCACAATTCCTTTTGCAGGTGGCAGAAAACAAACCTCAAAAGAAGAGCGCTCCTAGCGTGTTTAAGTTTTCAAAATCGTAGCGAAAGTTGAACAAGTTTTGTGACCAAACGAAACTGAACCAAAACAAGACTTAATTGTAATATTTTTTTAGTGTTAAGCAAGCACAGACTAAAGATAAAAGATAGACAGAGGCCTCGTCAATAAGCATGTTCCAAATATGAAGCCAATCGTGTAAAGTAAAACATTAATTCATTTCATTCATCTCAACTCATCGCCATCCTACTACTGGGCAAAGGATTTAAGCCATTATCCATCATTTGCGGATTTTTTAGACTTCAGAAACTTTGAGGACAAATAGATAACTCTCCGGCATACAGGTTTCCTGGCGATATTTTCCTTCACCGTTATTACATGTATACTACGGAAACCTGCTAATACAACTTTGAAGCAAATAATAACTTTTTCTTGACCATATTTCAGCGGCTATTTCAATGAAAGAATAAGCAAACAAAGAGTTATTATAGTGCACAAGTGTGTGCACAAACACTGTTGCGCTTTCTATTCCCTCACTCTTGTGGTCTGATTAGTGGTATTTCGACACTATCCCATTGATCAGGTGGCGACTGACCCACGGCTTAGCATGGTTTAGGAAGCATGTAAGGTTTTATACCGCCAACCTGGACAGCTATTGCAATGTTCTTGCAGAAAAAAGCAATAGCTATTTTAGCTCAACAAAGGATTCAATCCCGGGACCAAAATATTACCGAAGACCGAATAAGAGAATTTGGCAATAGATTAACGAGGCAGTTGAACAATGCAAGTGGTAGGGTAATCTTACTTTTTTCCGACCTGACCAATCTCTGTCTTTCTATTTTTTTCCTTAGTCTGTGGTATTAAAATACCTTTGTACGTTAATAGTATACGAACACCAGTGAAAATACGATTAATTATTTTTTTGAAAATAAATCATCGAAAAATGTTCATTCCAAATTAATTAATTTATAATTATTATTTTAAGGCAATTTTTATGAGGCTGTTAATTGATCTTAAATAAAGATTGTTTGCTATTGTCTTAGCACAAAAATATAGAACAACTGTTTAATGCGTGTTTATTTCAAACTGTACTATAATTAGATTACCAATTTTAATCTAGACGCATTCATTAAAATGTGAAAAAAATACATTTTATGATGAAAATTATATATTACGGAACCCTATACTGCGCACGGCCTGACACGCTTTTGGCCGTTTATTTCATTATATGCATAGGCCTCTAGCGAAAAAAAAAACGTATTCAAAAAGACAATAGATTTTTTGTGTTAAGACAGTAAGTAATTTTTTTTAATATAGCGGGCATGCTAAACAAATTCCCGTATTTATTTATTATATTATACCGTTGAACAAAACGGGGGTTTTTAAAAGATATTTTACTGAAACAAACTGTAAATAAATAATTTTTCCTTTTTTTTTATCATTTACTATTGTTAATTTATTGATGAAATTAAACAATAAGTATATTTTTGTAATACCATTTAAGGACATCAATTCAAATGGATGCACAAACAGAAGCAAAGCATTTTATAATAGGTTTTTCGTTATTTACTATCTGCTGAGGATACTGCATGCAGAATACTACGTAATAATGTCTCCATAGTTCATAAAATAAAGCGCGATTCACGTGACAGCTGTCAAAGGGAAGCTGTAAAAGTACTAAAATCGATTAAAATTTATTATCAATTATTTCGATTATTGTGAATGATATTTCAAGTGATAATATTCGACCGCCGCGCCGTATCGTTGAGATGCGATACATTTATTTACGTCGAGTAAGTTATTTAAAGTTAAGCGAACTCATATTGTATGTAACATTCATTCATCCATTCATTCATTTTTCATCTCAATCACCGGCCCACTTATGGGCACAGGTCTCTTCCTGAATGAAATGGGTATAGCCATAGTCCACCACTGGCCAAGTCAAGATTGGCAGAATTTAAAAAATTCGGAATTAAAGATTGTATTATTTTGTTATTTATATAATAATATTTAAATTTTAATTTAGATTGAGATCTAGATTGAATTAAAAATAGAAAACAATTTTTTTCCAATTTGCAAAATCTACAGTTGGTATTAGAGACCTGAATCAAGCTATATTTGGAATTATATAACTCTAGTATATTTTCCCGCTTGTAGACATATTATTTATTGTTATTTGTGTTCCATGAGTCCTTAATTTATTCATGAAAAAAAGTGTCAATTAATACGTTATCTTATCACATCATTCTGTATGCATAGGTGATAAAATATGATTATTAGATACCTAATACATAATATATTCTTGAATAAATTATATACCTAACATTGTGTATATGTATAGTTATGATTTTACATTATACATGTATAGGTATGCATATAATGTGTTGTCATAACTATACATTATGTATATGACTTCAGCATAGGGAGACATTTAATCAAAAAGGCAGTATTGTAAGCGTATTTATCAAGTATTTTATACATAATTAATAACCAGACGGTTATTAATTATTATTATATTAATGGAATGAAATATAGTTTCTGTATTAAATGTTTACAAGCATTTTATTAAAATATTCATCCTTTTTAAATAGCTTTATTTATATGAAACATTTAAAGTGAATTCTCTATCTTTTGTGAAAAAAATATTTATGCATAATTTGTCATTTTGCGCAATACGCAAGAATTTTGTGGATTTTGGCATCAACCTTTATTCACTACTCCAGCAAACTCTTCAAGTATTTGGAACGGTAAAGTTATTAGTTTCTTTTTAATTTAATTAAAGTAGCTAAAGTTCCGACCACAATAGGTGTCATTTATTTTCCGAACCGTGTTAAGATTAGTAGGTACTCAAATTAAAGGCGTCATTCAAAACATTACCGAACGTCCCCAAACGCCGGTCGAATCATCTTCCGAGAAAACCGCGCGAAACGGCCGTCACAGCAACGTGAAGAATTTTCCGACTATTTTCTACGGGTTACCTCATTCACGGCCTTGCTTCAAAAGTTTGCTCTTCAGTGTTGGCCCGGCCGCCGAGCGGAGTACACGTGTCGCCCGCTACGAAATACGACTACGAACTCGTAAAGTCGAAACGATCATGAGGACGAATTACATAATTTATTTGAATAAATAAATAGTGTTTTTGTATTATATCTGTTGAAATTAATTTTCTTGTGCTGTGCTGTGACTCATTTTTTTTTTACGATGGCGTTATTTTTGTGGGTTTTTCTGTGCGCCTGGGCGGGCGCCCTGGGATTCAATGTGGACATCCCCTCGAGGGTAGTTTATACGGGAAACTATAGGTCTATGTTTGGATTTACTGTGCAATCGCATGTGGACGGCGATCGGAAAATGTAAGTATTTATTTTTTATTTTATTTTTTTATTGAATATAAATGTAGAGTTTTCCGACTCTCACCGAAAACTACTTTAGCTTTTCTTCCGTCTTTGAATCCTTTTATTTACGCAGGTTGTACGTCTGTTGAAATTATTTAGCAATTTATTAAAATATATTTTTTTAATTAAAAAATTTTGAAATCAAAATAAAAAATATGCATTCGGTGTCGGCGTAATGATGAGAGCTGTATTGGGGAAAACCACAAGTGTTATAAACATTTTAATAATAATAATAAACACGTAAACTATGACCAATAAGTTATTCGATTTGCATATTATCAAGGTAAAGCCAAAGCTGTTCGACTCTGTAGGTACCTATCATAAATTTTATGATTTCTTACAAAATTGGCACTTTAACACTCTTTCGCTATAACAATACTCTCATAAATTAAACTTTAAATCGACGCTTGCTCGAAAAATAAAGGTTACGAAAATTGCGAGGTTAAAATAACACTGAACAATGATTCATTGAACGTCTCTGAAATGGGACACGCTGCCCGGAATAACAATAAAAACAAAATTATTATATTTTTAAGAGCCTACATAACACTTTAAAATTAAATAAGCACATAGGTACTCGTACATACTTCACGCTAATATTATAAAGGCGAAAGTTTGTATGTGTGTGTGTATGTTTGTTACTCCTTCACGCCACCACTAATGAACAGATTTGGCTGTTTATAATGGTGATAGGCGATAGCTCATAACCAGGATTAACACATAGGCTACATTTTATCCCGGAAAATTAAAGAGTTTCCGCGGAAATTATAAACCTTAATCCAAGCCACGGCCATCGTCTAGTAATAATATAGGTACAAGTAGTAAAAAGAATTGCATAAATCCTAAAGTATGGATGGATGGATGGATGTTTGTTACTCTTTCACGTAAAAACTACTGAACCGATTTGGCTGTTTGGCATAGAGATTATAGTGTGGAATAACACATAGGCTACTTTTTATTCCGGAAAATAAGAGAGTTCCCGCGGGAATCACAAAACCTTAATCCACGCGAACGAAGTTGCGGACACCACCTAGTCCTCAATAAATTTATGTCCCATTGAAACCAAAATTATAACGTTTTAAGAGTACTACATAAATCTTTGAGATTAAATTTTGATGATTTATGTAGAACGTGGAAGGCATAAATGGTAATTCGTGAAGGTTGCGCGGCCGTAGATACACAAGTCAGTTTTATCTCACATGACATCATCGGCAAAGAAGTTCATACGTGCGATTTTTAGCACGCTTTTAGTTGATTTGCTGTATCGCTAAAATCCGAGTAAGTATTATAAAATGTATACCTAACTTATACTTTAGCTTGTAACTGCATGTTTGACCAAACAGATTTTGCGGATTACAGCAAAATAATTCTAACCTTTTCTTGCTAAATGTATATCTACCTAAATCCTCCCAACGTGTTAGTCTATCCGTAATTTCGTACGTTATCCCAAACGGTGTGGATTTTTATCCAGTTTTCACCAAGGGATAATTTTTTTTTTTAATATCAGCTAAGCTGAAGTTGAGTTATGTCCTCCTATCAATCTAGATAAGTAAAAAGCTTGTGGGTAAATAGTGCAACGTGTGGGATTAAAACCTGCGACCTTTCAGTATTCGGTCCGCACCTTTAACCGTTGGGCTATTGAGGCTCTGAATTAGTATGATTCTGCAAGGTGTGTATAATTTATACAGGTTTGGGAATTAACTGAACTATAATGGATGTTCGCCGATTAAGACGACTGTATCAAAAAGTGCGCTCTTTAACCCATTGGAGGCCTTGCGCACATTAGGATAATGGAGCCCCTATGAATTCTACGATATAGGGATTCTGCGAGTAGATCGCACTGTACATATACATTTGGCGCCAGTCATCATCGTAACTCTTGGTGAAAGACACAAAAAAATATATTTGAAAACTAGTTCACTGATGATTTTTCTTTAAAAAGTAGGTACCTATGCTTAGTATACTTACCATTAAATTATAATCTTGATGTCAGTTCACATAAAATCACTGAAAATCAATGTACTTAGACCGAATGGCAGTGCTATTTACGCTTGATACATTTGAACCGTGTATTATTGGTTGTAATACACACACGAGAATGATGTCTAATTGAGTTCATCCACGTATTGCGCGATGACAGACAGAAAGCGTCTTTGATGTATCGTCGCGGTCCATCAGACAGACGCGTCTTGCGTCTCACGGGCCTCGCAGTGTGTCTGATTTAGAATAGTCATGTCAATAACATTATATTGATTATCTCTATACCTTCTTCTTTATCAACCGATAGATGTCCACTGTTGGACAAAGGTCTCTTGCATGGACTCTCACAGGTTTCGGTCTCGCGCCGTCTGAATCCAGCGGTTTCTTGCGACTCGTTTGATGTCGTCGGTCCACCTAGTTGTGGGGTTTGCCAACACTGCGCTTCCCGGTGCGGGGTCGCCACTTCAGCACCTTGGACCCCAACGACATTTCCACTTTAGTTTCGCGACTCGCTGACTCTATTACCTATAGGCATTGTGAACTCTATTAGTATAAAATTGCTGTATTTAATATTATTTCTATAGGTGTTTAATGTTATTTATTTATTTATTTATTTATTTATTTATTTATTTATTTATTGGTAATCAACAGCGTTTACAACACAATTTTACAAGATTATTATAGTCCTTAAATAAAGCCCATGAAAGTTGGTGTTTGAGTTTTCGGTTAGGTTCATTTGAAAATAAAGAAATATTTTGTATCGTTTTCTTTATTTTCCAGAAAAACTGAAATACAGTTGTAGTAGGTACGTGTATATTACACGTCAATTCTATCCCAAACTGATTTTCATAAATTTCACTCGAGCGAAACCGGGGCGTGTCAGTCAGCTAGTGAAAAATGAATAACTGTTACGCGCTGAAGGAAATAGATGTCGCTACGAGCGATGGCTCGCGGCGCGGGGAGCGGACGTATGGCGCCAGCCGGTCTACACTATCATGGCGACGGTCGGTGCGAAGTAATGTTCTGTGGCACGTGTGGGTTAATGCAAAATTGTGAACCTAACCTAAATATGTAACTGATGTTGCGTTGTAATTCTAAGTGATGTGAATTAATAACTGGACAAGCTAATTATTAAACGAGATTGTAAACATATCCAGAGTCTGATTTCACATTCAGAAGTGGGATTTACGACGAAAATTGGACCCAAATACAGAGAGATCAGTGCAGTGAAAGACAATGCGTTCATGCGGCTACTAAGAAATGCTGATTATGTCCGGCTTCCCTGACAAGTGCCAGCACATTTCATGTGGAATCAGTCAATGTCGCTATCGATAAAACTTTTGTATGGTGAACGCGATTTTGTAAGAGTTGAAGAGGATGTCTTTTAAGGATCTCGACAAAGTTGCGTGAAACTAGATTTTCATTGAGACGACTCGAGAGGTGTTAAAGCAGTGACATTAGCGGTTTGCTAAGCGTTTTACAATAAAAAACGAGCCGCTGTAGAATGAAACTTCCAGCTGATGGTCATAGATACCTACAGGGTGTAATCTACTCGAAGGGATACTCAATAGTTGCTACCCAGAAGTCTGCGATCTCTAATCTGTGTCTGCGATGTTATAGAAGATGCTTTTCATGAAACTGACTTGTCTGAGACTAAGTGCAAATTGAGTTTATACTTGGACGTATAGATTTTACTACAAGAATCAAGTTTGTGGGACTGAATATCGTAGAGAATGCAGCTGATCATGATGAAGATGTATTTTGGCAGAAAGGCGAATTTATTACACGTGCTTTACCCTTAATTTACCCAGTTAACCAATGCACGACGAGATAAGGGTCGAAGGTGATGATGATAAATCGACTTTTCTTCCGACACAGTTATTACTGAGGTGCGTAGTTGTTATTTTTATTTATCTGTCTGTTGGTTTTAACCATCTGTTTTCTGTCTGATCTGATCTGTTCTGTTTTCTGTCCGATCTGTTCTGTTTCCTGTCTGATCTGTTCTGTCCATTTAATTTCTTAATCTGTTTAATCCGTTTATCCGTTTTACCCGTTTCACCTGTTTATTTGTTTTATCCGTTTTATCCGTTTACCCATTTCACCTGTTTTGTTTTATCCGTTTATCCGTTTTACCGATTTCACCTGTTTTATGTTTTATCCGTTTAACCATTTTACCCGTTTCACTTGTTTATTTGTTTTATCCGTTTTACCTGTTTTACCCGTTTTATCCGTTTACCCGTTTTATCCATTTACTCGTTTTATCTGTTTTATCCGTTTATCCGTTTTACCCATGTCACATGTTTTATGTTTTATCCGTTTATCTGTTTTACCCAGTTCACCTGTTTTATGTTTTATCCGTTTTACCGTTTCACCTGTTTATTTGTTTTACCCGTTTTATCCGTTTACCCGTTTCACCTGTTTCATCCATTTATCCGTTTAATGCGTTTTACCTGTTTTATCCGTCTTATCCGTTTTACTCATTTCACCTGTTTTATGTTTTATCCGTTTTATCGTTTCACCTGTTTATTTGTTTTGCCCGTTTTATCCGTTTCACCTGTTTCATCCATTTATCCGTTTAATGCGTTTTACCAGTTTTATCCGTCTTATCCGTTTTACCCATTTCCCCTGTTTTATGTTTTATCCGTTTTACCGTTTCCCCTGTTTATTTATTTTATGCTTTTTATCCATTTACCCATTTCACCTGGTTTATCCGTTAAATCCGTTTTACCTGTTTTATCCGTTATCCGTTTATTTAGTTTTACCCATTTCACCTGTTTATGTTTTATCCGTTTACTCGGTTTACCTGTTTTATCCGTTTATCCGTGTAACCCGTTATATTCGGTTATCCGTTTTATCCGTTTCACCTGTTTATGTTTTATGCGTTTTATCCATATCATCTGTTTATCTGTTTTATCCATTTTACCTGTTTCACCCGTTTTATCCGTTTTACTTGATTAACTGTTTAACTTGTTTTCCTATTTATCCGTTTAATCCGTTTTATCCAATCTGCCCGTTCTGTCCGTCCTGTCCATCCTGTACGTCCTGTCCTGTACGTTCTGTACGTTCTGCGCGTTCTGCGCGTTCTGCACGTTCTGTACGTTCTGTGCGTTCTGTGCGTTCTGTGCGTTCTGTACGTTCTGTCTTATCTGTACTATCTGTATTATATCTTTTATCAGTTTTATATCCGTTATTATCCGTTTAATCTGTGTTATCTGCTGTAACTGCTTTATCTCTAATAACTGTATTATCTGTACTATCTGTACCATCTATCTATATATATATGTATGTATGTATAAAAATGTTAGTTATGTTATGTGTACTAACTGTATTATCTGTACTATCTGTATTATATCTTTTATCAGTTTTATCAGTTTTATCCGTTAAATCTGTGCTATCTACTGTAACTGCTTTATCTCTATTAACTGTATTATCTGTACTATCTGTACTGTCTGTATTATCTCTTTTATCTGTATTATTTCTTTTATCTATTTATCTGTTTTATCTGTTAAATCTGTTCATTCTGTTTAATCTGTTTGATTTGAGTATGATGTTCTGATTCTGAACCCAAGTAGAGTCTGTTCCGACTTCTGTTCTATTCAATTCTGATTCTAATTTTTAACCCTCATACGAATATACGAGTGTTATGGGTTTGACATATGTGTCTGTATATCTGTGACATCATCGCTCCCAAATGAATGTACCGATTTTGATGCGGTTCCTTTCTGTTTGAAAGCTGACGGGATTAGGATGGTTTTTGGATTTTCAAAAGTTAGGATCTGTACAGGCGTTAAATATCATCAGCTCATTTCCTGCTTGACAAAAGGGTCTTACAGACTTCCGCAGGTCTGTCGATCTGAAAATTGATGATTGGGGTCCCTGATAGAGAAAATAAAAATTACAATTTTATTTGTTTATGTGCATGAGAAAATCCGATTCTGATTCACAAAAATATGTCTTTTGACTCTGGTTCATCTTTTACGAAGGATATGGTTAAAATATATTCTGATTTACGAAATTATGATGTGTTCATATTATGTGTATAACTTAATAATGTTTTATTTTAATTGACTCTACTAGAGCGGACTGTAGAACGTAGCTGATCAGCATAAACGGTTTTTAGTCAAAGAAAAATGTTGATAGTAGATTGTGTGTGGAGTACTGAGCTTTGAATGTCTTAACAGTCAAGAACAGGTTCCTTTTGCCAAGCATTGGTGATGATAAGTTGAGAAATTAACTGGTAAACACTAGTTTAGACTTAGCACAGGACTACTACCTAATTATCCTAGCAACGGAGGCTATTAAGATCACACCTGATTTTAAATTCTATCTTAAGTTTACTATACCTATCCGGAAGTAGGGGTCGCACCCGAAGAACTGTTTGTTCCTATGTTGTTGTTGAAAATATTATAAGAACCTCCATAAGTGATATTGTTTTAAGTTCCGGATACCTTGACCTTAATATGGGTAAATACTATCAACTGCTTTAACCGAAATTTGGCTCGTCTCTGTTATGCGTGCTCTACCGCCTTAAGATATTTTGTTAACTGATCCGTTATCTCACGTGCCTTAGTGTTAACTAAAGTCCAAGTAACTTAAAGGTGTGCACCAAACATTGGTTGCCTTACATCTGCAACGATAAAGTTCCATCCGAAATCGTAGATTAAGCACACTGATACATTTGACACCTTAAGTATTGATCTCCGATTCGTTTGCAGCAAGTAATTATAGTCCCTTAGTAAAATATTTGCTGGACAGTGAAATCACTGATACGTTCACACCAGAAGAACTTAAGTTTTAACTCACATCCGAAAAGCTTAGGTAGTTTAAGGCGACGACCAGCATTGTAGTGAATAGGTAGCTACAGTAGTAATTTGTTGAAGAGCCACAACTTCCGGCCCTGTGGCCATATTCAGTTTCCGCTTCTTTTCCTCCAGTTCTCCTCCCAGTTGCATGGTTTGATTCCTACGCATTCTATCACCAAATTTGGTGATTTCCTCTATCATATTAGGAGAGTTACTATTGGATTACTTCGTAGAAGTATTGGGTGTCGATTTTAGTTCTGAGACTAGATCAGTAGTACCTGCTGTTTCATCATCTTATCAGCAATTTTGGTCAAATAGTTGAGGCCCCTGGAGTTTGCCACTATCCTGCATATATCTCAAAGCTGAGATTGCTTTTGCTCTCTTAGTTTCATCTTCTCTAAGAGGTTCTGGATTTGATGTATTTCCAAATTTCCGATGCCATGGCCTCGGCTCTTACTTAAAGGCCCTAGAACTCATTAGGTTATTGTGATGCCAGCTGGGACCATGTATTGGCAACGACGCCACTTATAGATGAAAACACTCGTCGGTTTCCTTTTTGCTCTGCGCGCCAGGTGTCGAGCCTTGTGCCGGGACAGGCACCGGTGGAAGTGCTTTTGGGATAGTGTTGGGTGGCTGAGTGCTTAATAAGAGGTATACTAGCTTGCTCACTGTGGCATATATATGTATGCAGTTGTTATATGTTTGGTTGGGAGAGTACAGTTATGTCACTGTGGACACATTAGCGCTGACTGTTGTTCGCTCGCAGGCCAATGGGTATACATAGTGCTCAAGGTGTGTTGAGGTGTACAGTGCCGACACCGCAGTGTGCATGTAAGCAGGGCTGTGCGAAAGGACGCGGGTTCTACCGAATGGTCGATCTAACTTCGTGGTGTAAAAAAATGGAAGGTTGTAGAATATTGTGGCGGTGGTTGCTGCTGGTGTCTGCAACCAAAGTTCAGTAAATTATGGCAACTGGTTCTGATAAGGACAGTGTAGATGCACAGGATATAATAGATCTTCTAGAAAGTTAAAAACCTACTTCAGTCCGATCTGGTTCAGTCATTTTAGCTCTGCATCTGAAAATCTTATTCTCCACTAATGCCTGTGTGTGAATACCTGCTGGTATTCACTTTTCAGGATGGCCGATGTTACGCGCTGAAGGAAATAGATGTCGCTACGAGCGATGGCTCGCGGCGCGGGGAGCGGACGTATGGCGCCAGCCGGTCTACACTATCATGGCGACGGTCGGTGCGAAGTAATGTTCTGTGGCACGTGTGGGTTAATGCAAAATTGTGAACCTAACCTAAATATGTAACTGATGTTGCGTTGTAATTCTAAGTGATGTGAATTAATAACTGGACAAGCTAATTATTAAACGAGATTGTAAACATATCCAGAGTCTGATTTCACATAACTTTTATAAAACTTTTAAATAAACAAACCACTTTGCGTGAAAGTTACCGAAGTTATTTGTATGTTGGTCTATTTTGTTAACTTAAAACTTAAGAACACAGGTCTTCTGAAAACGAAGACCACTACCCACTTAATCAAGTCTAGTCGCATGTTAGAGCTCGCACCACGATAATATAAACAGAAGAGGAAATCAAATATTTGATTTGTCTTCCAAAATTGACTCTTAAATGGTAAACTTTGTCACCATTTTATCGATACCGAACAAAGTGTGAAGTGTTAACTGACGCATTAGACGGACAAACAAACCAAGTATGTGATACGTCAAGAATAATACAATCTGATAAAATATTAGCCCATTCCAGCCATACCTTTGCCCATCGATCTAGCGTCACCACCAGAGAGATTTAATGAAACGGTAGAGCGGCTATTTTTTTTATTCCAAAATATGACTATTTGTATTACGAGAAGGTAAACATATAAAAGTATCGCTTGGCATCGCTGTAGACGTGATATGCTTTGCAAGTTTTTTGTCGCACTTATCTAAGACAGAGCTGTTCTATCTATTTGAACATTGAATTTACACGCTCAGGCGAAAACTTTGAATATACCATGAACTAACACAACAAAATAAGGAAGAATACAATAAAAAACACCTCATTGCGCCAAAGACAAGAAATATCATACCCAAAATACATATGCAGCATGCAAGAGACTTGAAGGCGAAAAGAGTTGGGATTTTTATCGCTTTATCCTACCTATCACTAAAATATTAAGTTTAAATATCCTGGCTGCAAACGATACATACCTACCTACATGTCGCCATTCATTATTTCCCATAGTGGTATGATAAACGCGGTCGTTTAGTATGCATGCATGCATGATCGGTGGCTCCTTACTGTTTAATCAGTTTTATTGTATCTATTTGGCGCAGGGTTCACGGGGTCGTCGAACCTGCTTCCAAAAGCCACTGTGACATTATAAGCATAAGGCATAAGGCACGGAGCACGGATCGCTTCCGCGAGGTGCCGTGGGAAAGCTTACCTATGCTATGCAGAACGTAATATATTTAGCGACTCATTTCATGATAATTATTAAAATGGAGCAACTAAAGCTGACATGGTAGAGCCATACCATTAATACCTATTAGTACTGTAAAAATTCTTCTTATAGCTAGTTAAATTCTTCTTATAGTTACTTTAAGTTTGATTTTTCAAACCACTATTTTAAGGGGTTCAAACTTAAGGGGTTGAATTTTCAAAAATCGTTTCTTAGCGGATGCCTACGTCGTAATAGCTATCTGTATGCCACCAGCCCGATCCGTCCAGTGATTTGAGTTATGCGTTGATCTTTGAGTAGGTACCTACCTATATAACCAACGCATTGATAGATCAGTCAGTCACCTTTTCCTTTTATTATATTTAGGATAGGTACAACCAGCCAATATCGTACAGTAGAAAACTTGTAGGTAGGTACTTGTAGGGAAAAGTGCAATTTTACTGATATTTTTAGGGTAGGTACTTTTTTGTTGTCTCGATTTAACTTAGTTCTGACTTCTGATAGAAGGAAAAAATTCGGTAACTATCTTGTGTTTTGTACACGTTGAGTCAGTTATCGATGAATTGTATTGCGTAATTGTATAAATGCACCATTATTGACGCGGTACGTAATCACCTAGGTAATACTGAAATATTATGATTCACCTTGTTGTTTTGTTTTTCAATCCTTTAATGACGGACAAATCATGGATATAGTAATTTTTAAATTTCCCCTCGTAATGAACTAAGCAGGTAATTAAGCTACTTAGCTAGGTACCTTTTTGTGCCATGATCTGAAAAGTGGTCTGTGTTGTAACGTCTCTCTTTATGTAAAACGATTTAGGTCTTAAAAATATATAGAATTCCCCATTTTCCTTTTTGGGGATTTTAAAGAAAAATCCGTCCCTTGCGGCTCCGATAAAGAACCTAACTCCACGCAGACGAAGTTGCAGACAAAAGCTATTACATATTAGTAGGATAGTAGGCAGGTATAGATATTCTACCAATTCTATGAAGAGCATGTGGTCAGTGGGGATTGTTTTAACATTTATTACCCTCGACAGCCGAGCCCCGGACAATAGCCGCAAAAATTTCAATTCTGGAACCGGAAACACGTCGCTACACATGCGCGGCACATGCGCGCGCGCCGCCGCACTCCCTTTTTAACTTTTTTTCCCTTAATTCACAAGCGAACGGCTATTTTTGTTTGTAGGGGTGTGACGTCTTCGTTGATTTTTTATAACATGTCTCGCTATATTATATTCGGTAGAACTTTTAAATGCTTGTTATACTATTAGTTCGATTGATCTAACAACCCGAAATAAACATTCGTTCTGTTATTATATCTAGGCTAACAGAAAGAAAAGAAAGAAGATTCCGTTCCGGATTGTTTGCTGGGGTATACTATCGGAAGGAAATCAAGCTAACGGAACAAAGTGGTTATAACTCTGTCGTTAGGACATCTAGGTTTTAAAATGCAAATGCCTCTCCTTAATCCATAAAGCTTCAATTAAATATAACTAAAGTGCCTCTTCGTTGGTTATTTTACATATAGGTACATGTACCTATGTGTAAAATAATAACCATACATATTCTTGCCTATCCGTAAGGAACAGCTGGATCTATTTCGATGGGACTCAAAACGACAGGTAAGGAAGTATAATTTTATCATCTGTCTGTAAAAGAGCCTGGAAAATCAAAGATTTCCTAAATCCACGAGGGCATCGATCGTGAATCTTAATTATTTGATTTAAAAAAATTGTGTCAAATTAAATAGGTACTTCGGTATTTATGCTAATAAGCTATTTAGGTACTTTTTGAATTGTCATTAGGTATTTCTTTTGAAGATAATGTAAAATACCTACGTTACATTAAGTTACACGTTGTCAAACGAGACGTTACAGATAGATTGAATCTAGGAACCGGCCGCTAGTCAACGCAACCTGTCGCCTGCCATCAACTAAAAAGTAATTTCTAAATAGGTCCAAAAACTCTAAAGACATGACGGTTCTACGCGAGCCACATTAGAATGCATGGACAATCGACATGTCATTAGCCATGGCCTTATGCCGTACGCAAGTCGCGGGCCGTACTGTTAATGGTGTGATAAGTAATGAGCTAGGACATTTACGGCTGCGGTCGGATGGGGTTTTTATCGATCATTTATTGATGTCGGACAAGTGTTATGTGATTTATGTGTATACTTTGCTCTACATGCGTGGAGGCTTGATATGGGTAGTGGCCGGCTAAGGCCAGCGCCCTAAACTTGGCGCCATAGGCAAAAATAAATAAAACTTTTTTTATAGTTGATTTTCTTCAAGAAGCAACATAACAAATGTAGGTAGTGTCATGAGAAACTAAGAAATAGCTCTGGTCCAGCCAGACCGAAATTAGATTCACAGTTCACAATTAGGTACAACGTATCAAAAGAAAAACAAGAATATGACTTTCATTTTAATAAATAATTAAGGTCAAGAAATAGATTAAGTATAATTATGTTTACATTATTCTTAAAAAGGTCAATACTTTTTTTTAAAACAATAATATAAACGTATGTAGCAGATAAATTGATGAACTTTATATATTTACGACCTATGTAACTAAGCTAATTTCGTATGCCATTGAAGTATTATGTGAGTACCTACATATACCTAGTAAGGGTATGTAACATTGTAGTATTGGATGTTGGTCTGCTATTCTTATAGGCAAGTATATTTTCTCAAGTAGATACCTACGTCATAAACAAAACTTAAAGGCGTCGTACGAATCTGCTCCGCTAATGACCTTCCGGCTTCCGTTTTTACAACTAACTAAATCAAGAGTGAATAGGCATCTCTAGGCAAGCGCGCACCATCTTAGGCTGCATCTTCACTTACCATCAGGTGAGATCGCAATGAATTTATTTAAAAAAAAGTTTCGTCATAATCTTTATTATACTCGTAGTTATTAGAAGATAGTATGTAATAGTTAAATATTTGATCTTCTAATCGGGCTTACGGGTCGATGGCCGTCCGCCTTAATTTGAGTAGCACTTGTTATTAAAGGCTTAACTTTTAAATCTAGTGATACAATGTTATCAACAAACTTGTCAGTTGCAAAATAATGTTAGCTAAGCTTTAAGCCAAAAGGTGTGGGTTGAAAACTGAAAGGTAGTCGGTCCGATTCCCATCTGTTGCATTTTTATCGTACCCACTCCACTTATTTGGAAGGGAGAGATGAATATTAGTCAAGTTCCGCACGGCTTAAATTTTTTTAACAATAAATCTTTGTCTGGTGGGAGGCTTTGGCCGACAGCCGTGGCTTGTTGTTACCACCCTACCGTCAAAAACGTGCCGCCAAGCGATTTAGCGTTCCGGCACAATAGCGTGTAGAAACCAAATAGGGGTTTGGGTTGAATCTACACTGCCATACCCCTTCCAAGTTAGCCCGCTACTATCTTAGACTGCATCGTCACTTACCAGTGAGATCGCAGTCAAGGACTATCTTGTCATCAAATAATAAAAAATAAATAAAAATATTTAAAAAAATTAAAAACTGACTGCGTAAATAAAAACTTAAAAAGGGAAAAACAAGAGTCGGGATACATTAAAAATCTAGATGGGTTCAAATCTACACACATCATTACCCTCCTCTGCGTCGCGCAGTCGGTTAAAAAAAAGTAGTGGTAATCTTTAAAGACTTATCTTGCAGCGTATGAGAGGAATCGTTGGAGTCTGCATATTTGCGTGATAGCCCCGGAGTTATCTCGTGGTTATCTCTGACCGTGTATTTAAAATATTGCCGTGTCAAGTGATTAATGATTTCTTTAATTTAGTTGCTTAAAGAAATGGTTTATCCTTATCTGGGTAACATGCGGTTAATTAGAGCTCATTTTTTGTTGTGACTTTTTTGGCTTGAGGGAAGGAACTTTTTTGTCGGCACCTTTGTACCCATTTACTTGGTATAGCAGTTATATTAAAAAGAAATTATCTTTATTTTTTTACTACGATTATTCTGAACTATTTTTTGAGGATTTTTAAGGCAAGTTGTGGACGTAGCGTTGTGACTTGCGATAGAGTTCGTTAAAATATTTTACTTTAAAATTAAAACAAGGTGATCAAATGTGAAATCAGTACCTACCATTTATTGCATAGTAACCAAAAGAAGCTAAAAAATTAAAATGATAAAAGTGAATTTCGCATTGAAAGTGAGTGATTATGGTATTAATAGGTATTAAAGAAATCCATAGAATTACCTACAGAGGGGCAATTTTGATGTTTTCGTAGAAAATCTGTTTTTCCCATGAGTGGAGGCGACTACAGGTCGTCGGTGTGGCGTCGGCGCATGTACTGTATGGTCCGTGACCTCATTACCGATATATGGCGTTCGTAGACGACCTCACGATTGCTGCGAGCAGCTTTCCTTGAAAACAAAACCACATGTCGTATAATAAGAGAGGAAACATTCACTTAAATGTAATTTAAATGAAGACTAGGTATTTTTATTATTTAACCGCTTGCATCGGATGCAGCCTCCCTTGACGACCTCCCTGGCGCAGTGGTGAGCGCTGTGGTCTTATAACTGGGAGGTCTCGGGTTCGATTCCCGGCGGGGGCAATTTAGTAATTTATTATTTCTAAATTGTCTCTGGTCTGGTCTGGTGGGAGGCTTTGGCCGTGGCTAGTTACCACCCTACCGTCAAAAACGTGTCGCCAAGCGATTTAGCGTTCCGGCACGATGGCGTGTAGAAACCGATTAGGGGTATGGGTTGAATTTATACTGCTATACCCCTTCCAAGTTAGCCCGCTACCTTCTTAGACTGCATCGTCACTTACCATCAGGTGAGATCGCAGTCAAGGGCTATCTTGTCATAGAATAAAAAAAAAAAAAAAAAGCCGATAACCGCTCATGTTGGTTTTTAAAAATTCCCTTGGGATTTCTTTGATATTAGCTATTTTAGCAGCTGAGCCGTGAAAAGATTATGACGGTTACACTTTCATAGTTGTACCTACTTATATGCATGAGGATGCATTATGTTTCTCGAAGGGACCACGGATAGGTACAAAAATTCTTGTGATACCTTCCAAGGACTATTCATGCATATAATAAGTGCATGATTATGGATTAGTATTAGACAAGGATTATACAAAAGTCGTAGCTGCCTTACACCAAATAGTAATACTTACATACATAGATAATAGAACCAACAAGCTTACATGTATGAATTGTTAATTACTTTGTTAAACGAGCAAGATAGAAAGAAGTATCTATATAATTTACATGCCTCAATACCTCAATGGGCAAGATGCCGGGCTGGAACTCGAAAGGTCTATGGTACAAACCCCACCCATTGTTAGGTACTATGGGGTCATGCCTATTTCCAAGCTTACACTTTATGTGGAGGGGAAAACAGATTAGTCACGTTTAAAATGGCAATTTTATCAACCAATAGACCTCCGTCGTCCACTGTTGAATAAATTGGTCTCTTGCATGGACTTCCACAAGCCTCGGTCTTCCACCACTTGTATCCAGCGGTTCCCTGCTCGTTTTATGTCGTCGGTCCACTTATGTTGAGAACTGCCAACACTGCAGCTTCCCGGCGCGGGAAACAAACATGGCAAATATTCATTAAAAAATGTTTGAACTTAACAAACAGTGTGTAATTGTACATTGTGTGACGCTGGTAACTGATGAAAGGCCACTGAATGCGTTAACAGGCAGACGCTTGTTGTTCTAATTAACCGAATAATTGAGTCGTGGCATTGAACTTGAATTTGCACTTGCTAATTGCCGAATTGAGCTCAACATACTATATATGTACTTGTATCGGCGTTAAAACAACAATGTGATGCGACGAACGCATCGCAAGAACGTCGGCAATGTGATTGATGTGATGAAATATTCTCTATTTTAATAGGTATTATTTTAAATATGAAATTCTCTATAAAAATACAGAAACCTAACAATGATTTTCAAATACATATTTAATGCTACCTTATGATATTGTATATATTATGTATAAAAAGAGATTGCTGCCCCATTTTTAATAGTTCATCGACTTTCATTTTTCTTTTTCACAATAATATGGCGTCTGACCTACCCTATTTTTTATCAAGAAAAATTCAAAAGGCACTTCAAAGAAAAATCCATACGGACGAAGCCTTTAACTCTCAGTGAGAGTTCCTATATACAAATGCAAATCTTGCAAGTTCCTTCCATATGTAGGTTAACACATTTAAACAAACTTTGTACACTGAGATTATACAGAAAGACAAAGTATGATATCTTAGCGCTAAATAAATAGAGGCTTACGTCATTCATTATGCTGTGTTTATCTATTATGGATTTAATTAAAATAGTTACTTATATCTGTTTTATCTATTTACATAGGTATGCTCTGACCCAGATTTCACTGGACGTATAGAAAATTTAAATCAGCACTCGCTGTTAATAAGACACACTCATTAATACAGCTAATATTACTAATTTGTCAACAATACAATTACTGACATATTATCGAGTCGCAAAGCAGTAGTGGCAATGGGCCGTGGGCGGGTAAATAGACCGAAGAACCTATGATTTTTGAGCTTCCACAGAGATGGTGTGGCATCTTTGATATGAGATGATTTGGTCTGATTTGATCATTAGCAGGTCCACAACGAAATCAGAGGAGAGAGTCAACGCATTGGTGGTGCCTCTGGTACTACAAGTGTTCATGGGCGGCGGTAATCACTTTACATCAGGTGACCCGCCAGCTCGTTTGCCGGCTATTCATTTAAAAAAAAACTGGCGAGGTCGCCACTTGGGAACCGCACCAGGATGCACAATGTTGGCAGACCCCCCATTAGGTGGACCGACGACATCAAACCAGTCGGAGGGAGCCGCGGCGCAAGACCGAGGCTTGTGGAAGTCCATGCAAGACGTCCAGCAGTGGACGTGTTTCGTTTGAGAAAGATAGAAGAAACTAGAAAGCAATATATATTTGATGTATGTATAGGATATGCTCCAAAGTACACTTATCGTTTATATTTTGGGTTATTAATATCTACGTACACATACGAGCTCCGCTTGATAACAATTACAACGTGCGCCCACGCAAATCTGCGGCGACAAATTCATTTTTATCTTCTTCGTATTGCGTAACAAATGAATCGAGACAGAATAACAATGATTACACTGTGGTAGTTCGCTTCACCCTCCTTTTCTGGAGGTTCCAGGTTTCTCTAACTTTTTAGGAGTCATGTGCGTTTTAAACAATCATTAGGTATCACTTGTTTTAACGGTGAAGAAAAACTTTGCGAGGTAGACCTGCATGCCTGAAAGTGGGTTCTAGAATAGCTCTACTTATTACGGATCATGAGATACAACCCGCTGACAGATGGACGAACGGACGGAAGCAGAGGTCCCGTTGGTTACCCTTCGGGTACGGATCTCTAAAAAGTTCACTCTCACTACCGCTCCGACTTGGAAATTGTATTTAATGAGTCATTAACAAATTACCAATGAATCTCTATTGAGCTGTCATTTATATGTACTAACCTGGTACTAACGAAGTGTTTAATTGATTCTGAGAGTTCTTTAAGTAATGATTAGCGACTTTAGTGCGGCAGTTAGCTAGTTAATTAAATATGTATTTTAAAACTATAGGTTATAGCGTAGCAAGCACGTTAATAAAGTTATAACACTAATCACCTGTTATCACGATTGTTAGAACGACTTTTTAATAGCTACTACTGACTTAATTGTTATTAATAGTTTTATTAAAGTACCTAGTGATTAAAGTGGAAAACTCAATCAGTTTTCCTTGTATTTTATTACATACTAGATGATGCCCGCGACTTCGTCCGCATGGATTAAGGTTTTTTGATCCCACGGGAATTCTTTAATTTTCCGGGATAAAAAGTAGCCTATGTCACTCTCCCGATCCTCAAGAATACCCATGCAAAAAATCACGTCAATCCTTTGCTTTGTTGCGCCGTGATTAAAGGACAAACCAACAAACAAATACACTTTCGCATTTATAATATTAACCAAGGAAGGAAGGAAGGTAAGGATATCTAATATTAGCCAAGCTGAATTTAGCTAATATTCTCCTCTCCCCTCAAAATAAGCAGAAAGCTTGTGCTGGGAGTGGGTACGACAATCGTGCAACGGGTGGGGTTCCAACCTGCGACCTTTCAGTTTTCAGTCCGCACCTATAACCGTTGGGCTATTGAGGCTATTTATTGCACATAACTCTTTATTTATTACGCTCAATGTCAGTGAAACAATACGTAATTTTCCCGTGGCGTCGCGCGTCGCCCCGGGCACTGAAATTCTCCGAAGCTGTCCGCTTACGCAAATCAGTCTCAAGTCCGTCTCCCTGACCCGAATGGCGAGATTAAGCTGCACGAAATGATCTCATTGCAACGCAAGGTGAACCTGACTGTTGTGTCTGCTGTTTCAATCGTAACAATTACTTATTCAGCAACACTTGTGAATGTGACTCAAATACACAAACATCTACAACCTACCTACAACTATAGTTGATGCCCGCGTTCCCGTGGATTTAGGCTATGTTCAGATGGCTGAATTGCGACGCGCGTTTTCAAATCGCGCGCTTAGACATCCTAATATATACCTAGCAACCGTTCACATGCGCGCGCGTTAACGCGCGTCGGCGAGCGTCAACGCGGCGCTCAGAGAAAAAGTTTCTAGACGCAGACAATCGCGCGTTGACTCGCGCTTTGATATTAATGTAATGTCCGTTTGCTGTTCAGTTGAGCGCGCGCTTTCATCGCGATCGCATGTAATTTTGTTAATTTTCGTAATTATATTTTGTTTTCGCATTTAAAATGAGTGAAATTGAAGATATTGACATCGACTTACTAATTGACTTTGTAGACATTCTAAAGTAATTAAAGAATTTAGATTCATGGTCTCTTAGATTCGGGTATAGTGTCGCAAACAAACTGGGTCTATTTTTCAAAATTGGATGAACCCAATGTGTACGTTTTCTTTTTCTATATTTTTCTTTATAATATAACCACAATATAATAGCCTCTTCCACGTCCATTTTCTACGTTCTACCGAACTAGACTGACGAGTAGTCTCGCAACGCGCATTAGGCTATGTTCACATGTAACGCGCGTTAACGCGCGTCAACGCGCGATCAAATTTGAAGAGAGTTCAGATGATAAGCGCTAATGCGCGTTGCGAGAGTACTCGTCAGTCTAGTTCGGTAGAACGTAGAAAATGGACGTGGAAAAGGCTATTATTTTGTGGTTATACTAGCGGACCCGACAGACGTTGTCCTGTCTTAACTATGAATATTGAAACTCCCCTTTTTACCCCCTTGGGGAGAGAATTTTCAAAAAATGTAAAATACGTAATTCTTTATTTTTGATCAAGAGCCAAAATATCAAGTTTCATAAACATAACTTGAAAAATAACTTGAAGAACGAAGGACTATCATACAAACATTCAACCCCTATTTAATCCCTTAGGGGGTAGAATTTTTAAAAACTGTGAAACACCTACTTTTTTGTTTTCAATTTAAAGCCTAAGTACCGAATTTTATGGGTATAGCTTGAAAAATAACGGAGTTTCATACAAACTTTAACCCCCCTTTTTACCCCCTTGGGGGGAGAATTTTCGAAATATGTAAAATACGTAATTCTTTATTTTTGATCAAGAGCCAAAATATCAAGTTTCATAAACATAACTTGAAAAATAACTTGAAGAACGAAGGACTATCATACAAACATTCAACCCCTATTTAACCCCTTAGGGGGTAGAATTTTTTAAAAGTGTGAAACACTTACTTTTTTGTTTTCAATTTAAAGCCTAAATACCGAATTTTATGGGTATAGCTTGAAAAATGACGGAGTTTCATACAAACTTTAACCCCCCTTTTTACCCCCTTGGGGGGAGAATTTAAAAAAAATGTAAAATACGTAATTCTTTATTTTTAATCAAGAGCCAAAATATCAAGTTTCATAAACGTAACTTGAAAAATAACTTGAAGAACGAAGGACTATTATACAAACATTCAACCCCTATTTAACCCCTTAGGGGGTAGAATTTTTAAAAACTGTGAAACACGTACTTTTTTGTTTTCAATTTAAAGCCTAAATACCGAATTTCATGAGTATAACTCGAAAAATGACGGAGTTTCATACAAACTTTAACCCCCCTTTTTACCCCCTTGGGAGGCGAATTTCGAAAAATCCTTTCTTAGTGCTCGCTTACGTCATAAAAGGAACCTACTGTCAAAATTTCAAGTTTCTAACTTCAGTGGTTTAGGCTGTGCGTTGATCGTCAGTCAGTCAGTCAGTCAGTCAGTCAGTCAGGACAAGCCTTTTTATATAATTATAGATTATAAAGAAAAATATAAAAAAAGAAAACGTACACATTGGGTTCATCCAATTTTGAAAAATAGACGCAGTTTGTTTGCGACACTATATCCGAATCTAAGAGACCATGAATCTAAGTTCTTTAATTACTTTAGAATGTCTACAAAGTCATTCGACAATTTGCTTCAACTCAAAATATAATTACGAAAATTAAGAAAATTACATGCGATCGCGATGAAAGCGCGCGCTTAACTGAACAGCAAACGGACATTACATTAATATCAAAGCGCGAGTCAACGCGCGATTGTCTGCGTCTAGAAACTTTTTCTCTGAGCGCCGCGTTGACGCTCGCTGACGCGCGTTAACGCGCGCGCATGTGAACGGTTGCTAGGTATATATTAGGATGTCTAAGCGCGCGATTTGAAAACGCGCGTCGCAATTCAGCCATCTGAACATAGCCTAAGCGCTCATCATCTGAACTCTCTTCAAATTTGATCGCGCGTCAACGCGCGTTAACGCGCGTTACATGTGAACATAGCCTTAGTTTTAAAATCCCGCTGCAACAAAGCTACGGATTGACGTAATTTTTTGTGATATACTTAGGTTACTTTTTATCCCGGAAAATCAAAGAGTTTCCGCGGGATTTTAAAAACTAAACCCACGCGGACGAAGTCGCGGGCATCAGCTAGTTATTAATACGTACATACTTACGTGAAGAGAAATTTTTTTCACTTCTATCCGACTATAGCAAAGCCAAAAGGAAAGGTTATGGTTTAGCAGTCTATACGTATGTACCTATGTACATATGTTCCACCGTAGCGTTTAAATTACTGAGCCGTTTGCATCGTCACTTACCACCAGGTGAGATTGCAGTCAAGGGCTACCTTTCATCGAATAAAAACCTTACATCGCTCAGCTATCGCAGTTACATGGTACATTGACTCAAATCAGAGAATGATATAATAATCATAACCAACCACCGGGAGTAACACGATAAGGCAATTTATCTCCGTTTGACCAAAACAAACGGCTGCCCGCTGTATCTGACGCGGCCCTTATGGTCCAAGATCTCAGACGCGTCAGACCTTCAGACAGATGAGTTAAAAAGTGAAATGTATTATTTTAATTTATTACTTTCTTTAAAGAAGAGTAATATAAGAAATTCAAAATCGCGCTTTTCAACATTCAAGTCGAAAGCATTGCCAGAAAAGTAAACTTCCTTCACAGTCGTGGTTACAGTTAAAAATATAACTATGATTTTATTGTCAACGGTATCAGTTTGACGTCATTTTGTAGTCATTAAGCAGTCATTAAGAGATTTATTACGAGTAGATAATCGTATAGTAACCACGACTTACTAAATGTATTTACAAATTGGTTTCCTTCATCACTCAGTGAAAAACCGAAAACTGAACGTACCGCCTAACAAATGCAAATCCCAAATCTTAGAATTGTCACTTGAAAGTTTTTTTAATTTTAGATACAAGGTAATTCTTACAAAAAAGTAAAAGTAGAGTAGGATAATGATTTTAATGGCGATATAAGGCTTTTGCAATATTGCCCTGAATACATTTTACTTTCGTTTAATTTTTGCAAATTAACAATTTAAAAACTTACTTACTACTCGATAACCGTTTTATTAATTTGCATATTATTACAATTTTACCGACTATAAATACGTGTAAGTAGATATAATTTAACTAGCGAGCGCACGTTATAGGTACCTACCATACGGATTTTTCTGATTTGGTGGATTATAAAAGAAAAAGAAGCTTGTGATTCCTTGAGTAACATGGAATGCTACAAAGTAACGCCTGTTAGGCAGTTAGGTACTAGGTAGGTACAAGTTGTACGTCAGAAGAAGGTATACCTAATAACGCAAAAATTACTTTTACAAAACCGACTTCAAACGCCACTACAAAGTATACCAATTGTGCCTATAAAATTTGACGAATTCCCTCAATTTCTCCAGGATCCTATCATCAGATCCTGACCTGATGACAATGGGACCAACTGGAAACTATACCCTTTCAAACAAAAAAAGAATTTTCCAAATCGGTCCAGGCTTCTTCGAGTAATCGGGGAACATACATAAAAAAAGATACCGACGAATTGAGAACCTCTTCCTTTTTCGGAAGTCAGATAAAAAGAGAAATATTCGTCATAATGAAAAAATAACACGGAACTTAAACTAAAATAGTAATAAATAAATCATCAGTGTTGTAAATTATCATCATCATCAACCTAAATACCTCTCAAATCGATGATTCAGATCGATGACGAAGAGCTTAGGACCAATGACGGTGTGAACGGTCAATGGTCATTACTCAGACGCACACATATACACACAACGCCTATACATACAACGCACACGAGCTCATACCTCACCTGCCTCACCTTGACTCATCGAGTGTATGTCACCTTTAGTCGTAACCTCTAAACGATATTCCTTGATATTAATGTAGGTATATTTTAAAAGATTATATTACTATGCTCCTCTGCTGAAGAAAGTATTCCTGTCTTTTATTAAGAGAAATGCAAGTAGGTTAGATACATCTGCAATGCTAAAGTTTCGTAGGTACATCTTTGAAATGACGGGTTACAATTACAAGTAGTTCTCTGAATCTTCAGGTTTCAGAAACCTTACGCTACCTACGAGAGTGACATCTAGACTTTTTATCCCGGAAAAACAATAGTAAAATATTTTTAAAAAACCAACTTCAAATGCGTCAAATTCAATAAAGTTTCATCCTCTAACTACCCCCATTGTGATTAAATATTTTCTTCAAAATAATTTACATCCTTCCATACTTATGTGCTTATAGCCTTTTCAATAAATTAAAAGAATCATAAAAGTTAGCACAATCATTACGTACTTTTAAAAGAATTTGAAAAATAAATAAATTGAGTCGAATCGAATCGTGTTAACGATGTATGTTGAAAAATAGGAAGCATTTATGTTGTTTATGATAAATGCTTCCCATTTTAAATGGCATTTTAAATCACAATCAGCTAATGTGCGACAGTGCGTAGGTAATTAGGTAATCCTATTTTCGTTCATCGAACTATCAGTGATTAGCACTTGCGCAAGTTAGCTCGTTTCAAACTTTACTAAGCTTAAATATTCGCAGACCACAACGCGTATCCGTTTCCATTTGCGAGGGGTATCCCATATCCGATATCCAATGACGATTTAACAAACAATGGGCCGGACACTACCGAAGTAGGTAGAGTCGCTATTCATCTGTAGGCTTAACAGCTAATTTTCTCGTTTTGCTTTTAAGAAGTTCGGTGAACTTAGAACAAAAATATGAAATACTAGCTGTGCCCGCGACTTCGTTCGCGTGGAATAGTGACTTTTCGGGGCGCGGCTCTCAGCGCGCTTTATATAGCCACGGGCGCTCAGGCGCGAGGCGTGTAGTACGTACTCTGTACGTTAAAAATGTTCGCCGTGATTCTTTAAATTGACACAACTTTTTTATTTATGAACCGATTGACATGAAATAAACACTAAATGTTAAGTGAAGCTTACTACAATATATTAGTGAAAACTGTATCTAAATCGAATAAGCCGTTTCTGATATTAGCGTGCACAAACACACAGACAAACAGACAAACATACAAAAAAAAATTAATTACAATTTCTGGTTCGGCATCGATATAATAACAACCCCTGCTACTTTTTTTTTATATATTTCCATTGTACAGACACCACTTTTCTACAATTTTATTATATGTATATATAGAAGATATAAATGACTATAATCGACTCTTCTTTTTTTAGTTTTATAGTTTAGAAAGAACGTAAGTACGGTGATAGAGCGAGTTTAGCTTAGCGAACAATGTATTATGGAAATCTTCAAAACGCGCTTATATTCCATGAAAAAAAAATAGAATTACTTTACGCTGTTGAATTTAGTAATAACTTATTTTATTCAAGAATACTTTGAAACAGTTGTTACTCCTGTTCGCTTTCATTTTCAATAAGCATCGTTTCTGTATAACAAAAAAAAAACTTTGTACTCGCTTCGCTTGCATTATTTCATTTTGTATCGTCACGTCTAGTACCAAGGTCTGGTACATATTAAGTTTACTGTTTGGGGGTAGGAGTTTTATTCGGAAAGAGTCCGACACGATCCGTCGTCTCGGATTTCTATGAGGATTTCGCCTTCTACAAGGAAAAAAAGGTCTGGTACATATTAAATGTAAAGTGGGAACCCTAGTCGCCAGATGGCGCCAAAGTGCACTATTCGTATGCGCACACGCACGTCAAGTCGCCGCGGATGTGACGTAACGGAAGCGCCATAAATTGAAAGTTAATTCTCATTAAAAAACAATCAACCCGTAAAAGAGGTGCTCTAACGGCTTAGTTTGTTTTTATTATTAATTTGTTGTTAAAGCTAAAGCATATATGTTTTTGTCTGTATTAATAGAATACAGATGCGATTGATAATGATTTTCTCAGGAATTTCTTATCTTTTTAAAATGCCGCCTGAAAACTAGATAGCAATCTAGACGTTTGACGCAGCAGGATTATTTATTTTACTATAGGTAGTTGAGTTTTTGAGATGTTTTTTATGCAGAATCTGCTTTCCGAACTGGTGGTAGAGTCTTGTCTTGTCCTAAGAGCCGCAAATTGGCCTTTTTATTTTGAATTTTTGGGTCTGATAAGTAGAACTTGTTTGGAAGGTTCATAACCAAATCCGGGTATTTGATTTCTATCGTTGTAGCAATTTTAAAACACTTCTTTTTACCAGTTTAGTGCGAAGCCCTAAAAATGCCAGGTTAAATAGTTTATCAATGTTCATACATATTAAGCCTAGCCATCGATGAGCCTAGCGCATAATTATAGACTTGATATTGAGTATAATAATTGAATATATAGGGCAGAGGTCCCAACCCTGCCGATATCGTAACGATATCACAAAGTCGCACCTACTTAACAAGCATGTGATAATTAAAATATTTACTCTAAGCTTTATTAGAAAATAGTTATCTTTAGTGGGTCATGTAATTAATTTTCTTGTTAATTACGTGTTATTTAAGTACGATTATTTTATTGTTAGATCAAAGCTACCGCATTCTGTAACATCCGTTTAGGTGATATCTAACGTTTTCTAGGAAATGTTTAGACGATAATTCGAGTTTTTAAAGATTTTCCTTGTTTAGTGAATATTTTATTTTATATAACATCGCTCATTTGCGACAAGAAAATTCTCTCGTTGGAGAGTAATGTTTTGTGGATGCTGCAGTCTCGAAACAACACAGCGGCCAACAAAGTGACAGAGCGAGAGAGATTGTGACTTAATGAAGTCACAATCTCTCTCGCTCTTATTTTTTTATGGTTAGCGTAATGTTGTTATTATAGCAAAAAGACAAATTTTCGACACTAAAATTGGTGAATTTTGAGTTATGTCACCCTTGTCGCAAATGAGCGATATGTTAAATATGACTAATGCCCCTGAAGTGTTCAATGCAACATTGAGCCAAACTATCGATATTGTATAGACACAATCAAGGTCTGTTTGGAGTTTACTCACATCGCTAACATAAACATACAGACAGACTTCAGCGGAGGTCGCACGTTCGCTGACGAATTCTCACAACGACGTCTTTACTGCGAATCCGCGATAAAATTATTGTAGTGACTGACTAATGTTGCAACTTGCAAGAAGTCGGTTATTTGATGACAAATTGTAATTGACGACATTGTAATCAGTTGACGTTACGTGGAAAAAAATTTTGATCATATTCCTTTTCAACTTCTTACCTGCTTTGACTTCTTAACTCTAGTACCTACGTACTAGAGTTCTGCGGGTACTCGAAAGAAGGAAACAGAAGACTTTTTTTTTAGATTTTGATCGATCCACTGCGAAGGTTCATATTTACGTGATTGCAGCATAACTTGAGAATGAATGTGCTCCTGACTACGAATCAACTGCCTCGTTGGTCTAGACTCTAGAGTGTAGTGGTTAGATATTATGTTCGACTACGAATGACGAGGGTCCAGGTTAAATTCCTGGGTTAGGCCAAACAATGTATTGGGTTTATCTGTCAAGAAATTCTCAGCCCGGAGTTAGGAAGTTGGCGTTTAGTCACTACCGTGCCTCGGAGAGCACGTAAAGCCGTCGCGCGTCGGTCCTGCGCCTGATTTGTCTTTAGTCGTGTCGGGTTTCCCGTCCCATCGGACTATGAGAGTGAGGGAATGGAGAGTGGACCTGTGTTTGCGCACACACTTGTGCCCTATAATATCTCCCAAGCAAATGGCTAAAATCTGAGCAGGTTGGCCGCCGTGACCGAATTCGGTCGGGAGGACATTTTTACTAATGAATACGGTGATTATGAAGTAGAAGAACCTTACTCTGTCCTATGTGTTATGACTTCAATATTTGGTAAGACTATATCTTGTATCCTGAGACAGGACATAGGCTACTTTATAACAAGGAAAATAAAAAGTTAATTGTCATGGGATTTTTAAAAACCTAATTCCACGCGAAGTTGCGGGATTGTCTATTATTATGTATAGCTATTCTGTGCCATTGAATCAAAGCCCAGGTAAAAGGAAAATACGCGTAGACCATAATAATAAGGTAAGCCACGTGGGAGGTGACGTCATTATCATTCCCGAATTACATACCACGAACGCAGCTCGATATCGAAGTAGTAAGTACGCACTTACCTGTCTAATCTACTCTGTTCGATATCGATAACTTGTAAGGTGTTTGATTACACGGTGCGATTATCAGAACTAAATGTTCACTGATTACTTACTGACGATTTTGTTATCAGATCTAATTTGTTTTTTACCAATAAGTGTTAGGGTTCCCAACAGCTCAGGATTTTATGGTAAAGGCACTTAGCCTATTTATCACGAGCACTAATTAAAAAAAAAAGACGTGTGGCACTCGGGGACTGCCCCGGTAAAGCTATTGCATAGCATTTTTTATCAACGCCATCTAGCGGCTCACCGTAGAGGAGTCCCGTGTCAGGTTATTTTCGTTACGGAATTTCTGGATTCGGTCTCCACGCTGGCCCGCGATAGAAGCTATGCAATAGCTTAAAAAAAAATTGGCCATGCTGAACATGTTTATTTTCCCCTCTTCCCACCGTGTTAGGAGTGGGTACGACAATAGTGTTAGCAATGGAGATTGAACCGACCGCAACCGAAGAAGATATGTACTAAGTTTCCTCCATGTTTCCTCACGATTTTGTCCTTAAGGCTAAAGCAAGTGCTGAAAACGCATAAAACTCCTTAAAGCTAGACGTGCATGTATTCGAACCCTGGACCCTCTAAAAATGAGACAACATCTTGACCACTGAGCTATCACCGCAATTGAAAAGGTAAACATATTTTGTGACTCAGATTTGCATTAACGTCGTGCAGTCTTAAAAGCCGTGATCCAACATTAATAATCATAAGCAATGTATGATCGTGTAAATTCTGAGAAAATGCCATTACTGTGGCAGCTATAGATAGGTAAGTAATATGCCCACGCGCATGACATAACGCCATATGGCTGGGTTGCCGTCACCGCGGCGAGTAATTGTGGTATTGTAAACAACGTCGTATGTTGATGTATGACTTCAGAACACCTGAAAACGGCTCTTTCCGCACTGCATCCGATCCGAATCTGAGAATTCTTGATCCAAAGTAGCTGTAGTACTATTCGTATGAAGGGTTGCGCGCTAGATTCGAATTTAATATCCGAATTCGGACAACGGATTGGAAGCAGTGCCGAAAGAACCTAACAAGTAATAAGTATGTGTAATAAAAATTGCGTAGGTATGTATTTATTTTACTATTATACATATACCTATACATATAATAATACATTATGTATAATAAATTATAACGTATTTAATAATCTGCGTTATGCTGGAGGTAGTGCCCACTACCTCCACATTTTTTTTTAAAGAATATTAGCCAACCTGAAGTTGACTAATATCCGAGGATATTAGGAGGAGGGGATAGGTCGAGACCTATCCCCTCCAAATAAGCGGAAAGCTTGTGTTACGAGTGAATACGACAATAGTGCAACGGGTGGGATTCGAACCTGCGACCTTACAGTTTTCAGTTCGCACCTCTAACCGTTGGGCTATTGAGGCTTTAATTTAATTAATTTATTACATAAGTGGAGCTATTCTTGCGATTCGATGGTAATAATGCGATGGTAATATAATCGCAGACTTCCGTATTCATAATTTATGATAATATTTTTTGATAATTTGAAAACAATACCTACTTAGGAACTGGCGTACTTATCTTACCACGTTCCTACCAACATAGCATTAAACAAGGTCAGAGTGGTCAGAGCATAGAAAAGCAGACTCTCAATACTCAACCTAGTTAGTTTTGTTTATGAAAACAAAAGGCCTTTCTGTGCGATCGGCATCCTCGGCCATGTTAAACAGTGAAAGGTGCAAATGCTTATTGACACGTGCAAGTGTCATTTTCAAGAGCCACGGACCACGGGTCCATTTATCACGCCATGATAGTGGTTCACGCGTGCTGAAAGGTGTTTCTATTTGTTTAAACTGTGTGGTCCATTGCCAAGCAAATACTTGTTACGCGTATTATTTACTACTAAGTACCTACTAGATGATGCCCGCGACTTCGTCCGCGTGGATAAGGTTTTTAATACCCGCAGGAACTCTTTCATTTCCCAGGATAAAATGTTCTTTGCTGCGTTACTGAAGGGTAAACCAATCAAATATACTTACTTTCGCCATCGCCAAATAAACCAACGAATTTTGACAGTTTTTGTTTTAGGAACATCAGTCTACTTGGGGATGGTGAAATAAGTTTGAATTATGACTATGATCTTTCTTTTCCCCTACTTACTAGCTTATACTAGTCATATAATTCATAGCACGCGCAATAATAATGTTCAAAAACCTTACTAGCGTGATATAAATAGCTAATAAAACAATGTAGAGGTTGCAAGACAACGAGAGACTTCCTCTGGCTTATCTCAGCGTGTTTACAATAACGACATAAAACATAACGCGGCTGATAACGTAATTGTTTAAAATTACCACATCGCCACTGCAGCGCGGGCGCGGTGCCGACGTGCTCTGCGGCCGAGAGCGCATTGTTTATGACTTGAGAGTTGAGATATCTATTAAAATATCACTACACACTATCAAAGAAAAGCTTGCCGGCAACGAAAATTAGATTTACTAGCTTGTCTTTCAACCACGTTATAGTTGAGGACGACAAAGATACACTTTTTATCCCGGAAAAATAATGGGTTCCTGTGACATTTTTTACATTGTGGTTTCGTACCCAAAGGGTACCAACGAACCCTATTACAAAGACTCCGCTGTCCGTCCGTCTGTTCGTCTGTCTGTCAGCGGGCTGTTTATCTCATAAACCGTATTAGATAGGTAGGTACTTAAAATTTTCACAGAATTGTAGGTATTTCTTATGGCGCTATAACAACAAATCAACAACAAGTCGGAAACCTTCGTGGTTGACTCACACTTGGCCGGTTTTTAGAAATCTAATTTCACGCGGGCGAAGTCATGTGTAAACGCTAACTCGAATTAAAAAGAAAGAGGAAACTATTCAGTATATTTTTTTATTTGAAATGAAATTAACGTTAACAGCCCCTTGATCTTTTTTTGTGAACCAGTTAGTGATCCATAACCCCATAAACGTCGGTTCTGTGGAAAGCTGACCTACGTCGAACAGACCTTTCTAAGGTCAAACGGACCGTAAACGCGTAACATACGGTGTCGGGTTACAACGCGATCGCAAACGACAGGACCACCAGAGCGACAGGCTCTGGTAGCGTGCGAACACTGTGCTAACTGAACTTTGCAACCGCTTGCCGCATATTAAACGTGACGGAGACGTGATAGACGCGTTAGACACGTTATAACACGGGGTTCCATGCCAAGAAACTGACCATGAGATGCTTGTTAGCTGTCATTTATTGTTATGCCTAACATCAAATTATCTTATGCCTAACGACATACAATCGGATAGTGTTCCAACAAAGAGTCTACTTTCAAATCTGAGTCGCTTCAGAGGCATATAAACCTTTTCATTTGTCCAAAAACAGATGATTTAAAAATAAAAGAATCTTCTCCAAATCGGGTTATTTTTTCGGTGGAAGGAGTGTGGAAAGCTTGTGGAAAGGCTGTACTGTAGGGCGTGCAGCGGTGCCTTCTCTAAAAAAATTTAATACCTACTTAGGAATACACTATTGCCAGGGCCTGCGTGCACTGACAGTACGGCGTAACGGCATGGCAGGAGATTTTCATGCGACGAACAGAAACATGCCTTCTTTGCCTTATAGAGTATGGTAGGTGGTATACCGTAGGTCGATTTTGTACTCACGATGACTGTCATTAAAATTTCAATTTTATTTTACATATTTTTAGGGTGCATTTCTGTTCGTCGCATGAAAATCCCCTGCCGCGCCGTGCCGTCAATAGTCTGAAACCGCGGCCGCAGATGTCATGAGTTACGACTTGATGAAAGTTTGAAAAATATAAGTAGTGGGTAATTATTCGAAATTGAATAAATCTTAGTGATCCATAAATAATGAATAACATGATAAACTTTATAACATAAGTTATTCGAAGGTTTCGGATTGATGAAACAAATAATGGAGGATTTAACACGAAAGATATGGCAGCGCGGTGTCTGAACGCATATTATTAACTCCGGTCCCTTTTTATATTTACTGATGATGAAGTTACTAAAAATGAGCGGCACGTAGGTGTAAAAATAGCCACACGTCTCACTTCCTCCGGCCGGCGACGGCTACTTCCCCAAGAGCCGAGGTTGAGGCGAGGCGCTGTAAATATAGCGCGCGTAACGACTGGGGTTGCTCGTTAACGGTTACCGCTTTGCCAGATTAGCGTCTTCCAGTGGCAGTGTGTTGAGCGTTTAATTTTGTTTCAAATACGATCACATGTTTTTTTGAGGTGATTGTGATAGTCACGATGCACTGTAGCAATCACTTTTTAACCGTCTTCAAAAAAGGGGACGTTCTCAATTTGTCGGAATCTTTTTTATTTTATTTTTTATGTATGTTCCCCGACTACTCGAAAACGCCTGGACCGATTTGGAAAATTCTTTTTTTGTTTGAAAGCGTGTACTTCCCAGGTGGTCCTACTATCATCAGGTCAGGATCTGATGATGAGATCACAATTGATGTACTTTATAGTGGCGTTTGAAGTTGGTTTGGTTAAAAGAAATTTTACGTTTATAATAATTGTTGTATCTGTAATATAATGTATTACAAGTCTACAACTTTATCAGTCCCACGATAAGTGGAGATAGCTTCAGTAAAATTCGTTGTTCTACAAAAATCTTTATCACCGCAAATGTTTATGTACATACCACAAACGTATAATTTCAACTCTACTTTATTAAAGATGAAAATGAAATCTGGGTTGCACATTGAAGATCTGAAGCATTGCAGCTGTTACGACATATATAACTGGATTTGGTATAGGAAAAATGTATAAATAATAAATATGCATAGCCCACATATGTATAATAAGGTCGCGTGCGTCCAGTCTTGTATTCACAAAGAAACGATACTCGAACACCTGCGATCGAGTTGAAAACTTTTGTGATGCCGAACGCTGATAATTTTATACAGCCTATCGATCGAATAAGTGCTGTAAAGCTTTGTGATAAAGTTTAATTTCTAATGTGGAAGTGGAAAGGCTGTAGGAAGGAAGGGCACGCGCGCATCCCGCGAGGCAAAGGACAGGTGGCGAGTGATTTAATTAGAGGAAAAGAGGAACACCGGCCGGGCGTGCTATTACCGTGTCACCTTCCTGTCTGAGGAGGTAGGGGAGGAAATAATGCTGTTTGAATGAAAGAAGTTTTTCTGTATGCGAGCTGTGACGCAAGCAGCAATTATTGTGAAGTAGGTATGATTTAACAGGAAAATTGGGATTTCGTATGTTTCATTTTACCACCGCACAGGAATTACAACTAACGAGCTAATAAAACCACGAAATACGTAACACTAATACAATTTCGAGAAAATAATAGGTACATCTCGTCCACCATTTTATTGTTTCTTGATTTGTTTTTATTTCTGCTAATGTCAAACATAGATAGAGAAGAGAATCATTATTTAAAAAAAAAAGAATATTTAGGCAACCTGAAGTTGACTCATATCCTCCTATCCCCTCTAAATAAGCGGAAAGCTGGTGTTAGGAGTGGGTACGACAATAATGTAACGGGTGGGATTCGAACCTGCGACCTTATAGTTTTCAGTCCGCACCTTTAACCGCTGGGCTATTGAGGCTATATTAGTAAGTACTTAGAAGTACTTCTCTCAGTTCCTGAACAGTTCGCAGTCAGAGACTTTGTTGTTTATATTCATGTTTTTTATAATTCAACCAATGTTTGAACGGTAGCCATATTAATGCAATATGTAAATATTTTTCTGTTATAAACTCTAAATCTAAATAATACAGTTAAAATAATGGAGAAAGGCAGTTTGTGTCGAAACACTACATTTTTCAAACCAGAATCTGTATGTTAATCGGAAGTCTTTCATTAAAATATTTACACGGTGGTAGAATTTATGAAATCGGATATATTAAGCGTAAAATGTGAGTTAAATTTACATAAACTGATAAACTCTTAATTAAGTATGTAGTTACCGTTAGCGATCGCGTATAGGCTATGTATCATAAAAACATAGAGCCCTAACACACGGGTGGTCGTCACGCGTCCTAAACACCCACGATAAACAATTGCGTGGACGTGTGTAGACGTCATAAATTTTCATACAGTTTCAATGAGTTATAATTAATTAATTAAGTAAGTCAGTAATTTTAATTATTTAAAGTTTTGGGGTAAAATCTTCGGAATCTCTCAGTCGACTGAACTTTTATTTGTTAGGTATCAGCTATACTTATCAGCTATAGCATATGCTAATAACATCTGTAACTGTGGGTCGTGTTTATGAATGGTATTCCTGTTTCAAGGGCACTTTCGTTACCGGCAGAAGTGGGCCACGCAGACTCCCACGCATCAGTCGATAGCTATCGTACCTGTACATGGGGCGGCCATTTTTACTATTATTGAAAAGGGGACATCCATACAAAATAAAGTAGGTAGAATAGAAAAAAACGTATTTTATTCCAGTAAACTTTTATACACAATATGTATATTGTATACCTAGTGCTTTTGTATCGTCAAGTGAATTTTCAATTCAACACTGGTTCGGAATGCCATTCCCACCGACAAGAAAGAGCAACAAACTTGGGGGTTGCTCTTTAAAAAAATAAGCTGTCTAACATTTTTCTTTAATGTCCCAGAATGTACCAATATTTTTTACTTTTTAAAAAGGAAATTAACCATGCTACTTAAATATTAAAACTCGCTCCAATTAAACGCAAAGCTTGTGTTTGGAGTGAGGTTGAGAAGAATAACCTTTCCGTTAAGCGAAGAATAGGGCGTTATATTATCACAAGATGACGACTAACCTCCATTAGTGGAGAAGCACTAAAAGAATGCAGGTTAAAATCCCATTCTTTCAGGGGGGTGATGAAAAAAACTAAATCCTGACCAATAAGGTCACCGACAAAAGCTAGTTGATTAAAAAAAATATACCGGCCGAATTGATAACCTCCTCCTTTTTGGAAGTCGGTTAAAAAAACTGTCCGCATACACTGTTCATGTCCTGAACTATCAGTATAAATGGTGATCCTGCGAGTACAAGATGAGAATTTTATTGTATCCGACATTAGCGGGCGTTGCGTGTTGTTTCAATGATTACTTCACCTTGGTTTGTATTCCTATTGTAATGATAACGGCTGCTCTAACAGATGTTAATAAGTAGTAGATAGGTATTCTTTTATTCACGTTTTCCTTGTGAAAAAAAGCAGTAACTTACTGAAGACTTAAGACCGCCTTCTCCGAAAGACTATGGTCCCATCCCAATGGACGCGTTTCTCAATTTACAGAGTTTGTGTGCGTTATTACTTATCATTTTTTTTCGTGAGAAAACCTTCATGCCTGAAAGCTGTTTTTTTTATTCGACAAGATAGACCTTGACTACGATCTCACCTGGTAAGTGACGATGCACTCTAAGATGGTAGCGGGCTATCTTGGAAGGGGTATGGCAGTGTAGATTCAACCCATACCCCTAATTGGTTTCTACACGCTATCGTGCTGGAACGTTGAATCGATTGGCGGCACGTCTTTGAAGGTTGGGTGGTAACTAGCCACGGCCAAAGCCTCCCACTTGCATGCCTGAGAGTTCTACATAATGTTTTAAATGTGTGTGAAGACTGCCAGCGTGGTGTACTATAGCCTAAACCCTTCGGCAATTTGTTCGGGTTAACATGAAGAACCATCAAGAAACTCAGCGTTTATGAAGAAAATACAGTTCAAATTCAAATTCAAATTCGAAATTCATTTATTTCATGTAGCCTACCTTGTAGCACTTATGACACGTCATAAATCTACCACCGGTTCAGAATGCAGATTCTGCTGAGAAGAACCGGCAAGAAACTCAGCAGTTGCTCTTTTCAAAAAATAAAATACACTAATTTTACAATAAGTAACAAAACTAAGCTAAGTATACAGTGCTTCCACAGTGAAGCTTCAAAAATACAATACATATACGTATAATCTAACACATGTCAACATGGGAAGACAAAGCAGACCCATTCCCGTTGGTGGCACCCGTTCACGAGCACGTCAGTAACGATATTATGTAGTGTATTAAATTAGTAGGGTACTTATATCAATCTCTGAATAAGCGAATAAACATGCTGCCCACGCGTAACTTTCTCGCATATTATTAGCATAATAATGGAGTCATCGAAATTGTGGCTTGCGTAACGTATCGCTAAGTAAGTAGGTACTGTGATGGTTTGATTTGCGAAATCGTAATGTCGTTTTCTTTATCTACACGTCGAATAGGTGGGTTGGGCTAAGGCCGTAACAATAAAAATCAGTCTTTACATGACGACATTGTTCTGGACAGGAAGGTAAAGAATTGCGTTGGACCCATGCCATTACATCAATTTAGACACGCAATGCACGTCATCGTCATCATCAGGGAATATGCATTTCGTTTAGGGCTACTTAAAAGAGGTTTACGTCAGCGGCTACCCAACGTTGTGTATCCTCGGTCTTGCACAACCTATCGATGCCTGCCAATTTTTGTCTAGTTGGGGAGCAATCTATCGATGTCCCTCATAGACGCTATATAGACTTTACTAAGGTCCGAGGATTAAACGATCAAGGTTTTTCATTTTGTTTCGTTCGTGTTGGGCCCGACAATCACTAACATACTCGTAAATATTAGGCGTTCAAACCGAAATTCCATACTCGTATACAAGAGGACTTGGGAATCTATAGAATTATTTTACCAAGGAAACCCCTACCACTATGTGATAAATGAAAGGGGTTACGACTTTCAGCAATGAACAATATCACGGAATGAGATCAAATTCAATTGTCTGAAATATTGGCGAGCACAATAGATCGGCAACGGTCAACCTGTTACGGGGATTCTAGATTTTAGATTCCTAGACCTGCATAGCGCCACATCAACAAGAAGTTAAGTTTTTAATAAGTTAAGTTACATCTAGCTAGTAGTTTGTTCGCGTGCGTATCGGCATTCTCACGAGTGGCGGCTCGTTACCCTCGCAATCTTCTCATTGAGACAATCAGTCCAGGGCGCTCCCCGCTCCCCCCCGCTCCCTCCTGCCCCCTCCCCGGCCAGTGGCCATGCATGCGGGCACTCCGTCACTCTTACGAGCGACAACTCTAATGTTTATAAACAAGGGGCTGTCAAAATGTTTGTTTTCAATTTGTAAACGCTGTCATTGTAAAAGTTGTAAATTAATTAAAGGAATAGAATCAGGGTAGCAAAAATGGAAACGGAACTTCATCCTCTACACTCTACGGAAGATGTCCCTCATGTCGCTCCACCTAGTAGAAAGTCTAGCATTGCATTTTCCTGGACAAGGTTGCCACTCCAGCTCCTCGTGAACTCAGCGAGTATCACTTGGCGATAAGACCTGTCCTTTGCCTTTTTAGCTTCGCGACTCCAAGAGCTATGTCAGTTCTGTCCGGATCTCCTTATTTCTGATTAGACAGACTCACATGCCCTTTCTGAGTCTGAGTGACCCTGAGCTCTTATATGAGGCCCATGGTAATTTACAAAATTGTGGCACGTTTTTGTAATTATACATTCTCAAAAGAAACCTGTCAAAAGCCGCAATCTTTACCAAAGCGCAGGATGTCGCGACAGCGCGCAGCGGGGTCGCGTGGAGCAAGGGCGTGCATTCGCTTACTCACTTACTCACCACATGATGTGTACGGCTTCAACGTAATCAGTGCGCAATTAATGTTCGATGAACTTTCTTAGCAGAAACAAAACAGTGATAGCAAAAAGTTCATAATCATCAGCCTTTAAATATTCCTTAAACGTTGGGGAAAACCAACTCATTGGTAGGTAATTGGGCTTAAGTAATTGTGTTCCCTAAAATTTTGGAATAGTTCGTGAAAACGGACATTATTTTCTACCAACTAACCGTTGGTAATGCTTACGTGTGGTGAGGTCCATTTCATCATCATCATCAATTTAGCCAGTTGCCTGTTGGACATAGGTCTCCCCTAATAAGCGCCTCCACATCTTTCTTCCTCATCCGGTTGCTTCCCTCGACCCTCTTTATATCATGAATTCAACTAGCTCCTATAGAAATTGATGACAAATACGTAACTATGTTAGCTACTGAGTTTCATGGAACAAAAGTTTCCAAAATACGCCGCCACGTAACATTTTCGCGGTATAAATTGCTTATGAGTCGACGACATAGTACTAGTCATTAAGGTCGTTATGCATGGTACTCAATTTGTCGTGCTAATTGTCTCCAGTTAGTAACTGCGACGACGCAGACGGACTGACAAATTGACGCGTCATTACGCCTATAGGTCATCAAGTGACTGGACACTAAGAAGTGGCATGATTTTTCTGCTTAGACTAAGTAGGTACCTAAACACCGAACTTCAGAAGGAAAATTAAGTTCAAACTATAGTCGCATTTCTGGTATTTTTTTACGCTCATTGAGAAGGGATTATCCAAGAAATCATTTAAGTTCGCTCTGTGGACGAAATTAAATGATGGTAAAAATTATTATAATCAGTCGTCATTATTTTTAGTGGTAGAGTTATTGAATTTGTTGAGGATTTACGTCAGATTTCTTGAACTGGTTGTATCCTAGAAAATCATAGCTGATTCTCGTCCAGAGGTCGCACAGGGAATTTTTCCTACTTCAATGGACTCTCACTTTTATACCAAAATGCTAAAAAAGCGATATTTACATTATGCTGGTATCATTGAGGCCAGTTTTCAAAAAGAGTAAATAAGTCGCTTTAAAAAGCAAAGTAAACTATCATGTAGGTATCATCGTGACACTAATTGCGCATATAAAAGAGCAAAGGTAGATAGTGTATCTACGATGTTTACCGCAGATACACGTGGCGCAACGTTGATGAGCATGCCTGAGTAATTGTTACGTTGATAACACTGCGGTTGAGTAATTAAACCCAAAACAAGAAAAAAGTTAAAACTAAGTTCTACAACCTGACTACGAACATATTTTTTATTCGATGACAAGATAGCACATGACTGCGATCTTACCTGATGGTAAGTGAAGATGCAGTCTAAGATGGTAGCGGGATAACTTGGAAGGGGTATGGAATTATACTACATTCAACCCGTATTTGTTGTTCAAGTATAGGATATAACTGAATTTACAACCAAGTTTCAGGTTCTAATATGCAATAGTTTTTGACATATGGCTCAAATTAAATCTCCACTTTGAAAGCGCCCCATTTCGTCAATTTTAAGGGAAAAATTAAAAAAAATATATTTTTGTACTCTGTTCAAAGTTGTCTTTAAAAAGATACATTGTAAGTCTATGTAACGCAACAAAAAAAAAAAATTATTTCAAACACGCCCAGCCAATATGAGAGCCCCCCTGAAATAAAGCTTTTTAGGGCCATCAGTTTACGTATTATATTTAAATTTGAAGTAATTACGTTCAGTAATTTAGAAGTTATATGGCTCTGAAAGACGGACGGACGGACAAGTGCAAATTCACTCAAGTAGACTCAGAGAATTCGCTTCGCTCGTTCAATAATTATTATTATTATAGCATGAATTCTATAGATATTTTGACGATAGTAAAGTAACATAAGTAGAAGGCGTTATACAGGTCGTGACTAATAAAGACATTTCCTCGGCCGTAAGCAGATAGCCGGGACCAATCGCCAGGGGTCGCGAACCTTTCTCCGCTAATAAATTCACTAACACTTCGGTGAAATTGGATACAGCCAATGTAACTAATTGTTAATAGGAATTCCTTCGCTTTCTAAGTCATTGTATCAATAGGACAACGGTCAGGAATGAAAACGAAAATCGCTTTTATAACATGACTAGCCTTAGCCTGTGGCTTTTGATTTTTCAAACCCCTTTTTTACCCCTTAGGGTTTGAATTACCAAAAAATACTTTTTTAGCGGATGTCTACGTCACAATAGCTATCTGTATGTCTAGCTCGATCCATCCACTTCAGTGATTTGAGCTGTTCGTTGATAGATCAGTCAGTCCATCAGTCAGTCAGTTAGTCAACTCTTCCATAAATACATAAATTTAGATTCCGAAAGGATTTGTAGTCTTTCACTTTAAATTAAACAACAAGTAAAACATACTGTCGTATAAACATTTAATAATAGGTATCATCGAATAACAAAAAATAAACATAAAAACAGCGAGGTGGCGCTTTGGCAAGTCTACCGGTGAGTCAGCTCTTAGCCTCTGTCCTCTCCGAGATGACTCAAAATCTGGGAGATTGGACACGTTCACTTGACAACTGTAAAACGAAGTAGGGCGTTGTAATTGTGGCGGAACGAACTGCTGAAAGCGCGTCTATGTGGTTGTTTAAAGCACAGTTCAGACTACAATATCATATTATTAAGTAGAATCCAGCAAATATTAGACATAATATACCAGTAACAATATCAATAATTATGAAGAATGAAAACATATTACTTGACGATTCAGAAACAATTTAGAAAAATTATCTATATATATAAAATTCAAAGTCCTGACTGACTGACTGAGATATCAACGCACAGCCTAAACTACTGAAGTTAGAAACTTGAAATTTTTACAGTTGGTTCCTTTTATAACGTAGGCGCATACTAAGAAAGGATTATTGGAAATTCCACCCCTAAGGGGTTTAAATAGGGGATGGAAGTTTATATGAAACTCCGTAATTTTTCAAGCTGTTTCCACCAAAGTTGGTATTTGAGCTTTCAGTTAAAAATAAAGAAGTACGTGTGTCACAGTTTTTGAAAATTCCACCCCAAAATCTAATTCCACGCGGACGAAGTCGCGGGGGCAAAAGCTAGTCTTCTATAAAAATATTATTGGTTTTCCCGATGCAGTAATTTGCTTTCACACCTTCTGTGTTATCCTGTATCTTCTGAGAGGTTTGGTTTTTAAAAGCCATGGCCATAATAATCATGAAACGGAATGTCACATGTAAACAAATCAACACATTCGTCAGGTTCAGGAGGTTTTACAATTGCTACATGTAAACAAATCAACCAATTCGTCAGGAGGTTTTATAATTGCTACATGTAAAAAAATCAACCAATTCTTCAGGAGGTTTTACAATTGCTACATGTAAACAAATCAACCAACTCGTCAGGAGGTTTTATAATTAATTGCTACATGTAAACAAATCAACCAACTCTTCGGGAGGTTTTACAATTTGCTACTTGTAAACAAATAAAACAATTGGTCGGAAGGTTTAATAATAATTGCTACATGTAAACAAATCAACCAATCCGTCAGTTTTTATAATTGCTACATGTAAACAAATCAACCAATTCGTCAGGAGGTTTTATAATTGCTACATGTAAACAAATCAACCAATTCGCTAGCGTCGAAGGTGTGACCGCTAGAAATAGCCCCCTCTTCCGGTGCCCGATATAGCTCTGTCGCCTGTCGCCCGTCGACTCCACGCACGCACTATTCTTACAATGTCGTCTGTCATAGAAAAATAAATAAAAGTGTAGGAATTTCATGGTTATTGAAAGGCTAGTTGTTCCCCATAGGATACAAGAAAAAAGTCTAAAAACTGTTTCCCGAGTATAGCATAATTGGATGTGAATTGTGTCATGTTGATTTTGTTCGTATAAAATGTAGCCTATGTCATCCGGACCATAATAAAGAATCGATTATTATCATTAAAATCGATTCAGTACTTTAGGCGTTATGATGAAAGTTGAAACATACATAGACCTAAAATACTTATAATATATCGATTTTAACTTGCCCGGTTAGTATAAACGAAAGATGGCCAAATAGAGAGCATAGGAATAGAAGCAGAATGTATAATCTTCTTTTTCTCTGGCCTAATTTTTTTAAAGATTCAGATGCCCTTATTTTATGGGTGTGAGCAGCTTTTCCATTGAATGAAAATGAAAAGAATGTCATATATAGGTCAACTAGCTTTTGCTCGCGGCTTTGCTCACGATTAGTTCGATTTTACAAATCCCTATTTTACCCCCTTAGGGGTTGAATTTTCAAAAATCCTTCCTTAGTGTGCGCCTACGTCATAAAAGGAACCAACTGTAAAAATTTCAAGTTTCTAACTTCAGTAGTTTAGGCTGTACGTTGATATCTCAGTCAGTCAGTCAGGACTTTGAATTTTATATATATAGATAAAAATTTCGTCAAACCTGTTTAAGTATGTGTCATAACATAGCTCATAATATGATTGGTCATAATATCGATAGATTTCATCACAGCAGAAAGTGTGTGAGTCAGCAATATAGAAATACGATTTGGCGAGCGTCAGGCGCGAGACTCGGGCGGGGATTGAACCCCGGCTATTTGCGTGCTGGCACCGCGCCAGCCCGCTCAGATTGTTTGACCTTATTCATTTCATCATTGCTTTGCTGTGAGCTGGATGAGCGAGAGATACATTGCGTATTACAGTGGTAATCGCTTTTGGAGTGCTGGAGTAGGAAGCGAGAGTAACTTCGCGTACCGATTTGCGAATTACGATAAACACCTATATTTTCGTAAGCGAAAATGATGTGTTGTATATCCTGTACAGTGTGCATCCCTTGTTGTGATCCCTTTTTATTGGTCTATTTAGGAATGGCATAAGCATTTAGGCTACAATAGCTTTATATCACCGCTATAATAGCCTAGTGACAGCTCTAGGTAGGTAGGAGGCAGTCTAGTGGTTAAGATTTCTCACTCGAGCCAGACGAAGGAGGGGGTTCGATTCCAGGCACGCCTTTCCATGTTATCTCTATGAGGATACATAAGAAAATACTTACGGATACTTACGATATCTCCAGCGCTCGCCTGCCGCCGGTTACCTCATCAAAACCATATTACCAGTACCGGTACCAGTTACCAAGAAAAGGGATGTACCGGGAAGGAAGGAAAAATAAATGAAACACCGACGGAAGATATTATTGAAACACCTACACGGATGGTTACCTTGCACAGTTGATGGCACACATTAATATACCATTCCATATTCCATATTCTATCGTGACTTTTATTTAGAACACGCCTAGCTACAAGGATCCGCCACATCTCTAACGTTTCGAAGTTATGTGCATTTTAAGCAATTAAATATCATTTGCTTAAACGGTAAAGGAAAACAATGTATGGAAATCTGGACGCCTGAGCGTTCTCAAAGGTGTGTGATGTCTGCCAATCCGCGTTTTGGCCAGAGTGGTGAACTATAACCATTCTCTGTGAACTGCGTTCAGTAGTGAGCTGTTGATAGGTTATGGATGATGATTCACTCTTATTCTTCTTTATCAACCAATAGACGTCCGCTGTTTGTTTAAAGGTTCTTGCCAGTACATACTGATGACATGACTACGTGACGATTATAATGTTCTTTTTTATCTTCATTATCAAACGGTAGATACCCACAGAATAAAGGTCTCTTGCATGGATTGGTGACACGTTCATCCATGATGATGTTACCGAATTAAAAATAAGCTCTTCTTTTTCCCCAGGATCTTAGTGGGAGCACCAGAGGACGACCCGTACAAGGAGTACACAGTGAAGAGGCCGGGGGCGGTGTACCGCTGCCAGCCCGGCCGCCGCGGGTACCCCTCCGAGGACATCGTGAACCCGCTGCAGATGTGCTCCATCATGGAGTTCGACAAGAACCGAAGTGAGTATCCATTTTAATTCTTTATTGGATAGAACCAGGCGTTACATTACGGAATTCCATAATTCTTCGTCTCAGTCGTTTCGCTATTGAAAGAGCGTTCGTGATTGTAATGTAAATGCAGAGGTGTATCGACAAAGACAAAGATACATTGGCTCTCCAGCAACACTTCCTGAAGTCCTCGCCGATCTGGGTGGCCTGCTCGAATTCTGGAGTGAGCTCAGCTGGCTGGAGTTATCCGGCGGGGAACCGTACCAGTGGAATCACGCAAAAAACACTCTGCGTATCTAAGTTTAGCTCCGACACCGACATTGGAAAAAATTTGCATTGTAATTTGTATTGTGGAGTCATGTCTCCTAAGGAAGCTCCGATTTAGTGTGGCCAAAAACCAAAGGTTCCGCGTAATTTTAACAAACCACACACCATGCGGACGAAGTTGTGGGCAAAAGCTAGCATGATTTTAAATAAGCTAAAATTTCAGGTAAAACATACCTGCACGAATTTCCTCATTTTTGAGATGTAAGGAATAGTAAAGCACTAAATAATCTATGATGCCACATTGATATAAAAGATGGAATACTGTGTGTTATGTTTTGGCGTGTCGCGTCACGAGCGGCGAGCGGCGCGCGGCGTGTCCGTGCGCACGCGCGTATGATTTATATCGGTGCGCGCGCGCCGCCGCTTTGTTGCGGCTGCGGCAGACGGATGCCGTATAATATGTCACGGGATAATGCCAAGCCATGCCACTGTGCTCATTGTTCCCGGCATTTAATCAGGTACTGCTCTCCCTACTTACAGTACCTGGCAGAAAATATCATTTTTATTGCGAGATGGACAATCAATGATGGAAAACACTGACGAGGTCTAAGTTAGAGCGGCGTAGTTTACTTATATGTTTAATATTAGCAAGTGCGAATGCGTTTTCTGTATATACCTATTTTTTTTTTATAAAGAATATTAGCCAAGCTGAACTTGACTTATATTATCCTCTCCCCTCCTAATAAGCGAAAAGCTTGTGCTAGGAGTGGGTACGACAATAGTGCAACGGGTGAGGCTCGAACCTGCGACCTTTCAATCTTCAGTCCGCACCTTTTACCGTTAGGCTATTGAGGTTTCTCTATAACCTTTTCAAGGCTCCACCAGATCACCACTAAATCAATCTTAAAGTGGCAAAAATATTGGTAGTTTGCATTCGAGAAACGGGCATAGGCTAGTTTATATTCTCAAAAAAAACCGGTCAAGTGCGAGTCATACTCGCGCACTGAGGGTTCCGAAACTCTTGACCATTGTATTAATTAGGTACCTACTAGATGACAACTTAAGTGCGCAGTGTTATTGCAGTTCCTATAGACGCCTTCCGGTCTCATCATCAGACCCTGCATATCATCTAGAACTAGAGTACTGTCAAGATAAATCAAACAAGCCCAAACTCAATGGGGTTGTGTAGTTTTCTCACAGTTCCCACTATCCATCTTTCATCCCATTATTTGTTTCTTTGAGTTACTTCCATAAGACAATGTATAACTTGTAAAACTAAGTCTAAGCTGTCTTTAAAGCATTCGAGATAGTCAATCAAAAGGTTCTCTATGTTTGATAGAATTTTCTTTGTGACCCTTTTCATGTCTAAACAAGCAAGTAATAGTATTGTATGTTCTAATAAATGTGGGAATAGCTCAAAGTAAAAACACTAAATATATATTAACTTCTTTTATTTAAACTACTTTTAGCACTCCTTAGCATGTCTTAACTCCATATGCCATCTTGCCAATCTTTTTTATCTCCATATCTTCCCACTCTCTCTATCGCATACATCCATCCCTGTCATACACTTACATTCCGTTTCCCACATTCTGTCATCCTGCACAGACATACCTTCTCCGTTTAAACATCTTTACCATATTCATACTTCCTCGCATACCTTCTCAACACTAATACACCTAAGTTAAACAATACAGTTTTCATACATACTTAATACATCTTAAGTTAACCAATACAGAATGACATCTTAAAAGGTATCTAAACACTAGTAAGTATACATGGTCACAAATTATTATAATATTTCTTTTACAAAATAAAATAAAATTTGACTGATCTTCAATTTAAATAATGATAAAGTAATTGTATTTGAAAAATGTTATTAAATAATGAACAATGTTGATCATCAAACTTCTTTTTATTTAAATAAAATACTTGAGTTATGATTCAATAATAACCGGTAAAACACCGGTTTTTCTCTGGTGTTTCACCGGTATAGTATAGAATGAGACCTTTATTATATAAATCTTTGATTAACATACTTTATGCGAGTAAATAAAACTAGTTGTTTTACTAGCTACCTACCCATGAAAGGTTTTTTTTCTTTGATTGTATACTCTCGTTTTTTTGGTTGATTTCATTCGGCAATTTCGTTCCTACCTACCTCTTAAAATATAAAGCCCCTAAATAATCCCATTTCACTTGTTTACTCCCTTAATTTGGGGAGAAACCCCCATAAGTTGCGATCCCTGGCAGCTCTACAAAAATCCGATACCAACATTAACATACTATACACATAGCCGTCTCATAGAGATGTCTCAACACTACATCTACGTTGCTTATTTTTTAGCAATTTCATTTGGTCTAGAACAAACTCTGCAGCAATTCAAGATTAACTGCTTCATTCAAGTACTCAATAGACCTATCAAGACAATAGTCAAATGACTTTGTTGGTTCACAACTATTGTTATAATAACAAGATAGTATATTTTCAAGCTGTGACCATCTGCTAAGCTTAAGTTCACTAGGTAATATCCAGCTCAAATCTTCATGATGCATTAAATGTCCTTTTACATATACCTGAATGCTTAGATTTTCATCCACCAACACACTATTAACACACTATTACATTGCTGTCACCATTATCACTTTCAATATCAAGATTTAACAAATAGAAATATAGCCTCTTATTAGGTATCACTTGATACAACCATTTAGTCTCTTAAATTTTCTTGGAATTTATACACTAAGTCTGCGAATGATGTTATTATGTCACTCTAAAAATTTATCAATTGCTGTTCTGTCCATCACGTCCAATGATTATTTCTTCTTGAAAAATGGTTGCTACGCTTGATAGATATGAGCATCTTTCGGGAAAGAAAATGTACTTTTAGCTCCTTCAATGCTAATAACACTGTCGTTATTTGATTTGCATTCGGGCACACAGCATTTTCTTGGCATCTAAAACAGTTAAAATAACTTTTATTATCATAAACAAAATGAAATATAAGTATTTGTTTTGTAGGTTATGTTTTCAAACCTTAGATAGGTACTTATTACTTACTTATTTAAATTATGAGTCTGGCACTTAATTGTAAGTTACTATGTACCTTGTTACTAAACATCTTTAAACGAAAATATCTTCATTTGTTGCACCAAAATATATTGACAGTATTAGCCAGTTGGTAATAAACATAGCTTTTTTTACCTTTGCAATTTTGTTTGCACTTCGCAGTCGATATACATATAGGTAGGTACGAAACATGGATTTATCTCGTCGTAACTGATGTATTTTTAGGTTTCTATCCACCTTGACTGAAACCGTACATTAAATTTATTGTAACTTTTATTAAATAATTATGATTTATATACAAAATAACACGACGCACTACCTTGCTACCAAGGAACATAAATATGCTTGCGACGTTGCCAAACTTCTACAGTCTTGAGTCTATATATACATCCTTCTCTATGCTTCTACTTCATGGCTCTCTAGATAGAGACGGCTCTACACGTCAATGGATAGGTACCAAATAGAAACACAATGCCTTGTCCTGCTTCTACATACATATTTTGACATAATGTCTTCTCACTTTAGACGTTTTAGCTTTATGAGCTAGCCACATTAGACGGTTAACGTAACACGGCAGCTTCCCCCAATATTTAATGCGAAAATTGAGCGGCTACACTTGAACGGTCAACGTCAATGCCCGATAATGACGATAAAATGTCTTGATTCAAGATGGACGCTGACGCTGCTGCATTCACATTGCGTTATCGCCAATGAATTAATACAGGATTAATAAATACATCATTAAAAAATTAATACAGAATTATTGCGTTATCGGCAATTAAATTTGCGTTGACGTTGACGAAGTGTGAGCACTCAATTTGTCGCGTTTAATATCGGCGGAAATAACCGCGATAATAGTTGAAATGATCGACATTGACGTTTACCATAGTGTGGCCGCACCATTATAATCTGTCTACGTGACGCGTCACTAAAGAAGCGTTGCAATAGTTGTAATTCACAGTAAGATATCGGTTTTTTTTGTTTTTTTTGGCTGTTTTAGGTACTATTATAAGGTTTAGAGGTATCAAAATCTCCGTAATTTGTAAGATTTTAAGGCTGGTGTTTGTAAAATATAACGGGACTTACTATGAAACTAAGAATTCGGTATGGAAAAAAACGATTTTTGAAGATGTGCCTTAATTTGTTTTAATAATGAGAAAGCCGTGGTTTTCAAGCTGTAACTTTTTACTGAGTTAAGCTATAAGCTTGATATTCTTAAAACACTACGAGACCATTGAACTTTATATTCAGTATAAATTTCGACTTCGGATCATAAGCCGTTTTCGAGAAAAATGGTGGTGACACACTGACAGACAGACGGACAACGAAGTGATCCTATAAGGGTTCCGAAGTTTTTTTCGGAACCCTAAAAATAAATAAATCTAAAGAACTTAACAAAATAGGTAAGTATAATAATCATTTTAATTTAATCCGTACGGTTACGAATTTCCTTCAATGTATAAAAATCAATTCGGTCCAATTTTCGAATACAGTCCCAATTTCAACCTTCTATAAACAACGTTTTCGCTGCTAGGGCAAAGCAAAGCAGTGTTTCACAAAGTGTGCGACTCAGTTACTTCGCAACAAATAAGTATTTGCTGTTTCTGCAAAAATAAAAATTGCACATGTTCATCATAATGTAGGCATTAGGACATTATGTGTCAACTCTCTTTGATTTCGTTCTTTAAACCGATTTTTTGTATTAAATATCAAATGGCTTTCCTTAATAAACGGAATAAATCATTCTCCATAGTCATGATTGCTTTGAAGTGTGCGTTAATTTTTACATAATTGATACATAATTTTTCTATTGTACATATTTATTATATTACTTGCACACGGTCAGGTGGGCGTTGCGGGAATCTCATTTGTCAAAATCATAAAATTTCGCGCATCCATATGTAGACTCTAGATAAACTATTAATGTTCCGGCTTCCGACGGATCAGTTGGAAAGCGCTGACCGTTGGTTCTATTCCGGTGATTCTGGGCTATAGCACTGTGGTCTGCTAATGAAATAATAGTTGGTTTGTAATTAGCAAGTATCGCGGATTAGTGGGTCGTGTCGGAGTGGGTGCGCGGCGGGCGCGTGGGTGCGCAGCCTGCGCCCGCGTTATTAGCTTACGATTACGCCATTGCGCAAGTTTTTGGATTTCTTACGTGTTTTTTATTAGAACAACGGATTTTAATTGGTGGTTCTAGCATGCGTGTTGGTAAATATTTTCTAATCCAACAGTCTGCTTTTGAAGTTAAACTTCTTTACCAGCTTTAGGGGGTCAGCAAAATACCTAGTAGGGCTCAGATGTATGCAGGCTTTGCCAGGATTCGGTTGTACAGTTGTAATTATATCTGTGTAAGTAATGCATTAACGAAGCATCCTTCTAGGAAAAAATATCGTGTACCGTGTAATGAGTAGGTATCGGCGCGAAAAAAATAGTGACGAGCACAACAGATCGGCGACGGCCGACGTGCTACAGGAACTCGAGACACAGTCGTGAACCAAGAAATAATAGCCTCAATAGCCCAACGGTTAAAGGTGCGGACTGATAACTGAATGGTCGCAGGTTCGAATCCCACCCGTTGCACTATTGTCGTACCCACTCCTAGCACAAGCTTTGCGCTTATTTGGAGGGGAAAGGATATTAGTCAACTTCAGTTCAGCTAATATTCTTTTAAAAAAAAAAGAAAGAAGAATACCGATTTGTAACATTCACTTGCACCATGAAAATGGTATTGAAGTCGTAAAGTTTCTCTACCTTGCAAAGGTTGGGAAGACAGCTGACGCATCCGTGAACGTTCTGTATTCTTACGTCCATATACTCTACTGTCATGTAATTTGGATCAGACATACGTCTTCAGCTTACTGGACCATTACAAGAAAATGCTGGCAATTAGATGGATGAGGAGAATAAGGGACAAGTTGTGGTTACGTAAGCTCTCGATAAAATGCAAATTCCAACAGAAGAATGAAAACAAGCAGGATTTTTGATGACAAGATTGTCCTTGTCTGCGATCTCACTTGGTATGGCAATGTTAATTCAACGAATAGACCTAATGTGTGTGAGGATTGACGTAAACTCGTACATTTATGGTCTTTTTAATCGCTTCTCTGGTCAGGCGAAAGTTTTTTGTATCTTGAGGCGTATAGATAAGTGATAACTTGATAAGTGAGAGCCGGCGGCGAATGTGTACAGAAGCTAGCGTCGATTACCACAATGGAACTTGTGAAATACCGCCACTGATAAGATAGCTAATAGGGATGGGAAAATTTCAGCTATCGATACTATTATCTTTATATATCTTTGTCAAAAACTCTGGAAAGGCATCTTAAGCAGGAAACTACTACAAAGCGTTCTTTTCTTTGTTTAGATTTATAACAGGCGATAATACTGCCTCATTTTAGCTCGAAAGTAAAACAAAGCCAATATACCCCTGTGGCAAGCCACAGGGGTATATTGGCTTTTCGTATTTCGTAAATCCAGATTGACTGTGTATGGCAAGCCATACACAGTCAATCTGGATCGTACATATTGAACAATCTTATTGCCCTCAATGATCGTATAATAAGCAATGATATTGTAACTATACCTCTTTTTATTCATATTTAAATATAATATGTAATAAATAAGGTAAGACGAGATGGCCAACTAATCTCAGGTCAGAATCCTCCGGTACGATTTCTTCAAGGACAGTTTGTGATCTTTAGTGTTTATTGGTCTCAATCTTAGGCTTCAATAAAACTACCGCTACTTTTATTGTTATTTATTGGCTTCAATAATACTGTTTTGGTTTTTAAAATACGTTACCTATGCTCTGCTCCAAAGCATATTGGAAAATAGCTTCGCTAATTCTAACTATTATTTTCGAAGAAGAAGTTTCCATTCATTTTGGAAACCTATTTTCAATATAAAAACAGCTTTAGGACGGTACGACAAAACTCTTACCAAAGATCTCACTCATAAAAAAATAATCGATGTGGAAGACTCCACTTCAACATCACTATTTATTTGCATGTTCATATAATATCAGCGTGTTATCTCCATTTTACGGCTATCTTTTCTGTTATACAATAGAGCTGCCGCGAGTCGCACTATTGAACCGAAGTTCACCGGTTGTCGATAATAAGAAGTAATATGTCGATAATAAATTACTTATCGATAACAATATAAATATTATAAAATAAACTTTCACGCTCTCTTATCATTTTTTTTTGGTCTGTGACTTACGAGGAAGGTTCAAGCATCGTACCTACTTCATTGCACTGTTAAGGGACTTATAAGGTCGAACAGGGTCGAACCCTGTGTCCTGTATTTTCATGTGTCTGTTAATCACGTTATTAAGATGTCAAGGCAACTTCCACGGTCAACTGTACAATATATCGTACGAGTTAAAATCAAAAAGACATTAGCATTAAATCATCCTGATGATCGTCTTCCTCAATGCATTTTAAAGGACGCGGATGTGACCTTTAATGTGGAATGATTTTTTTATAAATACGGTCGGTCGGTTTTATCAAGTCCTGACTGACTGACTGGGATATCAACGCACAGCCTAAACTACTGAAGTGTGAAACTTGAAATTTTTACAGTTGGTTCCTTTTATGACGTAGGCGCACACTAAGAAAGGATTATTTGAAATTCCACCCCTAAGGGGTTTAAATAGGGGATGGAAGTTTATATGAAATTCCGTCATTTTTCAAGCTGTTTCCATCAAAGTTGGTATTTGAGTTTTCAGTTAAAAATAAAGAAGTACGTGTGTCACAGTTTTTGAAAATTCCACCCCAAAATCTAATTCCACGCGGACGAAGTCGCGGGGGCAAAAGCTAGTATTATTATTGTTATCTCTGTTAACAAATGCCTCATTCATTTTATTTCGCCCTACATAGTACTAGCAATTACCAAATCGCTAAGATAGTAAATTAGTACACTATTTATTAAATTCACTTACGTGGGATCGCCATTTGCGCAGTGGGCGCGCGCTGCGTAGGTAGATAGATTCGATTCCCCGGCGCGTTGTCATTGACAAGTATTTTAAAGCAGTTCTCTCACTTTTTGATTGCCGCTGCTATGTTGTGAATACTGCTTTTATTGTTATTTATTGGCTTCAATATTACTCTTTTTATTGGTTGATTGCTTTTAATAAGATGTTAGACAATTTGGTCGACTCTGTTTTGTAGGTTTGAGAGAGAATACCTATCACTTGTTTGGCTATCTGTCGGTTGTCTTGTAAAGTTTTATCGTGCCTCTTGTTTTAACTATCATTTACGGGTTTGAGCTATTATGGTTATGGCTTATGAGTTATCGCCTACGTTTTGTGGCTTTTTAAAAGGCGAAAGTGGTTTGTATTGCTTTCTCTATTCTTAAAAGTATTAATTTTAAGTTCAAGTTTTGTAACGGCTGTGGGATTATCTAAATACTAAAATTAATATTAATTTCTTAAGAAAAAATACAGTGCGATGTGACAATAACAATCTCCTTCGATCAGCCAATGGGTCAGCTATGGATCGACGTGATTTTTTGTAAGGGTATATTTGAGGACCTGGAGAGTGACATAGGCTACTTTTTATACCGAAAAATCAAAGACTTCCCGCGGGTTTTTTAAAACTATGTGTTATGACGCCTGACTCTCTCCATCGTCCGCTGAACGACGCTGAGCAATTATATATGTATGTAACGTATTTTTTTTAATTCTCTATGTAGGTTATGTTTAGTCAACTCCTACATGATAAATATTATAAGTGGTATATTTTTTACCGTTCCTCCTTCGCATCGGGTTGTGTAAACACGTCGCCCATTCCAGCAGAGGGTCGTCTCCTCAGGCCGAAGGCCTGAGGGGGTACGGGCTTCGAGGCCTTGCCTCATTACCCGGGCGGGGCGCGGGGGAGAACACTCCCCCGGTGATTGATTTCGGCCTTGAATGGCCGAGGCTCACTGGCGTGGGCCAGGAGCCTGTGGGTCGTCATGTCCGTGGATGCTCCGCACCGCGGGCGGGTGAACCGCCGCCGCGTGCGAAGCGATGTCGTGTCCGGTGGAGGGCTCCGCGCTACGGGCGAGTGAATCGCCGCCGTGCGCGGAGCGGGTGTCAATCCGGGAACTCTGCGCCGCGGGCGGATGGTCCGCCGCCGCGTGCAGAGCGATGTCGTGTCCGGTGTGAGGCTCCGCGCTATGGGCGAGTGTGTCGCCGCCATGCGCGGAGTGGGTGTCTGGTCCGGTGGGTCTCGCGTCGTCTTCGTCGTCGCTGGGGTCGCCTGCGTGCCTCCTCGGTGTTGGCGATCGCAGGAGCTCTCGAGGTACGGGACGCCCAGTCGTAGGTCGGCTGGTTAGCGGGGCGATGCCGTGGAGGTGCTCGTACGGTCCGCAGTCGGCGCGCGCGAACATGCGCCGCGCAAGTGTGCGGACGTACTCCTCCACGGTGGGCGTCTTGAGGTCGCGATGGATGACGTCGTTCCTCACGTACCTCGGAGCTCCAACGATCAGGCGGAGGCACTTGTTTTGGAGGACCTGTAGGCGGCTCCTCTGGGTTGCCGAGCAGAGCGCATACCAGGCGGGAGCCGCGTACGTCAGTCTGGAGCGGACATAGGCTCCGTAGATGAGGAGCTTGGTCTTCGGTGATAAGCTTGAGGTGAAGACTTGGTGGAGCATCGACCGTGCCGCCTTGGCCTGGCCCACGACATGGTTAACCATGGGAACCAGGTTTAGGCTGAGGTCGATGCGGCACCCCAAGTAGCACACCGAAGTTTGCCACTCTATGTCCTGCCCTCGGAATCGGAGCTGACGTATAGGCTTCCGGATGCCGAACAGGATGGCGGCCGTCTTCCCCACGTTGACGGTCATCCTCCACTTGTCCAGCCACTCCGGAAGCAGGTCCAGCAGGCGCTGCATCTTGTTGCAGGCGACGATTTGATGGTACGACGACGCGAGATACGCGCTGTCATCGGCGTAGAGCGACAACAGCACGTCTTCCTCCCCCTCGCGCAGATGTTCGGCGAGGGTAGGGATGTCGTTGGTGTACAATGCGTACAGGCACGGTGATAGGCAGCTGCCTTGGGGTACACCCGCACGTATGGGGCGCGGCTGGGAGTCCGCGCCCTCCACGGAGACGTGGAAGGATCTGCCTTCCAGGAATGATGCCACCAGCCGCACGATCGCTGGTGGAACGTCGGTCGAGAGGAGCTTCGCCAGGAGTCCGGTATGCCACACGCGATCGAAGGCCTTCTCGATATCGAGAAAGACCCCGACGGTGCAGTACCCCCTGTTCTTCTCGCTGGCGATGTGGTGGAGTCCTCTCGCCAGCTGGAGCGTCGTGGAGTGATTGCTGCGAAAGCCGAACTGCTCGTCCCGCAGATGGATATGCGGGGCAAGCCTTCGCAGCAATAGACGCTCAAACAGCTTGGCGATGTGCGGCAGTAAGGTGATGGGGCGGTAGCTTCCTGGTTGGCGGCGATCCTTGCCCGGTTTGGGGATGGTAATAACCTTCCCCCTCTTCCAGGTCTCCGGGAAATGTGCGGTGCGGAGTACCCCGTTGAAGAGTCTCGTGAGGGCTACGAGACCTCTTCGGGGCAGCTGCTGTAGTGCGGCGATCGGAATCCCGTCGTAGCCTGGCGCCTTCCGTTTGGGGAGTCGGAAGACGGCCTTCCTCAGCTCAGACGGGGAGATGAACTCGCCTCCCCGGAGCTGAGGAGTCTGGGCCGACAGGAATTCCCGCACTAGGTGGTCTATGCTCTCGTGGTGCCTGTACGCATTGTCACTGGCCGGGTTGGGAGTAAACTGAGTCTCCATATACTCCGCCATGATCTCTGCTCGATCCTGGGCGGAGTATCTTCGCCTACCCTGGCTGTCTAGAAGAGGGTAGACGGGTGAGTCGGATCCGGTGAGTTTCTTGCACAGGTGGTACAGCGTCGTTTCGGACTCGGCTGCCGCGTCGATGGTATTCTCCCAGTCATCATCTTCGCGGGCGCCGAGTGCTTGCCTCACTTCCTGTGCAAGATGGTTGAGGTCACGCTTGACCGTTGGACAGCGAGTGCGCGCCCATAGTTTGCGGAGGGCGCGCTTTCTTCTCAGCATGTCTCGGAGCGAGCTCGAAAGCAGGTCACGTCGACCAGTGGGGGGCAAGATGGTGGTTGCCTCCTCCTTGGCGCGTTGGATGGCCGCCGTGATGGTAATAGCGGCCCGATCAACGTCCACTGGGGTCGAGATGGGACCTGCGAGCTCAAGCTCCGACAGCGCGGCGGCGAACTTCTCCCAGTTGGTCTTCGTTCTGGGAGGACGCGGTATGGTGAAGTCGCGCTGTAGGTTAAGCGTGACCAGTATGGGTAGGTGTTCAGTGTCTAGCTCGTAAAGGGGCTCGACACTGATGGGGTGGTCTATCCGGTGATGCAGCACGATGTCCAAAACGTCGGGTTGGTAGTTTCGATTAGACGGTATATTGGTCGGCGCTCCTGGACCCAATATACCGTATCCGTGGCGTTCGCTGTCCTCGAGTAGCGCCCTCCCGACCGCGGTGTCTATACGCGAGCCCCAGGCTTGGTGCTTCGCGTTAAGATCACCCACGATTAGTGTAGGGCTTCGTGACTCGAGGAGTGTATGGACGTCGGTGCTGCAGAAGGTCGTGCTCGGGGGTTTGTAGGCGGCATAGATCGCCAGCTCCGTTTCACCGGCGTGAACACGCACACCCTGCGTGCGCAGGGATACGTAGGGTGCGTGTTCTACTTCTTCATGTACTAAGTCTCTCCGCACCAGGGCCGCCGTCCCTCTATAGGCGAATCCCCGGGGAGAGACTTCGTCGCGTCGGTACACGAAGAAGTTCGGGATGCGGAGCTCGATGTGTTCCGCGAGCTTAGTTTCGCCCAGGAGGATAACATGTACATCCTGCGACTGGGCGAGCGTAGTAAGCTCGCGGATGTGTCCTCTTATGCCGCCCGGGTTCCAGTACAGGATCCTCAGCAGGTTAACTGTCGCGCCAAGACAGCCATTCCCGCTGCGATCGCTTGTACTGGACCCTGTCCTTGTAGGTATGCCGTCAGCCCGGCCGTTATCGCCTCCACTACAACCCGGACTACGGCCATTATGTCCGGGCTGGCTCTCACTTCCCCCTGTGGTGTTGAGGAAGGAGGCGGTGGTGGTGGTGGGGCGGTTTGCCGGGCTTGTTGTGGTGCCGGGCGTGAGGCGGTGCGCGGAGCGGTACGCGGCGCTGCGGCCTGTGGGGCAGACCGCTGGGTTTGCGCCTGCGCGTTCGCCGGAGCAGTCCGCTGCGCGCGGTTTTGCTCCCGGGGAGCGGCAGGCGTCGGCATTTGCGCCCTTGCCTCGGTTGGTGGCGGTGCAGGCTCCTGGGGACGCGCCTGCGCAGTTGGATGGGTCGAGCCGGCGGCTTGCCTCGCTGGCCTCGGTTGAGGTGTGGAGGCGGCGGCCGGCTCGTTGCGTGCGGGCCGGCGAACGCGGTTGCGCTTCCTGCGCCTGCCGGGCAGCGCTTGTCCGCGCTCAGTCGGTGGGTTGGCGGCCGCCGGGAGCGTTGTGGTACTCCCGGCGGTTGTGGTCGGTACGTCCCCTGAAGGTGGTGGGCGGGGGGCGCGCGGCTCATTGGTCGCCTGCGCGCTTGCGGCAGGTGGTGCCGCGCCGGCGGGTGCTGTGGTCGCTGCGGGCCCACGCTGTTGCTGCGCAGGCCGGCGATTGGGTGCTCGTGGTGGTGGTGGAGGAGGGAGGGCGATTCCCCTCCTCCGCGCTTCCCGCTTGAAGTGCGGGCACCTGCGGTCGTTTGCGGCATGGCCTCTGCCGCAGTTCGCGCAGGTGGGCACCTCTTCGCGGGGGCGTGGGCAGTCTCGAACCAGGTGCGCCTCAGCGCAACGGATGCACCTGGCGGGCCGGTGGCAATTGGTCGAGGCGTGCCCGTACGCCTGGCACCGGTGACACTGAGGCGGCTTGTTCCCCCCGCGCCAGGCCTCAATCGTCACCCGCGGCATACAGAGGAGCTCGGTGGTGGTGTATAGCTCTTGGAGCTCCTCGCTGTTGAGGTGGGCCAGTTGCACAAAGTATGTGCAACCGTGGCCACCTCGTTTGGCCGGGATTGCCCGCGCGTTCTCGGCGGGGAATCCGAGTTCGCGGAGCGCGGCGACTACCTCTTCCGGGGGGGTCTCCAGCGGGAGGCCGCGTACCGCCACCTTGGCGGGGCGTTCTGTGGCCGGGCTGTAACAGTACCACGAGATGGTACTGTCAGCGGCTGCTGCACGGGTGAGGTACCGCTGTACAGCCCGGAACTCCTCGGCGGTTTGCGGCAGGAACCTCACCCCTCTCCCCAGCGGTCTTGCGTTCGGAGCGTGCCCCAGTTCGCTCCGAATGGCCTGGAAGTGCCTCGTCCAATTCGGGAGGCACTCCACCACTAGAGGGGGGTATTCCGACCGCGGCGGTCTTTGCTGCGGCTGCGAGGCCGCAGGCTCAGCAGGCGGCGGCGTGCTGCGCGAAGCTGGCTGGGTGGTGGGCGGTGGAGTTGTGCGGCGGGGCGCCGCCGGCGCTGCGGCTGCCCCGGCGTACGAGGTGCTGGGCCGTGGTGAAGAGGGCCCAGACTGGTCCATCGGTTCCTGCCGGCCGACGGGGGAGGCGAGCCCTGCGTAGCTGGTCGAATCTTTCGGCCAGCTAGCGGACGTGGTTTGTTGGGAGCCGGACGGCTCGGCGGTAAGCTCGCTATGCCCGGCGACAGGGACGGCGATATGTGCCGTCTCGTCTAGCCTGGGTGCGAGGGGGACGGAAGTATGCGCCGTCTCTCTCCCTCGCAGCGGGGGTGCGGGCGCGTGCGGCGGGGGGCTCGCTCGCGTTGGTGGCGGGGTTGTGCGAGAAGGCGATGGGATCGCCTCGACTCGCAGTCGGGGTTCAGGGCTCGGCGAGCGTGGAGCATCGTCCGAGTCGTACTCCAGTGGCGGCGGTTGTAGGGCGAAGCGGGAGCTCAGCTTCACCCTCTTGTCCTCCTGGCCGTCTGATGACCCGGAGGACGATGTGCCCGGACGCGAGCGTTTAGCCAATTCGCAGCCGAGCGGAGCAGAAGTTCCGCCGGCTGAGATCGGCTGCGGCTCGTCGTCCGAGCTCTCCTCACTTGAGGAGTCCGGTCGTTGCACCGGCTGCATGGCTCGGCGCGGCAGTGCGGTGGGGACCGGGGTGACCGATTGGTCGAAGATGTCCCGGCGTACGACGGCGCGCGGGACCCCCGATCTGCCTCGTCCCGTGCGTTGGGGACGTGGGTCGTCGGACATTATTGTCCGGTACGGGATGCTGACTCACTCTGCGACCCTTGCAGGGAGACCGAGCGGATCGCGTGCAACCCAGCCAGGCGAGACCCCGAAGGGAGACCCAGCTTAGGCGCCCGCGTGATGAAGCGCTCGGCCAACCCTGCGCGGAATGGGGGACGTCGGCAGGTTCGTCGGCGATCCCGGTGTTTTTCTCAACGAAAAACTCGGGATTCGTGCCCGTAGTTCTTCCGTTAGCGGGGCGCAGGGGCGCCAACGCGGATCGGACCCGGCCGCTTCCTCAAGCCGCACGAGCGGCGAGTACAACTGGCACCGGGGAAACGCGACGGCAGCGGAACGCGATCGCTGCGGAAACACTACGAAAATATCTCGCGGGGGAAGCTCTGGCGGCTCAAGCGGCGAGTGTGCCGACGCCTCAGGACGCGCGCGATATAACGCTCAGGCGCTTATGGCCGAGCGAATATATCGGCACATCTCAGAGGACGTCAGCGGGGCTCCGAAACACACAACACCACGAACACACACCAAAAACGAATATACGAAGTGAAAACTTCAGAATATACGAAACTTCACACACGGCGAGATGCGGCGCGGCGTCGCCCATTGTCGACGGTCGTGCAAATCGCGGCGCGTGGGCGCTAGGTGTCGCTAATGGGGGACTTCCGGTGTGAACTTGACATCTTGTGCTGTTGCCTATCACACTGAGCGACTCTATCCACATTATTATCCACTAGCCGATGCCCGCGATTTCGTTCGCGTGGATTGAGGTTTTTTTATTTCGCGCGGGAACACTCTTATTTTCTGGGGTAGAAAGTAGCTTATGTGTTAGTGCAGAATATAATCTATTTCTGTGCCAAACAGCCAAATCGGCTCAGTCGTTGCGGCGTGATTGAGTAACGAACATCCATCCATCCGTATATCCAAACTTTTGCTTTTATACTGTTAGTAGGATATTTGGTTTTCTGACTAGGTATGAGTACCTGACGACAGTACCTGAGGTGCAGTAGTTAGCGCTATGGTCTGGTGGAGTACGAAGAGGTCTCGGGTTTGATTCCCAGCGGGGACAATTTCCTAAATGTCTCTGGTCATATTTGGTCTGGTGTTAGCACCCTACCGTCAAACACCACCAAATGATTTAACATTCTGATTTCTGATGCGATAGCCAGTAGAATCCAATTAGAGCTATGGGTTTAATGAAAACCGTCATACCCCTTTCCACCTACTATCTCAGACTGTATCGTCAGTTACTATCAGGTGAGATTTCAGTCCAGGTCTATGACGCTTATTAGGTACTCTCTAGATTTTCCATCTCTCCATTACAACTGCTTGAAATACTACCCTTTTAACTTTTCAGTTGATAGCGTCGGAATAAGTAGGTACCTATTTTCACAAATGCCACCATACAAAGTTACCCAAAGTATTGACCACACACAAAATTCGTTAAAAAGATTGTATGTTAGTGTGAAACAGCATTGACGCTGTTAATATACTTGTTAAAACTTTATTTAGATATGATTTTGTCGAGTTTGCTCAAGGGCTTCCGATTGGCACAGAAAAGGTTCCCGCTTCTTTGTGAAAATTTTTGTACCTGTTTTCTGAGGTGTTAATGGCATTTTCATGACATTTATAATATTTAGGTCACGTTTGGGTCAGATGGTTTATATTCTCTTTGTGGGTCAGAGGCCCTTTTGGCCCAGACGCCCTGTTAGAATGTCTTTCTCTTCGACGATTGCTTCAAAAAAAAACTTAAACAATAACAGAACCTATGGAAAATTAATAAAATAGTTGGTAGGTAAATTGTTTTGCCAAAGATCATCAAGTTAGATTTTACTCAGGTGTACTAAATCGGTGAAGGTAATGCGAGGTTCTCAATTTCAACCACGACTGGAGTAAACTAGATCATTTTACACGTATTGAGTAATTTTATTGATTAGTCCTTGACATACTATCCCAACTTCTACAAATCTGTTGTATCGGTGATTTTAGCTGTATCTTAGGAATTTCAATTTAACATCTTTTCAATATGAGATAATCTTGCAGGTATCAATGTTTTCTTTACGTACCTACTCCGTTGAATGTTTATAGATCTCTTTCTCTTCTTTCTTCTTCATTCTGGGATTCATTTCTGCGAAGATCGCCTCTTCGCTCGTGAGCTTACTGTCAATGTATACTGGTATAGCTCCTAGACAAATTACTTTGTAGAGCTTACTCCATAATCTAAGCAGGCCACCCAGGTCAGCGAGGATTTCAGGGAGTTTTGTTGGAGATTCAATGTATAATTTGCGTTGGTCGGATACACCTCTGCTTATTTTAAGCATATCGTTTTCTAGTGTTTCGTCGTCCTCCATGCATGCTTTTCATAGAAGGCTGTCTGTTGTACCTTAAGAAAAAACGTGTTTGTTAAGTGACCTAGGATTCCTCTTTATCAAAACTATGACTATATTTTATACCTATACTTTTTTATGATACAATTTAATGCTCATGACCGAGATAATCTAGATCATATGTCGTTTCAAAGTTTAATTTAGTAGTCACTTAGTAGTAAATACAAAAAGAATGATTTCAATCGTCTTGGTTCCAACATGCTCTTGATTTATTTTCTTATATTCATCAACGTTTTTGCACAGATTGCTTGTCCGTTTTCCGCTATCATCAAGTTGTTTAAATTGAGTCTGAATGACTTTTTTGCGTATCAACACATGTGAATTAACACATTTGCAATCTCGAAGGAAACAAGTTTTGGCAAAACTAGTATGTCTGTATATACCTAAACCGGTTGTGTTAGACTAAAATGACGTTTGCGTTTGCTTATTCTTTTAGTAATGTGCCAAGGTTCTAATACTTATCAACAAGATTTTTAGTGAAACAAAAACAAACGCTATGCACTTCATTTTAAGTTGTAATTCACCAAAATGTTTGTATTTTTGGCGATAATAAGTCTTAAACCAGTGTATCTTCATATTTTTTTATTTATTTATGTGTACTTACCTAAATGTAACCCACTAAACCACAGAAGGTATTAGGTGGTGAACAGTAGTCTTTATTTCCGTGATAGCTTTTGTCTGCGACTTCGTTTGCGATGTTTCGGAATGAAAAGTAGCCCATGTCACTCTCCAATTGCTCAACAATACCTACCCATGCAAAAAATCATGCCCGAACCGTAGTTCTGTGGAGACGTGATTGAAGGACAAACCCACAAAAATACCCACTTTTTCATTAATTATAATTTTAATAAGGATTTTAGTAGGGATCCAATGAGAAATATCTGAATTACAATCTGTCTGAAATATACTGAGAACACTTGTGTTATTGGCATACTGTGACCACCCGTTGTGCCAGATCATCTTTTCACGTTCACAAAAAAAAAATTGTGAAACGGAACTCCCTTCGGCGATGTTCCCATTAAACTTTGATATGGGGTTATTCAAGGGGCGGATCAACGTAGGATCGACAAATGCCTAAAATTCGGCAATACATTGGTGATTCTTCTGGTGGGCAGAGCACTCAGTTATCACATCAGAAATCACTCCATCACCGGCCCACTACTCGGCCAGTAGGGCTAACATGCGCGCCACAAGAAGGCTATACGTTTATTAGTAATCTCTATAAATTCTATATTAATCTCTTTAGGGGTTCTCTCGAATGAGAAGAGTTTGGCCATAGACCACCACGCTGGCCGAGTTGGCAGACTGACAGACTTCATACATTTTTTATGGAGAACACTCAGGCAAGCAGGTTTTCTCACGATGTTTTCATTTACCATTAGAGCAAGTGATATTGAATTGCTTAAAATGCACTTAACACCGAAGAGTCAGAAACTGCCTGGGATCGCACCAAGAACCTGCGAAAAGGAGGTAAAATCTTAACCATATTGATGTAGGTCGATATACTACACCGGACACAGAATGTTGTTTTTAAATAGCGCAAAAATAATAATATATTGTAGATATAACATTGTTCAAAACAACATCAAAAGATTTCCAATTAGCCAAAAAACACTCACTAACCAAGCGTACGTATTTCGATAGCAAAACAACAATGAGATATCAATAAAGAATTTCTCATTAGCAATATGTAACAATAAAATTTAGTGCTTTGTACTGTACGTATGAAAGAGCGTATAATTTAAGATGTACACAATTCATCTTGTATGTTCTGTCGACGCACTGCTGGTCGGAGCGGAGCGGAGTGTAGTGGAGCTGATTGGGCGCATTGAGTCTGAGTTGAAAGCAGCAACATTAACGCTTCGTGCGTTGATAAAACATAAATCAATGGACCGCATCGACCGTTTTGTGCGGTAACCATAATTCTTTGATAATAAGCTCGAACTTCCCAAAGTTAAAACTCTTAACTTTAATTTATACTGAATTCTTCTACCCATCTCCTAGCGAAAGCTGGCGACCATTAAGGCTAGTTGGGCTTTATTAAATTTTATTTATTAGCAGATTCTTAGAGATAAAAATGCTTTAAGGTAGCAATATACCATTAATAAAAGATCATTTCTAACCCTCCAGGTTATTTTTATATTATGATTATTTATTTTGCTTTTAAACTTTTAAAACTGTTTTTTAACTCTATTAGAGTTTCATTGCATTAATTTCGGGGCCATAGTCATAGAAAGTATGCCTACCAGAATTAATATTCTGATAGGAATACCAATTCCTATCAGTAATATTAATACCCTAGAGCTATAAGTATTAGTTATAGTACCTACTACACTACTTTTTAAATTTATTTTTACTAGCTTTTACCTTCGGCTTCGCTGTCGTGAAATTCGATTTTTCAAACCCTCTTTTGCCTTTTTAGGGATTTCATTTTCAAAAATCTTTTTTTAGCGGATGCCTACTAACTGTATGCCAAATTTCAGCCCGATCCGTCAAGTCGGTTAAGCCGTGCGTTGATATATCAGTCAGTTATTCAGTCAGTCAGTCAGTCAGTTATCTTTTCCTTTTATATAATACTAGACGATGCCCGCGACTTCGTACGCGTGGATAAACGTTTTTTGATTCCCGCGGGAACTCTGTAATTTTCCAGGATAAAAAGTAGCCTATGTTTTAATCCTGGGTATGAGCTATCTCCATTTCAAATTTCAACCAAATCGGTTCATTCGTTGTGGCGTGAAGGAGTAACAAACATACACACACACATACAAACTTTCGGCTTTATAATATTAGTGTGATTTAGATTCGATTGCGTTCTATCTTCCAATCTTTGATACGATTTTCCAAATTAGTGCAGTGATAGATTATTATAAGACGATTCAAAAGCACTATGTACCTTTTCCAAAAGAATGAAGAATATACTGAATCAACTTCTTATAAGTATTACGATGTCTAATTGGCAGCAACCGCTTGGCCACCCTACTAATCCATAGCGCCACATATTAGGGTCGACTTTGATGCGCTCGCACTTCTCCAGAAGCGTCATTTATTCCGATTTCATGCGCGGACGCAGGTTCAATGACCTCTTCACATATGCTTGTTACTCTACTCTTACAAGTGCACATTTGCTCGAACCCTGATTTCTTTATTGGTATTGCACGAGTGAAGTCTTTGTGAGGATGCCTGGTGCCTAATTAAATGACTTCTTTGTGACTTGGATCTCGTTTGAGAGACAAATTATTTATTTTATATTTGACAATTAAGTTAATAATTTGCAAGGTTTTTTTTCTTCTTAAAAGCAAGTATCAAGTCAAAAGAAATGCCAATACATCACTGTATTCTTAATATTAGCAGTTTTTTCACATCACTTTAGTCACGATACCATTATTAGTATTAAAAAGTTAAGGATATATTGTATGTGACTATTTCAATATTTATGTACATATGTAATATTATTACCAAGAAAAGATTAGAATTATTTTGGTATTATCCGCCAACAGTTCTTGCTAATCATGAACTTCCGCAATGTAACGCCGGATTCCATCTAATACATAATAAGTATTATTGTTCAACTAATAAACAATAACACAATTCTTCAAAAATATTCAAAGTTTAAGTTTTACATGCTGCACAGTTTTTCAGCTTGTTAAATAAGATATATGTGCCAGATACTTACTCGTAACTCGCAGCGAATAGAATGCAATTTTCTGTAACTTACTATTTTTTTATCACCTAAACTTTATATTAAAATAAAGTTTATATCTTCAAGTATATAAATACATTTACAATTTGTCGGAATCTGGAACTTTTTTTTTCGAGTGTATGAGGGGCGGATTTTGGGCCTTATCAACCCACCTCCTTTTACGAGGTTCAAATGCAACATTGTTACCAATTTCCTCTGCCCACTTGAGCACCACTAACATTTGCCTAACGTTTCCCAAACACAGTCACGTGCTAATAAATCAACAAGACAACTCAACAATCGCCCGACCAAATACTGCAGTGCTTGGCCAAATATTGGTGCTTGTCAGCCATGAAGAGCCTCGAGTGCCCAAAGCAAACGCCAGTACAAATTGAACGTTGATTTCCGCCAATATTTAACGTGTAATTGAATACGGAAAAGCGAAATAACAGAACTTTTTCATTACATACTTACCTATTTGGAGTTTATGTTGTTTTAAGGTCGTTGGTTCTCAAGTACTTGAATTTAGGGAGGGTCCAGAAGTGAGAGAAGGGTGCAAAAACTTGGGAACTGATTTGAGAATTTCTTTATTTCGAAGATTGTTTTACGATGCATTTTTTTCCTCGGAATTCCTACGTTTCAGTGTTTTATTGTTGTACCTAGCAGCTGTACGATTATATCCTTCTGTACAAATCGTTTGGTTTGGTTATGTCTTATTCTTAGGCTTCGGTCTCACAGTTTCAATGACGCCTAAAAGCAATGGTATTTGGCTTTTGCTCTAGACTATAATTATTTTAATTAATGTCAAATCATAGATAGGTACATTAATTAATTGTTTCTAAGGTAACAATGAACAATAGCATAGGTAGATACATCAGACAATAACTGGAGCAAATGCCCCATACTACCAAGGTGAGCTAAAGTCGTTTGCACAATAGTCATATCTAGAGCACTAACATTAAGAGTCATGTTTCTGTAAAGTTAATTACTCTCGTTGCCCTACGTACAGGATCAATTAGCAACAAGTGGGGCGAAGTCGGGGCCAATTCGTTCAATTCAGAGTGCCTCAATTGAGACCAGATTGATGAGGTCTTACGTTGGGGAAATTATTATGAGTGGAGAGTGGCTTGTTTAATGTCAAGCAATCTTCTTCTTCTGAATATATTCTAAAAGGAAAAGGTGACTTAATGACTGACTGACTGACTGACTGCTCTGTCAACGCACAGCTCAAATCACTGGATCGGACTGAAGTTTGGCATACAGATAGCTATTATGACGTAGGCATCCGTTAAGAAAGGATTTTTGAAAATACATAAAAGGAAAGGGTGACTGACTGACTGACTAACTGACTAAATGATCTATCAACGCATAGCTCAAATCACTGGACGGATCGGGCTGTTTGGCATAGATACAGATACCTATTATGACGTAGGCATATGTCGCTAAGAAAGTATTTTTGAAAATATATAAAAGGAAAAGGTGACCGATTAACAAATCAGTCATCTTTTCCTTTTATACAAAACTAGCTTTAACCCGCGGCTTCGCTCACGTTAGGTTCGATTTTTTAACCCCCTATTTAACCCTCTTGGGGTTGAAATTTTCCAAAATCCTTTCTTAGCGGATCTTAGTCTACGTCCTAACAGCTACCTGTATACCAAATTTCAGCTCGATCGGTCCAGTGGTTAGAGCTGTGCGTTGATAGATCAGTCAGTCAGTCAGTCACCTTTGCCTTTTATATATTTAGATGTATTGTATATTCAAAAATCACATCGTTGCTTGGTTGCTGTATGATTAAAAGACAAAGGAACGCATTTTCGCATTTATAATTATGTAAGTATATTAAGTAAGAATTTATCAATTTAATTGTTGTATTGTATTTATATGCGGTCATCATTTTATAACTTAAAAGTAAACATCCTCTGCGTGTGGGAATAATATGTTTACGCAAAGTCGAAAAAGCTAGGTCATTGTCCCTATAAAGTCTACATTATTATTCATAAACTGTATAATGCCTACCCAATTTGCATGTATTCGATTTCTTTGGCAGTGGTAGATTAGATAAAATTCTATACATGACTCTCTGCTTGGTCTGTTGAAGCAAATACAAATTTTGTGTAGGATGAACATCGATGTAAGGCATTCCGATTAGATGCTAGATAAGTCGGCAATAGCTTTTAAATCGTCATAAACTAGTAACCTGTCACCTGCGCAAAGTAGGTACAAAACGTCAGACAGACAGCAGGCAGACGACAGACAGACGTCAGACAGACGCTAGACAGAGGTCAAACAGACGACAGGCAGACGTCATACAGACGTCAGACACATACACAGATAGACAGATAGACAGACATACACATATTTTTGCATTTTATAAATACGGGAATTGGGATTATTACAAATGAATGAAATTGACACTAATATTGCCCACCGACTATCGCCGAAAATGGCGTAAACAAATTCAAATTTATTTCATGTAGGCCAACTTGTGGCTCTTATGACAAGTCAATGACTCTACCACCGGTTCGGAAAGCAGATTCTGCTGAGAAGAGCCGGCAAGAAACTCAAACAACAGTATAGTTGATAATTATAACTCACGCCTACGTCAAAGAATTCGTTTTTTAAATAAAATATTACAATATTTCCGTTTTCTGTAACCATTGAACTGTAGAAAAGGGCTCTAATGTTTTTAACTAATTATCCATAACAGAAGGGGTTCCACCCTCTCTGACCTGTTGGCGTAAATATGCTTCATAAGTTGTAGGTGAAAAGGCCTATATTCCCATAATCTTATATTTGGCCCACCTTTCGTAAATTATTATGATTTATCTTTAATGTCTTTCCATGGAACACGGAAATGGTCTCTACCGTCAAGGTGTCTCCTGTAAGTCAATCACACGTGTTGTATTAAGAAACTTGTGAATATGTATGACGACCTCCCTGGCGCAGTGGTGAGCGCTGTGGTCTTATAACTGGGAGGTCTCGGGTTCGATTCCCGGCGGGGGCAATTTAGGAATTTATAATTTCTAAATTGCCTCTGGTCTGGTCTGGTGGGAGGCTTTGGCCGTGGCCGTGGCTAGCCTACCGTCAAAGACGTGCCGCCAAGCGATTTAGCGTTCCGACACGATGGCGTGTAGAAACCGATTAGGGGTATGGGTTGAATTTACACTGCTATACCCTTTCCAAGTTAGCTCGCTACCATCTTAGACTGCATCGTCACTTACCATCAGGTGAGATCGCAGTCAAGGGCTATCTTGTCATCAAATAAAAAAAATAAAAAAATGTTTCAATACTTAGGAGTCCTCGACAAGCAGTCGCCGAAACCGAAAACAGTGTCGGACATTAAAAATGAAAGATTTTTCATCTGTTCATTAATTTCTAAATAGAAATCTGAAATTATGATAAAATATTTTGATCATATATTTAAATGGTAAGACGAGTATAGGATAAGTTGAGAAACATATCTTTAGTAGTGGAAAGAAACAGGCTGATTGTAAAAAAGTGCAGTATAAATAAAAGTGAGCAATAAATATAATTAATCTGAAAAAAAAAATCATAGCATTGGATTGTTAGAAAATTCCGAGAGGGGCATCCTGAAAGATGTGTAGGTACTTATATTGTTGCTCAAAGGATTGTTGACAACTACCTACTAAGTATACCAATTATAAGATAATTATAGATATTCAGAAACTGTGCAGTAGGTATATGACTTAGAAAACTGTATTCTAGATTCGCAAAATACTTCTTAAAAAAATGTTTGATGAATTGAAAAAATGGCTTTTGAGGGTAAAAGGTAATGAAAGCAGTGAGTCATGCTCATGACTGATTTTTTTAACCCCGACGCAAAAACTACGGCGTGTTATAAGTTTGATGTGTCTGTGTGTGTGTCTGTCTGTGGCATCGTAGCTCCCGAACGGATGAACCGATTTTGATTTTGTTTTGTAGTTTGACTAGCGATTAGAATGTTGTAATATGTCGGGGGTGTTTTAAATTTTTTATTTACGCTCGTGTAAAAGAGCGTTTTTTCTCCGCATATTTTGAGACGTTTATCCAATTTATTCTGATTGGCAATTGACACAGTATGCAAGGATTAGCCACCATGGCGACAACATGGTCCTTTTATGGTGTTCATTGGAGTTAATCAATGTCGCGCCATGCAGTACATAGTACTTACTTTAATTTCGTATACGTAATTGTCCAACTTATGATCGCAGACAATAAGGAATCGCAGGAATAAGGGCCTTCTTTCTATGATTTTTCGGAGTTAAATGCATTGTCAGCAATTGGTTTGACGGTGAAGGAAAAATTCGGGAGGAGGTTTCCATACAAGCTGATTAGTTTGCCTAAGAGTTTTCCATGTTCTCAAACTCCATATTTCCCAATATACCCAATTCTGGGCCATAGGTATCTCATTCGAGAGACCTATGGCCCAGAATTGGGCCGGCGATGGGTTACGATTAATGAATGAATTAAAGCTTCTTTGGACATGTCATTAATTTGTTATCCTCATTTTAATCTCCTTCCTTCAGTCAATGCCTGTTACCTATGATTAAGTCAAACATTTAGGGTTGTTTTTTTTTATTTGACATTTTATTTTAGGGTGTCACGGAAAGCTCCGTTTATTTCGGTTTCGGGTAAAGGAAATGACAGTTACGGGACTCCATAGGGGTGACTACCCCTCGTTAAATAGTTAAGACATGCAATTGGTGCCGTGCACTGAGTTCAGTTATAAATGGCTGCATACTATCTATCATTCAAAATTTAAATTAACTACCTAAACTTGTTTTTTTATAAACCTAAGTCGCATAATAAAATTTAATTTGATTTTTATTTTGTTTGAATTTTAATAAATAATTAAATTTAGCAGTGAGCTAAGTAAATAATAGCATAAGTTCGTCTATCAAATTATTATCTACTTATCGCTTCACATCAATGAAGCACAGACAAACTTGTATTATTATTCGAAGCTCTTTTCACCTGAAAACATCTTTCTTGCACACTTTAAAAATGAAAAATCAGTAAGCCTCAATAGCCCAACGGTTAAAGGTGCGGACTGAAAACTGAAAGGTCGCAGGTTTGAACCCCACCCGTTGCACTATTATCCTAGCACAAGCTTTCCGCTTATTTGGAGGGGAGAGAAGAATATAAGTCAAGTTCAGCTTGGCTCATATTCTTTAAAAAAAAAATCGAACTTAACGTAAGCAAAGCCGCGGGCAAAAGCTAGTTTACAATAAAAACAGCAGAGTTTGAGCTTGATACAAAGGCTTCATATAGTATCTAAATTCATAAGAGGCTCATTCAAAAACTTTCTAGTAGGTACCTAATCGGACAAATTTTTTTTATCGAAAACACATCGAAAAAGTTTTCTTGCCTTATTAGTAGGTCTCAAAATATACATGGTAGATAAACCGTTGTAATGTCCCGTACATATACGTAATTGATAACAATTATGTACCATCAGATAAGTGACCAAATTGCTGGTACATCGCGTTAGGGACCATCATTGTACATCATTGTACGTTGGTACATAATTATCATCTTAAGGTTATGAGGCTCATGTCAAAATTTAATGTCTTAATCTGAATATAAGATTGATAACTGAAATCAATATACAGGCTGTGCAAATTAATTTTGTAGTCTGTACTATTTTTCTAAGGGCCACTTGCAGAGGTGATCAAAGTTTTAGATCTACTCCTTTACAATTATACATATAATTATGTTTCAGTATGTGTCTTCATAAATGAAAATTAAAAAGAACTTAGAGTTTCATAAGTTAATACAATAACATTACTGATATTATTTCAATGTTAAACTTATTTGAAGATTAACTCATAAGTATTACAATAAACTTAGATTTAAAATTGCATTACAAAAATAACTTGGTCTTGATTTAAAATTAGAAATATAAATTAATAACACTTACTAATTTAGCATACAAGACACTTATATTTAAGTTATATTAATATTTTAATTAATATTGTCATTAAAAAAATTGTTTTAAAAATGGAACACCATGTACACCCATTAGTAGAACCATGTTATTGTGTACTCTTTTAATTTCCTACAAGAAAGAGAGATAACAGGATCAATAAAACTGCACTATAATTTACAAGCGATCGTATAAGGCTTCCCATTAAAGGTTCGCGATAAAAATCAAGTTAAGAATCATTGATATAAAAAATAAGATATACACAATATTAAGAAACGATGCGAGATTTTCGCCGAGGTATCGATTCACCAATTGGTGTTTGATATATTATTTATTTGATCTAAGGTATACTTTTTTGCTAAGGAGTACGTTGAACAAAAATCCTGCAAGAATTATTAGTTTTTCTTTGATTATAAGTAGCTTATTTCATTTTCCAGTAGAGAAAGAGATAGTATATAGCAATTAACCGAGACCATTAATACCTATAGTATTTCGCGGGACACTATTCGGAAACGAACCACCAATGTCAGTCGCCATACGATTGACAACATGGGGCCAACTTTGATTACTTACTGCCACATGCGACGTGGCCATACACACCTTATCGAGTAAATACTGTTATTTTAGTTGTTAGAATAGAATAGAATAGAAATATTTTTTATTCAAATAAACTTTTACAAGTTATTGTGCACGCGTGGAATGGACCCAACATTAGCAGAAGATAAACAGCTTGACCACGTCTACTGCGCAAGCAGTATTTTTTAGCCAACAAATAAAAACAGTGGTTGAATTTTCACGCTGAACAGCCTAGTTGATTCTTGAATGAGCCAACTTTTCACTAGTGTCTATCTTCGGTTTTTATATCAACGTGTACGAGTTGAGAGGTTTCGGGTGGCGGATCGTTGCCCGGTTGCTCAAACAGGGGGCGGGGCGCGGCGTCGCTGATTTATTCGGCGCACTGAGTCCCGCGCCGCGTATTTGTCTGCCGCCTTATATGACCACCGTACGCCGTATCGGGTGAGGAAGTCGGGCTTGTATGCATTGGGATGATGTACTGCGAGCTCCATAAAGAAAACTTTATTTACATACCGAGAATGTTTGTAGTGTCGAGGTTTTTTTTATTTGCTAAAAAGTTAAGCCTTTGACTGAGATATCATCTGATGGTAGGTAACTGTTGATGCAGTCTAAGATTGCGGGCAAACGTGGCATAAGGTAGGTACGGCAGAAAGATGTAGTCAAAATGTGTACAGTGTAGTGGAGTAGCGGTCAGCCTTCAGCCATAATCCATCACGTTTTTAGTGTACTGTCAATGTTGAAGCTACTTTATTATGACAAATCCTATTTTATACAAGCCTAGCTAATGCCTGCGAATTGGCTTTGAACTCTATAATTTTCCGAAATAAAATGAGCTATCTCTATTCAAAATTTTAGCCAAATCAGTTCATTCGTTGTTGCGTGAAAGAGTAACAAACATCCATACATCCATCCTCACATACTTTCGCATTTATAATATTAGTAGGATAGGAAGTAAAGTTAGGGACTCGCGGCAAAACTTGTTACGTTATCAAAACTAAATTAACGTTTAAAATTTAATTTTTATATCAACCAGTGTAAATTGAAAATTTAAAACACCCCCGACAAGTGAAATTTATAAAAAAAAAATATGTAATTCGCCATTTTGTAGCGGCAGCCATCGTTTTTGCGTCAGGGGCTAAAAACGAATCTAATAAAGGAAATGAGACAATAATGACTAACGCTACTGGCAATGTAAACTCAGTAAAAGGTTAAAGAAATTGGTTTAAAGTCGAGGCACAGGCGAGTTTTCCCCATGACTCACGGTGTGGACAGTAGAGTTCGTATAACTTTGTACAAACGAGCGTTTATGAGACAGTTACATAATGATAGTACTGCCCGCCTCAAGCTACAACGTTGATACAACAACTATTAACCACGTACTACTATTTTTATTAATTATTATGTTAACTATTTGCTAACTATCTGAAACCTCTGGATCCACGGAAGACCAGCGCTATGCCTGTGCTTTCATCACAGGGATAGCATAATAATTATGATGAGCGGTGTCCATTTTGGGACCACACATATTTATTTATTTTTTTGTTTTGTCTAACATATTATGTTTCTGTCTTTAACTGTGCAATGTGTGAGTCTCAAATAAATGCTTTTTCTTTCTTTCTTTCTTCTTTTCAACATTTGACCAAATACGATTTTTTAATCCTGCTTAAAGACTTTTTCTCATCAGTATGTTGAACTTTTAACAAATATATATAATTTATGATATATGAGCTGGCAGCTACCTCGGACAACGAATTAGTCTCGCTATACAAAGGGGAAACGCTGCCAGTATCTTCGGAACGTTGCCTAAAGGGACTCCTTTTAATAATTTATTTAAATTTATTATATTATATATTTTTTAAGGTTTTTAGTTTTAGGTTCATATTTTGTCCTAGTATATATTATTTAATTTTAGAAGTAATTTAATATTAATTTAATTTATTAATACTATTTATGATTCTGGTATGAAATAATATTATGATCATTAACTTTATTAAGTATCTATCTAAGCACTTCCTAATGAATCGGTGCACAATCTAACAAAGTAACAATGACAAAAGCACCCAATCTGTTTGAAAGCCTCGTCCTGAGGGTTGTGAACTCATTAACGGCCGGGCAAGTTACAGCGATGACGTCATCGTAACCCAACGGTTGTCTCCGTATCATACTTCCGTATCTCGATAATGATATAATAGGGAACATTTATAAGGGACTTACTCGTAACACAGGTAAATAGAGGGTAGTCGGAAGTTCTCTAATTGAAATTATTTTCTTTATCGTGACGTCATAAACAGCTAAGCAGCAGTGATAGCATGTTGGTTGTCCCTGGTCTGGTCTTGTGGGAGGCTTTGGCCGTGGCTAGTTACCACCCTACCGTCTAAGACGTGTCGCCAAGCGATTTAGCGTTCCGGCACGATGGCGCGCGGGGAATCGCCTACCGTTGTCACGATAACGGTCCAAGGACACTGCGCAAGTTGGGCGTACTGGATATAACTCTTAAGAATAGAATAGAAAAGAAATATTTTTATTCAAATAAACTTTTGCAAGTGCTTTTGAATCGTCGATGAATCTACCACTGGTTCGGAATGCCTTTCCTGCTGAGAAGAGCCAGCAACAAACTCAGCGGTTGCTCTTTTCAAAAATTTTTTTACAATAGGTAACAAAACTATGCTATGTATACAGCGCTTCCACAATGAAGCTTCAAAAACACCACCCATTACACCACCCATTTTTTCTTCGCAGATAACAACCTGGACACGGCGCATCGGCAAATCGACCAGAAGTCAAACCAATGGTTTGGCGCCACGCTTACCAGCACCGGCAGAAATGGACCGATAGTGGTAAGTGGTAAGCCTATACCTAATTAGAGATAGTATTTAAAAAAAATAGGAAAGCGTTGCCCATGTTTGATTTTGTTCATAACTTAAACGCAAAAACAAATCCAATTATTATTATTTCATTTCATTAAAAAAAAAAATTAAACTTTGTGAAAACACAACCAAACTTTGTCTAGTGGAAATATATAAATATCTGGCGATACCATACTTAAATGGCGATGATGTCACTGTGCATTCATGCATCCTTTTTTGTGTTTTTCTCAAGTTCCTAAACATCAAAAGTACACCAGATATAAAAGATATACGACATGCGATTTATAGAGACGTAACCTTTTCATTTAAACAATAAAGACAATCGAACGAACTACCCTATTCATTGTTTTGTTTATTAGATGTCATAAAATAATACAAAACTAGATTCTAAATTAAAACTAAAACCTAAATATCAAAAATAAAAGCTAAATATAAAAATATCAACTAAACCACTTTAACGAGGAAATGTGCCCAGAACGCTGGCCGCGTTGAATGGCCAAACTTATAATTATGTTGGTTGAGTACCCTATTTACAGAAATAAAAAGTAACTATGGCAAAAATCTTCGATTGGCAATGGAAATCCAAAAAACACTGCGCTTCCCGATAAGGCGAGAGACAAATTACTAGATACTACAGCCGTGGGAATGTAAAGCAATAAAAACAGCAAAAACGCACCACAATACGCACCTAATAAAACGAATAACAATTACAGATCAGGACAAAGTGAGCTCTTAGCGTGGATGCGAGCAATTTGTTATAAATAACCGATCGAGCAAAACACACTCGCCGTCGCAGGCCGCCGCGCCGGCAGACTTATCGGGCAGCCAATTATAAATCAATACATTCTTACAACGATATTGTACCGACTGTACAGGACGCTCCATTTTAATTAAAGGATTATCGTCGGGGATAGTGCAAAACCGCGTATGGACTAGTGGTAGTGTAGATCCGCGGTTTTTACCAATGGGTAAAAACCGCGGATCTACACGACCACTAGTCACAGTTTTACAGAGAAAGGTTAAAAATTAGCCAGAAGAGTGTGCGGTATGGTCGCTGCTTGCCATCAGTGACTGTCGGATGTTTTCGTAGTTAAGTTAGTTTTAAGTAGGATAAGTTAATTGTATCTTTTACACGTTTGAATGGGGTTGGCGTGCCTGCGGGTAAAAACCCCCAAAAAAATAGATTAAAAAAAAAAACTTTATAAATTTCTTATTTCTACAGCTATTGGGCTAATATTTACACTGAGAGTATTAATTCATGTGTTCTGTGTATGGATAAAAATTGATAAAAGTGATTAATACGCTACGACACTTACGCGGTTTTGATTTGATCACAAACGTATGAAAATGGATTTTAATGTACTAATGCTAGTTACGCGGATTTGCACTATCCCTGACGTTATGCATATTTTGGATTTGGTGAATAGCGCCGTTCGAGTCAGGCGGTTAAGTTAAAGTAATAAAACTCCAGCTACACGCTCAGTCTGGACTGCGCAGTTAACTGCACAGGTAGAGACCGAGAACTACGCAGTTCAATCTTCCGCAAGTTGACGACTGCTGAAGCCGTGCCTTTGGAACTGCGCGGGATACCTTCTTGCCATCCATGCGCACGCGCTTAACTGCGCAATCTAGCTTGTACAGGTGCTTCGTTCAGGTAAGGCGGAGCTTGGAGCCGGTAGTACTTTAAGTTACCAACCAAAAAACGAGAAAAGTGGGTTCCAAAGTCAGTGTTCATATGCTCCTTGTTAAGGTTCAGGGTTGAATTTTGTTAAAAGAGCCCTGACTTTTGTAACCCAGTGGCTTTTTTGGTGATCAACCTTACTTTAATGAAATGCCCGATGTGAAACTGACTCCAATGCGTCATTCAGCGTCATTGTAATTTCTATGATTAGGTATTTCTTCTCATTAAAAATTCCCGTCAAGTCGAGTAAAGTCACTTTTGGCAATATTGCCGCATTCGCTGGCGGTACCATTACCGCCTGTAAATTGACAACTCATTCTCAAAAGACAAAAAATCGCACTATACGTTCAAACAATCAAGATTCCACTATACGGCAAACCGAGCGAAAGTCTTCAAACATTGTTCTCAAACTTCTAACAGCCTGTACAATGGCAGAATCCATCAAAAATTCTGAACACGGGCACGTTCGCAAACAAAACAAAACGCTAAACAAATTGCCGCGGTCTGAGAGAGGTCCGTTTTTGCACTAATTCGGCATACCTAAATAAAAATTCCGCCTCCTTCGAGAGGGGGCAAAAACTGCAGCGCGGAGGCTTCGGCGAACGCGATCGCTGTGATCTCAGAACTGCAAAAACCGGAGAAGCGCAGTCGGTATGAATAACCATTACCTAACAAGTGGGAGTCAGCGAGACGTTTCTAGTTTCCTTTATTTTCCCTGTTTAATTCATTTAAAAAAAAATACGTGTATATGATAGGAAGGGATTAGAAATAACTGTATTTGTTGAATGGATAGGACAGTTTAAATATGTGTTTTTTTCAAGTCATGAAGTTCCTTCTTTAAAATTAGAAGCAGTTAAAGTATTTATTCAATTATTTATTTTATTTATTCGGGATCAAACAGTTAACACAACAACCACTATACAAAGTACTCGTATATCAAGGTGCCCTTAAATATTTGAAGAGTTGCTTCGATTTTTCCAGGATTCCATCATCAGATTCTGACCTGATGACCCCATGGTCCCATGACCACTCGGGAAGTGTACTCTTTAAATGAAAAGATGAATTTTCCAAATCGGTCCAGGCGTCTTTGAGTAATCGGGAAACACATTTTTTTTTTTATTTTTTATTCTATGACAAGATAGCCCTTGACTGCGATCTCACCTGATGGTAAGTGACGATGCAGTCTAAGATGGTAGCGGGCTAACTTGGAAGGGGTATAGCAGTGTAAATTCAACCCATACCCCTAATCGGTTTCTACACGCCATCGTGCCGGAACGCTAAAGCGCTTGGCGGCACGTTTTTGACGGTAGGGTGGTAACTAGCCACGGCCAAAGCCTCCCACCAGACAAAAGACATGTGAAAAAAGATTTCGACAAATTGAGAATCTTATCCTTTTTTTGAACTCGGTTAATAAACGGAGTACCGACACAAATGACTAGACGCTCCCCAACTTCAATTTCCCGTGGCACGGATAGCTAATCTGTCCACAAGTCGTAAACAGCTGACCTAACCTAATGGCGCAACCAAACCGCCAACCCCACACTGCTGGCTCCGCTGACCTCTACCCTACCCTTTCACGGGTCTCCTGACCCACAGCACTAACCCGTAGATCCACTGACCCACTTTGCAAATATCAAAGCCTGTGGCCGGGAAAATTAATGGTCATGACAAAGTGTAGGGTGAAAAGACAACTTTCATAATGTCAAGCCATTTATCAAAAAAATACGATTCAGTTGGCTTTGTTTTTGAATTATTATAAGACCAGTTGATGTCCGCGGCTCCGCTTGCGTGGATTTAGTTTTTGAAGAACTCTTTGATTTACCGGGATAAAAAGTAGCGTATGTCACTCTCCCGGTCCTCAACTACACCCATATCAAAAATCACGTCGATACGTTACGTTGTGCAGCGTGATTGAAGGACAAACCAACAAACAAACAAACATACTTTCGCATTTATAATTTTAGGATTTAAAACTAAATTTTTTCTGAGCCAACTTATTATATTCGTTTGCAAATTCAAAGTTATTTATTTCACGTGACACGTGGCTTTTATGTGGCTCTTAGTTATGACACGTCATGATTCTACCGCCGGTTAGGCAAAGATATTTACAAAAGCTTTTAACACAAGATTACTTGGAGGTGAGAGGGGAATATTAAACAAGTCCGGCATGGCTACTTGTTCTTCTGCCATACTTAAAATCCCTACTAATATTATAAATGCGAAAGTGTGTTTGTTGGTTTGTTGGTTTGTTGGTTTGTCCTTCAATCCCGCTGCAACAGAGCTTCGGATCGACGTAATTTTTTACATGTGTGTAGTTGAGAACCTGGAGAGTGACATAGGCTATTTTTTATCCCGGAAAATCAAAGAGTTCCCGCGGGATGATAAAAAACTAAATGTACGCGGACGAAGTCGCGGGTATCAGCTAGTAAGTGAATAAATAAGCTAAATGTTGACACACTATAAAAAGCAATTGTCTCTAAAAGTGATATGTTACTCAAATCAGTCCACGACGCTCGCGGTGGGTGTAACAGGAAGGGTGCAGTCGGTCGTCCCATAAACTTTATAGGTCACCATACCGCTCTTTATGGGGTCACACAGACTAACACCATAAACTTGAAATAAATGCGGCTATCGAGCACAACGTTTTCTCTGTTTTTAAGACATTACCTTGGTTTAATCAAAACATCGTAAATCTTTGGCGTTTTTACGACTTAAAGATGAGGAAAAGTGTCTTAAAAGCCGATGGAAATTCGAAAGATCGGCGGTTCATACCCCATCTTTTACCTACACTGAATTGTCGTGTTCTCTCTTAACACAAGCTTTATTATTAACTAGCTGTTGCGCGCGACTTCGTCCGCGTCAATTTCTGTTATTATGATCGCGATTAAGAAGTTTTTAAAAGAATATATTTTAAATATGGATAATTTCCCCCGTTTTTGCAACATTTTTCGCTGATGCTTCACTCCTATTGGTCACAGCGTGATGTTATATAGCCTAAAGCCTTCCTCGATAATTGGACTATCCAAAACAAAAAGAATTTTTCAATTCGAACTAGTAGTTCCTGAGATTAGCGCGTTCAAACAAACAAACTCTTCAGCTTTATATATTAGTAAGTATAGATGTGGAGGGGAATATCAGTCATGTCAACATAATATGAATATTTTCGAAAAAATAACAGTGACTTATATGTTTTTTTAATCACATCGGCGGCTGAGACGTCACTTCGTGATGCCCACGACCGCTCTGCCAAAAGTGTCACGAAGAAGTAGAAGAATATATGTTTTACTAGCGTATACTCGTGACGTCATCCGCGTGAATAATATAATTACTTTTTATAACCCCCTTGGAAACTTTTATTTCCCGGGATAAGACTACATTATGTCCGTTTCCTGAATGAAAACTCTCATACGGTGTCAGCTGTACTAGTGAGAATGAGATGTTTTGTTCTGCACTTTAGTCGTAAAAAGATCGCAATTTTTTGTACTTATAATCGTTTTACATAGAAATGTATAATGTACACTTCACACTGCCATATAAGTTCAAATGCATTGACACAAGGTTTTACTCGAAAAGAATAATTCTCTATTGCTATCGGAACGTGTATCGCGTGCTATTACAATTGCAAATATGTTTCCTGTGATAAATCGCAAGATATCGCCGCTTGATGCTGGCTGCGTACGCGCATTTACTTAGTATAGATAAACATAGACTAAGAAATAAGTAGACATCCCTCCGTAGGTTACTTAATTTAATTACCCACTGTGTGAGTTTAACGTAAGAGGATATTTGTGCGTTGTTCTGTTACCATTTTCTTGGCGAAACAAATGGTCGATTATGATGCGGTTTTTTGCATTAAATACCTACTTGTCAATCCTAAGCAGATTTTGAGATATTTTTTACTAGCTGATGCTTCGTCTGCGTGGATTTACGCGGGAACTCTTTGATTTTCTGGAAAGTAGCCTAGGTCATTCCCAACTATATCAATACAAAAAAATCACGTCGATCCGTAGCTCTGTTAAAGCGTGATTGAAGGACAAACAAACACACTTTTGCATTTATAATATTAGTAAGGATGACTAGACCGCAAAAGGGTGCTGAAATGTTATTTTTTGCTTTACGCAGAGCAGGTTTTTTAATATCGTTTAAAAGCAAATTAGTTACAATTTTAACCTGCGATTCGTATTTAGGGTATCTCTGTAGGGCAATTTTCTATCTCACCGGCAATCGAACGTCCCTAAGACCTATCAAATTCGCAATTTGTATTACGAAAATACGCGGATTTGACTTTCCATTGTTTTTCACAGCCATTGAGATAGACGACAGAGGATAGCCGCTCTGGTCATACCTCATTTATCTATGTTCTGGTTTATAGTCTATTTATGGTAGGATACACTAACTTATCTATGCAATTTTCCAATCTATGGCCTAGGTTTTATACCCAGGCGTCTGTATATGGGGCTGGGCTGATTGATGCGGTGATACCCCTCCAGTCCCTCCAGTCCCGCCACTTCTAAGTAATATTCGATTATTCTCATTGTTTACTTTGTAGTGGCAACAACTTGAGGATTAGTTCACGGTAGATGCAATTCCGGGAACGCGACGTTGGAATTCATTTGGTTTGCTTTCTTTAGGTGGTAGAATGATTCTTATCCATAATCATTTTATTCATACTGTTTTATTCAGCGAGTTATTTTGCTATAGAGCGCGAAACTTTGGAATTAATTTGCTTTTTGTGAGCGCTAATACATATTTAGATTTATTATTCATATAATAATTATTGTCATAGTATAACCCACATCCTCCCACATCACTTAATCTTAACATGGGGGAAACCTAACAGGTTCATGTTCTACAACATTACATTTTTCAACCATCATTTTCGTATCAAAATTACATATTTTTGCAATAATATAATCTATAAAGGTGTATGTGGTTCTTGAATATAAAAGGCTTACAAAGACAAGCAAAATCTGGTATGTTTTGATATTGCAATACCTTATCTTAATTAATTTTAGAAGCAAAAATAATGAAAATTTTGCCAATCAATGTGTTTTTAAATTTAAATCTGTACTTAATTATTAAAAAAAACTGTAAAATTATAATTTTTATCAACCATACGGTATGGCTGATAAAAATTATGGCGTCAGTAGGTATGGGCCATGATTACCTTTTATACATCTCTCGCTTAAAATTGTTTCTGATATTAATTGCAAAGTTGCTGCAATGCAGAGGACCACATACGTCCCTGCTAAATTAATAAACAATTCGCATCATATTCTGAGCACATCAAGATCAAAGAAATGGTTTTTATTAAATTACCCCATAATTTGCCAGATAAACTTTGCTGATAAGTCCAGATTTTGGGATGTTAACATACCCAATATGACAACCGATGTTTCTTATTTGATTTTAATCTTAGTTTGTAGTAGACATGTTGCATGGCATTTGTTGCTTAGTGCATACCTTTTTTGAGCTATTTATACCGAGGCTTGTGGTGTCTTTCACTTAAATGTAACTATTATTAAAGTTTTGCCTAAAATAGTTTGAAAGTGTTCCCACTTAATTACAATATGGGGTTATTCAAGGGGCGGACCAATAAATTCCTGAAAAGCCGGCAACGCATTAGTGGTGCCTCTGGTACTACAAGTGTTCATGGGCGGCGGCAAAGATCATCTTAACATTTATATTCTTTGGCGGCGGTAATCACGTAACGCCTGCGCGTTTGCCCGCTATTTATATAGAAAAAAATAAAATAAAAGCGATTAAATCCTTACACAGTTTGCCCTCCCAACCTTTCACGTCAGCCGCTCCGCGTTTCAACCTAAATTTGTAATCTGGGCGAGAAACAATTTCGGCGGAATCCCGTAGGTGAGGTATTTAAGCAAACAAATTGTCCGGTGATTTGTCAGACGGATTCTTTACTTCTTGCGGCGGCGGCGCGCCTAATATGGCCACGTACGGTTGACAGCTACGCACGTCGGATTTGGACGGTGCCCTTTTACGGCGGACCTCTCTTATTGTCTACCTTTGGAGTGGATGTCTTGGATGTTTTCGCGTTTCACCATTTTTTCTCATATCTTATTGGACAGAGTTTCTCAAAGGTCTCTTTCCGTGGACCAGTTTTTAAAGCTTCATCATCCTAACTTTCTGATATTTTTTCTAAATTATTTTGGTGTCACTGTCATATTTCTTTTTCGTTTTTTGCGTGCGTGATTTCTGAATTTTTGTCTGGTGGGAGGCATTGGCCGTGGCTAGTTACCACCCTACCGTCAAAGACGTGCCGCCAAGCGATTCAGCGTTCCGGCACGATGACGTGTAGAACTACATAGAATCCGATTAGGGAGTATAGGTTGAATCTACACTGCCATACCCGTTCCAAGTTAGCCCACTACCATCTTAGACTGCATCGTCACTTATCATCAAGTGAGATTGCAGTAAAGGACTATCTTGTCCTCAAATAAAAAAAAAGTTTTGCGATGAACCCCTGGGTAGGTGTATAACCCCACAAACAATCAGATTTGACCCCAAACAGAGTGCTTCTTATATATATGTACTTTTATAATCTAATACTACTTTTATATTCTTAATCAGGTAAGGGAATTCTATAAAGAATTCCTGTTATTATCAAAAAAAAAAAATGGACACGTCAGTTTTAAGAACCAAAGTTGCTTCCATGAGTTCTTTTCATCAGTCTTGAAAGTTAGTAAACGTTGTAATGCTGCAATCAAAATCAGAATCATTAATAACACGCTATTTAAATCCCATTCTTCATTAACAGGAAAGAATAATCCCAAATTAGTCACGCGTGCCGAAGTTATGTTACCATTATGCTACAGTACAAGTCATAGAGCAACGCGGTCCAGAGTTGAGCTTGAGTGGATCCTTATCATAAAACTCTCTTCCAACACCATAAATTCAACTTTGGCATTACTTGAAGAAAGTGACGGTTAGGAAAATACTTAAACCAATGTCATGTTTGCTGAATTAAATATATGGCAGAGGGACTGACATCCCAAAGTTGTAGAGTCAAAATAGATCCTATTGTTGTCGTACCTTTTACTAGCAATCGCAGAGGAAAAAAAGTTAAATATAAGCCTCGGAAGAAAAAAGGCTTAAAAGATTATTCTTTCTTTTTAAATATAGCCACGTGCCCGCGTAGATTTAGGTCTTATAAAATGTCCGTGAGAACTTACACGGATAAAAAGTATTCTATTTGCGTGTCTTATGTCTAATTTCGGGCAAGATCATTTCAGCGCATACACACTTTCGCGCTTATCATTTGTATTATGAAAGTATAGACATACTTCAGGGTGATCAGGTAAAACAATGTTCAAATAAATGAATTCCGGGCAAATAATATCCACCTTCAAACAAAGCATTTCACTTCCACTTCAAAAAAACAACAACGCCAAAGCCAAAGCGCATCGGCGCTTGGAAACGACTACACGTACACTTTGATGAGAGTTTTATTTTTGGTCCGAGTGGTCTGGTACTACTCGTAGCCTTATTCATAATATAGCGTCTCCTTGAGGACGGGGCCGCGTTTCTTAACGTCAAAAAGTGAAGCAAAAAATCTATTAGCCCGCGGTGCTTCGGCCTCATTCATTAGGAACCATTCTGTTATTTCTATTATTTAATTATAGCCCTTTAGAACATTTCGTTACGGTCAAATATTAATGAGAAACGAGTGCTCGTAAAGAATAAGAAAACAAGGCGATTACAAGAGTGTAATGATTGTTGATCGATTTTAAATTGTTCTTCGTTAAATTATAGTCATTAACAGTAACTCTTTAAATACGTAGATGACAGGGATAGTTGCACATCAGGCGATTAAACTAAAGTTAACCTCCTTAGTAATCAAGGCAGAGCTGGTTAACTTTTCGTGAAAGTTTCTAAAAAATCATTTTAATGGTTGTGGACCTTAAGAAGTGGTACTAACAAATAACGAATAGTTTAATGATATCGTTTTCTTATTTTATTTTATTTGTAACTAGCTTCTAACCGTGAGTCCTTCCACGTACAGAGGGGTCTAAAACTCTCGCGAAAATCCTTTCTTTTCCTGGAAACAATAATCACTCTCTATTTCTTTAACTATATTCATACAAAAGTTCAAGTCTCAATCGTGCATCGTTGCTACATGATTGAAGGACAAATCAAAAACAGACACATTTTCGCATTTATAATATTAGTAGTAGAGCCACTAGCAAATTTCTTTAAGAGGCATTACATAATATATTTCTATTAAGTTTATATGATGTTTTTCTGGTTGTAATTCAACCAGAATTCTTGAATCAGAATAATGCTGTGTCATCTTTCTCTACTCTAGAGTGGTGCAACGTTGCTTTACAAAAGTTAAGCTTGCTAAGATTGCTGACATTATGAAGTAGAATCTCTATCAACTTAATTGCTCGACTTAAGTACGTACTGTCGTTTAATTACATAATAGTTGTAAATACATTCCCTTATAAGAACATAATTAATCAGAGTAATCAACTATGACTTCCTGCCTAACCTCTCTATCAATTAATCACCACTCCACAATCGTATGCGAATTGCGAGGTGCGTAACAAAAGAACAATGCAATACAGGATCAATATTCAATAGGAATCATTATGTGCGCAGGCGCATACAGGCGTTTGCATCAACGTTGATAAATGGCGTGCTGGGTTACCGCTCCTTCTTTCACCTTTGTATAAAATTTGCACATTATTCTAGCTCAGACATTCCAATATTCAGTACATTTTGTAAAGGACAAAAACCCATTTCTCTGATAATCACTCGAATTCCTTAATGACAACGTTGCTTGGAACCAATCTGCTTTGCTTCAGCTGTCCACATACATATTGTCACATTTTTTGTTTTGAAAACAGCAACTGCTGAGTTTCTTGCCGGCTCTTCTCTGCAGGATCAGCATTTCGTACCGGTGGTAGCTTTCGACTGGTCATAACATAAGAGTCACAAGTTGGCCTACATGAAATAAATAATGTTTTTTTTCTGGAAGAACTTTCTTTTTTTTATTTAAAATATTGAATTTTGTTTTTTTTTTAAAGTTTTCGCCAATGCCTTCGTCACTGTCATCGTCACACTGAATCTAGCAATTATTTTTGGACGATATAGCAGAACTATTCGGGGTCCGTGAAGCCTAACTAAGTTTAAAACGTGAACGATTGTTGGGCGCCACTATGGTACTATACGTACTCGTAAATCATGCAGCAACGCATAAAGCACGCTGTTATCATTTCTAGAGGAAATTAGCTGCCCAAAGGTCAGTCTTATCTGATAAAGCGGAATGCACCGCCCATCTTTCATTACAATTCCTACCTCCGGGGGTGATCGGAGAAATTATATGCTTCGTATTAAAATGTTTTTGTTAAATTTTCACACGTCTCTCTATAAGAGAATTACAAAAAAACGTTATTTTGTTCACCGCTGGACATAGATGCCTTGAATAGACTTCTGCTTGTGTCAATTGTGCCACCTGTATCCAGAGGTTCTGTGCGACTTGTCGATGATTTTGTGATGTTGTCGGCCCAGATATAGTAGAGGGGGTCTGCTCTATCCTTCGAATTATCTGCCCTACCCTTTCCCACTTCAGCTTCATGATGAGCTACAGTTGCATACTCTGGTTCAGTTATAGATTTCCTCACTTCTGATTTTATCTCGCAGGGATACCCCAAGCGTAGCTCTCCATCGCCCACTGAGTGATCCTGAGCTTTCTATGAAAAAATAAAGTGGAGTTTAGCTGTATGGCAATTCATTAAATCCTTACCTAAGTGGGAAGGATTGGCTTAAATACGCCTACATTATTAATCACGTGTTTCGGTACATAAGTAAGTAATGAAAAGTAGAAGATGTAATGTTTTGAAGTAACAGTGGTGATTTCACAATCACTTTTAGTATTTGTTCTGGAGATTACTGGTACATCAGATAGCTAATATACCTACTCTCTTCTAGAAATATGAAAGCTGCTGCAGTCTTCTTTTAAACTTACTTTCAATATTATAAAATTTTGAATTACCCATGCATGTATTAAGGAAGTTCTTTGAATCAAATTCAGAAAAACGAGTGCAATTTTATATCTACTAACTTTATGTTGAACAATAAGTTACTGACCGTAAAAGTGGCTCTATTTTCAAATAAAGCACGAAAGGATTAATAAACCTCTCTCATACATCCTATTGTGTTGCGGATTGTGGGCCGGAGGTAGGTACGGGCGCATATCGCCCCGCTTTACGGGTCGGCGCACAGATAGCGCGCACGTAACGAAAGAGGGCGGGGAAGCCGCGAAAATTATACTCAATAAACTATAATTGCCGCAAACTAATATTCTTACTAATATTATAAATCCGAAAGTGTGAGTGTGAATTGTTGGGTTGTCCTTCAATCAAAACTTAAAAAGCAACGGATCGACGTGATTTTGCATGGGTCAACTTAGGGAACAGTAAAGATTTCATTCGGTTCAGAAGTTTACAAGATAAGGAAACTTTTCCATTTTCAGTTGTTCTATATTTCGGTATATTGAAGTCGATTTAATTTTTAACCGATTTCCAAAAAGCAGGAGGTTATCAATTCGGCCGGTATCTTTTTTTTTTATAGTTTGTTATCGTGGAAAACTTTATGAAAAATGTTTTTTTTTGACCATTCCAGTTTCGCAACGAAAAAAATGTGAGAGAAATATCTATTTTTAATGAAAAATTATAAAGAAAAAGAATGAAAGATTGATCCGTTATTCGGGAATTATTTAAATTATAGGAGCCATATTATCATACTTTTCGAAGAAGTCTAAACGACTATAGACTGTAGACACATAAATAAGTAGACAGTCTTGCCTTAAATAAATACAATACAACCTATTCTTATTTAGCCAATGCAATCCCGATCGCACTCCATTACAACGTCACATAAAGTTAAAAACAAGGGCGCATACAATTTGTCAGCACCGCCTTAACCGTATTCAAAGGACGCTCTATTTTGTTTCACGTCTATGGGCAGCGGCCATTGAACAGTCTACTTGCTGGGAAATGCCACCACCCTATTGTCATAGTTTATTCTCTCTCTATGTCTTTGTGGCGTTCGGACTTAATTAAGTGTTCCCTTTTGAGTTTAGGACAAATGACTATGACACTTGCTGACATTCCCTTTCCCAAATATGGTCGTAGCTCCACAGCTGGACATTCACACGTAGCGGTCTTGCGCCAGCGCCATGCGCGCTTGTAGTCAGCGCTGCCTCCCTGCGACTCCTTTGATTTCGTTTTTCGCGACTTTGTCCGCGTGGACTTAGGTTTTTGAAATTTTGAAGCTTTTGCTTTTACCAAATTTTATTGAAATCGAATCAAGCTCAGGCGTGAAAAGATTACAAACGGACAGGTAGACAGTATGTATATCTAAATAGCTTTTGCCTTCTTTGTGGAGGTAGTTGTTGGCCTATACCATTCTATAATTTCGGCTTACTCACTTTCAAGGGAAGCTGGAAGAAATTTCTTTTTTTTTAAGGATAAGCTTCACCTATGTCTTATTTCTTCTAATATATGTTTTTGTCTTGTAATTCCTTATACATATGTATATAAAAAATAAAAATAAAATAAAATAGGTCACTGACGTCGGAGGTCAAGTTCTTAAAAAATCCGCGGGAGTCCTCTGTTTTTCTGGGATAAAAGGAAGCCTATGTAGCTCTCCAACTCCTCAGCTGTTCTCAACCATACAAAAAATCACGTGGGTTCGTAGCTCCGTTACTGCGAGATTGAAGGACAAACCAACAAACAAACGTGTATTTTTTGTAAATATAAGTAGTGGTAGTTTTAATTTATTTAAGTTATTTATTTAAGTTTTTATTTTGTTATATTTATATTGTAATAATTAACTTGTCATTATTTGGCAACTCTTAAAGTAAAATAATATAATAATATAAAAAAAAAAAAAAAAAAAAAACAAACAAACACACAGTCGCATTTATAATATTATTACTTTAAGTAAGAATATTTAAGGATTAAATTCAAATTCAAAATTATTTATTTCATGTAGGCGAACTTGTTGCTCTTATAACACGTCAAGACTCTACCACCGGTTCATGCAGATTCTACTGAGAAGAGCCGTCAAGAAACTCAGCAGTTGCTCTTTTCATAACAAAATATTACAATAGCTACATAATATTACAATGTAATAAGTTATTACACTGTCTTGTGGGCAGCTGGATGCCAAGCCGATTGATTCTGGATCTCATAGTTACGAAAGAACTAATAAATTAAATTTGAAATGCAGCCCGAATTCCTACCATCTCATAATATCCTTATACTGTGATATTATTAACCATAAACTTATAATAACCAGTTCTGTTAGTTATGTTACAAATAAGCGATATCAACATAATCTAGATACGAAATAGGATCTGAGAAAATACGAACCTTACTATTGCGCGCCGATCGACACAACCAGCCACCCTTTAAAGGGCATGTATGTCCCAGATACTATTTAAAACCTCTACCATATTTAGTCTACTCCATCATACCCGTAACTGTCCTGTACGGTACCACTCCCTAGGGTATAAAAACTGGGTGTAGAAAGTTCGCCTTTCCAGACCTTCCTGTTAACCCTCACTGATAACGGCGTTACCCGCACAATTAGAAGTGCTTGCGGCGATGAGGTGGAAAAAGGTGTAGTTTAAGTCTATAGAAGCCTTTTCCCGTGGCTATGTCTGCTTTACACAGAACTAGAACGGGTCAATATTTAGTTTATGGGGATATAAATCTTCTGTTCAATCTTTTCTCTTTAAGATAAGGCCCTCTTATGAATACATAAGAATGCACTTTTTCGTGGGTAAAAATTATAAAAGAAATAGCTTTTGCCCGCGGCTTCGCTCAGGTTTTTTAAATCCCTATAATAATTTATCTCCTTAAGAGTTAAATCAAAAATCCTTTCTTAACGGATACCTACGTCATAAAAGCTATCTATGTACCGAATTTCAGCCTGATAAATTAAAAAAACTAAAACCTACTTTTAAAAAATTACGTTCATATAATTTTAACGTTTTATTAGTTAGAAATTAGAATATTATAGTAAGAAATGTCATGCTTTTTATCATATCAAAAAGTTGAATACTTTTGTGGATTAAAGCTTCAACGAACAGACAAATAGTTACAGTTTCGAGATACAGATCCACTGTATTGTGGAGCACACAGTTACAATCCCATATGGTGCTTATCTGGACGCCGTGTTAACGGACATGTCCTTTTGTGGCTTATGTCAATGTGATGCCTCCAAGTGATTGCGAAGTTTCACAAAAAATTGTCCTTTAAATAGGCAAATGTATTTATTATGCAAAGTCTTACAGTTGATCAAAAAGACCGCCTTGAGATAAGAAGGACTCATAAGTTAACTAAAAGATATACCTAATATATACAAAACCGACTTCGAACGCCAATACAAAGTATACAATCTTAAATATATGAAAGGCAAAGATGACTGACTGACTGACTGATCTATCAACGCACAGCTCTAACCACTGGACCGACCGAGTTGAAATTTTCACAGGTAGCTATTAGAATGTAGGCATCCGTTAAGAAAGAATTTCAACCCCAAGAGTGAAAGATAGTATGAAAGTCCGTCATTTTTCAAGTTATATCCATGAAACTTTGTATTTAGGCTTTGGAATAAAAATAAAGAAATACGTGTTTCAAACGTGTTACGGAGTCGCGGGCGTCAGCTAGTGTTACTATAAAATGAACAAAACAATGAACACTCGTTCATGTAAGAGATAAAATAAATGAACAAAGAAAATGAACAACGCCAACGGTACTATCCATTCTTGTGTTTGGCGAAAAAATTTGCGAAAGCTCGCGTGCCTTTTGTCTGAAACTTGCCCAAAATATGACTTGCTCCTTAATACAGCCAAAACGGCGCGTGCTTGGCATTTCCATTTCGCAGAAGCGGACAATTTAAGCTGATTGCTTAACAAGACTTTTGCATTAAATTAATTTTATTACTTTTCCGTATTAATTTCTTGCCGCGTTCTCGGCGGCCTGAGGAAAATTTGATAAATTGGATCGTGTTTTGGAATCTGTGGGCGGATGTTGCATGTCCAATGGAAATTTCATTTTATTCAAAGCGATAAACACTTATGATGTTAATTGAACTACTGAATGGCATCTTGCTTAAGTATACTGTCACCTTACTATAATATTTTATTATAGACTAGATAATGCCCACGACTTGGTCCGTGTGTGTTTCCGGGATATAATGTAGCCTATGTGTTAATCCTGGGTATAAACTTTCTACATTCCAAACAGCCAAATCGGTTCATTCGTTGTGGCATGACTCCTTCAGGAGTAACAAACATCCCATCAAAAACATAAATGTGAAAATGAGAGCCAAGTTCAATTTGAAGAATAGTTGTCGACTTCGCCGACAAAAGAATTGCGATCTAGATGGGAGCCAAGTTCTACAGATAATCCTGAAATTTATTTATAAGAACATACAACATTCTTAAAATATAAATTCAAAACACAATTTCTTGTTTTAACTGCTAGAACAATGTTTCCTATTTAAAAATATAACTTCTTAAAGTAGAATTATTTATAAAAAGCAGATTACTTAGGATAAATTGAAGCTCCATATTTGACTAGGAACAGTAAGACAATGGAGTTGTCTGGAATAATTTTGAGTTTATCAGGTTATTATAATAACCACAGGTGAGGCCAGATATTTCGTATCAGCTACATTAAGCTCATTCAACATTGTTGCAACTAGGTCGCCTATAACCTAGCTCCTAGACTTTGTAACGTGTAACCCATTTCACCTATCGTTCCTTGTACGATTGCACTCATTCAGAGCCCCGTACTTTGCCGTATAAGGCAAGTAACTGCTGAGTCGAGGGCGACTTTTTATTCTCAAATCACTCTCCCTAAATAGCGTGACGCTAGATTCTCGAAAATTAACAGTATTCAGTGCGAGTAGCTGTACTGTACTGTGCCCCTTGAGAAAGTACTGATAGTACTGTAAAGAGGTGATATATCGATCATTATGGATGCTATAGACTCGAATAAACAACGTGTTGTAAAACTGTAAAATATCACCACATCTACGGCAAACTTAGCAAAATTTGATAAGGGGTATGGGTTGAATCTACACTGTCATACCCCATCCAAGTTAGCCCGCTATCATCTTAGACTGCATAATCACTTACCATCAGGTGAGATCGCAGTCAAGGTCTATCTTGTCATCGAATTAAAAAAAAGAATAAAAAAAGATGTTTTTTTTTATTCGATGATCTTACCTAATCCTTGTTTCTTGTCCTTTCTTAAATGATAGGATTTGTTTCTAAAAATGGCAAAAATAATGGAGTACGTACCTAAATCCTAATTCATGACAACTCATTCAATTATGTAACTCTCTAAAGCTAGTATAGTTCTCTCCAGCTTTCCCAACTTACGCATTTGTAAGTCAAATTAACACTTAACTCTTAAAAAGGTTGTTTTGTCTCCAAGAATGTAAAAAAATCTTGAAAGTCCATTAAGTTATTGTGATCAAATTGAAGGTTGAACATAGCGAAACTTTATTTGGGAGTGGCAACACCGAAAATCGATTAGACGCGCGCGCCGCTCTCTTGTATGATATTCCGAGTGGAATTTTATGTAAACGTGATTACAACACTGGATTTACGTTAAGACGTGAACAATGGCGTGATTATAGAGGAGACATAAAAACTGATAGCCCATAATGTCTTAGCGTAGCGCAGAAACCTTTTAACTAACAACTTAGCAAGATAATATTTTTTTTATTCGATGACAAGATTTTTTTTTTTTTCGATGATAAGATAGTCCTTGACTACGATTTCACCTGATGGTAAGTGAAGATGCAGTCTAAGATGGTAGCGGGCTAACTTGGAAGGGGTATGGCAGTGTACATTCCACCCATACCCCTAATCGGTTTCTACTTTCTACACGCCATCGTGCCGGAAAGCTAAATCGCTTGGCGGCACGTCTTTGGCGGTAGGTTGCTAACTAGCCACGGCTAAAGCTTGAACTGAAAATTTTTAAACCTAACAGGACCTTGGTAATAAATATAAATAATGGTATCATCAACAAAAAATGTTAGAATTATTTTGCTGTAATCCGCCAACAGAAAAAATCTGTATGGTCAAACATGCAATTATAAGCTAAGCACCGCTTACCTCCCCAACCAAGCAATAAAACAAAGTTCCCAAGCAAGCAATGCCACCACCACTCACATGCACCACCACACGAGACTTTTATACTACTCTCGACGCACGTTTCGCCCCGACACCGGAGCATCCTCAGGAGATATCGACTTTACAAAGCTGTATTGTCTAGTGATGTTTGTGTGTAATGGTATCATCCTTAACCAGTTAATGATCAAAGAAATCGTCAACTGACCTTAGTATCCCATAAATAAAGTAGTTACCAGACTGGTACCCGACCTATATGCTACTGGTAATACCAGTAGCATATAGATCGGGTAGAGCATAGAGAGATAGATTCATAGATCGTAAAACGATCGTAATACATATTTTTACGTACCAAATACTTTAGGTCATTTACAATAGGTAGCTCAGTAGGCTCAGTAGGTATAATTTGTGACAATAATGTCAGAATAGAGTGAATAGAAGCAAACGACATCAAAAACTGTAATTTTTAAAGTCTAAATTCTAAACAAACATTACATAATATTATGTTTATGCCATGTTTATGTTGCATACAATGCCTCATAGTAATGACAACAAATATCGTAAACATGATAAATATGGCGAAACTTATGCAATCCGGACATATCCAAGCAAAACGAGGTGGTCAAATAATACCACTGGCACGAGGCAAGGCAGTGAAGGCAGCATTGTTTGTGATTTACAGCTGCCACTGACAGACACACAACCATTGTCACCCGCTGGTTGTCAAATAGGTCAACTGAATGATGATGGAGTGCTTTGTACATGACGTCATAATAATGGTCTTTTGTGAATGCTTTTTAATGATCGCAGGTAAGTAGGTACTATAGTGTATCAACATTTATGAAGTAAGGTGTCCGATAAATATTTTAAATCACACTTTGCATTTTTCATCCTTTTTGAAAAGATTTTCAGCTTACTGAAATTTATGTATTACTAATAAAATATATTACACTACCTGATGACCTCGACTTCGTCCGCGTGGATTTAGTTTTTAAAATCCCGCGGGAAATGTTTGATTTTCCGGGATGAAAAGTAGCCTATGTCACTCTCCAGGTCCTCAATTATACCCATGCAAAAAATCACGTCGATCCGTAGCTTTGTTGCTGCGCGATTGAAGGACAAACCAACAAACAAACACATTTTCGCATTTATAATATTAGTGAGGATAGTGAGGATGTACCTATGTACATTACCTAATGAGGTGGCAATTATTTTAAAAACTATAATAATCGTTCGACATCTTTTCTGTTGAATTTATCCCTTTTCATGTCTTTTGCGTCTGTATAGACTGGAATTCCTACTTTTTATTATTTTTGACAGAGGTTGTAAAAGTTCTTTAATTTAAGTTCGATTTTCATTGGGTCATCAACATCACACCATCAGCTGTAATAACCGATTCCTAGCATATATTGCAATTAAATGTTTGTGCAACATTTAAAGTAAAGCGGCACATTAGCCCACTTTTCCCAAGATTCCAGGCAACAGCTGTACTATTCTCGTATCGTATTTGGGTCATGTGTCAATTGGTTTCGGCTTGGGCAATCGTTTGTTGTGATTTACCGACTGCTGTGGATGTTAAAATCTCTCTCTCTGCATCGTCATCCTCATTACTGAGGGTCGCGATCCTTGGCACGGATCACCTTCTCCCAAACGATGGTTTCCCACTTCTTTCTATTTTCCGCATTATGTAGAGCAGCGTGGAAAGATAGATAGATAGATAAAAACTTTATTGAACACAAGAAAGAAACAAAAATTAATAAAACTTAAAACTACGCATGCAAAGGCGGCCTTATTGCTACAAAGCAATCTCTACCAGGCAACCATTGGTGATAGGAGTGAAATGATGTGTTAGGTTAGTATGGAGGGTGGTAAAGATGTTCCGAGTGCAGTGGTCATCTGATCGGACCAACGCATAGGGCTACGTCCTCTTGCATGTTAAAAGTGAACTGCAAAATAAATTTCATTGCTTTCCAATGAGACTCTAATCTATACAATTTAACAATACAGATAATAATTATTCAGAGAAGCTTTATAGATTTGCAATAAGTAAATTTTTTGTCTCAGTCAATCATTTGCAACAGAAACTAACTTTATCATTTTTCTAAAATCTGTAAAAAATATGATAAGATAATAAGTTACTTTTGAACATTACCAGTAGGACTAACATGCGTGCGATGAGAAAATTTTGTCTACACGTTTACTCATAATTTTTATGCGAATCTCTACAGAGATTTACGAGTACACATGTAGACAAAATTTTCTCGTGGCGCGCATGTTAGTCCTACTGGTATATAAAATTCATACTATTCTTTAACTTCATTATCTTTATCGTTAACTGTTTTGTTTTGGTATCAGTTTTGTTTTTTCCAAAAAAATATTAGATGCAATAAAGAGATTTAACAATTTGCGTAAGGAATTAACAGTTTGCCTCTACTTGCACTCACTGCTGACTCAGTTGATGACAAAGAACGTGAATCATCTGGAATTCCAGCCTAATCGCTGAGTCGGACACAAATCAGCTGATTTGGTAAAGAAAAGACCTCGGTTATTGCCCCTGTGCTGGACAATATCCTTTCCTATAGTTATAAAGTATCTACAGACAAGGCAACTTTATAACTCCAACTTAATCCGAAATTTTCGCTTCTTTACACATTGCCGATTTTACTAACGTTGAGTGACGTTTAACCAAAATCAACCTAATATAAAACTACATTATAAGACACGCAACAAAAAATATAAATATTAACAACAATACAAATATATCGAAGGAATAAGGAGTCTCAAGAATATAATAAATACAAACATTAAAAAAAATAAAAAAATAAAACCAAAATCAAAATCTTTATGCTCGGATAAGATTTAGGCCTTGTACCAATCTGCTTAGTCATGTTTAGTTAAATTGTGTAATGCTGTCACTTTTTGACAAGTTTAGTTCAGAGTGAACAAGAAAAGGACAGGTATAGAAAATTTAACATAAATATATTTAGGGGATTGGTGTAAGTGGACCTTAATTTGAAAGATGATTGAAAGGAAAATTGGGTAGATTCATTTTCTAACTTAATTTGGTTCGCTACTGTCAATATGTTCCAATGTCCACAGTCCAACTGTCGACTTAACAGCCGACTTGTTCGAACGTCTATATAGTTTTAAGCCGCATTTTGGACTAATTTTAAGCAAGTGGTGAAAGCATATTAATTTTCGTTCAAGCGTCAAGTTTCATGTGTTCATTCATGAAACAAGTTTGTTGCCCTCCAGAATGTATGGTTTCAGTCATAATATCCGTTTTTTTGCTTACTTCCTGGTTTAAAAGATAACTGGCGTAATTCAAGAATTACGCCAGCTTAAACCAATTGTTCTTGGGATATTTATAAGATTTTTTTGAGTAGAGTTTTTTTTTTTATGATACCTACATCATCTGTATAAATAGTAGAGGTTTTTTGGAAGGCGGATTTTATCGATTTCTATGACGAAAATAATGACATGGTAAGCAATAATGAGGTAATGTAATATTTCGTTTGTCATCAATTAATAGATTAATTTTGCAAGGTTTAAAGTATAATTTCAATCAATTCTTTAGAAACTTTAATAAACTATCTACGTCGTTCTTTCATACGTACACTTAGGTACTGTGGTGACTGCTGTTTTTTTTTATTCGATGAGAAGATAGCCCTTGACTGCGATCTCACCTGATAGTAAGTAACGATGCAGTCTAAGATGGTAGCGGGCTAACTTAGAAGGGGTATGGCAGAGTGGCAGTGTACATTCAACCCATACCGCTGGTCGGTTTCTACACGCCATTTTGTTTCGACGTAGGAATCGTAAAAGCCGTATAAAGCAGTTTGTTTGTCGATCTTTACGACCGTGATCAGTCCAACGAAGGCCGCCGCTTTCACCATTATTGCCATAACATCGGTAAGAGTCCGTAAACAAACGGAATCAGATCGAAAAATGATTATCATTTTGTCAGAGGTCACGAAAGGCTTTCAAGAAACGAACAGCTAAGGTGTGGGCTGTTTTTCCGGCGTCCGTGCTTCCTGCTACTTAATACCTTCAAGGCAAGAGATAAAAAGGAGGAGGGAGGCTTAAAAAAAGGGGGGAATACGCATCTTCTAGACAAGCTCCAACTTAAACTCATCAGTGCAGTGCTTTCCATTATTTACATTATTCATCATGCAATATTGTGAAAAGGAAAGTATTATTGTCAATTTAGCTTAGTTTAGAGATAGCATCTTACCGAATAGGTATCATATATAAATAAACTTTAATTAAAAAACTTTAACTCGAGCTTATGATAATAATATAAAAAAATATTTTAAAAAAACCGACTTCAAACGCCACTTAAAAGTATAAAATAATTTTAGTTTGTACACGTATGTTGAAGTCGGGCCAGCGCATCGGTTTCATCGTTTCTATTTAGGCCCGTCCGTCTCACGGGCTAATTCAACAAGTATACCGGCCTAATAGTATTTACGATTTAATAATTTTAGTTTGTACACGTATATTGAAGTCGGACGGGCTTAAAATATAGAAACGATGATACCATTGCGCAACGCTGGCCCGACTTCAACATACGTGTACAAACTAAAATTATTTTATACTTTTAAGTGGCGTTTGAAGTCGGTTTTTTTAAAATATTTTTTTATATTATTATTTTAAGCTTTTAAGTGTAGCTTCATGGGACCAATTCACTAGACCATTTGTTTTGCTCCTTAAAAAAAGTACCTATTGAAAAATATTATTCCAAATAGAAATTTAGCATATGTATGTATGCTATGAAAGCATGGTTAGAATCCTACACACACTCTGATCACGAGCGATTTGCTCTTATTCAATGAGGAGTTCCATCCTATATCTCCGAAGATATTCATCAGATCTTCACCAAACTTAAATGGGACCAACCTGACGATATGCTCTTTTAAATAAAAAAAATTATTGAAATCGGTTCAGATTTGACACAGTTATAGAGTAACATCGTCAAAAATTCGGTTAAAAAAAATTATATTGAAATGCCGAATAGAAAAGCATTATGTATGTATGCTATGAAGAATGCATGGTTAAAATCCGACACACACTCTGATCACGAGCGATTTGCTCTTATTCATTGAGGAGTTCCGTCCTCCATCTCCGAAGATATTCATCAGATCTTCACCAAATTTAAATGGGACCAACCTGACGATACGTCTTTTCAAATAAAAAAAAATTTATTAAAATCGGTTCAGATTTGACGGAGTTATGGAGTAACATCGCCAAAAAATAATAATAATAAAAATAAAAAATAAAATAAAAAAAAAAAAACATACGCGTCGAATTGAGAACCTCCTCTTTTTTTTGAAGTCGGTTAAAAAACGGAATGAAAGCTTAAAAATATGGATATTCCAATCAATGTATTGTCTTTTCTTCGAAATTATTCAAATTTATCTTAATAATTATAAACAAAAAGATCTAAATATCCGCCATTGTGGGAGAAGATTGTTCCCAATTTTACGATATTAAAGCTGGTGTCCCGCAAGGATCAGTGTTGGGGCCAGTCCTCTATACCCTATACACTGCCGACCTACCTGACGCTCCAGGGATTCTCACTGCAACATTTGCTGACGACACGGCAGCACTGAGTAGTCACACCGACCCAAAAGTGGCATCCCAACATCTCCAGATGCACCTAAATAACATAGACAAATGGATGCGAACGTGGAGAATCAAAGCCAGCGCGTCCAAATCAACCCACGTAACATTTACACTCAGACCCGAAAACTGTCCAGCAGTGAAACTTGGCAGCGAAACTTTGCCACATTGCAATGAAGCCAAATACCTTGGAATTTATCTTGATAGGAGGCAAACATGGCAAGCACATATAAAAAAAAAGAGGGAAGAGCTACGTCTTCGCACTAGATCGCTAATGTGGTTACTAGGTAGACACTCCAGACTATCACTCAACAACAAGGTACTCATATACAAGTGCATTCTGAAACCCGTCTGGACGTATGGCCTGGAGCTGTGGGGCACAGCCAGCAACTCCAATATTGAAATACTCCAGCGGTATCAAAATTCAGTTTTTCGCTTAATACTCAATGCCCCCTGGTTCACAAAAACAACAGAAATGCATGAGTATTTAGGAATGCCTACAATAAAAGAGGAAATCCATCGAAGTGCCAAAAAACATAAGGCCAGGCTAGAAGGACATGTGAATAGTCTGGCAGTGTCATTAACCACATGTAGCAAAATCAAAAGGCTAAAGCGAACCACAGTGGAAGAACTGTCACTGTGAACCCAGGCCAGCATTTGCATAACGAGAAGAGTTTCTTGATGGAGTGACCTTCTCTCAACTCACGACGCTTACATCGAATCTACTTATAGTCATAGATGGACTGATTGTAGATGGCTGCAAAATAGCAAAACAAAAAAAAAAAAAAATATCCGCCAGATGGCTCTGTGTTGTATAATACACCGGCTCGAGTGTTATTAGTTTGTTTGTTTTTTATTAACTTTGACGCAGCGCGTGCGCAGATGTGTCTGAGTTTATTCCATTTAATAAAGAAGGGGTTGTAGGGCTGCCAATTCATTTAAATCATTTTTTAAACTGCTGGTCGACTGTGGCAAAGTTGCATCAATAATAGCTGCGCAATTTGCGTTATTTTTTTGTTTTCTTCAGTAAAAATAGATAAGAATTCACGGCTATTACCCGAAATAGCTCAGCTTTAATATGCAGATAACTATATTATTGCCCGCACGTAATTCCGGGAGATTTTTAAAGTCTTTGTTTTTCCAGGAAAAAAGTTTTCCCGTTCTCCGGAAAATCATTCATGCAAAACATTTGGGCCGCCCGACGATCTAGGTCTGAACTGAAAGATACAATCCCCGTAATTGTAGGTATCTATCTAGACCTTATGTTGGGGTTTTAGCTAATTTTTTCACGAATCTCTTGACTGCTCAAGTGATGGAATCGAATTCTATTTTTTTCAATTTCTCCAACCCTATTTTAGGGATTACAACACCAAACAACAGTGTTAAGCCGAAATGAACTGTCGAAGTGCAAGTTCATACCGAATGTTTACGCTTCTATTCCTGTACTGCATGTACACCAGAGAGCTGTTATATTACTAGAGCAACAACCTGACTGGTAAACATGTACTTTATACAATTTGGGCTAATCTGAAATTGGTGCCATTCCAAAAAAAAAAACCTCTGAATCGCTCTGCAGATCACCAACAAGCACTGCAGACTCTAAGTTTTCAAAAGTATTATACCTTCTTCCAACAAAAAAAAAAAATAGTAAATTAACTGGTTGAAAAATAATTTAAAAAAAAGAATATTATAAATTATAATCTTCTTGATTATAATAGGTTGTGTTTAGGTGTTCACATTCACAATAGTGCAACGAGTGATGTTAGAACCGTCTCGGTCGATCTTTCAGTTTCAAAGCTATCGAGGCTATCAAAATTAAAGTTTCTATTAATTAAAATTCCAAGCTTACGTTTTGCAAAAAATTATTTAGAGGCGAGTTTTGACACCTGCCCACCGATTCAAACTCTTCCGATAACTTATTTATCGATCGATTCGGTTTGTTACCGTACGATAACATATATTTTCAATTCGTAAATGCTCTTGTAATCGAATGTATCTTGTCGATGTCGATAACTTAGTCGATACCGAATCGTATCCTCAAACCGAACGCTCTGAATCACACGGCAAAAAATTTTCGATACGAGATCGATATCTAACCGTATCGACCGTTATGTTATCGAACAGGTCTGAATCGCTCTGCTGAACAGAGCAGCGAACCTCATAGATTTGCTGCTCCATAGTTTAAAACTATAAAAGCTCATTGATCCAATGTATACTGTGCAGGGAGAGTACGGGAATAGCGAACGTAGCTCAGGAAGGATGTTGATCGTAATTCCGATTTGCGTTGACATTTGTGCATTTATGTTATGAAACATTGTAGAGGTTGAGTTACGGAGAACGGGTCATTAAACTGTGTTTGTAAATCTGGTAGAATTATGCGGAATAAGGATACGGAAATACTTCGTCGGAAAAGCTTAAGGGCTCGATCACACTAACTACTAAGTTAACAGCTAGTGGCGGCGTAGTTACTATAACACTGCCAAGTCTCAACAGCGTATCACAAAGTACGAACTTTTACAGAACTTTCTGTATTTTGTGACCTGGGTCGCAGTTGGTGACTCAAAGAAAAAGGAAAATTCGAAATTATCCAGTACTTCTCAGCAACAAATTATTATTATTTAAAAAAAATTATCGCCGGCGTTTTGTCCACCTCACATTTTAATATTGTAACAATGTACCCATTTCTATATTTAATAGTTGTGATAGCCTAATGGTTAGGACTGTGGTCTAATTTTTGGGAGGTCACAGGTTCAATCCAGTAGGGCTAACATGCTCGCCACGAGAAACTTTTGTCTACCCATTTACTCGTCAAATCTCATACAAATTCACGAGTAAATGGGTAGACAAAATTTTATCGTTGCGCGCATGTTAGCCCTACAGGCCTCTGACTTTTCGCAGTTATGGGCTACAGTGAAGGAAAACATGCATGTCTGAGAGTTCTCCACAATGTTCTCAAAGGTGTGAAGTCTGATAAATAATTTATATTACCTTGTACTCGTATACTCAATCTTTTCCAATAAATTGAATTTAACCTACCTATAACCCTTTCTCTAAGAGGAGACCTAGTAAGCCATTGATGGTGTTGTTGATGTATAGATGGATCTGGTAAGCCCCAAAGCGTAGATCGCAGCTCCTTTCCTTTAACCAACGACCGATGTCGCGCACAAATTCCTAGGCTCCTCACTCTAGCAACACGTCTCTAAAAAAATTGTTTCTTGGAATCAGATAGCTCAAATTATTGTCATTGTTGCAGGCATGTGCACCCCGCTACGTGTCATTCGTCACGGCGAAGCTGAACCAGCGGGACCCGGTGGGCTCGTGCTTCGTCGCCAAGACTTCCGACGCGTTGGACGTCAACGAGTTCTCGCCGTGTCGGAATTGTAAGTTTAACTTATTTTATAGTGTAGAAAAAGCGGAAACAGTTTGTTGAAAATGTCTGTAATACCTATAGATTTTTTCAATTAAATTTTTCAGAAAAAAAAAAATATAGCTTATATATAAAATCTATACGGTTTGAGTACAAACGTGTCATAAGCGTGCTTGCCACAGTATAGTCAAATTCAGTGCTTTATTTGGTTTTTACGCTTTTTGGATGTCAAAAGTCAATTTTAGGAATACGTTGTAATAGTAGGTAATTGCGGAAGTCAGACAAGGGACTTTTTTGAAAATCAGTTAAATTAAGCATAAACTTAAATGGAGAGGTGTTAAAGTCTGTGCACGAAATTGAATCAAAAATGTTTAAATATAATATCCCAGAGTCGTTGACAGATTAACAAAATATACATAAAGCTAAAAGCGCGGCAGACAATTCCGTCATTTCCGCCGATGATGGCGGGTCGAGCGCAAAATTAGCGTGACAGACGCTCGCGGCGATACACTTTGATATTGTGCGATCGGATACAATACACATGGATACTTTGTATATTATATTACATTTGTGACTAATTCTGTCTCTCTAAAATCTCTAAACTTAAATAAATTGACATGTCTAAATCTCGTGCTATCTATTTCATATTTGTCTTTAGGAAAAGCATGGCACTTCATTTAGACCTGTAAATTATTTTAACTTTAGTTTAGAAATTGTGTACAACAGAATTACTTATTACTAATACCAACCTATAATTATACATACGTATGATGATCTTTTAGAAAAATGTTTAATAGTTCAGGAGGAAATAATAAAAATAAGCTTAAGTAGATCTTGAGAAAAATATGAAGTTTGAAAATTTTACTACTTTATTGGCGATCTGTTTCTGATATATGTATTATGTACAAAATGGAAAAATTCCGTAAAGCTGTAAGGTTTTTGGAGAGTCTAGAGAGGAACCAGTAGGTACCTTGAATAGCTGTACGTCTGTGATTGTCAGCTTTTGCTAGACTGCCTTCTAGCCGATATTTAAATCATCTATTATACGCGTCAAGGCCCGAATGCCCGAATGAAATGAAATCAAATATAGCCTCAATAGCCCAACGATTAAAGAAGCAGTCTAAAAACTGAAAGGTCGCAGATTCGATCCCCACCCGTAGCACTCTTGTTCTGTCACAAGCTTTTCGCTTATCTGGAAGGGAGAGGAATATAACTCTAGTCAGCTTGCCTAATATACTTATTTATAAAAAAAATGTTAACTTCGCTCAAATATGTTTTAACAAAATTTTCTTTTCGATATGATACCCCAAATTCATGATAAATAAGTAAAAGCGTGCCAAACTCCTCGTCATTTCCTCCGGTAATGGGAAAATTAGCGTGTCGCGCGCCCTTGTCGGCGCTTACGTGTACCTACTTTACAGATTGACTGATTGACATTCTTATTGGTAAAATAGAAGAAAAGCTTATGAAAAAAGATATTATTATTTATTGTATTACTATTATTATAATATACTACAATTTACATATACAAAAAATCAATAACATAAGTATACACTGGAAATAGAATATTGATATAGCGTGCAGATAAAAGCGCGGCAAAGTTCATGTCACTTCCTGCGGTAATGGTGGACGAAAGTCAAAATTAGCGTGACGCGCGCCCGAGGCGAGACTGCGATTTATGATAAGGCTTATTATGCATCGGCGACTCCATGTCGCGTCTAATTTATTTATTTATTTATTACAATTACAAATTACAAACGGTATTATTATAATTACAAATGGTCTAAACATAATACATACAGATTTTAACGTACACTATGTTACAAATTTTAAATAATATTATTTAATATTCAAAATGTTAGGCAGTAATACTTATTTAGTTATTTAGCTTTACTTTAAGATATCTACGTAATTTTATAGTATATTGCATTATCTTAATATATATTTTAGTTATTTATTCTGTACTCTGTTTAGCGTTCCGTACAGTCGACGAAGGTATGTATTACAGTAGAAAATATCTCGATGTTTATCGCACTTGTGAAGATTTGGACTATTGGTGTTGATTGGATCACAAAACTTAAACTAAACTGAATTGACCGAGAAGTAAGTTGTCTTTCTCAGGGAATATTACGAAGAGGATGGCTACTTTTTGTTACTTTAGTTAAATTTGAATTTTGTTCATTTTAACACCAATAATATGTGTATGTTCTGAAACATTTTAGCATTCTCATTATCAAAGTGTTTTAATCACACAGTCATAATTAAAACGTCACTCCATTTTTAAACATGTACTACATGCCCATAGTTTGGTATTTTAACTGTATTTTACTGATGGTAAATTTACCTAATAATATAAATAAGATAAATATGAAACTTACACTTATTGTATGTTATATATTATATCAAGAAGTATAAAACTTATGATTAGCATCTTGAAATATATTATATAAGTTAAGTTGTATTTATTTTATCAGGTAAGTATAGTAGGTAATGAGGTATTGCATGTATGTTTATGTGTGTACAATGTTGTGTAAAGTATTATATTATACTGTATAATATGCATTGGCCTATATGTATCATCCACGCATAGTTTAATTGAATAGTATCATTATCTTAAACTGCTCCAGCTCTATAAACATATATATATATATCTTTTTCCTTATTTACATTACTGTTAGAGTCTAGACAATTATTATTAAATATGTATATTGTAATTAAGAAATATAACAACAGATTGAAACCGCAAATAAGCCGTAATATTATGCAGATATTTAAACAATAATTGTTCAAAGTATAATATTTATATTGTTGTGACATTGTTTGCATATTTCCAATATTTATGGTTATATCTATGAAATACATGATTTTTAAAATATTATTCAATTAATATCTCAAAAATTAAAAAGGAAAGGTTTTTTTTACAAAATACTAAGTGTCAACTGCACAAGTAAACTGTAACAGACGAAGTCATTTGATAGATTTCCAATACAAAAACCGTCAAAACGACGGTTAAAAACTATTTGTTGATTGTAGAATAGGCCCTAAGTGATATGAAAAAAAAAACGATTTTAAAAAGCTTTAAGCATTTTTGTGGTCGTTTTGAGACGTGTAGTGATTAATTTAATTTTCCAATTTGCAGCGAGCCACGGACAGCGAAAGACGGGCGTGTGTCAAGCCGGTTTTTCCGCGGCGGTCTCAAAGGTAACTTAAATGCATTAATAATAAATAATAACTGTAATTTGTTACACGGGAGGCTGACAGAATTAAAATGTCATGAGCTGCTTACGAGTAAATGAGTTACGTAAGGTGCATGTTAATGTTTTGGGATTGATGAGAATTTGTATAATATCCTACTCTATTTATAATGCTGTTGTTCCTTGAAGGGTTAATGCTGTAAATAGTTGTAATCCTCTGTTACCGATAAGGGACATAGCTTCCCAGTAGTCCTTCATATAATTATATTACGGTAGGTATATAGCTATATTCCTAGGGATATAACTATATCACAACTACAACCATCTTGCTACGACATAATTATTATAATATAAGTATTGAACTGCAAAGCAGACTACAGTTTAAAAAAAAATCTGTTGAAGATTATATAATAAACATTATTACTGTTAGCACAGTGATGCGGTGTCATCACATAATTTAGAAAGTTCTAAAACGATTAAGATTCTTTGATAACACTTCTTGTACACTATTGTTCTTTATAGATCATGAAATCATTCATCTAACGTTACTCGATTCATTATCTTAGCGTCTCGAATCACGATTAAATCTCTCCTTTTATGGTTTATATCGATTCTGATACAATCGAGAACGCAGCTTAGACGATGATGTGAGATTTCTCGATAATTCAGAATGGGTAAAATGTTAGATCGTTACGCAGATTCGCGTTAAAAGCTCAAGTCATTATTTCGATCCGATGAATAAAGTAACTACATAAGGGTATCTTTCTTTGAACAGCTATGAGGTACCTACGTAGTAGATTCATAGCGTATCTGTTCTTAGGTATTATAAAATCAGAAATTGAACACAGTAAGAACGTATGCATTAAAGAGAATGATATAACAATTAAAAATAAAGTGACGAATTTCATTAGTTTTGTGCATGTCAAATATTTGAATAGTATTGAGTGTTGCTGTAACTGTGAAATTTATTCAACAACAAGAGAGTGTCTCCCAATCAGAAATTGCGATCATCTAACTACATATATGAAGGTTTATATAAAAAGTGAAAGACGCACAAAAAATGTTATCTATTTAATATGTTATATGTAGGCCTTTTAAAAAAAGACCACTGCAAGTGATTGCTAACAGTGGCTTAAACTGATTCAAAGTAGATGCAAAGTTATCACGAAAATCGGCGCTGACAGGCAATTAGATTATGACCGTAGTGTAAAGTAAACATACTCAAGGCGCGATCCCTGTGAATGTGGGATCGATCGTCGCCCCACGGCTTGATATTTTTGATATGTATAAATTTATTCGCAAATATCCTTCAAGTTTAGGTTTAAAAGGAAACATTTAGAACCGAAAAAAGTAATTCCGTGTAAAACATTGAGATTTTACGATCGTGGGAAATGTGAATAGTATTATTTTCCCCGTGTCGCCTTATCTTCGCGATCGCATCGGTCGCACGTGACGCGACTGCGGGCCCGCCTGCGCCCGCGCCGCGCCTTATGAATTATTAAAACTTTTATTGTTGCCAGCGCAAAAAATATAGCAAAACTCACGGCGATTTCTATTCCGAAAATAGGAGGCAATATTGTGAACTGTCCAGTCGCTTTATGAGTCTCTATATTTGGAGAGCTTTAATGTTTATTGCTGTACGACTGACAGATTGATTTTGTCTTTCTTTGTAGATGATCGCTATAAAGATTGAGATAGATATCATTTTATTCCATAACAGTTTAGTAAATTATCTCGGAATATAAAAAAAAGTACTTTTTTCTTAGTTTTTTTAAATTAGATATTTTCTCTATCACTTGTACACAAATAAAAGTAAAACATACTTAATTATATCCGCTGTTCCGCAAAAAAAAAAAAAGAAATACCTCCTATAAAATACATTAAAATTCGAGTCACGATTTCGAATCAACAATTAATTTCCATTATATTTTGTATTCAGCAGTAAAACTGACATTTGTAAACGACTTCCAAAAAACGTCAATCGCGTCTTCAGAAAAAAGTGACAAACGGTTCGTGCGTGAGCAGCCTTCTACTCGTTCTTTTGATTTTTTATAACATCAGCTGTAAATTGTCATTAATTAAGTATAATTAGATTTTATATTTTTTATTTTTCTTAATTTCCTGTCGTAAATTGGGAATGTTTGTTAATCACACTGCATAAAATGTACCTAATACATAAGATTTTTGCAACTACCTAGGTATGAGTATAATATAGTACCTAGACCTACCAACGCCCGCGACTTCGTCTCTCCATTCCCAGCAAAACCGTACATTCGTTGTGGCGTGAAAGAGTAACAAACAAACACACACACACAAAATTTCACCTTTATAATGCACTAGCTGTTGCGCGCGACTTCGTCCGCGTCAATTTCTGTTATTATGATCGCGATTAAGAAGTTTTTAAAAGAATATATTTTAAACTAGCTTTTGCCCCCGCGACTTCGTCCGCGTGGAATTAGATTTTGGGGTGGAATTTTCAAAAACTGTGACACACGTACTTCTTTATTTTTAACTGAAAGCTCTAATACCAACTTTGATGGAAACAGCTTTTAAAATGACGGAGTTTCATATAAACTTCCATCCCCTATTTAAACCCCTTAGGGGTGGAATTTCCAATAATCCTTTCTTATTGTGCGCCTACGTCATAAAAGGAACCAACTGTAAAAATTTCAAGTTTCTAACTTCAGTAGTTTAGGCTGTGCGTTGATATCTCAGTCAGTCAGTCAGTCAGTCAGGACTTTGAATTTTATATATATAGATAGATAGATTTTATAAAGGTGAAATATAGTATTATTGTACTATTGCAAACATCTGTTTATAAATTCAGCACTCGTAATATCCGGGCACGGTGGATCACACTTACGGTGGGCAAAAGCCAGAGATGAGATCTCTTCGGCGAATGAAACATCACAGTGCTTGCATAAATCCCCACATGACATCTGCCCGATGTAAGCTGACACGCCGTACGTGGTTCTTTTATACAAACAGATTTAAAACAATATACTTAGTGTAAAGATAAAACGTTAGACGGTTAGAGAATAGAGACAAACCAAATCATTTTGCGAAATCACTACATCATCCTGGTTGTTTGGAGACTATTCTGAGGCCATAGATCTTCTCCTTATTATTAACCGACTTCCAAAAAGGAGGAGGTTATCAATTCGGCCGGTATATTTTTTTTTCTTTAACTAGGCGATGTCCACGACTTCGTCCGCGTGGATCAAGGTTTTTCAATTCCCATGGGAACACTGTAATTTTCCGGGATAAAATGTAGCCTATGTCTTAATCCTGGGTATGAGCTATCTCCATTCCAAATTTCAGCCAAATCGGTTCATTCATTGTGGCGTGAAGGAGTAACAAACATACACACACACACACATACACATACAAACTTTCGGCTTTATAGTAGTAGTGTGATAGTGTGACATAGGTCGTAAAAATGTTAAGTGTTTTTACTTTTTAATAAAACTTAAGCCTCAATAGCCCAACGGTTAAAGGTGCGGACTGAAAACTTTAAGGTCGCAGGTTCGAATGCCTACCGTTGCACTATTGTCGTACCCACTCCTAACAAAAGCCTTCCGTTTATTTGGAGACTTTGGCCAACGGAGACTGCATCATCAGGTGAGATCGCAGTCAATTGTCATCGAATTAAAAAAAAATTTTCCTCATGACTTGGTCATTCACATACTACTGTTACTAGCTTTTGCCCCCGCGACTTCGTCCGCGTGGAATTAGGTTTTGGGGTGGAATTTTCAAAAACTGTGACGTACGTGTACTTCTTTATTTTTAACTGAAAGCTCTAATACCAACTTTGATGGAAACAGCTTGAAAAATGACGGAGTTTCATATAAACTTTCATCCCCTATTTAAACCCGTTAGGGATGGAATTTCCAATAATCCTTTCTTAGTGTGCGCCTACGTCATAAAAGGAACCAACTGTAAAAATTTCAAGTTTCTAACTTCAGTAGTTTAGACTGTGAGTTGATATCTCAGTCAGTCAGTCAGTCAGTCAGTCAGTCAGTCAGTCAGTCAGTCAGGTCTTTGAATTTTATATAGGTATATAGATGTATGTCGGGAAATAGTATAGTATCATCGGTTATAGAAGTAGGTAGGGTGGTTTCGCCGGTTGGCGACCGATTAGCGGGATATTCAACTTTACGTCAATATTTAAGTGCGATGCATTCATAGTATATGTATTAAAGTTATTTGACGGGGTCCTAGATATTGTCAAGTTATATTTAAAAGTAAAAAAAGGAGAATTACAGTTGTGAAAACATTTTAAATTGAATAAATCTTAAAAACTACGTGAAATGCTAGTTGGCGACCACTTTTTCTAGTTGACGACTGCCCCCTTATCTAGTTGGCGACCTCTCGATTTGCTAGGGAAAACTAAATTTGTTTAATTAAAAATAAAAAATATGAACGTGTTAATGTTTAAAAAATAATTATTATTCATGCTTTATTATTCATACATTTAATAAATTATTAAAACACATTTTTTCATGAGATCAAAGGTACACTTTATTATTCAAGCTTAAGCTTAAATGAATCTTAGCAAGTATAATACATTTCCCTACACAAGTACAAAATTAAAAATATCACTTTAAACAACAATTACAAAAGTTTAGAATCAAATCATCAGATCATCAGATCTCGGGATCTCGAGACATTTTACATTTTTTTCTAATACCGTGTCCTCCTTCTCTTATATTTTTAAAGCACATTCCAGATCTCTTTGGGAATAAGCCGGTGTTATTTTCTAATACGGTTTGTGGAGGACATCTGTAATGAAAATTTTATATATTAAACACCTACATTATGCAAAAAACAGATAAGATTATAGGTAGTAATTGCAAATGGTCGTAAACCCACATATTAATTTGCTCATTTTTAGTTGGCGACCACTTGATACCCATACATTTTAAGATGTTTTATAATAATAATTTGGTGGTCGTAAACTAAAAGATACACGGATAAAAATAAACAAATTAAATTGAAAGTGATTAAATTCCGAATTAGATTTGTAGTCTATAAAAAATAAAAATAAATGTTTTTCTTTCTAAATGTCTATTGGCGGCCAGGTGGTCGCCAACTGAAGTTATTGGATAATTCCAATTTCAGTTAGCGACCATTCAATTTTTTTACCTGATTTTGTATATTACATGTAATAAATGTACAAATAACGTAAAACATATATATATCCACTTAATAGAACATTAAAAAATTGACTCAAATAAATACATCACGATCTACTTACCTCGAACGCTTCACTTACTCACTATTTTTTTCGTTGTTTTGGGAACGTGTACGCGCCGAAAGTATGAGCGGCGGATTGAACTAAGATTTGTTTGTTTTCGGGTAAACACAAAGCTGCCAACTATTGTAGGTAAAACTAATAGGTCTATCCCCCTCTTTACTTAAGTGAATTTCATTTGGAAAAGAAGAATAGAATTCTTATTATTTTCGTTTTAATGCCGTAGGACCTGTTAGTGGTCGGCTAACTGACCCCGGTCGCGTAACCCCCGAAATCACCCTACGTGCCTACACAAACATAAGGTTAGATTAAAAGCGAAATTCATGTACCTTGAAGATTTTTTTTATTATTTTTGTGGCCATCTCTCTATGCAAATAAAAATTCCATGTCATTGAAACGTCTTAAAACATTCTTTGTAGTTACAAACATGGTTTCGGGACGCAACGAAGCGGCAGCCATTTGCAGACAATGGCGTTGGCGGTAAAAGCGATACGCCTCGCGAAACCGAATCGAAAACATTCAGGGATTTGTTCGAATAATTGTTTTATTTATCGTAATAAAGTATCGTTCCATTGGATGAATACATTCGGGTTTACAAGTGTATCCCAATTTTCAGTGTGATTTTTATCATGTGCTTTAGGTTTATGCAGACAGAGTCGAACGAATATTTCGATACCTCCTACGTAAGTTGTTGTATCCCCAAAACGCTTACGTGACGCGTTAATTGTTGTGAAGGTCAATACAATGGCTTAGGCCGTCATTTTAATAACGATACAACTTTATACATCTTGAAAGTATGTTAAAGAATACTGTTTTTAGTATTTTTTTTACGAAAACATAAAATAGATAAAAACAAATAATAAGTGCAACAATCCTAAAATGCCAATTTTGTGGGATACAACAACTTACGTAGGAGCTATCGATTTGAACGAAGCTGAACTTTCAGGATTTCGAACACTTCGAAATACAACTTATTCTGTTTCAACTGATGGACGTCCACTGCTGTACAAATGCAAATGTTTGAAGTGATTGCGACCGTCACACCCTAGCAATCATTTTTAGACAATCGTGTGACAGGTTGCTTAGCACCCAGCGGCTCTTATACTAGCACTCGTACTTTGAGTGAAGCTTAGCACCACAGAAATAATCAAGATAGAACGGAATAAACGTAAAAATCTCTTTCTTCTAAAACTGAACCGTTCGCCACCGAACACAATTGCACCCTCACCACCTTGGTGCCTAGAGCACTTCGACCATCCGATGTGGCAGATCTTTTTTCCACGTACTTTAAAACTGTGTAACCAACTTCCTGCGACGCGGACGGTGTTCCCACTAAATTACAACATGAGGTTATTCGAGGGCGGACTAACAAATTCCTGTAAAGCCGGCAACGCATTGGTGGTGCCTCAGGTGCTGCAAATGTTCATGGGTGGCGGTAATCACTTATCATCAGGTGACCCGCTGCTCGCTTGCTCGCTAAAAATATTTAAAAAAAAAATTTTTTTTTGTACAATATGCCTACGTAATAAAATTCGTGCAATTTAAAACTATAGAAGGTTTAGGAGGTGTCGTTACGGTCAGGTGCGCTTTGTCTTAGAGTTTACAAGCTGTTAAAACTTTAACGTCGCAGCGTTTATGGCCGTTAATTGAATATTCTATTATTCGCGGTATAAGTTAACCCGCTTGGCCGACCATTACATATTCTATGAGCGGCACTAAACTTCGCTTTTTAAGTTAGGAAAATGGAATTCAAGTACGCACCTACTTGCATACCGAGTACCGACCAGCCGCCTTGCGAATGTGTAAGAAAATCTCATTAATTTAACGGTTGGAAACGTAAGTGTATGAAATACATAATTGATAGATGAAACCAGTGAATTTACGATTTTCCTCACAATCGCACTTTGGTGTCTAGAATCATAGTCTCAGCAAATAATTTCTTTAACTGCCTAGATAAGTATAATTTAGCCTGTGTAGATAAAAACTAGTTGACAACTGTAAATGGCGATATAAAGTGTATTTCCTGGTTGTTTTGTTGGTTTGTCCTGCAATCACTCCGCAACGGATCAACGAAAAATATACTTACACACAGACAAAGTACACACAGAAGAAGCTCATCTAGCCTACTACCTACTTGAAAGTATCCTATGTGTGCTCCAGACGCTTGAATTCGCTTCGAGAAACGACAGATTGAGCTATCGCAACCATGGCGGCAAAATACTTAGAGGTACTTAAATATTGCCTTCGAAATGCCTTACTTCCCACAAGAAGTTGCGAAACGTAAGTCCATATAACTCGCATTTGACATTGTGCCCCCACGTGACAGCTCCGCGGCGTGCGCCCGCGCATGGAGCCCGTCGCGCTGTATATGGCGCGCCGCCCGCCGCCGCCCGCCGCCTGCGTACGCGCATATTTTTATTTATCGACCAGCCGGCGCCCGTAAACGCTACTGCCGCGTATCATAGGCCCTGACTCCACCAGAGCGGAGACGAGACGAGAGAGATGTGATTTAAACAACCAATAGAATTTCGTTATTCCCGCATTTCGTCTCCGCTCTGCTTCAGTGGATACCACTGAGCGGAGATGTATCATATTTGTATGGCGATCGATGCGGAGATGTGAGCTGTCCCTCGCAAGCTGGCGACGGCCCGTAGCGGAGACGAGAAGAGATGTGAGCTGCGTGCAGTGAGCGGCGTCGCCTTTCGTGTCAGATCGCGCTAAACTGTGCGTTCAACTCGACATCCAACGCTCACCGCACGCAGCTCAGTTTCGCTCTAGCCAGCAGACATCTCCGCTCTAGCCAGCACAGATCTCCGCTCCAGTCTAGCCAGTACGCATCTCCGCACCGCTTCGGTGGATACACCCTTGCTGAAAAACATCACTTCTCATCTCCGCTTCAGATATCTCCGCACATCTCCGCTCTGGTGGAGTCCAGGCCCATACTACCCGCAGACATACAATTTCAAGTTGATCGACTATCGAACAACTAAAGTGCGTAATTTCACAATTTAGTTAGCCAACTTGTATCGATTCTGATGCAATCGGTGTCCAATTAATGTACTTGGAAGATTTCGTTGGATAAGATGTACGGTATACCATAAGTCACTAGACTTATTAGTATACTCTGCTATTTAGTTGCCCAACTTGAGATTGTAAGTCTGCGGGTACTCTGAGTTTTCCGTAAACTCGCGTGTTCATAAACTAGAATAGAATAGAAAAGTGCTTTTAAATTAACTTAAAAGAAGATGTAGGTACTTAACCCCTCACTATGGTTTTAAATATTTATTTATATTCTAAACGGAGGCATATTTTCTGACAAAAAAAGATTATCATTACTCATTTAGTTACTCTCGTGTAAGCAACTGTTACAAAAATTAAAAAAAAAATACAAAATAAATAAATAACATAACGTCTCAAGTGCTACACATGTTGACAGAGTCGATTTGTTTTTTGTTTCGAAAGTTATCTCACGCATTCTCACCAACAACGTCTGCATTTTGTCCGATAAGTAAATTGTTCGGGAGGATGCGTAGCGGATGAGGTCATTTAAACAAGGGCTACCACCTGAACTGACTTCCTCGGACTTAATAGTAGAATAGAATAGAAGTTTTTCATTCAAAGAATGTTTCATGTGTTTTCGAATTTGATTCGCGATTAGCGTTCAGAATTTGATTCGCGATTCGCGTTCTGAATTTGATTCATGATTCACGTTCAGAATTTGATTCGCGATTCGCGTTCAGAATTTGATTCGCGTTCAGAATTTGATTCGCGATTTCTTGTGCACGTCCTTTATAGGTACACATATAGGTACATAACCTATATGTTTTTAGTTTTAAGTTTCTGGTACTAAATTAATAGAAACCAAAAGCTTCAGTGTCATAATTTTAAAATATTTTAACTTAGAAGAGTATCCCATAGTCGACTTTGCTTGGTCTTCTGTCTCCTTTGAGTATTAAACCAACTCTGCCTCTCATTATTACGAATATTTCATTCGATATTTAAATATCAAGAATTACATATTATCTTTATTATTTTTATTAATCAAAACATTTTAAATTTTATCATAACACATTTTCAAGGATTTCATCTTTACGTTTCTAGTAAACCAGATCACTCCACTTAAAACGTGAGAGATACAACTATAAAAATACCAATAAATGTTCCAACCCAGGCCAAGAGCGCTGCCGTTATCAATTATTTTAAGGAATCTATAAGTGCGCTTCGCACATAAACACATCAATACTATCTCGAGAAACGAATACAATTAGGCTGTAAACCACCCTCTTGCCTCTCTAGATAAGGGAGAGCAAGCAGCTTACTTTAATTCAAAACAAACAATTATCAATAAAGTAGTGGTAACAGTTTTGAATCGTAAATTAGATGATCAAAAACATAGGTACAAAATTTTTAGTGACAATGTTTTTGATATGATAGCGTTGAAATAAAATTAAAATATTATACTTTGAAACTTCCTGCTATATAGGATTTGTATCATACCCAAACGTTGTTAATTAATTATCTAGTTTATTTTTTAAAAGATACATTCAACTTACCATGTATTTCTGAGTATTATACCGTTGATATGTTGTAAATGAATTAAATCTAGAGTTTGTGAGAAATTATTTATGTAGTTAACGAGTATATAGGTACGAACATAATGGCATAAATGCATATTTAGAAATGTTTGATCAAGCTTAGGAGTATTTTATGAACATAATATAAATAAGGCTTTAGATAAAATAATTTGACTTATTTGAATTTATTATCTTTTCAGGATGGTCAAAGACTTTTCATGGGTGCACCTGGCAGTTTCTATTGGCAAGGTGAGATATTAAAAATCTATGTAAATAACTACGAAATATTTTAATGTTGTAAAAGAATCAAAACTTGTTGTCAATACAACAGCAGGTTTAGAAAAAATAACAAACGTAGTTTTGGTTCTTTAAACAATGATTAAAAGAAAGTTAAAAATGTAATGATTGTAGTAACTATGAATATAAAATGTATTCTGAATATTTAATGACAATCCACAGGGCGAACGTTTTCCATAGACACTAGCGCAAGGTTCAACCACTATATGCCGAAGGAAGGTAAAACGCAAACGTACTGCAAGATTGACCTCGTAACTCTTAACCAGAATAACCTAGACAGGCTTAAAAGCATAATCCTACAAATAATAAGTCAAGCCATTTACTTCAGAAATTTTAATTCTTATTGCCACTATATTTCGAGTTTTACTTTCGTCAATATTTGTATTTAGCTTTTTTGTTTGACAATAATTTTTATTAATTTAAGTTTGATTGTTCCTATGCCATTAAATGCTCTTAACATTGTTAACTCTAAAGGAATTATTGAAACAGAAATTGTTAGGAACACTAACGAAAACAAAGAAGTAAAACTCGTTTATATTTCAATAAGAATTAAATTAAAAATTTTGGTTCTATCTTTACTGGCTGATAAGATTCCTCGTGATTTTATCAGCAGTATAAATAGACTGATCATTAGCTTTCCATGTCTCATGACACATCTCAGTCAATGGTATCAATGGTATCGAACTAGTCTGTCAGCTCCCATCCAATAGAAAATTTAGATTTAGCTCTCAAGTCGTTGCACGAAAGACTTAGACGCTCATGAATGGCCTGTCTCTCCATTTTCTCATTCATGATCCTGTGCTAACCTTATAGTCCGAGATCGTTCACTCAGACCTACGTTACGTTATGTTGTGTAAATAAGATCAAAATTTTAGAAAAAAAAACAAAAATGTAATTCAAAATTGTAATTTAAGAAGTTTATACTTACCAAAAACTATTATTGCATTGACCAACTCAGTCATAATACATATATATTAATTGGTCTTCATACATATATACAGGGTGTCCCACGGCGATGCCACATGGAGGGGAAGTACCTTAAATATTGTAGATGGAACATTTTACTGAAAGAAGACTTCATTTTAATTTAAAAAACAATTTAAACTGCATTCATAGATTTTTAAATAAATGCCTGGTTGAACCGGGACTCGAACCCGCTATACAAGAAAAAAAATTAACCTGTATCTTTATCATACTGATCGGAAGGCTTCATCATAAGGATTATTTTTTGTTAAATAACATAGCATGAGAAATAAAAGGAAGACCATGAATTTTAGCCTTTGATGTAAAATTTTGTTCAGAAAAATGAAAAGCTGACATTGGCGTATCGACATGTCCTTCAATCCCGCTGCAAACTGTTGCAGCGGGATTGAAGGACAAACCAATAAATCAACAAACAAACACATTTTCACATTTATAGGTAATATAAGTAAGGATTAGTAAGGATAGTAAGGATCGGGAAATGATGCGTACTTCTCAAGTGGGTACTCATTAGTAATAGTCAGTTGTATGTCGATACGCCAATGTCAGCTTTTCATTTTTCTGAACAAAATTTTACATCAAAGGCTAAAATTCATGGTCTTCCTTTTATTTCTCATGCTATGTTATTTAACAAAAAATAATCCTTATGATGAAGCCTTGCGATCGGTATGATAAAGATGCAGGTTAATTTTTTTTCTCGTATAGCGGGTTCGAGTCCCGGTTCAACCAGGCAATTATTTAAAAATCTATGAATGCAGTTTAAATTGTTTTTTAAATTAAAATGAAGTCTTCTTTCAGTAAAATGTTCCATCTACAATATTTAAGGTACTTCCCCTCCATGTGGCATAGCCGTGGGACGCCCTGTATAGGTTAGCAGAGATCCCTTTTCAGTCTTAACTAGTCCCAAAGGTTCATAGGTGTCCAGGAAGTTATTGTTAAAGGGGTTAAGGAGGTTAATATTAACGCTTGAAATAAATGCCCATCGCTTTAAGACTAATTAAAAACAAATTTTAAACATCACCCCCATTGGCTTTAAAATAATCTGGTCGCTTTTATATAATTTGGTGGAATTTAACTCAAAAATCCCCTTTAGTTTGTTGAGGTGTGATTTAAGTGTAAAGTCAATGAATATGTGTTATTTATATAATTGGCATCTTTTTGAGACTGGAGTTTTGTGATTTTTTTTAATTAAACCTTTGTTTTTGTTAACTGAATTTAAAAGGCTACGTTTGACGTGGAACGTGACCAAAGAGTTGATAGTCAGATTTAAATTAAGGGAAAAAGACTGGACATGAATTTATACTTAAAATGCTGTTAAAATAAGTTTTAATTCAAAATATCAAAAGCTTCACCTGATATAATAAGTAAAGCCTGCTACATGCTATAGAACATAATATCTTCTAAGCGGAGTCTTGGAATAAACTCATTGGTGAATATGTTATGATAAAAAGTGCTTTCAAATCATGATCATTGATCATTTATAAATATTGTTGTGTCTACTTTTATTTGTTTTTATTTTTTCATAATTTTTTTTTTTGTATATCTTAATGATTTTGATGAGCGCAAGCATTTTTATTAAATGCACAAAGTAAATTATGTACATTTATACAGTCAAACATTTTCAGTACCTTATTCGTAGGAATGATTCAAATTAACGAAATTTTGTTTGCTCGCTGTTTGTTGTAATATTTACAATTCTCTAAAACCATTTGAAACATATGAATGTCATTAAAGCTTCCGTCATCTACTTCGTCATTGGCTTCCCTAACCTCTAACGTAAGATCGTTATCAGTAACACTTGTTTCTTTCATAGGTCAGCTAAAGGTGCAAACATTGAATTCGAGGCCAGTGTTGCTTTCTACTCCGGAAGCCAGTCCTAAGTACGATGACTCGTATATGGGATATTCGGTAACTGTAGGGGACTTTGCCGGCCAAGGGATACAAGGTGTTGCTGTTGGGGTCCCAAGGGGAGCAGAATTGAGAGGACTGGTAAGTTGGTGGAAGTAACCTTTTGCTTTACTTCCTTTCTTTACTCTTTTTCAACTCTTCGTTTCTCATAAAACTAGAAGGTCTGTAAAACCCAGGACAGAATTTTGCTTATTATAGCTCTACATTTATTCAACGAAAGTCATCTTATCTAGCTCTTGTCTTTGGAATTGATTTAGATACTTAGATAGATTAAAAAAATTTTAGGTCTCTATTTTTGTGTTCAACACTAAATATTTAATGAATGGGAAGGGTTGTGACACTTATTACATCCTGTTTTGTATTCAAGGTGGTCCTTTATACTTGGGAGCTGGAAAATATAAAGAACATCAGTGGTTCACAAATCGGCGCATACTTCGGGTACAGTCTTGCAAGTGGAGATATCGATGGTGATGGTGCCGAAGATATCATTGTTGGTGCTCCAATGTTCACGAAACCAAAAAGCGATGGATTTGAACATGGCAGGATATACGTTATTTACCAGGGCAAGAACAGGGTTAGTACCTTGATACCTCCAAAACATAAAATAAATTTGATGAAAAGTCAGGAAATTCTAAGTCGATTAACATATTTGTGCAACATTACTCTGTACATGATGATTAAATTACTGATCTTTTTATTTCCAGTTATTCTCAAAGAACCATGCAAGAACTGGTGAAGTGTCACGTGGCAGATTCGGTTTAGCTATCACCTCCCTTGGAGATATAAACTATGATGGATTTGGAGGTAAGCTATTTTTTTTTACAATTCTCTGTAAAAACCAGCAAATATTGGTAATAACACTGTTTTCAAATCATATAAAATATTTGTTCGATCCATATGATGTAGATTCTTAATTGCATATCGCAAGCTGCACGTCAAACCATATAAAATGCGAATTATAGCATGTTAATGTGTTGTTCCTAAGTAACAGCTGATTTTTTTACAACTATTGCAAAATTGCAATTACTATTGGCATATAAACTTCTTGCTCGACCGCTGACTCGGTGATGTTCGTCTTCCGCTCATATTCACTCTGCTTATGATCAATTTGTACTAGAAGTTTTGGGAGACCTTACTTTAGCATATTGATTTTTTTTACTTCAGACGTAGCCGTGGGTGCCCCTTATGGTGGAGCAAACGGCAAGGGTGTGGTCTACATCTACCATGGCAGCGAGCTTGGCATCGGCGAGAAGTACTCCCAAGCCATCACCGCTGAAGAGATCAGCCCTATCCTCACCACATTCGGCTTCTCCCTCTCTGGTGGAGTTGATCTTGACAATAACAACTATACGGACTTAGCTGTTGGAGCATATAAGTCTGACAGTGTCGTTTTCTTGAAGTGAGTTTGAATTTATTCATTTTTGTACATGACTTAACCTTCTATGCACTGCGATCAATTCGATAACACAGTTCTACAACTAAATTCCTTTTTGTAGTTCAAGTAACGTTTTCCCAAGATTTTTGTGTGCTCATTACGTGAAAAATAGTCAAAAAATTCCATCACATCAGAATTTTGAGGAAATATTTTTTTTATTTTGCATAATTTTTCTATAGGAATATAGCTTGAGGGTGATTTTCATTTGTTAAACTTATAATAATTATAATAATTATGTTATAAAATGAAGTTAGTCAGATCGGACCCTATTTTACATAACAGTACACAATTAAGACAACTTAGTAATTTTTCTTCCACAGATCTCGCCCCGTAGTCAAAGTGATGGCGGACGTCAAGTTTATGGGCGAGAGTAAGCTGATTTCCCTGGATGACAAGAAATGCCCTCTCTCGAACGGCACGCAAGTTGCGTGCGCGCACCTCATGTTCTGCCTTACTTACGATGGCGTTAATGTTGACCAGCAGATAAGTGAGTATAGTTTCTGCTTTTTAACCTACGTAGACGTCTGGTCAGGTATCGGTAAAATATGCTATTTTTGACAGGCATCACAAAATCAGGCAAGACAAAAATATAAAAATCTAAAAATATTACAATTTGAACCTTTAGCTTCCTGATGCTGATGGATATTACACACCATGCGCAACAAGCTTCAAAGACAAGCTAAGCTTAAACTTGTGAAAAGGTAACCGAAAGCTTACCTTTTAATAAGTTTAAGTTTGAATTTGGTATTTTTAATTATTTGTATAAAAATATCTTATACTTATTCTAAAGTTGCAAATAAGTAGGCTAATCGCAGCGGCCCCATGATATATGATATCCACAAGAACTCTTGTGATTTGTTTCAGCATTGTGTAGCCATAGATATTATATTTTTTTAATATTAATTCGGTTGTCTTGTAAGTCGTCGAATTTCATTACGATTTTCTTTTTTCCAAGCGGAGGGATATATTTGTTATTTCGGTGAGTGGTAGTAAACGATTGGCTATGGATAAAATACAAAGTTATTCAATTGTTGAATTTCATTACATAAGCTAGTGAGTTGGAAAATGATCTGTTAAATTATTTGAACAGAAGATTTTCCAGCTCAAATTTAAAAAAAAATATACATATATCAATTGTACATAAAACACCACCCGTAGTAATTCGATGTTAGAAACTCACTATTTTAATGTAGCACTTTAGACTTTAGTTTTATGACGCATGGAAATATATAGGTTTAATGGATATTTAATAGGAGTTAGTTATGTAACATCGGTAAAATATATAAATCGTTAATATCCTATAATTGTTAATACTTTTTTAATAAGATAATAAAAAAATAAAGAAACCTTAAGTGCCCCAAGAAGTCTCATGTGATTCTTTTTAACTATTAACATTTAACAATTTACCAACGAAGGTATCTAAAGGAATAAAGAAATGGAGATACTTAAGTTTTCGATTTATAAATTCATAAAAGAAATAATTTAAAAATGAGAATGATTTAACATCTGAGAACTTAATGTTCTCGTGTTCATGTTATATTATGACGATTTTAATAAAGTCTTAATTTATAATTTGTCCAAATTCTTATAGACTTTGAAGTGACCCTAGACCTGGACTCGCGGCAGAAGACCAGCAAACGCTTGTTCCTAATGGAGAGCAGGGAGACCACATACACAACGCACATCCTGCTCACTCAAGGAATCCAGGAGTGCAAAGAGATTACAGTGTACCTTGACGTAAGTTAAGCAATATTTACCTAGTAATATTCAAATAATAATTATGAAGCACATTTTACAGCTAACTCTCTTCTTTTTCTGTTGAATGACAAAAAGGCATTATTTTTTAAAAGTCTAGAGTGAATAAAAATTATAAGTGTGACCAGAAAATATTATGGTTAATATTTGAAAAAATAAAATAAACTTAAAACAGAATTTTCTAGCAGCCATTATAATTCTAAGATCACTTCGGTGTTAACCTTTTTGTTATCAACGTTTCGTCAATGCGCCCAATGCAGTCGAATCGTACTACTGACTTCACAGAAATTTTCAGCATTATAAATGTGTTGGATTTTTTAAATTCTAGTAACTTTTGTGACTTCTTTGTGTCTCTCATGATCGTCTTGTAGCATGCGATCACCTTTAAGAGTGCCTTTGACTTGTAGGATGAGATTCGTGACAAGCTCACCCCTATAGAAGTGAAGATGACGTATGAGCTGACGCAGCAAGCAGCCGGTAACGCAGTGCCACCGGTACTAGACCGCACCCGCAGCATCGAGCGCACTGACTCCCTCAACATACAGAAGAACTGCGGACCCGACAACGTATGCATACCCGACCTGCAGATGTTTGTCACCACGTGAGTATTCCATTCATTTCTAAGCGGATCATGTTCCCTGCATTGTAACGTAGCTTGTAGAAGGCATGATTAAAGCGGAAGTGACCGCGCGGCTATGCTACAGCCCTCTCAATCAGCAAATAAGCAACTTTGATCTTTGTTTTGAGGCCCATAGTGAGATTAGCCGTACAAAGTCTACTATCTCTAGACAAAGGAAGATCTACCACTTTGGATCTACCTTGCTTTCTGATATAATATCATAGGTATTTTCTTCTTCTTGTCCTTTTTAGGGTTCCGAAAAAAACTTCGGAACCCTTATAGGATCACTTCGTTGTCCGTCTGTCTGTCAGTGTGTCACCACCGTTTTTCTCGAAAACGGCTTATGATCCGAAGTCGAAATTTATACTGAATATAAAGTTCAATGGTCTCGTAGTGTTTTAAGAATATCAAGCTTATAGCTTAACTCAGTGAAAAGTTACAGCTTTAAAACCACGGCTTTCTCATTATTAAAACAAATTAAGGGACATCTTCCAAAAATCGTTTTTTTCCATACTTAATTCTTAGTTTCATAGTAAGTGCCGTTATATTTTACAAACACCAGCTTTAAAGACTTACAAATGACGAACATATTGATATCTCTAAACATAGTAAGAGTAACTTAAACAGCTAAAAACCAAATAAAAACCTACCACTTACTATGACTTTTAAAGTACTGTAACTGGAGTAAAGTATCTGAAGCTAAAACACACTATCAGATGCATCGACTGAGAGCCGCGACAGATAAGGTTTCACAGTCGTTTGAGATCAGCAGGCCCAGATTTCTATCGGACGTCCGAAGACTCAAGAATGGCCCAAGGTTACGTCCGCGACTACGTCCGATTGTGTGCACAATTCAATGTACATTCACTATCCAGCCGCGGTTGACGCGTCGGATCGTTTGTTCTAAGCCTAACTTTTTAATGCGTCACATCACAGAACTGTCACAACTTTTGTAGACTGACCTCTATAATTACTCTATGATTTGTAGAATAGACCAGGGCCCCAAGTCTGCTATTTTACATGTCATTGTCATGTACCGCAATACAATTACAATACAATTATCATTGGTCCAAAATTTCGTAGTCTACTAAATTCACAATGGTCGTTCGATTTCTTATAATTAGATTGTAATTTAATGATACCTCGGTATTGGAATTAGCTTAAAAAGCGTTTCCCGAAATGAGTTTCAAAAAAAACTACATATTAAAAACGTTTATTTAAGCTAGATTTAAAGCTAGATGTGTCAGTGGCAAACCATCGGTAAACAATTGTGACGCCATTGAATTAGTAGACTACCAAAATTGCTAAAAGTAGCAATTGGGATGTCATTGATAGGCAATGTAACTACAATTGCAATAGCAGACTTGGGCCCCTGGGCCCCAAGTCTGCTATTTTACATGTCATTGTCATTGATCCGCAATACAATTACAATACAATTATCATTGGTCCAAAATTTCGTAGTCTACTAAATTCACAATGGTCGTTCGATTTCTTATAATTGGATTGTAATTTAATGATACCTCGGTATTGGAATTAGCTTAAAAAGCGTTTCCCGAAATGAGTTTCAAAAAAAACTACATACCTATTAAAAACGTTTATTTAAGCTAGATTTAAAGCTAGATGTGTCAGTGGCAAACCATCGGAAAACAATTGTGACGCCATTGAATTAGTAGACTACCAAAATTGCTAAAAGTAGCAATTGGGATGTCATTGATAGGCAATGTAACTACAATTGCAATAGCAGACTTGGGCCCCAGGTATGTAATAGAATCTGCAATGGCATATACATTAAGAAAAATATTTTTTATCTATTACCTATCTCTTTAATTAATTTTTGCCGTCATATTTTGTATTCACATCACACTATATCACATATCACACTAATTCATATTATAAAGCCGAATGTTTGTATATGTATGTGTGTGTGTGTGTTTATTACTCTTATTACTCCTTCACGCCACAACGAATTAACCGATTTAGCTGAAATTTGGAGTGGAGATAGCTAATACCCAGGATTAAAACATAGGCAACATTTTATCCCTAAAAATTACAGAGTTCCCATGGGAATTGAAAAATCTTGATCCACGCGGCCGAAGTCGCGGGCATCGTCTAGTACCTAATAAATTTACCTTCATTTTTTTGTAGAATAGGTAGATATGTAATAGAATCTGCTATGGCATTTACAATCCAGTGTTAATCATAGATTAAAAATAGAGGTCAACGCAGTCTTATAACCCAGTTGTCAAAAACTGTCATGTCTTATTAAATAATGTTTGAATTGAATTGTTAAAATATTTCGAATGTTCATATAACGATAGGAATTAGGAAATGAGTTTTTGAAAGATGTAACAGTGTTAATGAGAGAAGGATACGTCTATATTTAAAGATGCGAAGAGGTGGTTAGCTAAGGGAAACATCAAGAGTGAAGTGGAATCTTTGGTGGAACATGTCGGAAAGCCATTAATTAAGCAGGAGGTTGACCAGTGCATAGATAACTACCATCCAGTCCAAGTTAAAGCGGCACCTCAGCAGCTCAAGAGCTTGTTAAAAGATGAAGTGTCCATAGCACAGCGGCCGAAATTATTGAAGCAAGGCAATACATTCGTTAAAAAGAAAGATAGCATCGGAGCAAGTAAGGAGATAAAAGAACAGTCGAAGTACAAGAATAGATAGATAGATAGATAGATAAAAACTTTATTGCACACAAGAAAGAAACAAAAATAAATAAAACTTAAAACTACGCATGCAAAGGCGGCCTTATTGCTACAAAGCAATCTCTACCAGGCAACCATTGGTGATAGGAGTGAAATGATGTGTGAGGGTAGTATGGTGCAACATTATCTAAGCAATATACATATTTACACTACATAACAAATAACATAACAAATACTATAATATCTATTTGAACAAATAAAATAAAATAATACATACATACCTATATATATATATATATACATATATATCTATACGAAATAGCGATAAATATATAGTTTAATTACCATGGCATCTGGATATTAATACCTGTTTCAGGCGATTTTTAAAAATATTTAAGGATGGTGAGCTTCGGACGTTATTCGGCAGGGAGTTCCACAACTCCACAGCATATGCTGAGAATGAGCCATAAAAATTAGTATTTCTATGAGGAACTTTGAGCTTGTTGTCTAGGCATGAGCGAAGTAGCATGGGACGATCGATGGAAGTAAGAAAGGTGAAACGTTCTTTGAGATAACCAGGAGTATGCGGACTATAGAGGATAGAGAAAAGAGAGAATAATTACTCAGTGGATGGAGATGTACTCTGCAAGTATCCAGGACAATCGTTGGTCATACCCAAGCAATTGGAAAAAGAAATAAACCATAACAATGGACATTTTTTAAAGAAGAAGAAGAATTGGAAATATGTATAAGACGCATGGCTCAGCTGACCATATTATGAAAAAAAACCAGAGTCAAATAGTCGATAGAGATAGTAATAGTAGGTAAATAGTACTGTAAAGTAATAATGAAGGTGACTGTGTTGAATGAATGTTTGTGTATTAATATAGTTAAGTAGATGTATGTAGTTAGCTTTGTCAACAGCACCGCCAAGTATATTGTATATATACTAGGTTATGTGTTACACTGATAATATGTTTGTACATGATTTTGTTATTACCAACTTAAGAACACACAGTGAACTCAAAGTGAACTTATAGTGAACTTGTTAGAATAAACTAAGGACAGTTATTGGACTGTAAATTAGATAATATAGAAATTAATAATAAGTTTAAGTTTAAGTAATAATATTACTTATTAGCCCACAGGCTAGATGGTAGTATAAAATAAAGCCACCGTTACATGGTGCTTTATGGTAGGAAAAAAAAAACCAACTTAAGTATACCTATGGTTTTTTAAATTCGAGATCATTCAAATTTTATTTTATTTTGTAAAAGAAATATTAATTATAATAATTTGTGACCATGTATACTTACTAGTGTTTAGATTCCTTATACATAAGATGTCATTCTATATTGGTTAACTTAAGATGTATTACTGTTAAGTATGTATGAAAACTGTATTATTTAACTTAAGGTGTGTTAGTGTTGAGAAGGTATGAAGTATGCGCGGAAGTATGAATATGGTAAAGATGTATGAACGGAGAAGGTATGTCTGGGGACAGACATAGTTGCAGGATGACCGAATGTGGGAAACGGAATGTAAGTGTATGACAGGGATGGATGTATGCGATAGAGAGAGTGGGAAGATATGGAGATAAAAAAGATTGGCAAGATGGCATACAGAGTTAAGACATGCTAAGGAGTGCTAAAAGTAGTTTAAATAAAAGAAGTTAATATATATTTAGTGTTTTTACTTTGAGCTATTCCCACATTTATTAGAACATATGATATTATTACTTGCTTGTTCAGACATGAAAAGGGTCACAAAGAAAATTCTGTCAAACATAGAGAATCTTTTGATTGACTATCTCGAATGCTTTAAAGACAGCTTAGACTTAGTTTTACAAGTTATACATTGCATTATGGAAGTAACTCAAAGAGACAAATAATGGGATGAAACATGGAGATTGGGAACTGTGAGAAAACTACACAACCCCATTGAGTTTGGGCTTGTTTGATTCATCTTGACAAGTCCTAGATGATATGCAGGGTCTGATGATGAGACCGGAAGGCGTCTATAGGAACTTCAATAACACTGCGCACTTAAGCTGTCATCTAGTAGGTACCTAATTAATACAATGGTCAAGAGTTTCGGAACCCTCAGTGCGCGAGTATGACTCGCACTTGACCGGTTATTTCCCATTATTTTGGGTCGGGTCTCCTCACTTTTCTGCGCCAAGTCGTTCTGTCTTGGGTTGTCGGTTCAGGCAATTGGGTTAGCTTAAGGTCTCTTTTAATATTAGACCACCAGGTTGATGGCGGGCGGCCCCTACCTCTTTTTACCTCAGGTAGGTTTAGCTAGGTATATTGAATAATAGGTTTAGTAGGTATAATGAGTTCAAATATAATCTTTAGAGCTTGCTCTATGCGCACTAAAACTGCTAAGGAATATTTATTCTTCACAGACCTACAGTCAACTATGTGCTCGGATCAAGTGAGAACGTCCACATCGACGTCGTTGCCAAAAACGCCGGTGAAGACGCTTTCGAAGCTGCTTACTACCTCCAAATACCCGCCGGAGTCACTTACGCTAAGATGGATCGACTAGACAAGGAGAATGCTGATTCCTCACCGATATACTGTTCCATCAAAAACAAGGGCGCCGAAGGAAATAGCACATTGAAATGTGATTTAGGAAACCCTATGGCAAGCGGACAAAGTGTAAGTTAAGAAATTATTACATATGGACAACCTTTGCTTGCTTAATGAGATCGCTTCATAATCATAAAACATAATTTTTAGCAATCCTTCGAAAAGCTTAACATTATAAGCATCAATATCTTAGAATATCTTTCTCCTATTTCCAGGTAAACTTCCGCGTGATATTGGAAGTAGATGCCCGTGTGAGGACTTTGAACTTCGATATGGAGGTGAACTCTACCAATCCGGAACAAGGCACACAGTATGACAATACCAGGCACATGGCCATCAGTGTTGTGGTCAAAGCTGTTTTGTCCATCATTGGGTAGGTTTCACATTTAACGCATCAAACAAGTTTTCTGAAATTGTCATAAATTCTTAAATTTTTCTGAAATGGTAAGCGTTCAGATTTATGGTCCAACTTTATCCTTTATGAAGTGATTCTGGTTTATGACACTCGTAGAAATTCTTTCAACGGGAGGAATTTCAGAGAGCTTGAATTAGTACCTATTCATCAATGATCTTTTAAATAACGAGGCTTAAAATGTTCTAATTATTGCTATTCCAGTACATCAGACCCTCCAGAGTTGCACTACAACGCGTCACTCTACGACGCGCAGAACCTAAAAGACGACACAAAGTTGGGCCCGCAAGTGATCCACAAGTACAATATCAAAAACGAGGGACCTTTTACAGTTGAGGAGGCTGAAATTTACGTCATGTGGCCCTATAAGACCTTAACTGGTGAGTTTCTTTGATCAAGTTTGTCCCATGAAGTAGGAGGGTGAGAAGACTCCCTTCGTGCAGTCAAGTAATAAAGAAACTTTCTTTTTGCTGCAATTGAAAAGGATTAAATTCCCTGTGCAAGTTTTTTTGCAGTCAAAATCCTACTTTTGTATTAAACTTTGCTGGCATAATGTCCTTCTTGACTTAGTGTTTTTCCACCAGTTGGGATCCGCTTTCTGGCATACGTTTTCCACTTTGTCCGATCCAACCATCCAATTTTTGCAATGTGTTGGCTGTAATACCGGCGACTTCTTCATCATCTTGTTTTGCTATCAGTATCACATTATCTAAATGATTATAAATGAATTATATTATTTCAGGCGAGAATCTGATGTACATGTTGGTTCAGCCGCAATGGCTCGGCAACATGGTTTGCGACGTGGCGCGGCAGGTCAATCCGGAGAACCTATTTGTGCAGAACCCTTACGCTTTCCTGCTCACAAAGGAAAAAGAAGGTACTCATATAAACTAGTGGTTCGCCCCGAACTGAGACCTCGCGATATCCCATAATTCCCAAAAGTTTTAATTATATATTGTAATAATTAACTTTTAACATTAGACGCAATAAAAAAAATAATAGTTGACATAAAACTGTTTTACTGACACAGCGCCATCTATTAGCATTATAGTGAAGCTATTAGCTTCACAATAATGCTAATAGATGGCGCATTAAAATTAAATAATTTCGTTTCTTTACAACATTTATCTAATTTTAGTATTTGTTGTTCAAGTACAGGATATAACTGAATTTTCAACCAAGTTTCACGTTCTAATATTCAGTAATTCAGAAGTTATAGGGCTCTGACAGACATTTAGACGGACACACTTCTCTGTCTAGTAGGCAAGCGCCTTAGTTGACTCAGAGAACTCGCTTCGCTCGTTCAATAAAATGCACACAAAATAGCGTATTATAATTCAACGGCGAGAGGTAGGTTATACAAACGAGTTGGGTTACCGGTATCACGAGCTTGAACTAACCTTAATGCTCGTGTATCATACAACGGTTTTCAATATTCTAATGAAAAAACAGATAAATAAACCAAAGTTCTGTCTGCCATATCCTGTAATGGAATAGAATAGAATAATACCTGCATCGACATTGCATTGTGGCAAAAGACTTTTCGCGATTTGCGGTTCAATCAAAATTTCTGAAGGAATTAGCTCCATTGTATTTTTCACTCCACCATTTAACCCACTTTTATTTAAAACAAAATCGCAAAACGAGTTATTAAAAAGTGTGTGTTTTGTATCTGAGCTTGCTTGTTCAGTTAGAGATACGTGATAAGTTTTTTAGATAGATTCACGGCTCTGGGTTTTAGTGAATAAATAAATTATTATTATTACCATCCTCTTATCGTAGCCCTAACATTTTTAAATATAACGCTATATTATTATAATATGTTTTATTTTTCAGCAATGAAGAGCAGTGAATTCTACACGGGATCGCAAATTGGTGGCGGCGGTGGATATTATGGACAGCGTACGTATAAAAAATTTCTTACATTTGGTAATAATAGTAGAGTGAGTAGAAAATATTTTTGTCATAATGGGATGCATCATTTCAATAATAATATATATTTTTTACAGAATATTGGGATGAAAAGTATTCAAGCAATGGACTGTCAAGTTCTCAGCAAAGCAGTGGCCAAGCTAGCAGCGGCCAAGGTCAAAGTTCTGTTGGTGTTAATGGTGGACAATTTAGTGGTACCCAAGGTAGCGGTGGCCTAGTTACTGGACGGACAAGTACAATTTACTCTTCAGGTGGGCAGTTCGGGTCGAGTGGAGGCCAAGTTACCGGAAGCCAATATGGTACTGGCCAAGTTTCTGGAGGCCAATATGGTACTGGCCAAGTTTCTGGAGACCAATATGGTACTGGCCAAATTTCTGGAGGCCAATATGGTACTGGCCAAGTTTCTGGAGGCCAATATGGTACTGGCCAAGTTTCTGGAGGCCAATATGGTACTGGCCAAGTTTCTGGAGGCCAATACGGTACTGGCCAAATCGGTGGTGCAGGCCAAGGTGGCACATATTCTTATAATCGTACTTGGTCAAGTGGCTCCTCTGGCGAAGGTTTAACAGAAGCAGATCGAGAAGCTATAAAAAAGAATCTCCAAACAATGGCAAGACCTAACTACCAAGGATCAGGGAGGGACCTAAATCAGGGAACTTATAGTCAAGGACACGTTACTTATTCTCAAGGAGGACAAAGTGGATATGGTCAAGGCCAAGCTCAAGGAAATTACGCACAGGGTAACTCCAATCAAGGTGTTTATTATCAAGAACAAGGAAGTTCTCAAAGTGGCCAAGGTTACGTTCAAGGCCAAGGGATTGGCAGTGCTGGTGAATTCGGCAAAGATGGACGTATTGTTCGAGTCAAGAACCGAACGATTTTGTATGATGAGAATCATAATGTTATATCCCAAACTGAAACAAGTACGGAATATGGATCTTTGGGACATGAGGGTGAAGCGGGCAGTTCATTTAATACGTAAGTAGATTTTCGTCTGTTTCACAACCGTTCACACTTATAAATATTCATTCATACCTTGTAAATTACTTATTCAGTAATTTTAAATTTTGGCTCAATTTAATAGATTCATAAGTTCACATCTTGATTTAGGGGTTATTTTAAAAACCTAATTCTGTTTTAGGTACCTTAACAACCAAGGTGGTGGATTCGTCCACGGATCTTGGGCAACAACTGAAACTGTGAACCCAGATATCATGAATGCTGGCTCAAGTACTTTCAGAAATGCTCCCAGTATCACTGTAGTAGGAGATGAGGAAGAAGACAAATTAGAAGGATTTGGTGCTTACGCTGCCCAGAATTCAAATAATGAGTTTAAATATGGTATTGCTGATGTGACCAACGCAGGGGGCGGAGCAGGGGCCGTTCATGGGGGTGCTTATCGAGGGGCAAGTTCCCAGAGTGGGGGTTCCCAAAGTTTCCAGAGTGGAGGTGCTCAAGGAGGTTACCAAGGTGGAGTTCGGCAGGGAGGAAGCTACAGAGCCTCGACTGGTGGTGCTTACGGTGCAAATAGCGGAGGTTATTCTTACTCATCTAGCTCAGGTAAATATTATAAATATTTCCCATAAATTCTTGATAGTTTCTCTTGTAACGTTTGCAGCTTCTCCTAAATATTCTTGACTGACTATAGACTGTTTGTATAGAAACTGACCCAACTTTCGTGTTGACACTACTGACAACTAATGACAAGTTTAATTGCTCTCGGTATCGACTGCCTGGAAAAACACAAATATGACACAGCATAGATAATACACTATACAGGGCGTCCCACGGCTATGCCACATGGAGGGGAAGTACCTTAAATATTGTAGATGGAACATTTTACTGAAAGAAGACTTCATTTTAATTTAAAAAACAATTTAAAGTGCATTCATAGATTTTTAAATAATTGCCTGGTTGAACCGGGACTCGAACCCGCTATACGAGAAAAAAAATTAACCTGTATCTTTATCATACCGACCGGAAGGCTTCATCATAAGGATTATTTTTTGTTAAATAACATAGCATGAGAAATAAAAGGAAGACCATGAATTTTAGCCTTTGATGTGAAATTTTGTTCAGAAAAATGAAAAGCTGACATTGGCGTATCGACATACAACTGACATGAACTATTACTAATGAGTACCCACTTAAGAAGTACGCATCATTTCCCGATCCTTACTATCCTTACTAATCCTTACTTATATTACCTATAAATGCGAATGTGTGTTTGTTTGTTGATTTATTGGTTTGTCCTTCAATCCCGCTGCAACAGAGCTACGAATTGCTGAAAATTTTCTGAACAAAATTTTACATCAAAGGCTAAAATTCATGGTCTTCCTTTTATTTCTCATGCTATGTTATTTAACAAAAAATAATCCTTATGATGAAGCCTTCCGATCGGTATGATAAAGATACAGGTTAATTTTTTTTCTCGTATAGCGGGTTCGAGTCCCGGTTCAACCAGGCAATTATTTAAAAATCTATGAATGCAGTTTAAATTGTTTTTTAAATTAAAATGAAGTCTTCTTTCAGTAAAATGTTCCATCTACAATATTTAAGGTACTTCCCCTCCATGTGGCATAGCCGTGGGACACCCTGTATACTAGAGACACAGTTTCTCTAAAAATAGCGGACTACACTGATATTGTTTTCATTAGTTATTTTATTGGGCAGTTATTTCGAGATTACAGACACTGAAAATTAAATTGTATGTATAGATGTTTAGATAATATAGTAGATATGGATGTTAACAGGTGGACAAAACACGTACTCGCAATCAGGTGGCAGCTTCACCTCATCATCAGAACAACGACGAGAGAGCACCAGGCGGCGAAGGCAGGATGCCGAGGTAAAATTTAAGAGGGTTTTAAAAACTGGTTAGCTAAAAAACTTTAACGGTTTAGACGGTGGATTTATATCCGATAGATAGTAAGTTCAAGTTCCATTAGCAGCCTTTTACATTCCTGGCACAAGCTTTATTTGAAATAGGATTATTACCAACTCTTTGTCTTTTACAACTATTGTCGACTCTTTGTCAACTTGGACGTAAATTTTTGTAAAAAAAAAAAAAAAACAAGTTGGAGCTCTTGTAAATTTGCACTACTTTGCAGACCTTTTTTTTGCGTACTTTGGCAAAATAATAATCACCGTATTGAAAGGTTGCTTCTGATTTCGAAGTACGAGTAATTTCATTATTTTTGCATAAGAATTCTGTGAGGCAGTAATAACATTTACTTGAAAAGGGCATGGCATAATTTAGTCAGTATTTTTTTATAATAAGAAATTAATGTTTTTTTAGGTGGATCCCCAATTAAAGGAGATGTTGGAAAAATGCCAAGAGAAGTACAAATGTGAAGTGCTGAGGTGTAAGACTGGGCAGTTAGTGAAGGGACAGGAGATTTGGTTAGCGCTGCGGTCGAGGATCAATGCTTCTGTACTTAATGAGGTATCTATATGTTGCGATGATTCATTTTTGGTTTTACATAATATTATGTCTGAATGTTTGAAGCAATATAAAGTAAAAGATTTTTTAATCGCTCTATCCTCTTTCTCCTTTCCTTTATTAAGACTGTTTAATCCGGCTCATCCTAGGATCTTAAATGAATGGTTTCAAAGTGCGTCTTTATCAAGATTTAACGCCAAGAAAATATGACAATTAATACAATATTAATATGATATTTCAGATCTCCCAAGAGAGAGCAGTAAAGCTGTCTTCATTAGCAGCGGCCCGGGTATCCAGGTTACCAATGGTAGGTCGGCCGACGGACCGATCGTGGAAAGTGGTGGAAGCGCATACCACAGTGACGCCACAGCTGGAAGCGCTTGAAAGCGGCACAATTCCGCTGTGGGTCATCATACTGGCCGCCGTGATTGGTGCTCTGCTGCTGCTGTTGCTCATCTTCGCGCTCTACAAAGTGAGTTTAACTTTTCTATCCTCCAGTTTTTATCTTACTTACTTTAGCTCAAACAAAGGGCAATGAAGTTTGTGCGACGTGAGTTCCAATTGTGAGGGTGCATTTCAAACGATCACGCTGGTAGACTTTGGTCTTCGGTTTTGGTGGTGGTTCGGTTGTCGCGGCGTGATTGAAGGATAAACTAACACACTTTAAATTCTTTTTCTTTTCAGTGCGGATTCTTCAAGCGCAACCGTCCTTCCGACCACGCCGAGAGACAGCCCTTGAACGGTCGCGACGAACATCTTTGATATCCGACCACCGACCTCGGCCTCTCTAGCGACGCGGCCGCCACCTCTGACGTCGACGGCACCTCTGACCTCGACGCCACCTCGGACGTTGACGCCACCTCCGACGTCAACGGCACTTCTGATATCAGTGCTTCAGACTCTAGCTCTACTGACGCGGCGAGTGATGTGACCAGTCATAACTCTACTAGCATGGACCGATATTAAAATTCTGACGTTAACGTCTCTAAAGTCGTCACCTTTTCTGACGTTGTTAACTTTTGACTGCCTCTGATACAGTGCCAGAAGGATCTTTTGGCACGTTGCCAAATTCGGATCTAACACTGTAAGCACACTCACTGTCAATATTATCAGAGTGCCAATAAATCCTTGTAGTACTATTACTTTAATGTCAACATGTGTTAAGCAAAAACATTTGGTGAACACTTTCTGACATTTTTGTCTAGTATTTCTAACGATGAACTTTTGATTAGGAATACCAATATGAGTAAGTAGATGTTTCTCACATCACGGTCACCTTGTCTTGATTGATTGATTATAGAAGTCGTATGATGTAGCGAAGGTCGGCGGCCGTATACCTATAATAAAACCTGAAGGTTGACTAGAAGTTAATTCTATATTTTTCTCAAATTGGTTAGCTTTTGTAAATATTTTATCATAAATCTGAAAAAATTTAGTCAATCTTCTGCTTTTGTTATGAAAATAACCTGATAATAATAATAATATTATATAAAATATTTGAGCTGTACTCTAAACTTTTAAATACAAATATCTATTTGGTTATCTATGAAAAAGAACGGATTTATGTTCTGGAAAATTATTTTCTGAGTTTTGTACAACCAGAATTATTATAAAATTTACAACTGTACCTATTTAATTATATATCAGAATAAGAAGTGCCTCATGAGATTTCTCACGATTGATTTTTATATTTGTAATAAAATCCTTGAATATTTTTTCATTAAAAATGTTTTAAGGCTAAGATACAAAAATATTTATAAATATGTATATGTTTTAAATATATATAACGTATAACTAGTCACGATATTGAAATATAGAAACAAACCATTTTGGTATAACGCCATATTAGATATATACGATATAAAAACGAAAAGTATAAAAAAATTAGTACACGAAGTATAAGTGAAAAAATGGTTGAGTGTTGTTGTAAAATGTGATCTATTAATAATATTAATTAGGTGTATTATCAAATGACTGCATATCATTGCGGTTGGTTATGTAAAGTATCTGAGTATCTTCAGACTATATTTAATTAGATACTTATTTGAATTTATACTATCTATTTTTGAAAAATTAATAATTTAGAAGGCATTAATCGTAGGCTTGCGTTATTATGCATTGATTGAGCAATAAATTATAAACAAATAAAAATCATCATAAAATATTATATAAGTAATATTGCGATGTGTGAACGATATATCAATATATAACATAGTAAGCGATTGTAGAGATTTTGTTATGGTGCAGAAGGTGAGGAAATCCTTTTAAAAGTAGGCTTAGCGAATTTTACACATATCGAGGATATAGTGAAATATTGTAATATTCTGTTCAGTTCAGTGCCTTGTACTATATAAACATATACGCCATTTGCAATATACGTGTGTAATAATGAGTGTGAATACTTAGAAAACATCACATATAAATACCTAAATATTTAAGGTTTAGATGTATGCATAATTGTATAGTATTGTTAGCAATGCACCGTAGGCAATTAGATAGGGGTATGGGTTTAATTTACACTGCTATACCCCTTCCTTCGTTAGCCCCCGTGTTAGCCCGCTACCATCTTAGACTGCATCGCCATCTATCGTCAGGTGAGATCGCAGTCAAAAGCTATCTTATAGTTGAAAAAAAAAGGTAGCTTAAAGATATTTAGAAAAAGGAATTTTTACAACGCCTCGTATTATTTAACTGTCAAAATATACCTCCAGATACAGCTTAGCAATAGTAGCAATTACCCAAATGCATATTAAATATCTAATGATATACTTGAATGTTAATAATTGGAACAGTCACGTTATTTAATAGGTAATAGTTAGAGAATATTTTTAGTAAAATTAGACGCAAAAAATTATATACTGCGTGCTTGTAACCCATTTTGCTCGTCAAGAAAGACAAGCATAGGTAATAGAAACGCTGCGTACAAAAAAAATAGATACGAGAATTTAAAATCTTCATAGAAATAAATTCTTTCCCGTAGGTATTTTATGTAACCCTTGCCCAATTTCACCAAGTAAGTTTTATTCGAAAGATATGCAGCTACATATTGTAAGAATATACTATTAAAATCTAAATTAATAAATTCTAAATTAATTAATTTAATAAATTAATCTAACTAAATTAAAAGGGAGAGAATAAAATAATTCCTTGTTTAGTTATTCTCGAGACTATATTACTGTTTTATATTAGGCATGGAAATATGATATCTATAGGGGTTCTTTGTGAATGTTAAAAATAGTCATATCAAATGGTCAATTAAGAGTATAAGCTAGTTAATTTTGGGCTTTTTACGCGATTTTACATTAAAACGCCTTCGAATGTGTGCCTTCTGAAAACTGCCAGTTACTAATTAATGATAATATTAATGTAAATAAATATTTTTAGATTATTATTTTAAAAAACATTTTTTCACAGAATTCGAAACATCATGATTGTGATTAGTATTTTAACTTAGTATGTACTTAATAATTTTAAGGAATACTTTTTGGAAAAAATATAGTTTTCATTTACGCCTATTTTCGGTGATTATTATCGACAAAATGACAAAAGCCAAAGAATGTCGAATTGTTACTTACTCGGTTCAAGCTTGCAATTTGTCAGTTACAATTTGTAAGTTATTCCCTTACGTTATTCCTCACGCCATCGCCAACGAAAAATTATGTACTTTGCTTTATGAATAAAATTTTATGGCACGAATCTCCTTAAATTAAAAAACACGATCTCTTAAATAAATAAAATTACAATTAAATAAATAAAAGTTAAAAAATAAAGTTCTGTGAAAAAATGTTTAAATATTTAGTTTTTAATAAAATTAAGCGCTAACGCCGCGATTGTTACTTTGTATTATTATTAATTAATTTAATTAATAATGATAATTATTTATTTCTCATTTCGTATTAATAAGAATTCCGCTTCTACTTATAAGTGATGGTGAACTAAAATGATGGGTGTCTATAATACTATTTGTATGTACGAAAATATTTTTTGGTTGTTTTGTCTGGGTAATTTGCATTTACCAAAAAATAAAACTGTAATAAATTTTTTGTTTTTTAATACAGTCTAGTTTTTTTCCATTGACATACCACAGGTGCCTCTAAAGCAAGAAAATTAGGATAGGATTTTTCAAGGGTAGGTACTTATAATATAATAAATGCGAAAGTTTGTAAGTATGGACGGATAGATGGATGTTTGTTACTCTTTCGCGTAAAAACTACTGAACCGATTAGGCTGAAATTTGCCATAGAGATAGATTAAAGTGTGGAATAACACACAGGCTACTTTTTATCCCGGAAAATAAGAGAGTTCCCGCGGGAATTACAAAGCCTTTATCCACGCGAACGAAGTTGCGGGCATCAACTAGTAGTAAATAGATTAGGATACTCCTCATAGGTGTAGATACTTACTACGTACCTGCACGCCAACACGTGACATCGCGAGGAGTCACGGCAACAAAAGAAAAGGCGCGACATAAACGTGACGTGACGCAATCGGCGCTATCCGCCACACGAAACCGTATCAATCATAGTTCGGAATGTTATTGCCTCCATTTTACTCTGTTTTGTTTTAGTGCTATGTTTAGCGTTGCCAGACGTCCCGTATTTCCCGGGACATCCCGTATTTTAGGCATATTTTAAAATGTCCCGGCGGGACTGGCTCTGTCCCGTATTTGAAGCGTAGGTACTTCGTTTTTCATTATGAAATCGATCTAAGTATTAACACACACAACGTTCGTAAAACGTACGGTTTAATTGTGTGACTCGACATCATCAACGACAGTGTTAGTGTCAAAATGACAATGTTAAAACTGACTCGATTCTCGGAAATATATAAAAAAAAATAAAAAATGACACTAAATAATTTTGTTTTTTATTTGTCCCGGGTAAAAAACTGAAATCCCGTATTTTTTTGCCCATTTAACCATTTGTCCCTTATAGGCTGAAAAAAAATCTGGCAACCCTAGCTATGTTACCTATATCATGGGCTATAACTTTGAAATAGGTAACGTGAAATAGCAAATGGATAGGAATTATCAAAGTACAGCTTCAAGAGCGCAAAGCTCAAGGCGGTGAATTGAAAAACGGGAAGATCGCCCAAGGTTCGAGAGAAAATAACATAATATTTAATATTAAATTAAATTAAATAATATAATATTTATCTAATTTTAGTATTCGTTGTTCAAGTACAGGATATAACTGAATTTACAACCAAGTTTCAGGTTCTAATATGTAGTAATTTTTGACATATGGCTCAAATTAAATCTCCACTTTGAAAGCCCTCTTTTCGTCAATTTCAAGGGAAAAATTAAAAAAAAAAAAATATTTTTGTACTTTGTTCAAAGTCGTCTTTAAAAAGATATGTCGCAAGTCTATGTAACGCAACAAAAAAGATTTTACTTCAAACACGCTTCTATGAGAGCCTCCCTGAAATAAAGCTTTTTATATTTTTTTATGCAATATTCGGCTGAAGGGCATCAGTTTTCGTATTATATTTAAATTTGAAGTAATTACGTTCAGTAAATCAGAAGGCTCTGACAGACGGACGGACGGACGGACAAGTGCAAATTCACCTAAGTAGACTCAGAGACCTCGCTCGGTCAACAATACCTGACTTCATTTAAAAAAAAAATACTTAATAATATTAATGTTAAGGATCTTATAAAACTTCTTCGTAACAAGGTACCTAAATATTACTTTGCTTTAACTTAGATTTAAGATAAAGCGTCTAACTTTCATCGCAGCTGAGACATATTACTCACAAGAAGTAGGATTAACGTACGTCACCTGAAAAAACACATTTAGTAAGAACTTAAAGACACATTTAATGTGGCTCATGCAGGCAATATAGCTTAGGCTTGTAGCAGACCTCGACTAAAAAATACTGCGAAACCATTTCGATGTTAAGATGTCACGCAGGAGATGCACTAAGGATCTAACAAGTAAATTTAAAACACTCCTGACATGTGAATCTATAGCAGCTATACTATACCTGCAACCCGAAATAATCCGAAGTAACAGTAGGTACCTACACCTTTCAAATCAACCGCACACTGGTGTGGTGGTGGTTTTACACACATTCACTGGAAAGTGTGTGTGTTACAGTTAATTCCGGTGACAGTTGATACTTGCAATGGATTATAAATTCATAATTCCAACTGCAAGGTTTCCGTAACATTCTATAGTTGAGAGCAAACAGAGAAATGAGACAATTATTCCCCGTAGCAGCCTGTCTCTAGTGCAGAGAGACAACATCTTAAAAGATTTAATGAGCTAGGATTCGTTTTGTTTGTTCGTTTCAATAGAAAAGATTCAAAGAGAAATTCACAAAGCAAGTGGTTGTCCGATTTCAAAATAATATTACAATGAGATACAGTTAAAAAAAATAACCAGAATCCGAACACGATACTTAAGTTATATCTGTTTACGGATCTTTAAGCCGAATTTACTTAAATTCACGTATAAACTTCTAATTTCATGATGCATGCATTAATTTCATGCAACTAATTAAAGGTTTTCACGTGAAATTGTTTATGAAATTAATGTCCTGAAACTAATTTCATGCTACTAATTTCGCAGTGTAAATTCGACTTTATGTTTGGTACAGAGATAGCTTGCATTCTGGAGATATACAACAAGAACTTTTTCCGGAAAATTTACACAGGGACATTTCATTTTCGCCAGTTTGGCTTCCGTTTTTCCCACCACAAGTGTAAATAAATAATTGATAATAAATAATTGATAGGTATTAGGTACAGTATAATAGGTACATGGTAGGTATAGTTCTTTTATTTCACGAGGGCTCGTGAGCTCGAGAGCTTGCTCACGCCTAACCGATTCCACCTAGGCTCCTGACAGGCACGTACATTGCGACACGACGTAACCACAAGTAAAGCGCCCGTAACTTCGTGAGATAAACGTCCTATAACTTCAAAATTCAAATTGAAATGCTTCGCTATTATACTTAGTATTGTGATTGATTGATTGAAGCTATGTTTTACTAATTTGGTTTAATAATAAAGTGTACTTGAATTCTAAACTATTCAGATTATATTTAATGGGGCTGTCATGTACCAAAGTATAAAAGAGCGAGGAGCTCTTTAATAAATAAAGAAGGGAAAACAATTTTCTATTTACTTCTATGAGCGTCGCATCAAAATCAATCATGCGAGTCTAGAAATACAGTTCAGATTCTAATGTCAGGCGTGCTTCTGAGAATAAGCAAGCAAATCATTTAGCAATAGTAAGCCGATATCATGGAGTGTTATTAAGAGATAGTTTGGGATTCCTCGGGTGTACTGTTGGGGTCCCATACAAGTGCTGCGTGTCCATTGTCAGAAAGGATACCTAATATTTTATCGAACACTTTTGTTACTTTATGCTCGGCTCTTTTTAAAAGGTTATGAAGAATTTTGGGTGTAACGTTGTGTCCCACTTATGGCTGATGTAACCAACGTAAGTAAAATGAGTTTTTTCGAGCGTTTTGATATTTTGACAGTTTTTGTATTGAAAACCTGCCTAAACATCACGCTTATAAGACTTACTTTGCGTCAGTGAAATCGGCTCTTTAGTGGATAGTTAGTTTTTAAAAGTAATAGTGAGTAACTTTTTTGTATATATTTGTGTCGCCTCCCTATCTGCAGGAACACACCCGGATAGACTGGGCTTCTATCCGGTAATCTAATCCAACCTTCAGACAATTTAGCCATAGTGGATTACATCTTATATTCAGATCTGATAGGTGCGTGTGCCGCTAGTCATTGTGACACCTGTAGGAACACACCCGGGTAGACGAGACTTTTATCCGGTAATCTTGTCTAACCCTCCGACAATGGAGCCATGGCGGACTACATCTAATATTCAAGTCTGGTGCAGCGTGCGAGTGCCGCTAGTTATTGTGTCAATATTGTTTATTGTGTGTTGTCTCCCCACGTGCAACACACCCGGGTAGACCGGGCTACGAGCCGGTAATCTGCTCCGACGAATTAATATACTTTTATTAACCGGTTCTGTGGGACGAGCTCGGTGTATGAGGAATTATTATTATTTCTCCGAGATAATATGATTTTCGGTAAATAGATACGTAGGTAGCAAATTTTTAGCTATGCCTATCCAGATTGTTCTTTAGTTTGAGTTGAATAATTTTATTTTTACCTAAATATGGGATGTCAGTGCGAACCTACTGAAATGATTTTTTAGGAAGGTACTTATTAGATACTTGGCCAAGAATTAGGTAGGCAGTACCTATCTAATTCCTAATTCCTAGGTAATACCTTTATTGCATACTCATGTATTGTATAGGTACTCAATGTTTTTACATTAGGTACAAGATAAAGATAAATAAAGTACACATTATACTAATACACATACACACACATTATACTAATTTGTAATTTGTATGTGCTTTGAAGACGAGGTTTAAAGAGCTTATTTAAAAATAATATATAGGTACCTCCAATTCTCTTCCTTTATCAATCCTTTTAACTAACATAGGTATATAATAATTGACAATTATTTTATTAATAAAACCAAAAGGTCACTCTGTTAATGGGAGGACGATGTAAATGAAGAGACGCCACACCGACAGGACCTAGCTAATAAAGCTACCGCAAGTTTGAAACTAGGTTCATAAGCAACTCTCAACTCCGTTAACTGAAGGATGGATTGCACAGTTAGTTACTTAGTTAACTTTGCTAGCTTTACTGTGTTTAACTTGGCCGGTGGACTTCACGAAATATAACTACCTACTTAGGTAATCAAACAGTGGGAATCATGGTAATGTTATAAATTTTTTTATAAAGAATATTAGCCAAGCTGAACTTGACTTATATTCTCCTCTCTCCTCCAAATAAGCGAAAAGCTTGCGCTAGAACTGGGTGCGGTAAAAGTGCAACGGGTGGGGTTCGAACCTGCGACCTTTCAGTTTTCAGTCTGCACCTTTAACCGTTCGGCTATTGAGGCTTCAGTGCGTTATCATTACTTGTACCCAACTTGTACCCCAACCTCCAGGCTCGTCCCCAAGACTATTGGTTATTGAGGGCTATTGAGGTTTCCTACAATCACCCAAAAATGGAGAGAACGGATCGACTTGTTTTTTTTTCATTGTATAGAGATAACTTAGAGAAGTGGTTATCTACTCTAAGATAGATAAAGACCTAGAGAGACATTAAGAAAGATTATACTCCGAGAAAACAAAATTTAACTCGGTTTAACTTGCGAACAAAAGAGTGAATCTGGTAATGTGCAATCTGTTTTACCCATAAAAACTTTTTACATTGTATATTTATTAAAATTTAATATTCCACCTTCAATCTGTGGATTTTAAATTAGATAGATTTTAATTTTAGTCGTGATTATTTGAACTTATCTATCTTCAATATTTAATATCTTCTCTAAATATATCATAGGAAAAGGTGACTGACTGACTGATTGACTGACTGACTGATTTATCAACGCACAGCTCAAACGACTGCACGGATCGAAGTGTTTGGCATATAAATAGCTTCTATATGACGTAGACATCTACTAAGAAAGTAATTTTGAAAATTCATCACTTAAAGGGCATTAAACAGGGATTTAAAAAATCGAAATTAACGTGAGCGAAGCCGTGAGCAAAAGCTAGTTTCAGTTAAAATGAAATTTGAGGCTGACTGGTGTAACTCATTGTACCTACTCGTAATTTTCCCTTACCTTTCGTCAGATTAAATTTATTTTATTAACCTCACGTCAATCCAAATTAGAACGCTTTAATCTAGTCAATTTAGGTTTAGAGACAGCAAATAAACAAGCCGGCGAAATAAATGGAATAGTCCACCGAGGGTTATTCCATTTCCGTTTCGAGGCTAGGGTCGATTAGACAGACAGACGTTTGAGAAAGACTCGCAGAACTAAGATTTACGTGCCCACTTCTGACGTAGGGATAGATAAAAAAATTCGAAACAAAAGTTTTATCGTTGGTAAAGAAAAATAGAAGATTCTACTTAACTATATAGGGGAAATGAAGCCCTATCTAAATGAAAACCGTATCACACTGGTTATTGTACATTTGTATTTATCCAACTATAAAATAATGTAACAAGATAAACTTAAACTTGGATGAACAGGCGTTGTGTCGTCCGGCGTGGACGGAAGTCGAGAATATTACTTTTCTAGGCCTCCGGCTCGGTCGGTGGCAAATAGAATAATGACCACGACGCCTGTTCAAACTTACATTCCAAACAACATTCAAATTGCATTCCAAGTTTGAATGCCTTCGAATATGAAAATAAAAGTGATAGATAGTGGCCAGCTCATAACCAGCCAGCAACAGTAAGCTCTCCGTGGAGACCGCTGGACTCCACATCACTCCCCCAGGAAGACATGAAAAGTAAGGAAAAAAAAAAAAACAATGATTAATTAACTAAGTCAGATTAAAATGAACTCTACGCCCTGAACGCGTCCTAACAACAGGTTTGCCCAGCTCGTCCAATTCCTCCGGACCTAAAACATAGGCTGGTTTCAACCTGTCGATTGAAATATTTTCCTCTTTGCCTTTCATTTCTATTTTATAATGTTTCCCTTCCCTACTTAGAACCTTGAAAGGGCCTACGTAGGGTTGCTCTAAGGCTTTTTGAAAAGGACCTCTACGAACGAAAACATATTCCGACGAAGCTAAATCCTTTGGGATATGAAATATCTTCCTACTATTGTGGTCAGAAGCGGGGGATGGAGATAAATTTGCGAAATGAGACCTGAGTCTGTCCACTAAATATGTTGGGTCCTTAATATAATCTTTAGGGTCGAAAAATTCACCTGGTAGACGTAGCGGCTCCCCGTAGACTAGCTCTGCGCAGGAAGTGCCGAGGTCTTCCTTCCAGGCACTCCTGATCCCTAGAAGTACCAACGGGAGAACCTCAGTCCACCTTGGATTCGCATGGCACATGATCGCTGCCTTGAGCTGCCGGTGAAATCTTTCGACCATCCCGTTTGCTTGAGGATGATACGCGGTTGTCGTCTGGTGTTGAGCACCTACAACCGCAGCTATCTTCTGAAACAAATGCGAGCCAAATTGAGATCCTCGATCTGTTAAAATAACCCGTGCTGAACCGAATCTTGATAGCCAGCCAGAGACAAAAGTTGCCACGCAAGTTTCCGCTGTAATATCTGGCATGGGCAATACCTCTGGCCAACGAGTAAATCTATCCACGATAGTTAAGCAATACCTCATTCCCGAAGAATAAGGTAATGGGCCTATAATATCCATGTGGATATATGCAAATCTCTCCGATGGGAGAGCAAACTTAGAGAAAGGTGCACTAGTGTGCCGCGTTACTTTTGACAACTGACACCCCTGACAAGCCTGTGTCCATGCACGACAGTCTCTTTTCATAGATGGCCAAACAAAACGTTCCGAAATTAATTTATTAGTCGCACGGACCCCGGGATGAGAGAGATTGTGAAAACTTTCAAAAATACTCTTCCTAAACTGCGGAGTTACATAAGGACGTGGTTTACCTGTTGACACATCGCATGTAATTTTTAACCTGGTGTCTGGAATTGTGACCCGAGCCAACGTCATCGACGTTGAGTCACTCAGCGCCTTTAATTCCTCATCAGCTGCTTGCGACTTCGCAAGCTCAACCAGGATATCTTGGGCAGCGACGGTCTCGACGCGCGAGAATGCATCAGCCACAACGTTCTCAGCTCCCTTAACGTGTTGAATGTCCGTGGTATACTGAGAAATAAAAATTAATTGATTTAATTGAACGGGCGGAAGTTTTTCCCGTCTTTGTGTAAACACGTAAAGCAACGGCTTATGATCTGTATATATCGTTGCCGCTTGTGCTTCAAGAATGTGCTTAAAATGTTGCACACTTTCGTAAATAGCTAATAATTCACGATAGTAGGCAGGCCACGTTGATTGCTTAGAATTAAGTTTCTTACTAAAAAATGCAATAGGCTGCCAACCCTGTCTGACCTCTTGCTGCAGACATGCACCGACATGAGAGCTCGATGCATCTGTAAATAAGCCTAGCCGAGCATCAGCGACTGGGTGTGCTAACAGAGTCGCGTTAGCTAAACTTTCTTTACAAATAATAAAACTACGCTCTAAGTCAGGAGTCCAAGTAAATGGCTTTGCACCCTTACCTTGAATCGCTGATAGAGCATCAATGAGCGGAGCTTGATAGCGCGCAATACTAGGGAGAAATTTACGATAAAAATTCACCATACCGAGAAAACGACGTACGCCTTGCACTGTTTTAGGCAAAGGAAACTCTTGAAGGTTCCTAATCCTGTCCGTAGGAGGACTAATCCCAGCAGCGCTTATGGTGTATCCCAGGAAACGAACTTCTGGAAGATTAAAATGAGATTTTTTCTCATTAATAACAATCCCGTATTCCTCTAATCTTTTAAAAAGGATACGTAAATGTTCTAAATGTTGTTGTTGATCTTTGGAAAAGACCAAAATATCATCAACATAAGCGAAACAAAAATCTAAACCGCGGACAACTTCATCGATAAACCTTTGAAATGTTTGCCCTGCGTTCCTAAGTCCAAAGGTCATATAAGGAAACTCAAAAAGACCAAATGGAGTAATAATAGCAGTCTTACAGATATCTTCCTTCGCTACTGGAATTTGATGATACGCTTTAACCAAATCGATTGTGCTAAAAATCGTCGAACCAACCAAATTTTGGTTAAAATCGCCGATATGACGCACTGGATATCTATCTGGAATCGTGCGAGCGTTTAAAGCACGATAATCACCGCACGGACGCCAATCAGACTCCCCCTTCGGGGCTAAATGAAGTGCCGATGACCACGCACTATCTGAAGGCCTTGCGGTGCCACAAGCTAACATGCTATCGAATTCTTTCTTAGCAACAGCTAACTTTGATGGACCAAGGCGGCGCGGACGGCAACAAACCGGCGGACCATCCGTTGTTCGGATATAATGTACGGTACTATGTTTGATTAAACGAACCGGACCCGGCGGGCGAACGATCGCGGGAAATTCAGATAAAATATTGTATTCTGAAGCTACAGTTTTAATGCTAACCTGCTCGTGATGGGCAACCGATGCAACACACGACAGGCCAGTCGAACCATCAAGAACTCGACCTGACCTACAGTCGGGTAATAAGCAAAAATGCGCGAGAAAATCAGCGCCAATAATTGCAGTTGTCACATCACAAATTATGAAATGCCACCTAAAATCACGCCTTAATCTAAAATCTAACGATAGTAAAATAGTTCCAAATGTTTTGATATCGCTTCCGTTTGCAGCGCGCATCGAATAATCGGCTACCTTCGGACGACTTTCCATCCAAGAAACCGGAAAACATGAAACGTCTGAGCCGGTGTCAATCAAAAATCTTTTTTTCGACTTGACATCGGTAATAAATAGACGGCGGCTACGGGCCGACCAATCAGGAACCGCCTCTACTGATTGTCGCTCGCGTTTCCCTGTCCTTTAAATGAACATGGCTTGACGCACTTCACAGCACGCGACGCAAAATTCCTATGATACCAGCATAAATCATCACCATTGCTAGGACTGTTTCTCCTAGGGGATGGTGATGCGAAACGCCTATTCCTAAACCTACCTCTCGATCTATTTCTATGACGCGAAAAATTTTTTTGATTTCTAATTTCGGATACTTCCCTAGTTAATTCATCTAAACGACTCATAACCGAAGCGAAACTCGCTTCGGATGAGCAAGCCGCATTATTAAGCGCCGAAGTGGCTACAATGCCTGGGGAAACTTCTAAAATTTTGTCAGCTAATTCCGCTATTTTATCTAATGTTAATTCACTTTGCGCGGCCAAAATTGCTTGTAAATGTTGTGGTAACCGGCGCATCCACAACTGACGTAAAATGTTTTGATCGGAGAGTACGTGCCCCGCTAAAGAACGCAAATGGCGTAAAAATTGAGACGGTTTGCGATCTCCTAGTACCTCGTCACTCACTAATTGTCTGACCCGCTGTTCTTCAGAGGTGGATAAGCGACGAATAAGCTCACCTTTCAAAAAGGAGTAACGGTTTGTGACCGGCGGCTGAGTAATAATATCCTCCACCTCGCCAATCACACGTGAATCCAATTGAGCAACTACGTAATCGTACTTAGTCTGATCCGCTGTTACCCCTGAAATTGAGAATTGGGCCTCGACCTGGGCAAACCATATGCTTGGCCGATCGGACCAAAACGGAGGAAGTTTCGCGGACACTTTAAATACCCTCGTGTCTTCCATGGGGGCTTCCGATTGATGCGCCGGAAAACTGGCAATTTTATCCCTTAGTGACTTGTTCTCCTCTAGTAAAGGAATAGCTGAACCAGCCAACTCCTTCAGTTTACTCTTAAGATCTTCATTTTCTTTTGCTAAATCTCTTAATTTCGTCTCCATATTAAATAAAAATTACACAAAAATCGTATTAGTTATATACCTAAAACCACTAAAATAAATCTAAAATTAATACACTGAAAAAGAAAAATATTAAAATTAAATTTTAGTGTCCCAAAATTTTCTTTAAAACTTCACTTTCACGAATGACGGGCGACGACGTCGACGTTTGTCAAATTGTTTTTAAATATGATTTTCTAATCGTTCGAATGAGGTTTCGCTGCGTATTTCCACTTCTACGATACGATGACGTTACGTTTCACATTTTCCAATAATAAATAATATTTCTTACGGCCGTCCATCAATTATGCACACAACTTGTCCGGGCAACCCATAAAATTGTACGGGTCGGGAGTCACCAATATAGGGGAAATGAAGCCCTATCTAAATGAAAACCGTATCACACTGGTTATTGTACATTTGTATTTATCCAACTATAAAATAATGTAACAAGATAAACTTAAACTTGGATGAACAGGCGTTGTGTCGTCCGGCGTGGACGGAAGTCGAGAATATTACTTTTCTAGGCCTCCGGCTCGGTCGGTGGCAAATAGAATAATGACCACGACGCCTGTTCAAACTTACATTCCAAACAACATTCAAATTGCATTCCAAGTTTGAATGCCTTCGAATATGGAAATAAAAGTGATAGATAGTGGCCAGCTCATAACCAGCCAGCAACAGTAAGCTCTCCGTGGAGACCGCTGGACTCCACAACTACTTTACTACTCGAAATATTTCGAGTAGGTAGTTAAAATGCAGCCTGATTAAAAAGCTTCTCAAAAAGTTTTGAACGCATTATTCAAGTTTTTCTAAAATCCGAATGCATAAAAATGGTTCGCGGAGAATTTTATATTATTTTATATATTTTTTTTGTTTTTTTAATATTTTTCATTATTTTTGTCAAAGGTTTCCACATTCTTTGCAACCTGACCTACAATGGACGTTTACAATGGACGATGACTAATTCATAAATAGCAAACGTTCCCATAAATAAGGGTACCTCCATGTTATTGGTTTTTCGTGCAATTTATTTGTATGTGAATTCTCGACAGAATCAGCTTTCCGAACCGGGTGGTAGAGTATCGACCTGTCACAAGTGCTACAGTTGGCCTACATGAAATAAATGATTTTTAACATTATGAAGAACTCTCAAGCAAGCAGGTTTCCTCGCGATGTTTTTTTTTTTCAGCGTAAAAGCAAGCAACAAAAAGTACGCTTTCGTATTAGTTAATAATATGGGTAAGGATAAGCTGATGCCCGCGACTTCATCCGCGCAGATTAAGGGATTTTGATTCTCTAATTTTTCGGGACAAAATATAGCCTATCTGTTATTCTAATCTATGAGCTATTATATTATGAAGTTTCATCAAAATCTGTTCAGTAAATTTTTGCGTGAAAGAGTAACAAACATACATTCATCCTCACAAACTTTTGCATTTATAATAAGTATTAGTAGGATATAATATAATAATAGTAGGATTAAACTAAGGATTTTTTTTGCGAACAGTTTAACGGGAAAGCTAATTTAATCGTTCGGAACGGGCGCCGACGTCAGTTTATCTGATGGCATAATCGAAAACAACTGGAGAGCAACAGACCGCGGCTTTTAATCGCAGGTAAACAATCTTGGGACTTAGGTCGATTTGCGAACTTTAGAAAACGTTTGTTACAGGGCGCTCTAGAAGTTTAAAAAAAATGTGCATGTATGGATAAAGTGGGCCTTGGGTAGGTACGTTAAATAATTGCCGGATGCCTGTATGGACAGAGTGGAATAACAAAAACAGATGAAAATAAAAAGTTAATTAAGTGAAAAGCATTATACTTAATATTTTTTTAATGTAATAATTAATAAATTGGCTTGCTATGGTTACACACATTAACCGCATTAATTGCATCTCGAGTGTTCTGAACTGCGCAATCAAAAACTAATTATTCCCAAAAAAAAAAAAAAATGTTTTGTAAAACAAATTTTTCAGCACGATATTAAAAAGTAAAACTTTTCTTTGACATAAAGTCGGGTCAGAAGTTTTAACAACATCCATCATTAGGTCAACAGCACTTCCTTTTGACCGATTGGCCGGGCTTCCTTCCACCGACTGCACATAATCGATCTCGTTTGAACGCTCGAAGGCTTTGGAAATATGTCAATGATACCGGCGGAATTCACAGAGCGTCCAAAGACGATTTTACCCGGAGCGACTGCGCTTAGCTCTTGCTTAGCTAGAGCAAACTTAGGTGGACTGATAGCTGGAAACGGCAGTATACAAGCGGCAAAGAAAGTATTTTTTTTGTCCGATGGCAAGATAGTCCTTGACTGCGATCTCACCTGATGGTAAATGACGATGCAGTTTAAGATGGTAGTAGGCTAACTTGGAAGAGGTATGGCAGTGTAAATTTAACCCATACCCCTAATCGGTTTCTACTCGCCATCTTGCCGGAACGCTAAATCGCTTGGCGGCACGTCTTTGACGGTAGGGTGGTAACTAGCCACGGCCAAAGCCTCCCACCAGGCCAGACCAGAGACAATTTAGAAACAATAAATTCCTAAATTGCCCCCGAGACCTCCCTGTTATAAGACCACAGCGCTCACCACTGCGACAGGGAGGTCGTCGACTGTGCTTAGCTAGGGCAAACTTAGGTGGACTGATGATTTGCTGGAAATCGTAGAATACAAGCGGCAAAGCACAATATCTTTTGGACCTCCTTGAGAAATGTGTAATGTCCAGCCAATGGGATCGCCACAGTACACGATCTTGTGCTGCTTGTATCTAAAAGCGACTCGTTTGAGATCATTGGTTCATCATGTGGAGGGCCTTGTTGTACGCGAATCGTAACGGTATGAGGGCACCTTGGGACCCCAACGTGCATCGATTTTTTGGGCCACGTGCTTCGTTTATTGCAATTAATTTCAGCTTTATACAGATCCTCTACGGATTTCCTCAAATTCAAATTGAAATTCAAAATTTATTTATTTCATATAGGGTAACTTGTAGCTCTTATAACACGTCATAAATCTACCACCGGTTCGGAATGCAGATTTTGCTGAGAAGAGCCGGCAAGAAACTCAGCAGTTGCTCTTTTCAAAAAAAATTTTTTTTTACAAAGCTATGCTATATGTATACAGTGCTTCCACAATAAAGCTTCAAAAATGCAAAAATGCATACGTAGGTACACCAATCCACCGCATGTCAAGACTGGCAGTCAAAGCAGACCCATTCCCGTTGGTGGCACCCGTTCACGAGCATGACACATGATCCAGCCATTGCTTCGCTCAACCATATTTGAGCTCATGTCTGATTTGATTGACTCTCGATCGCCCGCTGAGCAATCCTGAGTCTTCTTATCACCTTCTTATGATGCCCGATACAAAGTGGTTACTGCCCGGGAATAGTCGACTTTGCACACCCCGTTTACTTTGCCCGTAGCATAAAAATATATAAAAGGATAAATTTTCCCCAAAAGCCTGTAGTGCCATGAAAAGGGGCCTCAATAATATCAAAGGGCGCTTATCTTATACGATTTTGTTTGGATTTCGGATTTAGGGGTAATGTGGTTTATGAACGCAATTGGAGTGCCTGAAAAGATTTATGGTTTTAACCTGCCGCTTATTTTCAAAGGTTGACCACAGACAGTGCACATACTACAATTAGCATGTCGGAAAGCGGACCCCACCTAGTGGGATAACGCTCAGGCGAAGAAGAAGAGTGCACATACTACAACTAAGTATGACTAATCTATTTTTCCTATTCTCTGACTCTGTGAGGACTCATCTTCACTCATTCTAGAGCCCTGAAAACAATCTGCATAGCTAGCATGGGCAGGAGATAAAAAATTTATCCCCCGATTTTATCCACTGGCAGGGAATAAAATTATCTTTTCCCTATGCTAAAGCAGGGCGACAGAGGAGAAGGCGATGTATATTCCTTTAAGTATATCCACTGAGTGTTATTTCCACCGCTGTGCCCATGCTCGACGGGTGGATAAAACTATGCGAGGGGATAAACATTTTATCCTTTTCCCGGGGATAAAATTTCTCCCGCCTATGCTAGCCCTGCTGTATGAGTTCTTCCCCACAACAAATGGGACTCATTTCATTTTCAAATATATGCTTTTCTAAATCTAAATATTAAAAAATATAGCGTAAGCACAGCGTAAGTAGGTACCAAATGTAAGTATACAAAAAAAAACATTATAAATCCGTCCTAAATTGGAGTAAAAATCAAGATTACGTAAGATATTTTCCGCATAAGTATAAAAAATAAACAGCAATAAAAAAGTAATCTCGAAACGTATTACGACTTGTTCAAAGTTCAAACAAGCAATTTTCTCTCATTGGCAAATATGCGTATATGTCGTCGCTGGAAATGCTTTTTTTTAGATGACATCTAAAAAAAGCATTTCCATACTAACTTATATTATAAATGTGAAAGTGTGTTTGTTTGTTGGTTCTTCTTTCAATTACAAGCAACGGAGCAGTCTTAGGCTACTATTGATCTCGGAAAAACAAAATAATTCTTTTTATACATATAATTTTTAAATAACCTTAACATTTGCTGACAGGTTCGATTGTCAGTATTTGGACCACTGTAATATGGTTCATATGCTGACAAATCGGGCCCGTCTTAGGTTAAGTTTTAGGTTTTAGTATTAACTAACAAATAGGTTTAAGTTTTATATTTTTCATTTATAATTTATAGCTACTAATACAAATATGATCCTAGTTGGTCGAAATAAATAATTTTTATTTTATTTTAATCCACGTCGACAAAGTTTGCTTGAAAAATTTAATACATACTATTATAGGTAGTAATATAAATAAATTGTATTATGTTTATATGTACTTATATTTATGGTATCTATATTATGTAATGGTTAGGTAAACATATTTTAAACTATATTATACTCTAATTCTCTTCTTACAAACTTCTCTAAGGCAGACTAGTCCGCCTTTTGTACTAAGAGTACATTATAATAATATGTACATTGTATAGGTATGCAAATTAGCAGGAATCTGTACCTATACAAACATGGACTGTCACTATTACGCGGATGGCTACTTTGAGGTATGTAGGTAGGTACATAGGTACACATTGAAACCGTACATCAAAGCCCTTTGCACCAGAAGCTGTTGAATTGCGGCCACAGTAATAAATGGGATACAGAGCGGTGGAGCCGGAACCTAACCCGTGATGGAATCCATTAATCACTTTCCAAACAAACAACACCGTACTCCCGAAATTGGTGTGGTTAATTTGGAATTTGTTGAATCTAAATTGGAAAGCTTTTTAAAAGAAACTTTTGAAAGCTCTGTAAAAGCAGAGGGCTTTATTTCTTTTATCTGCGAGTTCTATATAATATTCTCAAAAGTAGGTAGGTATCTATGTGAAATCTGCCGATTTGGGCATTGATTTTGGCCACTTTGTCTTCAACGCTTTTCATTTAGAGAAAACGCAGTTTAATTAAGATCACCTACACTTATTTAGGTTTGTTGCTAAGTACCTTGCCAAGGTTTGCCAAGTTTAGAATTCGTAGTTTAGTAAAAAAGAAAAATGTTGACTGTATTGTAAAAAACCCCAAATTAAGTTCCAACAAAAAAATGAAAAATAATGTCCTCCCGACCGAATCTAGCGACCATGGTCGCTTACTATGGGCCTCATAAGAAGGCTCAGGATCACTCAGCGGGCGATGGAGAGAGCTATGCTCGGAGTATCCCTGCGAGATCAAATCAGAAATGAGGAGATCCGTAGGAGAACCAAAGTCACCGACATAGCTCAGCGAGTCGCGAAACTGAAGTGGAAATGGGCGGGGCACATAGTTCGAAGAGCTGATGGTCGTTGGGGTCCCAAGGTGCTGGAGTGGCGACCCCGCACCGGGAAGCGCAGTGTTGGCAGACCCCCCACCCGGTGGACCGACGACATCAAACGAGTCGCAGGGAGTCGCTGGATTCAGGCGGCGCAAGACCGAGGTCTGTGGAGGTCCATGCAAGAGACTTATGTCCAGCAGTGGACGTCTATAAGTTGATGATGATGATGATGATGATGATGACCGAATCTAGAGAGATGTTATGATGCACAAGTATGTACGCAAACAGGTGCACTCTCTATTCTCTCACTCTCATAGTCTGTTGGGACGGAAAATCCGAGACGACCGGAAAAATATCAGGGGCAGGACCGATGGCTTTACGTACTCTCCGAGACTCGGAAGTGACTCACCGCCAACACTAGGCAATTATCAATATCAAAGATCAAAAAATAATTGGCTTCCATAATGGAAATCTAAGTGAGGCTGCGGTAAGCATTTATTTTCTAACTGGTCTTGTTGAGATGCGAGAGGAAATCTCGCGGAAGGACGTGTACCTAACTAACGTGTACAATGTACATCGAGCGGGGCGAGGATTCTCTGCATGTGTGTATAATTTTATATTGAGTTTTGAGAAATCAGAGGGCGATTTACTGTTTGCGACGAAATGTTGTTTCTAACTAATTCAATGTATGACAAAATTCGCGATTTGTTATTTTTTGTCAACCGATAGACGACAATAGTTGGACATCGCTCTCTTGTAGTGACTCATTCGCCTCGGCATTGTGCCGCTTGTATCCAATCCAAAATGAAAAATGAAGAAATCTAACAATGATTTTCAAATATCTGTTCAATGATACCCCATACTTAACATAGTTCGTCGACTTTCATTTTAATTCTTTTTCATAGTATAGCGTCTGGTGATCACCATTTTGAATTTTGATTACTGTCATGTCTTTACTGACACTCCCTAGATTAACACAAATCGATTGACGTAAGAATCATCAAAATCGGCCCACGCGTTTTGTCTCCAGAGCGCCAAAGACATACACACATAGACTGATTAACACATTACCTTCCTTTGCCTTTGCAGGTGGGTAAAAAAGAGCAAACTTTCGTATTAAAATCTCTCATTGAGATGGGTAGATAGTAGATACTTACTTACTTTTTGTAGCACAAATTAAAAAGTTTCATGCTCTCGAGTATCAAAGCTTTTTGAAACTGAAAAACTCTACACGCCATGGGGAATAAAACTGAAAGCTTATACGCGAATAAGTGAACTTCAGATAGCAAATGGGAAGCAAGGAAGGGAAGAAGTCTATCTACTGAAATGTGAGAACCTAGTGGTAAGGTACGCGACCGAGGAAGGGCCCCTTGAGAGTTCTCCATAACGTTCTCAGTTGTGTGTAAGGTCTGCCAATTCAAATTGGATTAGCCGCCAAATTAATCGACTAAGGCCTTTAATCCTTTGAGAGGAAACGTCAGAAGAGTAATGCTGTATTTCCTAATATAAACCTAAAAACATTTGATTTAGGGTTTATATTAGGAAATATGGTCTTGGTAGTTAACGGCATTATAGCTTGTGGACGGCAGTATGGTACCTACCCCGTCTTGATAGTTCCATCAAACTTCTCTGGCTTCAGCTAACTTGTCTCACAAAAATATGATAGGTATATGAATAAATCGCCATCGTGCCGTTACACAGTAAAAGTATTCAGAGATGAGACGCGCGACTGCCTCTTTGAGCGAAATGCAAATAAAAGGAAGGTTTTCTACGAAATCGTAAATCAAGCCACTCGTGCTAAGCGCCTTCAAGCGCGTAGCTCCATTGTACCCGCGGTCCTCGTACGAGTACCGTACCCACTTGACTTAATTCGCGTACCTATTATTCAATAGCACATCTATTAGGTAATATTACTAACTGGAGTAGAACTGGGGCAGAAAATTGCAATATGACATCTCTTCTTTCAAAAAAACTTCATCGTGTTATTATCGGCCTTTGAAAAATAGAACAACGAGAACATCGAGGCAAGCGCCATAGCGCGCCAGACCAAGGTATAGAGCTAGCTAGAACAATGTTTTACAGGTTGCAAAACAAAAATGTGAGTTAAACTGATTGACAATAGATACAATCACAAATTGCGGAGTGATTCCGGGAGAGATGTGGGTTCGACTCTTGCCGGCTCCGCAACTTTTGATATGCGTACTTATCTATCTATTTAAAAAAAATATATTTTTGGCCTACTAAAAGGTACTGACTTTCATAAGGTAATTTATGAAGTTTTTTTACTTGATAGGTATATGTACCTAACTCTTCTCAATCTGTGCCCAGTTTTGAGTCAGCGATTAGTTAAACTGATCATGATGATGATGATGAACTCAAAATGGAAGCTGAAAAGGTGGAAGGCCATTCATGGTGGACAGGTGCAGGCATTGATAGATGGCAATGCATTAGTCTACAGATTAACTGAGATTAGTTAAGAAATCTTATACCTTTGTTGTTAAAAACGATAATTTGATCGTATCTGATTAAACAACGGAGCAGCACACGTCAGGTGATAGAATCGTGAACACTTATCAAAAAATATATGTATTTGTGCTGAGAGAGTATTTGACTCAAAAGCTAAAAGGCGATTACAGCAAATGCCTTTTAAAATATGTGGGGGAGATTCAAAAGGACGTTCGGATGTAACTCGTTCGATGTTCGGATGTCCTGCGCCGCTTCACGCCAATCGGATGTATTGAGGGCTTGCAGGTCTTCTGTCACTTCGTCCACCTAGCGATACCTGGGTCGTCCAACGAGGCGTTTTACTATTGGGCGACCCAAGTATGCTCTCCTTACAGTACGATCCTCTCCCAATCTCTCTAGGTGCCCGAGCCAGCGGAATTCTTACGAAACTTAGGCAATTGTTTAGGTGGATACAACTGGTGAAAACTGGCCTGTCATAAAAGCCGGCCTAAAGAGTAGGAGCCTGTTCATTAAAAACAAAGCTATCGACATTCGGACGAACGCCAGCTCGGAATTGCCTGCTCATAGCGACCTCATCTTAAGCTTACGACCATCTTACGAGCATCACAATAAATTGTACAAAAATTAGATACCGAGTTTACGGGCGACCGGGAGAAACAAACAGGGATAAAGAATATGTAGGTCTACCATACTTTTGCTGTTGTGAACTGAACTTTGTATCTAAAAGCTATATTCGGTCTATGGGATAAATTTTCCATATCCGAAAAAAAATATTTAACCAATTTGCATTTATTTTCAATGTGTGTGTAATATATGCATTAAAGAGCAAAACTTTTTATATTACAATTTCTATACATATTATTAAGAAACGATACAGCCATTAAAAAAAAAGAATATCTTACAAGTTATTAAAATACAAAAATTTGGAGCTTTCTACACTCCTACATGCTAGCATCTGTCGCGTTTCACGAGGTTTCGGGTATGTTTTATTTCATTTATCGCGAGGATTTTTTTCTGGCATTCTGCAGACTGTTAAACATTTTGGCAACGGCAGAAACGGAAAATCTTTACACAGACATGTCCCAGCGAGCACAGTACGTATGGCAGGCCTAAGTAGAAGGCAATAAAAACAAATTGGACGCAACTACAGAGTCAGGCTGTATTGGAGTTATGCTAGTCCGATCAACCCCGGCTTTCCGCCAAATGAAATGGGAATAATCATGTTGCTATCATCATACAACGTCGAGGATCGTGGTGTTATTTTCAGCTGAAATAATTTGATTGTAGTATCCTTTAAGCTTGATTGTTGTCTTGTCCCGGACAGATACAAAGCGTCGAATGCGACGCTTAAATACGACTTTGCGTGAAAATCCCTTAAATGCGATGTCATACCACTGGACGGGTTTTGATAAAGCTTCACAATGTAATAGCTTATTCATCAGAATTATCCCGGAAAATTAAAGAGTTTACGCGGGAATCAAAAACACCTTAATCCAGACGGACGACGCGGGCATTATCTTGTCTACTAATATTTCATCCCGGAAAATTAAACAATTTCCGCGGGAGTCGTAAAGCCCTTATCCGCGGGGACGAAGTCGCGGGCATCAGCTAGTTTATAAATATAGCTATTCATTGATATATTTATAGATAGGTATTGTTTATAAAATATGTACCTACATTCATTGATATTGGCATGTAAACCTAAGTCTTTATTTGTAAAATAAACCGTTAGTTACTAATTTTAAAACATTTGTCTTAAACCTGAAAACTGAAAGGTCGCAGGTTCGAATCCCACCCGTTGCACTATTGTCGTACCCACTCATAACACAAGTTTTCACTTATTTGGAGGGGAGAGGAGAACATCAGTCAAGTTCAGCTTGGCTGATATTCTTTAAAGAAAGGAAAAGTTTTATATTTATGCCTACAATAAAATACTACGTAATAGTACATTTACATTTACTTACTTATTACCTACTTGTGTAAAAAATGTATAAAGTAGATACACTGGTAATTAAGTGAGTCGTTTACTTACTCTGTCAATAGCAGCAAGTTTTAATTAAAATACTACGCGCTGTGTTGCAAAGCGAAGTAAAAATCGGTAACTCGTTGAATGTAGGAAATTGCTTTTCGAACACAGCAGTTATTATAGTTTACCTGGTTTTACCATTAGGCTAACATGAATAATAATAATCATTATACATACTTAATCCATACTGTTCCAAACTGTTACTTTTGCACGGCAACGGTTTAACGAAGTTTGACACCAGAGAAAGCTAGAATCTTGTAGATATACAAAAACTAGCTTTTGCCCCCGCGATTTCGTCCGCGTGGAATTAGTTTTTGGGGTGGAATTTTCAAAAACTGTGACACACGTAATACTTCTTTATTTTTAACTGAAAGCTCAAATACCAACTTTGATGGAAAGAGCTTGAAAAATGACGGAGTTTCATATAAATTTCCATCCCCTATTTAAAACCCTTAGGGGTGGAATTTCCAATAATCCTTTCTTAGTGTGCGCCTACGTCATAAAAGGAACCAACTGTAAAAATTTCAAGTTTCTAACTTCAGTAGTTTAGGCTGTGCGTTGATATCTCAGTCAGTCAGTCAGTCAGTCAGTCAGGACTTTGAATTTTATATACTTATATAGATTGATAAAAAGTAATGTTTGGGACATCGAGTAATAATGTACTAGGTAGTAGTTATCCGATCGGCGCCAGCGGTCCCAACACTCACTTTGTTCAAGAACTGCACTGCAGTACGTACACATACAATCTAGAAGTTCTAGGTTTTCGAAGATTACAAACGTGGAAAGTTTTTAGGATGTAAAGACATATCGATACCAAAGCTTCTACGATTTATGTTTTATAACAACAAATAAGTAAAGATTACAATACATAATTGTTTTACGATCTACGGTTTATCCAGGCGACACGTAGTCACGTAGTCGTTCGCAATCGAGACGGATAATAGGTGCCGGTATAAGTGTAAAAACAAACAGAAAAATAAGCTCCAATTATCGCGATGCGACGATACGAGAGGAGAGGATTTCCGCGTAATTACACCATACAAACACTAAGTTACAAACTAACTGAAATTGAAAAGAACGAAGAACATTTAGGTATCTTTTATATTATACCCATCCATTTTACAAATTAATTCGATTAAATATACGTATTTAATACAAGCTTTTTTCCGCGACTTCGCTTGGAGTTAATTTTTCAAAAATCCCACAGAAACTCCCACAGAAACAGATAATTCCGGTATTAAAATTAAAAGAAGCCGATGTTGCTCTCTAAGTCCTTAACAATACCAGAGAGTAGAGACAACATTTTTCTCTATGACAATACCAACCAATGCAAAAGGTGCCATCGATCCGGTGCGCTGTGATAAACTAATTAAACACACTTTCTCATTAATAAAAGGGACTTACAAATGAAAATAAATAAGTACTGAAGTTGAGAATTGCTTTGAAATTGTCAAGGACAACATAAATGTAGGCTTTAATGTAGGTATAGCTCTTTGACATGTTCCATGTTGACAGCTAGAGTTGTTTGTACCTAGTCTATGTCTATTATTGTATTGTAAATTGCTATTTGATTGCTATGATTAAAATATAGATTTAACAAGTACTTTGGGTTTAATTAATAAGTATCACCCAATTACATGGTGCCGAAACCCGTAGCAGTGTTGAAACTAAAAACGTTTTGCTACCGAAATAATGGAGTAAATAAAAAAAACCGACGACTGTTTCAAGTGCTAGTCGAAAATTCCAAAAATGGCGGAATCACAATCCAATTGCATAAAACCACCGAAACACTTAGCGGTGTCCTCAGAAAATGTATATACAGCCTGGAAATCGTGGTACCAGCAGTTTCAGTGGTATGCCACGGCGACAAATCTGGATGCGAAAAAACCCGCAGTTCAAGTGGCCATATTTATGTCGTGCATTGGACCCGACGCCGCAGTGATCTACAACACTTTTAATTTGTCAGAAACGGAGGCAAATTCCTTAGCGACTGTAACAGAACGATTCATCAATCATTTCACTCCACAAATTAACGAAACTTATGAACGATATACTTTCAATTCAATTGTACAACAGGAAGGACAAACTTTCGACGAGTTTTTAACTAAACTTAAAAGCAAAGTGAGAACGTGTGGATATGGCGCGTTAGAAGAAAGTATTATACGTGACCGCATAGTTTTGGGAACATTAAGCGATACAGTAAGAGAGAAATTACTTGCAGAACCCAAACTCAATCTACAAAGAACAATTGATATCTGTCGCTCGGTGGAACAGGCAAAAAACCAAGTCAAAACAATGAAACAAACTCCAACAGTAGAAGCTATTACATACAATTCTAAAACCAAAAGAACCATAACAAAAAAAGAATTATTTCAGTGTGGACGGTGTGATACTAAACATGGGCCACGAGCTTGCCCAGCCTTTGGAAAAGTCTGTAGACTATGTAAGAAGAGAAACCATTTTCCGAAGTGCTGCAAAGCCCAAAAAGTTAACACAGTAACAGCACAAGATAGTGCAGCAAGTTCCGATGAGGATAGTTATTCAGACTTGTTTGTAGCTTCGTTAGAAAAAAATAGTGATGTTGACACAGAAGATTGGTATGAAAAAGCATTGCTGTCAGGCAAGACAACATTAAAATTTAAATTAGACTCTGGTAGCCAATGCAATGTCATTACTAAAGCGATAATTGACAAAATTAAAGAAAAAATTAAACCATCATCAACGAGATTTCTCACATCATTTTCTAATCATAAGATGTTGGTACTTGGTGAAGCAAATATTGAGACTCAAATCAAGGACATAAAACTATATGTCAAATATATGATTGTTGAAAATAATGTCAGTCCAATATTGGGCAAAGCAACATGTATTAAGTTTGGCCTCATCAAAAGACTGGATATGTTGTCAGCTGAGGATGATCTCTATGATGGAATAGGATGTCTGAAACAATTTCAATATGATATAGATCTAATAGAGGATCCTAAATTGCCCATATGTCCAGCGAGAAAAATACCACATACACTTAGAGAACAAGTTAAAAATGAGTTAGATAGCATGGTTGCTCAGGAAATAATAATACCAGTTACCAAACCAACGCCAGCAGTGTCTCCGATGGTAGTTGTCAGGAAAAACAATAAAATAAGACTTTGCATAGACCCATCAGCTATTAATAAAAATCTTAAAAGAAGACATTATCCATTAAATACAATTGAGGAGATAGCAGCACGAATTAATGGATCTAAATGGTTTACATTATTAGACTGCAAAAAGGGGTTCTGGCAACTCAAAGTTACCCCTCGCACTTCTGATTACTTAACATTTAGCACACCATTTGGAAGGTACTCTTGCCTAAGAATGCCGTTTGGGCTTGCTTCAGCCCCAGAAGTATTTCAACAAGTTATGAGTTCTTTACTGGCAGATATGAAGAATGTGGAAGTATCTATGGATGATGTACTCATACATGCCTCAACAAAAGAAGAGTTAGAAAACCTAACAAAACAGGTATTTGAAAAATATAGAAAGTCAGGCCTAAAACTAAATAAAGAAAAATGTGTTTTCAAGGTACAGACAGTAAAGTTTTTGGGACATATTGTCAGCAGTGATGGACTTAAACCAGATCCGGAAAAATTAGAAACTATTAATAAAATTAAGAGGCCAGAAAACGTAAAGGAATTGCAAAGATTTCTGGGCTTGATCACTTACCTATCTAAATTCATAAAAAATATGGCTGATTTGACAAGTCCACTAAGAATACTTTTGCAGAAAAATGTAGACTGGTTCTGGGATGTAGATCAAGAAAATGCATTCATAAAGCTAAAAAAAGTGCTGCAGAAACCACCGGTATTAGGTTATTATGATCCCAAGCTCCCAATTCTATTGTCTGTGGATGCAAGCAGCTATGCATGTGGAGGAGTAATGTTACAAGACAATAAACCAATAGCCTACTGTGCTAAAGCATTTACCAAAACGGAACAGGGATATAGCCAGTTGGAGAAAGAAGCAAATGCTATATTAGTAGCCTGCAAAAAGTTTCACAACTACATATGGGGCTGTAAAGACCTAACTATAGAATCAGACCATAAACCATTAGAAACTATCTTCAAAAAACCACTAGTGGAGGCTCCACCCAGGCTGCAACGAATTTTGTACCAAATTTTACCCTACAATCCGAGAATTATTTATAAAAAAGGGAAGGAAATGTATGTAGCAGATACACTAAGTAGAGATTGCCAAGACTTGAGTGCTGAAGAATTGGATAATGGCCTACAAATATGCATAGTGATTCCATTCTCTAATCGACGCAAAAATGAACTGAAAAATGAAATACAAAATAATAAGGAACTAACAGAGTTGAAACAAATTATATTAAAAGGTTGGCCGAGAAGCATTCATGAGCTAGAAGGTGAATTGAAAAAATATTGGTATTATAGAGAAACACTTAGTGTTCACAATGACATGATTTTCAAAAATGATAGAGTGTTAGTACCAAAAACATTAGTGCCATTAGTAATGAAAAATTGCCATCTCAGCCATAAAGGTATACAGGGTACACTGAGACTGGCAAGAGATAGCGTATTCTGGCCAGATATGACCAAAGATCTTACAGATTATGTAAAAAACTGTAGAGTTTGTAATAAATTACAAAAAGATAATGCAATGGAACCTATTTTAATTCAAGAAGTTCCTAAATTACCATGGAGTGTAGTTGCCTCAGATCTCTTTCATTTAAAAGGGAAAGACTACATATTAATTGCAGATTCCTATTCGGGATATTTTGATTTTAAAGAACTGACCGCTATAAATAGCAATTCAGTCATTAAAGAGTTAAAGACATGGTTTGCGATATTTGGAATACCAGAGATATTGCAATCTGATGGAGGAAGACAGTATGACTGTGACGAATTTCGCAAATTTGCAAAGGAATGGAATTTTGCACATCGAATATCCAGCCCCCATTTTCCCAGATCAAATGGGTTAGCAGAGCAGTATGTACAAGAAGCAAAGAACTTGCTGATGAAGTGCATGGAAGAACAATCAGATGTGCAACTAGCTCTCCTACATCATCGAAACACACCACGGCCTGAGCTTGGGTCACCAGCTCAACGGCTAATGAGTCGTAGAACCAGAACATTATTACTAACAAATGAGAAACTCTTAAGACCAAAAATTATAAAAAAGGTTTCTTACAATATAGGAAAAAATAAAGAAATGGAAAAGTTACATGGAGACAGAGGTAAAAAAGAGATGACAAAATATAGACCAGGGGAAACTGTGTTGGTACGACAGAGTCACAAACAATGGATGCCAGCCAAAATCATATCACAATCAGCAGAAGGGCCACGCTCTTATATTGTGAAGACACAAGATGGAAGCAGTATCCTTAGAAGAAATACATGGCATCTCAAGAAGTCCAATGAAATATATGAACCAAAGGAAAATAACTCAGTGCTCTGGGATGTTCCGGCAGACTTTGGGGGTGATAATAGGTCCACACAGGAAGAGAGCCCGGAGACTGAGCCATTGGAGAGCACAGACATGCCAACCACCACTAGAAGTGGAAGAGTGGTAAGGTTACCAGTATGAGTACCACACCAACAAGTGCTTTAGAGGTAATACTTGGGATACCTCCACTTCACCTACACATAAGGGAAGAAGCTACCCTTGCGGCCCTTAGAATAAAAACCTATGGACTGTGGAAGAAAACAATCACAACACACACCCGGATACTAACACTTGAACAAGCAAAGTGTCCAAAATTGGGGTGGATTTGTGACAAAACACAAAAAGTACATGTAATAGAAAAGAATTACAAGATCAACATGGACGACACAACAACCCCTTCGTCTACCATCAACACAATTGACGTTTACACGGACGGGTCTAAAACAAGCATGGGTACAGGAGCTGGAGTCTACTGTCCCGAACTAAACATAAACATCGCCCACGCCCTCGGTAAGAACAACTCAGTTTTTCAAGCGGAGTGCGTCGGCATCACGGTGGCGGCCGTAGCCTTGGCCAACAGACAGGTAACAGACTTCAACATTAACATAAACACGGATAGTCAAGCAGTACTGAGGGCCCTAGCGAAAAATACGACCTCCTCAAAACTTATACTGGACTGTCACAATGCCTTACAGTTGCTTACAAAGTCAAACAACATTACACTGCGCTGGGTAAGAGGTCACAGTGATAACACAGGAAACGACGCAGCCGATGAACTAGCGCGGCGAGCCTCAACGCTGAAGGTGGCGGGTCCAGAACCTATCGCTCCCATACCCTTCTGCGAATACAAAACTTGGTTGCACAACAGAACAGTAAGTACACATGCTGAGCTGTGGGCCAGCACCACAGATTGTAGACAAACAAAAGAGGCTTTTCCCTGCCTAAATCAACGACTAACAGAAAAACTAATACAACTGACCCGTGTTAAACTAAAGGTAGTTGTAGGTACAATAACAGGACACTGTCCACTTAACAAACACCTTTACATTCTAGGTATTACCGACAGTCCTCTGTGCAGAGCATGCATGGAGGGCGACGAGACACCGGAACACGTACTGCTTAAATGCAGGGGTGTATCCAACCAACGGCATGATTACATAGGCTCTCCAGCTACCCTTCCTGAAGTCCTCGCCGACCTGGGTGGCCTGCTCGGATTTTGGAGGGAGCTCGGCTGGCTGGAGTGATCCGGCGGGGAGCTGTACCAGTGGAACCACGCAAAACGGGCGAATCGACGCCTACTTGCGGAAAAGATTCCCAGGAAACGAAGACGAAGACGAAGACGAAGGTTACCAGCAAGATACAAGGATTAAATAATTTGAAAAATGCAAAATAAGGGGGATGTCAAGGACAACATAAATGTAGGCTTTAATGTAGGTATAGCTCTTTGACATGTTCCATGTTGACAGCTAGAGTTGTTTGTACCTAGTCTATGTCTATTATTGTATTGTAAATTGCTATTTGATTGCTATGATTAAAATATAGATTTAACAAGTACTTTGGGTTTAATTAATAAGTATCACCCAATTACAGAAATTAAACTTATTAACTTTGTAGGAACACATTCATTCCAAGCCACAGCAGAACTTGATAAAAGAACAAACTGATTTGAAATCTACGTTCGAAACCTGCTTAATGTGGGACACGAGAAAACCAATTTCCACGCAACATACTCGTTATAACTCGTTATGTTACGAGATACACTCCAAAATTCAATTTTTCCATTACCCGTCGAGTATTGCACTTTAAACTCAAACTTAGCTCAATAGTAATAAAGTTCAAGTTGTAGTATAGGAGTGAAAATCTGAAATAACCAAGAAAACCATTTAGCAGTAGTGGGTCTATATCATAGAGATTATTATAAAGTGCTCATTGGGGATTCCCCTACTATGTTGTGTACTGTACATACTGATTGTGCGTTTCCATTGCATTCGTTTGAAAATAGACCAACGAATATTTTCCTTTGTTACGAGTACAGTTCGGTCTTTAATGTCCCAAAGCTGGATAAGAGTTTCCCATAGAGAAAAAATAATATCATCCAAAATCAGCCCCCAAATTCTGTAACTCAGTGCCTATCAAAAAATGAAAGCCACTGACATAGTTTTTATCCATTGAAGGTTTACTATGAAATAGTGAATGACATTTCTCTTCAAACCGTCAATGGATAAAAAATGCCTATCGTCGTTGATAGGCACTGAGTTACAGAATCAGGGGGCAGGTGGGTTGACATATCGAGCTGCACCTGAGTTTCACATACCGAACACGACGCGGCGCGGTGATGGCTGCTTCGTATGGCCACCCAAATTCGTTTAACTTTAATCAAACTTTATCATCATCAAACCAAATGTGGGCCTGTAAATAAATATGGGCCTGTAGCGGTTCCTGAGAGGTAACTGAGCGGTGCTGGAGGCATGACGGACTTTTTCTACACCGCGCCTTAGAAACTAAGTGGAACCAGTAAGTTACCAGTAACGAGTATGCTAAAGTTTTAGGCAAAAACTTGTCTCGTTTTATCAATATAGAATTATGTATTTATGTAGGTAATTAATTAGGTTTAAAGATTATAATTATGTTCAGAAGTAGGTAAGTGCAGGAAAATTGTTGAGGAAGTCGAGAGCAAGACCCACAAAGGGTTGTAACTTGTAGCGCCGCGGCCGGAGAGAGAGTACGCGTAAGTAATGGCTTTACAAGCAAGCAATTTTAATATCTGAAATAGATATTTCTGCCATAAAATTAAATATAATATATAAATATAGCATTAGGTACTTAATAATGGTTAACATAGAAGAGGTAACTAACATAGCTTTGACGTAGTTAATTATGAAATAAAACTGAAGTCTGAAATCTAGCTTCTACCGCAAATTAAAATAGGCGACAAGTTGATCTATCGAACACTTTAATAGCAAAGGAAGCCCAATACAACTTCGAAAGTAATTCTACAAACTAAAGTCTACTTTATCACCAACAACATAAAGTTAAATTTAATGTAAATGGGATTCTAGCGCTGCTAGTAAAGCTTTAAACAAACAAAATGCGTGATGGCAGCGAACTATAGTCCGCATCGTCACAAACGAATGACGTCAACGGTTGTAAATAAGTCTTTCGTAAAGATTGCCACAGAACAGGATGTTCTGTCGCTTAGATTCCAATAGAATATCAGAAATGAGAGTATAGTAGAAGAACTGGGATAGCTCATCGAGTGTCTGGAATAGCAATGAGCGGGAAAAATCGTTCGAAGAATAAGCTGCCGTGCAACGATTGCAATCGCCTCTAATTTGCCGATACGCACTTGCTATTGGCTAAAATGCATTGCTTTTTGTGATTGTGACAAATTCAGCCAATCACAACAATTGAGACTGTAGCAATGATTGATGTAGCTTTTTACAGATGTTCATATGGCAAACCTGCGTTGATAAATATAGCGCTAGACAATGCAAGGTGCAAAGATATTACTCTGTGGTGTGAAAAGTCTGCAAAATACATGTTGTATTGAGTAATCGCAATGATAGGGTGATGAGGTATCTGCATAGATATACAAAGCGCAACGGCAGCTTAGTAAACGCTTCGATACAGATAAAAGAGGTACTTACTATACATCGACATGTTTGTATTACTTACTTATAGTCGAGTCGCATTCGAGCGGTTTCGTTAAGCGTTTTGTTTGATCGGGGCTTTATAAAAGTTTTAGCAGTGAAAAATGCAAGTTCTGGCGGTACTTAGCGAAGTATCGCGTGTCGCATGATGAACGACCAACCCTCTTAGAGGTTTCGCGAGTTGCGAACTTTTGGCCAGAATAAATATCGGTTATGTGACTTCGAATACTTTTGGCTTCGTGTTGCGGATTTGACTTACTATGTACTCTGCCTGTCTACCCATAACTTATGGTTATACCTACCTAAATAAAGGAAACCATATTATGTGGCGAAAATGCCAAATTTAAAAAATATGATCTAGTTTACATACCTACTTAATTAGGGATTGGAAATAAATATATGTTATCTTTTTCATCCAGGCCTTTCCCGCTACCACACTAAGAACTAAACTAACTTAACTAACTTAGCTCGGCGTCTATTCATAATTGTTTCGCAAAGCTTCGCTTAGTAGCTATAGCAGGTTGTGTGAACTAAAGCTAAGCTAAGCTGGCTTAGTTAGTGTGGCCTGCACTTAAGGGCACGATCTTCGGCCGCAGTAACTTGCAAGCAATTGAAGTGAGGTGCACGAGCCACTTTGTTATAAAAAAAGTAAAACAGTCATAATAAAAAAAAAGAAAACTTTTTAGAGAAAAATTAACGGTAAAATATTCTTCTAAAAGCTTTTGCCTATTTTTTGTCATTTTTTTTTAGTTTAACTTTGATATACTATAAATACAACCTGAAAAACAATTAAAAACTAAACTGTTGTCGGAATATTATTTAATCAAGTAAAGTTCAAAATATGGACTTTTGAACGGTAAAATAATTTAGAACGTGTATTAAACTACAACATATATTTTTAACCTATCAAAACAAAGAATATTTGATTGTTTACTATTGAATCAAAAACAGGCTGTTTTCGGAGATCCTGCCGTTAAGGTGATACCTAGATCAGGACCTAAGGTCATCATCGGTTCAGCGGAAGTCGTCCCACGCTAAGTTTGCCGTTACGCAGTCTCCAGTCTTGAACGTCTGAATAAGAAAACGACACGGTACCCAGTAGGTAATCAACAAGTAGTAGTAATCAAGCATTGCTAACGACCTACCTACCTACTCCATGTTCCAGCGGTACCTAACATGTACCTAATTAAATGCTGAGAACCATCGAACTATAAGGGCTAGAAGTGTAATAGTAGACGCAGTGATAAATTATTGTTTTAAAGTCCGACAACGCAGTATCGTCGCGTACGACGAGCTCGCAGAAAATTATTACAAAATTAGATAATGCCCGCGACTTCGTCCGCGTGGATTAAGGTTTTTGATCCTGCGGGAACTCTAATTTTCCGGGATAAAAAGTAGCCTATGTGTTGTGTATATTTCAGGATATATCCCGATGCCCGATAATATCAGCTATCTACCAGTGAAAGTCTCGTCAAAATCGGCCCAGCCGTTCCCGAAATTAGCGGCAACAAACAGACAGACAGACAAAATTTTTAAAAATTGTTTTCTTGGTGTAAGTACCGTATTTACTTTCGTATGTAGGTAGTAAAAAGCTGTTCTTTTGATATTACAAACAGACACTTCAATTTTATTTATTCGTACCTATAGATGTTTAGATAGGATTAATTAATTACTTAATAATAGGAAATAGGATGACACAACTGTGCTGTGAAAGGATGTCATAATTCACCACAAATCAAAATACCATAAAAAACCAATATCAGTACCAGTAACGTACCAGAAATAGAAAATAATTACCTACATGGCACTCACACATTCATTGGTTGTCTTGAGCCTACGTTTAGAACGGAACTTTGTTAGAAACTTCCGTTCTAATCATTATAGGTAGTTCCTTTATTTATTATTGCGTTCGGCGTAGGTACTAAGAGTGGTAAACTTGTATAAAATGAAACTTGCCAAGATAAAGCCCGCGGCATGCACAAACTTAACTACCTAGTGTTGTTTGTCGTATCAGGAGCGCCATGCCTTCCACAGAAACAAAGAGACTGTAATGAAACTGCGGAATAACTCGTGAAATATACGCAAAGGTAACCCAACTTGTGTGTAGAATTTGCATTCAACAAAATATACAGACTAGACCTGCGTTGATTATGTGGGTGTCATAGAATTCGGAATCGGCGTAGAAGGGGCATAGCAGTGTAGAATAGAATAGAATAATTTTTATTCATATAAACTTTTACAAAGTGCTGTCGAATCTTCAAATGGATCTACCTACCACTGCATTGGTTCGGAATGCCATTCTAACCGAGAAGAACCAGCAAGAAACTCGGCGGTTGTTCTTTTAAAAATAGCAGTGTTAAGCTAGTAATAAGATAAAAATATAACGCCGCTATTTGTCTATGATTATAATAATAAATAATAAAATAAAAATTATCTTTTAGTAATATACTTTTAAAATTATTACTTTGTACCTTATACGTAGCACCCTACTACACTTATATACGTAGCACCTATCTTTCCTTTCTACATTCATGATATTGATGCTTTTTTCTTAGTTCTTACGGTAGAAGGAATGCTATCGTTATCTTCGGGAAACAAAATTTATACCTAGATACTTAACTTACCTTAGATATGCTAAGCTACCTATCATTAGTAATTAAGCGCGGGTGGGTCTAATGTCTTCGCTAATGGAGCTTTGGAAATCGGCGCGATGACTGGCGACCGCATTGTCGACTCGTGCTCCTTTGATGAAATGTGGACTATTGAAGCCAGGAGCGTTTCCACATTAACAGATCCGTTTATCAATAAGTAAATATAGGCTCTATACAACGTGTAACAAAAGTGTGAAATAACCCTGTAGGAGGTGAACGTGATCTTGAAACTGAACAACTTTCCCCAAGGAAAAAAAATTTTTATCTCCCATAGTTTCGACCTATGTTCCTTAAGGAAAGTTGTTCAGTTTCATGAGCGCATTCACCTCCTTCAGTATTATTTCCGAGTCTCATTACACGTTGTTTATGCCGAATTCGATTTATCTAGGAAAAATCCCCTTAAAGTACCAGTAGGATTAGTATAAGATTTAATTTGAGTGGTCGTATTCGTATTCTATGACGTTCAAGTTCGTATGAGGTTCATTTTACTTTGACGCTAATGTCATCGAAAACGAATACGATCAATCCTTATAATGTGCTTGTAATACAGCTTTATTTCTAGTAAGATTGTTATGAACCGCATTCATATAACTATATTAATTACGGTATACAGCTATATCTCTAGGGATATAACTATATCACGGCTTCATCCTACTGCGTTACATATATATTATCTAATTTGCATTACATAAATATAAATAGGCAGTTATTAATATTGCATCGATTCGCTTCGAGCGTGCGTCAATGATTTCGTGAAGATTTAGCATTATTAATGATTCAAGGATTATTACAAATACTAGGTAGTAAAACAGCAAATAGAAAAATAGTAAATTTTATTTCATTAACACAATAATTGATATGTTTATTTACATTCAGCGTTTTACAATGATAGTTTTCGCACTTATATAATATCTACACTAAATACCTAGTTAAAACAATCAGAATATTCTAGAGATATCAATACTTACACCAAGATCACATCAACAATAATATTATATTTAAAAAATGAAATATAAATTATATGTCATTAATAAATTCTAATTTAAATGCAACAATATTATTTGAACAGACACCAAGGATTTGTTGTTATACTAGATGATTCCCGCGATTTCGTTCGCGTGGATTAAGGTCTTTTATTCCCGCGGGAACTTACTCATTTTCCGGAATAGATAGTAGACTAAGTGTTATTCCAGACTATAATCTATTTCTGTGCCAAAATTTCTTATTTTCCGGAATAGATAGCCTATGTTTTATTAGAGACTATAAATAATCTATTTCTATGCCAAAAATCTCAGCCAAATCGGTTCAGTCGTTGCGGTGTGATTGAGCAACAAACATCCATTCATCCAAACTTTCGCATTTATAATATTATAATATAATAGAAAAAAAGATAGCTGAAATTATTTTCTTAAGACTCGTTCATCGCAAAAATGAACGATGAACGGTCCTTAATTTGGCCCTTAAAGTCGGCTCAATTATACGAACAAAAACATTATGTCACATCCATTTTTTTTAAGTCAGTTTTTAAACGTTTTTTTGTTTGTTTCAGTAACAATTTACAATTCATCTCTAGATCTTGGTCGTCGTAAAGCCAGGTCGTCGTGTTGGAACCACGTGGCGTACACGCGCAGCGGTTCCGGCGACGAGTGGCGGTGGAAGGAAACCGGACGGTCGCGCGCCAACACCTCCCGGGCGTAGTCTTGGGGACGAGCCTGGAGGTTTAGGGATTAAAGATTTTATTTAATACAAAAAGATACATCAATACATAAACAAGTGTTGATAAAACTGCATTAGTGTAACACTGTGTCGCAGTTTTCTCACCCAACCCTAGTACGAAGGTAAGTATACACAAACCATGAACACATATTTTACTAACAATTCAATTTATCCATATTCTAAAATAATAAATATTGACACAAAAATAAATAAATAAACAAAATAAAATAAAAATATAAAAATAATATTAACCAATAAACCGGTGAGTGTTTATGCGTGTGTGCGTGTGGGTGTGTGTATGTGTGTAATGTGTGAGGAGTAGTTGTTCAGTTTTATCATATTATGTAAGGGAGAGTAGCCAATTTCTTACTTTATTTTTGAGTTTAATGGATGTCAAAGGGTAGGGGTACAAGTTGGGTACAAGTAATTATAACGCACTTAGACAGTAATTTTGTCTAGTGGGAGGCTTTGGACGTGGCTAGTTACCACTCTACCGTCAAAGACGTGCCGCCTAGCGATCACGGATTTACGAATCCCCTAATTCAGTTTCAATTGATTAGGGCTTTGGGTTGAATGTACAATTGTACACTGCCGCACCGTTTGCAAGTTATCCCACTACCATCTTTGGTACTTAACATCAGATGACAAGGCAGTCAAAGACTAACTTATAATTGCAATCTGCTGTACCTAACTGTTGAAATGATGACAGCTAAACAACTAGACTGACCTGGTGAAATAGCGGTGAGTGTGTGAGTGTAACATTCAATCGGTGCATCGCGCACGCGCCCAGCGCCATGTCGTCAGGCGCGGAGGGCGACGCGCACGCGCACGCGCGCATCGCCCGCGCCGCGCCCACGCTCAGCACCGTGCCGCCGCCGCCCGTGATGTAGTCGTAGCCTTAGCACCGAGCACAAAAAATAAAGCTTTAAAGCCCAAGACACGGAGCTGCTCGCGAAATTCAAATTTAATTTGGTTTATCGCCATTCATAAACGAATACGACAAAGTAGGCTTATGGTATTCAAATTGTGATAATGGCAGTATTATCTTCACAGGTTTATATACTAATCTTTACGTAAAAGTATCCAGTTTAAGAAATTAATCAAAATAATGACTAATTTGTGAGTAGCTCACGTCAAACTCATTATTTTGACTAATTTCTTAAACTGGATACTTTGACGTTAAGGTTAGTATATAAACCTGTGAAGATGATACTGCCATTGGCGCAATTTGAATACCATAAGCCTACTTCGTCGTATTAGTTTACAAATTGCGAAAAACCAAATTAAATTTGAATTTCGCGGGCAGACCCGTCTCTTGGGCCTTAATATCCTCGCAATCCTATTATCCTATTAATATTATAAATGCGAAAGTTTGTTACTCAATCACGTCGCAACGACTGAACTGATTTGGCTGATTATGGCAAAGAGATAGATTATAGTCTGGAATAACACATAGGCTACTTTTTATCCCGGGAAATAAGAGATTTGCCACGGGAACAAAAAAACGAAGTTGCGGGAATCATCTAGTATTATAAATGCGAAAGTTTGGATGTATGGATATATGGATGAAATGGATGGATGTTGGTTACTCAATCACGCCGCAAGGAATGAACCGATTTTGCTTAAGTTTTCCCACAGCTTATGGTCTGGAATACCATATAGGCTACTTTTTATCCCGGAAAGTTAAAAAGTTCCCGCGGGAATAGAAAACCTCAATCCACGCGAACGAAGTCTTTCATTCTAGCTTTCATCACTAGTACCTATTTAACCGACTTCAAAAAAGGAGGTTCTCAATTCATCGGGATCTTTTTTTGGCTGAAATTTGGAATGGAGATAGCTCATATCCAGGATTAACACATTTTAACACGAAAAAAGATTCCCGCGGGTATCAAAAACCTTTAATCCAGCTGTGATAGCCATCAAACTCTAAAACGTACCTTTAGCAGCAGTCTCCCTCTTGCCGTACCCATACCCGTACCGCTCGCCCAGAACGGTGACATCAGAGCCGCCGCGGTAACAGCTCAACACCTCGCACAGCCTCTGTACACTACAAATAAGAAATAAATAATCCTGGGTACAGTAACCTTCACGCCTAAATCGTTGAACATTGATCTTTGGCAAAATTGGGCAAGGAGATAGCTTGAGGAAGAAATGAAGATAATTTTATCCTTAAAAAACACGGAAAAGTTACAGCTATTAAAAATCGAAGATCGGTACGGTTCTTTTGAAGAATTGAAGATATTATTCATCACTTACTATAGTAGTTGCTGCCCTGGTAGCATGGGCGGGAGAAATTTTATCCCCGGGAAAAGGATAAAACGTTTATCCCCTCGCTTAGCTATATCCACCCGTCGAGCATGGGCACAGCGGTGGAAATAACACTCAGTGGATATACTTATAGAAATATTCATCGCCTTCTCCTCTGTCGCCATGCTTTAGCATAGGGAAAAGATAATTTTATCCCCTGTCAGTGGATAAAATCGGGGGATAAAACTTTTATCTCCTGCCCATGCTGCCAGTGCAGAAAGTAATTAAATTACCCAAGTATGGTGTCGTCGTCTGCCAAAAATATCCACTTAATTTGGGGCATCTTCTCGACCCTCTTCACCACTTCCTTCAGTATGGTCATGGTCTTCAGGCAATGCCCTGTCTTCGTGTTTAAGACTCCGACGTCTGTGGCCGGCAGCTCGGGATCTATAGATGAACTAATTTATCACTCCCCAAGAAACATTAGAAAAGTTCCGAAAGTTTTTTTTATATGAATAGCGGGCAAATAACCAGAGGCATCACCAATGCGTTGCCGGCTTTTCAGGAATTTATTGGTCCGCCCCTTGAATTAGGAAACTAGGAATGGAATCAAGCTCAAAAGTGAATATTAAGGGCACGATCTTCGGCCGCAGTACCTTGCGAGCTATTGAAGTGAGGTGCACGAGCCACTTTGTTATAAAGAAAGTAAAACAGTCATGATAAAAAAAAAGAAAACTTTTTAGAAAAAAATTAACGGTAAAATATTCTTCTAAAATCTTTTGCCTATTTTTTATAATTTTTTTTTAGTTTAACTTTAATATACTATAAATAAAACCTGAAAAACAATTAAAAACTACACTGTTTTCGGAATATTATTTGATCGAGTGAAGTTCAAAATATGGACTTTTGAACGGTAAAATAATTTAGAACGTATATTAAACTACAACATATATTTTTAACCTATCAAAACAAAGAATATTTGATTGTTTACTATTGAATCAAAAACTGGTTGTTTTCGGAGATCCTGCCGTTAAGACAGATTTTTATTCATCCACTGTGGTGTGTTTTATTCACAAGATCGTGTCGTTTATGCGTGTATGCGCTGGATTGAGTAAATCCAGCGGTGGCAGACAGCGCCAATACCTTGCCAGGTAGAATATACGTCGCTATCGATAGGCATTGGGTTAATGAAAACAGATAAACAGATGCCTTAACAGATATTTCCATGTCATCCATGTCGTGAAATTATTTGGAAAATTCCATGTTTGTCCACCTTTTCCATTGTCTCATTCTCATATTCTGATTAGATGGCAATCCGACACGACCGGAGATCTGTTCTGAGATCAGGCGCAGGATTAACGGCTTAATCTGCTCTGAGATACGGAATAAAATACCACCAACTTCCCAATTTCAGGCTTCTATCTCAGTCAATTTTCTAGACGGATCCCCATAACTTCGTATTTGATCCGGAACTCACATCAGGACCCCATTATCTGTAGCTAAGCCTGTATTGTCTGGTGGGAGGCTTTGGCCGTGGCTAGTTACCACCCTACCGTCAAAGTCGTGCCGCCAAGCGATTTAGCGTTCCGGCACGATGGCGTGTAGAAACCAATTAGGGTATGGGTTGAATTTACACTGCTATATCCCTTCCAAGTTAGCCCGCTACCATCTTAGATTGCATCGTCACTTACCATCAGGTGAGATCGCAGTCAAGGGCTATCTTGTCATCGAATAAAAAAAAAAAGCTAGCCACTGCATAACGAGGGAGTCGTACTCACCTTCTTTATCGCTGAAGAAATGGAGATGAGTAACGTGCTTGCCCCAAGTTTTCTTCACAACGCGCGCTCTGGTGGCGTGGAAGCCGGTCCATGTTTTCACCGCAAAGTATATTGTATCCTCGGGTATTGGACTGCCCTGTCAGAAACAAAATACATATCATACTGATATTTTTTTTTATAAAAAGAATATTAGCCAAGCTGAACTTGACTTACATTTTCCTCTCCTCTCCAAATAAGCGGAAAGCTGGTGCTAGGAGTGGGTACGACAATAGTGCAACGGGTGGGGCTCGAACCTGCGACCTTTCAGTTTTCAGTTCGCACCTTTAACCATTGGGCTATTGAGGCTTACCCTTATCACCTAACTTATCACCTTTATCAGCTGTTAAACAGTTCAGAATTTGCACTAACGCCGCAAAATCCACAAATTTTTACATGCTTTAATTTTCAGGATGCTGTAGACGTACTTAAAGTATTAATTAAAAATAAATCTACCAGAATAGCCTTTCTAGATTTAAACCTTCATAAAAAGAAAAATTAAATTGTGTTATAATGTTTAAAACCTTGTTTTAAGTAAATAAAAAAAATTTGATTTTACAAAATCTTTTAACAGTCCTCCTTATAAGGTTAAGAAATCCTGAACTAAATGAACTCACACATATATCGAATTGTCGGGGATAAGTGGCACAGTTGTCCCCTGAAACCACACAGAAGCTCAGGTCAGGGGTCAGCAGTGGACCAGGGTTGTGCCGCGTGCCGTAGACCAGTTGAGCCAACTCAAACGCTGGATCGATTGAAAAGTCCGCTTCTAACTTGCGTTCGTCATTTTCAATTTGGTGTAAAAGCCTGGAGACAAAGTTTTTGAATGAAGAACTATTAACAGTAATCTATTTTTAGAAACTTATGTAGTTTAATTGTGAATTACAGCCATTTGCTGAAACTTCACGAAACAGTCTTCGTCCAGGGATTTACACAATATTTAAAACTGTTTTAAATTTATGTAGATACGAAAGTGACTTGTGCAGAGATCTATAGAGCGTGCTTTGACTCAGCTCAGTCTTAAGATAGACTTAAAACGAGACACAAGTATGCTCTCACATAAATCTGTTTCGTTTTAACCTGTTTAGTCTATTCATAAATTTTAACTCAAGTAAGCTATCACAACATTTAGAAAATCGTTTGTGAACTGCTTTCTTAGCACTACCTCAGTATTATGATACCTATATAAAAGTATAAACTGTACATCCACAAACATAATTAACATAATAAAATATAAATTCCAAACAGTTTTGCCACAGTTCTACATTACCTATCCATCAGTTCAATCCTCATCGCGAAGCCGTTAGCGAAGTGTGGATACACAAATCCTCCGTCCTCTTCTAAATGCTCGTAAAAAGTGAAATGGTGTATAATGGTCGGTTCATCATCACTGAGGGGGTAACCTATCCACATTGTGTCCTGAAAGTCATTGCAGTCTATAGGAACAATTAAAAAAAGGTTTAAAGAATTTATTCTCAAAGAACAGTTTGCTCACTTACACAGAACTTAAGACTAAAATTAATATAAAAGTACAATCATATGAAAAAGAAAAAAAAAACAAAATTGTGACTCCTAATAATAAAAAGACAAGTATTTTGAAAATGCATTCTAAGTTTCTTTTTAAAAGTTACAAATGACTTTTCCCTAACAATTTCTTGAGGCAGACTATTAAATAGTAATTAAAATAAACAGTTTAAGATTCTATCTCAATATTTAATATTTCCTTAATTGGTCCTTAAGTCTGGTCTAGTCTGATGTTTCGATCAGGTAATCAACCGTATATCCGATAGTGATATCAGATATACGCGGTACATCTGGAGTAAGGTTTAATAAAGTACCATATTTCTTCCAAAATCGCAGCCAGCCCTAGCCCGAAAAAAACATAAAAAAAATAGAGAACCTCTTCCGTTTTTTACCATCGATGTAAAGATAGTGATAATTTTTGTGTTAAAGTATTTCCTACCTTCTGTTTATCAGCTGCAGATAGAGCTTCGAACAGCTTTCCACACCGCACTGCCGTGTGTGGTTCTATGAACATCATCCACCGCACATCGCTGCCCTTGTACTTCGTTACTAGCGGCCTTAGCAGTGGAATGATTGTCCATGCTCCAGCTACTGGGAAGTCTTCGTGGGTTATGTGGACTATTGGCGTTTGCTACGAAAAAACAAAGATTAAAAAACAAGAAACAAGAAAGAAGAAAGAATGATAGACTTTATGGAACCGAACGAACTCCGAGCTTTGGATTCATTTGTTTCCTATAAGTATATCACTCTACTTATCGCAAACTATTTGTGGGTAGGCAGGTGGTGTAAAATTTTTATACAGAGTACAAAAGTATCTCTAGAGTGTAATGAATTGAGTTTTAATGATCGGTGAAGAATTGAACTAAGCGACATCATAGCCCCTTAATACCAAGATTTTCATTAAACTCTTTACTCGTTTTAATTCTGTCTGCTAAAGAGAAAAATCTTACCTTCTCTATATCTAATACTTGATTTTCTATATCTTTTTTGAGTCGTTGTGCGACACTCGCATGATATGGCTCTGGTTGACTAACGATTGTAAATATCACATTTTTTGAACCTGTAACAAGTAATGTTCTTTATAATTTACTTTTGTCTCGCCGATGTCGCATTTCAACTGAGAGACACAGGTCGCCACAGAATAAGATCTTCTACAGCTTTACCCGCTTGTATCCAATTGCTGTCAAAGACTGCTTTGAGGATATATCGTCATACCAGCCAGTGGGGGTATTCCAATGTGGATTTACCGGTGCAAGCCCTTTAGGACTCCAAAATGCCCCGTCCATTGATTTCAGTTTCGTGACTCGATGAGCTATTTCCCATAGCTCATTGAGTCTCCTATAAATCTCGTCATTGCTTCCGAGCATAGTTCTCCATTGCCCGCTAAGTGATCCTAAGCCTTCGTATGAGGCTCATATTTATTTCCGATACATTCAAATATCAGTTCAGTATAAATTATTACCGTTAAAAGACGCTGCGACTTATATAAGTTGGGCCTAAGGAAAAACTAAGTACCTACGTATACGTATTTCTCAGATACAGATCCATTCCTAAATTTCATTGGCATAGAGCCAAGTGTCTCACCCAAGAAGCCGTTGTATTGATGTGTTTAGGTACGAGTATTGAATGACAGCAACCTCAGCATCAAATTATGATGTATAGGCCCACACGTCGCAGCCCGGGGGACGATCAATCATGGGTCGTCAGATTTCACGCGTCATGCAGATTAATCCTATACATTAATTTAGAATCAACGGGGTAGATTTCGATCTGAGCCCATATAGGTAGCTACCCACTATAAATGTAACTCATAAGTGCAAGGGTAGGTAATGTGAGATGTTCTTTTTGAGTGGAAATATATCGAAGTTAACAAATGCATCTTCAAGCGGTAGCTGCTTTATCGGTAGAGCAAACCTCGTGAAGAAACTTGCATGCTTGAGAATCCCCCATAATGTTCTCAAAGGTGTTTCAAGTCAAACAATTATCGATCAGACTGATGGACCTGGCCTAACTTTTCTCACTCTCAAAGGAGACCCGTGCCCAGAATTGCGCCATCGATGGGTTGAGAATCTCAACTTGAGGTGAATGATGAAACAAATGAAACAACAAGCAAAGATAAGCATTCCAGGCAATTATATGTGCAACATATCAGAAAAACAATTCTTGTCTTGCTTCACAAATGTTAATACAGTATTGTAGCCAGTCAATTAGCAAATTACTTGGAGCCCATCACTTTGATTAACAATATAAACCTGAGACAAATGTGTTTGTCTTTCAATCACGTAGCTACGAACCAACGAATCGACGTGATTTTTAACATGGTTGTGATTAAGAAAAGGAACATACTTTATTGTTATTATCCTATTCAAAGCAATCTATTTCATATCAGGATATTTAAAATCGTAACTCCACACGGAAGAAGTGCCAGGGAAAATTAGTGATAAATATTTTGAAGACACAAAAGAGAAGATAATCACACAGAGAAAGATTCCTTCAAAACTCTGTATTGAAAATGATCAGACACATTATTCAAGAGACCACAACCATGTTACGAAAGTGTAATCAGTCATCCCAAAGGAATATGGTAACGTATTGATGTGTTTACCTGCCTGCCACAGCGTGATCGACAAGATTATCATTAAATTATGATAAATACAGGCACACGTCACCCCGGGGGAGCATCGATCATTTTCAGGTTTTAAACGTCATGCAGATTAAAGCGGGCTATTCACGCTGCTACGAGCTACCTATAAAATTATGCACTTTATTCACACATCAAAAATGATCAAGCTGCCGACATTAAATTATTGTAATTACCATAACAAAAGTGTGCATTTTTGATAAAAATCTAGGCTTTGGTTAAAAATATCCCAAGTAAAGCTCGTAGGTACTAATACACAACATATTGTGTACATCTGCACACATAGAGCAAATGACGCCTAAAAAAATGTTCAATTTACGTAAACACCAAATAAATAATAATCTACCTAATTAAATTAATAAGAAAACTTTATTTTGAATAGGTAAAGTTACATAAGTATTAGAAGTGATAAGTAATAACTTACAAGTGATTTTCAATTACATAATTGTGATTATTATAATAACTCAACAATAAAGAGACGAAATAATACAATATCGAACGAACTTCACTTGAGAAATTCATTTGTTCACATCTTAGTTCACATAGATTGGTTATATTAATACAAAATGTTATAATATAACAAAATAATGGTGACGAAATAAGGGCCCTTCATGTATGAAAGCGAAAGGAGCACCAAAAAGATAAAGAAAAGACTGTAACCCCTTAGCTGATCCTTAACAACCCCCAAATAATATGAATCCGATATTTCTATAAACGCTAAGCAGAAATCTGCCGATAATGCGTCTAGATACACGAAAGCCGATGAATAATTCAGTAGCTAATAACCTCGCATCGAGTTCGGTGCAATCTGAACTTACGCGAAAGATTTACGGCGCGCAAACTTCGCGTGCGGAACTTTGACGGCGCGTCAATAAAATTTTGCCACTAAACAGGTGAAAACTGAATTCGATTTCGGAAAATTTGTATGGTTACGATTTGAATACGTGAGATTTTCTCATAGGATGAAGTTTATCGAGCTACGGTCAACTATATGTATATAATATATAACAAGAGCGTAATTTGTAGAGTCAGGATTCAGAAATCAGAAATCTAACTAGAGAGCATTAACTGTACTTGTATGTAATAGGTATGTACACAGATTTAGAGTATGTATATTAAAATTTAATAACCTAAAAGAGTCTATAAGAGATAAAAATAAAAACAATAGACTTCCATAAGTATGCTTTAGATGAAGTACCCTCACAAAACTTTTGCCCCTACAAATAAGTGTGACTGTCGAGGTATCAAGTAAATACCTCGACTTATCGCTTATGAGGGTAGATAGCTAATCAGTAATCACAAATCCATTATGACAACGCGGTATGTACATCTCCCGTACCTTGATATCGTTTAATCATGAAATAATGTCATCGCATTATCGCTTGTCGAATTAGACCGTTCGACAACTTATCTGAAATCCATTATTTCAGAGTAACGCCTTGAAATACTGCGATCACATTTTAATGTGTCGCTCCACAACCCTCAAAAAGAGATAAGCGATCGTACAGTTTGCCTGAAATAGACAGAAACTGGTAAAGTTAAATAATTTTTTTTCCAAAAAACCGACTTCAAACGCCACTACATAGTATAAAAATAATTTTAGTTTGTGCGCGTTTGTTGAAGTCGGGCGGCTCCAATAGAAACGATGAAACCGATTGGTACGCGATGCTCGCCCGACTTCAACAAACGTGTGTCTCATGTGTCACCAGAAGGTGAGCGTCGCGCGTCGATTTCATCGTTTCTAGTTAAGCCCGCGTAAAGTTAAATGACTTTACATGAATATCGCTTTTAGCCAACTATTTAAGCACTTAATTAAAGGATTAAGTAGGTACATGCATGTCTCATGATACGTGCATGAAGGCTAGCACAAAAAAAAAATGTTTGAATCTTATCAAAATCGTTAAAAGTCACGAAATGTGATCCTGCAAAGTTTTAGGGATCAAACAGCATCCGCCATTTGCTCTGCGCAGGGCAAAGCCGCGTCTGAATGTACCTATTCATACGTGCGTGGCGTATGTTCCATTCCGAACTGTATGATGGCTAATCTACGCCTCAGGTGATCTTTTGCATTATTCATGGAGTCAAGCACTGGGCGCCTCCAGTTCGCGAATTTATTTGGCTCGGCTTTCGCTCTCAGAGATAGGACACTCGCGGATAAAGAGATTCAGCGTAATGCTCCGATATGGCTCTTAGGGTAATAGAGTGCTTTAAAGTTTTATTGGCCTTGTTCGATTTTGGATTTGTTTTTCGAGATACGCAAATTCTCCAGAATCAATTTAAAAGTTCTTTCAAAAGTTAGTTTTTTCTTACAGTCGCAAAATGGAAGACTGTTTGAGGGGCGGCCCCGTTTGAGGTTTTTGTAAAACTTTGAACTGATACTTTTGTGATGTTCATTGCCCATCATTTAACCATCTGATTCATTTAATGCTCTACCAGTACTTTATCTGTCTACTCTTATTTTAATTTAAATCATTATCAGCACCAAGGCTGATACCTAATCAGTAATCATTGTGAGGTAGGTACCTACTTTGATTTATGTTCTCTTGCCATAACTGAGCATTATAGCAGACTAGCTTAGCTTGTGAACTCATTCGCATGAAGAAAAATCAAAGGGTTCTTGCGGCTTTTTAAAATTTAGGCCTTTTAAAAAGCCGTAAGAACCCTTTGATTTTTCGGGAGAAAAGTAGTAGGTATATGAACTCTCTCTCTCTAGGTCTTCTATCATATATTATTACTACAATTTAGCATTTTATAAGTAGTTTTTACAAGCGATTGCAATCGTGATATGGAAGCTATAACATTTTGGTGCTATGTTTGGTTTGTTTGGTGGTCAAATTATGGTGAAATAGGTACTTAACTAGTAACATTTACATTTAATTAAGGTTGGCGTAGTGCACCATAGCCGACCAAAAACCTAGAACTAAGAACTAAATTGAATTTAAGATCTTTAACCCGATGCAAATTCGAAAACAATTCACATAAAGTCCGAGACGTCTTCAGTCCTTTAGGTAGGTACTTGGAGCAGAGCAAATATTTAAATGGGACGGGATAGAGACCTATTCTTTTATCAGATTTAAGTTTCATCTCGCGACTGTGAGTCGCTGAATGCAATTCAGTCATGCGGACCTTTCATTTCTGAGCTGCAATTGTAAAAAAATGCGCACAAAAATATCATTTTCCAAAAGCATTCCGATAGAGTTAGGAAAAATGTTCGGATTTTATGTAAGTACTTACTATGATATTGTATATATGTATAAAAAGAGATGGATACGTTACAAGTGTGCGGTAAATGAAGCGCGTAATGGCAGATATTTGTCGTAATTTGTCATATCATTTGACAATGAAGTACTCTATTATACTCTTCGTCTTTCGGCACACTTTTTTCGCTTGTTTTGTGAGTATATATAACTCAACCCTAGTAGAAATCATTGCGTACTTAGAGAAAAAAGTGACTTACAAGAAAAAACAGCGACTGAAAAATTCGGTTTGATAAAATATTGTTTTTAGTGCATCTCAACCACTAGACGCCCACTGCTGGACAAACGACTTTTGAACTGATCGCCACAGAGCACGATCCCGCGCCGCCAGCATCCAGCGGCTTTGATAGTGAAGCTTTACAACTTCCTTTGAAATTGTACTGGACTCATAGAAATTAAAAACTTGACGCATTAGTGCGGTAAAATTAACTTTCAAGAAAACTTTACTACCTTCTAAATGTATTTTTCGAGCAAGTAGGTATATAAAAAATACCTAGTTATTTATATTGTCTATTCTATTCTATTTTATTGAATTCACTTGGAGAAAAATACTCGACCCTTAGATATTAATCTAAGTTTACACTAAAGAATAAATCAAAAGCTTTTGCTTTTGTTAAACATTACGTCACACAAAATAAAGTACTTGCGACATTAACTCCACTCCTGAATTAAGGATGGGCACAATATAAAACATTATAATCAACTGAGTAATCTTTCCGTTCAATTTGCTTCTGGATTTATAAAATTTATTGGATTTAAATAATAATTATTAATAGTCAACAAACGATTTCAGAATAAAACCGCAGCGAATAACATTTTTCAATTTTATTAAAGTAAGGTTGTGCGAGACTGAAAGCAAACTTTATATTGAACAAAATATACGTAGCTACTTATCTATCTACTTGTGTAGGCGTGTGGGTTATTCTACCTATTTTGTTTTCTGGTAAACGAGTTTTTTTTTTAAATCAAAATAAGGTTGAAATCTATAGATCTCTCTCCCCGCTCAGACTCAAGACAGCAAACTTAACTAAAAAAAAATATGCTCTGACATAAATCTGTCTCATTTTAATACGCGTAGAAACTTATAGGGGTATGAATTTAAGTGTTATAACTTTATGGGGATTTTTTAAGTTAATGTGACAAAGAAGGATGACAGACATAAAGAATGTATTATTATTGAACTATGTCGGTATAGTAGTATAAATATGTTTAGTAAATCCTAAGACAGCATGTCTGAATTCACTTGGAGAAAAAAGATATTGGACTTTTAGATTAATAGTTTACACTAATTAATGAATCAATTGTTAGGAAAAATCAGTTCTTCTAACGAACATATTTTTTTCTACAAGTGAATTTCAGGCATGCTGTATGAGGATTAATTAAACTTATCCATTAGTTCAACAAAAGCCGACTTTAAGCCAACATAATTCATAATGCTAGTCTTGGATACGGGGACCATAGAAAATTAGTACTCATGATCCTTTCCAGATGAAATTGCAGTCTAGCGCTGGCTTGTAATCGAAGTTTTTTTTTATTATTTACATATATTATATTTTTATTTTTATTTATTTTTTTTATTTTTTTTATTCTATGACAAGATAGCCCTTGACTGCGATCTCACCTGATGGTAAGTGACGATGCAGTCTAAGATGGTAGCGGGCTAACTTGGAAGGGGTATAGCAGTGTAAATTCAACCCATACCCCTAATCGGTTTCTACACGCCATCGTGCCGGAACGCTAAATCGCTTGGCGGCACGTTTTTGACGGTAGGGTGGTAACTAGCCACGGCCAAAGCCTCCCACCAGACCAGACCAGAGACAATTTAGAAATAATAAATTACTAAATTGCCCCCGCCGGGAATCGAACCCGAGACCTCCCAGTTATAAGACCACAGCGCTCACCACTGCGCCAGGGAGGTCGTCAAAAACCTAAATTATTATAAATCATATATATTCATTTATTATTATAAATGAAGAAGAAGACAACCCTACTTGGCCAGAAGTAAGAAGTTTTTAAGCTGTGCTCGCATCCTGCATAATTTAGCGTGTGTACGCAGGTACTCCGTCAACTCGCTAAGTAGGTACCTAGTTGCGATATCGTCTTATACCTACCTGTTTGTAGGAAAACACACTGAACGTTCAAGAATGTTGAAGCTTAGAACAAAATTCAACCAAATATTTTGTTAATAGAAGATTTGAGCGAAAACTGAACAACTGACGTAAAGTTCTGTTTTTAATTTTTTTTATTCAATCACAAGATTGAACTCTTGACTGCGATCTCATCTTACGATAAGTGGCGATGCAGTCGAGGGCATCGGGCTAACTTGTATGTGGTAATTTAAAAACATGTCTTTTTTTAAGAACATCAGCCACTCTGAACATGCTCCACATAAACGGAAAGCTTGTGTTGGGAGTGGGTACAAAGGGTGGGGATCGACTCTGCGTTCTTTTAGTTTTGAGTCAGCACCATTAAAAACGTTGGGCTATTGAGACTTAATCTTTTAATAGGTTTCCACGGATCACCGTGACAGAGCGCTAAACCGCTTGGCGACACGTCTTTATCGATAAAGTGGTAACTAGCCATAACCACAGCCAGAGACTATTTAGAAATTATAAATTCCCAAATTGACCCCGTATTGAGAATCTAACCAAAGACAAGACCACACGCTAAGCTATTAAAACACCGTAACTACCTACACTATTCCCACGTACTTCATATTATATGTACATTTAAATAAATAAACTATTCAAATTCTGACTATAGTTGGAGCCCACAAAACCACATTTATCTAGCTTTTATAATAAAAATGGTTTGAATTTCATCATATATTCCATTGAAATCAATTTGACTCAATTTCACTGAAACTCTTTCAGCTGAATCGCGGATGAAGTGCAAATAGCATTCGGGAGCATTAATAATTCGACGCGATCGAAGCAAATGGATGGAAATCCATCTAAATCCTATGGGATTTAGGCGTGCAGGTTTACAGGTCATTGCACGACACTGGAAAAACGTAAACTCAAGACGTGTCAATTTTTAAAAAGAGCAATTGCGTAATTTCTTTCTATTACATTTTCTCGGTTGAAAAAGCATTTAGTGGTTCTTGCAATTCACGAGGGCGCGTGAGCTTTACTTGTGGTTACGTCGTGTACATGCACATTACGTAAGTGTGCGTGTCTGTCAGGATCCTAAGTGGGAGCGGTCAGGTGCGAGCAAGCTCTCGCTCCCACTTATACACATACGACACACACACAACCATGAGCCACGCGCTCTCGTGAATTGCAAAAACTATAAGCAAATTAATTTTATTAAAAGCGCGTATAAACCCTTTGATTAAACTCGTTCAGGTGGTAACTTGTCCAGGTATTATATTTTTATAAAAAAGTTTGATAATTATGATATATGTGACTTAAAAATCGTTACAATTGAAGAGCCATTGCGATCACAGTGTACCACTAAGACCTTGGTTTAAATCACTTTATCATAGAGTATATCACAGCCCAATTTCATATAACGCTTAGAGAATAAATCAGTCCTTTTCCTGCCGGTTACAAATATGAAAAGTGAAAGTTTCATTTCAAATTCAAATTTTTTAGTTGGCCAACTTGTGTATCTTTTATCTGTACCGCAAAGTAGGAAAAGTTATTCGAATAAACTTTTACAAGTGCTTTCGAAGTGTCAAGTGAATCTATCAGCTGGTTCGAAATAGTCCATTCTGAACCTACCGAGAAGAACCATCAAGAAACTCAGCGAATAAACATCAAGAAGATCAAGAAGATACTACAAACTCTAGTTACATTCCTACATATCTTTCTATATTCAAGTTGAAATCGTTTTTATTTTTCAGCCTCTTGGCACATTTTTACCGTGTATTCAATTATGTACCTACCAAATATTATATTGTACTCGTTCCTATGCAACCGAATATTCCGTAATAGAGCGAATACAACAAAAAAAAAACGTCTCAAAATACAGCGCAGCCGTTCCGATGCTGGTACCGGACACGCATCAATAATTCCAGATCGCCAATACAGCGAGCGAGGGCTGAGGAGTGCATTCGATAGGTAACGAATTTGTTAGGGAACGAACCGACAATTTCGAATGGAAATCGGTGCCCTCAAATGGACAATTCAGGGCAAGAGTAGTACATATTTATTTATTTATTGACGTACGCCAACGGCGAGTACCTGCGCAAGTCTATACTAATTTACAAACTATATATAAATTCTTGTATATTGTGATTTGTGACACGCCACTTATAGTTGTACATAATAATTGCCAAAAGAACATAGACTTATTATATTACTGCGCAAAAGAAGAATACATACATACTTAATACATATTAGATCGAAAAGACAGAAATTCAAAATTATTTATTTCATGTAGGCCAACTTGTGGCTTTTATGGGTGGTCAATCAAGACTCTACCTATCCCGGAAAATTGAGAATTTAGTTCTCATGACTACTGCCCGTTTGTGCCGAAATAAGTGATTAGTTTAATACATTAAATTAAGAATCTAGTCGTACTTCTTACGGCTTTATGCAACTATTAGTGAGATCTGTAGCCACACTTTGCAGTTATTGGCGACTTTACAAAGCTCTACGTATTACTTTTCATTTTGATAAAAATGGCTTAGACAAAAAGCTCAATTTTTGTAGATCTGACGGACTTTTTAGGTCGAACGAGTAGGACATATTATGAGCAATAACATGGAGTATATGGGACCTACATATTATGTCCAAATGCGAAAGTCTATCGAAAGAGAAGACGCAGCGATAACGATTTTTAAAATATGCGTATCCATTTCGTTTCCTATACGTACGGGAATTTGAATCTACTAAGAATTTCTGTCATAGACGTGACTCTTTACGTGACTCGGGATATTTAGTTTTTTGCGTTTTAAGCATTTAAATATCCAGCGTGGTGGGACTATGATCAGAGCCCTTCTTATTTTGAGAGAGTGGGCAAAGTGGACCGCCGATGGGTCAATGATGATGATGAATGGTGATGAATTGTCCCTAAGCTTTATGTATACTTACAAAATGTATAGCCCCTTCGCTTTATCGGCTTCAGAACTTCAGCGGAGACAAATGTAAAATCAGAAAAGTTTCCTTCGGTAAAATTTCTTTACTAGAGTAGGTAAGTACTTCACACTTTATCAACTACACAAAGTAGCTAGTTTGACAAAGTAGACACGCTAAATTACTTACGATACGAGAGGCTTTGAAACTTCTGCCGTCCCCCGAAGTTCTCGCATGAAGAACCGAGAACACCGTGGCACCTGCATGTTTCAGTGTTCTTTTATAAGTTTTATAACTGACTTAAGTTATTGCGAAAAGTATCAAGTAGTTCAACCGCGACCCGTCCAGGTTCTTTCAAAGTACCCTTGAAGTTCGCTGCTAATATAGGACGTGGTTTCTTTTGAAATTCATTCCGAAAATTAAGGGAATTATTTGAAATATTTCAGTTTATTATATAGGAGTTTTGACATATTGGTAAAAATGCACTTATAGTTAAGTTCGTTAGTAGATAGTTTAGTTATAGATAGATTAAATAGTAGCTGTACTTAAACTATCATGCAGAATCAGTTACCCAAATCAGGGTCCTGGCTGAAAATCAGCGCTGTATGCCCTTGTGCATGTACAAAGCATACAGCATTATGAGTTGGGACCTTTTTTCCGGATTACCACATATGTTAGCTTAGCTGTTCCGGCGCTTCTTCTGCTTAACGCCTTTGTCTTTAATGCTCAAGTGGTGGAGGCCCCGGAATAACCTAATCTACCTAGATTACCAACTTGGTGATCTATGGCACAATTTATAAAATAAAAGTTTCTTTCTTTATTGGCTTGATCTGTTTTATTTTGTTCCTTGACCTTTGTATGTTATAACAGCACATACATTCAAAAGCATATTGTAAAAGATTATTTGAATTAAAAACTATTCTATTCTATATTTTTCACGTTTTTATATCACGAGGATTCAAAATTGGCGTAAACAACAATAAATAAAATTTCTAACACATCACTGAAATCTATCCTAGTCTTTGATTTATTTATAAATGTTTTCAACGCGCAAAACTATTTTCCGTCAAAATATCACAATTTATTTTATAATATTGTACTATAAGGTATTAAATTGGGTTATTTTAGCTTCGACGTTCCCTTTATTATAAAGGTCCAATAACATTCCTTTTGTCGGGCCCAAGTAGACACTTTATTGGTAAGAGACTCTTCAGCTGTTATTAAAGTTAATGACTTAATAAATGATTATAATTGGTTATAACTTTACTCTCGTAAATATAAGGGTATTTTTAACCGACTTCCAAAAACGGAGGAGTTCTCAATCTCACCGGAATCTATTTTTTTTCTATTTTTTTTTTTAAGTATGTTCCCCGATTAGGTATCTACTCGAAGACGCCTGGACCGATTTGAAAAATTCTTTTATTGTTTGAAAAGAGTAGGTATACTTCCCAGGTGGTCCCATAATGATGGTATCTTGGAGAAATCGAGGGAATTCTCCAAATTTTATAGACACAATTGTAGTGGCGTTTGAAGTCGGTTTTGTAAAAAGAATTTTTACGTTTATTACTTATGCGTATAACGTAAGCGTTATGCGCCGAATGCGGCGTATGTGCCCGTATTATTCCCGTACCTCTAAATACAGTATCGAATGTATTCCCTCAGGACCCGCTGTAGGTATACGCGGCCATCGAATTATTGATGCATGTCTCAAGGTAACACCACGGGCACCGCCGGCTACGGTTGGTTTGAAATATTGTATGCAATACAATATGAAGCAGCGATAGCCACTAGGTTAGAAGTAGGACCATGTTCTTCTATTCGGTGGGGTCGCAGGTTCTATCCCGGGCCTCTAGTCTACTCTACTACTACCTCTGACTTTTCGAAATTAAGTGCGTTTAAGCAATTAAATATCACATGCTTCAACGGCGAAGGAAAACGTCGTGAGGAAAACTACACATGACGTCACAAGCGAGTAGCTCCATACTCTCCATAAAAAATTTCGCTTTATAAAGAAACGGATACAGTCACAGTAAAACAGCTTATGCTCCTGTTTGATTTATCAGTAGTCATTATATGAAATACGTAGGTACTTAGTCGTAAACCTGATGAATATGAATAATAGTGTGCTTGTGACGTACTTTCGGCCACGGCAACAAATCACGCAAACACAGGTGACTCTTTCTTTACTCAAAGTCATAGTCCGATGAGGGCGGAGAGGTCAGATGCAGGAAAAATGGCTTTACGTACAATCCAAGGCACATGGGTGCAAACTACAACACCTCCAACTTTCCAACTATGGGCACCTACGGACTTCATGACAGACCGTCGATCAAACTTACTAAAGCTTACTAGACGGACGAGAGGTTCAATCAACTCGTAGGTAGGTACATGGTATACCCGTGAGATCGCATTCAAATAGAAGGAACCAAAAACAAATGGATGTGTATCGATTTTTGTACCTGCATCTCCAAATGCAGCGACCCGCAACAGAGCCCCGCTCGTCCCGATGAATTCCAATACAATCCCTCCATTTGCCATGCCAGGGAATTATTAATGTTCCCCAGTCCCAAATGATGCGAGCACTTCGCACCTTATCCACGATTTAGGTGGAGGAAAGTTTCCGCAAAATTGCTTTTACTTTAGAGAACAATAAGACATAGAACACAACTAAATTCTGAAGAGATTAGACGTAATACAACTTATTTACAATCCTCAACTTTTGCCATCATTTCCTTGGTGTACCAAGGAAATGATGGCAAAAGTTGAGGATTGTAAATAAGTTGTATTACGTCTAATCTCTTCAGAATTTAGTTGTGTTCTATGTCTTATTGTTGAACAACTTAATATTTTACTAACAAAAGTGACTTGATAACTTAATCTTCTTCTCCTTTATCAACCGATATACGTCCACAGCTGGACAAAGGCCTTTTCCATGGACTTCCATAGGCCTCGATCTTGCGAAGCCTGAATTTCGACTCGTTTGATGTCGTCGGTCCAACTAGGGGGGAGGTCTGCCAACATTTCGCGCTTCCCAGTGCGGGGTCACCGCTCCAATACCTTGGGACCCTAACGACCATCAGTTATTCTAACTATGTGTCTCGCCCATTTTCACTTCAGTTTTGCAACTCGCTGACCTATGTCGGTGACTTTGGTTCTCCTACGGATCTCCTCATTTCTGATTTGGTCTCGCATGAATACTCCGAGTATAGCTCTTTCCATCGTCCGCTGACTGATCCTAAGTCTTTTCATGAGACCCATGTAATTAGCGATCATATTTCAGAACCGTAAGTCATCACTGATAACTTAATATTAAATTCCTATCACGAGAATAGTCCAAATGATCGGAGATTCGAAAACTAGGATAGGAGTATTGGTCGCTTTTAATATTTTTGAAGTGTGATAACAATGGAACTCTAATGAATAAAATTTGAATCCAAATATGTTGGGGTCGTTTATAATTTATTGTGTTACGAGTTTCTCCATTTGCAAAACATTACATTCAATCCCCTTCTACAAAATAACCTTTTTCTGGCAGCAGTTCGTCTCCGAGAACAAAAGCGAAAGTCAAATGAATATACGAAATGGAGTCACACAGCACTTCGCCCCATAAATAATGTATCACATCATTCTAGTGCTGAGCGAAACATTAAAATGCCATTGCAGCTTTATAACATTAGGGAGAGATTCGTGTTTCGTACGAGTAGATTCGTAACAATTTAGAGAACGTTTCTTGTCTCATAGAAATCATACAAAAATAGCCAGAAAATTGCTAACATAAGCGTTGACGTTTGGAGGGAGAAAAATGGATATGTCTAACATTGCTTATACATATACCTACATACATATTTGAAATTTGTCTGGTGGGAGGTTTTGCCCGTGGCTAGTTTTGGCCTGCCGTCAAAGACGTGCCGCCAAGCGATTTAGCGTTCCGGCACGATGGCGTGTAGAAACCGATTAGGGGTATGAGTTGAATGTATACTACCATACCCCTTCCAAGTTAGTCCTCTACCATCTTAGCCTGCATCGCCATTTACCATTAGGTGAGATTGCAGTCGAGGACTATCTTGTCATAGAGTAAAAAAACGTCTTTGACGAATAAATAAATGAACTTTTTACATTCAAGTGATTTCAAATTCACAAGTTCACAATAACGGAAATGGAATGCCTGAATATTTCAGGATTAAAAGCTCTTCAGTTTTATCCCCATAAAATTCGAAACTCAAATTAATCGTCTTGGCTTTTTCCGGGATAAAAGAAAGAGTCACAAACATACACACACACGCACACACGAAAGCGCACGCGCAAACTCTTGCCTTCATAATATTAGTGTGTGTGATTGCCAACAAATGGATTGGTCCACTTACCTGATTAATTCTGAGTTTAACACTCACAATATAAACTCGTAGAGCGTTTTACTTTTGAATCATCTCTACCTCCTTCAGGTTAGCCCACTTCCATCTAAATTGTAGGTTAAGAATTTGCAAATGATAGGATTTTTTAAAAAAAACTAAGCTACGGCGAACAAGGCTATTATTCCTCTTTCACCTCCAAATAAGCATAAAGCGTGTGTATTATAATTAGCAAGCTATTACTTAAGGAAAATTAAACCGACTTTAACATACCGAAATAAAGAATAACTGAAAAGGAAAGTGTAAATATCTTGAAAACTACAGAACCTATTTTGATGAAATCTTTCCTGTTCCCTAACTTGAAGTAAATACAAGCAAATAAAAAAGAATGATCACATCACCTATGTTTTGTATATTTGTTTCGAAGCCCTAATAGGTAATTTAATATTATATGAAAATATTTTGCAGTTCCAATAATATTACATACATACATGTCGATTGATAACATTCTTTTTTTGAAGTCGGTTCAGGTGTTTTATGGCGCTGACAGTCAGATGGACAAGTTCAAATTTACCCAGATAGGTCAACCTGGGTAAAGGGAAGCGAGGCCCGGCTTCTCTCGCTCAATAATTAAATATTAATTATGACTTGAACAGTTGAACCACGATGATATGTTTGAAATGGAAAGAAATTTATTATCTTAATATATGTAGATGTTTTACAATGATTATGATTAAACGACCTTCATATTCTACTAGATAGCATGCAAATTCCCATTGTTACGTTCCCTCAAATATGGTTGAGCGAAGCAATGGCTGGATCATGCGTCGTGCTCGTGAACGGGTGCCACCAACGGGAATGGGTCTGCTTTGTGTCTACCCATCTTAACATGTGTTAGGTTGTGGTAGGTGTGCATTTTTGAAACTTCTTTGTGGAAACACTGTGTGCATAGCATAGCTTTGTTAACCATTGTAAAATTTTTTTGAAAAGAGCAACTGCTGAGTTTCTTGCCGGCTCTTCTCAGCAGAATCTGCATTCCGAACCGGTGGTAGATTTATGACGTGTCATAAGAGCTACAAGTTGGCCTACATGAAATAAATAAATTTTGATTTTGATTTTGAAATATTTAAAATCTATAAGCTCGTTGTTTCCTATTTGGCAGACAATATCTGTGCAATACACATAATTATTCCTAAAGCGTGCAGTAGGTACAAAGACAAAATCTATAAACAATTAGCAATACAGCCGTTCAAATTGGTCTATGTGTGACAGATCTGAATACTAATCAAGATATCGATGATTCGGTATTCACTGTGGGGCGTAGTCGTACTGCATTCTATTAGCGAATTCTTTGCTGCCTCGATATACCTAGGTATAGTTCTATCAATTCACGAGGGCACGTGGCTCATGGTTGTGTGTGTGTGTCGTATCTGTATAAGTGTGAGCGAGAGCTTGCTCGCGTCTCACCGCTCCCACCTAGGCTCCTGACAGGCACGCACAATTACGCAATGGTGGAATTACAAGAACTATAAGTACCTACCTTAGGCTTTATGAATAACTAGCCAAATATATTAAAGCCTTATAGCTCAATAATTAAATCCAAAAAGCCATAGGTACAAATACTATCCGACGGAATATCGCTGTACTTATTGCTAGAACCCTTCCTTCCTAATTAAAAGAGGCAGGAAAAAGCAGAGTTAAGTTAAGAGCTTCTACTTTGAGAGTTAAATTTTGGACCGACAACGATCCGTTTGTTTGTTAAATACCGACGTGTGTAGCTAAAAAAAGAATGTCTCAAACAGTAAAACAAATTGAATTTTTTTTGTTGTATCGCTTTGTGAAAATGATCCTGAGTTTGTAAAAACACGCGGTGGCAGTTTCTTCAACTGCACACCATATTTCTCGGCATTTCACAGTACGTCATGAGCTTTTTGAGCGAATGAAATATCTTACGAGTAAGATATTTCATTTTTTAAATGGCTGTATCGTCTCTTAGTAATATTTATAGGAATTTTCTATACTAACATCTATGGGCCAATGACCTGAAATATTGGTTACCTACTCTAAGCCTGAAATAAACAGATTTTATTTTTATTATTATTATATAAAAATTTTGAAAAATTAGACCTGACTCCTCGACTTTTTTTCGAACAAAGATTATTTTATGTTTTTACTCAATATCCTTCTGAAATATAATAGGTACCTATAGTTTTTGCCTGTTTTTTTTTTCGGGTAGTTAAAACTTGATCTACTGCTGCATCTAAAGATTTACCATAGTTATTCATACATAACTTTGCTACAATATGAATCATCAATGACATTAGTAGTATCTTATTACATCAGATACGATATTATGATCACACTGTTTACGAGTAATAGCTATCGCTTCGCATTCGATATATGCGACGTCAGCCTGCGAATCAGTATTCAGAACCTAATCCGCACAAAGGGCATTATGTATTATTAAGCCTGTATTGTTAATTTGTCCAAGCTTACTACATATATAATTGAAATATATTAGCAGTTCTAAGCAAAATCAATACAATAAAATCCATTATCCGTTTGTAATATCTTTACAAGTTTTTTGGAAGTGCCATATCTGACTGTTTGTCGAGACTACAACAGGTAAAGAAGATAGATTTTTCTTATGAAACCAGCCCGCAACTCCGTTAGCTTGGATTTGGGCTTTTAAAAATACTTTGAACTAATTTTACAGAATAAAAAAATTGTCCTTTATCTTGGTGCCAATTAAAATCGATTAAGATTAAGCATAAATTCGCACCTACAATATTAGTATGAATGAATTCCGCGGTTTAAAATATCAAAATATAAATGTTATAACGCGAAAGAAAAATACAATGTGTTTAAAAAATAAATTCTAAAATGGAACTACATTTTTAATATCCTTATTTTAGTTCATAATAGGCATATTTAAGCAGAATATACGTATTTAAAAAAAAAAAAAATGTTTTGATAAAAAAAAGTATTGTAAAAATAACTCACCGAAACTTGCGACTGTTTGAACACAAGCGATAAACATCAACGCGGTTACTGTAACAATAGAATAAACTAAATGTTAAAAAAAATACTTCATACGCTCAATGATAGTTTCTATGTTTTTATTAATTTAATTTTAATTTCTGATTAGAACTTTTGAGAAAACTGTGTTTCAATTCTGCATTCTAAAGCCTTCTTTACGTCAACTTCGTTTGAACTTTTAATTATTATTACAAACGAAAGTTTTTGTTTTTTGGTCTACAAAGTTATCTAATGTTTGCAAAAATTTTCTTTGTCTGTAATTTATTATACTTTGTATCAATATAAAGACAACATAAAAAAAATTAAAGCAAAACGATTCAGTACCTCTCGCGATCATTTTAGCGGGAATTTCGGCACCGAGCGTACGGCTCCCCCTGCGTTCGGAGAATAACTGCCGGGAAAATTGGCAAACGGGAAGATTTCCTGAACTTATTAGCGTAACATTTTCCGATAAGACTGTGTACCTTTTGATAAAGTTCCCTAAACGTTTATAGCATTATTACGATGTCTTTGTACAATTTGATTAGTTTTCAATTTTCATGACGTATGTATGAAATATGGGATCATTTGCCCTATTTCTTATATTTTTTTAACATTTTGGTCATGTTTTGAGTCGTGCGTTTCTAAAATGTTACGCAAGGTAGCGAGTTGTTAAGTAAGTATGCGTAATTTTTATGTGCTGTGCTGCATTGGCATTCCAAACCACTCGGTTACTACCACTTGGTAGAATTATTTGACTAGGTTTTCAAAAGCACGTGTTTACTTTCTTTTGTGCACAAACAAAAGTAAACAGTAATACGAATTTGATGTAACATCAGTCATATTGATTTTGTTTGTATAAAATGTCACCAGGACCATAATGCCAAACGATTTATCAAAATCGACTCAATAGATTTAGCGCTACGGTCCATACGTAAATAGACACCTCCCTGGTGCAGTAGTGAGCACTGTGGTCTTATAGCTGGGATGCCTCGAGAAGGTTCGATTCCTGCTGGGAATCGAACCTGAGAATCAAATTACTTACCATCAGGTGAGATCGCAGTCAAAGACTGTCTTGTACACACACAAATACTCTACACACACAGACTGCTATAATCATAACATTTCCATTTTGCTGTAATCCCATAAAAATGGTATGGTTACATAAAGAGAATAGGTTTAAAATAAAAACAACAGCAGTGTTTGATGTTAAATTAATTCTAGCTGAGAATTTTCACAAGTATAAAGATATTCGGAAGAAAAGAAAGCCTGTGTGAATTTTCAACAAGTTTTCTTGAAATGAAGAGTTTTACGAGCTTGCTCTGTAGATATATGGAGTGCTGAAATATTTCAGGACTGTTTAATATACAGCAAGAAAGTTTTATAGCAAAGAGGTTTAAATGAAAAAAAAAAAAACACTACTAGTCTGTTTGGTTTTTGTTTGGACTATGCTAAGCCTTGCCTGTAATATGTTTGGATATTATTTAAAGCAGTCTGGTTTTTACTCTATTTTGATACTTTACTTGTTTACACTTTATAAACCTGCATGCCCGAGTTCTTCACGGTGGACTATCACAGCACAAATATGAAGATACACATCTTGTTACAGCCATGCTGGACTATTTACCAGTCTTTTTTATAAATAGCCTCATAGATTTTTTTTGTTTTACAAGTAAGCTCCTGACTGCAATCTCACTAACCTGACAGTTCTTTTATCCATATTTCCAAATGGTTTTATCATAGATAATTTTATGCTTCATACCAGAACGATAAATCTCTGTATGTGGCTGCGTAAAACCCGATTTAGGTGTTGGCTTTGGCTAAACATAGCCCTTCCAAGATAGACCATTCCTATCTAAGACTGCATCATTACTTGCAGCCAATGACAGCTTCTTTTTATAAAAAATTTAAAATAAACCTTGTATTATTGTTACTTCACAATCCTTACTAATATTATAAATGCGAAAGTGTTTTTGTTTGTTTGTCCTTCAATAACACTGCAACAGAGCTACAGATCGACGTGATTTTTTGCATGAGTATAGTTGAGGACCTGGAGACATAGGCTACTTTTTATTCCGGAAAATCAGAGTTTCCGCGGGATTTTAAAAACTATATCCACGCGGACGAAGTCGCGGGCATCAGCTAATTTTTTATTTAATATAAATTTATTCGTTAAATACATCAATGTATCAATATTATACTTAACAGGCTTCAAATCAACACTCAGTGCGGCGGGAACATTTCCCATTCTTACATAAAGAAGATTTTGAGAGCAAACTCTTTTGAATCGAAAGTGTAAACCGAATTAAATATACACGACACTACTTACCGACGATGTTCATTATTAGTTACAACTATAAAATCATAAAACAATTAAGAAATACCGCTAAATAAATCCAAGAAAAAGTTTTTTTTGATTTGTTTTCCTTTCGATGTTTTGAATAACTTTTTGACATTGACAATTACTTCCATTACTTCCATCAATATGTCAAATGAAAAAATTGAATTTTGAAGGCAATGGTCTTGTTGTTCATCTGTGTGGTAGGTAGGTAGCTAACTTGCCTGGGGGCTGATTCTGTAACTCAGTGCCTGTCAACGACGATAGGCATTTTTTAACAATTTTTAATAGAAATGACTCAATTTACTATTTCATAGTAAATCTTCAATGGATAGGTAATTTTTTTTTTGTGTGTCAGTGGCTTTCATTATTTGATAAGCACTGAGCTAGGAGGATTAAGCTCTGGAGTGGCCATAGGATGCGTACCCCTCTGTAAGTTTTTATTTGACGGGTATGCCCAGCGGTCATACCCGTTATATAAAACTGTTTGACTCGCGTCACGCGCCTGTCAACAACGCACGGCCAGTTCAGTCCCATACAAATTTCCATAGCCTTACAAAATCTTTTCCACTATGATGCATGACAATTTTTACAGACATCTCTATATCTACATTAGGTACCTATATGTAGTATGAAGTATTTATAGATCTACAGTAATCTATGATTCTCCTGATGGCTGACGCCCAATCGACGCCATTATTATTGTATTTGGTTTTTTTAGTTTAATTTTCATATATTTCTGTCCCAGAATAGCAATTGTTATTTCAATTTATTGAAATATAGTGCAAGTGTTATGTGCCCGTTATAATAATTCGCGTAAGGACGCTTTTTTTTTATAAGTTTCCACAGTGTGAGAAAAGACAAAGTTTTATGGTTTATATTATAAAAGTGTTTAGGATCTTATGTGTTTACCAGTGTGTTGTAATTTGAAAAACGTTTCGTGAAACAAATTATTAAAAATATGACGTCTTAATTGGTGTAGGGTGTATCTAATAAACAAAATTAGGACATATAAGTATATATTAGACAAGATCATAAAGACTTACCTGAAATTTCAAAAATGTGTATAACAAAAGCGATAGGTATTATGTTATTTCAAAGTGAATTAAACAAATATTTTTAAAAAATTTGTTTCTTTATTTCCTATTTTTTATAAATTATAACCTATAATTATTATTATGGGCAAGGATGGCAATAGGTAGATACCTACGGTACATACCTGTGGTAGATACCTATGGTACATACCTATGGTAGATACCTTCATGACAAAAATAAAAATCCATAGACAAAAATAGAAAAAAAAATTGTTATTACGCCATTGGTTACAGCAGTTTTCCAAAATGATACATTAGCCAATCATGGGCCTTGATTTCGAGGGTTTAAAATTTGTAGGGCACTGAGCCATCTGGGGCCCAAGTCTGCTATTGCCATTGTAGTTACATTACAGTTACATTGCCTATCAATGACATCCCAATTGCTACTTTTAGCAATTTGACTTGGAGCCCAGGGGTTCAATTGTCTATCAATGACATGACAATTGCTAAAAATAACAATTGTCATGTCATTGATAGACAATGTAACTACAATTGCAATAGCAGACTTGGGCCCCTGATACGTAGTATCATAGTAATCTGTGCAACAACGTATGGTTAGCGGAGGATGAGCTCCGGTATAATATGCCGACTATGAGTAATTTTCCTTCTAAAAAAAATACCAAAAATATCCAGTTTATGAAAGGATAACATTACTTTTCTCCTGATATATTCTTTTTTCCAATTAATGCACTATTTAAGGAGAAAACTTAAAAATACTGTTGATCCGAAAATGTTGCTACGGAATCGTACAAGAAATAATTTCGGGAAATTTAAAAAAATTAACCAATCTACTTATTACTCGATTGGAGCCCTTTATCATGAACTGCATAATGATTTGATTACATACAATTAAAATTACGATCGAATAGGAAAGGTTGGGGGTTTATATTTATATTAATTTATAAACTTTAGGCAAACAATTTAATCGATTATTTTGAAAAGGGTACGAGTCACACATTTCGTCAAAACTGAGTTAAGTAGAATATTCGTTAACATTTTATAATATTTTCTTGTCGTGTGACTGAGATTTTGTTGGTCTTGCATAGTAAAAATATATATCTGTAGTAAACTCTTACTAGTAAACTGAGCTACTATTGTAGCTATGTCACTATAACTACTTTTTAACATTTTAAAATTTAATAGAAATCCGACCAAAATCAGACCAAGTTATTTATACCTTTGCCTTAATCCTTACCAAAATAAATGTTTTTTCAAGCAAGGCTGTTTAAATACCTGCAAATTACTTTTTAGTTTATTAAAATCGGACATTCCATTCGAAAGATATTACGAGTTCATTGATGTCATTTATTCTGTTATCATTTTATTTTCAGTCATCAAGTCCCATACCCAAAGGGAGCCAGCGATACACTATTGCTAAATATATTATTATTTAGGTATGTCCTGCATTTACTGTGCGTTTATGCCAAAATGTTTAAAAAATAAATATCCACCCTTGCGAAGCCGGGACGGGCCGCTAGTACATATAATATAAGTAACCGGTATAATTGCATACGCAAAAATCATTACAAACATACACAGATTTGTGATTAAAAAGCCTTATTAATATTCAATCGCCACAATTAAATGCCCTCGTGCCACCTCGGTTTATGAAAAATTAAATTGTAATATTGTACGTATTCATAAAGTTGGATAAGCTTATCATTAACAGTACATATTTTTAAGAAGGTAGTTTTTTGTTCAAAAATGAGGATTTTATTTTAAAGAAGTTGGTCACACTGCAAGAAAATTAGGGCTGGAAGCAGAAATTATATCGATATTAATATTTTCGGTGTGTATGGTATAGGTACATCATGTATTTTTTAATTTTCTTATAGAACCAGTTAGTGTTCCAACAAATGTCTACTATCCATTGATAAAACATGGATAAAAGTTTAAAAACTATAAACTCGACTCCAAAATTGTATGTGGCATTTCTTAAATTTATTTATTTACTAGCTGATTTCCGTGACTTCGTCCGCGTGGCGTAGTTTAGAGTAACTTGCTACTATCCGCGAGAAGGTATGTCCTCTATCTCCGATAATATTTATTAGATCTTCACCAAAATTGAATAAAATAGTATTTTTCAAAAACTTTCATCCCTATCGCGGATGAACCTTATTGTTTATTAGGATAAAAAGTATCCTATATATTAGATTCAGAACATTCGATTTAGATTTATATTCTCATCTTATACAATTCATTAAAAACTTTTTAAGTCTCAGCCAGACCAACGAACAGTAATTGATTGCTAAATTGATTTAACAATATTTTAATTTATACTATTAGTTGAACTTCATTCATTCATTAATTCATTTAGAACTTATCGAAAGTCGATAATCGATAGTGTCGCAGCCCAAAATTGCTTACATAAATGACATGATTGTTTCGTGTAAGGATAGAACGTCCCTGTGTGTGAATTTGGTTGTGTGCGTATACTTTAAGGTTGTGTTTGGTAGTTTTGTCGTGTGCGTGCATAGCGACGTGATTGAAAAATGCACCTGTAGTAAGAAATTGTTTATGTGTGCTACCTCGCCCCGCACCGTAATTGACAGACTTTTTTGCAAAGAAATTAGACGTCAAGGCGTCTCCATCTAAAACACAAAATTTTTTTTCCTCCGAGGCACTGAGTTAGAGAATCAGGGGTCTGGTTGGTAGGAACTGGAAGTTGGAACTGGTTGGTAATGTTGCCAAACTATCAATAGTTTGAATATTGATAGTGGACCTCGAAGACTATTTAGGATATAGATAGTACGATCGGCAGTATTGCCACGTGGCAATACTATCGATTTAGATTTGCCTTAAGCAGGTATCGAAAAACTATCGATAGTCTGTCGATATTGGACTATTGATAGGTAACATTACTGGTTGGGTACCTAGTGGCCAGCTGCCAGTAGGCAGAAACGAAGTGATTTATTCTCTTGGTTAGGTAGTAGGCATAGATAATACACTATAGGTAGTAGGTAGGGATGGCGATTCTTCCCGAAAAAGATCGATTTTTAAATCGATTCGAATCGTAGCTTGAATAATCGATTCATAAAAAGATCGAGGTCTAAAAGATCGATTTCCGAAAAATCGATCTATTTTCAAGTTGCATTTACAATGTAAATATTATAAATCTATGTTATGAAAAACAAGATACCATAATAAACGATCACTTAGTAGTAAAATCAGGATTTTTTTAGCTCATGGAATTCGATAATCACAATTATTTTTTCAACACACTTGCTCATAAAGTGGCTACGTGCCTAATTGCGTTGAACTTGGGTGGAACCGCAATTAGGCACGTAATGACACCTATAACCAATCTGTGACTTTTTCATTACTATTAAACTAGGCACAGCCATCTCGTGAATAGAAAAAATCGAATTTCGATTCTCTAGGGTAAAATATCGATTCACTGAATCGATTCAGTGTTGCATATCGATTTAAAAATCGATTTATTTGGCCCGAAAAATCGATCTCGAATTGCCAAATGCCATCCCTAGTAGTAGGTATCTTTCTGGTCTGTGGGTACTTCGAGGTTGTTGACCTAAGTATTAATAAAATATTAGTTATCTAAACTCAATAAAATATTCTTAATTTCTGAGAATAAAATAATATCAATAAAATTAATATTGTCTTTATATCTGTCGTTGTCGAGCGGCGACTATCGTAAATCGTAATCGTAATTCGTATTGCACTGCTAAGGTCCAAAGGTGTCACTTGTGTTAGAGATTTTAAAAGTATTTAAATAAGCTGTTAAATTATCACCAACTTATCAACCCGTGTTATCAACGTTATCAAGATATGATATGTATTAAGCTTAATCTACAGTGGGATATTTAAAAATAAAATAGTTTTATTAATGGAGTCTTCAAGGAAGATGGTCGTGGAAGAAGATTTGAAAGTCTATTTTCCGGATTTGCCGAGTGGGCCTCTAGATGGATATAGAGAAAAAGGCTCGTTCAGTTGGCGCCGCATGAAACTTGCTTACGACAACTTGACTACAATAAAATTAAAAGTAAGTTCCATATTTTTAGTATTGAAATTTAGAAAATACATTTTTATGGTTCCCAGACAAAGGACGCCTATAACTAAACCTCTGTTGTCCGTCCGTCCGTCTGTATGTCAGTGGGCTGTATCTCATGAATCATACATTAAACTTTTGTTTTTGCTTGATCTTGATAATTAATGCTGATCAATGGCTGTCAAATGTTACGATGGTATGGAACCCTTCTCATGCAAATCCGACTCATACTCAGCCTTTTTTATTCAATAAATAATTATTTTGTGTATTTCTTAATCCCCTATTTATCTGCTAATTGCTAAATTTATAATATGTAACCATGTAACTTTTACATACCTACTTAATATTTTCACAAAAAAAGAATTTGGGAGCTCATCACATTATTATCCTAAGAAAACCTGTAGGGGATTAAAAAAAGTTTGCTTTTTTTAATGAAACAAAAGTAAATCCATATGGATAAACTTACAGGCATTAGATAGTGATATAATACACTAATACATTCCTGATAATTGAGCATGAATACTGCAGAATTTCTTGTTGCCTTTGGCCAGTCCATACAAATAATTAAAAAAAACAGTCTACAAATCAATATATTCAAGTTGTACTATTCTAACAGCATGACATCTGGACCTTCATGGAGAAGAATCCACTATTTCAACATTCTGATACATCTCCCACTTTGGATGAGGAAAGAAATGCAGCTGTGAAAAGAATGTACGCTATTCACAATGAGAAGTTTACAGCATTGGAAAAAGTAAGCGTTTAATATTAAGATATTTTTGTGCAATATTCAAATTACGTACATGTATATTTTAATTAATGTCATAGAATATAAAGACAATCAATTGAATCATCTTCAATCCTTACTAATATTATAAATGCGAAAGTGCGTTTGTCCTTCAATCACACTGCAAAAAAGCAACAGATTAACTTGATTTTTATCAGGGTATAGTTGAGGACCAGCAGAGTGACATAGGCTACTTCTTATCCCGGAAATTCAAAGAGTTCTCGCAGGATTTTTAAAAACTAAATCCACAGGAGCAAAGCTGCGGGCATCAACTAGTCAAAAATAATTTAATTAACATTTTAGAATCAATAGACAACTATGTCACTGATTTCAGATTTTTGAAGAACCTAGAATAGTGCAAGCAGAAGCAGAAGCACTGTTTATGTTCGACAGTTCACTTGCCATAAAGAAATCCCTGACCTTTGGCATGTTTGCCAACACAATCAGAGGCAGCGGAAGACCCCATCAGTACAAGTTTGTAGAGGACAACGATGAAGCTAAGATAGGGGGTTGTTTTGCTTTGACAGAGGTCGCTCACGGGTCTAATGCGAAAGGAATGAGGACCACAGCAACTTATTGCCCAGAAAAGAAGCAATTCATTATGCATTCGGCTGATTTTGAGGCTGCCAAGTTCTGGGTTGGATCTTTAGGTAAGTTTCTTCTTAGGTTGCTACATTAATATAAAGATGACAGCCTCCCTGGCGCAGTGGTGGAAGGTGCTATAAAAGTGGTTTTTGGACTTCTTGTAAAATTTCCTTTTTTCGATTACGCCTTTATTGGGTTTGGCCATCGATTTGGATTAGTAAAAACAATTGTATACTGTGTGTTTGTAAATGGGTTTTAGAACTTTCACCTTAAGGGAATATTCATAGCATAAATCATTTATGTTCAATTTTAATTCATCTGGAAATATTACTAATACAGATTACCATAATTTACTAGTCATTGTACATTTGACCCAGCATTATAAAGTGCACCTAATTCTATTGTTTGCATATTCTGTTTGCTTTAACTTGAATAGATGTTATTATAATAATTTTTATGTATAAGATTTTTTCGGCTTATTCGTAATAAATAAATGAATAGAGGAAGTTTGAAAGTAGCGCCAACAATCGAAAAGATGAGGAGTAACAGGCTCGCGTGGTATGGGCATGTAGTGAGGAGAGAAGAAAATCACATTAGTAGAAGAATAACCTAATAGATTTATAAATACATATCAAAAATTCCGAGGCCGGCGGGATTCGAACCCACGTCTCTCTGGGAATCGCGCCCGAGTGTGTTAACCGCTACACCACGGCCGAACCACACGTCATGATGATGAGATGTCGCTAACAGTTGCTATAAAACTGATTGAAAAAGTAGATACATATCACTAATTTCGTGGCTGACGTGTGGTTCTGCCGTGGTGTAGCGGTTAACACACTCGGGCGCGATTCCCAGAGAGATGTGGGTTCGAATCCCGCCGGTCTCGGAATTTTTGATATGTATTTATAAATCTACTAGGTTATTCCCTTTAAGTGTAGGGTAACACTTCAATAAATTAAAAAGTAGAAGAATGTTAAATACGCATGTAGAAGGGATAAAGAGTAGAGGAAGACCCAAAAAGAGATGGACGGATTGTGTGAAAGAGGATATGCTTGTGAGAGGAGTAGACAATGAGTTGACGAATGATAGAAGCGAGTGAAAAAAAGACATGTTGTGTCAAGTCAGCCCTTGACTGCGATTACACTTGATGATAAGTGTCGATATTTTCGTCTATTTGAATAGGTTTGCGACATCGATCGTCGTGAAAAAGATCGTCAACGTACCTACTTGCCTACGAACCGCTAACGCGTGGAACGCCTTTCGAGCGTCCGTGTTTCCTGCCACGTATAATTTGAACACCTTCAAGGTTAGAGTGAATAGGCATCTGCTAGGCAAGCGCGCTACAACCTAGATTTTATCCATGCTTTCCATCATTGATTGTCGTCAAACATAAGACTATCTCGCACTTAAAAAATAAACATACTTATGTAAAAACTTTGGACTTGTTGATTTGCATTATCTCTAATATCGTGTTACTATATTATTCATTACGAGCGGACACCCGCGATTTCGACCGCTTTTTCAATTCACAATCGACAGTTTCTAAATCCCCACAGTTTAGGTGGGCAGAACCCCTACAGCATCAGGATTAAGGAGTTGAAACCCGAAGTTTTTATGTGACCATGTCGCAAAGTTTTTGTATCGCTAAGAAAGGAAAAAGTTTCGAATGTCGGTTAAAAAAGTAGCCTATGTTACTCCCGATAACATCAGCTATCGACCAGTGAACGTCCCGTCAAAATTGGTCCAGCCGTTCCCGATATTAGCGGCAACAAACAAATAAACACAGACAAAAATTTAAAAAATTTTTTTTTTGATTAACATCGTATTTACCTACATATGTATTTTAATATGTATTACAAACAGACACTTCAATTTTATTTATTTGTATAGATGAAAAGAAAACTGCCATCAGTTGAGGTTTTAGACTGCCAAATTGATAAAATTATTACGTCGATAAGGATATAATACACAAACTTGTCTTGTCATTGTTATTGAAATACATACCGGGTAGATGTCACAGAGTACATCGACACTTGTTATCGAGGCACGGAGATTAGATATAGTAAATTCTCCACAATGTACTCAAAGTGTGGGAGTGTTTGGCCGTGGCTAGTTACCACCCTACCGTCAAAGGCGTGCCGCTAAGCGATTTAGCGTTCCGGCACGATGGCGTGTAGAAACAGATTAGGCGTATGGGTTAAATGGACATTGCCTTACCCCTTCCAAGTTAGCCCGCTACCATCTTAGACTGCATCGTCACTTACCATCGGGTGAGATCGCAGTCAAAAGCTATCTTGTCATCGAATTGGTGGTAGATTTATGACGTGTCATAAGAGCTACAAGGTGGCTTACATTAAATAAATAAATTGTGAATTTTTTTTTTTGAATTTTGAATAAAAATTTAAAAAAAATGTAACAAAAAAGATAACAAATACGGCATAGACCACAAACATTGTCTATGCCTATTAGGTCGGGTTTACATTACCAACAGGAAGAGTTTTAAACTTTCAATTTACCCTTGTTTAGGAAAATGCTCGACGCACGCAATAGTATATGCTATGCTGATATCGAAGGGGATCAACCACGGCCTACACTCGTTCATTGTGCCTATCAGGGACCCGAAGACCTTAAAACCTTTCCCTGGTGTAATAGTGGGCGATATAGGAGAGAAGATCGGCCTGAACGGTGTTGATAATGGGTAAATATATGTATATTTTTCTTATATAAATAGCGGGCAAACGAGCAGGCGGGCCACCTGATGTTAAGTGATTACCGCCGCCCATGAACACTTGTAGTACCAGAGGCACCACCAATGCGTTGCCGACTTTTCAGGAATTTATTGGTCCGCCCCTTGAATAACTCTATATTGTAATTAAGTGGGAACATTGTCGCAGGGAGATGATTCCACAATTTGGTAGTAATATCTCTCGTTTCTTCCACTGTTACTTTAAAATCTTCTTCGAGGTCATGAATCAGGGGAAAATTGCTGGTAAAAGACCACCTGGCTTGAGAAACACATCTTCACTTGAGATCTTGTGCCAGTGGTGCCGAAGAGGCAATGTATCCTGACTATTAATATTATAAATGCGAAAGTGTTTGTTGGTTTATGCTTCAATCACGCCGCAACAAAGCAACGTAACGACGTGATTTTTTTCATGGGTAATTGGTTTTTGCTTGAGGACCGGAAGAGTGTCATAGGCTTTTTACCCCGGAAAATCACAGAGTTCCCGCGGGATTTCAAAAACTAAATCCACGCGAGCGAAGCCGCGGGCATCAGCTAGTACATAATAAATACATCAATGTTACGCGATAATTTTATACAGTAAGTAAATCTAAATCTTCCATTACTTCTGAATAATTGTCTTCTTACAGAGAAGAACTAGAAAAAAACTCGGAAAAAATTCAAATTAAATACTATATTATGCAATAAGTGATTACTTTCTCTTTTATTTAGGTTTTTGATGTTCAATAAGTACCCGATCCCCAAGGAACTAGCTTTGGACAAGTTTGGAGGCGTGGACGACCAAGGGGAATATAAGTCTCCGTTCAAAGATCCCAGCAAGCGGTTTGGCGCGTCTTTAGGTGTTTTATCTGGTGAGAAAATAGATAGATAGATAGATAAAAACTTTATTGCACATAAGAAAGAAACAAAATTGAATACATCTTAAGACTACGCATGTTCGGTGGCGTAGCAAAGGGGGGGAGAGGGGGGGGGCGCACCCGTGTTAGCGATATTTTTTTTCGGGGAGTCCTCCACTAACACTAGCTCAGCTCTATGGATAATTCGGGGATTCCCGCAAAAGAGCCTGACGCTGTCGTGGGGGACTCCCCGTTTATTGCTTTTTACTTTCGATGGGGTGACACCACCAACTTCCGCACCGGGTGCCACCCAAGGTAGGTAGGTACGCCACTGCGCATGTTCATCTAAATATATAAAAGGAAAAGGTGACTGACTGACTGACTGATCTATTAACGCACAGCTCAAACCACTGGATGGATCAGGATGAAATTTGACACGCAGATAGCTATTATAACGTAGGGATCCGCTAAGAAAGAATTTTTGAAAATTCATCCCCTAAGGGGATAAAATAGGCGTTTCAAAAATCGAACTTAGCGTGAGCGAAGACGCGGGCATAAGCTCGTTCCAAATTAAAACTCTTCGAATCTTCAACTTCACCTGTCTCCAGGTGGTCGAGTAATGATAACGTCGATATCGACCAACTATCTTCAGAAAGCGATAGTGATCGCGATTCGATATTCGGCCGTTAGAAAACAGTTCGGCGCCGAGAACTCCGTCGAAGAAACACCCGTCTTGGAATATCAGCAACAGGTATTACCTACAATGATTTTCTGTCATTTTTGTTTTTAACGTCTCTGAAACGAAATGCTAAGGTGTGGCTCTTCTGGCGTCCGTGTTTCCTGCCACTTATAATTCGAGTACCTTCAAGACAAGAGTGAATAGGCTTATTCTAGGTAAGCCCGCTCCAACCTAGACCACACCAGTCATTTCCATTATTATTGTGTCGTCAAGCGCAAGCCTATCTCGCAATAACAAAAGGACGATCCCTGTCACATTGTTTTCTTAAAATCCCTCTGACTTTCCCATACAAAAAGGTATTTCTTTCTGGGTTTCAAGCTATCCCTGCGTTTAAAAAAAAATCGATTTATTTGCTCCCAAGTGTATTTTCATTTTCTTTTTATTTGATGACAAGATAGTCCTTGACTGCGATCTTACCTGATGGTAGGTGACGATGCAGTCTAAAATGGTAGCGGGCTAACTTGGAAGGGGTATGCCAGTGTAAATTCAACCCTTAAGGACGGGATTTCGCAAAGAGTAGGTATAAAAACGCACTTCTACACATGCACCGTTCACACGCACACACAGGCGCGGGCAAGCTGCGTTAAAAATGAGTGAATTAACTTGTTTTGATACTTGGATATAAATTGTTTATGTTTTATTTTTTTATTTTTTATTTTCGTCCGGACTTGCTGTACACTAAGTTAGACTTAGATTTAGTCTTAGTCTTAGACTTCGATTTAGACTTTTTTAAGCCACTGGGAAATGCATTAGACTAAGACTAAGTCTCTTTAAGTCTAAGCCTAAGTCTAACACTAAGACTAAGACTTAGACTTAGTCTTAGTCTAAGACTTAGTCTTAGTGTTAGACTTAGGCTTAGATTTGAACTCAGACTTAGTCTAAGTCTAAGTTTAATTCTAAATCTAAGTCTAAGTTGAGCAAACCAAATTGATAATATATTTTGAAAAGAAGAAACTAAGTACTAGGTACCTATGGTACCTTCAATATAATAGCATTATTTTATTATTTGATAGAATTTCGAAATTTCTTGCAAAGTTACATTCCCCGAATGTAGTACTGACCTGCATGTATACCTCGAAAACTTCTATTGGAACTCCTAGATCTTTAGAGTAAGTTGTATTGAGTTTGGGCTCGTTTTGTAAGTTATGATGAGAGCTTACCACTGGCCTTATTGGAGTGACCTGATGGTATACTTCGAAGACTACTACTGGATCTTCTAGACAGCTACAGCTAGTTATATCGAGTTTGGGCTCGTTTTGTAAGTAATGATGAGATCTTACCACTGGACTTGTTGGAGTGACTTGGTGGTATACCTCGAAGACTTCTATTGGAACTCCTAGATCTTTACAGCTAGTTATATCGAGTTTGGGCTTGTTTTGTAAGTTATGATGGGATCTTACCACTGGACTTGTTGGAGTGACCTGATGGTATACTTCAAAGACTACTACTGGATCTTCTAGACGGCTACAGCTAGTTATATCGAGTTTGGGCTCGTTTTGTAAGTAATGATAAGATCTTACCACTGGAATTGTTGGAGTGACTTGGTGGTATACCTCGAAGACTTCTATTGGAACTCCTAGATCTTTACAGCTAGTTATATCGAGTTTGGGCTCGTTTTGTAAGTTATGATGAGATCTTACCACTGGACTTGTTGGAGTGACTTGGTGGTATACCTCGAAGACTTCTATTGGAACTCCTAGATCTTTACAGCTAGTTATATCGAGTTTGGGCTCGTTTTGTAAGTTAGGATGAGATCTTACCACTGGACTTGTTGGAGTGACCTGATGGTATACTTCGAAGACTACTACTGGATCTTCTAGACGGCTACAGCTAGTTATATCGAGTTTGGGCTCGTTTTGTAAGTAATGATGAGATCTTACCACTGGACTTGTTGGAGTGACCTGATGGTATACTTCGAAGACTACTACTGGATCTTCTAGACAGCTACAGCTAGTTATATCGAGTTTGGGCTCGTTTTGTAAGTAATGATGAGATCTTACCACTGGACTTGTTGGAGTGACCTGATGGTATACTTCGAAGACTACTACTGGATCTTCTAGACAGCTACAGCTAGTTATATCGAGTTTGGGCTCGTTTTGTAAGTAATGATGAGATCTTACCACTGGACTTGTTGGAGTGACCTGATGGTATACTTCGAAGACTACTACTGGATCTTCTAGACAGCTACAACTAGTTATATCGAGTTTGGGCTCGTTTTGTAAGTAATGATGAGATCTTACCACTGGACTTGTTGGAGTGACCTGATGGTATACCTCGAAGACTTCTATTGGAACTCCTAGATCTAATCATCATAACTTACAAAACGAGCCCAAACTCAATACAACTAACTCTAAAGATCTAGGAGTTCCAATAGAACTCTTCGAGGTATACCATCAGGTCACTCCAACAAGTCCAGTGGTAAGATCTCATCATAACTTACAAAACGAGCCCAAACTCGATATAACTAGCTGTAGCCGTCTAGAAGATCCAGTAGTAGTCTTCGAGGTATACCACCAAGTCACTCCAACAAGTCCAGTGGTAAGATCTCATCATTACTTACAAAACGAGCCCAAACTCGATATAACTAGCTGTAAAGATCTAGGAGTTCCAATAGAAGTCTTCGAGGTATACCACCAAGTCACTCCAACAAGTCCAGTGGTAAGATCTCATCCTAACTTACAAAACGAGCCCAAACTCGATATAACTAGCTGTAGCCGTCTAGAAGATCCAGTAGTAGTCTTCGAGGTATACCACCAAGTCACTCCAACAAGTCCAGTGGTAATATCTCATCATTACTTACAAAACGAGCCCAAACTCGATATAACTAGCTGTAGCCGTCTAGAAGATCCAGTAGTAGTCTTCGAAGTATACCATCAGGTCACTCCAACAAGTTCAGTGGTAAGATCTCATCATAACTTACAAAACGAGCCCAAACTCGATATAACTAACTCTAAAGATTAAGGAGTTCCAATAGAAATCTTCGAGGTATACCACCAAGTCACTCCAACAAGTCCAGTGGTAAGATATCATCATTACTTACAAAACGAGCCCAAACTCGATATAAATAGCTGTAAAGATCTAGGAGTTCCAATAGAAGTCTTCGAGGTATACCACCAAGTCACTCCAACAAGTCCAGTGGTAAGATCTCATCGTTAGTTACAAAACGAGCCCAAATTCGATATAACTAGCTGTAGCCGTCTAGAAGATCCAGTAGTAGTCTTCGAAGTATACCATCAGGTCACTCCAACAAGTCCAGTGGTAAGATCTCATCATAACTTACAAAACGAGCCCAAACTCGATATAACTAGCTGTAGCCGTCTAGAAGATCCAGTAGTAGTCTTCGAAGTATACCATCAGGTCACTCCAACAAGTTCAGTGGTAAGATCTCATCATAACTTACAAAACGAGCCCAAACTCGATATAACTAACTCTAAAGATTAAGGAGTTCCAATAGAAATCTTCGAGGTATACCACCAAGTCACTCCAACAAGTCCAGTGGTAAGATATCATCATTACTTACAAAACGAGCCCAAACTCGATATAACTAGCTGTAAAGATCTAGGAGTTCCAATAGAAGTCTTCGAGGTATACCACCAAGTCACTCCAACAAGTCCAGTGGTAAGATCTCATCGTTAGTTACAAAACGAGCCCAAATTCGATATAACTAGCTGTAGCCGTCTAGAAGATCCAGTAGTAGTCTTCGAAGTATACCATCAGGTCACTCCAACAAGTCCAGTGGTAAGATCTCATCCTAACTTACAAAACGAGCCCAAACTCGATATAACTAGCTGTAGCCGTCTAGAAGATCCAGTAGTAGTCTTCGAGGTATACCACCAAGTCACTCCAACAAGTCCAGTGGTAAGATCTCATCATTACTTACAAAACGAGCCCAAACTCGATATAACTAGCTGTAAAGATCTAGGAGTTCCAATAGAAGTCTTCGAGGTATACCACCAAGTCACTCCAACAAGTCCAGTGGTAATATCTCATCATTACTTACAAAACGAGCCCAAACTCGATATAACTAGCTGTAGCCGTCTAGAAGATCCAGTAGTAGTCTTCGAAGTATACCATCAGGTCACTCCAACAAGTTCAGTGGTAAGATCTCATCATAACTTACAAAACGAGCCCAAACTCGATATAACTAACTCTAAAGATTAAGGAGTTCCAATAGAAATCTTCGAGGTATACCACCAAGTCACTCCAACAAGTCCAGTGGTAAGATATCATCATTACTTACAAAACGAGCCCAAACTCGATATAACTAGCTGTAAAGATCTAGGAGTTCCAATAGAAGTCTTCGAGGTATACCACCAAGTCACTCCAACAAGTCCAGTGGTAAGATCTCATCGTTAGTTACAAAACGAGCCCAAATTCGATATAACTAGCTGTAGCCGTCTAGAAGATCCAGTAGTAGTCTTCGAAGTATACCATCAGGTCACTCCAACAAGTCCAGTGGTAAGATCTCATCATAACTTACAAAACGAGCCCAAACTCGATATAACTAGCTGTAGCCGTCTAGAAGATCCAGTAGTAGTCTTCGAAGTATACCATCAGGTCACTCCAACAAGTTCAGTGGTAAGATCTCATCATAACTTACAAAACGAGCCCAAACTCGATATAACTAACTCTAAAGATCTAGGAGTTCCAATAGAAGTCTTCGAGGTATACCACCAAGTCACTCCAACAAGTCCAGTGGTAAGATATCATCATTACTTACAAAACGAGCCCAAACTCGATATAACTAGCTGTAAAGATCTAGGAGTTCCAATAGAAGTCTTCGAGATATACCATCAAGTCACTCCAACAAGTCCAGTGGTAATATCTCATCATTACTTACAAAACGAGCCCAAACTCGATATAACTAGCTGTAGCCGTCTAGAAGATCCAGTAGTAGTCTTCGAAGTATACCATCAGGTCACTCCAACAAGTTCAGTGGTAAGATCTCATCATATCTTACAAAACGAGCCCAAACTCGATATAACTAACTCTAAAGATTAAGGAGTTCCAATAGAAATCTTCGAGGTATACCACCAAGTCACTCCAACAAGTCCAGTGGTAAGATATCATCATTACTTACAAAACGAGCCCAAACTCGATATAACTAGCTGTAAAGATCTAGGAGTTCCAATAGAAGTCTTCGAGGTATACCACCAAGTCACTCCAACAAGTCCAGTGGTAAGATCTCATCGTTAGTTACAAAACGAGCCCAAATTCGATATAACTAGCTGTAGCCGTCTAGAAGATCCAGTAGTAGTCTTCGAAGTATACCATCAGGTCACTCCAACAAGTCCAGTGGTAAGATCTCATCATAACTTACAAAACGAGCCCAAACTCGATATAACTAGCTGTAGCCGTCTAGAAGATCCAGTAGTAGTCTTCGAAGTATACCATCAGGTCACTCCAACAAGTTCAGTGGTAAGATCTCATCATTACTTACAAAACGAGCCCAAACTCGATATAACTAGCTGTAAAGATCTAGGAGTTCCAATAGAAGTCTTCGAGGTATACCACCAAGTCACTCCAACAAGTCCAGTGGTAAGATCTCATCGTTAGTTACAAAACGAGCCCAAATTCGATATAACTAGCTGTAGCCGTCTAGAAGATCCAGTAGTAGTCTTCGAAGTATACCATCAGGTCACTCCAACAAGTCCAGTGGTAAGATCTCATCATAACTTACAAAACGAGCCCAAACTCGATATAACTAGCTGTAGCCGTCTAGAAGATCCAGTAGTAGTCTTCGAAGTATACCATCAGGTCACTCCAACAAGTTCAGTGGTAAGATCTCATCATAACTTACAAAACGAGCCCAAACTCGATATAACTAACTCTAAAGATCTAGGAGTTCCAATAGAAGTCTTCGAGGTATACCACCAAGTCACTCCAACAAGTCCAGTGGTAAGATATCATCATTACTTACAAAACGAGCCCAAACTCGATATAACTAGCTGTAAAGATCTAGGAGTTCCAATAGAAGTCTTCGAGGTATACCATCAGGTCACTCCAACAAGTCCAGTGGTAAGATCTCATCATTACTTACAAAACGAGCCCAAACTCGATATAACTAGCTGTAGCCGTCTAGAAGATCCAGTAGTAGTCTTCGAAGTATACCATCAGGTCACTCTAACAAGTCCAGTGGTAAGATCTCATCATAACTTACAAAACGAGCCCAAACTCGATACAACTAACTCTAAAGATCTAGGAGTTCCAATAGAAGTTTTCGAGGTATACATGCAGGTCAGTACTACATTCGGGGAATATAACTTTACAAGAAATTTCGAAATTCTATCAAATAATAAAATAATGCTATTATATTGAAGGTACCATAGGTACCTAGTACTTAGTTTCTTACCTTTCTTTTCAAAATATATAAAGTATCAATTTGGTTTGCTATGAACTATTTCGTGTTCGTACAGCGATGTTTTTCGATACCAGCATCTGCTTGCAACCAGCGCAGCTTCCACTCAGAAAGGCGGTCAAACGCCGACTGATTGATATTTGAATTTTGAATTTTGAAATGAAATCCAACCAGAGACCGAGTAAAATCAAAATAAGCCTTATTGCACATTATTTTAAGATTCGGTTTAAACCAAAATATGTGAAAAAATTACTCGCGATGCTATATTTTTTTTTTTATACTATTTGTACTATTTTTGATATTTTTCTCTCCAAGATTTTGAGTTGAACATATCTGTTAACAGATAGTATTTTTTAATTACATAAAACCGGTATATTATATACAAGAAATGTACCTAAAGTCGCCCCAAAATCGTGAATTTTGTGTGAAGAGGTGACGGGAAATAATTTTTATAGTACTAAAAATTGAGATTTTGAACAAAATCAACTCCCAAGATTTGGAGATTAAGGACCAATCTATGTGTAGCAATTTTTATTTCCATCTTATTTGGTTTAACTTAGTCACAATATGTACCGAAAGTCACCCGATATGCGGAAACGCACTCTTAATCAGTTTCTACACGCCATCGTGTCGGAATGCTAAATCGCTTGGCGGCATGTCTTTGACGGTAGGGTGGTAACTAGCCACGCCTCCCACCAGACCAGACAAGACACAATTCAGAAGTTATAAATTCCCAAATTGCCCCCACCGGGAATCGAACCCGAGACCTCCTAGTTATAAGACCACACCACGTAGTACGCGAGGATGGTCGTCAAAACCACCACATCTATCTATCATCATATTCACGAATATCTTTCACAGTTTTTTTTTTTTCAGCAAATACGTTTATTGCCGTACTTGGCCGCAACGTACGCGTTACGAATATTCTGCACGTGGTTCGGCGCAGTACATATCAATATGACTATCGACAACTACGCGGGTAAGTTTAAAAAAAAGAGTGGGGTGTTATAATATAAGTTTGACCTGTGCGTCTGTCTGTTTCATCGTAGCGCTCCAACGAATGGACTGATTTTGATGCGGTTTTCTGTTTGGAAGCTGCCGTGATCGAGTTTGTTGCTGGCTCCGAGCCAGCATTCCGAACTGGTGGTTGCTTCTCGACTTGTCATAAAAGTTCCTAACAAGTCACACTGTGAATCGTTGGGAATTTGATTCCCATTGAGTCACACTGCCCTTTGGGTTTGACTCGTTGGGAACTGTAATGGAAAAAAGTTGCAACAAGTAAGAGGTGTGACTCGATGGGAAAAGAAAATTCCCAACATGTCACACTTATTTATTTGTATTAACGCTTGATGACGGCGGGAGAACACCGCCTACCATCCAACGGTGTCCATCTTCTCTTAGTGATATACGCTTCACTCAGAGTGCTGTGCGTAAAACTCTTCTCTCTCTCGACGTCAACAAGGCGAGTGGGCCCGACGGTATTCCTGCGGTTGTGCTGAAGACGTGTGCTCCGGAGTTAACACCCGTCTTAACGCGTCTGTTTCGGCAATCTTACTCCTCTAGTATTGTTCCGTCTTCATGGAAGACTGCCCTGGTTCATCCAATCCCGAAAAAAGGCAATCATTCGGATCCCTCGAATTACAGGCCTATCGCGATTACCTCTTTACTGTCTAAAGTCATGGAGCAAATAATTAACACCCAACTGCTGAGTTACCTTGAGGAGCACCAGCTCATCAGCGATCGTCAATATGGCTTTCGTCACGGCCGATCTGCTGGTGATCTTCTTGTTTACCTCACGCATCGTTGGGCGGATGCTATCGACAGTAAGGGAGAAGCCCTTGCGGTCAGCCTTGATATCGCCAAAGCCTTTGATCGGGTTTGGCATGGGGCCCTTCTATCGAAACTACCTTCTTACGGACTCCCCGTGCTGCTTTGTAATTGGGTCGCTAGCTTTCTTGATGGACGCAGCATCAAAGTCGCTATCGACGGCTTTTGCTCTGACCCTAAGCCCATCAATGCAGGCGTTCCACAGGGCTCAGTGTTATCGCCTACACTGTTCATTCTGCATATCAATGACATGTTGCAAAACAGCAGCATCCATTGTTATGCAGATGACAGTACTGGTGATGCCCTTTACAAAGGAAATGCACAATTTTCCCGCGCAATGCTAGAGGAGAATAGAGCCAAACTTGTGTCTGACATTGAGGCTTCCCTTGATAAAGTGTCAGTATGGGGTTCACAAAATCTTGTCCATTTCAATCCCTCAAAAACACAAGTTTGTGCGTTCACCGCCAAAAAGACCCCCTTCACCACACCTCTTCTCTTCCAGAACACCCCCCTAGCCCCTTCCAACAGCATTGGGATTCTTGGTGTCTGCATTTCGAACGACGTCCAGTTCCGGGATCACTTGGAAGGAAAAGCTAAATTAGCTTCGAAAAAGCTTGGGGTGCTCAACAGAGCAAAGCGGTACTTTGCGCCCGAGCATAGGCTCCTACTCTACAAAGCGCAAGTCCGCCCGCATATGGAGTACTGCTCTCACCTTTGGGCTGGAGCACCCCAATACCAACTCATTCCATTTGACCGGATTCAAAAGCGGGCAGTTCGGCTTGTGGGCAATCCCAAATTAACCAACCCGCTGGAAAGCCTGGAGCACCGCAGAGATGTTAGCTCTCTCTGCGTATTCTATCGGCTATATAATGGGGAGTGTTCTGAAGAACTATTTGACCTTATTCCACCGTCTCTCTTCTACAACCGCACCGCTCGCCACCGAAAACAATTTCACCCTCACCACCTGGGTGCCTGGAGCACTTCGACCATCCGATGTTCCAGATCCTTTTTTCCACGTACTTTGAAACTGTGGAACCAACTTCCTGCGACGGTGTTTCCACTGAATTACAACATGGGGTTATTCAAGGGGCGGACCAACAAATTCCTGAAAGGCCGGCAACGCATTGGTGGTGCCTCTGGTGCTACAAGTGTTCATGGGCGGCGGTAATCACTTAACATCAGGTGACCCGCCTGCTCGTTTGCTCGCTAAAAATAAAAAAAAAAAAAAAAAAAAAAAAAAATGGGTGATCATGATAGGTAAATTATTCAGGTTACTTCACACATCTCCATTGACAATCCCCATCATAAGGGTAAAAACATGCCAAAGATGCCTCACTGCGATACCTCGCTACCTCGAAGTCACCTCCATTTAAAACAAATGTATGCAAACAGACGAGCACGAACATGTCGAAGGATACCTCACTGCGATACATCGCGGTACAGTGAGGCATCAAAGTCACATGGGCTACATGAAGTAAATAATTTTGAATTTTTTTTTTGATTTTTTTTTGAATTTTTAAGGTAGACAAGACGATCTCGCAGCGGCGCGCGGTATAGAGGTTCACGCGTTATCGTCTGCCGTCAAGCCCGTATGCGGGTGGATCGCCCGGGACGGCATACAGAACTGCAGAGAGGCTTGCGGGGGACATGGCTACTTGAAAGGTAGGCTCATACAATACTATGTACTGAGCTTTGGTACTTTCATACGATTCAAATAAGCGGTAAGCTCGTGTTAGGAGTGGGTATGACAAAATTGCAATGGGTGAGGATCGTACCTGCGACCTTTCGGTTTGAAGTCCGCACCTTTATCGTTAGGTTATTGAGGGTTAAAAGGTACCTATGGTTATGTTTTTAACGACCTCCCTTTCGCAGTGGTGAGCGCTGCGGTCTTATAATTAGGAGCTTTCGCGTTCGATACCCGGTGAAGACAATTTGGGGGTTTATAATTTCTGAATTGTCTCTGGTCTGGTCTGGTGAGAGGCTTTGGCCGTTGCTAGTTACTACCCTACCGTCAAAGACGTGCCGCCAAGCGATTTAGCTTTGGTGTGTAGAAACAGATTAGGAGTTCGAGTTGAATGTATACTGGCATACTCCTTCCAAGTTAGCCCGCTACTATCTTAGACTATATTGTCACTTACCATCAGGAGAAATCGTTTTCAAGGACTAACTTGTCATCGAATAAAATTCTACTTCGTACTATCCAACTAATATTATAAATGTGAAAGTGTGGATGTTTGGATGTTTGTTACTCAATCACGTCGCCACGACTCAACCGATTTGGTTGAAATTTGACACAGAGATAGATTATAGTCTGGAATAACACATAGGCTATTTTTTATCGCGGAAAATAACAGTTTCCGCGGGAATCACAAAATCTCAATCTACGCGAACGAAGTCGCGGGCATCAGCTAGTAAAAAAATAAATGTTAAAGGGAGTTTTACATTTTAGCGGCGGCCATCGGCGACCTGCGTAACGAAAACGACGCGAACTGCACGTACGAGGGTGAGAACAGCCTGCTGCTGCAGCAGAACAGCAACTGGCTGCTGAGCGTGTGGCCGAGAAGACGCGACATCAACATCGCGCACGACTCGCCGCTCGGATCCCTCGAGTTTCTGGACAACGTGGACGAAGTGCTGGAGAAAACCTGCCCGTGGAGGACTGTCAATGAGCTTATTGACCCTTACAGTAAGTAATCTGAATATCTAAAAGGAAAAGGTGACTGACTGACTGTTTGATCTATCAAGATACAGTTAAAACCACTGGACGGATCAGGCTGAAATTTGACATACAGACTGCCAATACGATGTAGGCGTGCGCTAGGAAAGGATTTTTGAAAACTCAACCCCTAAGGGAATAAAATAGGGGTTTGAAAAATCGAAATTAACATGAGCGAAGCCGCGGGCAAAAGCTAGTAGAATAGAATATATCGTTTATTCATTGACATACAAAAATGAAATAGGTACACGACATACACCTATAAAATCAAAATTTATTTATTTCATGTAGGCCAACTTGTAGCTCTCGCGCTTATGACACGTCATAATGACCGGTTCGGAATGCAGATTCTGCTGAGAAGAACCAGTAAGAAACTCAGCAGTTGCTCTTTAAAAAAAAAAAAAAAATTATAGTTTTTATCTTCGATATTTTTTTCTGGCGGGAGGCTTTGGCCGTAGTTAGTTACCACCCTACCGTCAAAGACGTGCCACCAAGCGATTTAGCGTTTCGGCACGATGGCGTTACCATCTTACCCGCTACTATCAGTGGCGTGCACAGGATGTACTACAGGGTAGACAGATGATACAAAATGGAAAAAATCTTCGGTGCGAATTTAAAAAAACTTAAGGGTAGGCATTGTACAAATTATAAAAAGCCTACCCTTAAGTTTTTATAACTCGTACTGGCGATTTTCTCCATTTTATATCATTTTTCCGCATTATGTCTACCCTGTGTGCACGCCACTGGCTACTATCTTATACTGCATCACTTACCATCAGGTGAGAACGCAGTCAAGGGCTTACTTAACTTTCTCTGCATCTCTTTTAAGCTGTCATTCATTTTTATGACTACCCTCTTTTTTTAACTATATGACATTTATTTCACAGATTTAACGCAGATGTACAAATGGTTGACAGCGTACATGCTAAAAACAACCTATGAGAAGGTGTCAAAGCTTAAAAGCGAGGGTGCAGACAATCTAACAGCCAAGAACGACTCGCAGTCATACAATGCTGTCACACTGTCTGTCATATATGGAGAGGTGAGCATTATTTTAGCCTCAGTATGCGAAGGCGTGGACAATCTTAAGAATAGAATAGAATAGTTTTTTTATTCAAATAAACTTTTACAAAGTGCTTTCGATTCGTCAAATGAATCTACCACTGCATTGGTAGCATGGTCGGGAGAAATTTTATCCCCGGGAAAAGGATAAAACGTTTATCCCCTCGCTTAGCTTTATCCACCCGTCGAGCATGGGCACAGCGGTGAAAATAACACTCAGTGGATATACTTATAGAAATATACATCGCCTTCTCCTCTGTCGCCATGCTTTAGCATAGGAAAAAGATAATTTTATCCCCTGTTAGTGGATAAAATCGGGGGACAAAACTTTTATCTCCTGTCCATGCTACCAGTGCTGGTTCGGAATGCCGTTCCAACCGAGAAGAACCAGCAAGAACTCTGCCGTTGCTCTTTAAAAAAATTATAATAATATATTGTATTATTAATAACAATATCATGTTGTGTACAATTTACAATTAAAATTCACATTACGTGCTTATGTATTGCTGGAGCGAATTATATCCACGCTTTTTTATCATTTATCTAATCTTCAATATTATATAATATGCCTTAATTGATTTCTTAAACTTGTATAAAGTCAAGTCTAAAATCGACGGTGGAATTTTATTGTAGAACGTCACGCCCATTCCCACAAACGACTTTCAGACTTCTTATACTTATATTAACTTATTTTTTATTTTCAGAATTACATCCTCAACCACTTCTACAAAACAGCAAAATCCTTTGAAGACGAAGCTTGCAAGAAGGTTCTACTTAAAATGGTTTCATTGTATGGAGCATTCCTTTTAGAAAAACACATGGCTACTTTGTACATTGTGAGTAGTTTTTAATCAATTTCAATCACTTCAAGTAATCAATTCCCGGGTTGGGATAAAAATGTATTTTTCTGTTTATAAATTCTCAGTATTAGACATTAGTCCGGAGTTAGGAAATTGGCGGCGAGTCACCCCCGTGCCCCGGAGAGCACGTAAAGTCGTCGGTCCTGCGCCTGATCTCTTTCAGGTCTTGTCGGATTTTCTGTCCCATCGCACTATGAGAGTGAGGGAATAGAGTGCACTTGTTTAATATCTCACGCGCAGATAGTTAATCTCTGTGGAGATTAGCCACCGTAGCCGGATTCGGTTGGTTGTCTGGTGGGAGGCTTTGGCCGTGGCTAGTTACCACCTTACCGTCAAAAACGCGCCGCCGAACGATTTAGCGTTCCGACACGATGGCGTGTTGAAACCGATTAGGAGTATGGGTTGAATTGACACTGCTATACCCCTTCCAATTTAGCCCGCTACCATCTTAGACTGCATCGTCACTTACCATCAGGTGAGATCGCAGTCAAGGGCTATCTTGTCATCGAATAAAAAAAAGAGGACATTATTATTTTACTAGCTAATGCCCGTGGATTTAATTTTTAAAATTCCGCGGGAATTCCGGGATAAAAAATAGCCTATGCCACTCTCCAGGTCCTCAACTATACCCATGCAAAAAATCACGTCGATCCTTAGCTCTGTTGCAGCGTTATTGAAGGACAAACCAACAAACAATATTGATGATTGTATCCGCAGGGTGGTTACTTCACGCTAGACCAGGGCCTGCAGCTGAGGGAAGGCGTGCTGCAGCTGTGCGCGCAGCTGGTGCCTGAAGCTGTGTCGCTGGCCGACACGCTGGCGCCGCCAGACTTCTGCATCAAGTCCGTGCTGGGCATGTCTGATGGAGAGGTGAGACCATCCTAGCTGAACTTTTTTATTTAATCTATTAACTAAGTTCAATTTTTCAACCCCCTATTTTATCCCCTTAGGGGTTGAGTTTTCAAAAATTCTTTCTTAGCGGATGCCTGCAATAGCTATCTGTATGCCTTTCAGCCTGATCTGTCCATGGCATGAGCTGTGCGTTGATAGATCAGTCGGTCAATCATCTTTTCCTTTTATATATTTAGATTAGAAAAATCCGTTCTTACCAGATGCCTATGTTATAATAGCTATCTATATGCTTTTCAGCCCGATCACAGTAGTACAGTCAAATGACTGTACTACTGTGATCTATCAACACAACTCAAATGAGTTGCGTTGATAGATCAGCCAGCCACCTTTTCCTTTTATATATTTTTTCCTTTACCTTTTACTTTTTGTCACGCTTGAGTTATAAAACTATCAACTATCGCATTCTTAAGTTATCAACTTTCATCGCCCTTAAGTTATAAAGCGATCAACTTTTATCGCCGTGTATGAGTAAGTTAGTTTAGATTTTGTAACAAAACTCAAACATAAAGATGTAAAGGATGTGCACAAGGACAGCTAATCTCTGAAGAAGAGATTTCTTTCAGATCTTTTTTTGTTTATTTAAAGGGATTTAAAAAAAAGGAGAACGGTTCTTGGTGCTTAGACGGTATTACTCTAATAATTTTATATACTAGCTTCTTTCTTATCAACCCATAGAAGTGCACTTCCGTTCTCGGTCTTGCGCCACCTGTATCCAGTGGCTCACCCTAGTGGGGAGTAGTTCGCAACATACTTAAGTTAGTAACATTATTACATTTGTAAGTTAACCGTGCTTGTATGCAGTCGAAAGGGGTAATTTTACCGTACAACTTGTACTATACTATCTATCGAATTTGTATGGTAAATGAATGCCATGAAATTGAAAAAGAATTTTACTTGCAGGTGTACAAGCACCTTCAGAACAGAGTAATGACGTACCCTGGCGCCATGTCGAGACCAGAATGGTGGCGCGACGTTGTCTACTGGGAGTCATACATACCTTCAAAGTTATAAGACGACCAACTTTTTGTCGCGCTTGAGTTATAAGGCTATCAACTTTCGCACTTTAAGTTATACAAAATTATCAACTTTTGTCGCCCTTAAGTTATAAAACGATCAACTTTTATCGTAGTGTACGAGTAAGTTATTGTGAGTCAAAATTAATAAAAAGATATGGTCGATGGCAAACCACCAGTTTTATATAGCCTTTAGAAATGAATATTATGGCAACTGTAATAACAGCAATAATAAATAATTCTGTGATAGTTTATATTTTTCATAAATTTTATAACAATCTTTTATGAATTTTTTTTTAATTATTTTTTGTGACTGGGATAATTGTATAGGTTGTATATTAAACTCGTAATATTAAGGTTTACAGGGATCAAATATTGTTATATTTTTATACAATAAATAAAAATAAATAAATATTTTTACATAATATACATTTAGTTTTATTTACTTTTTTGACATCATTGTCATCCAGTTTCTGAAGAAGACAATCAGCCAGCCCCGTATTGCGTTGTCTCTGTCATTTATACCTAGATCCTAAGCCAGGCAATACACGTCAGGTTTTTTCATCCGATAGTCTGATCCGGTAGCCTGATCAGGCTACCGGAAGGCATTGAAGCCCTTACTTTGTATGAACAGTCAATACACGTCCGATCCGGTGGCCGGATCGGACGTCCGAGTCGGAAACGGGCGCGAGGCGTTTCCGATTTTACTGTCGGTCCGATTGTCTGAAGGCGCGATCTACATACTTCTAGTATGAGACAAAATAGACATCCGGTTACTCCTTCCGATTTTGCCAGTCAGGGTTCCCAACTTAGGGCTTTTAGCCCTAAATTTAGGGCGGAATTTTGCTTATTGGGATTTTTTAGGGCCCAAAAAATCTAGCGCTGACACTGTGTGGACGCATCGTTGTGGTTCGAATAATGGGCGAAAATTATGAAAAAAAAAAAAAAAATTCATAATAATAAAACTATTATTATTATGAATTATTTTGGATGTTTTAAATAGAAATTACTCTCAGTAAGTCTTGTAAAATTGATTGGATGAATCCAAAATAGCGACGTTGTTTCTTCTTTCTCTTTCCTCTCTTTAAAATTTCTGTGGTGGTGTCGTGTGGTGCGGGTTGTTACGTTCCCTCAAATATGGTTGAGCGAAGCAATGGCTGGATCCTGCGTCATGCTCGTGAACGGGTGCCACCAACGGGAATGGGTCTGCTTTTGCCTGCCTGTCTTAACATGCATTGGATTGTTTTGCATTTTTGAAACTTTATTGTGGATTGTGGACTTTACTGTATACATAGCATAGTTTTGTTACCTATTGTAAAAAAAATTTTTTTTGAAAAGAGCGACCGCCGAGTTTATTGCTGGCTCTTCTCGGCAGGAACGGCATTCCGAACCAGTGGTAGATTCATTGACAATTCAAAAGTACTTGTAAAAGTTTATTTGAATAAAAAATATTTCTATTTCTATTAACTCGTCATCCATCTTCTTTTCTTCTGCTTTGCTCCAAACGCAAGCACTCGGGATGATAGCTCGGGAACGACTGAGTTCAGAAAAAGCCTGACGGAAAAATCGGATGTGTATCGAGTAAATACGATCCGGTAGCCTGATCAGACAATCGGAAACAAAATCGGACGTGTATTGCCAGGCTAATGGATTGAGCCTCTGAATAGAATAGAATAGAATAATTTTTGAATAAATTCAAATAAACTTTTGTAAAGTTATTTCGAATCGTCAAGTAAATCTACGCTGACGATTTGATTTCACTTCGTACGACACCAATGGCGTTCTAAAAAGCCGGCCCGGCGCAGTTGTGAATCAAGCTTTAAAATTATAAGTTATTCATAAAGTATCAATTAGGCAAGTAAATTGCTTTGCATACAAAATAAGGTTTGTCAATCAATCTGTCTTGGAATAGTTGGCTCTCTCGTAAACTGACCCAGATAAGAGCTAGTTTTAGCCAGTTGCTTTTCAAAATGGTTGGAACTGGACTCAAAATTCTGTGCCTCACTACAGCTTTTGTTTCAATTTCGTAAGTATAATTTAAACGGCATAAAGTACCTATTGGTATTATTCATATTATAATTAATGCGAAAATGAGTTGATTTGTCCTTCAATTATGCAGCAACGGTGCGACGTAATTTTTGAATGGGTATAGTCCACGACATGGAGGATGGCATAGGTTTCTTTTTATCCGGGAAAAACAAAGTGTATCCGTTGGATTTTTAGAAAATTGATATCCACGCAGATAATTCACTATAAAAGCGCTTTTCCACGTACCCAACTACCCACACGACAAAATTTGGTTTATTTATATCTACCCGCGACTCTTTTTAGTTTTGTTCCCGACTACCCACAAATCAAAATTTCCATTTATCATCAGTTTCTTTTTTAACAGCGACGTGAAAGCAGATGTAACGCTCATAGCCAAGGAGGTGCAGGTGCGAAGGGACCTGGAGTTTGCGCTCATAGACTTGCTCAATAGAATAATACACAACGAAGATGTCACTTGCATAACTATTGTATGCGATACGGTTTACTTGAATGTGTTCGAGGGAACCCTGTTTAAACGAACGATAACTGTGCCATTTGTTATGGTAGGTCACTTTAATCAGTAGTTTATCAGTTATCACTTATCATGTATGTAGGTTATTACAATTACGGCCTGTAAGCTCGACTCTCCATACACACCAATCTATAGAGCGTGCTCTGCCTTGAGACAGTTAAAACGAAACATAAATATATTATATTGACATAAATTCGTCTCGTTTTAACTGTCTTAAGCTTGGTGAGAGAGCCCGATCTGTACATTGCAGCCTTAGTTTTGCTTCTGTTTGTGATACTCAAGATTGATTTCAAACTCCTCAATATGTAAATGGGCATGATAATATCTACCTAAATGATTATAGAATCTCATAGCCAATACAATAATTTGCTCTTTAATCCGCTTCTAGATAGTAGTGCAGGAATCCGAGGATTTGCTATCACCGAATTTTGACACCCTCGAATCGCTCAGGCAATCCAGAAAAGATGGTTGCAATGTTTACATTATTATTTTAGCTAATGGATTGCAAATGACCAGACTTTTAAGGTTTGGGGACAGGTAAAATAATTCATTAATTTAATAGTAGGGTAAGGATGCCGAATATGAGATGGTTGCCAAATATGAGATAGTTAGGTTTTGGCGAAACTAATCGCCGCAGCTATTTGGCGATACTGTCACCAGAAGCCGCGTGGCAACACACCGAAACATGTGTTGGTGCTTCCCAGTTCGAGGCGAAGTCAGGTTGTGTACGTGCGGATTTTTACGAAACCACAAAACCCGATTTTTGACACCAAATATTAACGAGGTATGTTACAACTTTATAGTCACACTAAATGATTTAAATTTACAATCATTGCATCAGTTATTTGATTAATTTTACAATGCATTTGCAGTTTAGTTGTATTTTCTTCGTCCAGAAATAATAGGCAGCCTAGTTTTTAAATTTGGGTGTTTTCCTAATATGAGACACGTGGGGGCTCCTTAAATGAGATATCTCATATTAGGATGTATAGAAATACGACTATTTAAAAACCTCTTTTTCTAGATGCCGTCGATCAAGGAAGTCCTAGGACCACGATGCCATAATACGGGCCGTGAGTGCAGTGCGAAGCAAACAAATATGTTACCTAATAGCATCAAAACTTTCATTGTTCCTAAGAGTATCCTAGAACGTTATGTCAAAAAAGATGCTAATGCAGAAGTATTTGTCAAGGTTCATGGGAAGACCTCCAGCTTTTTCTGACTATTTAGAAGCAAAAATAGAAAAATATTGTAAAGTTGGACTAACGATTTTATGGGTTACATCTACATCTGAAGAACATCAAGCACTTGGTACAAGCACATGATAATATATTATTAAGTTGTTACTAAAACCTTTTTATTTAGTAGTACGATGTTGTAGATTAATAAATATCGCCAATAAAAAGTTTTTTGAATTGATTTCTTTCCTTTTTCTCTAAATCTATACTATCTCATATTAAAAACCCTTGGTATCTCATAATAGGAGACCATTTCCTTGAGACGTAATTTCTGACTTTTCTAATATAATCTGATATAACAAAAAATCTATTATACCTAGCACTAAACGGTCTTTCAAGGATAAACTTCATTAAATACTTATCGAATATAAATGATTTTCATAGTCATTAGTGCAATAATTTATTTTTTATGGCCGAATATGTAAATGGTATCTCATATTCGGCATCTTTACCCTACCTAATTAAGTAAGCATGGTCTGTTTTACAGGCGTTGATAGCCCTGTGGTTGAGATATGACCTCCTTTTCGGGAGTACACCTTTAGTTTTTCGAAGTTATATGCGTTTTAAGGAATTACTTAATCACTGTACTGTTCTAGATATCGCATATTGGACACAAGAGCCAAATACATAATGCTCCACGACGTCAGACTGTTCCATAGCAACCTCCACTACATTTGGAAGCGAATCGTCAACGTTGTCTTCTTAAAATATCATAAAAAAATTATAGGAAATGTCAAAAGCAAGGCTTGGTTTGATCTCTCCACGGTTCCATTCCCGAATCCCATAAATGGAATATTTATATCGAGACGAGTAGATATATGGAGGAATGGGAATTTTCATTATGGCAGAGACCTGTTCGCTGATAAAACTGGGGATCTTAACAACGAAGTTTTGAATGTCGTCTATTACGACCATGTACCCTCGGTCATTGTTATGAAGTCAAATGATTCGAGCAAAGTCGGTGGTGTGGAAATTGAAGTAAGTGCATAGATAGGCAGGGTATTTAAGTTCTAATGAATCCCTAGCTTCTAGATAGCTCAAATTATAAAGCGAAGTGGATTATGTCATCTGAAGTGGACCTTTAAGACAGACCATTTAGTTAAGGTTAAATATGCTCGTTATTGGTTTGGCGTTTGGCCTCTGCGATGTACTCATACTAACTACGCGTTATTCACCGCCGCGCCGTAACGATACCATCAAATGAAAGAACTATTGGAGCACAGTTTTCAATTTTGTGGTACGGAAGGTCCTCTTCCTACCTTCCTAAAGTAAGCAGACACTTTTCAGATTCTCAATACTCTGGCCCAGAAAATGAACTTTGAACCTAAATTGTATCAACCAGCGAACGCCGAAGTTCACAAATGGGGTCAGAAGCAAACGAACGGCTCATTTTCTGGTCTCCTCGGAGAAATGGTTCACGGCAAAGCTGACTTGGCGTTGGGCAATTTGCAATACACGCCGTATCACTTGGAATTGACGGACTTAAGTATTCCTTATACATCCCAATGTTGGACGTTCTTGACTCCAGAGGCTCTGACTGATAACTCTTGGAAAACACTTATTTTGCCTTTCAAGTAAGTTTGAACCAATCATCTATCGGTCTCAATTATATTCTCATCATCGTTACGAATAAATAGTTAGTAGGTACTTAATAGTAATGGGGCGAATGCGCTAACTTACCTACCTTAAGGTATTAGGTATCTACTTTAGTAGGTACCTACACATAACAGAATGCTATTTAGAAGGTGATGCTATTTACCTGATAGCATTATATTATGTATTTGCATACTGAGGCTGAAATCAAGAAGAAGACTCAAGTCAGTGTTAAAACTGGACAGATTTATGTCAGAGTATATCTGTGTCTAGTTTTAACTCTATCTTAAGTCCGAGTTAAGTCAGAGCTCGCTCTACAGATCTCAGTACAAGTCACCAGGCTTGGCTCAAAACAATGAACACAGCCAGGGAACCAACTTGGAACCTTTCGGGTGTAACTTCACCAAAATAGTTAGCTGTTTCATCGATGAACCATCCAACCAGTTTTTTGAGATTATTTTCAGTTGGTTTTAATTTTCAGGTTGTATATGTGGATAGCTGTTTTATTAGTTTTGCTAGTGACTGGAGCTATATTTTATGGACTAGCTGTTTATTATATGAATCTGTTGGATTACACAGACACCTTGAAAATTACGAAAAAACCCACGACTGGTAGGTTATTTATTTTTATGCGTTTGGTATATGCTCATTTAGGTACCTACGTAGAAGCTGTTTAAGAACTCTTAAAATGTTGAGTCATTTCCTGAGGTCAGGAAAGTACAAACTAATATTTACATTTTACTTTGCAGATGCAAAACCTGTTGGCATGTATTTGTTCGGCGAAATAACGAACAGCATTCTCTACACATATGGGATGCTCCTAGTCGTTTCTTTACCTAAACTACCGTCTGGATGGTCAATTCGTTTGCTAACGGGATGGTATTGGCTGTATTGCATACTGCTTGTAGTGTCTTACAGAGCTAGTATGACAGCCATTCTCGCAAATCCTGCCCCTAGAGTAACTATTGATACTTTAAAAGAGTTGGTAGATAGTAAAATAGCTTGTGGTGGCTGGGGTAGGGAGACAAAGAAGTTTTTCGATGATTCCCTCGACGAAATGAGTCAGAAAATAGGCGTTAGATTTGAAAATGTCAACAATCCGGAAGAAGCAGCTAATCGAATCTCTAAAGGTGTATTCGCGTACTATGACAGCGCTAACTACCTCAAATATCTCAGTGTGAAGAGGAAAAATTCTTACATGAACATGGAGTTCGAGAATTCCACAGCAAACGGTACAGAACATTCGAAACCAGAAAGAGACCTTCATATCATGACAGATTGTGTAGTGAACATTCCGATATCTATAGGATTTCACAAGAATTCTCCACTGAAACCTTTGGCAGACTTTTATATAAGAAGAATAGTTGAAGTGGGTCTTGTCGAGAAATGGCTGAACGATGCGATGTATAGAATTAGAACTAGGGATACTTCTGAAGACGAAGTTAAAGCATTGATTAACTTGAAAAAGCTGTATTGCGCCTTCATAGCTTTAGCTATAGGATACACTTTGAGTTTTCTATGCTTACTTGGAGAGTTTATACACTGGCATTTTATAGTCAAAAAAGATCCTAATTTTGATAAATATGCCATGGATGTCTATTATTTCAATAAGAATAAGAAACAGTAAGATTAATTTATACATCATTTATTGAATAGGTATTTTAAGATTCTAACATGATTACAAATAAATAGTATTTTCAGTCATTTTGAATATCTATTTAACTATAACTTTTTTCCTGTGTATTTATTATTGTAGCAAACACATTAAAATACATATAATTGATCATATTTATCTTTTTATTGAGAATCCTTCAAATTAGATGCCTACCTCTTCAAAAAATTAATTAGTAATTAATTTTAGAGAAGGAAAGTTAACATTTTAAAATAATCAAATTGATACATGTTGGGTCAACATTAGTCAATAAATAATCAATAATATAAATAAGTAATCAAATATTTGTGCTAATAATAAGAATCAAGATGGTTGGAGTGAAGAACATTGGATTGGTGCATCACATAATAGACTGTGACTGGTTTACGTGTGGAAACCAGCCCAGCAAGAAGAAGGAATGAAAGAAAAGAATCAAGACAAATAACAATTGCAATTAAAAGTTCAAAGACTATTAACTACCTAATCTAATTCAGTACATTTTAAAAAGTAATCTAATGTCAGGCTTAGTTGTTTTGAGAATATGCCTACTAATTCTAATAACTAAATTTATTACATTTTTTTAAAGTATTACTATATTTTCACTAACAATGGTCAAAAAATCATACAGTTTCAGGAATATAGTATGGTCAAATGCAAAGTGATTGTGTGACCATTGCACAGACCAGTCATAATAACTTAATTAAACAAACAATGTTTTACACCTGCTGCAAGATTGTGTAAGAAAATCAAATTCATTTGACAGCTAATAACAAATCATTTCAAGCATATATCAAATAATTTTTTTATGTGATCAAAACAATTAATACATCAAACCACATATTTTAAGCTGCCAATGAAATTTTCCTACATAATTACATTGCTAACATATCACTTGGTTATACATATAAGAAGAGTTTAATGCTATATGCTTCTAACAAGCAACAAACACTGACATTTAGACCAGGTGCATGTCTTGACTTATGTAGGGTAGCAAGCACATTCTGTCAATTGGATTGGCTGCGTGCAACACTGGCAATTGTTTATCACATGCATTTGGGTGTACAGTATGAGTTGCAGATGTCAAATTAACAGACAGATCTTTGTCGTAATATTAGGTAGACATATCAGTTTTTACTATTTTCAGGATGAAAAACTGGTGGCGGCACACCTTCTGGAGCGTTCTCCCTGATCCACGGATGTTGCAGCACATGTACTAATGGCAATCTATTTTCTGGCTCTATGACTAGTAGTTTACTCATCAAGTCTCTAGCTTGAGCAGAAATAAAGTCTGGATACTTCACTATTACATACTTAATCTTTCGATATGTTTGATGAGCATCTTTTGCATCAAAAGGAGGGATTCCCACTAGTAATTCATAACAAAGGACTCCAAGACTCCATATATCAATTGCATAGCTATGAGGCTTGCCCTCAATCATCTCTGGCGAAAGGTAATCTAAAGTGCCACACAAAGTCATACGTCTCGAAGAAGGTGAATGCACCGACCAGCCAAAATCGGCTATTTTAAGTTCATAATTGTGACCAAGCAGTAAATTTTCAGGTTTAATGTCACGATGAATAACTTTCCTCGAGTGACAGTAAATTAGCGCTTTGGTCAAGTCGCGAACATAAATAGCGGTAGTTTTTTCGTCGAAACGCCCGCGTTCCTTGAGCAACTTATAGAGGGCGCCGTGCTTCGCGAATTCTAGAATTAAATAAATGCGTTTTTCGTCGTGGAAATACCCGAACATGCGTAAAATGTTGGGGTGCCGCAGTCTACACTGAATCTCCACCTCGCGCCTGACTTGGTGCTCGATGTCGGAATCTAAGATCTGACTTTTAAAAAGCACTTTAAGCGCTACCACGAAAAGTGATTTCTTTTCACGTGCTAAGTAAACATTGCCAAATTTTCCTCTGCCGAGTGCACGTCCTAAGTCGAAGTCAGTTAACTGCCATTCTTGTTTCTTTTCCGTCGGATTTGCATCTTGATTAATTACCTGTTCTTTTTCATTAGCTTTGTTACTCGTTTGGAGAGGACGGGGCCGGGGTAATGGCACTTTAAAGTTTGCAGATTCCGTACTCGATGAGCTATCAGCTGGCTGGTTTTGTGAATTAGAGGGGCACGTGTTGGACCTTCTGGCAGTGTTCGGTTTGTTCTCCTTGCCTTCATAATGTGGGTTATTCATTTTAAACTTGAATTAAACGTTAAATAAAGTTTTTTGGTTATTATAACGCACAATTCATTTATTATGAACAAATATTCACTTGCACTCAATTATTTGAAATTGAATCGAATAACGTATTTCAATTTTTAAAATTTTCCTTGAAAGCCTGACAGGCCTTGTCATAGAGTATACACACCATAGACTATAGTCTAGTATAGTGTAGTAATCTTTGATTTGGACTATTGGGATTGGATGGCTGTTTGCCCTTGTGGTTTGCCCCCAAACCAATTTTGAATCTCGTAGAGCACGAGTAGCCACCTATTGAGACAGAAAATGTAACCTATTTGTGCCTATTTTATAAACTCTGCAATTTAACTTTTGTATGTTTACAACAATGACATTTTATTTATCATAAAAAACGTTCAAATAAAATTAAACTGTAAAAAAATATTGTGAATTACGAAAAACAACTTTTGTACCTACCTATATCTATAATAATTATTACCTACCTATTCTATAACGTACCAATGCAGTGTCAAAGTCGACATTCAACATAGATAGTAAAATTCAAATCCATGGTCTGTGGTCAAATTTGTCAATTTCAAAAATGTCATGAATAAAAAATAAAAAATTATCAACAAAAAAATAATATACCATTAATTATTTTGTAGAAGATCACCTACTAATTTCATGAAAATCATATTATTTTATTAATTCTCGATCAACAAATCTCAGTACGTAAATCATAAAGTAAGCAGTTAGGTACTGAAATACTCAAAAATAAGGTTAGTTAAACATAAGTTCTCTTTTTCTTCAGTTGAAGAATTCTAAGATTTCTAAGGAATTTCCTTCTAAGATACATAATTTCTTCTTTTCTTTTAAAATATCCTTGCCAAAAACGTTATTCTTTTATTGTGGAAAGTGATAGGCAGGTGGAAAAATAGAAAAAAATATTATAAAGCATAGCAGTTGTATATGATTTAAATATTTCAGGATCTCACACAATCACAATGTCTGATGATGCTGAGCAGCAGGCAGAAGAAATTGAAGTGCTTAAATCTATATATGAAGGAGATGAAAACTTTAAACAAGTTAATGCATCCACTTACCAATATAAGGTAAGTAATTTAGTTTTCAACTACAATAGTTAGAATACAACTCATGCACTTGCCACTGGGACATGGTAAAGCTGCCATATACTGACATCACACTGGTTAGAACAAGTCCCAACACTTGCATGCATAACCAATGCTGGCCTGTAGTTTCTATGCTATTCAGACTGGCCAACATTGATGCAAGTATTGGAAATGATAAAATTTTAGTAACACAATTAACACTGTATTTCTTACAATTTTTTTTTTCTGAATTTCAGTACATTGATGGTGAAAAGTCGTTTGTATTAGAGATAGTTTGGGGGCCTGCGTACCCAACTGAAAAACCTAGCTTCAATTTAGAAATATTTTACAACCAGAACCTGTGAGTATACAAATTATGTTCTAATAGTATAAACAATATTAGAGAGTTGCTTTTAACTGAAAAAGTCTGAAAGGGCTATAAATAGTATTATGAACAAAGGGTTCCATTACCACCATACCATATAAATTAATAAAGATACCATTGCAATATCAAGGTTACAAAACAAATCTCTTAAATGGAAGATAGGGTTTGACATTTCCCTCATAGTATGGAACCTTATTTTTATTCATTTTTTTTTATATGACGTGCTGGCGGGTCACCTGATGTAAAGTGATTACCGCCACCCATGAACACTTGTAGTACTAGAGACACCACCAATGCGTTGCCTGCTTTTCAGGAATTTATTGGTCCACCCCTTGAATAACCCCATATTGTAATTAAGTGAGAACACTGATTTTTATTTTAATGCATTTTATGTACTACAATCTGACCAAATTTAAAACTTGCATGTGATACCTAATGCACTAATTCACATTATGTACTAATTTAAGAGTCACTCATGATACGTTAATGGATTTCAGATTGCCATCGGTGAAGGAGAAGATAGTGTCAATATTGGACACAGAGGCGGAGCAGTGGGTGGGCTGCGCCATGACGTACACGCTGTTCGAGTGCCTCAAGGAACGGGTGCCGGAGATATTGTCTGAGCAGACGGACGAGGCAGTTGTTGCGAGAGTGGAGAAGATTGCTATCACTGAACAGGTGTGCTTTTAGATGAGTAGCTTACAAGTAGTAGTTGATTCCCGCCACTTCATCCACGTTGATTTAGTATCCATGAGCACATGGATTTACTATCCCAGCGGGAACCCTTTGATTTTTAGGGATAAAATAAGCCTATGTTACTCACAACAACAGGCAACAGATCAACATGATATTTTTAGAGGTATTGTTGAGGACTTTGTGGAATTGCAAAACATGATTTTTTTCATACATATTCTGTGTTTGACAGTTTTAGTTAGAAATTGAACTAATATAGAGAATAAACTCCTGAGAGAGTAGATAGACTACTTTTTATCTTGGAAAATCAAAGGATTACCCTAAGATTTTTAAAATCTAAATCCACGCAGACGAAGTTGTGGGCGTCAGCTTGTATATAACACTAGCGGCCCGCTCCGGCTTCGCACGGGTATAAAATATATAGCCTATGTCATTCACTGTTAATGTATGTTATTATACATATAAAACCTTCCTCTTCATTCACTCTATCTATTAAAAAAAACCGCATCAAAATCTGTTTCGTAGTTTTAAAGATTTAAGCATACATAGACAGACAGAGAAAGCGACTTTTTTTTATACTATGTAGTGATTCATACTGTGGTTAACTGCAGACATTAAAGTTTAATATTCTTCAATAAATTAAGTAATAAAATCATTAAGTAGATTAAGAATTTCGTAGTGTAAGTAAGTATGATAAATATTTTGCACGCCTGATTTTAAAATCTTATTCAAGCTGTGCGACCCTGTAGGATTTCAATAAGATTCAAATGTAATTTGATTAAGGCTAGGTTAGAAATTATTGTAATCTGTTTGAATTGCCTAAATATTTTTTTTCTCTCTCTTCTATCTCCGATCAGTCCGTGAACTATAAGCAGATCTGGGGGTTTTTTAATTTATAAATAAATAAATATTTTTTTTGTAGACTGAATCAAAGAAGCCCGAGAAGAAGGAACAGTTAAGCAAATCGCAGAAGAGAAGAGCGTGGGACCGCGCGGAGATCGGCCGCGCGGGCGAGAGGCCGCGCGGCTGGGACTGGGTCGACATCGTCAAGCATCTGTCGCAGGCGCCCCACATACCCTCCTGACACTGACTGATTCCCTGACTGACTAAACTTATTTTGATAATATAATGGAAAAATAACCGCCGTCCTAAAGCTAAAGTGTCGTTAACTACCAAAACCATATTTTGAACTATGATCCAAAAAGTGGCATTTATAAAGAAATGACGCCATTTGATAACTAATAGACGTTTTTCATATTGCTATATCAAAAACATTTTGTTTAGCCAAATGTTAGCGACATTATAGCTTGAGGAGGGCAGTTGAGAAAGTGGGCCTTGCATAACGGGATTTTCAGCATCTTTCAGAAGTTACCGTCACCCAAAGAGAGCTGCTTATTTCGCCTTTTTGCTAAAACTTTTGAACCGATTTCTTTCTTTTTTTTTTTAGGAAATATGTATTACGTTTTCAGCTTTTGCATGCTACTTAAAGTACGATTTAATCAAAGGTGAACAAAAGGTAAACGAGCTGAACTGCATGGAAAGTGCAATAAAGGAAATGGAAAATAATGCAAAAATATGACATTTAAAGTTCATCAAAACATATTGTAAATCTGGGGATCCTTGTGCATTCCAGACAATTTAATAAATAAATAAATAAATAAATAAATAAATAAATTTAATAAATATTATTTGGTACATGCAAAATGCAAATATTAAAAGTCAAATTACACATTTTTTTTTTATTGAATTATTATCAATTTATTGTGGTCCAGAAACTTTTGGCAAGAACTTTTCGAATACTGAAAGATCCTGTGTTTAACAGTTTCCTCAAAAATTTACACTCTTTTCTTTAAGGTTGCTGTAAAACACATTAATGCTGACTCTGAGAGTGTGCTCTGACTTAGCTTGGACTCAAGAAAAGAGTTAAAACGAGACAAATATGCTCGGACATAAATCTGTCTCGTTTTATCTCTGTCTTGAGTCTCAGCAGAGTGAGTGTGTTTTTTTTTTTTTTAAATATATAGACTAGCGCTTGACTGCGATCTCACCTGATGGTAAGTGAAGATGCAGCCTAAGATGGTACGCGCTTGCCTAGAAGATGCCTATTCACTCTTGATTTAAAGACACCCACATTATAGTTAGGTGGAAAAACGGAAGCCGGAAGGGCATTCCAAATGTTTGCAGTGCAGTTAGGAACGAGGAAGTGAAGCGCTTAGTGCGGGGTCAGTCTGCTCAGTCTTAAAACAGAGATAAAACGAGACAGATTTATGTCCGAGCATATTTCTGTCTCGTTTTAACCTCTATCTTAGGTAAGTTTGAGCAGAGTCAGGGCACGCTCTATAGATCTCAGCATTAAAGCTTGTGCTAGGAGTATGTACATCAATAGTGCAACGGGTAGGGTACGAACCGTAGACCTTTTGGTTTTCAGTCAGCTCCCTGACCGTTGCGCTATTGAGGTTTCAATTTATATTATGTTATTTATTATATCATATCATTATGTTATCAGTTATCCTTGTCACCTATTATTAAAAAGCTTGTATTATAAATGCATGCAATTTGGCGTGCCAAATATAAATATGTTATGTATAATTTTTGTGTTTTAATTCTTAAAAAATCTGAATTCAGGCGGTGCAAGACCGAGTACTGTGGATTTCCATGCAAGAGACCTTTGTCCAGCTGTGGACTTCTACCGGATGAAGAAGAATTAAAAAAAATGTAAAATAATATTTCTTACCTTCTTGTTTTGTGTGAATATGCATCTTCTAGGCAAGCGCACTCCAAACCTAGACCTCATCAGTGCTTTCTATCATTCATTGTCTTCAATCGGAGTCTATTTTGCAATAAAAAAACTTTAGCTAAACAACGACATGCAAGAAAAGCAAACAATACGCACCACTACTTATATCAGCTATATAACGTCTAGAATTGTAGATAAGTCTTGGATAAGTGCACTGAGTTTTTTTAAATGGAACCTCAAATAGGCATCTCCGCTGTCAAATCTGAAAATTCACAAAAAAATGGTTGTCAGTCAAAATTTTTATTTACAAACACATCTTTTATGGTTTAACATTATTATTAATAGGTATTATAAATGCAAAAGCGTGTGTAGGTATTTATTGGTTTGTCCTTCGATCACGAAGTAACGGATCAATGTGACTTGCATGGGTATTGGGTACCTACCTATAGTTTAGGATTTGGAAGAGTGATATAGGCTCTCTTGTAGGGCTAACATGCGCTCCACGAGAAAGTTTTGTCTACACTTTTACTCGTAGTCTCTATGTGAATCTCTACAGAGATTCACGAGTAAAGTGTAGACAAAATTTTCTCGTGGCGCGCATCTTAGCCCTACTGGAACAACAGGGCTTCCGCGGAAGAAATCGCGGGCAAAACTAGTATTAATATAAATCCACGCTTAATACTTTGTACCTAAGTAATGTTTATGATAATCAAAGTGTTTATGATTATTAAGAACTAACGGTCGAAAACAAGAAAAAAGTATGATATACACCAAGCAAGAATGGTTCACGCCGGCCGAAGTGGCAATACATAACAGAGCAGATGACTGCTGGATTTCTGTCAACGGCAAGGTCCGGAACCTGACCTCCTGGCTGCAGGACCAGTTCAGGCTGTGCAAATGCACCAAGTTCTGCTCCTGCGCCGTGAAGAACTGGTACTGTGGGGGTGATTGCGTCGAGTACTGCAACTGTTTTAAGCGGGGTTTCTCCTATTGTGATGCTAAAAGAGTGAGTTTGATTTAATGATTTTTCGAGGTACCTTAATATCCACGTTGGAATGGGGATGGTAGGTAAATACGTTTGACTTCAGAGGTTGTGCGTTTCGTTGTTACCATTTTCTGAAAACCTACTTGGCCGATTTGGTACCTAATTGCGGCTTTTTATGTGCATAACCTAAGTCAAGTACATAATAGTCAACTACTTGTCTAATTAACTATTAAGTAGTTTTGGGTTGGTTCTTGGATATTTTTTTTGGCTATAATATGGTTATAAGTAGCTAATAAGGCGGCGTTAAGTTCGTCCTGGTGTTTCTTCAATTTTGTCTTTTGAGTACCTATACATCAATAACATGATCCCTGGCGAGCGAACTACCTAAGTATTTGGTTAGGTACATCTCAAAATTAAAAAAAAATGCATGCATGGGTCTTTTTATTAAAATGGTCTCATGTTCGCGAGTCTAGAGAAGGGGCTAAGTACGTTTCTTAAAATCAAAATCTGAAGAACCACCAAAAGGTATAGATGATTAGGTACCTACACAGTTGCAACGCAGAGCGAAATTGAATTTCGTGGCTTCCGCGCTACCCTTACGAAGTTACGTTATTTTTCAGCTAGCAATGACTATCCTTGCGTATGCTGGCAAAGACGTCAGCCACTGGTTCAAAGGAGACGACTGGGTCCACTACACGCACCCTATCGTCGCCTCTAGAACTGAGTACCAGCAGCATGGCCACGGACACCGCCGCGCCGTGGTGCCTTCGACCCTTTGGAGGCCGATCACTAATCCTTGGTGGCTGGATGAGAGCAATGTTGAAGGGAAGCTGACTGAGAGGACTAGACCGATTCGGATTACGAATAGTTTGACGGGTTACAATTTTTTATTTATTTTTGATATTAAAGATTAGGGAGGTGCTTACGAGGTTTGACTTAGGTACATTAGAAGACATTAATTTGAGTCATCGAACAAAATTGTGGAAACGAAGCCACATAGATCCGCGTAGTAGAATGAGGGACTAGGCACCTACTCGAAAGGTGAATTAGTCTAGAGTGTTCTTAGCTATGTTTTAAAATCGATCCAAAATGGCCGCCGCCACAAAATGGCGGATTAAATATTTTTATTTTAACGAATACCTACTGACTAGCGATTAGGATCGGATGATGTACATGTCGGGGGTTTTTACACTTGTAAGTATAGGTACTATTGATAGGAACTTATTTCGTTTTTCCCGAAACCAGAAAAAACTGGGTTCCTCGACAGAAGTCTATTGTCATAATGTTTTTGATGGAATTTCTCGGTAGTCTTGGATTTCCAAACTAGGCTCGAGCGTGACTCTAGAAGTATGCTCTGAGGAGACATTGTACCAGATTATGATGCGCTACCTGCCACACAACTCGCACATGCTGTCCTACACCTGGCGGTACCTGGGCCGTGGCCTGGACTACAGCAAGACTCTTGCGGACAACGGCATTCCTGACGAGAGGGACCGCTTCAGCGACGTGGCACTCCCGGAGAACTTGCACATACCTGACCTGTTGCTGTACTACAATGATGATTTGACTGAAGGTATATAAGTTCTTTAGACATAAAGTAAAAGCTGCACAGGTAAAATGTTAATAGAAGAGATTTTGACGACCTTCCTGCTGCAGGGATGAGCGCTGTGGTCTTATAATTGGGAGGTCTTAGGTTCGATTCCCGGGGGCAATTTTGGAATTCATATGTGGTGGGAGCTTTATCCGTGGCTAGTTACCACCGTACTGTTAAGGACGTGCCTCTAAAGCAATTTAGCGTTCCGTCACGATGGCGTGTAGAAACCGATTAGGGGTATGGGTTGAATGTACTCTGTAATAACCCTTCCAAGTTAGCCCGCTACCATCTTAGACTGCATCGTCACTTACTATCAGGTGATAATGGGATATCAATAGGCTATAGTTATAGTCGATGGACAATTTTTGAATGCTCTGAACAACCGACGAGGTCAAGAGTTTAACTAAAGCAATCAAAAAATTGAAGAGGAATAGACAATAAAACTTTATACTTATCTACTTTTCAGATCCACCCAAAGACGATTGTTACTGCCACGACATAAATTGTGTTCTCGATCGGCCGGAGAAATGCTACAAAGATATCGTATTTTAAAGAAAGATAGAATTATAATTACAATTTCTTAATTTCTCTCTTTTCATTATTTTTATGAATTATTATAACAATAAATGTTTATTTGAATAAATTCTAATTTTCATTTTAAAACCTCGGCCCTTACCACAGTCCGCTATATCCCGGATTTAATTTCAATAACAGTAGCCAATCTCATTGAAGACGTGGCAATTGAGAGACAACATAACTTACGATTAGATATCACCCAAAAGCAGTGAAAGACAGTTAGGACTGAGGTCTCATAATTGAGGAGTTGCGGATTCGATCCCTGGCACACACTTCGGATTTTATGGAACTAGTTGTACCTATGTGCGTTTATGTACGGTCGGGGACTAAATATGTTTACCACTTTTCAAATTAGATTCTTCGTAACCCTGCGTTCAGTAAGGTCTATAATGCTATATCAAGGCATTTGTTACGTTATAAAAATTTCATGCATCGTTTTATCAAAAAAAGTTTATAATGACTTTTCTATACAAATATTAGTAATAAAACTCATTTCGTAAATTCAAGTTTGACACATTAGATCATTGCACTTGTAAAAGTGTCAATTAATTATCAAAAATATTAGATTTGTTATTTGAAATTTAAATTTACAAAATAAATAAAAAATGGAAGCTTAATCATAATTCTTATGGTGAAGTTCATATTGTGCATTGAATCATAATGATGCTGCTAGCATCCACAGTCAAAAACAGTCAAAAGGAGGTGGATGAGCTACGGTGATGCGTGGTGTTTCTGCAGCATTTTACATCGATGTTCTGCAGCAAAATTCCGACAACCTAAGTTCAAGATAATGCGCTGAGCTACTATTCCATGGTTCAATCTGCATCGTGGCAGTCATCTCGTTCAATAGCCCGCTCGATCTGCTGATTTGAAACTGAAAATTTATGGGGCTTAGTGATTCAAAGGTGGGACTGTCAGAATCAAAGAAATCCTCAAAGTCTTAGATCACATTGCACTGGGGTATGGGATGATATGAACTGACTTATCGCCTTGTCGCGTCTATGCGAGAGAGTCTACGTGTTGTCATAGCAGCGAATGGAAGCTAATTATTTATTTATACTAATATTGTTTAGTTTCTCAATAATAAAATTAAGAAATAAAGATTCTTTGAAATTTCATTAGATTATTACTTCCGTTTTCTCATTTTGGTAACTCGTGTCCTGTGCTCGTGTCTATATGAGATGATATCTATTTATTAAAATTACTAGCTTTTGCCCGTGAATTCGTCCGCGTGAAGTTAGGATTCTAAAATTTCTATGGGAACCCTCTATTTTTCCGGGATAAATGTCGCTATCCAAATCCTCACCTATATCCATGCAAAAAATCATGTGGATCTATTGCTCCGTAGCTGTGTGATGGAAGGACAAACCAACAACAAACAAACAAACTCTTACATTATTTTATAACATTAGTAAGGATTTTTTGTTCCAAAAAAGTTTTTCTACATCTAACCTATTTAGCAGTCACCTACTAAAGAGACCGCTAAAGGACTGTCTAAGCACCGCTACATGTTAAAAAGTCTATGATCTATGGCTAATCAAATCACATATCGACCTTCCGACACAGATGTGTGCATGCAATTATGAATCTTAAGGTGGTAAACATTTTCTGTCCGCGACTGTACTTGTAATTAAATATCACATTCTTCAATGAAATGAAAATGAAGAAAAATAACTTAAGGAAATCTGCACGCCTGAAAGTTCTCCATAATGTTCTCAAAGGTGTGTGAAGTCTGCCAATTTGCATTGGATCAGCGGGATATATTATGGCCCATAATCTTTCTATGAGAGGATACCTGCGCTAAGTAGTGGTTCGTTGATGGCTTGCTGATGAGACATCACCTCGGAGCGCGTGCAGTGAAGGAAGCTAAGTAATTAATAGGATAATTAGATGTGCATAAATTACATAAGCAAGTGCTAGGATTACTAGGAACGCGCGTCGTCGTTCCGTTCTTTGCTTCGGGGCGTTTTTGCTCGGCACGTGGGCACTGATATTTTACACCCTCTATATAATCCTGAATATTGCATTTTAAATTTTACAAGTACAAAAAAAAGATGTCTTATACCTACTTTCTTTTTCAGTCATTGTTAGAATCTCTATTATTTTGCCACCATAATTATGTCTGTACATTCGCACTTCCATTTAAAGACGAGATGGGTTGACACTACTGCAGTAGTAGCAAGGGTAGGTAATCACATTAAAATCCGTTTTACTGAATTTGTGACTTTAAATTAATGCTGTTAAGGTTAATTATACTTTGACGCTAATGTGTTCGAATACGAATACGGTCAATTGAATTAATTCTTATACTGACCATACAGATTTTAAATCAATGTGAACCTAGATCCATTCAGATTAAATTGAGCGATTGAGGTTCCTTGACCAGTTGACCACAATTTATGAATACATATTTATATGTTCCGCCAAAGGGCACACAGTTTCTTCTTGAACCCCAGTAACGTCCCATAGCTCGGCCTGCGGTACGCCATGCTCAACCGAGCACGATTCCTGCCGAGCGGAGCCATCGCTCGCGCCGATGTTTTCCTTGCCGACCACAAAAACTCGAGAAACAAGGAATACATTAAGCTAATACGTCTGTGAGTGTAATCCATTGAATATCATCCATATTCTATGCGAGATTTTTGTTCTACGCGAGCTGCATAATAGAAAATCCTCCTTGACGATCTCCTTGGCGCAGTGGTGAGCGCTATGGTTTTATAACTGGGAGGTCTCGGGTTCGATTCCCGGCGGCGGAAATCTGGGAATTTATAACTTCTAAATTGTCTCTGGTCTGATATGGTGGGAGGCTTTGGCCTACCGTCAAAGATGTGCCGCCAAGCGATTTAGCGTTCCGGTACGATGGCGTGTAGAAAACGGTTAGGGGTATGGGTTAAATCTGCACTGCCATACCCCTCCCAAGTTAGCCCGCCACCATCTTAGACTGCATCGAGGACTGTATCTTGTCATCGAATCATTAAAAAAAAAAACATTTTGTAGGTAGCTATGTAGGCATTTGAAAAGTTGGACAAAAATCCGACCTGTAGTTTTTAAAATTTTGTATGAAAACTTCAGTTTAGGTACTTGAGTTACCCACAAGCTATAGGTACATAGGGTCCCTACGAATGAACCCCATAGAATCAACAAATATTTCGTAATTTTGTGGGCGAATCACATTATAAATCATAGATTGTAGTATTTTTTCTTGTTGCTCTATGCCCTATGGCATAAGCCATAGAAAATGTGGGTAAATGTAGGTAGACGGTAAATAGTCTCTTTGTATATTTTATATTGACTATTCGTTTACCCCACGCGAAAATGTATTTATACCTAGTTGTAATTCTAAGCATCTACCCGTTCATTTGCGTACGGACCACCACGCATGCGCGGATCCGATAATTCACTTGTTACCCCAATTTACAGCGAGCACCCCATGCAAAGCTCCAGTAAAAATAAAACAAGCAACAGAAGCGGCAGCCATTTTCGTCCATAGACAATTGAGTGACGAACGCGTTGTGACGTAGAAAAGCGCGGCAAGGACATTTTGTTTACTTTTTGTTGTTTTTTTTTTATTTGGATGACATTTGCCATGCATTGATGACTGTGATTATTTTTTTGTGAGATGTGAACGAAAATGTATTTCGAGAATAGTTACAAAGTGTGAAGTGTTTTTGAATGAGCTACTGATTTTCTGATTAGGTAAGCACGAGTTTAATGTAAATTGTACACAAAGTAGGTAAGTAACTAGTTACTTGCAATATATAGGTACCTAGTTGGATGATTGAATTCGTTATAGATAGGTATACCAATTCACATATTTTATCAAAATAGGTAGGTACTTACGTGTTTATTAATTCAATAACCTGTATCACATACCAGTATTTATTATTGCTTTAAGTATAAATAAGTGTCACGAATTAACTTTTGAGACTGTAACTTATTTTTTTACTTACTTAATTGTTTATTGTAGGTACTATTTATTTCCTTATGTAAATAAAAAACATTACCTCCCTTATTCATTGATTTAATGTTTCTTTTGCAATATAAAATATACCTAGATCATAAATCTAAGTAAGGTATGAAGGGTATACAGGCCATTAATAATAAATTACTAAATTAGTAAATACCAAGGTTACCTACTTAATCCTTCCAAGTTTGTAATTAGGAATCGCTAAAGTTATCGCTCTGTGACGCGATTGAGTCATCGACACAAAAGGAGTGTTAAGTAAATAGGGGGGTAGTTTGCAGATGAAATTGATTTGGGACAAGTTTGGGACCCTCTATATTGATTTCAGCTCCCCTAATAAAACCCTATAATAACGCCTCTAACATTTACCTCTAATGGACGCTTGAGGGCTAGAATTTCATTTAGGGTGCCTTACTTGGAAAACTATAATATCGCCACATTTAGGTGACACATTTGCAAAAGATTCATTTCACAACTTAGCTAAAATAATAATAATGATGTCCCCGGAACTTTAAGTCAGGAATTTTAGAAAACCTAAGTTTATGCGGAAGAAGTCGCGAGTCGCGAGCACCCTCTTCTAGTCTTGAAATTAAATTAAAAAAAAATATTTTAACAACTTAAATTATAATAGCGGCTGAGTATTTACACACAGGAAAGATTTTTTGTTGCATTACGTTAATGACCCCAATCACAATTTAAATAAAAAAGTGAAGCCAGTGGCCATTGTGCTATCAGACTTGGAACAATAGATAAAGCTTATCGAATGACTCTATTGTCTATTAGCCGTTTCCGGTTAAAGTTGAATTTTAAATTAAGAACCTAAAATACCGTTGACGATAGCAAACGGAACAATACCTACATATAGTTATTTATACATATAATAATATAATAGTTACCTACTACTTATGAGAATAATTATGTAATTGCAAAAGAATAACTTGTTATCAATCAACAGTCATCTTCTTTTTTTCAGATCAAAAAATATTCAACATGGCCACGTTACCAATCTACGTTTCGCTTAGCAGGTAAGGTTTATTTTATAATTTTATAATTTTAAAAATATGTCATAAAACTAACAAATGTCAGCTGACACACCGTACAATGTCATATACTAAAAAACATGTCTTCTTAAAAATAAAACTTTAGTCAAATAGACCACCCCTGCATAGCTAGCATGGGCAGGGGATAAAAATTTTATCCCCCGATTTTATCCACTGACAGGGGATAAAATTATCATTTCCCTATGCTAAAGCATGGCGACAGAGGAGAAGGCGATGTATATTTCTATAAGTATATCCACTGAATGTTAGTTCCACCACTATATCCATGCTCGACGGGTGGATAAAACTAAGCGAGGAGATAAACATTTTATCCTTTTCCTGAGGATAAAATTTCTCCCGCCTATGCTAGCCCTGCTGGGTTGCTCCCGGCCCAAAGGTTCCCAAACTCGCCGCATTGCCACGTTGTACGGCGATTGACAATCTTTGGACCAGGTAATCCCCTGAGAGTGGATCGCAGCCCTTTTCCCTTAAACGACGGCCGATTTTGCGCAAAAATTCCATGGCCTCCGCACTCCAGCATCCCATCGTCTCCACCGCCAGAGGAACAAAAAGGTAGCTGTCAAGAAGTGGGGCGTATTTCGTACTTTTTTTAAAGTAATGCTTTAAAATAATATTATTAAAAAATATGCGACGACAATCGACGCTAACGAGGTCCTAATATAGGCATAGGAATAACTAAAACCGTTTAGTTGTGATTAATGAAGGCTATAAAACATGGCTACTGTAGAAATAATTTTTATCCGCCTACCTCTATCGAAACCATCAAGTATTATGCCACCAATGTTACAGTGATCCCTGTTTAACTTCTCTAAACAAAGGTAGGTACATACATAATTTTATGGCATTTTAACGAGCGCTTTCCTTACGCCGGGTGGAGTCGAGAACAAGAGTCCCACAGGAGCGAGGAAGCGATTTGTAAATATACGCAACATGTGTCTCGTGTTGATAATAATTACTTAATTAGTTTAGACGATAGACGTGTACCTATATTATGTTGAGGTTATTTAAATATATAAAAGGCAAAGGTTGACTGACTGACTGACTGACTGACTGATCTATCAACGCACAGCCCTAACCACTGGACGGATCGGGCTGAAATTTGGCATCCAGACAGCTATTATGACGTAGGCATCCGCTAAGAAAGGATTTTTGAAAATTCAACCCCTAAGGGGGTAAAATAGGGGGTTGAAAAATCGAATTTAACGTGAGCGAAGCCGCGAGCAAAAGCTAGTGTAAAAATAAAACCGGCAAAGTGCAAGTCGGAGAGACACATGAAGGATTCCGTATCATGGTAACAACGATCTCAAAACGCTGAAAAAAATCACGTTGGTTTTTTATTTTATTTTTATTATTTGTTGTTATAGTGGCAATAGAAATACACATTCTGTAAAAATTTAAAGTAATTATATCTTTTAATTACGCTTCATGAATTACAGCCCGCTGAAAGACGGACAGACAGCGAAGGCTTAGTATAATATGTAACAAGCTTTTGCCAGCAGCTTAACGCACGTAAAGTTCGATTTTAAAACCCCTATTTTATTCCCTTAGGGGTGGAATTTTCAAAAATCCTTTCTTAGCGGGTGACCACGTCATAATAGTTATCTGTATGCCAATTTCCAGCCTGATCCGTCCAGTGGTTTGAGTTGTGCATTGATAGATCAGTCAGTCAGTCACCATTGCCTTTTATGTATTCAGAAGATAAGGTAATTTTTTTTCAAACCGCAATGTTACCTAAAGTATATAGCTTATTTAAGCCCTTGTATAAATAATCTATACTAATATCTATTATAAACAAATTATAAAGCTGAAGAGTTTGTTTGTTTGAACGCGCTAATCTCAGGAACTACTCGTTCGAATTGAAAAATTCTTTTTGTGTTGGATAGTCTATTTATCGAGGAAGGCTTTAGGCTATATAACATCACGCTGCGACCAATAGGAGCGAAGCATCAATGAAAAATGTTGCAAAAACGGGGAAAATTATCCATATTTAAAATATATTATTTTAAAAACTTCTTAATCGCGAGCATAATAACAGAAATTGACGCGAACGAAGTCGCGGGCAACAGCTAGTTATATATAAATAATTAAATATTAATAGCTTTGTAGTAGTCCTTCCGATCTCCGAAGTCACTAGAGAGTATCACGCTAACTTGAAAAAAGTAGGTACCTATAACTACGTCAGTGTAAATTAATTACATACCCCATCGTTTTCTACACGCCATCGTACCGGAACGCTGAATCGCTTGGCGGCACGTCTTTGACGGCTCTATAATTATGTAACAAATTACATATTAGGTACACTATCTTGTCGGCATTTGAATGTAAAGCTGATTGCTTTCATCTATCTAATCTCCTTTTTGGACACACACTTCATGACCAGATCAAGTCACTACTTAGTTCTTATTAGTCTTACTAATATTTTAATTGCGTGTGTCTGTTTGTCCTTCAATCACACTACAACAGAGCAACACATCGACGTGATTTTTTGCTTGAATATAAAATTTGAGGATCTGGAGAGTGACATAGGCTAATTTTATTCCCGGAAAATCAAAGAGTTCCCGCGGGATTTTTAATAACTGCACCCACGCGGACAAAATCAGGGGCATCAGCTAGTCAACATTCCCCAACTCCTTAAAAATGTACATAGAAGTTGAAGTGGGTAGGTATAGCTTCCGGAAACTGGTCACATACCAACACGTACTTCAAAATTGAGTTCCTCATAATAATAACAGTATGTCCAATAAAACATTGATAGTCACCGTGTCCCTTCGCATGCGATGAGGCTGACTGCTGAGCTTTCGTCGCTTCCTGTCCGAGTAAGGAAGTGAAGCAATCGTGCTTTGACTTAGGGTTGGCACTCGCGAGCTTTACTGGCACTGCTGTACAATAAAAATATCATATCGCTCATTTGCTGCAACAATGTTTTATCTTAAAGAGCTTTTTAACCGAGGCAAAAAAAGAGGAGGTTCTGAATTCGACGCGTATTTTTTAAGCTATTGCATAGCTTCTATCGCGGGCCTTGAGCGTGGAGACCGAATCCAGAACTTCCGTAACGAAAATAACCTGACACGGGAGTCCTCTCACCGCTAGATGGCATTGATAAAAAATGCTATGCAATAGCTTTACCGCGGCAGTCCCCGAGTGCCATACGTCTTTTTTTTAACTTATAATGTAGAAAAAATCTCCATTTAATTCTCTATGAACACTAAATTAGTTTAAAAGTAAACTCACAGAAGACTCCTCTAAAATTTTCAAAAACTTGAGTTAGGTAAACTCCATTTAAAACCTTTAGAGTTTAGATACATTTTTGGAAAATAGGGACTTTTGAGGTAAAACAGTGTTGCTGCAAATGAGCTATATGGATAAATTTAGGACTGGTCTCATACATAGTACCTATTACCAGTCCATGCGCTCTCCGCATTTTAAGTATAAGCTACAAGTACCTACCCGGCGTTATCCGGTCGCGACTGGCCAACTCAATGGGCTAACGAAATGCGAAGGAATAAGAGTTACGCGACAGAAAGGGAGGCAACTTCTAGGCAAATATACTATAGGTAAGTTAGCACCTTGCGACTTGAATTACACTTTATTGTGTGGTAGCAAGAGCTGCCATTTATTTAAATAATTTAGCGGAGTGAATTTTACTTACAGGAGACCAATACTTAATCTGTTATTGTTTTATCTTGAAATACTTTATAGAGAATATTTGTTATTTTGGCTGTCTTTACTACGCGGTTTTTGGTACTTATAACTTATGTTATTGATTCATCATTAAATCCAAGATTTAATACTAACAAGTACAACATTTGATGCTTAACATTTTTGGCAAATGTCGGTTGCTTTAAAACAAGAGTTCCACATCATCCCTATACATAGTGGGTTACATGTTGAATAGAATGTTTCACGGCATTTATTGTTTGGTGAATACATGGTCTAATCCTTTTCATTCACCTTCCTACAAAAGTGGCAACCCTATTTATTGAACTTGACAGTATCAGAATATCATATTCCTTTCACAGAACACATATTGGCATTGCCTTTTTCGTCTTTTGTCGAAATACTTCTCACATACTAATTTAGTAAGTAACAAAGAGCATTCTAGTTTTTACTGTGAGTCCTAATATGGCACCGAATGGCCCTAGGCATACAATAAATAAAGAAGCACTTACGTGCTAACTAGCTTACGAATTTATATGTATGACGCTTCAACCCGTTCCAAGACAAAATCTATCTGGTTTGAAAAAAAAAAACAGTTTTTTGATGAACTCTTTGGTGTAGAATTTTATAAAAATAAAATGCAACACCAAAGAGTCCTTCAAAAAACTGTTTTTTTTTCGGGAAGTCGAAAAAATAAAAAAAAATCTTAAAAAAAAAACTAGTTCCGTCCTCCTCAAAATAAAAAATAAATAAAATAGAGTCGAGTAGATTGGCTGATATAATGTTTCTTTCTTTTGGTCTTTTTTTCTTATGTTTTATCTAGTTAGTGTAAGTAGCACTTTCGCCGTTATAATTAGACAAATAAATAAATAAATAATGATGATGATGTGTTGGAATTGGAATAACAATAAAAATATTTGCGTGATAATAGTAAATTCATCATACAAATTAGAACAATTACAAATCTATTGTAAACGATAAGTAATCTAGAAAGATCTATGTCTAGGAATGCCGATAGACGGCCCGCCAGACGAGCGTTCTGTACCAGTTGCTAACCAACCGCGAAAGTCGCACATGAGACATGTTTGTGTATCTAATGTGCTAATTTGATTTACTTTGTGAACGAGCGATCGTGCGAATTTTCAGCAACATTAACAATACAGCACTGAATTTTCCTCTGAAATGCCTAAAAAAATCACATCTAAACCTTATCTGTTAATGTGAAAATGGCTTTTTAACCGATTGTCGAAGGAAAGTATTTCAAAACTCAACAAAAAAAAAAAAATTTCATGTAGGCCAACTTATGGCTCTTATGACAAGTCGAGAATCTACCTGATTCTGCTGTGAAGAGCCGGCAAGAAACTCAGCAGTTGCTTTTTCAAAACAAAAAATGTTACAATATGTAGCTTATCTATCTCGTGGACAGCTGAAGCAAAGCAGATTGGTTCCAATTTGCAGATTTGTAATCTCAATGATAATAAGGTCTTTGGATTCATCTTAACTATTTATTTGAGTGATAATAATCGGGAATAAAATTTAAATAAGCGCGAAAAAATCTATCAAATAATAATTTATTAATTAAAGTAGTTGGGACTTTTCTTGTTTATGAACATTTTGTAAGCCGCAACTCGTATGAGAATTGATGCGCAGTGTATCTCTCTTTACTCAACAGGCATTACATATATTTTAATTATGTATTATATGTACTAGTTTTCGCACACCGCTTCGCTCACCTTAAGTTGGATTTCTTAGGGATTGAATTTTCAAAATTCCTTTCTTAGAGGATGCGGATAGAGTAACGTGAGGTAACAGTACGCGGCGAGTAAGTATACGCAGTGAAGTTTGCACGAGACTCGTGGTCATAGGCTGACCGCAATGTAGTGAATTTAGTTCGCACTTGAGAGCCAAGTGAGGGTGTCGCGTCATGCACCCCTTGTGCGGCGTGCTGGAAAGTTATAAAGTCATTTAATTTTTGTATCGATTTCTTATTTTTTTTATTCAAATACATGAGCGTGTTGTAGAAACACGGCTGGACTAACTACAATTATACGATGTTTGTCAATAGGGAAAATTAATAAATATTTTATGTGAATTCAGTGATTTCATCTAAGTCAACCTAAACTTACATTTTTGACTAATATGAATTTCTTTTACTAAATAGGGAAAGTATACGCGGGAAAGTGTACGCACGCGAACACTTGCCCGATCAAAGAAAATCCTTTTGAAGAAGTTATTGGTTACAAACTCTACAACTTGAAATTGAACCCCCAGAATCTACTAAGTTTTTGTCAGTGCACTTACAAAACTTAGTAGATGAACTTCCTCAATTTTCAGGAAGAACGCAGTTCTTCTCTTTTCGTTCTTGAATACATTTCAAAATGCCTCATATTCCATTAACTACTATTGTTTCAAAGGCGTATTACACTGAGCCAATTACCATATAAGAAGAATAAGATAAAAATCAGGTTTTACTGTCCTTTGTGCAAAGGGGGGAATGAGCATTCCCCCCACCGAAGACTAGATACAGTGCAATATCTGTAAGTCTTGGAGGCACAAGGTAAGCATAAGCTATGCTAAGCTATATGAAACAGTGGAATTTAAATGTGATTTATGCATAATACATTGGGAGCGTACACTTACCCTATGTTCGTACACTTATCCGAAAGCTTGCGGATACTTTCCCTCCAGTGCGGGTAAGTGTCCGCATTTCCCGAGTTTATTAAAATATCCAATAATTATTACAATTCTCAATAGAGTTCAAATTTTATGTTTCGTTATTGTTTAGGAATGTCTAATTAAAGAGAATAACGGCTAATTTGTTACAAATTATAAAACTATTTCATTTTAGAAGAGATTTACCAAAAACTGCGTACAGATACCCCACGTTACTCTATATCAGTCATTCAGTCAACCGGTCAACGTTTTTTTTTTTTAAAAAAGAATATCAGCCAAGCTGAACTTGACTGATGTTCTCCTCTCCCCTCCAAATAAGTGAAAACTTGTTTGGAGTGTGTACGATAATAGTGCAACGGGTGGGGATCCAACCTGCAACCTTTCAGCAAAGTTTTCAGTCCGCACCTGTAACCGTTGGGCTATTGAGGCTTACTTTTGTTTTTATTTGTTTAATTTTGTTTTGTTAATTAATTCCATTATCCTAAACTAGACTCAATGTATTAGGTAAGTACATGTTATTCGCTCAGCCGTGGTGGAGTGAGATTATTATCTATAGAGATGCAACAAATAAGTACACACTACAAGAGAGCGTAAATGAAACGTGAAATTAACGTCTAACGTGAGCACGAGCTAATTATAACCACATTATAACACCATTACAACGCCTTCGGCTTTAATTTTCGCCGCAATATGCTAAGGTGAAGGAAGCGGCAAGCTTGCGGTTAATTAGGATGGTATTGTTTTACAGATATAGAATAGAATAGCATAGAATAATTTTTCATTCAAATAAATTTTTACAAAGAAGAAGAAAGAAGATAGAAAAGGTAATGTAAAGCAAAGTGGAAGGATATAACTAAATTTTACTAAAGATTTCGTTATATGATTTGTGAGGCATAATTTACCATAGATTTTCTCTTAACAAGAGCAGCTGTTTGGGATAGTTATCTACTTGTTATGAGTAGCAGCTTAGCCCTATTTAGGCACAATTCTTATTTGGACTTTAAGCAGTCCAAAAAAAAGGTTCCTATCAGTCTTACAGAGTATGTTTACATTAGATTGTGTGTATGCTTCAGACAGACATAAATGCATTGGCAAAATGATAGTCACTAAACTAACACGTGCGGAATCTGTAACCTATATTATGTGAGGGAGAACTGATAGTATTAGGCATGTTTGTTTCATGTCACATGTGATACCCTCCGACAGTGACGAATGGACGGACGGACGTACAGATCACCACATTGCCACCTCGACACTGCACATGCGCTCTCCCGGCTACGTAACTGCTTTAAATTTAACTAATCCACTTACATTATTTATCAATAGATGCATAAAAGTTTGTAGCTATATATCACAGGATGCTGGAAGGCCGATTACGCTGGTACCGTCATGTATTGCGTAGAATGAAAACCACATGACGAGACGAGTTGTGGATTTATACGAAGGCAGGACAGGCGGAGGTCGCCTACCAACTACCTACCTGGACTAGAACCATTTCCAAAGATTGTAAGACGATGCTAGGCCTAACGCCAGCAATGACTCAAGATAGCAAAGAATGGCAATCTAGTATCAGGAGGACCGATCCCAAATAGGGAATGCGCCAGGGAAATGATGACAATATATGCGTTTTTAGCAATCTATATATATATAATTGTTTGTACATTAGTAACCACATGTAGCAGAATAAATAGGCTAAAGCGAACTACAGTGGAAGAACTATCACTGTAAAAAAAGGCCAGCAGTTGCATTATCGGAAGAGTTTCTTAGTGGAGTATAGCCTTCTCTAAACTCACGACGCTTACATCAAATTTACTCATAGTTACAGATTGACTGATTGTAGATGGCTGAAAAATAGTTTGTACCTTGTCTATACTTGCGTGTGTTCCACCGAAAACCAAAGCCACCTAAACTCAGTAATTTAGGCCCTACGGTGAATATGTGTAAATACTTACATTAAGTATGATTGCAAAAGTGTGTTTTTTTTATTAATATTTCAATACAAGTAAATGGTAAGTGTAAATCCGATATGGGGGCGTGAGAAAGATGAAATATTTAGCCTAATGGTGGGTGAGCGTGGGCCGATATTAATTAAGATGAAGCTTTTGTCTGATAAATCAAACAAGAAATATATTAAGTTTAATTAGCAAAAACAAACTGTTAGTAGAGACATTTTATAAACTTACCTACATCCAAGAAAAGACGAGACCGTACCCGCGACTTGGACCATGGTTTAGCTTTTTAATAATCCGGTAGAATTCTTTCATTTTTCGGGATAAAAGTCAAAAAGTACTTAAAGCTCATAAGCCTATCTTTGCGGAACAATGCCGGATTTATTAAGAAATTTTTGGTCCGCTCTTTGAATAACCCCATATTATACTTGGTGGTAATATTACCAAGAGTAAGAGTATTCCACCATTTTTTCCGTGTAGAAGAAAAGATCTGGCATAACGGGTATTGAAGTAGGTATGCCAATGAACAATACCTACTATGTTTTAGCGTGCGGTAGGTTTGCGGCGTGATGATATAAAGGGGAAGATTGGAACAAGAAATATATTGAAGTAACCTTCGGCGATACTTTTCCTTTCAAGAATTGGATTGGTGGCTATTAAATATTAATGCAAGTCAATGCACTTGTTACTGTCTACCTAACGCCTACGTACATATAACATTTGTTCCAAAACCAATTAAACGAGGTGATTAAAACCCTCTACATTTACGAAATCACGGATCCCCTGCACCTTGCCTTGTTTGGAGAGATCAGGTCATGACGCACAATGAGCTGAGATTAGGACAAGGGATTTTATTAATAAAAAAAAGGTTCTTCGGCCCGAAAAGGAAGTACTAAATTAAGCTGACATTTTAATCGGTGCCTTCATTTGAGAACAATTTATTTCCTAACTAGCTTTTGCCCCCGCGACTTCGTCCGCGTGGAATTAGGTATTGGGGTGGAATTTTCAAAAACTGTGACACACGTACTTCTTTATTTTTAACTGAAAGCTCTAATACCAACTTTGACGGAAACAGCTTGAAAAACGACGGAGTTTCATATAAACTTCCATCCCCTATTTAAACCCCTTAGGGGTGGAATTTCCAATAATCCTTTCTTAGTGTGCGCCTGCGTCATAAAAGGAACCAACTGTAAAAATTTCAAGTTTCTAACTTCAGTAGTTTAGGCTGTGCGTTGATATCTCAGTCAGTCAATCAGTCAGTCAGGACTTTGAATTTTTTATATATAGATTATATTTAATACTAGCTGATGCCCGCGACTTCGTTCGAGTTGATTCAAGTTTTTTAATTCCTGTAGCCATTTTAGCACAACACCTCTAAGTTTTCAGATACTTAGAGTGAGAAAATTCTTATGAGCAATTCAGATAGAGCTTATATCGGAGAAAATTTTTATGAGCAATAAACATTCCGAAGCAGTGATGTTGCGAAAGCGAGACAATTAGCTGAAGGATAATTATATCAATATAATAATAATACTTATTTCATAATCAAAGTACATACTTAAAGACTTAATAACAATAATTGCTTAAAACACTTATTAGGTCTGTATAAAACTGGCTATCCTAGGATTTTAGTTTCATCCACGCTGGTAACTATTTTTCGTAACCAGGTACGAAATAAGAAAAATACTTCGTAACCGGTTATTAATCAAGAATATTTTATCCAGGTTCATAGGATTTTTATGAGTTATTATAATTACATAGGATATTTTATGCATTTGCCAACTGAGTTTGTAATAAAAATACTAATTATCATTCATTCATTGCTTATCTTGGTTTTTCTTACTAAAAGGTAGATATTTCAATGCTCAACGTAAAAAGTGTCGATTGTACTGATTGTACTCGTATCATAAACAATGCTGGTTTGTGGTCAATTGTTTAAGAAGAATGCATGAGTAAGACTATATAAGCTCATTCGACAAAGCTAAAATCTGACCTCCTCTTTAAACCATCAGCAGAGCTAGCAGAGGCGGGAGAAATTTTATCCCCGGGAAAAGGATAAAATGTTTATCCCCTCGCATAGTTTTATCCACCCGTCGAGCATGGGCACAGCGGTGGAAATAACACTCAGTGGATATAGGAATATACTTCGCCTTCTCCTCTGTCGCCATGCTTTAGCATAGGGAGAAGATAATTTTATCCCCTGTCAGTGGATAAAATCGGAGGATAACGTTTTTATCTCCTGCCCATGCTAGCTATACTGGAATGTTCATTTTAGTTTATATATATGTAGGTACGAGTACATAAGCTGTTTCTGCAATCAAAAGTTATTTATTCATTAACTTGTGAACAGTAAAAAATGTGTGTGAACTTAACCAAATTATTGAAAATCATCCTACAGCCTAAAATTGACGCCTACACACAAAATCGGCTGACGGCGGGAACTAAGTGCGAGCCTTTTAAAGAAACTTGACTGAATATTAAACGACAGCGATGTATTGAGAATTTGTAACGAGGTGTAAATAAATTAAGCGTTAGAATAGAATATAATTATTATAATTAGCTTATTATAATATTATGGGTTCAATGATTTTAAGTTGTGAATGAGTGGTGTTTATTGGAGGTGACATGTTTTTATATAGTTTTCTAGTGCAATAGCTGTTATTGTTTGCTAGTTGATACCTATAAGCTGAAGTTGCTAACCTCATTTAAAGGTGAATTTAACCTTATATACTTAGAACTTTATGTAGTTTTTTTTTCATTCGATGACAAGATAGCCCTTGACTGCGATCTTACCTAATGGTAAGTGACGATGCAGTCTACCATGGTAGCGGGCTAACTTGGAAGGGGTACAGCAGTGTAAATTCAACCCATACCTCTAATTGGTATACGCCATCGTGTCGGAACGCTAAATCGCTTGGCGGCACGTCTTTGTCGGTAGGGTGGTAACTAGCTACGGCCAAAGCATTCCACCGGACCAGACCAGAGACAATTCAGAAATTATAAATTCCCAAATTGCCCCCACCGGGAATCGAACCCGAGACCTCCCAGTTATAAGACCACAGCGCTCACCACAATTTTCCCTAAATTATACGTTTTTCCTAAATCATACATTTTTGAGATAAAACATTTTTGTAGTGCTTTCTTGTCATCCATGCTATTGCATGCTTGTTGTACGACGTTGCCTACCTGGAGTAGGTACTGAGTAAGTACCTACTTATTTGCCCGAGTGAAAGTCGGAATAGAGACGTTCGCTATCTACTATAATAGTGTTTGACGCTAGAGATTGTTTGTTCTATGTAAGTTACAACAAACACATTCCATCGTCTGGCTGTATGCTCTAATATGCATAGTTACATATTACAGCCAATCTTCGATAAAAACTCATCTTCATATCCTGTACGCATCCTGTATTCCATTATACTTGGGCAAGTTCACTAGAAAAGGCAAGAACAAGTAAATGACGGCAATATCAAAAGCGATAAGATCTGAGTGTAAGACAATTAATTATATTCCTATAGGGCCATCACCCCGAGTGAGTCATTTCGCGCATCGCTGCTCGCCAGGCATGCTCGCTCAGCTATAATAATATAATCTGTACGTATTATCATAGTTTATACCTAGGTATCAACCTACTAAATATCATTATTAAAGCGAAAGTGTGTTTTTTCATTGGTGTGTTCTTCAATCACGCTGTAACAGAGCTTCGGATAGACGCGACGTGATTTTCTGCATAGGTACTTACCTACAGTTGAGGACCTGGAGAATGATATAGACTTTTTATCTTCCAAGATAAAAAGTCTGTATCACTCTCCAGGTCCAGTCAAAAAGTTCCCGAGGGATTTTAAAAAGTAAATCCACGCGGAAATCTCATGGGAAGTTTGATTTACTGGGATAAAAAGTAGCCTATGTCACTCTCCAGGTCCTTAACTATACCCATAGCAAAAAATCACCTTGACCCGTTGTTCTTTTGATGCGTAATTAAAGGACTAATTAACAAACGAACACACTTTCTCTTTTATAATATTAGTAAGGATTAGTAAGGAGAGTGTCGTCGTTCAGGCATACCCCTAAACACTTGTTCATTAAGCTGTTGGTAGAGAGTGCACCTAACTTAGACGAAAAAAAGACGTTCTGTGTTACGTTGTGTATTAGAAAATGACTGAACTAAACTTGTTAATTTCATGGGAAGTTGAAGGTTTTGTGATATGAATTAGTCCTAAACAACGCGCAACGTACGCATTCCACTCATGTTGTTATATGAGAAACCGATGCGAGATATAATTAGAGAGAAACCGATGACATTGTGTGATGGTGGAAAGCATGGGAAATTATCGCAAGAAATAGGAACCGAGTGGGGCTATAAACAATTTGCTTGAACAAGCGGAAAATGTATATAGCTTATTACAAAGCCCACCAATGGAGTTGATTCAAGCCAAGATTCAGCCGACAATTTTGCGATGTATGCTAAGCCACATTTTGATAACTAGGCAGACAGTTTTCATATTTAAAAATAAAATACCTGAATCGATTTGGAAAATTCTTTTTTGTTTGAAAGGGTATATTTCCCAGGTGGCCCCATTGTCATCAGGTCATGATCTGATGATGGGATCCTGGAGAAATCGAGAGAACGCTGCAAATTTTGTGGGCACAATTGATACCTACTTTGTAGTGGCCTTTGAAGTCGGCTATGTAAAAGAACTTCTACGTTTAGATATACTTGTTATAAATCTATTGCACTCACAGCTTTTCGCCAGCTTTACCGTTTTCATTTTAACAGAATTTTTGCGAAAGAGTGTTCGATTTGATTGCTGGTTTTTTAATTAAAATTATTGCCATCGTAGACCAAATTTTAACTTGGGTAATAGATTAATTGCGCCTCTTTGATTCTCCTTTAAATAAACTCGTACACACCAAGAATCACCTTCAATTTGCATTTTGCACATTCCTAAATATAATCTGTATTTAACTCTTATTGTATCTGACGCAGGTTAACGATGCAGTCATAACACTGTAATTATAAGAGTTTAAACTGCAGTAGGTACAAAATGAGTAGGTAGCCAGAGTCGTGTGCTACCATTGTATGTAAATTCATTCTCACGGTTTTTATTGGGAATTAATTTTCTCATTATATATTCGTACTCACTACGCGATGAGAAACTGTTCATTTATTACAATTTTTTTAATTCGATGACAACTTACTGCGATCTCACCTTATAGTAAATTAACTGACGATGCAGTGTAAGATGGTAGTGGGCTAACTCGTTAGTGTTAAAAAACTAACACAAGGGAGTCGATGCCATAATTTGCATGTGCGTGGAAAAAGGATCTGACGCAACGGGTGGTCGAAGACCGAAGTACATGCACCTAGATGGTTTTCATAGTCCATTTGACTCTAACTACAAATTGTAGTTTACAATAGGCTTGATGGCGGTAACCAAGAATCAATGAAGTTGTGAATTTTTCTCATGAAATAGGAGCATGGATTTTAAAAAACGTATTTATTTTTCTATTTTAAGCGAAATTGATGTTTATGTTAACAAAATAAAACTATAAAATAAAGCAATCCGCCAAATTAGATTGAACACCAATCAGAGTGATACAAACAATACAAACTACTTTGAACAACATAGAAGTGACGTCACGAACGGCGCCATGACACCGTCGAGCTTTTTTGCGTGAATTTTAAAACTTATAAATGAAAGGGCAATTTTAAATAGGTACTTATTTTTTTTTTTTGCTGAAATAAGATATTTTTGCGAAATAGTAGATACTTCCGGACTTTATCCAACAGATTTTCTAAATTGGTCATCATGCCTATTGCAACGCTGCTGTTACATCTACATATGCAGGTTGGCTTTTTACTTTAATCAGAAATAATAGTAGGCTAGGCAATAGGCATTTTATTATATACGTATGTACTGGTATGGAATGCCACTGTTTATAAAATTACTGGTTATAAATTCGCTGGATCCCATGGGAAATGCGAATTTCATGGTCCAGAGATCTTTACAATGATACTTCATTTTACGAGTAGGTACATTTATAATGTGGCCGTTTAACTAAGCCTTTTCGAACGTAACTTTATGTATTTTACAGAAACTCTCTAACTTTGAGTTAAACACTATATAATTAAATAAATTATTTATGTCCACTTTTATAAAATTAGAGAGTTGCTTTCTCAAAAACTTATGTCTAAGGATCTGAGTAGTATAACGACTATAGAAATTATTCAATCGAAGGCCTGGTGCATGGTAGTGAAAATAAAGCATGCGGAACTCCCCGCAGACGGGACAGAGATTAATAAGGTAATTTGCCAGTTTTAGAAACTTTCCGCCCCCTAATCTATTTATTACTCAAACACGCCGCAACTACTGAATCGGTTTGACTGAAGGCACAGAGATAGATTATAGTCTGAACTTTTCATGCCGGAAAATAAGAGAGTTTCCGCGGGAATTAAAAAAAACTTAATCGACGCGGACGAAGTCGCGGGCATCAACAAGTAAATGATAAAACCGATAGGGCTCACAATATTACAAACATTTTAAGAACACAAATCATAAACGTTAAAGTTATTCCGTGCGTAATGCTAATGACCCCTAATTACATTTTTAATTAAGTACAGTGATTTAAAACAAGATTGTTTTCGAACCGTCAAGATCATACAGGATATCCGTTTATTACCTACCTGACCAACAAAATGGTCGCCGATTCTTTTGATTTATAGCACTTAAAGTTTATGAAGCTTATTGGAAGGTATATTTTGATTTGCAAAACACAAAATTTCCCACCGATGTTACAAACTTAGTAATCGTATTTTTTAAGTTAATTTCTGAATTGTCTCTGGTCTGGTCTGGTGGGAGGTTTTGGCCGTGGTTAGTTACCACTCTTTATTGCCTTTATTGTTTTCAAGACGGGGTGTTATAAATTCGTGCCTGTGTGTGTATGTCTACTGTCTGCTGTGCATTGCAGCAGTTGAACCGATTTTGATTTTGTTTTTTTGTTTGCAAGGTGAATTAGTTGGGAGTGTTTTTAGGTATGTTTGATGAAAATCGCTCCAAGATGGCCGCTGCCGCAAAATGGCTTACTTATTATGTACATATTTTTTTACAACTCCCTCAATATGGGTATCAAATGAAAGCGCTAGATTAGTAGAACTATGATAAATTTTAAATCCAAGATGGCCGCCACCACAAAATGGCGAATTATATTTTTTTATTAATTTCACGTCATGTCGGAGGTGTTTTAAATTATCAATTTACACTTTAAACAAGAACTTATAAGTACAGTCAGTTTATACTGTCTTGTCTCGTAAAATAATGTTATAGCTTATAGCTTTATAATTGTCACTGTCCCGTTATACCAGTGAAGTCTGCGATACACTTAGTAAAGATTGTGTTCGATGTGTGAGAAACGCGTGATTTGCGATCGCATCTACGATTGTTTGCGCCGCGCGATAGTAAGAGGTGCCGAGTAACGTGTTATGGGATAACAGTAAATCTGTTTTTTTTCATTGACACTTTACTTTGCACTTGACTTTTACTTTGCTGTTATGAATCAGGGGATTTTAATTGACCTACATCCCATAACACGTTGTAGAGTTGCTTATGTGGGTCCTGGATTATTAGGTAGCTATAAATAGGTGCATACTTAGATTAAATACACTAGGTGTATATAATTGTAAACCTAATTTTAGTGTATTTGTGTTGGTGTCTGTAATAAAAGGCTAATTATTTATGATACCTTAAAGTTTTGATTCGTAGACCTTGTTATTCATTAAATGTCATTGATTCATTTGTTAGATTAATCTCAAAATAAAATAAAAAATATTTTTACTTGTGTTACTACCTAAATGAAGAAAGCTCTAATAAGTAGTAAGGTCATAGTCACAGGAGAAATTCAAAGTTAGTTTTTAGAAATGCATCTCTAAAAAACTTCAAGCATCATGATCTTTTGTTTGCTTTGTGTTTATGCTCGTTTCATTCTTTTCACAAATCTTGAGATGTGACATCTTGCTTTTCTTTCTTCTTTTTCTTTTTTGCTTCTCTCATCAGTTCTGAACGAAAAGCGTCAAACTGTTTGATATCTATTTGAAGGTTACGAATTATAATTTTTATTTAATTATGATTTACTAGACGACGCCCCACATTGTGTTATTTTCCTTCAAAATCGGACATCCCTTTTTTATGATACTAATAGAAACTTTAAGCTTTTTTTAATGCTAGAGTAGAACACCCAGAAGTTAATTCTGTTTAGAACCGGAGTTATAAATTTTTAAATTTTTTTCTATGGTTACCAGAAAAAAACTAAGAAATGCTGTAACTTTCTATGTAACGAAAGTTTTTAAGTTTCAATTATAGCATGCTATAAAATCAATTAAGTGCTATTTTAAGAAACATATAATTAATTTCTAAGTGAACAATAAAGGAAGTTATGTTTTTTTTTAACTAATTTTGAAATTAATTTTTTTCTCAGCTTTATATAGATATTAGCATCTAATTTTCACATATTATATTTATTAGTGCTATGTTAACCCGCCTGTATAATATCAGATACGTAACACTTAGGACTTCGGAGTTATCGAATTTTAAAAATTTCATTTTTTGCAACTCAATAATAAACCCTGAAAAACATAACCCTCCGTTTTCACAGTTGGACAAAAATCCTTTATTTCAGCCACTTGTTTAGAATTTTCTCACGTACATTTGTAATTAAGATCTTTGTGACAACCCTAATATCATAGAAATGGTAAAAACCAAAGAAATCTCATATCTCCAATGTCCTCATAGATTTCTATGTGATTTTTTTTACTAGTAACAATACAGTTACGACGTATGTTTTCAGATAGATATCTACTGCTAATCGTAAATAGTTTATGAGAAAAAAAATAAAATGTAAAAATCACAAAATTAAGAATATTAACTTTATTATTAATACTAAAATGATTTTGTTTAGCTTATAAAATGCCCTGTATATAATGCCACTTTGCCCTATAAATAATTATATAAATATAATTATGCAATTCTTTTATTTCACCTTTTTCTGAAAATACAGAATTTTCTAAAAAAAAATATTACTCAAATTTTAAACAGAATTAACTTCTGGGTGTTCTACTCTAGCATTAAAAAAAGCTTAAAGTTTCGATTAGTATCATAAAAAAGGGATGTCCGATTTTGAAGGAAAATAACACAATGTGCGCCCGCGTCTTCGTTCGTGTGGATTTATGTTTTTTAATTTCCGCGGGAACTCTTTAATTTTCCGAGATAAAATGCTTATGTGTTAATCCTGGGTATGAGCTATCTAAATTCCAAATTTCAGCCAAACCGGTACATTGATTTGGCGTGAAGGAGTAAAGTAACAAATATCTATTCATCCCTCCTCACAAACTTCTTTTATATGTATTAATAGGATTACTATCCTATAGTATGACTTAAAAAGAAAATAAATTGTCATGTTAAGGAGGCGGGAAAACAATAGATTTCATGTAAAAGATTCATACATTGAAGTGAAATGCAGGAAGTACGGTGGCTGCAGTTTAGTGTACCGCGGTTGTTACAAACATCTATTGTATGGCGTTTTACGATCGCCTCCGGAATGCAAACAGGAATCGAACTCCGGTACCGCGATAACGCCCGCAGGACAATCACCCGATACACATCAAGTTCCCCGTCCGCTATTTGTCTAATTGCATTTTATTGTTTTCAAAATTGCACTGATATTATCGTAAGTAATTGTGGAAGTAAGATAAGCTTTATGCGAGTGAAGCTGATTGCTCAAGTCTATGGTAGAGAAAGGCAGATCCATCAGTTAGGCTTACGTAAATAAAATGATAATCATTGCTTCATTTGTGAAATCGTTTCTTCTTCTTTATCAATCGGTAGACATCCTAGTATCTTTTTGCATGGATTTCCACAGGTCTCGTTCTTGCGCCGCATGTATCCAACTGGTCCCTGTGAGTCGTCTGATGTCGTCGGTCCACTTAGTGAGGGTCTGCCAACACTGCGGTTTCCGGTATGGGGTCTCCACTCCAGCAACTTTCGAGTTTGGACATAATTGAGGCCCAAATACTGAAAAAATAATTACCTAATTTGAATATAAAGCATTTTTTACCCTAAATTAACACTTTTAGTGGTAGTTTAGTGCGATTTATTGGATTTTCAAGTAGGTATATATTTTCATGGAATCGATTTTCCGTTCGTCTCTGAGTACTTGGGTGAATAGAATAGAATAATTTTTTATTCAAATAAACTTTTACAAAGCGCTTCTGAATCGTCCAGTGAATCTACCACTGGTGAATTTGCATTTGACCATCTGTCAGTCTGTCAGGGCTTCATTCATATCATAACTCATAAACAATAATAAAATATACCTATATTTATGTAATCAATGGCCCAAAGCGGAACATGTTATAAACAGTTGTAAGAAACTTAATGCGAAGGGGGCGCCCCCTAGAATGGAAGCAAATTACGAATTTGACCAAGAAAACTTCGTTGAAAATCCTCTTCGTTGAAAGTTGGTACTTTGAATGTCATTGCGTCCCGTCCAGAGATCTAGCTCTAGGACCTAGGACCTAGGCACGCCGTGCCGTTAATCAATTAACTATAAATAAACCAAGCTTGACAGGTCCAACTGGTCCACGCCACCACGCCGCGGACAGACGGACATCTGTCCCGGGTTCTCATAGCACCACATGCAAAAACATTGCATTATAACATTCCGAACATACTAACTTGAATGTTTTTGTATGCCGCATTTGGTATTGTGCTTTTTGCGAACTGAAGTATACCTTAATTGAATATTTGAACATAAATTGTATTCGTTAGCTCGTTTTTTTACCCTGGATTGTTTGTCTAGGCTACAGTATTGCACTTGACCAAAATGTGTATGTACATACATATGCATACGTACATACGTATATATTATGTTACGGGTAATACTAGAAGATGTAGTAAACCTAGGTTTATACGGGTTTACTTAGTATTGACGGGTGTAACATTATCCAGTAAGCATTGGATACACCTAGGTTAGGTTAGTAAATGAGTGGGTAAACCCCGAATTAAAACTTATTTTCATTATTATTTGGACATTACCCAAAGACCTTGGGTAATACTAAGTAAATCCGGGTAAACCTTGGGTAAACCTAAGTTCATTCCAACTTCCAACCTTACCCGTAACTTATACATACATAAATACACAGTTCATGCTTGTGTGAAGTCCTGAGTGACGGTGACAGTTATCGTGGTGCTACCGTGACGCGTCGCTGTTGTCACTCTTTTAACACGACTGCCCAAAAAAAGGAGTGTAATGTTTTCAGGGTTCATGTCTGATGATTGAGATCTATAGATAGTTGCTATGAACGGCACAGACTCAAGATATAGGTTAAAGCAAGACACAAATATGCTCTGACATAAATCTGTCTCGTTTTAACTCTGTCTTGAGTCTGAGCTGAGTGAGAGTGCGGTCTATAGACTTCAGCCTTAGTTTCTGAATTACTTTATTCCATTACTTCTGAATGCCTGAAAAGATTTGGATGTATGTGTGGTATCGTTAGTATACTTACATTATCCCGAGTGACACTGGCTATTATTCTATTTTATTTAATAATTTACTTGTTTTACCCGAAGAAGGGTAATGTTTTTATATGTATGTATGGAATAAGTAACGAAAAAGAAGAAGCAATCGTTAATAAGTTTAGATTTTATCATAAATACAAGCTAAAATGGTCATCCAAGCCATTGTTATTTAAATAATCAATTTTATATAAAGGAAACAATATGCCGCAGGCGACAGAAGGGCGACAGCTCTAACCAAACTGCGTAACTAAACTATCCTTATCAAAATGAGCTTTGCCATTAAAGCATTAAGGGTCATCAAGTCTGATTGTTCAGTGGTTTGAACATAGGAAGCTTTTCCTGACAAACTTACTTATGTAGTTGGATGTGGGAAAATTAGCTTTATATGTATGGAGTAAAGAGAGTTGAAAGAAGAAAATTGATTTTGGTTAAAGCTGATCGCATACTAAGCTGCTTGTCTCGCACTCGATGAACATATTTTTTTCAGTGCTGAGAGATCTAACGACGTATAGTAGTATAGTATATAGTACGTAGCATAATTTATATAGTAATTTTCTTTTACAAGGAACGAACAAGTGGTGTGTCACATAGACATAATTCTCCTAATCTCTTTAGTCTTTAGTTGCATAGCGCCAAAAAAAGAAGCTCCAGATTCTCTACGGAAACTTTGATATGCTCAAACGATCATAAACGGCTTTTTTTTTAAATATATAGACTAACGCTTGGCTGCGATCACACCTGATGGTAAGAGAAGATGCAGCCTAAGATGGAACGCGCTTGCCTAGAAAATGCCTATTCACTCTTGATTTGAAGGTTGAAGCAGTTGTAATGACTACAAATTAGCCATTACAACTGCTTATACGTTGATTGGCAATATTACCTATTGGACTTCCAGAAAATTATTTTGAGTGATGAAAATCTTGCGGCGCGCGGGGATAAATGTGCGATCATCAAAGCTACTGTTGACTTACAAGTTTATTGTAATGTGTGAAGAAAAATGAACTTTATTCATATGGGATTTAGGGGATTAGAGGAGAAGGGAGTTACTGGTTCGGAATAGCATCCTGTGGTGTGCGCGTGCGGATGTGGTGGTCGTAATAAACCCATGAGCGGTGGGAAGTAGCAGCCTTGTAGGTTGTATGTATAGTTGTTCATTTTGTTACCAGAGTCTTGTGTTTTATAACTTTGGATGTACCTAAGTTTGGAAGTAAGTACTTATATTTATGGTGTAAGTATGGTATTTTGGTTTAGTAGAGCTGATAGTCGATGGGTCCCAAGGTGCTGGAGTGGCGACCCCGCACCGGGAAGCGCAGTGTTGGCAGATCCCCCACTAGGTAGACCGACGACATCAAATGAGTCGCAGGGAGCCGCTGGATTCAGGCGGCGCAAGACCGAGACTTGTGGAGGCTTGTGGAGGTCCATGTAAGAGACCTACGTCAAGCAATGGACATCTATAAGTCGATAAAGAACATGGTATTCTTAATTATTAAAATGTTTGTGTTTTATTGTTAACTGACTTCCAAAAAAGAAGGTGCTTCTCAATTCGTTATAATCTATTTTTTTGTAGTATATTCCCCCATTCCTCGAAGACACTTGGACTTCAGTTTATCTAATCTAGGGATATCTATCCAATTCTTATCCAAACATGGGATACTTAGGTACTCCAATAAGATGACATTACGGTTTCATAATCAGTCTCAAATTATTAGGACTTAGGTGAGATTGTAGCCAGGGATACATATATCTACATTAACAAAAATTAATTATTTTTATTAAGCCTTGAACCAGTGTTATGCTTAGAAGAATAGAGTCTCTGTAGAGCGCAGTAATTTATTCCTGCATTCAGAATGTTTGGAGTGTTTGAAATAAGAATTCCAGTGGTCGCACCGACGACGTTCCGTTGTTAAAATAAAGGGTCTCCAACTTCCCACCTGTACACGCATGAAGAACACTTGCATAATTAGTCCTCAATTCCTCATGCTACAGCCATTGTTTGACTGTTTGTCTTTGTCACCGCCATCAGAATACTCGCGACCGCCGTTCGACCAGTACGTCTCGTCGATCAGACCCTCTGATACGCAGAGCGACTTGCATCGATCGTATAAATATTACGAATATTAGCAAACATTGCAATATTGATTACATTATTCAGAATACAACTTGAACCGCGAACGTTCGATGAACTTTGAATATTACAATCAATATTCTGAATTTAATTTGCGGTTGATTTAAAATAATTACTCGTTAAATGTTTGTACTAATTATTTTTTCTAATTAGGGGATCTTCAAATTTTCGAGTTACTTGTGAACTTTGGTGACTATTTTCATTAATAATTTTAAAAAGATTTGAACTTTTTAGTGAATGTGTAATTAATTTCACATTTTTTTATGCGCAAAAGTTTTTTTTAAGTCGAGAACTTTGCATTCGTATTTAAAAACTCTTGGTGACTGTTTTTTTTTATTTTTGTATTCCGAAGTAATAGGAACTGTAGTGGATAGAGTGTACAGTAATTACGAGTAATTCCACATTTTTTCAAGTGTCAAAGTTTGTTTTGAATCGCAGACTTTGCAATCGAGCTTAGGAACTTTTTGAAACTGGTGTGAACTTTTCGAATTCCGGTATAATTGGAACTGTTTAGTGAATATCATTGCCGTGAACTGTGGACGATAATTCTTCGAGTAAACTGAAATGACCCCGATGGGACTTCTGTTCAAAGTGAACAGGTGAGTTCGTGAAGTGTGAAGTGTTTGCATTTGTATGAGTTTACTGTTTGTACGGAGATTTATTTTAATTTTAATTTTTTTATAGAGCTATTCCTTTCTAATTGCTAATATTATAAATACGAAAGTGTGTTTGTTTGTTGGTTTGTCCTTCAATCACGCCGTAACAAAGCAATGGATTGACGTGATTTTTTGCATGTGTATAGTTGGAGGACCGGGAGAGTGACATAGGCTACTTTTCAGCCCGGAAAATTATAGAGTTCCCCCGGGATTTATAAAACTAAAACCACGCGAGCGAAGCCGCGTGCCTCATCACGTTATACAATAAGTAGGTAGGTATATGATAGCTCCATCATACTTTATTGTACGTAGACGGGAACTGAGAATCATTTTGTTTAATATTTAACACCAAATTCATTTTATTCATCCAAAATATAGTTCGGCTATTAGCTATATTTGCGCTATATTTTTTTTTAAGAATATCACCCAACCTAATCTTCTCTAATATTCTCTTCTCCTCTCCAAATAAGCGGAAAACTTGTATTACAAGTGGGTACGACAATAGTGCATGGTTAGGGATCGAATCTGCGACCTTTCAGTTTTCAGTCCGATTCCTTAACCGTTGGGCTACTAAGGCCAAAATATTTGAACTCTGTGATGTCTGACGCGGTGACGAAGTATTAGTGTAAACGAAAGCTAATGGGTTGATTTTCAACTAGGTTATTTTTACTTCTAGGACGTACTGCTAAATTCCATCATAATGGCGCTGAGAATCCGATAGCAAACAGATAGTATCGTAATAAGAATCGATTTATAAGACCTAAGCGCTTTTGTGAAAAGGCCTATGGCAAATTTAAGTTCTATGAGGTGGTCTACCTTTGTTGATGATTTCCAGAATGTTCCACATCTATTGGCTCTATCAAAATTGACATAATATCTGATGTGTTTTGGCACTTATTTATCGCTTACAAATAGTGACAAATTGACAGTACAGCGAGGCATTAACTTATCATTGATAATATAGTATAAAGTATTGTGTGTTGGTAGGTACCTATCCACTTGCTAAGACTGTTTGTTTATTGGAATGGTAGCAGATAGATGTCATGTATATTGCTGAGAGGTGATGTGATAATTTTATCTTGTTATTTATTTTATTTATTAAACTGATTGGTCTACTAAACGTCTCTTCAGTGGATGGACTTAAGTTTAAATCTGAAGCTTTAACGTTCTATAGTTTTGTATATACGTTATTAATTATTATTATTGATGAGATTGAAAAGTAGCCAAATGGCTTCTAGGCGTTATACAACTTTTGTTCTTTCTGTCGTTAACACAACGTTTAAATATCTTTAAAATGTAACGTAATTAGCATAGTATTATAATAATTATGTAGGTATTTCATTACTTTTGCATTATCTTCCAACTAAATAAGATGTCTTTAGATAATATTGTGGTAGGTTGGTAGTCAAATGTAATGTCCATGTATAATGTATATGAATTAAGTATGCAGTAGGAAAATTTAATGAATATAATTGTTTACGTTCATTTTTAATGGTTATTGTTTAACAGAAGGAACTGTTATTTTATGTGGTATTGTAAGTGAAATTATAATTACGGGTATAACAGTACTTTGAATACGCCAATGATTGAAGAAGACGTTTTAAAAGCTTTACCTGCCTAGCTTAGCGCGTGAGAAAAATAATAAGAAACGAAAGTAAGTACATACCTTATGTTTGTTTATAGTAGAAATAAAAGAGCTTTTATCCAGAAGCTACCCTAAAGGTTTTTAGTTCATTTATCCTCTCCGATGCGAAGTCTGGTTAAATAGGGGATGAAAGTTTGTATGAAAGTCCATCATTTTTCAAATTAAATCAATGAAACTTGGTATTTTGCCTATTAATTAAAAATAAAGAAGGCCGTGTTTCACAGTTTTTGAAAATTCCAATCCAAAATTTATTTCCACGGCCACGCGGATGAAGTCGCTAGTTCCTCATAAATGCTTATCTACAATGATAGCTGTGTTTAGCATGTAAAGTTGAGGGCTATACGGAAGCGCGACTGGTTTGCGCGGAAGATCCTATTACTCGGGAACTAACGGTCGTCATCTCGACACGCTCAGAGTAGAGCGTCGGGTTTCACATCGTTACTAGAACGCTGTATGCAAATCACAAGTTTTATTTCCCGGGCTTATTTTTGACTCATTTCAAACAGCATTGAATACATCTAATACAAACTACGCCCGAAATTCGATCATACCGCGCTTAACTCAAACATACAATACTCAGTACTCGCATCTTGACATATTTCACCTATCTAAACCTCTTTTTAAAAAAGGGATCATTAGCTTACATCGCACAAAAAAGACACACAAACAAACACACACACAATCACTAACACACGCACACGCATCCACGCGAACACACATTGTGAATACTCTAATTGTTTTTATTTTTACTCTCAATTCTGAAAACTACTCTTAATCAACAATCATACTGTATTACGAATACTCTGTTAAACTTTATATATATATATATTTTAAATTCAAATAATGTAATCATTTTTGGCGTAATCTTGTAAAATTGTGTTGTAAACGCTGTTGATTACCAATAAATAAATAAATAAGTAAATAAATAAATCTATCTAAACTTTAATTTAGCGGAAATTACCTACTTTGGAACTAACGACAACCTGAAGATAGACTTATTACTAAGCCTCCGTACGTCCGTCTGTCCGTCTGTCATACTTCATTGCTGCAGGCCGTGTCCATATAAAAGTGCTTTCGTGGTGTTGGTAGCTATAGCCTTTCATTCTGTCCGGTCCTCGGCTTTTCTGATTGCGGTTGTAAGTGGAAGGCCAGTGAATGATTTGAACTGCCTAACCAGCGGCTAGGTGATCGAATACGTGGTCTTTTCCCCTCCACCTTGTCTACAACTGTAAGTTTTTCAGGTTACTAGGCAGGGAGTCGGGCAATATGACCAAAATAGTTAAGAATTTTTGCTTCTTTTACAAATGTCGAAATTCGGTGATGATTGATAAATAATTTATTTATCAACTAGTTGATTCCCGCGACTTCGTTCGCGTGGATTAAGGTTTTTAAGCTATTGCATAGCTTCCATCGCGGGCCAGCGTGGAGACCGAATCCAGAAATTCCGTAACGAAAATAACCTGACACGGGACTCCTCTACGGTGAGCCGCTAGATGGCGTTGATAAAAAATGCTATGCAATAATAGCTTTACCGCGGCAGTCCCCGAGTGCCACACTTCTTTTTTAATTCCCGCGGGAACTCTCTTATTTTTCGGGATAAAAAGTAGGCTATGTGTTATTCCAGACTATAATCTATCTCTGTGCCAAGTCGGTTTAGTCGTTGCGGCGTGATTGAGTAACAAACATCCAAACATCCACACTTTCATATTTATAATATTATTATTAATAGTAGGATAAATAATAAATAACTTATTTATCAATCAAAAGATCCAATAAGCATCACGGAACAGAAATCCGTTTGACCCGAACGCCGGTCGACGGTATTCATTAAACCAACGTATAAACGGTCAGTAGCTATCCCGGTTTTGCAAATGCTTTACGTAAGACCGCGATGTGTGGCGCAATGCAATTGTGTTGTGTACTGTGTACACGTAGTGTACATGTAGTGTACAACCAAACAAACAAACGGTGCATCTCATTGACACACTTCCAACGGTACGCTAATTGGAATGCGAGGAATCTTGAAGCGATTTTTGCTAGAAAATGCAATGTTAATAGACCTTACACGTATAGGGGAGAAGTGGCATGAAAGAGCCAAGTTTTGAAAGAGCCACTTGCAATATTTTAGTAGTTAATGAACGAATTTGGTTGGTAGTTTTATTTTTAAGTGGCAATACTGATTGCCCGTCACCCACAAACATTTGACAGTCCACCGAAAATAACGTACACCGGCACATGAAGTCAAAGTTTTTGGCAGTAAAAAGTAAGTATTTTGTATCATTTAACTTGTTTTTTGGTATTTTATTGTAAACAAATACAGGCAAATGGATTTTAGATTAAGTTTGTGCATATATTTGGCCATTAAACTGTGTAAAAACTGTGTTGAAAAAGTTTTGATATTGTTGTTATTTTAAAGTTTATATTTTTTTAAAGAATTAGTTATGAAAGAGCTGGGTGAATGGGCCTTAAAAGAGCTGGCTCTTTCGTAACCGGCTCTTTCATAACCCTGCATTTGAATTTTGATAATAAAATAAAATAATAATAAATATCTATAAATATGCATTTTTTTCATATATTATTAAATTATTTGCTTCAGATATTGCATTATGGAAATGCCAAATCCATAAAAATGAAAAAGACCCAAAAAATCGGTAACTATTTTTCAAGTTAGGCAACTTGTAAAGGAAGCATATCTGTCATAGGGAATTAACCCCTTAAATTCTAACAAATTTAATGAAGACGAATTTTATCTTCATATGCCATCTGTCACAGTCTAACGAAGGTAATGAAGTGAACTTGGATAAGGAAAATATTGAAATTAACTTAAGATCAACACCTCCGCCTACTACAAAACCATTTGAAGCTCACGAAGAAAATGAGGTTGTAACAGACCAGATTATCAGACCATCTCCCCATTTAACCTCTACCCCTACGGTTGCGATTCCGAGTACTTATTCTTTCTTTGTTTAATTTTAAAGATTTTTATTAATCACACTTCACGTCACACTAATATTATAAAGGTGAAAGTTTGTGTGTATGTGTGTGTGTGTGTGTGTGTGTGTGTGTGTGTGTGTGTGTGTGTGTGTGTGTGTGTTTTTGTGTGTGTGTGTTTGTTACTCTTTCACGCAAAAATACTAGATATATATAAAGAGATAAATTATACACTGGATTAATAATTGGGCTACTTTTTATCCCAGAAAATTAAAGAGTTTCCGCGGGAATCAAAAAACCTTAATCTACGCGGATAAAGTCGTAGGCATCATCCACTAAAAAATAATCTAATCTGAATAATATGTCAAGATTAACGCGTTTGTTAAAATTACTTAAAATTAATGACAGAATTAAAAATTGCTTAAAAATATCATTAATTTTTAAAAAGGATTTGAAGGGATCGCCTTTTTGATTTTTTTTCAATAGTGTAATTATTATTATTTTATATAATTTTCACAATTACATTTTATAACACAGACTGGCTCTTTCATAAATGTTAGTAGCTCTTTCAATACCGAAATGTTATGAAAGAGCCGAAAGACACATTTTTTTAAAATGAATATTTCGTTGATTTTTTCATAGTGTTTAAGATTTTTTCGCATGAAATTACCTAGTTTAATAAATGAATAATAATTTAAGAGAAAAAAATCATCATTTCTTTCATTAAAAGTGTATTTTTTGAGTCGTTTAGTAAACTGGCTCTTTCATGCCACTTCTCCCCTACATATTTTTGACGACCTCCCTGGCGCATTGATGAGCGCTGTGGTCTTATAACTGGGAGGTCTCGGGTTCAATTCCCGACGTACGACGATACGGCGTAGACCCTATGATAGCTACGGCGTCATCCGAGGGGTTTGAAAAAGCGTAGAAGCTTTTTTTATTGGATGACAAGATACTTAACTGCGATCTCACCTGATGGTAAGGGACGATGTAGTCTAAGATGGTAGCGGGCTAACTTGGAAGGGGTATGGCCTAATCTGTTTCTATACGCCATCGTAACGGAATGCTAAATCGCTTGGCGGCACGTTTTTGACGGTAGGGTGGTAACTCACCAAGGCCAAAGCCTCCCACCAGACCAGACCAGAGACAATTTAAAAATTATGAATGAATTCCCAAATTATCCCCGCCGGAATTCAAACCCCAGACCTCCCAGTTATAAGTGCTTTGAGCCCTAGGACTCGCAAAGATTGGAGGTCTCTTTTTTTCTTCTGTGAGTCTCAGATTTAGGCTAGAGTAGATTTTTTCACCTGAAGGCACTCACGGCGTTTGCATATTTTAATCGATCACGTATCGACATATACACCCGTGATAAGAATTAATCCAACCTGCCATCGTCAAAGCATAATGAGTACCGCTGCGGTGTCCTAAAACTGTTAAGTCAACAGCGGGCTTGTGTTTCCACTGAGCTATCTGATAGCGTATGTCAGATGGAACATAACTTACTGCATACATGGCTTTCTATTGTACACATGATACGCAAGTTTGTTTGGAAATAAGATAGTGGCGGTAGCGTCACGTCTTTGGCGGACTTTTCAGAAGTTGGTGCTGTGTAGGTACTACTGTAGTTATGAGATCACAACTTACTCTTTACCTTTAAGTATTTTAGAGCCTGCTCTGACTTAGCTCGAACTTAAGATAGAGTTTTTTTTAATAAAGAATATAAGCCAAGCTGAACTTGACTGATATTCTCCTCTTCCCTCCAAATAAGAGAAAACTTGTGCTAGGAGTGGGTATGACAATAGTGCAACGGGTGGGGATCCAACCTGCGACTTTTCGGTTTTTGGTCTGCAGCTTTAACCGTTGGGCTATTGAGGCTTAGAGTTAAAACGAGAGACAGAGGCTTGGATATAAATCTGTCTCGTTTTAACTCTGTCTTGACATTGAGCTGAGTGAGAGTGCGGTCTATAGACTTCAGATAGGAGAATAATAGTCAACTTGAGCTTGGTTCATATTGTTAAGAAAACATTTGAATTCTTCTGGACGCCCGAGCCTATCTATATGCAAGTCAGCTACAATGAAGGTCAGCAAAATTCCTCCTTATCCAAGTGGAAGATATCACTTCCTTAGTAGTAGTTTCCTTTCTCTGACGTAGAAAATCCTCTTATGGTGGGTGTATGAGCTAGGTTTAAGAACTTTAAGATCGAACGCAACTGAATGGGTCTAACAAAGTATAACTATTACGAACATAACTTGGTGTTCTTGTGCATTTGGGCAAGCTTCTCAACGTCAGGCACTGCAGCCCTCCAACTTGTAAGAAAAATCACCGACGAAAAGTTGCAGGCTTGTCGGTGTGTTATAGGATAGTTACTCGTATATTTCGGTGAGTGTGCTCAGGAGCTCTTCGATCTTGTCCCGCCTTCACCTTTTTACCACCGCACTGCAAGACATAGGGAGACCTACCACCCCCACGGACTACGTCGTTGATATTCCATCTACGCGCACTAAGCGCTTCAAGTCTTCATTCCTGATCCGTTCGGCTAGGGTCTGGAATGCTCTTCCAAGATCTGTGTTTCCTAACACGTACAATTTGGGTATCTTTAAAACAAGAGTGAATAGACATCTTCTAGGCAAACGCGTTACACCTTAGACCACATCATCACTTTCCATCAGGAGCGTGTGCCCATAATGTATACAAAAAAAACTATTATATGTACTTCTTGTAACATCGTACTAACTTATTGTGCAGTTACTCAATGTTAACCCAATAAGCTGGCAGCAGTCTAGAATAGATACTTTGAACATGGTGGTCGGCGAACGCATGTGGTTTCCCATCGGTTTCGGTTACAACTGGTTGCTTTGTTTTGAACTAGATACGGGCTTGCATGTTGTAACACTGGTAAATTAATGATGGACAAAAGATACGCCTTGAGATGTGTATACGTATAGATTAAGCTAAAGAAAATTCATTTTTGTTCAAAAATAATAATTTACGTTTTCCTCATGAGTTCTATTATGACTCTGCTATACTACACTACAGAAATTATTGTTATCTCATTTCTATTAACTTTCTTTAAACATTCGAATAGGAAAAAATTGGATTAAAATTGGATATACTACTTATATACAAATGAATTGCTGTTCGTTCGTCTGGCTAAAACTCGAAAACGGCTTGACCGATTTGTCTTTTTTATTTTGTTTGCGTTAATAAGGGTGGTTTAAAAACAAAATAAACTTAAGGAAACCCAAAAAAACAGCTGAAAAATCGAAGTTCAATGTGAATTTGACAATTACTTGGGTACATTTGAAGACCACGAGGGTGACATAGCCTACTTTTTTCCCGGAAAATCAAAGAATTCCCGGGGGATTTTTGAAAACTTAATCCACGCAGACGATGTCGTGGGCATTACCTTGTAAAATATAAAAGATGAATTTGATTTAAACTTCGAAACTTTCATGTAAATCACAATACGTGCATGGTTTATAGGAAACAATTAGTCATGTATCGTATAGAGTAATTAGAAAGTAAAGCGAAATTAATGAAGCGTTTAAACAGCGCGAAGAACAACCCATAACAAGCACTTACTAGAGCTATCTATATTAAAATCTACGCATAAAAGATTCACGAAGACCACAGTAATAAATGAGAAAGTTTCTAATGTTTGGTGTTTTTACCATTAAACTTTCAAATACATTTTGGCTTATTGGCAAATTATAAAGTTTATTCGATGTAGACAAAGTCGTGGTTAAAAGCTTATTCCTGGAAAAAATATTAAATATACCTTAGGAGGAAAGGTTACCGTAAAACACTTCGTATACACTTCGTACTACGTACGTACATATACTTACATATACTTGTGCACTGAAAATTAACCTCGACGATTTTCAAAACCTAGTTTAGTTGTACCTGCGGCTTGCTTATTAAAATGTATGCTTCGACTGAATATTTCAATTTTGCGTATTTTTATCATCAATTAAACGCTACTCATTTTTCTCGTTTCTCATATTGTATAATACCATGCATTCCTTTAAACCTTTGATAAACTCTCCGTCCTAAAATGTACCAAATAAATACCTAACTAGGTACCAAAAAGAAAGATGTCATGATGTCTCATTTAAGTATAATTAGCTTTTAATGTAAGGAAAATTGCATTCATCTCCGTAGTGTCCGTATGCAATATTACGGTCGTTTTCGCGTGACGATCTCTATGTTTCCGGACGAGCGTTTTGTTTAATAATCGGTTTAAGTGGGCATAATCGGCGCGACAGACCGTGCGTAAGAGATTTATTGATCTCGCAAAGGATTTTGCATGTATTATTAAATATTAATATTAATTTATAATAGTGTACGCGTTGTGGCAGAAACTTAGCAATTTTTTCCACGCGCCACTTTCGCTAATTTCTAATTTCTCACTGAAATTTTATAATTACTTAATAGTATCATCTTAATAATTGCTCCGTTGAACATTACCTACTCCTTTAATTAATTTACTAAGAAGATAAGTATGCTATGTAAGTCAATCAGTCGCTGAAGTGGCAATACATTTTGAAGAACGCAGCAGTCGAAAAGTCAACGTTACGATTCCCACCCGTTGTACTAATTATTGTTGTACCCACTCCTAACACAAGTTATTTGGAAGGAGGAGGAGAATATACGAGTAAATCAAGTTCAGCATACTTATATTAAAAAAATATAGTACTTGGGAGATGAAGTGATACTAACTTAGTGGACTGTAGTTTTCAAAAAAATATTTTTCTTTTTTACAAACTTATTTAAGTATAGTTGCTTTACTTAATAACAATTTTTGTTCGACACTTGTGTATATAGAAATAAAAACTCATCCAATTCAATTATAGCATAGTCCTACTTTACAGGCACTTAACTGTGTTGTCTAAAATAAAGACTCTACCATCGCGATCGATAGAGGTCTTAGAGGTAGATCTTTTTCGAAATCGGCGAAAAAACTCCTTTCAAGCGAGAAACTCTTCTCAAAAAAGCAACATTCGCATTCAAGCGTAAACCGGTAAACATATTAAAAAATAAACTTAGCATAAAATCGCAGTTAACAGTTTTATCATCAGGCATCATAATACATCGTGGCAGGCGATAGCATTAAAATGTTCGCTTTATGACGGACAACCACGTAATGTTATTTAACTATCGTTGGATAACTTGGACAATTCTATGCTAATAAGGAAAAAAGCAAAAGTGCATTAAACTGATTATCGAGCTATGCAAAACTATGTGCGTGAGTATCATCCATACTTACGAGTACCTTCAACACAGCCTAAACTCTTCTAATTCAAGAGGAGGAGACCTGTGACTTGAGACTGAAGATGCACGTACATTAAAACTATGGAACCAACTTCCTGCGACGGTGTTCCCACTAAATTACAACACGGCGGTTATTCAAGAGGCGGACCAACAAATTCCTGAAAAGCCGGCAACGCATTGGTGGTGCCTCAGGTGCTACAAATGTTCATGGGCGGCGGTAATCACTTAACATCAGGTGACCCGTCTGCACGTTTGTTCGCTAAAAATATAAAAAAAAGAAACGAATGAATGAACCTACACAACTTCATACAATAAGTAGGTACGAGTTTTTATAATTGCAATTCGCAATCTGATAAATGCACGCAAATAACCCAAGATGATATACACAGTTTCTTTGATACTTACTTAGAATTTTCATGGACCATTTCTTCTTTGTTTCCGTGATTATTTCATCCACTTTGTAAGATGAAAAGAATTCAGATTCCTTTATTAGCTTTGGGCATGTCATTCCTTTGTAATTTAATTAATATCTAAGTATCCAAGACGTTATTAGTCAGTATCCAATAATTGCCCCGTTCCGCTCCACGCAACGTTAATTGATTTCTGAAAACTGGTATAGTTACTTTAGTCTCTGATGTGATGTGATCATGTTGATTGTTACGTGCGAAAGAAATCTACAACCTATTTACTATACGAGTAAAAAGCCGACACAAACAAAACAATAATAGATCAATATTAGTTATATATATTGTAATATAATCCTAATCTAAATAAATAACCGGAAAAGATGACTAACATATCTATCAAGAACGTTCAGCTCAAATCACTGAATGGATCGGGTTGTTTGGTATAAAGATAGCTTAGCAGCTATCTGTTCTGGACAATAAATAAATAAATATACCAAAAATACGTCCTAGTGGAAAGCATTTTCGAAAATTCAACCCCTTAGGGAGTAAAATAGGGTGACAAATCGAACTTAACGAAAGTTAAGCTGCAGGCAAAAGCTACGAGTAGTAATATGTAAGCTTAAGATCCGGATTTTATTCCGTGAGAGTACCTTATACCTACACATATAAAACCATAACGCCACTCATGAACAGCTGGACCGATTGTTATGATCTTTCACGAATAATAGAATAACCTATTAAGCTATTGAGTTGAAGCTAATACATATTATTATGTTTCTATCAGTTGATAGGTAATGTAAGTTTTTTGTTTCAGCGAGGGATTGTTCACAAGTCCGGTGAATGCTTCACCTGTCGACTACGCCAAGGTAAGATTTTTTCCGTAAGATTAATTATTGTACTATAGACGGTTCACGGTAAAGATACCATTAACGGCTGAATACTGAAACCTAATCTTAATTATTAAGAGCGTAGAGCGTCACACAGACAGGCTGGGCCACTGTCAGTAGGTAATTCCACCCAAAAACCCAAAAATCATCTTTAAAATACAGTGAAAGTAGAGACAAGTTAGGTACCTTCTAAATTAAAATGAAAGAAAATTAAAATCTCATATCATATATTTTTTAATTCCTTTATTCCCCTAGGGGTTTCATCAATACTGAATATGTCACCCCCGTAAGTTCAACAATACATAAAATCTAAACTAAAATAAGAAATCTAAAGTGTTTTCTGAGTCGATCATTATTATAAAGCTTATATTTTTTTTTTCATCTCATTTTCATAATATTAACAACTAGCGGCCCGCTCCGGCTTCGCACGGGTATAAAATATATAGCCTATGTCATTCACTTCCTCTTCAATCATTCTATCTATTAAAAAAACCGCATCAAAATCCGTTGCGGAATTTTAAAGATTTAATACATAGGGACAGAGAAAGCGACTTTGTTTTATACTATGTACTTAGTGATTAATTAATATTCTCGTAACTCATAATATTAATTTCTTGTTTTCTGTATAATATGTATTTAGTGACTTGAACCTATTAGATTTGAGTGACTTGAAACACAGGTTGTACCAGTCCCCACTGTGAAATAATGATAAAGAAAATTTTAATATTATTATTGTTATTAAATAAAATAAAATAAAATTTAAACTATTGCACTGGCTGCAGTAAAATAATATACAGTTTATTTAAATTTTGTAATCAATACAAATATATAAATTAATAATGATACCTAAACTCTATCGACCTCTGTGTTTTTATAACAAACTCGCTTTGGGTGGTCACAAACCCATAAAGCGGTTCAGACAGTTGTCGCTAGGTGGCGTTGTATACAAGTTCTCGATATGAACAAAAGCTGCGGTCAAGCGACTTGTCGGATCTAGTTTTACTGACTTTTAACGAGCTTTAAAATCTAAATAGCTTTGATAAACAAAGAATTAAGTTTCTTGTTATTTTGTGAATGTTTGACTTAACCATTTTGTAGAAAATAAATAAAGGGTGCCTATGATTAATGTAGCCTAGGAATTAAAATGCTTGAACGCTTATCGCGTCACGCGGTACATTCATCCAAGCAATTTTGAAAGTCTTTTCTTATTCATATTTTTTACAGACTTTTGTCAAACCAGGGATATTGTAGAGTGCGTCTACAAATTTTTATTGTGCCAACGTTGTGTAAATAAATCAAAGTTAGTTTGCAAGGGGCGCGCTCTTTGCGTGCTTGAGAAAATAATATGGGTTACCTACCTTCTCCTCAAACTTGGAAATTCTACTACCTAAATATACTAAAATCTGCTTTCCGAACATTTTCCGGTGTCTTCTTTTCTTTTTTTGCCACAAGATGGCCTACATGAAATAAATAATTTTTGAATTTTGATTTTTTTAAAGTTTTAAGACGTAATAAGTAGGTAGGTATCTACCTAGATGGATTTTGCAGTTTTCTAAGTTGTGGGCTCGATCGTAATTGAATTTGAAATATCTTCGTGTGAACATTATGCGCGTGCGCGGAATCCATCGTCTTGAATTACGAATTGTGCGAAACTTGGAGGAGATTTGAATCGAACGAACACGATCTATGTACCTACTTACTTAACTAGGCCCTATTCCCATATATCGCTTAACTTTTAAATAATAAGTTAAGAAAAAACTACCTTGATGCTTCAATATGCTACAATATAAGTTATAATCCACGTAAGAAGATAGTAGGTAGGTATTAAGTGTAAGCTATTGTTGAGAGAATTATTAGGTATGATTAAATAACCAAAAAAAGCCAAACCTAAAAATGTAGGTATAAAATTGTTATTATACGATCCTAAGTTTTGATGTCTTGTTGATTTTAGGATCAAATACCGTAAGTCTGTAACTGTTTAATAAAATTATCATTTTTTTTGTATTAATTACTTTTATTGAAATTTCATCTGATGGTAGGTGATAATGACGTCTAAGATGGAAGCGGGCTAATGTCGAAAAAGTACCTATGGGGCGTGCTAGATGTAAATTCCTAATTATGTATCATTAGGCAGCTACCAACTAGAATTCATAGAAAAACAAACATTTCCAATTGGATTTGTAAATAATCCAAATCCACGCCATAGAACCTTGTCTATGGAGACTTTAAAGCCTACATGTTACAAGTATGTAAGAACATAATATTATTTAAGTTTGAAGAATTCCATAACATAATAAACAACGTTTTTCTCTCACAAAGTCGTGACTAACACACAACAACTACAAAAAGCGTTAAACATGAAAATGATTCACATTTTTTCAAAGGCCAATTGAAAAAATGATCATTGATTTCGGATCCACGTGGAAGGCTCAATTTTGGTCCTTCGAGCCGGATAAATTTAAATTGTGTGTGCGAAGTGAACACATTCGCAACGGTGGTCATAAAACAAAATTTTTACGCTTTTTACTGAAGGTCGTGCGGTAATCTTTGCCCAATAGTGTAACTACTAACAATTGCCCAACCTCCATGGCGCAGTGGTGAGCGCTGTGGTCTTATAACTAGGAGGTCTCGGGTCCGATTCCCGGCGGGGGCAATTTGGGAATTTATAATTTCTGAATTGTGTCTGGTCTGATCTGGTGTCAAGGCTTTGGCCGTGGCTAGTTACCACCCTACCGTTAAAGACGTGTCGCCCAGCGATTTAGCGTTCTGGCACGATGGTGTCTACGAACCGATTAGGGGTATTGGTTGAATCTACACTGCCATACCCCTTCCAAGTTAGCCCGCTACCATCTTAATAGCCCAACGGTTAAAGGTGCAGACCGAAAATTAAAAAGTCGCAGGTTCGATCCCCACCGTTGCACTATTGTCGTACCCACTCCTAACACAAGTTTTCATTTATTTGGAGGGGAGAGGAGAATATCAGTCAAGTTCAGCTTGGCTGATATTCTTTAAAAAAAAAAATCTTAGACTGCATCATCACTTACCATCAGGTGAGTTATAAAACCACAGTTATAAGACCATAGCGCTAAACCACTGCGCCAGGGAGGTCGTCAAATCAAGTTAATCGGTCAATTATAAATCAATAGTGTCTGTGTAAATGATATTGTTTTGGCACGATACCGCGATACCGCCTCGACGCGGCCCGGCGGGGTCACTCACCCCGCGGAACGACCTTGCAATGCTAACCGGTCACCTGTGCCACCGGTTGACGATCATACAGCTGTGCGATTCTCTCAAAACAAATATCATTCGGTAACGATATTGCCGTTCGGCCCCTTCGATCACAAAAAAATAAGTGGATATCGCATGTTAGTCCGATTTGTGTAACCACTAAATATGAGTGCAAGATCATTCATCGCTAGCTAGTCTGTCATCGAACATTGACGTGAAGCAGTTATTTCAGTGTCAAGGAACAATGATGCATTTGAATAATAGTTGAAGTATGAAGTCTTAATCCACCTGATTCTGTAACTCAGTGCCTATCAACGACGATAGGCATATTTTATCCATTGAAAGTTTGAAGAGAAATGTCATTTACGATTTCATAATAAACTTTCAATGGATAAAAAATATAATATTTCAGTGGCTTTCATTTTTTCATAGGCACTGAGTTATAGAATCAGGAGGCTGGAAACGCTGTCATCCCATTTTATGCCCATCCAAGCTCTATGCTGAGATCTATAGAGCGATCTCTGACTCAGCTCAGACTCAAGACAGAGGTTAAAACCGGACACAAATATGCTCTGACAGAAATCTATTTCATTTTAACTTTGTGTTGAGTCTGAGCTGAGTGAAAGTGCGCTCTCAGCCCTAGAGCCGTTTCACACGATGCGTTGCGGTGGCGGCGGGGCGCCTGATTGGTATTGCTATGGCGTCCTATATATAGAAATATCCATGGTATGCCACACGGTGCACTCCGACGCCACGTCGTCACACCGGACATGCAACCAGTGAGACGGGGCGAGGCTCTCCTCCGTGCGCATACGCGTGGTGCCTAACTGTACGATTATTACACAGTGGTGTAGTCCTCTTGTTCTCGTACCGGTCCATCAGCATCGGTCAGCGGTCTTGCCGTCTTTGTCTAATTAGACAGTGTTATTGTATACCTGTTTCGCTTCCAACCGTGAACTATGGAGCAAAGCGGGCATGTGATTAATGTCGGCTTCGGACGCTAGATGTCTCTGATTATAATATTTTGTTGTACTCTACTTTGCATAGTTGCATGCAGGCAATTTTTGCAGTCAATTTTTGCTGTGAGCCAAAAATCGTTATTTATTAATACGTAAGTTATGTGCTAGGTAATTAAATATTTTACATACGGTTTAGGCAATTAATTGTTAACTAGCTTTTGCCTGCGACTAATGTTATAGTTTTTGAAAGTTCCACGGGAATCCTTTGTTTTCCCGGGATAGTAAAAGTATCTTGTCACTCTCTAGGGCCTGAAATATATACGTTATAACATGGTTATAACCATGCAAATAATCACGTCGATCCTTTGATTTGATGTTTCGTGATTGGTTTGCAATCCAAAAAATAAACAAAACACAAACAAACAACACAACATAATAATGGCCAAGTCCACAAAGCTTACATTTTTTTTCACTTTATCAACTAATGGACGTCCGCTACTGGACATAAGTCTCTTGCATGGACCTCCACAGGTCTCGGTCTTGCGCCGCCTGAATCCAGCGGCTCACTGCGACTCGTTAAGCTTACACACTCCCAATTTATTCATGTCTAGGTTTTACAGTGTAAACGTCCACATCACTCTAGTGTAGCCTGCTTGTAGAGTGCAAGTAATACACGCAAGTTGCAGGTCGTGAGAACCAGCGCTACAGGAACTAAATTATTAGCTGTAGCTTAAGCTATATAGGTACTTTACAGCGTGTGCTATGATAAGCTTCTTATGCAGCTTGCTCCTAGACTTTTTTTATTTATTTACTAGATAATGCCCGCGACTTCGTCCGCGTGGATTGAGGGTTTTTAAGTTCTACGGGAACTTTTTAACGTTCAGGGATAAAATGTAGTCTGCGTTAATCCTGGGTATGAGTTATCTCCATCCCAAACAGCCAAATCGATTCATTTGTTGCAGTGTGAAGGAGTAACCAACACACACACATACAAGCACGCGCCCACACACACACACTTCCACCTTTATAGTATAAGTGATAATTTATTGCACCACAAAAAGACAAAAATAAAGTAGGTAAACTTAACACCGGGAGAGGACCTGGAAAGTGGCATAGGCTACTTTTCATCCTGGAAAATCAAAGAGTTCCCACGGGATTTTTAAGAATAATTCTACGCGGACGAAATCCCGGGCGTTAGCTTGTTAATTAATATAATCTTCAATTGTATAATAGGTACCTACTTATGTACCTATTTCCACAATTTTTATGCTCCGTTGAAATATAAAGGTATCGGGTTCGAATCCGGCCGCTCCAAACAATATCGTCCCCTTTCAAAAGGGAAAGGGGTGAATAGATAAAGTTTTTCGGTTTCCTATTATTCGAAGTTTAGATCGGGTTTCTATTATTCTATGGAGAATTTGAAATGCATGCTATCTTTTGTTGATCGTAATAGATTTCAATAAAGCATTCTAAAATTTTAGACCACAAAAATGAAGAAAAGAAAGTTATCGGGTTTCTTGAAGAACGGTAGAAGAGTAATACATAATTGTAAATTTTTAACCGACTTCAAAAAAAGGAGAAGGTTCTCAACTCGTCGGAATCTTTTTTTTTAATGTATGTTCCCCGATTATTCGTAGACGCCTGGAGCGATTTGGAAAATTCTTTTTTTGTTTGAAAGGGTATACTTCCCAGGTGGTCCCATAGTCATCAGGTCAGGATCTGATGACGGGATCCTGGAAAAATCGAGGAAACTCTTCAAATTTTATAGGCACAATTGATATACTTTGTAGTGGCGTTTGAAGTTGGTTTTGTAAAAAGATTTTTTACATTTATTGTACACCAGCTTTTGCCCCCGCGACTTCGTCCGCGTGGAATTAGATTTTGGAGTGGAATTTTCAAAAACTGTGACACACCTACTTTTTTATTTTTAACTGAAAGCTCAAATACCAACTTTGATAGAAACAGCTTGAAAAATGACGGAGTTTCATATAAACTTCCATCCCCTATTTAAACCCCTTAGGGGTGGAATTTCCAATAATCCTTTCTTAGTGTGCGCCTACGTCATAAAAGGAACAAACTGTAAAAATTTCAAGTTTCTAACTTCAGTAGTTTAGGCTTCAGTAGGTTAGGTTTAGGTTAGGTTTGATATCTCAGTCAGTCAGTCAGTCAGTCATGACTTTGAATTTTATATATATATAGATTGTATTCAGGTATAGCAAACTCAGAACTTAGCTAAAACTATATTGTGTTGTATACAGAAGTATACCACTTTACTATTTCTACCCATGTCTGTGCCCATATACATAGAAAATGCAAACAATATGACCACCATCAAGATTAAATTTCTCAATATCTAAACAAAAAAAACCATATCAAAAACTAGTTAAGCGGTTAATCCTATGAATAATAAAATGCATATCCCATTTCTATTTCAACAAAAGCATTATATTCCGTGATGTCTTTAATTTGAATGGGGCGATGTCAAACGGTCACTCCGGAGACGTTCCCTCACGTCTCCCCAACAATTGTTTTCAGCTATTTTACATCAAAATGGACCGAATAAAGCGTTCAACTTAATATTATTGTGCCTTATGAATATAGTCAAATTGGGTCCTTTTCAGATCAGGTCGGTGAACTCTATCTTCCCATATTTTTTTTGGGAATTAAGGCTGAATACAAACTCTTGTACTCAGTGGTTAATCACAAGTTTTTAAAGAGTTTGTAATATTGCACGTTGAAAAATTATGAATTTTTCAATAAGTAATTATTTTTCTTGACTACATGTAAAATCATAGGTTATCGTAAATATTAATTAAGAGTTATGAGATGATTAAAACAGAACACTAAATTATTTCAAGAAGTTCATGGCACAAATTATAACCTACATTTTTGTAATAGGTAATTCAATTGTTTGTCCCGTAGCGCGTAGGTATGTTCTTGCAATTCAGGACGACGACACGTGGCTCATGGTTGTGTGTGTCATATCTAACGCCTAACCGCTCCCACCTAGGCTCCTGACAGGCACGTACACTTACGCCATGTACATGTACACGACGTAACCACAAGTAAAGTTCACGCACCCTCGTGAATCCAGTTTCTGCTCTTTCCCTTTCACTTTTAGACATAAACAAGAGATAAAAACCATAGAGTGTAGAGTTTGTGATAGCCCTAAAGCTCCCTTACAATATCTCCAAGAATTTATTAATGTCCGAATACATTACTTGAGAGATGTTATCTTTGTTTGATTTGAATCATATCTGTTATGGCCATGCGTCCTATTTGGATTGAAAAACTTATGGCTCTCACGTTTGTTTTATTTCTATGGTAATTTATGATTATAAATAGCATAATGGTATTGTGATGTTGTTTATGTTTAGGTAATCTATGACGACGGATTTGATGACGTCATCCGAAGGATGACTTGATTCCTGACCTAAGTAAAAGGAGATGCAGATGGTCGCGCTGACTTGAAAATGATATTATTATGATAGTTTTAGATCTGTTGGATGGAAACTTTCTTTACCTTCATATTGAAAGTGATAGGCATTTTCTCAACAAGCGCATTCTATATGAAGAGCATCTTCACTTACCATCAGGTGTGATTGTAGACACTTACGTACTTACGTTTATCTCCGAGATCGACTTTGTTCATTTACGTTGCTTGATTGCAAACTTTTGGACAAAGCAACTTTAAACTGTTCCAAGACAAATCCCTTGAATTTTTAAATGCACTTTTTGATTACTAAGTGGCTTTAAATCCCTTGAATTTTTAAGCACATAATAGGAATAAAATTAATCTGCACAGAGGAAGTCTTGAAGAATGGCTAGAAGGGTAAATATAACGGTAAAACAAAAAGCACCGCTTCTTAACAATTAACAGGAACGAGAAATCAGTTAAATCTCTAGTTCACAGAACACCGCGCCACAGCTTATCTCGTCGCCGCGTTGCTGGTCATTTGTCGCCCTCTGCCGCCCTTTCCCACGCGAGTAATTCTGTGCGTCAACTGTCAACTGCGCGTGTGCGTTGCACCACCGCATGAAATAGGGTGAAAGCGCAAAGCATAAACTGTTTGTGTATCATCTATTGTGGAACGAATAATAAACCCGAAATAACTGATGTAGTATTTATTATAAAAGTATTTGTAAAATAACATTGGACAAGACCGACAAAAAAATGCGTGCGCGGCTCGATAGCGGAAGAGGCGCCACCAGGCGACGGCTCGAGGGGCTACTTTTCGTCTTTTTCGTGGAGCCTAAGCAACGATCCATTTTAAGTTCAGCCAACATCTATCTGTCTTTTATCTTCTATCCTACTAATGCGATATAAATGCGAAAGTTTGGATGTTTATGTTACTCAATCACGGTACAACGACTGAGCCGATTTGGTACAGAGATAGTTTAGTCTGGAATAACACATAGGTTATTTTGTATCCCGGAATCGGCTTTGCTTCAACTGTTCACAAGATAGATAAGCGATACATTGGAACTTTTGTTTGAAAAGAGCAACTGCTGAGTTTCTTGCCGGCTCTTTTCAGCAGAATCTGCATTCCGAACAGGCGTCTCAGGTGTCTCGTTTTGTTATAAGAGTCACAAGTTTCCCTACATGATATAAATAACTTTGAATTTTGATAAGGTCAAAGTTTTCTTGAAATGGTAACAAATTGATCACTAAACAATGCACTGTGCGTGCATACCAGTGTCAGCTTAGCATAGCATTGCGCCGGACATATGGACACACATTCGTATCGGAGCTGACTCACCGCGGCCATAGATCACACGTTCATTTTATTTCATCTCTTTGTGACGAAAGTGTATTACGTTTAGTTACGTTACATGGGCCGTTCTTACAAGAGATTAACGAAAGTAGGTATATTTCTTTGATATTTCTATAGATAACTATGTAAGATTTCGGTGAAAAACTAAGATTTTGAATATTTCTAAATTGTCAAAATTTTATAGATATATTTTAACTTTTAGAACAAACGAGCGATACACGAGCGATAACGAGCTGTCACGATTGTAAGTAGGGTTGCCAGATTTTTTTTCAGCCTATAAGTGACAAATGGTTAAATGGCAAAAAATACGGGATTTCAGTTTTTTACCCGGGACAAATAAAAAACAAAATTATTTAGTGTCATTTTTTATTATTTTTTTTATTTTTCCGAGGATCGAGTCAGTTTTAACATTGTCATTCTGACACTAACACTGTCATTGGTTGATGCGGGCTGCGAGTGCAAGTTAGTAGCGAGACGAGTACTTTTTACGAATGTTGCGTGTGTGAATACTTAGATCGATTTCATAATGACAAACGACCTACGGTTCAAATACGGGACAGAGTCAGTCCCGCCGGGGCATTTTAAACTATGCCTAAAGTACGGGATGTCCCGGGAAATACGGGACGTCTGGCATCGCTAATTATAAGCCACAAAGGTTAAGTCAAATTAGCTCAGAAAGTAAGAACTTTACTATCTCTCAAGACTATATTTTACTCCAGGCAGCCTACCCCCCTCAAACCTACCTGTAGCTTTTGTAAACCGAACGATGTCCTCTATATAAAGGTTTGTTAGGATTTTTTTACTTATTCTATCCTTACCTTGCAGTTTTCATCTTACCAATGAGTACATAGGGCACTCAGTTATGAAGTGGAAGTGGTTTTACGTTAGCCATGGTCACCCTCCTCATAAAGCCATGAAACATTATGTGACAATATGATAGATTCCCTCGGCCGCATTCGAGGCGCTTTGTTTGGGAATGTGATTGATCACATGGTATTAATACGTCACTTTATACAAATGTGGACAAAATGTACTTTGGGCATAACTTAATATGGTTTGTGGCGTTCAATTTTATGGTCAATTTTTAAGAGTTAGTACCTGTCTATGTTATTTATAATTTGAGAAAGGTACTAATGGAAAATATTTCAAAGCAGTTATAAAAATTATATTTCAATGGGTACAAATAAAATAACTGTACTTATATTAATGATATAAATAAATACTTGACTTTATGAGGGTTCCTATAAAAAAGAAAAAAAAAAAAAAAAAAAAAAAAAAAATTATAAAAGGTTTAATGTAATCTTATTAATATTTTTCTGCTGCCAATAAATGGTAGCAGCAAAGAGATCGGAGAAGAATTTTCGAAATCTGATAGGGAAGCCGGTAGATTTAGTTTAAGAAGAACTAATACTAACTATTAAGATGGCATTAAATGAAATTATTCATTGCTGAATCGTGTCGCAGCCTGCTTTGTTTTAAACTAACTAAATAAGGCATTAAAATACCTGACAACGTAGATTGGTAGATTCAGCTCGTATAAAAGACATCAACGAGCTAACATTGCATAAAACGAATTTTAAAAACTTTTACTTATTGGTTTAACTAAAACTGCCACACATCACCCAAGTTAGTCCAATTTTATTTTAGACTGCATCGCTAATAACCGGGTTACATCGAAGTCAAGTTTTAAGATATTAAAAGCATAAAAATTTACGAAATTTTCGCGAAGCTTGCGATGGTGTGAAAACCAATCTATTAAACCATGTAATATATCAATCTCATACAAAATAGATCACGACGACACGATAACATCTTGAGCAGCAACGTGAATTTGTCGCCAGACTAACAAATGAGTCTAGTTCAAAATTCATCTGAATTATTCATCATTTACAGACAATGTTGCTTCGCTCACAAAAACTGAGGTCAATCGATGTCATTCTGTTCTATTGCGTAAAGACAGCTGTTCTGAAAGGTTTTTAACTACTTTTTTTGCTTTTTTCCAGCTTGCGTGCTATTTATAGAAAACTAGCTCTAATGACTCTTGTCCAGGTCTTTGGAAGCTTTATAAAAGTTGTTTGCCGGCCATCATTAGTATAGCTTAATATAATATTATTCCTTCTTTGCTTACATTTCATTCTCATGCCCATTTCACCAACGTTCCCTAAATTTTACGGCCTACTTAAGCTATGTTAGGTGACTCTTTCTGTCAATTCCATTTCCAAGAAACTTTAGGATTGGCAGTGTACTCATACCTCTAATCGGTTTCAACACGCCATCGTGCCGGAACGCTAAATCGCTTGGCGGTACGTCTTTGACGGTAGGATGGTAACTAGCCACGGCCATAGCCTCCCACCAGAGCAGACCAGAGACACTTTAAAAATTATAAATTCTCAAATTGCCCCCACCGGGAACCCGAGACCTCCTAGTTATAAGACCACAGCCGACCACTGCGCTAGGGAGGTTGTTTGCTTAAAACGCATATAACTTCGATAAGTCTGGGTTTTGAACCCCGGACCCTCTCAAAAAAGCAGAAGTCTCAACCACAAGGTTATCGCTCACGTATACAATAAATAAATCATTTGAAAGCGCTCGCCCGCGGTACAGGAAGGCTCGGGCCTCGGCCACAAGGTGGTGGGTGCTGCGGCTGCGAGATTGAACTGGCAATGATTTGCGGCAGCTGCGGCGCGCAGCCGGCGCAAGGTGCGCCTGCACGTGTGCCAAGTGACTTTTAACTTATCGACGATGTCGTCGACTTATACTTACGAATGTAAGGTAGGTATGTACCTACCTTACAAACGTATAGTATAAGTATAAGTATAAGTTAGTAGTACGTAAGTATAAGTTCGTCAGCGAAACCGTCATAGTTTAACTAAGTAGCTATTTGTATAATTGTGTATCCTTAGTCCTTACTCATCATCAGCCCAAATGCATCCAGTGTTAGACATAGGTAGGGTTGCCAGACATACCGTATTTACCGGGACATCCCGTATTTTAGACATAGTTTAGAATGTCCCGGCGGGGCTGACTCTGTCCCGTATTTGCCTTTATTTTCATTATTTTCATTATGACATCGATCCAAGTGTTCACACACGCAAAAAATCAAAAAAAGCCTGGATATTAATAGCACAACTTCTGATTGCAAGAGTATGGATGCGATTGAAAAGTGGAAATCCCTTTCATTCATTATGCGAATTTTATCCTTCGTTTTAAGTATTCCTAGCTCAAACGAATAAAAATATGTTAAAACTGACTCGGTCGTCGGAAAAATATAAAAAAAAAATAACACTAAATTATTTTGTTTTTTATTTGTCCCGGGTAAAAAACTGAAATCCCGTATTTTTTTGCCCATTTAACTATTTGTCCCTTATAGGCTGAAAAAAAATCTGGCAACCCTAAACATAGGCCTCTTTCAAGTAGCGCCAACGTTGATTATCTTTGGCCTTTCGCATCTAATCGATCGTGCCGTTATGAAATTCGCATCGAATCTCTTGAAAGTCATCCGCTCTCTCATTCCGGCCGGAACAAAACCAAATAGTAATATCTTTGGGTAGAATCCAAAACGTACGATAAGCTTGTATCTAAGGACGGCGCCTCGGCCAAAAACCTGTCGTGTATCTTTCAGAATAACTTCCGCTGCTAATAAGAATCTTCTTTGACTTCATGTAAGGTTATTATTATTAAAATGCTAGTCGAGGCATGGAGGCAGCAAAAAGTGAACCTTATTAAGAACTTAATCGAACTTGTCGCGACATGTCGTGCGCCGCGCGACCTTGCGGCTAGGGAATGCAAATCTCGCGAGATTGGGGCTCAAGCGAGATCTCGCGAGATTGTAAATAACAATACTGCGAGATCTCGCCAATTTCGAGATCTCGCGAGATTGGCAGTTTTGTGTGGTTTTTTTGCAAATAATCACAATATTTGAATAAATTAGAAAAAAAATAATAAAAATTATAAGTATTATAAGATAACATTTATTTTCACGAATTTTTTCAATAGACTTTTTATGAATCAAATTATCTATAATTATTTTAATAAACTTCTAAGTAGTAAACTTTGACGTACGTATCAATCAAATCACTGTGGAAGCACTGTTATATACATAGCACAGTTTGGTTACCTATTGTAAAAAAAAATATTTTTAATTTTTTGAAAAGCAACTGCTGAGTTTCTTGCCGGTTCTTCTCAGCAGAATCTGCATTCCGAATCGGTGGTAGATTTATGACGTGTCATAAGAGCTACAAGTTGGCCTACATGAAATAAATAAATTTTGAATTTGAAATAACAAATGAAAAAAACAACCAGTCTTCTCTTCTATCAAACGTAAATCTTTTAGTAATTTAAAAATTAATTCGCGCACCGAACGAAACCGACAGGTCGCAACTCCGTCAGTGTCAGTCCGCGCTTCGAATAAGACTTTTTTATGCTCGAGTGCAATCTCGTTAATCTCGCGAGATCTCGCCCTTTTTTCGGCCGAGATCAATCTCGCTAAAAAAGGCCGAGATCTCGCGAAAACGAGATCTCGCGAGATCGAGATTGCATTCCCTACTTGCGGCGTCCTAGCCCGGTTCGAGTTCCCTGCCCGCCGTTGATAAACTCTTTATGAATGGAAATTATAACAGTCACATTGTAGCCAATGAAATTAATTCACGTTATACATATAGCTGCTAAAAGAGCATTGTATTTTTTAAACTAGTATACTTACTCGTCTGTCTACATTTTTCGAATATTTGCTATACCTTCGCTTCGCAGCACCTGCCTTACTAACACTCAAAACAGCTGTCAGTATACTCGTAAGTTCAAGGGTTCATGGGCTGGACATCCCGATTTTTAAGGTAGGTAGTAAACAAAGTTTAAATCTCTTCTTGTCTTCAATTCAAATTGAAGCGCGTCGAATTTGAAAAAAGCTTTAGGTTTTCGTATTTAAATTGTATGTACTTACCCTAAATTATCCACAAGGTTAGCTAAGGTTAGCAATTTTCTTAAAGCCGCTATTACACTTGTAAGTTTTACTCATGTAAGTAACTTACAAAGTCGCGTATCGGTGGAAAATGTTAGTTACATAGCTTTTGGAATTTAGGTAAGGTCAGGGGGAGTAAGTGAAACATACTTTTCTGTTTTTTCTACAAAATGACCTCTAAGTCAATAAAAAAAATGTCAATTTAAATAACGATCAATGCAAAGTACTCTTCCTTAAATGGGCTTTCTATGACATGATCTTTAAGTCCTCTATTAGTTCAAATAACGATAAAATTACTAAGTAAAAGTAGACCATGGTTTCGTTTCACTTACCCTCAAAATGGGGTAAGTGAAACAATGATCAGTACGCTGCTGATATAAGGTCTACAGAACTATTTCAAGGACTAAAATGGCATCTTTAATTGCTTCAATCGAATACGAGTCTCAGGGCATGGCTATATGGTCTAGTTTCTTAAATAAAAGGAAAAAACTGAAAGTGGGGTAAGAGAAACATAGTCAAGCAGTCAGGGGTAGTAAACCAAAACAAAAATTGGTACGTAATAAATTTTTATTAATTAGCTAACACCATGTTTACAATATTTTTACGTCTTCTTCTATTCTTGCTTTCTTAGTGGATGCCTACGTCATAATAGTTATCTGTAGGCAAAATTTCAACCCGATCCGTACAGTAGTTTGAGCTGTGCATTGATAAATCAGTCAGCCAGTGTCAGTCACCTTTTCCTTATATATATTTAATAGATTAACTTTTTTATAACTAGCAGCTCCCTCAAATTTTATCAAAATAATTATGGGAATAAAATTAAATATACTAAGTCTTACTGTCAGTAAAAATATAAATTTATTCTATAACACGAATATAATATTATGTACGATGTAGGTATGATGGTTCTATATTTATTTATTTATTTATTTATTTATTTATTTCAATTTACTATATATACTTACAGAATGCCCAAAACGTATATATGCTAAGTTATAACACCTTCTATATCTAATCTTAATCTAATTACACTCAATATACTTAAGCTTACTAATAATATATTAATACAAATTCAAAAATAAAAATAAAATAATGTTAAGAATTGCAGATAAATCAATTTCACTTATTTAAGTACAACATGATGGTTTTAATGAAAGCCGCTTCATTTTGATGGAATACGTCGGCATCTGGGAACTGGTCCAGCATCTTGTTCAACTGTGCAATCACCCTATGGGTGGGAGCGGCCGCCCCGCGCCGCGTTCGCGCCTGCTGTCCCGACGTCAGCAGTCGCGGCCGACGTCGCGGGCCAGACGCCCCCTCTGCACCGCTCATATAACGCCGCGGAACCGCAACGCCAACGCTTGCCAAAGTTTCGGGGTTGTCTATTTTTCCATTCAGAAGCTCATAGTAGTGCACTATAGAAAGGAACTTGCGCCTTAGTTCTAATGTGTCTAATCCTACCATAGCCCCAACAAAAAGAGATGGATACATATAGGGGTAGTATCCATATAATCTTTTATATACATAGCGTGCAAATTTTTTTTGTATTTTTTCAATTAAAATTATATATTTCGTTTCATACGGATCCCAAACTATAGCCCCGTATTCTAGTTTACTGCGTACAAAACTTTTATACAGCAAGATGGCCACTCTAACATCTGAAAATTGAGAGGATAGTCTTGTTATAAATCCCAATGTTTTGTGAGCGGATTTGCATATTCCTTCGTAATGTTCTTTAAAGTCTAGACGAGCATCCAATATCAAACCCAGGTCGCGAATTTGGTAAACTCTTTCTAGCGGCTTTTCAAACATTGTATAATCATTAGTTATTGGTGATCTCAAGCGTGAAAAAGTTAGAACTTTGCATTTTTTGTCGTTGAATGGCAATCTATTGGATTCCGCCCACGCAGTTACTGCATCGATATCTCTTTGCAATGCCTCACAATCCGCGACATGTTCAATCTTATTGTACAATTTTAAATCGTCCGCAAATAATAAACATTTCGATGTGTAGATGACATTTGGTAAATCATTTATCATGATAAGAAATTGTGTAGGACCTAGTGTACTTCCCTGACTCACTCCTGATCTAGTATAGTATGTATGTGATTCAAAATGGCCGATACGAACATATTGTGAACGGTTGCGTAAATAGCTTGCAAAAAAACATATGAGTTTTGGTGCGAAACCAAAAGTGGAGAATTTTTGAAGAAGAATATCATTATCTACAAGGTCAAAAGCCTTTTTAAAATCGAAATATATTGAATCTACTTGGTGACCTGTATCTAGTTCCAATGTTATGTTATCCACATAATTAATATGATTAGTGCAAGTCGACCTTGCTGAACGGAATCCATGTTGGGAATCATCAAGACGACGACCAATTTGTTTGCTAATGTGGCAATTTAATATTGATTCAAATACTTTAGCGAAACATGATAGTACTGCTATAGGTCTATGCTGAACTACTTCTGATGTGGACTTCTCCTTTGGTATCGGAGTTACCCGAGATATTTTCCACTTTTCTGGATATTCACATTTTTCAAGAGATAGATTGAATAAATATAATAGAGGCTCTTTAAGAACTGAAATACAATCTTTTACTAAATAGGGTGGTATTGCATCAGGTCCCGCAGATGATCGCGATTTTAGATGCTTAGCCGCTTTTTGTATGTCCTAAACAGATATGTCGTTGACCTCTACACAGGCAGCCGTGCTATTGTCAACTACCATCTGCTGAGCCTCTGTGGGATCTAATTTGGGAATATCATTTTGAAAGACGGAGCTAAAGTATTCTGCGAAAGCATTAACTGCATCTTGCCCCTTAACCTTCTTATCTCCTAATGCGTATTCTTTTACTTGTGGTTTACTTTTTGAACAATCTCTGACATAATCCCAAAATTTAATAGGGTCTTTGTAAATATTTTTTTGTATGGAGAGTTTATATTTTGAAAATTCTTGATTGATTAATGTTTTTACATGTTCCCTGTAGTATTTAAATAATTCTTTATTGCACTCTAGACCGTAAATTTTAAATTTTTTCAGATGATAATATTTGTATTGAATTTTCGTTATAATTTCTGACGTAAACCATGTCGGATATATAAATTTTTTTATTGGTACAGTATCTCTTTTTAATGGAACATTTTCATTAATACAATTATTTAGTTTAGAATAAAATACTTCTATTGCTTCGTTTATGTCATTCAGGTAGAATAAATTTGACCAATCAATGTTACTTATACTTTCATATAGTGCACTAAAATCAGCCTTATGAAAGTTCCATCTAGGTCCCGAGTTGATGTTCGATTCGCTTGCAGAAGATGAGGTGGACACTGTGAGATGCGGCCTACGTTCCATTGCAAGAACAATATCAAGTGGCGGATGGTATGCATCTGCTGGCACTAGTGTATTATTCAGACATGACACTGTTACCTGACTTGTTTGCAATCCACTAAGCACCAGGTCCAAGATGCCTCCGTATTCATTTGTTATAGTGTTATATTGTTTCAGCTTACAGTATTCTAAAAATAACTGAAATTGCGTCTTTACATTTACACTACAAGAATTTAAATTGAAATCTCCTGCAATTAAAAAATTTTGTGAATCGTATTTAGTAAAAGCATTTTCTATACAACATAAAACATTTAGGTACTGATCGTTATTATAATTAGGTGGCAAATATACTACACAACATATAAACTTAATATTTTTCCACTGAATTAATGCAAATAATAATTCTTTATCCACAGTTAATCCATCAATGTCTGTTATTATTTTGACACTATAACAATTACGTACCGCCAATAGGACTCCTCCCCAACCTTTATCGCCTTCTCTATCTTTACGTATTACATTGTAATCAGGTGGAAAAAGTTCGGCGTCAAAAACTGAGGTTGTAAGGAATGTTTCTGTTAGCATGATTATATCAGGAAAATACAAATAAACGTTATTTTTAAAATCTACAGTTTTGCTGCGTAATCCTCTTACGTTTTGATATAAAATTTTAATTTTCTTGAGATTATTATTCTTTTTAGTTATTTTTCCGATTTGAACGAAATGTCTGCCTCCAAGGTTTTATACAAACATTTTCCGGCCAGTTTTCAGATGCTAACACACATTCAGAAAGTTTTGTTGGTATTCCAAGTTTAAAAGATGCATAATTTCCCTTAGACTGAAGTATCTCTACCGTGTAGGACTCAGAATTACATATCCTAGTTAAGTGGTCCTGAATCTGTTCTTTTGATGTACCCTGTTTTACAAAGTACAAATGCAGGTATCTCCATTTCTCTGAAGCTTCCAACGACATTACTCCAGATGCTGCTGAGCCGCGGACAACGTTGGCATATGATTTTCTTTCCTCCATTCTTTTCATGGTTGGCTCCGAAGTTGACTCAACTGGTTTTGTATGTGTTGACACAGACACCATGGGGACGAGGTCAGTAGCCATCAAAGTCTTAGATCCACACAGCTCAACGTTAGCTGCCATAGTCGTGTTCGAAGCTGTTTTCTGTTCTATATTACGCTTTTGCTGCACTCTTTTTTTATTTTGACTATCCAATTTAATAGGTTTTTTATCCACTAACAAATTCCCATCTTCAAAATCTTCCTTTCCCAACCCAGTTGGCTTTTTATTTTCCATATTTATTTCCATATTTATTCCTGACGGTCCGACGGGTACGCTTATTTCCTGAATATTTTTCTCCAAGTCTAATATTCTTTTATTCAGATCCGTGATCAAATTAAGCATTTTATTATATACATCATTTTGTATTACTATCTTAAACTTCTCCATTACAATATCACTCAGCCTATTTACTGACTCGTCCATTATGGTCTGCATTTCTATTCGGATAATATCCCTTATGCTATCCACAGAAGGTTCCCACATAACACTTTGAGAATATGTGTTCTCCTTTTTACTAGAGGGACGAACAGTTACATTCATAAATTCCTCCTCCACTGCTTCGTAACTTTGAGACATCGTGAAGACCTCTTTACAGGACGTTTTCGCAACAATAATAAATTATTAAGGTCAACGACCGGGATGCTAGTCGACCGAGTCCAGACCTTGAAACCGATGTAACCGCCGAGTTCGCGCGAAAGAGGCCCCCCAAAAATTATTGTTTGTAATAAGTCACTATTTGAACAATTTTATGATAAAAGTTTGTTATTACTTACTTCAAATTATGAGCATTAAAATAATATAACATACACTAGAACACAGATTTAACACTAAACTATATTATCCAATTTTGGTTTTAGAATATATTGTTTGTTTTGAATATTGTTTGTTTTCAATAGCTGTTAAAAGAACTGATATTTTTTGAAAAAAGTTTGTAATTTCTTTAAATTATAAGGATTAAATTGTACATTACACAGAATTAACACTAACACACTCTAAATTAGCCAATTTTGACTACAAAATCTTCGTTTAAACTAGTAAAACTAATTAAATTCGCGGAGCAAATCTCGCGCGCGTATTCCCGTTAGCCGCCACTTTTATATTATGTGTGATATTATATGTGTGATAAGTTTCATCAAAATCAGTCCAGTGGTTTTTGAATGACGCTCGAACAAACGGAATGACCGGTGTGTCAGACACAAGACGGCCTATAATCAAATATTAGTTTTTTTTTAAATAAGATATAATTTAAAAAAGGTTGGTAATCTCTGACATGGGATAAGTGAAACATATGTTTCTCTTACCCCGCTCATCTCTGTTTCACTTTCCCACTCAAAACTTTTAGTGACTAGAATCTTTACCATGTCTTAAATTAATAATCTGAACGTTTTAGACAAAAAATACAATTGGAACATTAAATCTATACCTTATTCAATGTACTTACCGCAAAAAACTTTTGAAAACTCTATAAAATCACTTTAAAACAAGCAATAAATATAACCGCGACTAACTCGTGTTTTGAGTTTTGAAAAATGTCAAATTTCTTTCCTAAATATTACCTTGTAGAATTATCGCAGCAACATCTATGTTAAAAAATTGATACCATTTCGTCAATACTCTTTTATTGACTGAGAGCAAATATCGATAAACTGCATAGTTTGTTAGATATGGCTTTGTGTTTCTCTTACCCCACCGTTTCTCTTACTCCCCCTGACCTTAAGTACTTCCGCAAGCTACTTACCTGAACACTTACTAGTCAACTAGTCTATTTGTGGCCAAAGAAAAGGTAAGTATGTAGAGTTCAAATAAAGACAATAAACTCTATTATGCGGCTCTAATAGGTATAAAAAACACCTGTAATAATGTTAATCTCTATTAAATAGAACCTAGCGAATATTACTTTACACCTGATACCATAAAGTTGCTTCGTGCAGCTTTTTGTGCTAGTGAAAAATCAGTTATAAAATATTATTTGTTTTTAGTATAAACATTTGTACAACACACCTTTTCTTCTTTCTTCTGCTTTATCAATAGACGCCCGCTGTTGAACAAATGTCTCTTGCATGGATTTTCACAGGCCGCTTTTCTCCCGTCGCTCCCCGCAACTCGTTTGATGTCGTCGGTCCACCTTTATCTACTTAAATTATTATACTTACTTATCTAATATCGTGTATTTTAGTTAATTTATCGTTCGGCGCTGTTGTGCGACTGCGGGGCGAATGTACGGCCTTGCCGATCGGAAATACTGGCTTCAATCAAAAGTCATAACATTCCGAGGATTAGCATCTAGCGACGCGCGCAAACGACCTCCAACTTGTTGCTTAAGTTTTTGCATAGATTGACATTACGGCCACTGGCCACGTTTAGTCTTGTAAGTCTCACTACATACATGACAGTAATCAAAAATTTCAATATGGCAACCACCAGGCGACAAATTGTGAAAAAGAACCTAAGTGGTATAATACTGGTTGACTGGTGTCTCTGGCTCTGGTGGTATGGGTCGTGAACTAAAGTCAAATTTAAAATAAACTCAACGTTTTTATGTTCGCTCTCAATAATAATAATTTAGTAATGTTATTTTTGTGGTTCAATACGCAAATGTCCAAGCTTCTGCCCGAAGTCCTCAAGTATGTCTTTACACTTATATCGATGCTTAGCACTGAGCAAAATAGCATAGAGCATAAATAGCACTGAGCAAATTCAGAAAGAATAAATAAAAATGCTGTTCTCCTTTTACATTTGTGCTAACAGTCGTCCCTCTCCTTTTTAACAGTTATTTGTTAACAATAATGCAGGAAGCCGTCACAGAAAGAATCAATTGTAAATTGTATCTATCTACATTCTGCTTACCACGCAAGAATTTACCACGCATTGCAATTTTAGAGGTACAAACAAAATGAACAGAAAAGCCATATTCAAAAACAAAAGAAAACAAATGCAATCCCTTATCTCCAATAATGCAACTTTTCTCTTCAAAGACTTTTATGGCTGTTCGAGAGATAATGCAGGTGGACAAAATCGACCGTTAAGACATTAACAACCGCTTTTTGTTCGGAAATTGACAACTCCTGTTTAACTTTTTTGTTTACTTTCATGTTTAAACAGTGCTCTTCTTTTGAAAGTAAAGGTTAGATCTGTACGTCACCTCGTAGGTCTATTGTCAATATAGTTTAGCATAAACTTTTATGGCTATTAGTTGTGCGTAATCGTATTTAATTCATTAGTGTGTCAATCTCTCTAATATACAGTTGTATTCACTTTAAAAGACCGCTGGGTGACAATGGTAGAGATAGAATAGAATAGAATATTTTTTTATTCAAATAAACTTAGTGTGCTTTCGAATTGTCAAACGAATCTACCACTTGCACTGGTTCGATATGGTACTAATATGGATACGCATAGATATACGATTAACGATTGTGTTTTATTTCTCTTACTTGCAGTGCAGCTTGCGAAACTAAAGGCTGATTGGTCTTGAACTTGATAAACCTATGCGCGGTCTCGTTTACCGTCATGCCTTATTTCGTTTCATCAAACTTAAAGATTGATAAATTGTCCTTACATCACCTATCTACCGTAGCTACCGTATTCTCTATTTTTGACATTCCAGTGGTTATGGAAAACAATAAAAAGTTGTTGAGTACGAACTTGACAGTCCTTCTGATGACCTGTCAATCTCGCATTTCGTCATACAAATTCAGGTTTGACTGTTCTTACCTAACAACTTCTAATAGCCACTGAGGTTTTCTAATAGCCCTTCAGGTGCAAGTTCATCGGTCTTTACATGTGAAACTAACTTTACAATCGGTTTAAAGTAACATGATCAACGACAATCTATGACGTCATTACAGGTGTGACGACAGCCTTAACAGCAGTCAATAAGAACCCCAAAGTTCCTTAACTTGTTTTGAAGGTGCAATATAATGGGCATTGTTTGCATACAAAATACGTAATGCCTCATGAAGGGTGTGACGGTTTACCCAGGCTTGGTTTAATTGGCGAAACTGTGTAACTTATTTCCTTTCTTTAGTTGCTTTGTAAAGCTTAGACGAAATTAAAGGTTATAAACACGTTATAAAGATATTATTCTTTTTTATTAGTAGATTTTTTATTAGATAGAACGATAGGTGCTATTTGGGGTGCCGAATGATCTGTATACATCGTAGATCGATTTTTTTTGTAAGAGCAATCTCTTTTTCCTGCAAAGAATTCTAGCAGAAATTCGTGATCTGCTATGTGAATTTATTGAATTTTCCGTGAATTGTTTATTTATTCAATCCATTTGTTTAACAACATAAGTGTATATGGAATTAGTCTGAAAAAAAAATTTGGGGTTTTCAGACCATTCCACTTTATGGCATATAATTTTTATAATATTTCTTTATTTTATTTTTACTGCGCGAAAACATACCTATATATAATAAATTATTACGTTCATAATGGAACAAGGAGTAATGCAACTTTATCTATTAAGACTTCGATAAATAATAAGAAGTGAAATCTGTGTATGCGATTGCGGCTCTACATTTTAAAAGAATATTTAGAGTGCCATTTTTTCCTAAAAGAAGCAGTACTATGTTTAGCGACAAACAAGGTATTATCTTTTATTTATAAGTGATATCTTCCTGTCGAAAACGACACCGACGAACCGATCACCCACTAACAAATTCATTACAAAGAATCGGACCTCCAACAGTTTCGGCAGTTCGGCAAAACATATAGAGACAATCAGACATCACTGCATCTTCTGTAGAAGCTTCAATCATGCCGCTTAGCACCCGCTGATATAGGGCGGCTTGCTGGTACAACAATATCACATAACCTTGCCATAAAATATTGTACCTTAAATGTAAACACGTAAAGCCACATTTTCTTTAAACGAGGGTATAACTAAGTTGTTGATAGCTGCTTTCAAAATTAAACTGTGTGTCGAAAAAAATAAGGTAGAAAATTCTTTGAGAGATAAAAACTGTGACAAACAAGGTGTCAAGCTACGATTTACAGGTTAATTGTCGAACCCCCAACGTTGAAAAAACAACTAACTGTCTTTTAAAATATATTCTTTGGAAAAAGGGATCAAGTTAGAGTGGCTTTTGAAGTAGTTTTGCCGAAAAGAGATAAAGGATCTATCGGATGATGACAAGACGAAATATGGGTAAATTGGCGGCAACAAGACCATGAACCAAAATAATTGTAAGTGATCGTAAATCTTTAATTCAAGCATGGGAATATAAAACTACCTTTACATGGAAGATGTGTGAGAATGTGTCTCGGGGGATGTGTTACGATGTTTAAAGCCTAGCATAACTTTGCTTGGCTTGGATTTGGAATTGTTTTATAAAATTGAAAATTTCCTAGTGGTCTAGCCATACAATATCTTCAGACATAAAATGTAGTAGTAAATGAATATCAAGTTATTCTAATGGAATTTATAAGAAATCTAAAATATATAAGTAGATATTTAAAATGCTAATCTTAGAATTCTAAGATTGTATAAAGTATTTATTTATATCTTAAATAATATGTCCTTGTGCATGTCTTTTATAATTATAAATTAATATATTTATGTTTTAGCTTAAGATGTGATACAGAATTAATATATAGGTATCTTTTGAATTTAAACAGGCCAGGCGTACTCTGCATTTACTACCATTTATAACCATATATTTTTTGCTGAGATTTGGTAGGTACATGTAACATATGTGATACATTAAAGGTTAAAATTTCCACATATCCGGCCAAGTTTTGTGTGCAAAAAACCTGTATATATTCTGTGCTTTAAAGATAGACTGAAGGTATCTAATTATCTATGTGACATAAAATACATACCAGTAATCTTTCGTATCTTATTGACATGGGAAACATCATACATACTTAGCAGAGCCATAAATACCTACTTACGTTGCATTCCAAACATAACACATTAAAAAGGCTGTTAGGGCTAATAAAATTTCATCTTTGATTATTATTTACAATCCACTTTAGCCAGAACTCGAAGCGCTCATAGGAAATTAGTTGACAAATAAAACCAACTGTTTGTTCAACTATAAACGTTTTATAGACACCAATAAAATGTAAACTATGTAATCTTCGTCTGATTTGAGATCATGTTGAGCTTGAGACGTTAGGATTACAATTTTTGCTGCATCAATTCACTCTGTTCGATAAACCTAGATGATTCTAGACTTTTTCAGCTTTGCCGCTAACACTGACTATCATCTAGTCACATAATATAAAACGTCTTTTGACCACCTAGGACGTCTTTCTAATCTGTCAGTTCGAAAAAAAACTGGTTTTTTTTTATTCGATGACAAGATAGCCCTTGACTGCGATCTCACCTGATGGTAAGTGACGATGCAGTCTAAGATGGTAGCGGGCTAACTTGGAAGGGGTATAGCAGTGTAAATTCAACCCATACCCCTAATCGGTTTCTACACGCCATCGTGCCGGAACGCTAAATCGCTTGGCGGCACGTCTTTGACGGTAGGTTTGCAACAAAATACGGTTTACCGCCTTCATTTATCACTATCGCCATCATAATCGGTACATCATACACTACACTACACTTTGTTAGCAACCATGAGCGCCTTTATTACTTACACACAAAGCACAAATGTTCTTCTTCTTCTTTATCAATTGATAGACGTCCAGTGCTTGATAAAGTCCATTGCATGGTCTTGCGCCGCTTGTATCCGCGCTTCCATACGACTCATCTGATTTCGTCGGGTCGATATTCCATTCCTATTTCCTACACATTGGAACCCAAGGACCGTCATTACTGTTTCCATTTCAGTTTCATGACTCGCTGAGCTTTGTCGTTAGCTTTAGTTCTACTCCGAGCATAGCTCTCTCCATCACAAGAAAGCATTGTATTAGTGAGAAACTTATGGTGGCGCATACCTACCTCTTGCTTGCTCCAGTTACATCCATTATGCATCATAACAATCGCCGAAGTTATCAGAGATATTGAGATATTTCTTTTTATTCAAATATATCTAGCCTTCCAACCAATGAGGTTTAGATATAACAAAAAATATGTTTTAGTCCGATCGAAACCAGTAAAAATCGTGTAGTTGAATGTTTATGTCCGTTTCGTGGACTTGTTTGCACACCCATCCTCCGTCGGACACATTCCGGCGTGATCGAATAATGAGTCATAAAGAGACCGCGCTTCAGAAATTTACTGTCCATATAATTGAATGCTTCTAGAGAACTGGGTGGTATATCTTTGAGTGTGAGGTATTTTGTGTTACTGTTGCATTTGATGGCTTTTTTATTATATTGCTTGCGCTTCCCCACGATGACACTGGCGGATGATGGGTAGGGTTATCGCTACGTTTGAGTTTAGATCTAGACGTAAATGTTTGATTTTCCTTGAAAAATACAGAACAAGGGTGATATTGCGTATGATAGTATTATTTCTAGCCTCAAAAGTACTAAAGACCTCCTCAAATATCCTCAACAGTGGTGTATATTTTGTTACAATTGATGGTATTTTCATAAGGTTTACCTATATTGCTTGTTTGCTTGCCCACATGAAGCCAATTTAAAACGCGCAGGGAAGCAGAATGTAACTCACGCCTGTTTTTCTATAATGTAGAACATTAGGCAGAACGAGTAAGATGTTTATTCTACGATTAACTTCTAGGTTTACAGTGGATGAAATATCCACTGTATCGCTCTGTACTACCTACTTATAAAATTCCATCTTAAATTACTGTATCATTAACGTAGTATTAAGGTTGGTAGATGAGACCTGAGACATAAGGTTAGGTAGTCCTAACGCCCAACCTACAAAAAATTTTGAGGAAGACTTACAGAAGCTTATCAGTTTCAGGTTTCGGTGAACAATAGTTTGTCTGAGGTCGATCTAAAATAGATCGTAGCCTTTATTCTCATAGTTACCTACCTACAAACACAAGTTTAACTATAGTAATAAATACTACATTCAAAAAGCTATCACGATGGCGTCTTATAGGTAAAACTAGTTCCTATAACGTCTTCATCAACTTATTTAGGCACAATGAAATAACTTGCATTTTTCGTCGACGGTTATCGTTGAGCCTCCTTTTGTATATAAAATAGATGAATGATTAATACATAAAGGTGAGCGAAGACTAACGTTTACCAAAATTGAAATCAACATAATACAACTTAAAATGAACCTAAAATAAGTTTGCTTTAACATCTATCAGGTTATATTTTGTTGTACTTTGAATAAGTCGCTTCTTAGCCAAGTATGTACCTACGTGTAGGTACATTATGCTCTAACTTCATAAAATCGTGTAGTTTGAAAAATTGCAATGCCAAACCGTTTTTTAGTAACCATGACAGTTTGACCGCAATTATAATATAAACGCATGAAAATGTCTATTATTTAAGAGCAATTACGTTATACGTACGTAAGTTACGTACCTACACGATAAAGGTCAAGTTTATATGCACGAACTATGAACATAATATCCTAATCACGTATACGAAGTTTAGCAAGTTTACCTAACAATATTAACTAGTATTATAAATGCGAACGAAGCAACCAAGCAACGGATTGACGTCACTTCCTGTTAGAATAGTAGCCGTATTCTCTAAAATTTATTGCATCTCTAATGATCGCAATGACCGCTTATTGGCTGAATTTACCTATGGCGTTCTTGCATACATACATTTTTGTTTCTGTACCTATCGAACCACTTACTTTGACTGCAGCTAAGGTATCGCGGAGCTATCGTGTTACATACAGGGCCCCAAGTCTGCTATTTTATATGTCATTGTCATTGATCCGCTATACAATTACAATACAATTATCATTGGTCCAAAATTTCGTAGTCTACTAAATTCACAATGGTCGTTTGATTTCTTATAATTGGATTGTACTTCAATCATACCTCGGTATTGCTATTAGCTTAAAAAGCGTTTGCCGAAATGAGTTTCAAAAAAAACTACATATTAAAAACGTTTATTTAAGCTAGATTCAAAGCTAAATGTGTCAGTGGCAAACCATCGGAAAACAATTGTGACGCCATTGAATTAGTAGACTACCAAAATTGCTAAAAGTAGCAATTGGGATGTCATTGATAGGCAATGAAACTACAATTGCAATAGCAGACTTGGGCCCCAGGCCTAATAGTTTCATCAACCGATAGGACGAGTCTACGCACACCCTAATCAGTTATTATCAACAAAACATAGAACTAGTCGATGGCACTGGGAGCGTCGGGTGGAGCAGCTGATTTTAATTGCGCGACCAGTTTCCGTATTTAACGGACAGACGGACGTTTTTATAGCGTACCGGTTCGTTGTGACCTTAAGGATTATATTGAACGATGAGTTCATTCGAAGAAAGTTGAAATAGATAACGGACTTCTCCGCCTTTTAAAATCGTGTGAAATAGATTTCCGTCTGGTGAGGTACCCGAGGTACCAACTAAGTAATCCAAATTATCTATGGTTATTAATTTAAGATGAATTTTATTATTTTGTTACGTGTAACATCCTTCCTAATGTTATAAATACGAAAGTGTTGTTTGTTTGTTGGTTTGTCCTTCAAACACGCAGCAATAACGGAGCAACGAATCGACGGATTTTTTTTGCATGAGTAAAATTGAGGACTTGACTTGAAAAACAGAGGGTTCCCGCGGAATTTTTAAAACTTCAGGATTCCACGTGGATGAAGTCGCGGGCAATTTGCTACTACCTAGTAAAGTACATACCTACCTACTTTCGCGTCTTTTAAGAATTTGATTTCTTTAGATAACTAACAATTTAATCATACAAATGAAGCATATGCCGTCAAAATGTTTTTCAAAACCAAAATTGCTCATTTCATGTATTGTTATAGTAAAAGGCTTTCACATAATTAAATGTAACTTTTATGTAAGGCGGCAGACACAATGGCGGTCCCATACTGATGACTGCAATTTTAAAATAAACAGTTACTTAACGTTCCATAATATGTACATTGTACACTGAAGCTTTGGAATTCGTTCCGATGGTTCCCAACAAGTCAAAATAACTTTTTAACAATTGAGAAAAGGTTGGACGTTGTATGGATAAAATCGGTTTCATTTGCGTTGGTTCTAAACTAGGTTCTAAAGCATAAACAGTTTTAATCAAAAATTTATACCTATTTCCTCAGCGGATTTAAAAACTAAACAAACGAAAACGAAACGAGTGAAGTTTCAATTTACTCACGTGCTATTACGGTTCATGAGATACAGCCCGCTGACAGACGGGTTTTACGTTTAGGAACGTCATTTAAAGTTCGGCAAAAAACACTAACAACGTCACTTTTTAAATGACTTTCCTCCGAAAAGATCAAGAAGGCGGGTAGATAGACTCTACCCATGACAGCTTCAACTTGACGTCTCGCAACACCGCAGTCTCGTCGTGACCACGGTCCATGCAATTGGTTCGAAATATCGACAATCCCAACTAAAATGAAATGATTTGATTAATGCTGATTAATGTGATTTCATAATTTCAACCTGTCATAACTTTGACATAAGCTCCAAATAAGCCATTACACATGTCACACTCGTTAGACAGGGAATGATATTGCGTACGTCAACAAAGAGCACGCATTAGGCGTAGAATTTTATCGCTACTTAATCTGAGGTCCAATTAGGGGTATTTATTTAAGCCGGGGTGGTCCGGCAAAGGTCGAAATTATTTGTAAGCGGGCGTTTGTATTGTACCGGGACCTCCGTCAATTAAAAGATGTCAGTTACCGCGTTCTGTCGCGGGAGGGAACTGGGGCGATGCGCGCGCGTTGATGTCAGTGGTTTAGATGTTATAACAAGTTTTTCTTTTAATACTATAGACTAGCGCTTGACTGCGATCTCACCTGGTGGTAAATGAAGATGCAGCCTAAGATGGTGAGCGCTTGCCTAGAAGATGCTTCAATTAGTTGGAAAAATGAAAGTTATAGTTAGTTGAAAAAAACGAAAGCCAGAAAGGCATTCCAAATTTTTGCGATGGTATGTATTAGGAATGAGGAAGTAAAGTGTTTAGTTTAATTTTCTGATTCCTACCATACGTAGGTCATATGACCTACTTCATATTTCATATCATGGTACTCGTTTAGCGCATCATAATTATGTCGTTACTAGCTGATGCCTGCGACTTCGTTCGCGTGGATTAAGTTTTTAAAATCCCGTGGGAACTCGATTTTCCGGGATAAAAAGTTGTCACACTCCAGATCCTTATCTATAACCATGCAAAAAATCACATCAATCCGTTGCACCGTTGCTCCGTGATTGAAGGACAAACCAAGAAACAAACACACTTTCGAATTTATAATAATAAGCAAGGATAAATAGGTAAGCTCAAAAGACTTGTTCTGGATGTGAGTTTTTCAGTTTTCGACATGATTCAACTGTTTCAAATCGCTAGAGTAAAGGCCTTAACAGTTTCTATAAATCATATAACAAAGTATCAAATGAAGCAGCAATAATGAGTAGGCCACATATTTTCCCAACGCACGGCGTTCGTCATACGCTGCATTCCGTGTTACCGCCGAGACCTTTTCTATTGTCAAACAACTGTAGATTTACGTGTCTTTTTTGCCTTTTGAACTATTTCTGAACCATATCGATATAGATAGAGATAGATTATGATCAATAAACATGCTATGATTAATTTACAATACACATCATGAAAGTTAAATGATAATTTTGTATTGCCAGTTCTTTGTTTTTTATAGAACATTACCTAGCCAAGCTGAAGTTGATTAATATTCTACTCTCCCCTCCAAATAAACGGAAAGCTTATATTACAGGTTCCACCTATTAGCTCAACAATCTACATTTTGTTGGGCTTTCTTTTTTTATGCTTAGCTTAATGTAAATACTTAAGTACTAAATGGCTTAAAACGAGTAAAACATAAATTCCTTTTAGGAATAGCGCTGTCAAACAAACATTCGCAAAGGGCTGATTTAAGTTTACGAGTTTAATTTGATAATGCTATGCCATTTACAATTCAAAAGTGTCCTTTCAAACTTGTACAGAAAACGTATGGTCGAAAATGCACATCTGTCGAATTGTAAACAGCTGACGTTCTATTGTGTTTGAGTATTGACATTATTCACATATGTAGCTACAAAGTATTGGAATAATATTAATAACGTGTGGATATTTTCGTCGGAATATTTACGGGGATGGATTGCTGTTTGGCTCTGGAATGCTCTAATTGTCTATGCGCGGGTGTTGATGAATTAATATGCTGTGGTTGCGGCGCTCGCCGGATGTCCGTAATACGTTTCGATGTTTAAAATGAAGTTGATTATTGCTTTGTTTATTATAATTGTTAATGTATTTTTTTTAATAAAGAATTAAATTATGATTTATTAAACCTACCTCAATTAAATGCATGGCGAAAAAATTTATGTTTTATAGAGGAACTTAATTTTATAGAGTTCTATTTGAAATTTCCGAGTAAATAAAAGGGTTTCTACGTTTGTACAGAACTAGGTGGAGCTTTTGATTGAATCTATGTGAATTATGGTTTTCAGAATCCCGTGGAATCTCTCCAGGGTTCATTATATTTGCGCTTTTCCTCTAGATCAGTTCAACGTTTACTCGTAAGTCGCAAAAACATCGATATACGAGGGGAGGTCCAAAAGTTCGTGGAATGGAGGGGATGGAGTGGGGATAGGTGCGCTCGCTTAGTGTCATACTAATTGGGGACTCATCATTAGTATATAAATTGAGTTTCAGCATTATTGCGTCGTTCGTTTGCGAACACTCGCCTGCTAAACAAGTAAATCCGGAAGAGAACTGAACCTAGGGAAAAAATATTGAACACCATGCTGTGATAAAATTCCTTACCAAGCAAGGAAACAACGCTCAGACCATTTTGAATGAAATGGAAACTGTTTATGGATAACAGTGCCCTAGTAAATCAATGATTTACAAGTGGCATGGTCTTTTCAAACATGGTCGGGAGTCGATTGGAGACGACCCTCGCTCAGAAAGTTGATGGCTACTGTTTTTTGGGATTGTGAGGGGATAATACTGATTGATTACAAGGAAAAGGGTAGGACCATAACCGGAGAATACTACGCAACGATATTACACAAATTAAAGGAGGCCATCAAGGGAAAATCGTCGAGGAAAATTGTCCAAAGGTGTGTTGCTCTTGCAAGACAACGCGCCGGTTCACAAGAGCAAAGTTGCAATGGCTGCTCTGCACACGCATGGCTTCGGATCACTAGTCCACCCACCCTACAGTCCAGATCTGACCCCAAGTGATTTTTATTTGTTCCCCAATCCAAAAAAAGACTTAAAGGGAAGGAAATTTTCCGACGACAATGAGGTAAAGGAGGTAATTTTGGCTCATTTTGAGGCAAAAGATGAAAAATATTTTTACGATGGTTTAGAAAAATTAATTCATAGATCTAATAAATGTATTCAGCTTAAGGGCGATTATATTAAAAAGGAAAAATAGATTTGTTGTTTCATTTTACTTAAAACCCTTTCATTCCACGAACTTTTGGACCTCCCCTCGTACTTATAATAACGACGAATACATCGATGCGTAAAAAGGTAATAGACAAACAAGCAAAGTATGATAGCGTTTATATTCGAAGTATGAATTATTATTTATATTTAATTTGAAACATGAAAATTTAACAATAATGTACTAATTAGTAGCTACCTAAGACTCAATTTAATTCCCAAAAAAATGAAGTATTTAGCATCTTCATTTATTTACGCAAAATTTTATCTATCTTCCTAAGTTCACCCACATAATAATAAGTGGTAGTATTTAGATGAACCACTAACAAAAATTAATAAAACTCATAACAGGGTGGGGCGGCAGTCATCGCTCGGTGACTCCGGGTCGCCTGTCAAATGAATTAGTCCACTAATGCCCCTAACCACATTGTCAGCGCACGTAATTGCCGTAGTTAGGATTAGAAGAGGGCATCGTAATGATAGGTGAAATAAAATTACTGAGTGACGTGACATTTGTTATGTGATGAAATGATTTATAAAACAAAACTGAGCTTTTTTATAGGTACAGACCTACACTAGGGACTATAGCAGATGTCAGCGACTTTGTCCAATAGACAATTATACTTAAATAAACTTTTAAAAACAATATAGGAAACCTGTTGAGGTATTCTGTGTCCGTCTCTGATGCAAGCATTGTCTATGTTTTTTTCAATGTGGGTTCAGGCATTCAGAAAGATCTACGGTTGTATTCAAAATATTAGTATTTTCTCCTTCCCATTTCCCCTGTATTGTAAAATATAGACATATTGGTATCCTGTTATAAAGATTGCTATTTATCTAAAATGCTAAAAATAAAAATATAAAATAAATATAAATATAAAATGTCATCTATATCGCTTAACTCCTGAGTTATCCTTAGTACCAAAACCAATCTCAAATGACATGAGTCATGACATTTGAAATTGGTACTAAGGATAAGAAAAAAGTCATAAATTGTCTATTAGCCTTCAATGAGTAACTCTACTCAAGGGACAATTAAATATCTAATTATGTAATAAACAATAATTAAGATGATGGAACTCCTTTCAAATGAAAACCTTTTTCTTTGTCTAAAACGTCCTATTTAAAGGTCATTTACGGGACGTGAAAGCTTAAATCCAGTAGCTCATCCGTCCACACCATCGACACATGCATTAGAGTTATCACAAATTAAAGTTTTAAACTTATGAGCTGTCAAATGCAAGTGACAGTCCTAATAAATGTGTCATTGGTTTATTTTTTTTTCACGCGCCATCAAAGTCACCTCGCTATACAATGATTTAAAAGTTCTCTGCCCTTTCTTTGTTTCGGGTTTTCAAATTAAGAACATTTATGACACAACGGTTTTGGCGTTCGTTATTTCAAAATAGAACTTGTCTATGGACTGTTTGTAGTGTTGCCATCACTTTGTATTTGAGCAGACATATTGTCTTCGTTTTTTTAATACTCACATTCTTGTCAGACTGTTTAGTACAATTAAAAATGCAATCGATTTATAAACTAGCTTTTCCATGAAGTAAGTAGCTTGAGTTAAACATCGTACATTGATTGAACAATTTATCTTTTGATTTTCTACCCCTTACATTTTTTTTAATCTTACAAGTTTTTTGGTAAATATTTAACTCACAATCACACAGTATAACGAGTGACTATACCTACTTTTTAATTCGTTTTAAAAAATAAATAAGAAAATAAAAAAAATATATTTAAATAATACTTATCATTTAAAAATAATGAAGGATTTTCTCAGAGGGATTTTCCTGGTTCCCGTTTTGAAACTATAAATATATTTTATAAAAACTCTTTGGTCTGGTCAAAATAGCATCGACAAACTATGTAGGTAACTAATCTTAGTAGGTATATTCTACTTGTATTTAAGAGTGCTTTTTTGACTCTAACGTAAAAAAGTCACTCAAAACTTAAAAGTCCAGTCCTGGACATACGTTCTTGATGGTAACCCTACTAGTACGAGGGTAACATAACAAATCGTCATAACGGCCGATAATGTGTTTCGGGAGTGACAGTTAAGTTATAAATCGATGCTGCTTCGGTTTTGATTGTTGCATCTTGTGCATTAGAATAAACATTAACGTAAATACGTTATAGGACTGTAGGTATTCCTATTTAATACGTTGAAAAATGTTTATTACCGTGTTAAGCACAAAGACCGAAAAGGTGACTGACTGACAGACTGACTGATCTATCAATGGACAGCTTAAACCACTGGGCGGGTCGGCCTACAGATACCTAGCTATTATCTAGCTATTATGATTTAGGTATCTGCTAAGGAAGGATTTTTGAAAATTCTAACCTTAAGAGGGTAAAATAGGGGGTTGAAAAATCGAATTCCACGGGCAAAAGCTAGTATTAAAAATGGTGATAAAGAAAAGCTTGTCATCAATTAGCTACCAATTGAAATTTTACCAGAATATATACTTACTAATATTATAAATGCGAAAGTGTGTTTGTTTGTTGGTTTGTCTTTCAATCACGCCGCAACAAAGAAACGTATCGACGCTATTTTTGCATAGGTATAACTGAATACCGGAAGAGTGACATAGGCTTCTTTTTATCCCGGAAAATCAAAGAGTTCCCGCGGGATTTTAAAACTAATTCCACGCGAGCGAAGCCTCGGGCATCAACTAGTAACATTATATATTTTTAAACTTTATTTCGCTCTACGCAGTCGGGTAAACACCAGCGTATCTTTCAATTGGTCACGTACCATATGCCGTGACCACGTATGCCATTATACCGGAGACAATCAAAAAATAAAGCGGCGCCAATGAGGTCACTTCATTGTTAAATAAACTATTCCTATTACACGCGGGGCACGCGCACACGACTTTTCCTAGGTATTATCTAATTGTTCATTCATACAATTTCATTATAATCCATACCTACTATCCACAAATATTAACCTACTCTATCCACATATAAAATATTAAAATAGTAGTGTGCTTACATGTTTGGCTATCCTCTTGACATACAAACCGAAATTTTGATCTAGACACAGAAAATCTTCAAATAGAAAAAAAAAGACGTGTGGCACTCGGGGACTGCCGCGGTAAAGCTATTGCATAGCATTTTTTATCAACGCCATCTAGCGGCTCACCGTAGAGGAGTCCCGTGTCAGGTTATTTTCGTTACGGAATTTCTGGATTCGGTCTCCACGCTGGCCCGCGATAAAAGCTATGCAATAGCTTAAAAATTCGAAATGTCGCTCTTGCTTATCAAAATTTTGTATTTAATTTCATAACTTAACCGCGACTTATTTTGATTAGAAATGCGAATCGTTCTTTTCAACCTTGTCATGTGGTGTTGTTTTTTCCCCATTTTTTCAAACAGAGACCAAGAGCAAGAAAACCGACCCTTTTTTAGCGTTCGTAAAACCGCTAAGGATTTCACACTGTAGAGTGTAGAGCATGTGCCTTAGAGTATAATGCAAGAAAGAATACTTAAAGTATTTATTCACGTGTCGTAAAACCCCTCAAGATTGATGCCGCACCATGTGGAAGCGGGGTCACTCGGCAAATCTATTTTTAATTTTTTTCTCCGTGACACACATGGCGTTGTCCCGGCACCATTGTTTAGTTTATGGCATGGGGTTTGCACATTTGCTACGGAATGTCCTACTTTAAAACAAAAATCAACGAGTATTCGTATATAGTACGTTTATCTCACGAAATTACGAGCGTTTTACTAGTGGTTACGTCGTGTGCATTGCGTAAGTGTGCGTGCCTGTCAAGAGCCTAGGTGGGAGCGGTCAGGCGTGAGCAAGCTCTCGCTCACACTTATACAGATACGACACACACACAAACATGAGCCACGAGCCTTCGTGAAATGAAAGAACTTTACCTACCTAACTCGATATAGGTATTCTATATCTTCTAACCTATACCTACTTAGTGGAAACGCCTAATAAAATAAGTTATAGGCCTTAAGCATTTTAAATTTTAGGTTATGTTACTTACTGTCAGCAAAGTCATTGCAATGAAATCAATCTTGATAGTAAAACTTAAGCCTACCTTCAAATCAAGATTGAATATGTATTTTCTAGGCAAGCGCAATCACTATTAGGCTTCATCTTCATTAACAGGTGGTACCCGTACATTAAAAAGCATAAAACACAATTTTTGATCTAAATAAATGTGACAGGGAATATCAGTTTGCATTTTTATTGACTGCGATTTTTTACTTGCTACAACAAGTTTGGGCCCTATTTAAACAATAACCAATTCGTGATTTTCAACCTTAAAAATCTTAAAACTATTAAAGTGCTTAATTGTTTATATTATTTCCTGAACACGCAAATATCAATTTAATTAATTTTGTAGTGTTGGATAACAACAATTTTATTACAATTTATGATAGATACACATTTCCTGAATACACAGCCATTTGGATATAGCACGTATAAAAATTCTCATTTAAAAATAATAGGCACTACTATTTGAAGGGTAGCTTTTGGCTTTATTAAAATTAAAACTTTACGTCAATTACAATAGCGTACACATTACTGTTCATTAATTTTATATCTTTTGTTTCCCTTCCAAGATTATTTAACACACTTTTATAGAGAAATGGATGGTAACTGTATTGAAATAAGGGCGACTATGCTATGAATAGTTATATCGCTAATATTGTCATAGGGTGCGGATGGAGTGTGAGTCAATAAATTTGGAAAAACAATGGAACTTCGATGGGAACACCCAAATTAATGGTGGGAACTGTTTGGTTAAAATAATTGCTTTCTGGAAAGCTTTTGTTTTTGTGTTCCAATTTCAGAAAATATATTTTACGAATATTCAAACTAAGCGCCAACTCCGCCATCGCCGAGTTAAAACTTTTAAAAGTTTTTATATTGAAAATCTATCAAAGCGAAAAAGTTTACTGTCTTTAAATGGTTATCTCAATCTTAAAACACATTTTGAGGGTAAATATAAATTTATTCTTAATTTATAGTTTAATCTAAGCCTCAATAGCCTAACGGTTAAAGGTGCGGACTGAAAACTGAAAGGTCGCAGGTTCGAACCCCACCCGTTGCACTATTGTCGTACCCACTCCTAGGACAAGCTTTCCGCCTATTTGGACGGGAGAGGAGAATATAAGTCAAGCTTAGCTTGGCTAATATTCTTTTAAAAAAAAATGTGAACTTTGAAATATTACGTAGGTACTTACTACGAGTATTATATTCTAACTAATATTCCTACCCTTAATCAAGCTAAGTCTAAATCAATCTATTTTCTTTGGCGGTTATTACTAATAACTTACTCGCTGTCTTAAAGTAGCTGACTTTTATAGCTCTAAAAAAAGCTTCCCTAATCTTAACAAAGGTTTACGTGTAATTAGCTCTTAACATCGTAATTTTAACATGTTAATTTTAACGTAACAAACGGGAGCGTTTTACGGCGCAAGGAAATTATTTATGGCTTCCCGAAATAGTGCGAAGTCAGCAAGATTGACGTGTGACTAATTTCATACAAGTATTACAGCCATTTTGAATAATAACACCCTAGCAATGCTGTCGCTTTAGGGTGTAGGGTGACTTTGTGCGAGGAAAATGTGGGAGAGTCCTATTTTTATTTGACAAGTTTCCACTTGAACATCGACATAGTAACATAGATGAGAATATCAGAACACAAAACTTGTACATACCACGATGTCGTTATTTAATTATTCACTAAATCAACTATACTTTTTTGTTATTTACCTACTTGAATGTAGGTAGTTTTGGCTTTACAATTCAAAATTAGCTGCTTAAATTTTTTTTATCGCGTAGATAGCGCCCCATTCGTACGTCGCCAAAGCCCATGGCACACAGCTAATGTACGGTCGACTGTGTAAGTGTGAAAGACTGTGAAACAAGGTGAGTGTTTGGAACGCCATATCTAGTACGTAGTGCATTAATCATATCAATGCAATTGAAGCAATCATTGACGGCACGTCTTGAATAACTGCAATTTCATAAAAATCGTGTTTCGTCCGTTGTACACCCTGCTCCGTATGGCGGCGTAAAGTGACTTTATAAATAATTTTTATAAGTAAATTAATTTTTAATAAGTTTTGTAAAGTTAAGTTAATATTATAAATCTATACTAAATATGTATCCTAATTTTTATTACAGTCAATGTAAAATGGTCACCTCATTACCGTGAACGATACAGATTTATCAATGTGACATTTACACGATCCTAAACCAACTTTTACTTCGTTACATTGGAATTACAGAATCTAATATATAAAAATGAATCGCTTAATGTGTTGGTAAGCGCATCACGCGTGAACGGCTGGACCGATTTCGCTAATTCTTTTTTTATTGTGTTTGTTATTGTTAGGAGAAGGTTCTTATGAAAGAAAAAATTAAGAAAATTGCGCGGAAAATTAGAAAATTTAAGAAATATTAACCACCATATTAAATTATTTCTAATGTAACCGCTTTTACAATTCAAACTTTTTTGATGTAACCTTATGGCGTTTGACATAACATTGACAGAATGCGTGCTGCCAATTTCGTCAAAGAGGATGTAAAAAAACTTAAGACAGGACAACGTCTGTCGGGTCCGCTAGTAAAGAATAAAAATACATTAAAATTAGAAATAAGTTGAAACTTGAAACATAGTTAAAAAAAAAAAACAAAAAAAAAAGTTTAATAAATAAAAATAGTTCTTGGTAAGTAATTAATATTTGATAAAAATACAATACAATGGGATAATTAGTTATTATACTAATATTATGCATAAATAATAACAAAGGTTTTTATTAAAAACATAATTACTTAATTTGCTCGTTAAATATCAATTCAAAAGAAGACTTAGGTACCTAACTACCAACTCAGATCGACGCTTAGATATAGTTATACTATTTTTTTGTTTAATGTAAATTTTCAAGTTGCAAAATACTATTTTGTGTCTAATTTACGTCAAGTAATATTAATCATGTAATTTTTGTTTGATGTAAATTTTCAAGTTGTAAAATACTATTTTTTTGTGTCTAATTTACGTCAAGTAATATTAATCATGTAATTTTTGTTTGATGTAAATTTTCAAGTTGTAAAATACTATTTTTTTGTGTCTAATTTACGTCAAGTAATATTGACCATGTAAACGGCCCGCATATTATTTTCAATGAATATGTATGAGCGCTTTTAATTAAATGCGATCTCCACCCCAACATATAAGCTTAAGGGTGCTGTCAATCAAAAACATTTCCACCCCCATGGGCACTAGTTGAAAGAGCTCTATAGTTTTTGGCTATAATGATGACAATAAACAATTAATGAGACAAAACCGCAGTTTAGAAACCACTGTGCATAATCAGACACTCATTTAGCGAGCTTATCCAGTACAATCAAAATTCTTGAAAATATGATGTGAAATTTGTTTATGTTTTATAATTATTTTTTATCTACTAAAATGTGTTGTGTTGTGCTTTGCTGCTAAATAAATGTTTTATTATTATTATTAAATAGTACCTAGAATATAATTTTTCTTTTAACTATAAATGACAGTTATAGTAATATGTAAAAGTACACACAAAACATTTAATGAAAAGTCAGGAAGGGAGGAGAACCACGAATCCACAAAGGTGTCAATATATGCGTGTACATAAATGTAATTTTATAGCGTATTTTCTTTTTAAAGAGTACTAGCCAAGCTGAAGTTGACTAATATCCTCCTATCCCATCCAAATAAGCGAAAAGCTTGTGCTAGGAGTGGGTACGACAATATTATACCGGGTGAGGATCGAACTTGCGACAATTCAGTTTTCAGTTCGCACCTTTAACCGTTGGGCTATTGAGGCTTGAATTGGAAACTTTATCGATAACGCGGTTCTTATAACGTAATTAATAATGATAATATAAATGTAAATGGGGGTGTATATTATATGAACTAAAAACGCAAGTGTGCTCGGTCCTAAAAAGTCACTCATTCAAATTGGACATTTTTGGTCTTAGCGAACTACTGTACGCAAATGTGCTTATTTCCAAACTAAATGTTCGATACACTATGGTTATAACTTATAATAGACAATGCATACTTGTTATACATATGTTTTTAAAGACAAGGGTTGTTGTGAGTGTGTGTGCCTTCGCATGGGGTATTAATGACCCTTTTTATATTGATGGTTTGCTCGGAGGACAGGATGTTAGGATACTTCACTTTTTTTGGGTGCCTAGTTGTTTATTTTTCTGAGTTTATGCTAGGCACATAGGAAGAATGTAAAATAAAATACACATGTTACAACAATAACTTCGAAAATTTATTAATCGATTTTACCTGGTCAGTCAAAAAATTTGTTTAACTCAGCTTTTGTACAAGTACAACAGGGTATTCTGTATGGTCATAAATTATTATTTATTATTCTATTGAATAAATTACTGAATAAGCTTTGTTACAATTAAGAAAAATTTTTGAATAAGAGTTATTTAATACATACTTAATAATTGATATTTGGACGTCAGAAACGAATATGCGTGAATTTTTAAATTCAATAAAATAACATATAATAAATTGACATATGCGTCAAACACGACCGCAGACTATCAAATAATTTGACAAACATGTTTGACCGTTTACGGGCCCCTTAAGAATTAGAACAAAGTCCGCTAAAGTTTCATTTATTTATTTATTTATTTGTTTATTAGTACGGAAACCTCCAATTACACTAATAAAAACAATTAAAAACAGATATGACAAAAATAACATAAAAATACCCTCAAAAAATTAAACAAAAATTAAATTAAACAAAAACAAAAGTCAAAAATTTAAAAGTTTCGAGCTTCAAGTCGCTGCACTTATGCGCATGCGCTGCGGGCGGCACGCCGGGCAGGCAGCTGCGTGCGCACGTGTCGGAAGTAGCGCGCAACCAATCCAGCGCGCAGCCTATTGTTTCGGGGTAGGTCCTGCGTGGCTCCCCGTATTGTGCGAATAAGGGGCACCGGGCGAGTGATCATCTTACCAGAGCTTATTATAAAAACTTATTACTTCGAGTTATAAAGAAGAAGCCGTTTGTAAGGTGTTCAAATTTTCACTTTTTAAAAACTTATTAAAAAACTGAAAAATCTACCTGAATTTATACCACAAAACATAAAGTCTGGGATAAATAATTAATTATATTTTAGTAGTCTTATTTGTGTTTTACTACTAACTTAGTTGCGTCTAACAAATTGGACAAATCTTACTAAGGTTGGAAGAAGCTTATTATAACGTTATATTAGAGCACCATATCTGATACTTACCTTTAAATTTTAGACATGTTCGAACAGGACTAAAATTTAACCGACGACAGGCCTTTGTTCTGAATAGAACCTGTTTAAGATAACGTCTTTTTTATACTAATGACCTCTAAGCTAATGACTTTTTTATAAATTTCTTTGCTACATTAATTCTAACTGTGATTAATGGCAGCCATATTGTGTCCTTGTGTTGTAAATCATTAAAAAAACGTTTTTTTGCTAGATTTTTTTCCATAAAACGTAGCAAGTTATTTGTTATAATTTTCTTTATTGTAGAGATAGGTAGTATTTATTGATATTTGTGAAATCGTTTTTAACAGAAACCATGAATTTCGATGGCATATCACACCGAAAAACCACCGATATAATAATATCACGGGTAAGTAACGCATAAAAATAAGAAAACTCAATAAGAACTCATAAATTTATTCTATCAAGTACCGTTTAGTTTAGTGTCCTGTTAAGGTTTTTCATTTTAATCTCTACAGCTGACAATTATATTATGAAGATGTTTTATTTATTAATTACTGAATTATTATTCTGTTTCTGCATAACGCATCGATCCTCACTCCCTGGATGTCTCAATATCCTAGCTCTTTTCTGCTACAGACATTCAAATTATGGAATCAGCTTCACCGATTTTTTTTTTAAAACTACTTATATAGGTACATTTTTTTAGAGCCGTCAATGGCGATATAGAGCTGAAAGGGATTTCTCCCTGTTTGTTTAATTTATAAAAAATATTTAGGTACTCATAGAATGTAGGTACTAGGTACCTATTTCTAATAAGATTTATCTCGATAGATTTAACCTAGTGGATATAATACGTCGTTCTGTACCTACTTTTGCTTTTTATGCTTCAAAATACTGCTTTGCCGGAGAAATTACTATTAAAAAAAAATGTAAAGGGAAATGTCAGCTTCCATTTATGACGTGAAGCACTTTTTGCGTCTCTGCCACATCAAAGTCTGCTCAAATCGAAGGGTGCCACCCTTCGGAATGCCACGTGCAGTTATTTTCTGCATTTATGTACCGTTGCTAATTCTTGAATCATTGCATATAAGGTCGCGCTGGGCTTGCGAGGGGGACGCGATAATAGATCCCCTATAAAGGATCCTAAGAAAGTGCATATGACGCCACGTTTTTAAGTCATTAATTCATTTAAGTTAGTGCATATTGGACTACCTACCAAACTTTGCAAACTTTTTTAACTTTTCAAAATAATGTTAAGTAACTAGTTTAAAACTATTTTTCCGATTTTTGTTTAATCGGTAGTTACCTTCCTACTTCATAACATTTGTGGAGCCTACGAGGATCGAATGCACATCGGCTCTCGAATATCGCACTTACATTATTATATTGTTTAACTTTGTATGAATCTGTTATTTCTTATTAGTATTTATAATAATAAATTCAAATTAAATTAAAACAGATTACTGCAGTTGTAGCTTATAAATTACCTACCTAACCTTTAGATTTTATAGAAATAACAAACTCAACGAAAAATTATTCGATATTTTTTTTTAATGAATAAGTATTTACTATTACCGCCTACATAGTTATTCTTCGCAATTTAAAAAAAGTATGGTAAGTGCTTTTCTAAACCTTTAACTTGTAAGTTGTAACTTATTGGAAGAATGGTAAGTAGGCATAATTTAAAAAGTGTATCTAAACATGCTTTTGCGAATAAAAATGAAACATTATTACATGTACCTTCTTAATTTAAAACAAAATCTGCAATACCGTTCACTGAAGGACTTTATTTGTGCAAAACTTTTACAAAAGCGGTCAATTTAGAAGCGGTAAGGTGACCGCCCCGTCGATAAACAAAAGCATCGGACCCGCTGCGACTCCCGGCCCAATACCAGTCCCTGCAACACGCACACGCGTGGCCACCCTACGCACACAAGCTCGCGCCATACACGTCGCAACTTGCACAGGCTGTAAGTTCTGAACTTTTGATGGCATCGCATTCGTCCGCCGGCCGCCGTGTGGAGCGCACGTGTTGCGCGCATCGAGTTCAGTGAACGTGTAGTGCTTATGGACAGTCAAAATGGTGCGAAGCTTGTCGCAGTGGACGAAGACCCTCAGCTTCCCGGCTAGGCTGTCTCCTAACCGCACGTCGAAGGAGAGCGTGGTCAATGTCCAGCCGGGCTCCCCCGGGGTGTCTCCGACCCCCAGCGCCTCGTCTCTCCCGCAAGGCTCCGACAAAACAATTTCGCCGATCCCCATCACCGAGATTAGTCAAATCGTAAGTCTCCCTTTTACTTGGGGAAGGACCCTTTATCATTGGAAAGAGTCCGAAATAATCGCGTAGTGCATGCTAAAAACCTCTTTTCCCCGAGTCCTAAGTTGTCGGATTAAACGAAGTAACATTTAAGTTTTCCAGTCGCGTATTCCAATTCCAGAAAGCATTCATGTGTAACAACACCGCATTTGTTAAGCTGTACGGTCGCCTGATGTATTTTAAGTAAGTGTCCAATAAGTTAGACATCGACAGTTAACCGGTTTTTGACTAGACAGGCTAAGTAGGCAGGTATCTAAAACCTGCACGTGGAATCTGCAAGAATCTCGGTTAAATCTATTTGATCATGTTACACCATAACAACAATAGGAGCATCATTTTCTTTCGTTCCAATTACGTAAGTGACGGATAATCTTATGGCACAATAAGCATTTCGATTCACCAGGACCATTGTTTTCGTTCTCAATTTACACTGAATGGTAGTGTTTACAAATATTTGAAAGTAGACCCTTATCCCTATAAGATGGCACAGTTAGATGTAACTGGTTCCCCATAAGAGACTGAAGTACGTGTCCAAAATGCCAAAAGGCTACTGCCATATTAGCCAGCTATTAAGCTGTAGTAGGTTTCTGAAAGGAAATGAACGATACGTGTCTCGGATCCCACGTAGAAAGCACTTAACGGCACTAACGAGTTGTATAAAGTGTATTGACGCTTTTGTTTGGAAAGTCCGAGCTATGTATCGGTCCGCTTTGTCGTTGGACGCGTGATCGGTCGGTGCTGTAACATTGTTTGGTCCGGTGGTGCGGGGGCGCCGGTGCGCTGCCTCACCGTTATGTCCCCCTTGCACTCACCTTGACAAGGCCGTACAGAGATGCGAGTTTTTGCAAAGCCAGATAGCACATGACTTTCACCATTGAGATGCCTTTCTAAACGCTGAAGTGTTTCAAACTTATTTAGGTCCCGTATTGGAGGTTGATCGAAGTTTCCTTTTTGAAGTCTTTATGAAATGAGTAGGTGGTGTGACTGCTGCGTTTGCGCAATCTGTTGTAATTTAAATACATACATCTAGCGCTATATAATTAAAGGCTGTGGCCCCAGATGACGTTTGAGCAATTTATTTAGCAGAGTGCATTTGCTCTGTCAGCAAGAACGTGTTTAGGTAACTTGCAACTGTCAAATGGACACCACTGTTAAATGTTGTAAAGTAAGGCTAATAAGACTATTATTATTTATTTGTACACCATACTTTTGTAGAATATGAGCATCTATGATCATGAGCATTTATTATTTAACATCTTGACTGTATTCACAAATAATTCTAACTAATAATTCTACTATTTGTACAAATTAATCAAGAAGTAGGTTACGACTCCAAAGAGGTACCTAACTACTCTGTTTTTAATGTATCTATTTAAAGTTTTTAGGTAAGTAAATGGAAATGCTATTTAAACCACTCTGAAATGTGCTAACATTCCGGCCGAATAAGGCAGCTAGATACGGTTAGGTAATTAATTTATTGCCTAAAGTTACGCTAAGCTATTTGAAACACTAATCATGTCTAACGGAAATGTTTTAATAATCTCTGGATCGTTTATAGTTGCATACGCTCCCGCCTATTTTCCATTTCATGTGATTGCCCCAAGTCGCATCATACTTCTATTTCACATTTTAATAATTTTTAATCTATCTAGATGTACCTCTTGTTAAAAACAATTAAGTTTCTTTCTGCGACTTGAAAATAACTGCCTCTCATTAAATTCTGAAGATAGTTTGCATCCCAAGGTAGGACAACCGCTATTCCAGAAATTCAAAGAATTCCCACTTAGACACTTAAAATTGACTTAAAACTGACTTGGACGAAGTCGCGGGCATTAGGCCAGCAAGTCAAAAATGACTCAAGAAAGACACCTAATGTTAAAATGTTATTTCTTGGATACAAAAATAACTTCACTTTATTTACGACCCTAAAAAGTATTTCGCAATACCTAATAAAATATGTTGATTATCCCGACGCCATGTGTTACGACTAAAGAGATGTCAAAGTGCTCCATGCTCCCACTGACATGACAGTAAAATAAAATTAAGAAACGCGCAATAAAAATTCATTTGTAATCGTAAATGTAAAAGAAAGCCATCAATATCTTAAATGACTTTTTCAGTTTTATAGTGCGTTTTGGTATTTTAAATTCTTCTTTGTTATAACTTAAGTAATAACATGTGGAAGAACGATCGTGGCATTTATGTCATATCTTTAGGAGCAGATGTAACAAGTAATGTTACTTATTTAGAATAGAATGTTTAGCGAAAACAACTAGTACAGAGTACGATTGGAATTTGGTGCAAGTCCTCTTAGAAATTTTTCCTTCAGTTTTATAGAAAGTAGCAAAATTAAAAATATAGCCTAGGTATACGAGGCAGATGGGGCAGAATGGGGCTGTTAACGAGAAAGTTAAAAGTGACAGATTAAAAAATATAAGCTGTTAATAACCGATGCTTTTATAACGTGTTCACTTCATGCTCATAAAAAGGCACTTAGTTTTTAATAGAAATTTTTTGTGGAATGACATTTCGAAATGGCTCAAATGATCTTGCCATATGAAACATAACTCACGCATTCTTGCTAATGGATGTCACAGTCACAGCTTTCTCGCTTTGTTTCTACTTTTTAATCCGTTTAAATGGTATCAGTCTTCAAATATCTAAATAGTGGAAGATGACTTGTATAGCTAGCATAGCTATACTTTCAAGCACGAAAGCAAGAGGTCTTTATTATGTGTGTTTTAAGCCAATTAAATATCACTTGCGGAAACATTGTAAGGAAACCTGCATGTCTGAGAGGTGTTGTCAATAATGTTCTTCTTCTTCTTTATCAACCAACAGACGTCCACTATTGGACAAAGGTTTCTAGCATGGACTTCCACAGGACTCGGTATTGCGCTGCCAAAATGCTCTCTAACTTGTGAGAATGCTGCCAATCCGCACTTGGCCAGTGTGGTGGACTGTGCCTATGTCCTAAACCCTTATTCTAGAGAAGCACCAGTGCTCAGCGTACCGGCGATCGCGATCGGCTGAAAATGATGGTGAATTTTAAATTTTAAAATGTTGCTGAAAGTTACCAAGCCAAGGCTTCTTACTATCCATGAAAGTGCTGGACGGCCATTTATATTAGGTATTTTATTGTGTCTGTAGCGGAACGAACATCTGCGTGTCAAATTCCTCGATGCCATGTGCAAGCTACTGGTGGGAAGCGAACCGTGCACACATGAGTGTTACAAAAAAAAAAAATTACGATCATTTGAAAAATGGAATAGATGTGCTTGTGAGCTATTGTTAGTTGTTTCAAAAGCTATAAAGATTATTTGCATTGTATTATTGAAAAATTGATAATTTTCATATGTACTTAAATTTTTGAAATTTTCAATCTACTAGCTTTTGTCCGCGTGAAATTAGTTTTTAAAAATCCCGCAGGAATCTTCAGCTTTTCCGGGACAAAAGGTAGCCTATGTACTCTTCCAGTCCTCAGATATACCCCTGTAAAAAATCACATCGATCCGTTGCTGCGTGTGTGAAGAACAAACCAACAAACAAACACACTTTCGAATTTATAATATTGTAAGGATTACAAGTTATTCTAGGAATCTAATTACATTTTATTAACCGTACAACAATAACACCAAACATTAAAGAGCATCCTGAACGAGCTGAACTTATCATAGGCAACAGTGTCTCAACCTAATAAAATAATGGATGACCCTAAATAATAAGACTAGCATCTCGCGATGTTGACTTTAGAAAGCAAAGATCTATCGCTAGCTAGTTAAAGGGATGATAGATACAGTAACAATAAAATGATATGTGCTTATTCTATCTACACTAAAGATCTTCCACAATGTAATTCCATAGTTCATACTCCATTCCATCAGTTCCAGTATAAATTCTATGGGTGCAATGGTATTTACATTTTACATGTTCCCCATAACACTGGCAGATAAACATGGGGTGGTTTTTTGCTGCGTCAGCTGTTCGGGTACCGGCGAATGTCTCGTAACCCCATACAGGGAACCCATTCAAAACCGGTAAATAATAGAGATTTCATACCGCAAACTGTTCCTTCCTTTGGCTTGACTATTTCGGTAACTTAACATCCTTATCCTTACTATCCTTCTAATATTATAAATGCGAAAGTGTGTTTGTTTGTCCTTCAATAACGCTGCAACAGAGCTATGGATCGATGTGATTTTTTGCATGGGTATAGTTGAGGACCTGGATCATTATCCAGGCTACTTTTTATCCCGTTAACACGTAACTACGAGTACCTACATTCGATTAGGCGTGAAGGAATCACAAACATATAAACTTTCGCCTTTATAATATTAATGTGTTGTGATCTGAAGTGGGATAAGAATTGGGTTTAAATTGATACTCCTTGGTACTGCTTTTATATAGAATGAAAGGAAATGCTGGCTGATTGATTGTAATTCTATCCAATGAATTGTTTTCGGAAATTAACAATTCAAAACAAAAGTAGCATACAATGTAAAGTGCAATGGTTCGCGTATAGCTGTTGTTCGGAATTTTTTGCTCAGAAATAGTCAGGAATATTATACAAGCGCTAGCAAAAATTATCTATCTAGGTTTTTAACATATTCTAATAAAAAGGTAACTGTTGTCTTCATAAGTATTTGCAATGAAGCAAAATTGCTCATGCGTTTAAAGAACTTTGCACTCTCGTGTTTCAATATGATTTTCTTGCAATATCGACACAAATATTATTCCTTGACATAATATTATGATTTTATAAAATCGTAATATTTTGTCAAAGACAGCTAGAACACCCAGAGCAAAATAAAAATATTATAAAGGGAAATAAGAACTTATTACTTATATGTAGACTACTTTGCAAGTGACTTTTATGCAGCTGATCTATGAGTTGAAGTTTTTGTATGACGAAGTTAATCAAGCACCTACATTTAACATAGGTCCTGTATGTATGATTTCGATTTCTTTTCGATCATCTTAAACATAGCCTGTAAATAGAAGTGATCAAATGTTACTTACATTTGATTACTTTGATTATTTTGTTGTTTGCTGTTGGTATGTTTAAAAATTTAGATTTATTTAAGTAAACTTATTTATTTAACAAACTTATAAGTTTATTTTTAGTTCAATAGTTTTCACTGAAAGTTTCTTGCTATTTCTTGTAAAAAAAAACAAGGATGTACCTATTATGGATTTATCATTTGTTGATTTTAAAATTTGCGTAATGATAACAGTAAGCGTAAATATAACTATATTTGCATAAACAACATCGAGTTTACGCTCGCAGTATACTCGTAAGTATATGATATTTGATATCTCAACGGATATACCCGACGATACTGCACAATATCAATGGGAGATATCGAAATATAACACTCGTATGGGTGCGGATGCGAAAAAAATGCTTTTGAACGATGATATGACGTTTCCGGATGATGATTAACAGGCGAAAGGATGCACTCTGCAGATTGTTATCAATCACATACAAACTTATCTATACTATTATAATAAAGAGAGAGCGCGAATTTTGTGAGTTTGTATGTATGTCCGGAGCAAACTTTGGAACCACCGCACCTATTACAATAATTCTTTTACCATTTCAAAGGTACATTATTCCAGATGGTTATAGGCTACAATTATGTTAATAAATGTATTATGGCTAGATATTATGTGCAAATTTGTTAAAGAAGTCGGAAACTTTTTTGGCTCTTTAACGTTTTCAAGGCGTGCGCTGGGTGATATACTGTTATTGGATGAAAATGATGTATGGGTGAATTGTTCCTCTTAAAGAGTTCTAAAAAAAAGTCCGCGATAGCATATGTCTATATTCTAAAGATAACTTACAGTAACCAATTCTATCTTTCAAATTTTAATTAAAAATAATGAATTATTTTCGAAGCTTCTTTAACCGATGTGATGTCAATCTATATCTAAATAAATATGTTTATTATCGTAAGTATTTAATTTAGAACATATTTGCCCTTTACATTATACAATTTAAATAAATAGCTTAGGAGTTATCGGAAAATTAATATTTCCGCGCGACAAAATAATAAAATGGTGCCGGCTGGCGCGGCGGGGCACGGTGGCGGGTATCGGTGCGGGATATTCGTGTGGTTCCTGTGGTGATCTTATTGACAATCGTCTCCTATAAGAAGTTCACAAGAACAAATATTTAATTTTCAACCCGGACGAAGTCGGCGCGGGCTTCTAGTTGTAATCATAAAGATAATAACCGTAATGTATGTGAACTGAAGTAATTGTAACCATTCATCATTGTAGTACATAAAGTTGATTAGTAAAATACCTATAAGCAGTAAAGAGGGAAAGTAACTAATATGAAATTATATATTATATTATTTTTCCTGATTCTGAGCACCAAAGTGGTGCTCAATACAATTACAATCTAGTCTAACTTAGTTGACTAATTGGCAGTTTTAATTCAACCTAAACTCATAAATTACTATCCTATTATATACCTATATAGGTAGGTTGTAAGTAGATATGTTAATAAATTATCTTTAAAAGAGAAATATGTACGCCATTAATTAAAGAAGGGAAGAAAAGAAAGTTAAGTCATGTTAAGAATGTTTCAAAATATAAAAGTGATCGTGTACCGGATCGCTATTGATCAGGCTGTTAAAACATTCCTTCATTAAAATAGCGTTCTTTATAAATATCTTCTTAAATGTTGTAGAATGCCGGAATGCAACCAATATGCAGATTAAAATGTAAAAAAAGATGACTATGTATTTGTTATTGATTAGTTAGGTATTTTTTGTCAAAAAGTGGTATAAATATGGTTGAATTTTTGAAATATCAAATGTACCACAGATAGAATGCAAAAAATTTAAAATACTGACCAAAATGATGTTCAAGTTATTTAAAAAAAACCGGTTTTGAAAAGCTGTTGATTAGTTAGGCATTCCTCTATTAAAAAGTATTATTTAATAAAATTAAGTTTTTTATCGGGATAATTTGAAATGTCCAAATAAGTACGATGGTGGAATGTACTTAACGTAGTAATGTAAGAAATGCAATATTACTAAAATTATCAACAAAATGTTGTTTTTAACTGTTCTCGTTCAAACCAACAGCAGCTGTGGCAAATGTGGCAATTCAAAAGTAACTTAAAAGGCCTTGTAAAATTCGTAAATTCCAGCGGGCACCTGCCGGGCAGCAGATGTTGGTGCCAATCGGAAACTTTTGAAGATTTAAAGCATGCGCACGCACCACACAGCTGACGATTTGATCAAAAAGCCAAAAAAAAAGCCCAAAAAAAGCATACCTGTGTGGAGGTTACAGAATACCCATGATTTTAATATCGATCAGCTGATTTCAAGAGCAGCTGTCGGTTTTTTGCTGCCTGTACTTTCTTTGAAGTGGTAGGCAATAGGCATATATATATTTTGAGGGCATAATGGAAATAGTTTTGTTGACTCAACTACTCTCTGAACTCCTTTGTTATTTATCAGTTGAATATATACTAGGAACTTTACATAAAATCGTCAATTTAATTATATCATCACAATTCACAACGAGGCAGTAGCTACGTAGATGCATTATCACAAGAAAATCATAATTCTGAGAAAAATATATTTATTTTCATTGTCATTAAGAGCCACAAGTTGGCATACATGAAATAAATAATTTTGAATTGGAATATTTATCATAATAACTAACTAGTTACTTAATTATATTGTTTTAACTAACTAGTTATTTCTTTCGCATATGACTAAGTATTCAGGTCATTATATTTTCCATAGATTTTTATTTTTAATATCCTCGATATGTTACTTTGTAGATAAACTAAAATATGTAGTAAAGTCATCTACAGCTACACCCAAAAATAATAATACACTATTTGCGTGTTTTCTCTAAGATATAAGTTATGGTGGCAACTGAACTATACAGTTTGTACCCTATGATATTGTATATATTTAAAAAGAGGTGGATATGTTACAAGCGTGCGGTAAATGAAGCGCTTAATGGCAGATATTTGTCATATCATTTTACAATGTAGTACTCTATTATATTCTTCGTCGTTCGGCACAATTTTTTCAGTTGTTTTGTGAGTATATAACTCATCCCTAGTAGAAATTATTGTTTGTACCTAATTTAAGTTGTTAATGTACCGGCTATTGATAATGTTATTCAAAATTTTTTATTCGAAGTGGTTCAAAGGGCAGTACTTGAGAATTTATTTATAAAACACCTAAACAAAGCACGTCCCCTCTTCTTTGCGTCTGTTTTGTGTCGAACTCGTGTTTATTGGAACATGTCTACTGTCGGGGCCCTACTAAAAGTGCCCAACCTTTGATATTTTATGCAGTCGTATTTTTGTTTGCTTCCTTTAGAACCTCTTGATCTAGTCATTAATCGAATTTCCAATAATGGATTATTATGAAAATATTTATAAATTGATTGTGTAAGAAAGGGCTTAAAACTGCGAAGACTCGTGAAGTATTTACGAGAGTATCTTAAAAAAATTAAATTAAGAACTACTTATATTTCACATAATCTTATAAATGCAAAAGTTTGGATGTATGAATGGATGTTTGTTACTTAATCACGTCGCAACAACTGAATTGATTTAGCTGCATTGCTTGGCACAGAGATATATAAAGTCTGAAATGACACACAGGCTACTTTTTATCCCGGAGAAGAAGAGAGTTCCCGCGGGAATCCGAAAAAACCTCAACCACGCGAACGAAGTCGCGGGCATCAACAAGTTTTTCATATAATTAAACATCGAATGAAATTCCAGCCCAAATAAAACATACAGTTTTGAAGTTTTTAAAATCACCGTGATCACACGAGATAAAACGCAGTTAATACAGTGAAGGGATAATACCTTTATTCGATCCATCACAAATCCATAATTACGTTACGATAAATTACTGCCAGCGTATCATTTGGTATCCATCTTGAACGATTCTTTGTATAAATCATTTAACAATAAACTTTTTTTTTTGAAGTTTTGTTATTCTTATTACCAAAGCCTTCTTTTATGACTTCTAAAATTTTGATTTCTTTTGTTACATGTGTCTTAAATAGTTCATCTAATACAGTGAGTGTGGTATTAGTAATAATTTATTTCATTGATCACTCATAATTAACTTCACGCCCGCGCCAGTAATAAGATCGTTTCTCACAAATGGGAATCAATTAGCTATTGCCTGATTAGTGTCTGTTAGCTGTTCACAGGCTACTTGACATACTTAGATAATTCGAGGACTAGTGTGAGGGATCTTTATACATGTAGTAGCTTTTTCGTTCTTTGTTTTGGCAGATTTAAATATATATATAACATATTTTCTCTACTAAAATCTAAATTAATTCAATCAATAATTCGATTCAATAATGTCTTAGTTTAACGATGTATCAATTACAATCCTATGACATAATATATTATTTATATTTTTGGGTTAGTTTTAGTAGGATCCTTTTCAAAAAGGTTTAATTAATCATCGGATGGTTCCCAACAATTTATTACCCCGACCCTTGGATCCTTAATTAGTAATTTCGATGCTCAATTGACCGGATGCTCGACCAAGTTAAGCCTCTATCGCGAACCGAATAATTCCACCGCGCTGGACATCCGGTGTCCTTCACAGCAATATATTTAATCTAGGCAAGCTAAATAATACCATACGAATCGAAACCAAAGACTCAAGTTACATTGTGGTCATAAGAAGTAAACAACAGTACATTTGACAGCACATAATCGTCCTAACAATAAATGAAACAGCGTTCAAATTTAAATGCATGTCACGTTTAAAATATACGTACGAGTGTATAATTTAGCGCGGTTAGGTTTTCTGAATCTGTGAGAAAGATTTCTGAACCGTATCGCATTCATTCAATTCCATTAAATACAACGGCACAGATATTTCCTGATTAAGTAATGTTGTTTGTTGGAAATCTTAATTTTGTTAAATGGCCACTGTCATTGTCAAGGCAATTTCACGGACAATGTGATTCTCAGC